>CM063284.1:54806424-56187844 GCA_032173965.1 Sitta carolinensis | reverse complement strand
AAGGAAGGAAGTGTGGAAGGAAGGAAGGAGGAAGGAAGGAAGGAAGGAAGGAAGGATGGAAGGAAGGAAGGGAAGGAAGAAGGAAGGAAGGAAAGAAGGAAGGTGAAGGAAGGGGAAGAGGAAGGAAGGAAGGAAGGAAGGAAGGAAGGAGAGGAAGGAAGGAAGGGAAGGAAGGAAGGAAGAGAAGGGAAGGAAGGTGGAGGAAGGGAAGGAAGGAAGGAAGGAAGGAAGGAAGAGAAGGAAGGAAGGAAGGAAGGGAAGGAAGTGGAGGAGGAAGGAAGTTGAGAAGGAAGGAAGGATGAAGGATAGGAAGGAAGGAAGGAAGGTGAAGGAAGTGTCGGAAGGAAGGAGAGTGGCGGAAGGAAGGGGAAGGAGGAAGGAAGGTGGAAGGAAGTGAAGGAAGGATAGTGGAAGGAAGTGTGGAAGGAAGGAAAGGTAAGGAAGGAAGGAAGGAAGGTGGGAAGGAAGGAAGGAAGGTAGGAAGGAAGGAAGGAAGGAAGGAAGGAAGGAAGGAAGGAAAGGGGGAAGGAAGGAAGGATGGAAGGAAAGGAAGGAAGGAAGGAAGGAAGGAAGGAAGGAAGGAAGGAAGGAAGGAAGTGTCGGAAGGAAGGTAGTGTCGGAAGGAAGTGGAGGAAGTGTCGGAAGAAGGAAGTGTCGGAGGAAGGAAGTGCGGAAAGGAAGTGTGGAAGGAAAGGAGGAAGTGTCGGAAGGAAGGAAGGAAGGAAGGAAGGAAGGAGGAAGGAAGGAAGGAAGGAAAGGAAGAAGGAGGAAGGAAGGAAGGAAGGAAGGAAGGAAGGAAAGGAAAGGGAAAGAAGGAAGGAAGGAAGGAAGGTAGGAAGGAGGAAGGAGGAAGTGGAAGGAAGGAAGGAAGGAAGGAAGGAAGGAAGGAAGGAAGGGAAGGAAGGAAGTGTCGAGAATAGGAAGTGCGGAAGGAAGGAAGTGTCGGAAGGAAGGAAGGAAGGAAGTGCGGAAGAAGGAAGTGTCGGAAGGAAGGAGGAAGGAAGGTGGAAGGGAAGGAAGGTGGAAGGAGGAAAGGAAGGAAGGAAGGAAGGAATGGAAGGAAGGAAGGGAGGAAGGAAGGAGGAAGGAGGAAGAGGAGAAGGGGAGGAGGGGAAGGGAAGAGTGGAAAAGAGGGAAGGGGAAGAAAGGGGGAGGGGAAGGGGAAGGAGGGAAGGAGGAGAGGAGGAAGGGAGGGAGAGGAGGAGGAAGAAGGGAAGGAAGGAAGAAGGGGAAGGAGGGAGGAAGGAAGGAAGGAAGAGGAAGGGAAGGAAGGAAGGAGGAGGGAAGGAGGAGGGGAGGAGGGGAAGAAGGGGGGAAGGAGAAGGGGAGAGGAGGTGGAAGGAAGGAAGGAAGGGAGGAAGGAAGGAAGGAAGGGAGAGGAAGGAAGGAAGAGGAAGGAAGGAAGGAGGAGAAGGAAGAAGGGAAGAAGGAAGGAAGGAGGAAGGGGAAGGAAGGAAGGGAAGGAAGGAAGAAGAAGGAGGAAGGGAAGGGGGAAGGAAGAGGAAGGGGAAGGAAGGAGGGAGGAAGTGTGGAAGGAAGGGGAGGAAAAGGGAAGAAGAGGAGGAGGAAGGGAGAGGGGGAAGGAAGGAAGGAGGAAAGGAAGAAGGGGGGAAGGGGAAGAAGGAAGGAAGGAAGGAAGGAAGAGGGGAGGAGGAAGGAAGGAAGGAGGAGGAGAAGGGAAGAGGAAGGAGGAAGAAGGAGAAGGAAGGGAGGAGAAGGAAGGAAGAAGGAAGGGAGGAAGGGAAGGAAGGAGGTCGGAAAGGAGGAAGGGGGAGGGAGGGGAAGGAAGGAGGAAGGGAGGAAGGAAGGGGGGAAGGAGGGGAAGAAGAAGAAAGGGGGGAGAAGTGTGGAAGGAAGGAGGAAGGAAGGAAGGAAGGAAGGAAAGGAAGGAGGAAGGAAGGAGGAAGGAGGAAGGAGAAGGAAGGAAGAGGAGGGAAGGAAGGGAAGGAAGAAGGAAGGAAGGAAGAAGGAGGAAGGAGAGGAGGAGGAAGAGAAGGAAAGAGGGAAGGAAATGCGGAAGAAGGAAAGGGAAGGAAGTGTGGAAGGAAGGGGAAGGAAGGGAAGGAAGGAAGAAGGGGGGAAGGAAGGAAGGAGGAAAAAAGAGGAAGGAAGGGACGGAAGAAGAAAGGAGAGGGGGAAGGAGGGAAGGAAGAAGGAGGGAAGGAAGGAAGGAAGGAAGGTGGAAGGAAGGGGAAGGAAGGAAGGAGTGTGGGGGAGGCGGAGGAAGGAGGAAGGAAGGAAGGCGGAAGAAGGGAAGGAGAAGTCGGAAGGAAGGAGGAGAGAGGAAGGAGGAGGAAGGAGGAGGAGGAGGAAGGAAGAAGAAGGGAGAGGAGAGAAGGGAGGAGGGAAGAGAGGAAGGAGGAAGGAAGGAGAGGGGAGGAAGAAGGAAGGAGGAAGAGAGGAGGAAGAGGAAGGAGAAGGAGGAGGAGGAGGAGAGAGGGAAGAGGAGAAGGAAGAGAAGAAGAGGGGAAGGAAGGAAGAAGGGAGGAGAGGAAGGAGGAAGAGAAGGGAAGGAAGAGAAGAGAGGGGGGAAGAGGAGGAGGAGGAAGGGAGAAGAGGGGGGGGAGGAGAAGGAGGGAAGGAGAGGAGGAAGAGGAGGAAGAGGAAGGAGGGGGGAGGAAGGGGGAAGGAGGAAGGAAAGAGGAAGGAAGAAGAAGGAGGAAGAAGGAGGAAGGAAGGAAGGAGGAAGGAGGAAGGAAGAAGGAGGAAGGAAGGAAGGAAGAAGGAGGAGGAAGGAGGGAAGGAAGGAAGAGGAAGGAGGAAGGAAGGAAGGAAGGAGGAAGGAAGGAGAGGGGAAGGAAGGAAGGAAGGAAGGAAGGAAGGAAGGAGGAAGGAAGGAAGGAAGGAAGGAAAGGGAAGGAAGGAAGGAAGGAAGGAAGGAAGGAAGGTAAGGAGTAGTGAAGGAAGGAAGGAAGGAAGGGGAAGGTAGTCGGAAGGAAGGGAAGGAAGTGTCGGAAGGAAGGAAGTGTCGAAGAAGGATGGAAGGAAGGAAGGAAGGAAGAATGTTGAAGGAAGGAAAGTGAAGGAAGGAAGGAAGGAGGAAGGAAGGAAGGAAGGAAGGATCGGAAGGAAGGAAGGAAGGAAGGAAGGAAGGAAGGAAGGAAGGAAGGAAGGAAGGAAGGAAGGAAGGAAGGAAGGAAGGAAGGAAGGAAGGAAGGAAGGAGGAAGGGAAGGAAGGAAGGAAGGAAGGAAGGAAGGGGAAGGAAGGAAGGAAGGAAGGGAAGGAAGGAAGGAAGGAAGGAAGGAAGGAAGGAAGGAAGGAAGGAAGGAAGGAAGGAAGGAAGGAAGGAAGGAAGGAAGGAAGGAAGGAAGGAAGGAAGGAAGGAAGGAAGGAAGGAAAGGAAGGAGAGTGGAAGGAAGGAAGTGTCGGAGGAAGGAGGAAGGAAGTGTCGGAAGGAATGGAAGGAAGTGTGGAAGGAAGGAAGGAAGGAAGTGTCGGAAGGAAGTGAGAAGGAAGAGGGAGGAAGGAGGAAGGAAGGAGGAGGAAGGAAGGAAGGAGGAAGGAGGAAGGAAGGAAGGAGGAAGGAAGGAGGAAGAAGGAGAAGGAAGGAAGGAGAGGAAGGGAAGGAAGGAGGAAGGAAGGAAGGAAGGAAGGAAGGAAGGGAGGAAGAGGAGGAAGGAAGGGGAAGGAAGGGGAGGAAGGAAGGAAGGAAGGGGAAGGAAGGGGAAGAGAAGGGAAGGAAGGAAGGTGGAAGGAGGAAGGTCGAGAAGGAAGTGTGAAGGAAGTGTCGGAAGGAAGGAAGGAGGGGAAGGAAGGGGAAGGAAGTGGGAGGGAGGAAGGGGTGGGGAAGGAAGGAAGGGAAGGAAGAAGGAAGGAGGAAGGAAGGAGAGTTGGGAAGGCGGAGGGGAAGGAAGGAAGGGAAGAGGAAGGAGGAAGGAGGAGGAAGGAAGGAGGAAGGAAGGGAAGGAGGAAGGAAGGAAGGAAGGAAGGAAGGAAGGAAGGAAGGAGGAAGGAGGAAGGAAGGAGGAAGGAGAAGGGGAAGGAAGGAAGGAAGGAAGGAAGGAAGGAAGGAAGGAAGGAAGGAAGGGGAAGGAAGGAGGAAGGGAAGAGGAGGAAGGGGAGGAGGGGAAGGAAGGTGGAAGGAGAGGGAGGAAGGGGAAGGAAGGAGGAAGGAAGGAAGGAAGGAAGGAAGGAAGGAAGGAAGGGGAGGAGGAGGAAGGAAGGAAGGAAAGGAAGGGGAAGGAAGGAGGAAGGGAAGGAAGGGGAAGGGAGGAAGGAGGAAGGAAGGAAGGAAGGAAGGAAGGAAGGAAGGAAGGAGGAAGGAAGGAGGAAGGAGGAAGGAAGGTGGAAGGAGGAAGGAGGAAGGAAGGAAGGAAGGAGGAAGGAAGGAAGGAAGGAGGAGGAAGGAAGGGAAGGAAGGAAGGAGGTGGAAGAGGGGAAGGAGGAAGGAAGGGGAAGGAAGGAAGGGAAGGAAGGAAGGTGGAAGGAAGGGGAAGGAAGGAGGAAGGAAGGGGAAGGAAGGAGAGGAGGAAGGTGGAAGGAAGGGAAGGAAGTGTCGGAAGGAGGAGGAAGGAAGGTGGAAGGAAGGAGGAAGGAAGGAAGGAGGAAGGAAGGAGGAAGGAGGAAGGAAGGGGAAGGAGGAAAGGGGAAGGAAGGAAGGGAAGGAAGGAAGGAAGGAAGGAAGGAAGGAGGAAGGAAGGGAGGAGAGGGGAGGGAAGGAAGGAAGGGAAGGAGGAGGAAGGAAGGAAGGAAGGAAGGGGGAAGAAGGTGGAAGGAAGGAGGAGAGAAGGAAGTGTCGGAAGGAAGGAGGGAGTGCGGAAGGAGGAAGGAAGGAAGGGGAAGGAGGAAGGAGGAGGAAGGAAGGAAGGAAGGAGGAAGGAGGAAGGAGGAAGGAAGGAAGGAAGGAAGAGAAGGAGAGGAAGGAAGGGGAAGGAAGGAAGTGAAGGAGGAAGGTGAGGAAGGAAGGAGGAAGGAAGGAAGAAGGTGAAGGAAGGAGGAAGTGTGGAAGGAAGGTGTGGAAGGAGAAGGGGAAGGAAGGAAGTGGGAAGGAAGGGGAAGGAAGGGGAAGGAAGGAAGGAGGAGGAAGGAAGAAGGAGGTAGGAAGGAAGTGGAAGGAAGGAAGGAAGGAAGGAAGGAAGGAAGGCGGAAGGAAGGAAGGAGGAAGGAAGGAAGGGAAGGAAGGAAGGAAGGAAGGAAGTGGAAGGAAGGAAGAAGGAAGGAAGGAAGGAAGGAGAAGGAAGGAAGGAAGGAAGGAAGGAAGGAAGGAAGGGAAGGAAGGAAGGAAGGAAGGAAGGAGGAAGGAAGGAAGGAAGGAAGGAAGGAGGAGGAAGGAAGGAAAGGGAAGGAGGAAGGAAGGAAGGAGGAAGGAAGGAAGGAAGGAAGGAAGGAAGGAAGGAAGGAGGAAGGAAGGAGGGGAAGGAGGAGGAGGCGGAAGGAGGAAGGAAGGGGGGGGGGGGGGGGGGGGGGGGGGGGGGGGGGGGGGGGGGGGGGGGGGGGGGGGGGGGGGGGGGGGGGGGGGGGGGGGGGGGGGGGGGGGGGGGGGGGGGGGGGGGGGGGGGGGGGGGGGAGGGAAGAAGGAAGGAAGGGGAAGGAGGAAGGAAGGAGGAAGGAAGGAGGAAGGAAGGAGGAAGGAAGGAGGAAGGAAGGAGGAAGGAAGGAAGGAAGGGGAAGGAAGGAAGGAGGAAGGAAGGAAAGGAAGGAAGGAAGGAAGGAAGGAAGGAAGAAGGTCGAAGGAAGGGGAAGGAAGGAAGGTAAGGAAGTGTGGAAGGAAGGACGGAAAGGAAAGGAAGGAAGGTGGAAGTGGAAGGAAGGAAGGAAGAGGAGGAAGGAAGGCGAAGGAAGGAAGGAAGGAAGGAGGTCAGAAGGAAGGGAAGGAAGGAAGGTCGGAAGGAAGGAAGTGTCGGAAGGAAGGAGGAAGGAAGGCGAAGGAAGGAAGGAAGGAGGAAGGAAGGAAGGAAGGAAGGAAGGAAGGAAGGAAGGAAGGAAGGAAGGAAGGAAGGAAGAAGGAAGGAAGGAAGGAAGGAAGAAGGAAGGAAGGAAGGAAGGAAGGAAGGAAGGAAGGAAGGAAGGAAGGAAGGAAGGAAGGAAGGAAGGAAGGAAGGAAGGAAGGAAGGAAGGAAGGAAGGAAGGAAGGAAGGAGGAAGGAAGTCAGGAAGGAAGGAAGGAAGGAAGGAAGGAAGGTGGAAGGAAGGAAGAGGAAGGAAGGCGGAAGGAAGGAAGTGGGAAGGAAGGAAGGAAGTGTCGGAAGGAAGTGGGAAGGAAGGACAGGAAGGAAGGAGGAAGGAAGTGGGAAGAGTGGAAGGAAGGAAGGAGTGGAAGGAAGGAAGGTGTCGGAAGGAAGGAAGGAAGGAAAGGGAAGGGGAAGGAAGGAAGGAAGGAAGGAAGGAAGGAAGGAGAGGAAGGAAGGAAGAGGAAGGAAGGAAGGAAGGAAGGAAGGAAGGAAGGAAGGAAGGAAGGAAGGAAGGAAGAAGGAAGGAAGGAAGGAAGGAAGGAAGGAAGGAAGGAAGGAAGGAAGGAAGGAAGGAAGGAAGGAAGGAAGGAAGGAAGGGAAGGAAGGAAGGAAGGAAGGAAGGAAGGAAGGAAGGAAGAGTAAGTGTCGGAAGGAAGGAAGTGTCGGAAGGAAGGAAGGAAGGAAGGAAGGAAGGAAGGAAGGAAGGAAGGAAGGAAGGCAGGAAGGAAGGAAGGAAGGAAGGAAGGAAGGAAGGAAGGAAGGAAGGAAGGAAGGAATGAAGGAAGGAGTACGAGGAAGGATGGAGTGGGAGGAAGGAAGTAGTGGGAGGAAGGAGAGGGACAATAACATTGATTTCATAGAAAGATATCACCTTAGTGTACCAATGCCACCTCATTGCTTCCCTTCATCTAGGCTTCTTGGTGATGAAGGTCCTCCAGTGTTTCACCAAAAATTTTAGAATCCAATGGAATAATACACATTTGGGCTTGTTGTGAATGCCCAGGTTCCTCCACTCAGGGGATTAAGTTTGATACTCTTCTTGGCAACACTGTGAATCTGTTGTATCATGTTTTCGTGCTCTGATGCAGGATCTGGGGACCCCTTTGAGGGGGGCCTTTGATGGGCCATGACACCCTCCCTGCCATTCCTCAAGTGAGTGTGGTCTTTCCATGGTGAAGGCGCCCTTCACCTGGGCTCCTCTGCACAGTGTAGGATGGACATCGTCATGGTTTGAGATTGGCCCAATGCCAGGCACCCACAAGAGTCACTTGCTCACCCTCCCCTGTCACAGCTGGGCAGAGGAGATGAAATGGAAAAAGAAATTAACAAAAGGTTACTGAGTTGAGATAAGGACCAGGAGGAAAAACACTTCAAGGGCAAAACAGGCTAATTGTAATGTTGGAAAGTGAATTTAGTACTAACAAAATCAGAAGAGTATAATGAGAAGTAAAATAAGCCCTTAAAACACTTTTCCCTCCCAGCCCCTCCCTCCTTCCCACTGACAGCTCCTTCACTATGGTCTTCACCATGGCCTGCAGAGGAATCCCAGCTCTGGCATCTGCAGCACCTCTTCCCCTCCTTCTCCACTGGCCTTGGTATCTCCATGTTGTTTCCCTCACATGTTCTCACCCATTCCCCTTCTCTGTCTGGAATTAACACTTTGTTTTGATTTTCTTCTTAAATATGTTATCACAGAACCTCTCTCATTGGCACAGTTTTTGCCAGCAGCATGTCCATCTTCAGACCCATCAGGGATTGGTTCTGCTGGACATGGTGGAAGCTTCCAGCAGCTTCTCACTGGAGCCACCTCTGTGGCCCCCTGCTACCAAAAACCAGGCTGTGCAAAACCAATACATTCTCATACCACCCCACCTCTGAGTAGGCTGGGTATGCAGGTGTGCACAAGAAACTCAGAGGGGACACAGCTCAGACAGCTGACCTGAACTGAATAAAGGGATATCCCAGACAATATGGCTTCATGCTCAGTGAAGTGAGGGAAGGAAGGAGGAAGGGAAAGTTATCTGGAGTTATGGCATTTTTCTTCCCAAGGAACCATCATGTATGATGGAGCTCAGCTTTCCTGGAGATGGCCAAATACCTGTCCACCCATGAGAAGTGGTGAATAAATTCCTTTTTTTTTTTCTCTTCTTGTACATGTAACCCTTGCTTTACCTATTAAAGTGTCTTTACCTCAACCCAGCAGGTTTTTTCTTTTACTCTTCTGATTCTCCCCCTATTCCACCAGGGGTAAGTGAGAAAGTAATTGAATGGGTCTTGGTTGCTGGTTGGATTTAAAACATGACAGTCAGCTGTCATCTGTTCTAGACTGATAAATAAACATAATAACAGAAATAAGGAAGACCAAGATCAGTTTAGTTTTTTTCAGTATTGTAGGGGTTTTTATTCAGGTGGGGTTTTATAAAATATTGATCTTTTGCATTTGGAGTGCAAATTATTTCAACAGCTCTTTGCCCTCATCAAAGAATACTTCTGTTATCAATATTTCAGACTAAACGTAGTATCCTCAGTATCAAATATCCCAAGCTTCTAATATCAAGCACTCCAAACATCCAGTTTCCCAATAATTCTTTTGAGCCATCTCAAACCTCAGCAAAGTAACACCTAAATATTCTGATTGTTTCCTCTTTCAAAGTTTCCCCTCCTTCTTTATAGACTGTTTTACTGTCTAGCATTTTTCCATCATATGGTTAATAACAAATACCTTACCTCTGCCACCCCAAATGTTGTTTACTGCAGAAAAACACTGCAGGCTTTTCCCAGTAGAAAACTGTCCTTCAGATTCCAATTAATTAATAACAACAATGACAAAATGAATTCTACTTTGTTCGGCTCATTCAGTAACCCCATTAGATGGGATAAGTAAAAAATTGGCCCAGGTTCTCTGCACCAAGGAGTAGGCCTAGGACTCTGGGAAACAGGAGGCTGAGACCTTAGACTTATAAGGTCTGCCCTTTTGGGCCAGATAAGCCACGACTGGACTCCTATCCCAGGCAAACCCTGTATCTTGCCAGGTTAGCCACACCTCCTGGTCTTTGGATGCGGCGCCCAGACTAGGTACTCTCTGGAAAACAGCTCCAGGCCATGTGGTGAGTTGATGCTGCCTAGAAAGGATGTGGTCACTCCAAATGGATTAAAAAATATCTCTGGGCCATCCATCATACCCATCCCATTTATACAGCCACACTCTCCCGACCAAACCAGGTCTGAAGTAGTAGGGGAACACCCCACCCCGGACTGCTGCTGTCGCACCCCTGAACGGGGATTCCTCATACTGAGGGAACCTTCAGGGTTTTCTCGGTTTGACTGAGTGAGCAAACTGAATAGGAACTTTTTGCTGCGGATGCTGTGGATAAATGGTCAGGCCTGATGTAACGTGATGTCCTGGGTTGAAGTATATTCTATCACCATCTTCATGAACTGTTGAAACCAGGTGAGGCAGTGCTCCCTGCCTCCCCCACTCTGGATTATCTTCTGTTAATGGGCCCATCAGCACCTTGCCACATGACTTACAGATAACTCCCTCCTGGACTATCTCCTGTTAATGGGCCCATCAGGCCTTATCACATGACTCACCATCCCATTGTGAGATGCTCCGCCCAGAGGGAGGAACCAAGCCTTCCAGCCTGGATATAAGCTGAGACTCTGAACACCAGAGCAGTGCTTACCTACTGGCCTTCCAGAGGACAAGAGCTACTGCTGGATCTTCAGACCCATTATTTCTACAGGATCACCTCTTCATCAGAACCACTCTGCTTGGACTGCTACCACCATAGAGTGTCAGGTTGTATTTTGTCTTTGTCAGTGGTCTTGTACTACTGCATTTATTTATTTATTTTAATTATTTTTTCCCTATAAAATTATAATTCTGACTTGCAATCTCCACTAGTTTAATTTCAAACTAGTACATGTGAGCGACCTTCAGAGCTGGACCAGTCGTCTTGGACCCCTGCGTGGGATGCAGGTGAGAGCAGGGATTGAAAAAGTCCCCCTCACCCCTATTCCTACCAGGTGGGTAAATCCCACCCATCCCCCAGCTTTTCTGGGCCAGAAGATGGGACAAAAGCTTTCAAATTTAGAGCAGGATGTATACAAACATTTTAAGGAACTTTTGGTAGACTGTAGTATGACCGTAGAAATGGAAACTGTAGGTCGAACTAATACAAACACTTAAGTTAACAATATGAATTAATCTTAACCTATAAAATTGTGCCATGAACTTTAACCCTTATTTAAAGACATCTGTTATAATACAAAAGGCACAAGGAAGAAGGCAAATCTCTGATGATAAAAGGACAATGACAAAGGAAAACAAGAGACCTGAATAAGAGATCATTCAGGCCCCAAAACTGGCCAGAACTGGTGGATCTACGTAAATAAGCACCAAGGGACCAAAGTGCACGCGCAAAAGAGAAAGTTCAAAAGTTCAGTGCAAGGTAGACGTATGGCCTTCAGCCTCAAGGGACCCCTGAGAGACCCCCGTGCAACCACCACAGTGAACTACACATGCTCAGAAGGGCATGGACTTAATTATCATACAAAGCGAGAGCAGGCAAGACCAGGGGATGAATAGTCATGAAAAGTTGTGCATATGCAATACCTTTGTAAATAAATGAAAAACTTGAATTGGGGCTGATTACACAAGACTTTGAGAATTCTCTCACTTGTGTCAGGCGCTCAATGCAAACTTCATAACTTTAACGAGTTGTGGAGTCTTTACTCAGCACATCAGTAGGAAGAAAATAAAAAAATGTAAACTAAAAATTTAACTGAAATGGGTATTGTGAAATTTTCTGTCTGCCGCTGCTGCTGCCTCAGGCAGCACTGTCTCACAGGACTTCACTCGAACTGGCACAGACTGTGATATTGTTATAAATACATATTTTGGTGTTGGCTTTTCACAAATATTGGAATGAATGTTATGATGGTTTTTCTGTAGGTTTTTTTCCTGTGTTTTAACTGCCTGAATAGATGTATAAGGTTTTTTTCTTTGCTGTAGTTTGGAATTTAGGTGTAGTGTGTTTCAGCTGCCTGAATAGATAAGATAACTTCTGAAAGAGGCCCAAGTGACTGTCAGCATTCACCACTTGTGGAAGAAAGGACCCAAGCCCAAATCAAAAAGATGATAACCGTATAAAAGTGGGATTACTTGTGATGGACCCCAGGAGTGACCCTGCAGAGCAGTTCCTGGAAAAGTGAATGTGCATAAGTCCATGCATGAAGAACAGTATAAAAAGGGGTGGCTCCAAGACGTGTGCTCTTGGCAGTATGCCAAGACACCTGGCTGACCATATTTGTTTGCTTTATCTGTCTCTTATTGTTTTTATTAAACACTTTTTGAACTTCACCAGGAAAGTGAACTTCATTTTTCACAACTGTGGAGCTCGTCCAGGATAGAAGCCTCGCCTCCGAGACACCAGGAGACCCAGAATGGGGGAAAAGGTGCCTCTGCTGATTTTGGCAGCCCCCTCTCTGTCTCCTCTGGCATGGATCAGTGGTAGCAGGGTGACTAAGAGGACAAGAGGAGACAAAATACAGCAAAGTATGAAAAAAAAAAAAAAAAAGAGCGAGATCTCTCAAGCCCCAAGGCACCTGGAATAGGAAAGGTAAGTCTTATTTTGGGAGGGGCGGGTTGTCCCAGATCTGCAAAGTGATTGTGGAGTCTCTGAGTACCGTGGTTCCGTGTATCTGTGAGGATAGCGGCCAGTGGGGAGACGAAACGGAAAGGAAAAAGAGTGAAAGAGTCCCCCGGGGTTGACTGGGACTGGGTCTCAGGGAGGGGTTGGACCCCTTTGAACGAAGGGAACCAGGAGCTCTCCTAGTTCAAGGAGACAGGTCCCTTGTGCAGATTGAGGGAACCATGGGGAAGTGGAATACCCAAGAAATCTGGGGCTGGCCAGCAACATTTGTGACTTAACAAGACTCAAGCATAAAAAAAAAAAAAAAAAAAAAAAAGAGGTACCTTATTGTCTTAGTGTGAGTGAAAAAAAAAAGAAATAAATAATGTGTGTGTATGAAAGATTGTGTATAACTTTGTTTTTGGAGGGAGGTAGATGGTAATAACTGTTGGTAGTCATGAATTTTTGGGGTTTTTTTTAATAACCGCTGAAAATCAGGTGTTTTGCAGTTTGGATCAGTGGCTGGGGGTCCCTTTTAGGGGCTGTGGGATGGAATTTCATTCTTCTCTGTAGTGTTTGTGCCTCAGTGCTGTCATTAAAGCTTTTTCCGCCTGCATTTTATCTTTGGAAAAGTTTAAAGCAGATTCAGATCTGCTTTTAGGTAAAGCAGATCATTGCCCTGAGGGTCCTGTTGAGCCTTCGGTCTTGCAGGGCTGGGGTAATGTCAGTAGGCATCTCCTGGCAGGTCCCTGTGCCAGGGATTTCCTTGAAACCACCTGATCTCCTTCGACACTGGGTGTGCAAATACCCAGAACAAACAAAAGTTGCACAACGAGAGGGGTTTGAGATGTTTTCTGATAGAACAGCTCAGCGGCAGCTCATGCTGCTGTGGGAGCAGTGTTGTGGTTGAATTTGGAGGTGTTAGAAGTGGATTTGGAGGTGTATAAGTGAATTTGGAGGTGAGCAGAAAATTTGGAGGAGTGCAGTGGATTTAGAAGTGTGTAGTGAATTTGGAGGTGGATTTGGAAGTGTGGATGTGAGCCTGGCACCTCCCTGAGCATTTCCCTTGAGTGGGGGTGGCTGTGACACCCGGCTTGCTGTGCCTCTGTTTCAAGCACAGAGGTGGTGGTGGCTGCTGTCCTCTTCAGTGGGACCTGCCTATCCCTGTGTGTGGCTGCAGAAAAAAAGCAGCACTTAGGCTAAAACTGCTCCATCTCTGAAGAAAAATTGAGCAAGGAGGGCAGAAGTAACACTTGTACAGTGCTGCAGCTGTAACTGTTACCTCTGGATTTCCCTCCTGTGAACTGGAGTCAGGTCTCTGAGGTTGTGTATATAGGTGGGTTTGTCCCTGATATGGGAAGGAGGAGGCTGGAGAGTCGATCAAGGACATTGTGGATGTGCTGCTGGTTGTTTCCAAGTGGACGCAAGTCTGTATGTGACACAGGTGATCCTTGCTGCTGTGTCTGTGCTCCTTTTGTTGCCATGTGTTCTCTCTTGAATCCAGAGAATAGAATTTCAGCAACAAATTCATATGAAATGGGGAGAGAGCAGCTGCTGCTATGGAGTTGTTGATTGTAGAGCAGCCTATGGAATTGTTTGGGTTGTAGAAGAGGTAAGACATTTCCCAGAGATTTCCCAAAATATTGATTTTAAATAATTTTCTGATTCTAAGGCTCGAGTCTTGACATGGAAGTGTTTTCCACTCCTCCTCTGCCAAGTCAGTGCTTTGTCACATTAGCATATGCACCCAGGGGAAGGTGGGTCAGAAGAGCAATCACGGCGGTCCCCATGCCCTCCAGGTTTGTGGATGTGTGCCTGTGGGAGACTCCTAATGCAGGAGTCTGAAGATTCCCCAGAAGTTGTGGGGCTTACCTCTGAAGGGGCACAAGGGTCCCAGATGTGGCCTTCACTGTGACAGCCTGGGCAATTTAGCTACTGCTTCTGAGCCTTCGCAGCCTTCAGGGAGGGTTTTTTTTTGTTTTGTTTTATTTTACTTTTGCTACTTATGACTTAGTCAACCTAAAACATGCTTCTGGTTGGACCAGAGAGCATCTTCAGAAACTCTTTTGTGACTGAAACAAGTAGAAGAAACTACCAAAGTCTCTGAGCTGGGAAGCTCAATGTGGAGCTGCAACATCACTGTGGAGTGATGGGCAACAGTGCCCAGGGTCAATCTCTGCTGTTTCTCTTCACAGCTGCTGGGTTTGGTTTTTTTTTGGTTTTGTTGTGTTCCAGGAAAAGCACTATGTCCTACTGATTCTTTGGTACATTGGGTTTGCCATTGCCCTCTTAGACGTGTGTCAGGCAGGCTGCAATTCAGGTGGAACTTGTACTCAGAGTACAAGCTCTGAGGCAGGAGCATGTGACTCTGTGAGCAACGGGCTGTGCATCCACTGTGTTTTACAGGTGTGTGCTTTTGTTGTTTCTCGTCTATCTGCTTTCCAGAGTGTTTGTGCTTCATGTGTCTGATGTGTTTTCACATATACATCATCCCAGTACTGTGTGATCAGAGTGTGCTCCAGGGCAGTCTGTGCCATGTTGGGATGGGAAGAGATCCAAGGGCAGCTGTAGCAAAGCCCTAAGAATTCTGCAAGGCCAGAGATTTTCCTGTCCTCTCCTTACTGCCCAGCATTTAGCATATTCACTCTTACATGGTTAATAAAAGGGAGAGTTTCTGCCCTTACACGTATGGTGAGACATTGAATTCTCAGAAAAGAGTTAATGTGCTGGAGCCTCCAGGGACAGTGTGCCTGCCTCTACAAAGTCTGCATGAACCCCTGTAATTATCAGTCAGAGAGCAAAACTGCACCGCTCTAGGTCACGTGTTTTGTACTAGTGGGGGTTTACCTTGGTGACTTACAGTTACTGGATGTGTGTAGAAACTTAAATATGTAGAGGGGGGTTGCGTTTGAGGAAGCTCCTGCCCTTCTGCAGAGTTAAGCCTTGCTTTTAGTTTGGATGCTTCACCTCAACTATGTGTTGTGCCTTTCTTTTAGATTTCAGAGGACTGAGTTGTTGCACACATGCTCTTGTAATCGTGCTTATCCTCCCACAGCCTGTGAGGGCTGCACAGTGCTGGTGTCCAGCCCCTGGCAGAGCCTGGGGGGGAACCCCAGCTGCTTCTGGAAGGGCTGAGGGGGGCTGAGTCAGGGGAGCATTCCTCATCCTGCCCCTTTTCTCAGGAGATCCTTCAGGCTGCTAGAGCTTAGGGCTGCTTGCCGAGGTTAACTTGTCTTTAGAATGCAGTTTAAAACACTGCAGTCAAAATTGATCCAGGCGAGTGGATGTACTAGTAAAAAACATGGAAAAAACAATCTCTAACTCTGCAATGGGAAGGTCCTTTTCAGGTACTACTGACAACTGAGGTCGCAATCCAGAGCAGGGAACGAGGTTGGATCCATGCCAGCGGAAGTAAAGGACCTGTGAAATAAAACCTGAGGAATGGACTGTGACAACTAAACTGGGTGATACCAAATTGACTTTTGAGTGGGGACCGGGTGGTAATGAACTGAGAAAATCCAAATAATCCAAAGGATGTACAAAGAATCATGCCTAACTGGGAAATAAGGCCAAGCCTATATCAGAGGTTTCAAGTGCCACCTGGACAAGTCCTAAGACACCTCCTGTTATAGGTTAGTCTCAATTAACAATAGAGACAAGTCCAATTAAAATCAAATAAATTTATTGAGCAAGTGACATTTTAAGCAAAAATAGATGCTATGACTGCAGCCGGGAGACAGTAAAATCATTATTTTACGAACTGTGCACACCTCTCGTCCCGTAGTTCTGGCTTATAGTCCTTAACTTCCTGATCTCCGTATCTCTTCCGCTGTCTGTCTGTGCATGTGCATCGTGTTGCTAGGGGGTCTTCTCTGCCTTCTGGTGGTCACAGGGATGAAGGTGCAACATCTTCCTCCATGACCAGTAAGTGAACTCTAACTTCCTGGTACCAGTATATCTGTCTGCGCATGTGCATCATGTCGGTAGGGAGTCTTTTATTTTACCTGATGCCTGGGAGTTGAGAGGTTCACTTGAACAAATACTACTGGTTACCCATTACACCTTCGATACCTACCCTAAAGAGAAAAACTCCCACTTCAAACAGGAGGATCAGGACTGTATTGAGCAGGGGATTCTCATGTTCTGGTTTTCACCTGTGACTTGTATCAAGAAGGGGGAGAATCACAACTTCAATCAGTGCCGTACTATATGCCCTGTTTAAGTCATCTTAATATGGAATATGCCAGTTGGGTTAAATATGAGTGTTTAAATTGTAAGAAAAATTGGTATTACAATCCAGGCAGAATTACACACTGAAATAATAACTTCGCTTTGTGGATGGGAATTACTAGTGCCTGTTGAATGGGAAATAACTGAGGAATGATAGGAGACTACAGTTAAAAGGTGTCAAAACAAATTTGTCTGGAGATTAAAATAAAAAAAGAAGTGACAAGGAAATAGAGGCCAAGACCAGGTTGGCCATTGTATTTGCCACCAAGAAAATTCTATACACCTGCTATAGGCAGCAACCCCATAGGCAAGGGAGGTAGGGGTATAAGCCATGCCGGACCTCTGTTAATCCTTCTTCTGTCACTTATCCTTTTCCCTTTTTGACACCAGCAAGGCCATGGTACAAGTACTATCAAAAGCTTTACATGGAAAGACACTGGGGTTCCTTCCTTATCAACAGTCACTGTTATGACCCATCCAAATTAGGTGTCTGCATGCATAAAAACATATGGGCCAGCTACCTGGGCACAAGATGGAAATTGGGGATTTCAAACCCCAATTTACATGCTAAATTGCATCATAAGACTTCAAGCTGTGGTAGAAATCATAACCAATGAAACAGCTGGGGCTATGGAAGTCAGCAAGGCCAAGCCAGAGCTGCAATATCTCAGAATAGGCTGGCTTCAGACTATTTACTGGCTGAAGAAGGGGATGTTTGTGGGAAGTTTAATACATCAAATTGTTAAAAATTTGATGACAATGAAGATGCTGTTCTAGAAATAACCAATAATATCAGAAAATAGCCCATGTACCGGTTCAAAAATGGGAATCAGTAATAACCACCAGTTGGTGGAATAACGTATTAAAGATAAAATAGTGGGAGAAGCTAGGTTTATTCCTCTTATGTGCTACAGCTGGTTTAATATTTCTTCCTTGATCCCTTGTTTTACCAGTGTAGTCCAAGGCATGCAAGTAATAATAACAATGCCTATAGAACAAAAATTGGCTAATCTAGAATGGAACAAAAAATCATAGTATTAAAGAAACAAAATAATGTGGAAGAATCTTTTGAAAATGCCGAACTGATTTGTGAAAAAATGAACAAATATCAAGAGCCAAGAAAAAAGAATTATTGCTCAAGCCAAATGATTTATAAAAATAGAAGATGTGGGAGATTGTTATAAATACGTATTTTGGTGTTGGCTTTTCACAAATATTGGAATGAATGTTATAAGTATGATGGTTTTCTGTAGGGTTTTTTCTGTGTTTTAACTACCTGAATAGATGTATAAGGTTTTTTTCTTTGCTGTAGTTTGGAATTTAGGTGTAGTGTGTTTCAGCTGCCTGAATAGATAAGATAACTTCTGAAAGAGGCCCAAGTGACTGTCAGCATTCACCACTTGTGGAAGAAAGGACCCAAGCCCAAATCAAAAAGATGATAACCGTATAAAAGTGGGATTACTTGTGATGGACCCCAGGAGTGACCCTGCAGAGCAGTTCCTGGAAAAGTGAATGTGCATAAGTCCATGCATGAAGAACAGTATAAAAAGGGGTGGCTTCAAGACATGAGTGTGCTCTTGGCAGTATGCCAAGACACCTGGCTGACCATATTTGTTTGCTTTATCTCTCTCTTATTTTCTTTATTAAACACTTTTTAAACTTTACCAGGAAAGTGAACTTCGTTTTTCACAATATCTTTTCCCGGGAATTTTGGGAGAAATGGGAGAAAGGCTATGTGATTTAACAACCAAAAGATACTCTTGGCTCCTCGCATTCTGCCAGCTTTCCATGTGGTGCTAGAAACCTTGAAAGCCAAGGAAAAGCGGTGAAGGCTCCATCCTTGTATCACTCCCCCTCCCCCCCGAGTCATCACGAGCCACTCTCACCACCCCACCCCACCGGGAGTGAACCCTTTCCCGCCACTTGAGTCTGCTATTAACCCCTCTAAACCTGGGAGATTAACATGACAGTGGCGCCCGTTGCATACGCAGGAACCTCGGCCGTCAGATATTCCTGCCCTTTCATGCCATCTTCCTTCTAGTCCTTCAGACAGCCCTGGGATAAAATACAAAGTAGAGAAAGCTACTGTACGCAGAGGAAGCTCTGATTGTTCAAGTTACTCTGCTACTCTGTATTTTATTCCCCAGTTTTACCGGGGACTCAACGTGGTGCTGGCTATGCTATATCAGGTTCCCGGACTCCTCTCCCTGCCTTTCCCCTCTCACCTCGAGTACCGCATATTACCCACTCCCCACCTTCCTATTATTTTGCTAATGAGGCTGCTTCTTCGAAGCAAACCGGCTTTTTCTGCCAGCAAATCCGGCTGAACCAGTTTTACTACCTCAGATTACTTTGACCTCCATGCCTCCCCCAGGGGTGGGGAACGCAGGGCCCTTGCCTGCCCCTGTTCTGCCCCTGCCTGCCGCCTCCACCCCCACCCCCATCTCTCCGCTGGGGGCGGCCTGCGTGGTGCCCGTTCCACCTCCACCGGCCCCTGCCACCTCGGCCACACCCTCCTGGGGGAACTGGAACTACGCCCACCATCTTCTCGGAAGTCCCGGTGTGGAACGTGGCAGCGCCCGTGCAGCCGACGCCGCCCATCCTGGTGCCAGTGCCCAAACGCTGCCCCCACTTATCCAAGCAGCCGAGCCATGCCATGCTGAGCCCCATCCTGCCGGGCTCGGGAACGGCGGCACCCGCGCTGCTCGCTGGCAGCACCAGTGAGCCTCCGGCAACGGGCCTGCACCAGCCCCTGCCCTGTGCCAGCAGTGCTGCGACTCCCTCATTTGCCCCCGGGGCCGAGGAGGCACCCCAGCATTCATCAGCGCCAGCACTGCCTCTACACCCACACCACAGCTGGCGGCGGCCACAGGCACGTGGAACCCCTGTCAGCCCCCGCTGCAAAAGCCACACGCCACTCACCCAGCGCCGAAAGCGCCGTGTTTCTGCTCTCTGCTTCTTCCTAGGAAGAGGACTCAACCCCATCGAATTCCTGCAGTTTCATCGCATATGTGCTAACCCTTAGTGATCTGACACTTAGAGCTGTGCTGCTATCAGCTGGATTCACCGTGTGGGAAAGAGGGTAGAAAAGACTATTGCCATCACCAATAAGATGCAGAAGATCCTCCAAAAACATTAAGACTGCTATGAAAATCTAGTTTTGTTATTTGTTTTGTCGTTAAAGTTTTTTCTGAGTTTACATGCTCTGTTATTTTAACCGATTCTGCTATGTTACAGGCATCGCCGGGAAAGAGAGAAATAATTTCTTAGGATAGTTATTAATAATCAGTTATCCTATTTGCCAAAAGTTTAAAATTTTATCTTCTATTTTTTTCTCATAGCAGCACCCCTATCATGGATATATGTTCTCATACCTCTTTGCCAGTGTTAGAAAGAAAAAAAGAGTTAAGGGTTATTGTTAACTATATTTGTAGTTGCAAGATTAATGTTTGTAGTAACAACTTTTGCAACTGTTGAATAGTGTTAAAAAAAATTACCTACATCGTGTCTGTAATGTAGCCCTATCCCAAGTTCCTGTATCCTGTTTCCTGTATCCTGTTTCCTTGTTCCTGTGTCTGTCGGGCCCCGCCTCCACTGCTCCCCTACTCTTCCCCATGACAACCAGTGGCTCCACCAGTATGTAAACTATGTGAACTTCCAGACCCCCGAGGGACCACGGGAGTGAGAGCACCGCATACAAACTGCTGAAGTTTAGAAACTAATAAACAGATACTTTGCCAAACCACCCTAGAAGATTGGGAAGAACAACAGCTATCTGGAGAACAGTTTTAATCATCTCACATCTCACTGTAACAAGAATAAGACTTGCTCGGAGTCACCCCCCTGGACTTTAAACTAGCCAGGTAGTCTCCTAGGGGACTCCTGCGAGGGTGGAGACTCCAGCTCTGTCGTTAAGGCAAAGCTGCTTGCACCTCCTCCTCTTCGTTGTCCACAGGGAGCAGTGGCGGTGAGCGCGACCCTCGAGCCCCCTCCCCCAGGCTGATCTCACAATAAAGGCTTTAAAAAGGAGCAGAAGAGCTCCTGGCCCATTTATTTATACCACCAGGATTCCTAGAAGAAGGTAACAGACAAAGCAACACCCTGTGACACATAAATAACATGAACAATCTTAAGTTACATTTCCTAATTAGTTGCAAGTATAATATAGCCTATATACATCATAGAAATAGTATCTATAGATACTATTAATGAGCTTGCAAAGTCTAGAAATATTAGAAACACATAAAATTCTCAAACATCCAAATGTCTATAAGAATTGTGAGATTTAGAAAACTGCTTATCATCTAAGAACTCCATATAATGCACACATCACGTGAATTGTTTATTCACATAAGAAATATGATATGTAAAAACCCAAGGTAAAACTAGAAAGAAAAACCCATCTCTTATTCTAAGTCTCACATTTTATTTTGACATTTAAATCTTATAGAATGTTAGTTTAATTGATATTTTGTTGCAAATAGGTTATTTAGTCTATGTAGCTTCTCCTTTTCAATCTCAATTATAGAAATACGCATTCATTTAATCTTCTTACTACTTATTCTCTCAAATGGAATTCTATTGTAGTTATTATTTACTAACTTTACTAGCTTCTTAATAAGCTATTATGCATATTAACCAAAAGAAATGGTTCAGTTTCTCCAATTTCTAAGACTTCCCCTGTAGCAGTCTTCTGGGGGTGATTCCCCTTGCTACATCAAACGCCGTTAGGCTGGGGAGAGTGGCTGTAATAACAGGATGGGTCGGGTCCAATGCAGTAGCCAAAAGTATCTCTAATGTAGCGAAGTGGCCGCGTGGTCAGAAGGCAGCCCCTGAGGCTGCAAGGCCTGAGAGCTAACCTCCAGCGACAGGGCTTCCTTGCAAAAGACCTAGGGGTGTGGTTAACTTAATACATAGGGTTACCTGTGGGCAGACATCCGATCCTATACCCAGGACAGGGACCAGACCATCTTGAATTAACAGAGAGATAGAACTTGAGACATGACCCACCCCTGGGTCATCACCTTTCAGTGTCCCCCCTCCCATGGCCTCATGTTAATACTGTCCGAATACGGAGCCAGGGCCAAATTATGATCAATTCCATCTGATTCGGTCCCCACATACCCCCCTACAACACCTGTATCTGCTGCTCCTACCTGTTTCCCAATGCATGCTAACAGAAAATAGGGGGAATAGAGGCTCTACCCATTGTAAAAGGACTAAGGCCATACATATATGTATTTAATTTTTAAAATAACTCCTTTATGGAACCGAATTCCTCAATTAGCAGGTACTTTTCTAATACAATGCAAGCAGAATTAAAGGAGAGGAAATTAAATTTCCTCTAAATTACTTGGGGGAAAGGGTACATTTTGTGTCTCTAAAAAATATCAAACCATATCTGCAGCCTCTATAGGAATGCCAAGAGACTCAACAAGCGAAACCCCGAAAACCACCTCCTTAAAGCCTTCCTTATAGGCTTACCCTTTCTTCTTACCCATTGCTAATTTGTACTGCCAGTTTCTTAACCCCTTTAGTATGATTAATTTTTACATTTTAAGCCATTTCCACAGGTTATTCCACAAAACATGACACCTGAAAGACTCTTACCTGTTGTACCTGTTCTGATTGACACCACACTCCTCACTGAAACTTGAAAAGTCCTACAGAAAACACTGAGTAACTAGCTAACATCATTGAACAGAAACCCTGTGCCTGTCATTAAACAACCCCTTTCTACTAGCTTCATTGAATTACCAACAGAGGTGTAGCCACAAGCCATATGGCTTGGGGAAGCTTGTTGTGCTAACACCTGAGATTGCCATAATTCGTGACCAAAAAAGCATAAGAATTTTGTCCATCAATTAGAATTAAATTGCAAAGATCAAATTAATTTCTAGAGTAAAGAAAAAGGAATAACAGCCTTCACATTAACAACCTGAATTTGCGGCAGAACAAACTTTAAAATGTTAAGCAATCTAGGGTGTTAGCTGAGTAGGTGAACCGATGCTACGTCTCAGACACTGAGTGAGCTACTGACAGACAATAGAAGTATCACACATGTTGCACCAAAAAATAAAACTGCTATTAAACTTGCTGCTGACACAAAGACATAGTTATGGAGACTTTGAAAGCACATGCTATAGAGACCTTTCTAATCACAGCAAGCCCATTGCTTGAGAATGGAGTCAAGAAACTCTAACCCAAAGATAACAGCTACTAATTCCACGGACTATTCAAAAAATAGAACGTGTCTAGTTGTACTCTATTTTTAGTCAAAATGGGACTACTAATTTTTGTAGTTGTTGTTATTGCGTTTATGTTGTTACCTTGGTTTTTAAGTTGTCTGTTAATCTTTACCAAAAGCCTTTGCAATCTAAAGAAGAAGGGGCAGAAGTGGCAACCCAATTAGATGGAATAAATAAAAAATTGGCCCAGGTTCTCTGCACCAAGGAGTAGGCCTAGGACTCTGGGAAACAGGAGGCTGAGACCTTAGACTTATAAGGTCTGCCCTTTTGGGCCAGATAAGCCACGACTGGACTCCTATCCCAGGCAAACCCTGTATCTTGCCAGGTTAGCCACACCTCCTGGTCTTTGGATGCGGCGCCTCAGACTAGGTACTCTCTGGAAAACAGCTCCAGGCCATGTGGCCTGTTGATGCTGCCTAGAAAGGATGTGGTCACTCCAAATGGATTAAAGAATATATCTGGGCCATCCATCATACCCATCCCGTTTATACAGCCACACTCTCCCGACCAAACCAGGTCTGAAGTAGTAGGGGAAACCCCCTCCCAGACTGCTACAGGTTCCTCCTAAAAGGCTAAAGACTGGTCAGAAACATGACTGAAAGTTAAAGGTGTCCTCCTAAGGAATATTGAAGAGCCATAATCCAAAATAGCAGGTGACAGCTGTATCTTTTATGTCATTGTGTTGAAGCAATTACATAAACTGATGTGCTAATAAATGTTTATGCTGCACTCCTTTTTTTATTCTCTTTTCCAGTGGAGATGAAAAGCTTTGAGTTGTGGCAGAATAAAAGCTCCAGAGGACCAGGTCTCCTTCCTGGGGGGAAGGCAGGCACTTAAAGGAGCACCAGTGTTGTGATGCCATGGTAAACATTTGCATACTGAAAGAGGTGCTTTGGGAATTTGAAGCTGGATCCCAATTTTTCTTGTGATTGAAATTTCAGTGGGACTTTTGGTGGTAATGTGGGCATGAATGGGCTGTTTAGCAGAATCAATAATAGTCCTTGAGCCTGCTGGACGTATTTAAGAAGAGAAGTTATGACTGAAGTCAAAATCCATTTAGTTTTTTAAACATGGAAGTTTTTTACCAGGGACTACACAGCCATAAAAATTAATTTCATGGAGACTATCAGCATTTGTAAGATTAAATTCACTTCTGGATAATTTGAAATATGTGTTTTTAAAGCTGAATAACACCTCCCTTTCTCCTGAGTTGTTGTTTTGTATTTCGATGTCAGTGTAGTGCCCAGATATTCTAAGCTCTAGACCCAGTTGCATGAAATAAGAGAAATGTTCCAAAGCCTTTGTAGGGTTATAAGATCCTAGAGGATTTTGATATTTATCCTAGTGATTGATCTCAATTATATAAAAAAATCTGTCAGCTCTGAAAGCTCTGTGGTCAACCCAAAGTGTGTGAAAGAGAATGAAATGAAAAATTTTTGTTTTAGCAAAAGTGACATTGGACCTAAAATCTGAAAGCAAGTTGTTCTAGTATGAAGCAGCATTCTCTTTGTCATTATGTTCTAAACACAATCTGAATGATAGATAGACTTCTAGAGTAGTATGCATGTTGGTATTAGATGAGTTTTCACTGTAGTTTATATTTATTAGTCAGACCTAAATTACTAAAATCTCAGCCACTAACTTTGCCAAACAAAGCATTCCTGCTCTGCTCAAACAGTGGTATGATATAATTGTCTCAATACTTTAGGCTGGGTTAAGAAAATATTGGTCATATCCTCTGAGTACTCTTCTCATTTGTCCTGAATTTGAATCACTAGTGTATTCAGACACCTTGAATAATTAGGAAAATCTCCTTAAATTGATTGTGTCTCATGATGCTTACAAAAATACAACAGTAGAATCCTGCTGTTCACCTCTTGCAACACCAAGTGCCTTGCTATTTCATGCCATTGTTCTTTCCTGTGCCATTTGTTTTATTGACCTGGTGCCTTGGACTATAGAAACTGCAGAAGTGATGGAGCAGGAATCCTTTATTCCTCTATTTGATATGCCCTTATTTCAGTCTATTACTTCAAAGTCTATACTATGGATGGTACAAACCTCACTACTTGAAACCTGGATAGACCTTGAATCCTATACAGAAAAAATCCCCAAAACATTAAAACTGTAAAAACATTTGGGTGATAGTAATGTATGCTTTTTAGTTTAGGTGGTTTCATTCCCTTATGGCAAGCACTTGCAGCTCAGAGCCAAGGTAATTGGAACAGCTGAGTGAATGTAAATCTGAGGGAGTTTAAGCACACTCTCTATAAAGCTGATGTAGTTCTTGAGCAGCTCAGCAGTGATCAGTTCATTATCATTACAAACAACCTGCCAAAGAAAACCTACAGGCTATTGAAGACAAGATGACTGCAAAATTAGAGATCAGACCAACTTTAATATTCTCTAATGGATGTGACCATTAGCCTTGCAGCTTCAGCCAACTGCACTGAATGAGACCCTGGTGACACTTTTGAATAAAGTACATTCGAGAGTGAATATTTCACTTTTTAAATATAATGTTTTGGTGTTTTGGGATTTTTTATTATGAGCTAAAGTAGCTGAGGAAAGAAAGGATTTGGAAAAGATATTGAAGTAGAAATGAATAAAGGTTGCCCATTGACTCGCCTTAAATATTCCTTTCCTAGGTTTCTGCAATATTCGGCAATGGAAAGGAAACTCCGAGAGAATATTTTGTCCCCACAACACTTCATTTGTTTACTTTACAGTCCAATGCTAGCACTGACAAGCATGCCACATGTAATATTGTAGGTAAAACTGACATCATGTAAACTCAAGAAATCACCAAGTTTTTGTGTACAGCTTTGTATTAGTGAGATCTTGAACATTAAGGAGAAAAAACACCATTTTTGTTGTCTTGAGTGTTTTATTGTTAAAAAGATGAGATGACATCTTAACAGAAATCATGTTTTTTACAGTCTTTGGGAGGCAAGCAACATCTTCACAACAGCTATAAAAACATAAGTGGTTTGGAAGATACCTTGATGTCTAAGCAGTGGTCCAAGTTCCCTGTTAGTGTTATCCTCGCATCAAGAAACTTACTCTGTTTAATTTTTGTGTTTATTGCAGAAATGACATTAAAATAAAAACTTTTTTCCACTTTGAGGTTTTCATTATTCTGTCTAAACTCCTTTTATGTTATTATCTGTCCACAGCTGCTCCCAGGATTGTTTCAACCTTTTTTAGTTCTTTTGCAAACCACTTTATTATGTCAAGGTGTAACAAGCTCCATAATATAAAGTAGCGTGGCCACAGTACTGGAAGTAGACTGGATTTCTTCACTGGTAGCCACTGGGATTTTGTGTTAGTTATGCATTTTAGGCATTTCTTACCTTTGTGTGGACTTCAAAAAGCACATTAAGAGAAACTCAGGGTTATTGGAAAGCTTTCCTTTTACAGAATTTTCTGAAGCTCTAAACAGAAGTTTCTGATATTCATGCCAGATGTCTGTATGATGTAACCACATAATATTTTGCATCTTCCCCACAGCAGTTCTGTGCAAGTGCTCCATACAGAGAAGAGGCACCCTTGTCTGTAGCTTGCCTTGTGATCATGAGCCCAGCAAGCACTGGACATGCGGGCATGTAAAGACCAGGGTAATGGGTTGAAATGGCTTAAAATAAGAATGGCTTTAAACCAAAATTGGGTAGATTTAGATTAGTGTCTTGGTTTGAGACAAATTGTGAAGAAACGTCCCAAAATGAACATGTCCTCTAATAGAAGGCAGGTTTCAGCAACCCCTACCCCACCCAGGTTCAAAAAAGAATCTCTGGAGGAAAATAAAAAAAAAAACCTGTTTATTTAACAAGCACGGTACTCACAAGCATGGGGAAAAAAAAATAATGTTAAATAATAAAACCTCTCAGTGTGGAGAAGAGCTGATAGATTCAAAGTCCTTTCTGTAGGTGTGGGTCAGCTCCCTCCTCTGGGATCCAGAGTTGGCCTCTGGATCACAGCGTGGGGGTGTCCCCAGCCACATTCTGGTGTTTTGGACTGGAGAAAAGCTAAACAGTTCCAGGAGAAGAAGAAGAAGAAGGAGCCATGGTCCCAGGAAAAACTTGCCTCAGCCAGCTTAAAAATAACTCTAGCTAAAAAGCAAAGAAAAACTATCCATCTCTGTCTGCTGAACAAGAGAGCTGAGAGCTGCAGGAAAAAAACCCCCCCAAAACCCGAGCAAGTTATCTGTTTTGAATACATGTGCCAAAAGAATTCCACCACCCTCCCCCCTCCTCCCCCCTATGCCCCCTTAGAACTCAAAGCTACAGAGCTCATGTCTGGGCATAGAGCAGATGATAGGGGATACAGGACCATAGAGTCACCCCAGGATAATTAGGTATTAGGAAGAATAAGAGGGTGGTGAGCCACTGGAACAGGATATCTGGAGAAGTTGTGGATGGCCCATCACTGGAAGAGTTGAAGGGCAAGTTGGATGGGACTTTGAGCAACCTGGTCTAGTGAAAGGTGTTCCTGGCCATAGTGAGGAGGTTTTAACTAGATGATCTTAAGGGTCATTCTATCATTCTTTAAATCTGAGTTGTTCCCACAGCTTCACAGTATGCTCTTTCTAAAGATAGGTCTGGAAAATAGATTTCAAAACTATGAAGTTCAGATAGAGACCCAGGGGTTGATGGCATCTGTGGAGTACCTAACCTGAAGAGGGCTGCTTTAATATACTGGGGAGTTGAAGGCTACAGAGGTAGCTGAAGGAGGGCAGAGAGTGAGATGTACCTAAGAGCTGGGGTGAGAAAGAAAGAAGACGGTAAAGCTCAACATTATTTGAGGCCTATTTAGCCAACAGCCTAAATTATTTTATCTTTAAAAGAAGTGCTAGGCATAAAACTTTTCTGAGATTATTATATGGTCTGAATCTTGGAGACAACTGAGATGTCTTTCTTAAGACTGAATGAATACCGTCCCCAATACTCACCGAAGCAAAACATAATTGAGACACTCCCTAGCTGCATGTTATATTTTCCCACAGAGACATTTCCTCCTCCTTCCCATACTTCTGTTTTCTCCATATTTTTTACTTGACCTCTCTTTTTCTCGAATATTATTGTAGTTGCTGTAACAATGAAATCCCGAATAAAATAACAGGAAATAGAGAAAATAAAAGGAGTGTTCAACCCTTTCCTTGAGATGGTTGCTGGAAGCCATAAACGATCGACATAATGGAGGCAAGACTCAGTCTTCCCTGACCCCAGACTTATCATAAACTGCTCAGCTTTACCTAGTTTTGACTGTCTTGATGGATGCTCCTTACTTTAGGGGAAAGACAGGGGAGGGGAAGCAAATCTGACACTTTTGTAGCAAGTGTCACTTGTGTAACTTGTGTAATTTGTGTGACTTTGTGTAGCAAAGAGCAGTCAAAACAAGTTCAAGTGCATTGAAAAGGCAATGCACCCTATTTACACATCTATCTGAAAGAAAACTGTGCAGCAAAGCTGCTTCCAGGACTAAAGTTTGATTTCTCTGTGTTCCCCAATTACAGAACTGCCCTTCTGCATGTTTTAGGGTGAAATCCTGTCCCTTTGAGATCACCAAAATTCTTTATTGTCGATTTTGGTGGGAGCAGGGACTTAACCTAAATAAGTATTTTATGGTGCCATCATATAGTATACACATCTTATACTTCTTGGAGAAAAAAGTCACATACATTTGTGATGCCATGTGGCAAAGGATGTGTCCATATGGCCATGTTCACAGACATAATAAACAGGTAATACCTCTGAATTCAGTAGTCACCAATGTGGTACAGTCCTGAGGAGGCTGAAAGAGAAAGCAAATCATTGATTCAAATGAGGCTAAGATTTCACCTCATGTTTTTAATGTAGCAAATGTTATTGCAAACCTACACAGAGCCAGTGCAAAGTGCAAATTACCACTGGAGTTTGACATATTCATTACCAAACAAACATCATTAGTTTATGAGTGTAGGTAATTAGAGGAAAGGTTTCAGTTTCTTTCTTTAAAAATGGGAAATTTATTAACAAAATGGAAAACTTTCTTTCAATGAAAGCAAATCATACGCTTCAGGAAGAGACACGAATTTGAGAAAAGAGCTGAGAGCAAATATTTAGTGAACACGACATCACTGTACAGTTGAGAAAACAGACTTTAACTCACTCCTTTGTGTAAATGGAAATGAAAAGAAAAGCGACCATAGCAGAAGAAGTTTCATTTGCAAGGGCAGATTAAAAGCTACTGAAGACAGAGTAAAGACACTCAGGGAACATCAGGGGACCTTGTTGTTAGATGCCAGAGATAGATTTGGCTATTTTCCATTGATCTTAATTTATTTTTAGTAATTTGGTGAAACAACCCTCTCCCTCCTTCCCACCGCTCCCTTCTGTTATGTTAAGTTAAGCTGCGCTTCTTATCATGGGCAATAATATTTTCCCAATAATTGAACATAACTGATGAAATGCCATCCTTTTCTCCTGCGAGAGTTAGTTCCATCTTGGCACATTGTTATTAGGTCGAATCTGGTTCCATATTTTTGAGTATCAGTGGGAGAAGAGAAAAAATATAATAGATGGTTTAGGGCATGAATGTATAAATATTATATATTTTTGAAAAAAACAACATGCAGGGGGAAAGAAACCAATGCAGTTTGCAATCCGGTATAGCTTTCTTGCACTTCTTTGCAAGATGTTTCCTTATTATTTGTCACCCTGCAGGGTTAACAGGAGCTTCCAGGGCCTTGTAATTCTATTCTAGAGTGACCTCTCATGTTATGTCACTCAACTTCTCTTTGAATCTGTGTCTTTTACTGTTCCCAGTATGGTTATGAAAATATCAACAATTGCTTTGGATGCTGGTTTTGTTGTATGCAGCAAGCTCAGTTACACTCCCCTCCACCTCCTGCCTGTTTCTTAGTCAATGCACTACATTTACCTGTAATCATCCCAAAAACACTCTCAAGACGATTTTACCTTTCTTTTAAATTAATTTTCATACATGTTCTGGTCTATCTGCAGTCTTCACCTTATAGTGAAATGAACAGATGTCTCAGAAAGCCTCAAGTTATGCTGGCATCGGAAGACTTTGCCCCCATCGTGAGTGACTGTAGACTGGGATGCCAATATGTTCTGGTTTGTAATGGAGGATTGATTTGCAAGGCTGTTTTGCTCTGACTGTCCCTTGCTTAAAGAGTAATTGGGCCTTTAAGAAATCACTTTATTTTTCATTTTATACCAGGCATTATTTCCCCTGTCTGTGCTCTTGTATCCACTAAATCCTAACCAGCTGCTCTACTTTTTGTTAATTTTTTTCCCTTGCAGAGAAGTTAGTGTTTTTTAAAAATTTTAATGGCAAAGACATTACATTGGAGAAATAGTCAGATCAGTTGTCTGAATACCTTTGAATGTACAAAGATTAGCCATGGTGAACAGATATCACACTTTTTGTCTTCTCCTTAGGATAGCTATGAGTCACTTCCTCCTCTCATCTCAAACATTGGATCCAAACATCTAACATCCACACTTCATAAATCTTTACAAGCTGTGTCTTCAGACACCGTGGGCAACCCTGTGATGAGATCACTCAGGTTTGGCCAGGGTGTGCAGACGAGTAGCCATGTTCTCCCTCTGCTGACGTGAGGAAATCCTCCATGTTCAGTAAAAAGACCATAAAACTGTTTCTCTGTGTAACCCCTTTCTGTATGGATGCTTACCTCTGAAATAAGAGTACAGGCAAGGCCATCTCTGGAAAAAAGCCTGTAAATAGCCAGAAAGTTCGACCTTGGACATTAGTGGCAGTTGATATTGAGGAATACACCTAGTGAGGTTAGCTTGGTGTGGTTAGCTTGCAGTGCAAGTTGCAGGTTGTGCTTTGTGTGTGTGTGGGGGGAAATGGCTGGAATTTCCAGCAAAAGCAGTGTTCTGGCAGTGACCCTTTAGAACAACAAGGAGCACAGGGAGCTGTGGCACCAGCCAGGTTGACTGGCCCCTCAGAAATATGACCGGAGCCAATGGCTCAGCAGGAAAACCCCAGACCCCCGGTGCGCATGGACGGCGGATACAAAAGCCCACAGATTGCTTGGTTCAGGGTCCTTCCTTGGCAGCACCCAGCTTGCTCTTGAGCTAGTTGTGTGACTCTGCCATGATTAAAGTACTATAGAGAAAACTGAGACTCTGTTATAGGAAACAAGCCTGTAAGGAAACCTTGACTGACAGTGTGAAAATGGTGTGTGTAGGGAGTCTAGCGAGGCACCCATTGACTCACTGGAGCCATCCACAGCAAAGGGTGTTTGGCATCAGCTGGAGTAAAATTCTGGGGTGGTAGAAGTGTGACTGCCAGAGTGGGTCCTGGATGGTCAGACAAGAAGGTTTCCTTAACAGCTGTCATAAGATGGGAAGTGGGATTTGTAAACTACAACTTCCCAGTTTGCAGCCCTGTCTTTTCCCTTAGAATTTGACTATAACTTCATTGAATTGTAGTACAATTATTAATTTAACCTATTCCAGTTCCCTGGAGTTTTTAATGCATGCTACAAATTGATTACACAACTTTTACAAATAACAGCAACTCAGCTTTTAATTCCTCATGAAAGGGACTCATAACTTGGCAGCATACATTTCTCTGCCTTACAGACTTTTTAAGCTGATCTGGCAAGGAAAAGGATAAATAAACAGTAATTGGATTCTCAATGTTTTTAGTCGGGTGTGGGTAATCACAGAACAACATTTACAAATTACCTGCTTTTAGGTGTGAAGGATTGCTGCGGTGTTTTTAGAGAATTATTCTTTTTGCAGGACTATGTCTGCATTCTGTTTGGGTAGTAAAAAATGAATGAAAGTCCATTGCATCATTCACTTACTAAGGCGACTGAATTTTGCCACTGTATTCAACAGAAAGAGGTACTAACTACTTTTTATTTTCTTCCACTCTGAGATCATGTTCTCAGATAATTACATTAACCTGTTTTGCGTAAAGTAACCTTTTTGTGTCATGTTCATATTTGGAAATACTTATCATTGTTTCAAATATCTGGATACACCATGGAGGTACTTATGGAGGAATTTTTAGATAATCCTCATTATAAATCCTGTTAAGACTCTTTTTGTGTAGGAGAAAAACACAATTCCTTCAGAACTGGGGAATCCTGCAGATGTACAACTCACCCCTAGAGGTCACTGCGATCCAGGGATTTCAGCAAACCCCTGAGAACGTCCTGCATGGCGGGTGCCCAGAAGCTGCAGCGGTGGGGTCCTGCAGGCAGGGCAGGCAGGAGATCAGCAGCCGGAGTTGGATGCTCATGAGGGCACCTTCCTTTCCTTTAGCCTATGTCCCATTCCTTATCTCTTTATGCCATTTAAGGCTTACGACCAGAAACCAGCCGGTAGTCAACTTTTTTTTCAGATGACATTATCTTCGGTGGAGTTTTTTATTTCTGTTTTTTGTGGTTTTTTTTCCTTCTGGCATCTTCCTTTGCACTCAGAAAAGAAAAAAAAAAAAAAAAAAAAGAAAAAAAATAGAAGGACAACTGTGACAAATTATGGTAATCATTTTAGATTCAGGAGAAAACTCTCTGCAGGTAAAGAACTTGACTTCTGGATTCTTTGGTGTTAATTCTTAGTAGAAGTGAATTTTAATGTGCTGTGTAATTTAGGCTGCATCTGATTTTGCTTTCTGGCATGATTTACCACTGTCTCCTATTTTTTTAGCATATGAGTTGAGATATCTGTGGTTTCAGTGTGTACTGCTAGTAGCTCTGAGGCTCAGTGTTATGCAGACTTGTTCAAAAGCATCATGCGACTTTTGCAAGGATTATGTATAATGACTTCATGCTTTACTTTCGCTTTTACTCTGCCTTTTAGAACAACCAAAGATTAGTTGTAGCTATGCTGCTGGTAGCATTCTAATGAACCAGAGACCAGAGTTTTAGTTGGGTATGAGGAGAGATAACAAAGTGTCTCACTTTATATAAGTCTATTCAGTGACTTTTTTAATGTCTGCTGAAAATCTTGAAACACCTCTGAAACATAAGCTTCTTTGTCTCAAACCTAGAAAAATAGATACATACTGAAATGTGTAAACAAAACCTAAACATTTTTTTTTCTGATTCTTCACAATATTGTTATCATATTTTGCCAACAGAAATTTGCCTGAGTAAGTTCTGCGGCAAATCAAGTATATGTAGCCAGAAGAATTAAAAAAATTGTTGGACAAAACATTCTACGTAGAAAAGTTATACCTGAAAAAATACCCATGGCTAGAAATGAGTGTATTGGTTGAGCTGGGTACACAATGGTCCCTCCTGTATGACATGCACTGTAATTGAATAGAGAAGCCCAGCTTTGCATACAATGTAAAATATGCAAATTTCTGTGAATAATAGATTTATTCCTATTAGAAAAGAGATTAAAAGTAGTTAAACATGTCAGCCTGGACTCTGCTCTATGACTTGTTAGAAAAGACAGAGATGTATGCTTATCTTGTTGATGAACTGTGGTTGCACCAGCAGCCCCAGCCTTCTCTTGGGAACTTGCCACATTTGCAAAACCTTGGTGCTATATTCTTTGTTATCTGGAATTACTTTTAAAATAGCATCAGCTATCTAATATTATACATTCTGGTGATAATCCTGTGCACAATTGTTTTGGACTAGCCTAGCTCATACAGGAGTAATCACAAATCCAGGAAGTGTCTAGTGCTTCACTACTGACTCTTGGTAAGCCCTCTGGCAAGCCATTCAAACTCTCTACCTTTTGTTTTCCTTGTTCACACAAGATTCAACATAGCTACATTAGTAAACATTGTGTGGGAATGATCAATTATTAACACAGGCTATATAATCCTATTTGTATAGTACAGAAATTACAGAAAATGGCAGGCTTTCTGTTACTGAAATAACTGCTATCTGACCAAATAGTTATGATAAAATACCACAGTGGTGTAAAGAATACATATTGTGAAATATTACATAGTTATATGGAAAAATGGAAGAAATACCACTGCCATAACTCAATAAATAAAATCATAAATACAAAAATTTACCTTATGTAGGTTCCTAAAATGAGCTACCTATATTGGGGTGGGGAGGGTTATATGCATAACATTAATAGGGTGGAACAAATTAGTTGGGCTGGAGTGGGGAGGAGTAGTAATGCTGCCTCTGTTTACATTCTATTTCTTGCAAGAAGGGGAATGATGGGGAAAAAAGTTCAACTTTAGAGGTTATTTGAGACAAATAGAATAAGGCCTCTTCTGGTAAAGGCTTTACAGGCAACTCTAGTGCAGGGAATTTAATGGTCTCAGTTGGCTGCAGTGGTAGTACTTGTGGTCTGAAAGCACTTCAGTGTCCATCCAAAGCAGAGCCATGAGACCCTTCTGTTACATGAGGCCACAGCAGAAGGGCAACTGGAAAAGCTAAAAATGTGTCAATTAATAAAAAGTATGTGTGAACATATGCATGTAGTTTGCTTACGTGAAATATCAAAGGATCAAAGTTCTAAGAACATTTATTTCATCCTTATTTTTTGCATTTTTTTTTTTTTAATTTCAGTTTAAAAATATCTTCTTTAGTTGTGTCTGCTTAAATGTTTGGCAGTTGTGGCCCTACAGAAGATCATCATAATCCTATTTAAATATGAAATCTCTGGAAATTATCTGAAAATGTACTCAGCTTCAACCATTCAGTCTTTCATTCAGTGTGGAAAGTTTTGCTATTTTTGAGATGGATTTTTACTCACATAACAGACCCCTGCTCTCCCTGTAGTGTTGATTGATCACCTGCTTTACTTTGCAATTGGTTTTATTCATAATGGTTAAGATTGATCATGAGACCATATAATTTTTAATGTCAGTGGCAAAAGTCCTGCAGTCCACCTGGCCTTCAGCTGAGAGGCGACACCACTCAGGAGTAAGCAATATCCTACTTTCTGGATTTTGTCACTGTTGTTTAATGAGATAACAACATGCTTTATCATTTAGCTGTGACATGTGATGGGGTTAGGAGATCCAGAGAGATTTCTCAGAGCTGCCAAATATGATGCTGTTCTGTAAAGAATATTTCTTATCAGTGAGAAACCCTCCCATTTCTTGCTCCCTTCTCATCACCAAAAATGTATCTGTTTCTCTCTCTAGGTCAGCCTACTTCCTGGCAGGCTTGCAGCATTCTAGAAGAAGTAGGACAATGAAGGGGACAAACTCCCATGAAATAGGATTGTTTCATCAATCCTCAAGTTCCATCAGAAAGACCAGCAGCAATATCTCCTGTGCCCCAAGCTGTGCTTCCATTTCTCTTGTTTGTGACCTTAGAGGTTTCTGCTGCAATTATGTGTACAAGAAGTGTGCTCTGATGAGACCACTAGGGCAGTCCTCAGGAACTGTGGGGGAAGATGGGTGTCTGTCCCATAGGTTGTGATCTGCAAGAATTAGGAGCAAGGAATACTCTCAGAGACTGGGAATATAGGTGTTTTTGGCAGCTAGTGCAGTGAGCAACAGAGAGGAAAGAGGTGGATCTGTTTTAAACAAGGCATATTATTTTTGTGGGGGCAGGGAGGAGGAGAAGAAATCATCAGGAAGGGTAGAGAGCATATAGGAAAAAAAAAAAACAGGCAAAGGGAAAGAGTGGCATGCAGTCTGGGCTGGCTTGACTCCTCACAGAGGACAAACAGCAGTGAAGAGCCCAAAGATGAGGAGAAGGAGCAGCTGGAGGGACTGGTCCTACCCACAGTGCTTCCAGGCTTGGCATTGCTTCCCTCTAATATTATATACCCCCTCCCCATCTAACATGAGGTCACCAAACTGCCAGAACAGACAGAACCTAGCAAGTGAAGCTACCTTTTATGCTGGAGGGACAATCCAGGTGAGGATTATATTCTTCTCAGTATGTCTGCTGCACTAGACATTAAATTCCCTTGCCAAAGAGCAGACACCTGTCATTTCTTGAGAAAAAAATTAAGTCTCTGTTGTCTCTGGAGACCACAGATAAAAACAGTGCAGCAACTTGCTGGGGTAATCACTGTTCCAGGGATTAAACAGAGTGGCAGAGGCATATCGATGCCTAGAAGAAACAATAGAAGCCAACTGCTGCAGTGAGAAAGAGGCCATTTGCTGTGTCTGCTGCAGCCAGGGATGGCAGAGGAAAGGGACAGGAGAGTATACTTGGGCTGGGCTGCTGAATCATTACTGTCCAGGCTCCAGCCCCAGTGTGTCTTGGTGTGCTGCCCTGCTGCCTTTTAGCAGTTAGGAGTTGGGGATATAAATAAGGAAAGGAAAACAATGAATGATGTCGCATGAAATCTGATTTTCTGTCCAAATTTTATGCTGCTGTGGACTTTCTGTGCTTGGAGTGAGTTGATATTGGCTTGTCAGAAATTTCCTAGTGCATTACTCCGGCTGAATCACAGCTCAGCAACACTCTGAGAGTGTCTGTGCGAGTGGCTGGTAGGGCTGTGGGCTGCCTGTCCTTGCCTCCACAGTGGACTTTGGTTATGATGCTGGATCAATCCTCAGTTTCTGTGTCTCTAAGTGGAGACTTAGATCTATCAAAATAATTCCATATGTTTCATTTTGGTATGTTAGTGCCAAGATTATGTGGTACAGGAATATATCTCATCTGGAGAATGATGTCAAGTCCAGGGGAGAGTGTATGGCAGAACACACTTTTCAGCCAGGGCTTGCCATAAGCTGCCATATAACTTTAAACAGACCTCAGTGAATTCTGCAGATCTAGGCTTTCCCCAAAGCTTTACATCATTAGACTTCAAATCTTGCTCTGCATTTGCTAATTAGATCTGTTTCTAATGCAGAGCAGTCACAGAAGTGACTGGGAACTGCTGTTCTTCAGCTGTTTAGCCACAATAGTTAGGTATTTAAAGGGCAGAGGATCAGTAGACAGCTCTATGGATTTTCCACTCCACCAAGATACTGGTACAAACTTAAAATGAGTTGTAGCATACTAACAACCATGAAAATAAGGGTAAATTAAAGATTTGGTCCTTTTATCAGGTAGGTTTAACTATATAGGATTCTTAAAGGCCTAAGAAGAGTCTCTGTTGTTTCAATGGAGGAAGGTGAAACAAACATCACTCACACCATAATACATGTCCAAAGATAGGAATATAATTATGAAAATGGAGTTTATTCCAGTCTGTTTGGTGACCAGCTGAATCTCTTAAGTATGGAGATAATACCCTGTAATCATGGAAGTTCACTAATAGGTGATGGCTTACTTTCAAATAACTTTGGAGAACTCATCACATCAGAGATCTAAGGACTCAGCCTAAAAGCTCAATTCTCAGTTATACCATCCCTTCCATAAAATTACAGGCAAACTAAATGAGAGGAAAGGATTTTTTTTAGGTGAGAGAATGGCTTACATCAGGCATAGCTGGAGTAAATATGGTAGAAAATTTCAGGAACATCAACATTTCTCCTAATGTCTTCTCCTGTGCTGTGATTGACAGTCTATATCGTTGGGAGGCAAGGGGGGACTACAAAACCATAATACTGTAGCTGTTCTATAAAACATATTGCTATATAAGAGCAATGAGTTTGTGGAAGGGAGTCCTACAGTGTACTCTTCAGAAGCCTACATAGAAATGGGTGAAGGAACTGAAGGTCTGGAGAAGTGTGAGGAAACTGCAAGTGTATCATCCTCCTAGCCTGGAGCTAGCACCTAGAAAAACAAGCAGTAAGACTGATAGGCCAGAGAAAATGACTTCTCAACTCTACCTTTGTTGCTCCATATATAGTGTTATAGTGAGAAATGAGTAGACATCATTTACTGAGTATTTACATACTCATACTTGGATTTCACAAAAGAGTTTACTAATAGGCATATTTATTGAAACTGTGAATTTGAAGTGAATATTAAGAGTAAAAAATGAAACCTTTAAATGCAACAATTTACTGTCATCCTACTTCTGAGAACCACTGTGCTAGGGTGACGTGAAGCAAGTAACTTGTGTTCTAGTTGAATCTGCCCAAACTGATATATCTCATGGCAGCTCAAAATTGCCCATGTTGGGTTGGGAATTAAAATGATAGCAAAATTCCACTGATTTTGCAGTAACTGACAACAGATAAAATTAACAAAAGTCAGTATAAAAAGATTTTTTTAAAACATAGCATTAATGAAAAAAAAAAATAGGGGGAGGGTAATACCCTGTGTGTCGCTTTTTCCTAATAAGTTAAGAAGAACTACAGAAATTAAAGAAGTCTCTCAGAAGTCAGAAGACATCTTAAGTTCCCAAATAAATTAAGACCTGTGAAGTACTTGCTCAGCTTTATTCAATTTTGTACTGTGTAAGAAGCAGGAGAATACCTATTTCTTCTATCAGTTTACTTCTTTGACAGAGTCATTTAGAAGTAAAGTCTTTCTTCTGCTGGGGGAATAAAGGGAGAGATGAAGCGAGATCTCTGGTCAGTATATCATGTTTTCCATCTGATTTGTTTCCAACACATGGGAAAAACATAGCAGATTGCATGTTGCATTTATTAAAATGCATACATGTGTTTAAATCAGTTTCCTCTCTTATGATGCAATTGTGAATTATCTTTTTGCATTCATAGTTAGAGGGCAGAGCTGATGCAAAAGCTTAGTGTAAAGTGATATGTCCAATAAAGTAACCTAGACTGCTGAGAAATTATTCATTATAATTGGCGAATATGCCCATAGGAATAGTGGTTTTGTTCCAGTTCAGTGTTGCAGGGACACAAGTCTTCGGACAATGTTGTTCAGATTGAGAAAGTTCCTGAAACAAGGTGATACTGGGCTGGTTGTGAGGAAAACAAAGCCTTTCTTACGAAAGAAACAGGGAAATTCTCACAAATTTAAACTACCAGTTTGATGCTTTGTACTACGATAAGGTATGGTAATGTTGGCATCACTTTTTTCCACAGCATGACTTTTACTGCAATGGCACATAGGCTGCAAAATATTTTAAAATATAAACTATTAGGCTTATTATTTTGAATGAGACTAAACAAGGATTCATATTTGATCAAAGACAGCCCCTTAATCTGTAGTTATGCTTGATTGAGATAGGCTCTGACAGCCAACATAATAATAAACAGACCATTCTTTAATATATAAACCCTTGTGACCTAATTCACTATCCAAAAAATGCAAACAGGATCTTCAGCAACCTTTTTAACCATTCACTTCCTTATGACATTTGATTTTCCTTTTGCAATGTCAGTGCACTTGTGTGACAATTTTTAAGATATTTAGCGTTTCTGCAGGGCAGATGTAGACATTAGGTACATGCTCAGCTTTAGTTGAAAACCTTTCTCTTTAGCCACCAGTGCTCCCAGCAACATTTGCAAGCTCGAGGTTGAAGATCTTTGTTTAACAGTGTTAACCACCTTCACTACATTGTTTAAACTTTTGCTCCCTATCAATAAATAATAAGTTGAAATTGAGATTTTGAAGTATATATATAAATATATAAGTTGAAATTGAGAAAAGAGGAGATGGGAGGTGGCAGGAGAGAGCAGGAGGGAAAAAAGAAAAGGAAAAACTGAAAAAGGTGCCCTATTTACTTCCTCAAGGAAGTTCTTGTTTATCTGAGTCATTTCAAAAAAAGCTCAGATGGAATAATTCACATGACACAACAAAAAACACAGAGAGAAAAAATCCCTGCCATTGAATTGGTTTCTAACTAGCATTACACTATCTGTCCATATTAACTGGATATATCTTCAGCATCCTTCTTTTTACATTTTTCCCATTAAAAGCAAAGTCATAAAGTCTCTGAAAGTTAACCTTAGTCTATTCTGGGCAAGAAGATTTAGGTCAACATGTGTACAAGAATGTTTAAATTCAATTTACATTACAGTAATCCCCATGTAGTTAACTATAGCCTTGAAGTAATTCTAGCAATGTCCTAATTTGCAAATGTTGTAACAACCCTTCCCATTATAATTTTTAACAACCAGTAGAGTGCAAGTATGAATTGGTTTGTCGATTTTCTCTTTTCTTTCCTTTTTCTTTTTTCCTGTTTTTTTCTTTCTCTACCTTCACAAGTTGTATCCTGCCAGCACTTCAGGTGTACACATGGCTCTTTGTGAGCAGGGCAGGATGCCTTCTATCCAAGTATGTGTCTGTAACATGCAAAGGTGGTTTCCCTGGCTATATCAAACCTGGTTTGACTGGGGGAGTGTGGCTGTAGAAATGGGATGGGTGCGATGGATGTAGCCCAGAGATGCTCTTTAATCCATTGGAGTGACCACATGCTCTCTAGGCAGGATCCACAGGCCACATGGACTGGAGCTGTTTTCCAGAGAGCACCCAATCTGGGGCCTGGATCCAAAGACAAGGGGTGTGGCTAACCTGACCGGATACAGGGTTTACCTGGGATAGGTGTCCAATCATGGCTTTAGGGCAGGGGCTTGGCCTTAAAAGTCTAAGGTCCCTACCTCCTGCGCCCCAGGGTCCTAGGCCCACTCCCCAGTGCAGATAACTTAGGCTAATTTTGATTTATCCCAGCTATTTGTGTCTTATTTCTTTATCACATAAATCAAATGTACTATGTGTCTCTTCCTTTGGACGGGGTAATAAAATAATACCACAATGAGGAGTTGTGGGATAAGAACCTGATCTTTGCTCAGCAGAGCTTAAAATCCTCTTGTTGCTGAAAACCCCTGTTATGTTGATATAGCTGGGTTTTGGACTTTCAGAAATAATGTCTTTCCTAGAATTGCGAGTGCATGGATCAGCATGCATCAGTCTATTGCTATGGCAAAGCATGCCAAAACTTTCACTAGCATTTGCTGCAGAGATGAGCAGATGAAGAAGAACAAATCAAAACATGCTGAGCAACAGCTTGTGTGTCCAGCTCTCAAAAAATCTCTAGAGACACTTGTCATTTCATTATTTTTTTGAGAAGGGAGGTCTCACTTACTGAATTTTTCCTGGATAAAGGTTTACTTTTTTATTTTCTTTTTATAAACCAGAGGTTGAAACTGCTGACACAATTTCATGATTCAAAAGGACCTGGATTTTGAGAAAAATCAAAAATACCTCAAAAAAATAAAAAATTGGCAAGTAATTTACAGTAGCATCTTCAGCTGAAGATTTTAGGGATTTTTATGGTGAGCCTTTGACACATTTGAATCTGTATCTGGTTGGCCTTATTCATGCTAACTGGTGATGCTCAGCAGGAGCTGATCTGTCTCTTGTCGTCTGTAGTGTGGCTCTGCATTCACACATCTGCTGGCTTTAAACTAGATTGGATGGTGGGCAGAATTCACTGACTTTGTTGTGACTGCAATGCAGACACATATTGTGTTTCTTCACCTAAAAGAACAGAAGACAAATTGGCATTTGTGACAATCTGCATTAAGAGGTTTATTCACTGTGAGTGTTAATGATAACTGTTGAAAAATAGCATGCCAAAATGTGGTGGCAGCTTAGGCTGTCAGAGTACATATCTCATCACACCTCTGACCAACACAGCTGTGCTGTCAGAACAGGATGGAGTTGGCCTTCACAGGGAAGCAAATGAAAATAGAAGTAAGCAACCATTGGACATGGTGAAAGCTCCTGCCCAACTGTGGCTGCAGGTTTGACAACTGATATCTCCCTACCCAAGTTATTCCCCTCTTTTGGAAAGTCTGTCACAACAGCCTATCATCCTCTGGACTGCTTGGGTATTTCCAGCCACGATCCCAATGAGTACTTTTGCAGTCTGTGAGTTTTATACAGTCTTTCCTGGAGAAGGAAAATCACAATGCATGCTCAAGTGAACACAAGGAGTGTGGGCTATGATATTAAATTTAAACAATGATAGGATTATATATTGTTCTGTAGCTCCACCAGTCTCAGAAGACCCCAAATCTGCCATGACTAATTCACTGGTTAGACTATTGCCTTTTCTTTTCCCACAAGTTTTTTTTTAGTTTTAAAATAGCTGGAATTTTAAATGAAGAAAGTGAATTGGTGCAACAATATGCTGAGTCAACTCCCCTCATAAGTTTATTTTGCAATTGAAGGCTCAAATGTTTCAGTGTTTTTAAGGTTTTATCACCACTGTTGCTACCTCCATCTTGCAGCCACAATTAACAATGGAGACATCAACAGAAAGTGCAGAAGAGGAGCCAGGAGCACAAGGGTTTTCTCAGTCCTTGAGGGGAAATATCCTGAGGAAAATAGTCCCTTAGGACAAATTAAGTACTTCTCTGAGGATCAGTGGAAGGAGGAACATTGCAGAGTAGCTCAAAGTCTTTAAAAGTTGAAAAGTTGACTGCAACTTGAGAAGCAAGGTGCTTCTTGGAAAGCAGCAGGACAAGGATGTAATGAGATGCACTGGCCTAACTTTTGTGTAAAATTGACATTGGAATAATAGTACATTCCAATAGTACTGTTGTCAATGGTCATTGACATTCAGTTAAGGCAATAAACCACTCTCCATTTGAGATTTTAGATCCTGTAAGAAACAGATGGAAACATTCTGGCTGCCCTAGTGGCTTGCAAAAAACACTATCTCATGGTGAAACTACTTCTGTGGTCCATGCCTGGGAGACACAGAACTCCTTCAGGAGCTGGTCCAGAGCCCAAAGAGCTACTGCAGCTCTGTGAAATGTGTCCAGTGAGGTGGGCTAGACCTCTCAGACCTGGCAAGAGGGTGGCTATAATTTGCAAGGGGGAGAGAAATTTCTGATAGTCTCCCCATGATGAGTCTATGGGCCGCAACATGACACAGAGGATGCTGCTGCTGCCAGAATAAGAAATGAGGTTTTGGTTGATGTGATTTGATTTACAGCAACATGAAGGGCAGCAGCACAGGAACTGCTCCTTGCAGTGGGTAGCAAGATGCTTTTTTTGCCAGTCTTCACATTAGGAAAAGTGAGCTATTCTCTTCCCCTTTGCCAGTGGGAGCTGATGGGCAGCTGAGCCATGGGGACACCAGATAGCAGAGATGTACAAATTATCCCATGATTTCTCCACAGAAAATGACTGGAGCTTCCTAGCACTGAGCAACAGGCATCTCACTGACTTCTAATTCAACCACCTATGCCTATGGGGAAATACTGGATGTATTTTCCACATACTTGTGGAACTTCTATACTTGTGGAGGGAATTTTAACACTTATGGAATAGTAGTGTTCTGCTGCAGCATCTCCAAATAAATAGCTACCTTTATTTCTTTCCCTTTTTTCCCTAGCTCTGGATTTTTTTAATCTTCTTTAATTTACTTCTGCTTTGTTGTGCCATAAATGTTTATCTTGATTTTCTGTTGTCCATAGATTGCTTAACATTGTCCATATGGCTAAATCTTTGGTGATCTTACCCTGGAGTCATAGAGCAGCAAAGAATGGAAATTAATCCCAAAATGTGCTGATAAAGTCCAGAGAAGAAAGAAATACAAAGCAAGGACACAGGAACCAGAGCTGCATAAGGGAAGGAGGCTCTTGGATGCTAAGGAAAAGTGCTTTCTTTTTAAAAATTTACTAGCAAATATGTATGGTTTGCCCAAGTTTGTTCATTTAATACAACATACAACCAGAAATATTTTGCCCCAAAGAGATTACCTGAAAAACTGGTACTTCTCTGGACTTCAGTAGTGTTTGCCAAAATTGTAGTCCATGGTCTGACAGCTTTACACTCAATCTGTAATGGAGTCACTTGCCAGAGACTCAATCGTTCTCAGCAACTTTGAGCACAAGTTCAGACTACTCTTTACCGGTGGGTTGTGAACTGGGAGGAAAGGTGTACATTCACACCTACAATGATGGCTGCCACAAGGACATTTGTGTGAGAAGAGATAGGATGGAGTTGAGCTGCAGGCTGTGAGATGCTCCTGCAAAAGCACGTAGCAACACAAAGAAGTATGTGGTGGCACAGAGAGGCTTGTCTCCTCCTGATCTTGGGGGGAGGAGGTCCCACGCAGCAGAGTCCTGTGGGAGAGGAGCCTGCTGGAAGCTGACAGACTGGTGAACAGCGTGTGATCACCCCATAGAAGGACATTTAGAAAGCATGTTGCTGATGTGGCAACATGGAATAGGTCATGTAGTGAGAATTACTGTGTAAGGAAATACCATGCCTTGAAAAAGTGTATAAACCCAGCTCGTTTCCTTGAATAAACGACTCAGATTCCCTGCCGGTCTGGGTCTGTGTCTCAGTCATTACACATTTGGATGCAACCTTTCAGCTATGGAAAAGAAAGCTAGTTGGCTGCCTAAGTTATACAGAGAAAGAATCAAACATCTACACAATCTCAGGAGCAGGAGGTGTCCTTCATCTCTACATGCTTCTAATATGATTTCATTTGAAGCCAACAATGTAGATTTTGGATAGGGAAAAGTTTTTTCATTTCTCCTCTTAACTAGAACTACCACACTGTGAATGGCTATAGAATCAAATATACAAGAGTTTATGCCTGATTTTATAAGTAAAACCTTTCCTAACAGTTACAGAGAACAGCTGTTGCCCTATAAAGACACAGGCATTTTATTAGCACCCCCTTTCTTTTTAACTGTGCTATATGATTGCTGTCTTCCCTTAATTTTACTTTTCCATCTTCACTGTTTGATAATTGTTTTTATGTAAGATATCTTCATTGACTTGACATTTCTCACAAGAGCTAGAACAAAAGTGATATGTTTGACTGTAGGAGGTACCATGAATTAATAGCTGATTTCTATATTGTGTTCCCATTAAGGGGGAAGACAAGTAATCTTTTTTATGAGTAACAGTTGCACCTTGTAATATTTTACAGCAAGCAAAGACAGCCCTGGACACCTACGGTGTCTCAATCAGAGGGTGACAGACAGTGCAATAGCACACACCCTGTCTTCAGTATGCTCCTGTCAGTCACCAGTGACTGAAGCTATTTGTGGTCCATAATAATGCACAGTTGCTTTGCAGGAGAAATACCATCATTAGACAAATAGAGTGCATTGTGAGCTATTTAATTGGTTGTAGATGTTTTTAAAGTTCTAAAAACATTCCGGTTTTAAAAAAAAGACATTATTCTTTCCAGTTTGTTAAAGTGATTTTATGGGTTGCTTGTGTAACTCTCTTTCATGCAAATCATCCTTCTAAAGAACTTTCCTGGGACTGTTGGCAGGAGAGAAGACACTAGCACAGTGGCTTTCCATGTTATGCTGTTTACTGTTAGCGTTTGGAAACACATTGGACATGGTAAATTTTAGAAAGATAAGAACAAGGATATGTTGTATATAATCACCCAGTTGAAACATAGTTTTTCATTAAAGTATTCATCAGTTTATTGCACAAAATTTAGGAATATAAAACAGCTGGGGCAGTTGCTTCAGGACAGAGTGCCTAGAATAAAACAGCTATACCCACTGACCAGTCTTTCCCTTCAACACCTTAATGTCAGAAAAATTATAGAGTACATCAACCACACAGTGCAAATGAAAACTTTGGTCAGAGTCCCCAGTGAAGAATCTGCATTTGATGTGAGAAGGAGTGGAAGGGGGGGGGGGGTGTTTCTAATAAAGAAAACAGTTATATCCCTACTAGAAAAATAGCTCAGGACTAAGGGTTGTCACATTTTGGTCTGAATTCTTATCCTTTTTGAGTCCATGGCGATTTTGCCACTGTCTTTTTTATTATTGGGATTACGCTACTAATAAATTTTGACCTGTCTTCTGTTAAAAAAAAAAAAAATTAAAAGAAAAAGCCTTACCCTCCTCTTTTTCACATACTCATGCAATATGCCCACTTGCACATAAAGTGGCTTTTGTAACTTTTATTTCTTGCCTTTGGGCTTGATTTCAAAATATTGTAATATATTTGGCTTTTGTGACTTTCACTAATTAAACCATCTAAAGCAGATGGAATTACAGAAATTACAGGGTTTAGAATACCGTCCTAATTGGTTTACGATCTATGTGACACTGCAGTGCCATTCAGACTGTGTAATGTATAAGGACTGCACAAAAGAGAATCCTTACCAATTAATTTTCTTAAACTCCATTATCTGCAATTTTTGCTTCCTTTCAATTCCTTTATGTTAAGCATTTTCAGTGTGTTCCTGTTGCTGTGGGAAGAGAGAAAGCATCCCATTGCCATACTGGGGCTTTTTCCATCTGCCAAGAAAACCCACAAACTTTTTATTTTTTCATCTGCAATGGAATAGAACAAGAGAATAATAGAATAAAAATGAGTGAACTTAAGAGAAATAACTCATATTAGAAATGTAAAATTGTGTACTCTGATACATTTTTAAATGATGGAGATTTGAGAATGAATAGTAAAAGATCCCATTTTTTGAGAATGTAATCACACAAAGTTGTAGTAATGCTGTGGTTCCCTTGCACAGGAGGAAAAAAATCCTTCTGTTTCTTTAAATTATCTCATTTTGCCATTTAGACATGATTTTTAAACTCACGATTCCCTTTTGTTGCCATGGTAACAGGTTTTGGCCCTCATGGTGACAGAAAAGTATCTCAGTTCTTATTCCTCACTGAACACATATGTTTCTATGTATAGCTGAACAGGCAGAGGGAAGGGAGGTGTGACAAGATCACACCTTTTGGAGCAAGGTAACACCTTGTGCCAAACCAAGTCTGTGCTGAGGAAATAGCCTAAAGCAAGGACAGATTTATACTTCATGATTCCTGTGTGGACTCATTCAGACTCCAGCTTTAATGATGCCAGATAGGTTCGCTCCCCCTGCTCCCATCCCCCTGGCATCCCCTCTTTCCTAAGTGACATTTTAGGTAATTTTTATATACGAAGCAAGTATTTGAATGAAATCTAGTTTTAGGGGATTCCTATGGAGCTGGCTGCTAGCACCCTTCAGCATTGCAGGGGTCAATTAGGAGAAACAATTATCTGGTTTTAAAGCTTTAATAAGAAAAGCAAATCAAAACAGAAAAAGCAACAGAAATTGAATAAAACAGAAAAGCAAGAAGAAAGAAAGGAAAAGTGGACAAAATGTAATGTTAAATAGCATGGAGCATGACTAATGGCACAAGCATGTTAAAATCATTGGGAAAATGTCCTTGGAAGACAAATGAATTTTCAGCAGAATAATTAACTTAATTAACAAATTTGCATGCATATTCATCAGGCTATTGAAGTCTTTCCAGCACAGCTTGATGAACATTGGTGTAATAATTGTCTCATTTACATTCTGCAATCTACTACAATTTGGGGTATGCAAAAAAAGCTGACCTCTTCCTTTTGACTTTCTTTAGGACCCTGACCCTTTCAATAAACACATGCAAACAACATATAGTGTCCAATACTTAGCCTTGTGTTCCATGCTTGATAAAAATACCTTCTCCCACTCTGTCATGCTTTCCTGCCTTTCACGTCCCTCTTCCTTTGCTTTATTTTTTCCCCTTTGGCCCAGGTCCTCTTTTTTGCCTCTGCTTTCTCTCCTGGGTAAATCTTGGCACCAGTTTTGACTTCAAATCTCCTGGGTTGCCAGACTGCATCATGTAAAAATTGCCATTTTCCTCTATCTCTGCAGGGCAATCTTTAAAGGCAGTAAGGTGTGACGCTCCAGACTGGCAGCTTGGCAAGAAAGAGCCCATGGATACCAACACACAGGAATCTGGAGGGTTCACTGTGACAGGCAGTCAGTACTGGGAACAAAAGAAATTTAAAAAAAATTTTATTTTACATTTTGCAGGCATATGGTCACAAGATCAGCAGAAATATATTTAATTACTGATATTGTCTGTTAAACAGAAATAATGTACCAACAGCAGTACCTTAATTTTTGTTCTCCTTAGATTATAATAAAGTGAATTAGAAGAGGCATCCAGAATATAGTTGGTTCATAGTGTTGCATTTCAGATCCATTTGCATTTTTATCCCAATCATTTGCAAATAGAATCCAATTGCTTGATTTCAGACTACCATGATTATTTTAGCATGATTTTCTTTTAAAATGGGAATTAATATTTTTAAATATAATTAGGCCATTTACCAGCCTTTTTGTTACCATGTTTAAATCAAACCCATCAGCCGTTCAGGATAGAGTCTCTACAACGTTTACAACTAATATTAGGTATGCGAACTGTGCTATAAGTGAATTGACTTGTAAGACAACAGCCTGAATGTTTTGTACCAAATGTACTTCTGTACAAAATGTAACTCTCGCTGTGTTACTTTTCAGGCTGCATAACAGCACTGTACAAGCTGTTTGCCTCAGAACATAAAATCATAGTAAAATTATGCTCCCTGACTTCTAGTTAAAAGGTTCACTGGTAAAAGAAATGCAGGACCTAAACCAGGATGGATATGGAAGGTAAAAACAGTGATCTAGGGTTATGATATAGAATTCCTAAGCCTATTAGCTTCTATTTCCCTCTCCATCACTCCTGAGATGCCCAGGTGTCTAGAACTATGCTCACACCTTGCACCACATTGAGCAAGGCAATACTGATTTCCAGCTAGTTTAAATAAAATGAGGGTCCAGAAACCTCCATATTCCATAATTTCTGTCCCTTGAGGAGCTTCAGCCAGAAAGTATGTTTATATGAAAGTGTGGGCTGTTGCCCATGAATATCAATAGAACGGGACTTTCAGGAAATGTTGTGACCATTTCGTTCTGAAATATTACTGCTGCTGTGATTTATGAAGCAAACTGCAGCCCAACCTGAAGCAGCCAAATAAAATTCCCTTCTCAGTCTGATGGAATTCAAACCTATCATTAACCAAGCAGGTACTCTAATCAACTAGTTGTAGTGTGTTTTGGCAAGAGAGGAGAGCATTTCTGCTCCTCTTTGTTGGAGTGGTTCTGTAGTTATACTTCAATACCAAAAGTATATCTATGTAAAAGCAATGAAGTTATTATGGTAAGACCTCTTTCAAGAATGTAAGCTGCACTGATTTGCTTGATGGAAGTGAATTTTTTTCATCAAAGTACAAGAAGAAAAAGTTAGAAAACACTTAAAATTTAAATTTCTCAATTGGCTTGGATATTTATGACCCATTCAAATCTGTAAAACAGATAATGCTTAACACCACAGAGACACTACCCAAAAGTTACAACTTGGTGTTGTTTAGCTTATGTAAAAGATATTGATATCTATATCTATATCACCTATATCTATATAAACCTATTAACCTTTGAACATGTGCAGCATGTCCTCGCCAAACTATGAGTTCTTCCTTTAAAAGTATTGGATGAATCTCAAAGACTTTCACATAACGCAATTCTCCTGATTTCAGCCACAATAGGGTTAATTTTTTTCAGTGGCTAGAAGGGAGCATGGATAGGACCTGGTGGTTATTCTATACTGGACGGGAGTGGGCGACTAGGGGAGTGGCAGTGAGGGTAAGGGGTGGAAGAGGGGCAGAAGAGGGGGGCAGGTGGGAAGGCAGTCTCAGGGAGAAGGAGTCCTTTTCAGGTAATAAATTGGAGGATACCATTCCTTAACTACAACAGACATTAATTAGTTTGCCAGGTAAAGTAGTTAAAAACTGGGTCATTTACAGACTTTAGCACCTGTGTCTGTTAAAAAGTTCCAAATGGTCCTAGCAGCATAACTGTTGTGTGAGACCTTTCATTTAAGGCTAATTCAGACCTCAGGTTTAGGCTGTGTATGAAGAATATAGGCTGTGATTAAGCAATGTTCTTAATATTTATTTTTTCCACTTGTAGTTATTATTACAGGCTAGAATAGATGCGCCATGATCAACACATTCTTAGATATTCTTAAATAGAGCCTATATAGTACAAGTAATTCTGGCAAGAACTGTATTTCCTTCCAGCGTTAATATATTTGCAACAGTTCCACTGATTTGAGTGGCTCTGAGGAAATTGCATGTGTCAAGAGAGAGTTGCTTGTTCTGTTTTTCACTGCACTTGACAATTACACTGCTACATGGAGCTGGGCAGTTTCAAGGCTCTCACAACGTCTGCTTCAGTATTCCTGCAAATTGAGTCAGTATCACCAGGGAGAACTGAGGAATGAATCAGTCCTGTGGTAACAAACAGAATTTTTTTTTTGTTTTTGTTGAAGGAATAACCTTTTCTGAATTATAGTAAGAATATTCTGAAAGCATCATATTGGGGCATGGTGGAGATCTTGTTTTGAGTGCCCTAGCTTGAACTCTTATCTTACTAAATTAATCATTTGTACTTGAGACACTGTGTAAAGATAAGTGAAACCCTAAAAATATTTTATTTTTTAGCAATTTTACCTAATTATATTAATTTAAAGTTTCAATTACTAAACTGAAATAAAAACAGTGGCCAAATATTTATTTTTATACAAAATTTACCATATTTGTTTTGTGAGTCTGTAATGCTGCTCAAAATATACATATTTCTTCAAAAGTCGTTACTTTAAAATTGAAATACCAATGAAAAGAACAATGAAAATTTTTTACACTGAAGTTTTAAAGCAAGCACTTAATTTCTCAGGAAAAAGCCCTAAATTTGGTCAGCTGAGATTGCTGACAGGTTTCAACATGACTGCGAATAGTCTCTGTGAGGTTTTATGCTGTTCTCAAGCTGCATTTTTCATGTATTTTCTATTCAGAAAAATAAAATTTCCTCTGAAACTAAGGTTGATAGGCCTGTACAACATGAGAGAGGAAGGAAGCCTGTGGACTGGGTTGGAGCTCAGGATTTTTCCACTTCTTATTCCACCCACCTTGTTACAAACCCAAGACTCTTCCACCCCTACAATCCATGAGTCAGCGTAGAGTGCTGGCCATTCCTCTGATTCAGTGATATCTAAAGCTGTATGGTTTTCAGCTCTGTGACCTTACTTGACCTACCTTATGCCTCAATAACTTCTGCAACTCACCACATAGGACTTCATACAGCAGCTTTCCATTTTCAGTGAATCCCTACAATACAGCAGGAATCATCATTAAAAAGAAGGTACTGCTTTTCATTTTCTGGTAGTTGATTATGTGGTAGGGCCTCCTCAGCATGACACATTCTCCTCCTCTTCTGATGATAGTCTGACTCTTTTAGCTTTTGGCCTGTTTATGATGACTTCCAAGATCCCTGGGCAATCGGGGTTTCCTATTCAAGATTGCTGTGTGATCAGCATGATCCAATTAGTCTATGTAGTGTCAGTGGCATGATGTGGAAGGGACTTTCCTTTTGAACATCCAGCACAGCAGTGGCTGTCAGGGTGCCAGGAAAAGCTGTGCTACAGCGACGATCACTTTAGAAGCAGCTTGAACTCCTTCACAAGCTGCCACTCTTTTTCAGTTGGATTTTATAGGCCTCAGATACTTTGTATTTCTGACTCCACAATCCTGGGGCTTGACCGCAAATCTCTCTGGGTACTTTTTGCCAGACTGCAGGAAGGACCATTCTCCCCATCTGCAGTGTAGAGGACATTTTTTACACTTCGTGCTGTCCAGACTGTCCCAAGAACTGCTGCATGAACAATCTCCTGTCTAATTTGCTCAAAAGCTCTTTGTTGTTTAGGACCCCACTTGAAATCATACTTCTACTGGGTCACTTGATGGAAAGGCCTTACGATCTGATTGTAATCTGGAATATGCATCCTTCAAAACTCTACAATACCAAGGAAAGCATATGTTTCCTTCTTGCTGGCAGGCGGGGACAAAACTTCTCTTTTATTTACCACATCCATGGAAGCCTTGATGACATCCATCTTTCCATTTTACTCCTAAAAACTGAATTTCCTGGGCAGGCGCCTTGACCTTTCTTTGCTTGATAGAACTGGCCATCAGGAGGATTTGGATTATCTTCTCCCCTTTCTCAAAAACTTCCTCTACTGTGTTGCCACACACAATGATGTCATCAATGTATTGTAGCTATTCTGGAGCCTCACCCTTTGCCAGTTCATTCTGGATGAGTGCATGGCAAGTAGTGGGATCTTGGATTCCAGTTCATACTGAAGTTCCAGCATGTCCATCACAACACCATTCAGTGGTGGTGTGACTTCATCCAGGCCATGATAGCCCATTGTCAGTCTCCCCTCTTCACTGGACTTACACACTGGACATATGGGGCTATTAAAGGGTGAGTGAGTCTTGCTGACTACTCCCTGGCTCTCCAGTTCATAAATCATCTCATGGACAAGGGTCACGGAGTCCCGGCTGGGCGGTATTGTTGATGATGCACTGTTGTGGTAGTGATTGGTACCTGATGTTCTTTGACCTTCATCAGTCCCACAGCAGAAGGGTCCTTTGAGAGACGAGGCAAGGTATCCATCTGTCTAATTTCCTCTGCCTCCATGGCAGCTATCCCAAAAGCCCAACCATGGCCTTTTGAGTCCTTGAAATACCCTCTCCTGAGTTGATCCATGCCAAGGATGCATGGGGTCTCTGGACCTATCAGAATGGGGTGATTTTGCCATTCATTCCCAATCAGGCTCACTTCAGGTTCCAGTACTGTCAGCTGTTTGGATCCCTCTATCACTCCAGAAATAGAGTCTCTGCCCCTACAGATCTTGATGGCATTAGGGTACATTTTGTGCCAGTGTAAAATAAAGCCTTATTACCCTTGTGGGTCTGATGTGCCAGGCCATGGGATCCATATAGATCGATTGTCCCTTTCTTCCACATGGCTGGAGGCAGGGCCCCTGTAGTTTTGGTCATGGTAGTCATTGCTCAGTTCTTGTAAACACAAACTGGAGATCCCTTCAAGAGGATCAGAAATAACATTCAGCCCCTCCATTCTGTCTGAAGACTTGCCCACTGGAAACTGGATTATCCTTGAAGAATTTCCTTTGGTGGTTGCTCTTCCTCTCAATTCATGTACCCCTGCTGTTAGGGCAGAGGTGGATTTTCCATCCCACTTTCTCATGTCCTCTCTGTGGTCATGCAGCTAGAACTGCAGGGTACCTCATGGTGTGTACCTCTCTCCAGCAGAGGTATATGTGCTCCCAATAGCAGAGACACTGGTACGTACTGGCAGGGGCATAGGACATGGCATAGGTCCATGGTTGCTTGAGTCTTTCAGGTCTATCCACAGTCTTGTTCAGTCTTTTCACAGCTGAGGCACAGGTTGGTAGGGAGGAAGAAAGAACTTCATATTGTCAAAGTTGGGTAACCACCTGAAGCAGTGTTTCTTCTTCTTTCATTGGCAGCAATGCTGAAGGGTTTGCATACAGTGATGGCACGCTCCACAGAAACTTCTGCCACATGTATTGTGTACATTGGACTGGATCTGGATCTACAGGGGACTGTTTGTTATTTGAATTGCTATAGATTACCTCCAGCACAGCTAATTCTTTCAGGTCCTGGATACCTTTCTCCATGGCATTCCACTTGTCTTGCTGCACTATTAGGTCATCCATGAGAGAATACCATTCCCTCAGGCTTGACAGATGTTGCCTCCAGAAGCTGAAAGTTTCTGTCCTCTTTCCAATCCTCTTGCCAATGCCTACACCCAGGAACAGGGATCCCAATTGCCTGGCTTCACTACCATCTAGTTTGATATTGCATGTTGTGATATCCCAGCATCAGAATAGGCAGCTCCCACAAGGGGCTCTCCTGACTGGTGGGTGAAATGTTTTTGCATATCTTGCAGCTCACCTGGGGGTAGGATCAGGTGATCCTCTCTGGCCCTGCTTCTTCCTCCTGTTGTGAGTGCCCTATTTCTCTTCATCCCTCACTAAGTGAACTAAATCTGTCTTGAATTTCTTTGTAGGGGCACCTTCTATTGGCGCGAGTTCTTCATCTGGTTCAGCTGCAGTTTGAGTGGCCACAGTGCCTGTGGGTCTGTTTTCCTTCTCCTCTCCCTGAGGGTGCTGTCTACTACAGAGCACTGTCTAATAAAGAGTAGCCAGGGCCCAGCAAGAAATTGCTCCCCTCTGGAATTGCCACAGCATTCTCCTTGCAAATATTCTGTCACTTTATCAGGGTCCTGTAGTTGTTCAGGGATGAACTGCCAAGTCATTGGAGCAGATAATTTCTCCAGCATGGTGGTCTTTTTCTTCGACATTCCATGCCACTTGTGACTATCCACCATCAGGGCAGATCTCTGAATGACCTTCCTATAAATCTCTGTCTTGACTCTGATCATGATGTGGACTTCACTGAGGCGATCTGGCAGACTTAGCAACAACAACATGCTGTCCTTAAGACCCAAAGGGAATTCAAAATTCTCCAAAGCTGTTGTAACAGGCCTGAAGAAGGAAAAGGGCGTAAAAAGCTGGGGAAAATCATGTTCCCCTCACAGGCTGGGTATGCTAGTTAAATTTTTTGGTTTTGCATGAATTTATTTTTGGTGACGAGTGAAAGGACCTTGGCAGTTAGGTCCTGCAGATCTGACAAAAATCCAATCAGTGGCTAATTTTGAATTTTTACACATGATTAAACCCATGAAAGGGTTGGATACTCTTTGTGAACACACATTGGGGTTGCTATCTTTCTCTTCTGGTCTGAGGACAGGTAACAGGTCACTGGCCAAGATGGGTTTCCACCCCTGCCCCCAGCATCGTCGGGTGTGGGAGGCCAAGGCTAGGCCAGGCCACAGCTGGTAACATCACGGCAACATAAGCTCTGCCTCCACTGCCGGCTCCGGCCGAGCCATGGTCCACTGGGTCCTGGGAGCAGCTATGGGCCAGGTGAGGTCCACTCCACTGCAGCTGTGTGCACCGGTGGGGCCTCAGCAACTGTCAGGCTGGGAGAGGGGAGTCCATTTGGCAGCCCTTCAGACCACACAGAGAGTGGCCTGTAGCTGGAATTGAACACAGCAGGGGCCATAGACCAGATATGTGGCCAGAGTGGCCACTGCTGTTCTGGCCAGGCCCCTTGAAATTCTGGCACGATTTCTCCCAGTGTAGCCTGAAATCTATCACCCTAACTGCTCCAGCAGCTGTGCCTGGAAGGGACCACCTGACCCTCTACAGACCCTGGGTGAGATATTTACTTTTCCTCACACAGATGAGACCTGCAGACCTCAAATCCTTTCTCAAGTGAGAAAAATAAGAGGAATGAAGACACATAGAGAAATACCATGAAGACATCAAGGTCAGTAAAGAAGGAGTCAGGTCCCAGGTGAGAGGTGAATGAGCCTATTTTTAGGCTGAAATTCTCTTGTAAGCAATGGCAATGGACTATGATACACTGAATATCCCTTTAAATCACAGAAGAAGTATGGGGAGGTGGAATGTTGAAATTGTAGACCTGAGAAAAGGCAACCATGCTGAGCTAGTAGATGTTGAAGTAGCTGTGATCCCATGAGAAGCTTGAACAGGGAGAAATAAGAGTGATGAAGACCCTTTGCTCCAAGTGAAGTTGAAAAGAACCTCTTGTTCCCTGAGATGAAGATCATCTTAGAGATAGACAAAGAGTTTGTTTTTGAACAGCTCATCCTTAAAATAACGCCCCATAATTTGACATAAACAAAGCTGTGGGAGGGCTGTAAAGATGGGAGGAACTTCACAAATGCAGATTCCTGGGTGGCTACTGTTCATGGAAATCGAAGCCATAAGAGAACTTGTTGTGGTGTGTTTTTATTCCCAATGGTTTCTTCTGTTTCCCCCTGTATTGATGATTCAACCCGAAGTTGAATCCTCCTACCTAATTGTCTATCTTGTCCCAGCCCTGCCCATGTCCCCAAATGTTCCTCGCCTAGCTGTCAATCCTTCTTTGTTTGGACCGCCCCTTTGGAAATCCCCTGATCCTCAATGCCTATTGGTTTATTTGTACTCTTCCCCTCCCATATGTTTTCCTATTTGTCTGAGAATTGTAAACCCCACCTTGTGCTCCTCCCCACTCCTTCCCATATTGGTTGAAGATTTATATCCGCCCCTGAGACCTCCGCTGTATGAAAACTCTTGCACACCCTTGTTAGTTGTCTTTCGTCCCTGACCTTTCCTTGGAAATAAAGCTCATAGGAAACCACATGAAAGACCTCTCCCTAGTTCTTGCTGCTGCCCTCAACACTTGATGACCTATCCCATAGACTGCAAGCCCTACAGTTTCATCTGGGACTGCGTTGCTTTCTGGGAGCAGCCCACTCTTGGCCCGGTGCCGGGAGCTGGCTGGGGAAAAATCCGGCACCACATCGAGAACTGTTTTCTCATGGAGAATTCTCCATAGCATATAACAAGAGATACTCCTCTCCCTAAGTGAACTGAAGAGAGGCTATTCTAGAGGTGAAAAACTGACTAAGAATTCTGGGTGTTGTTTCTTATGTTGTCAGTGGGAAAGAAAAGCGGGTGTGGGGGGAGGAGGAGAAGTGTTCTGAAGGTTTTATTCTGATTCTTATTATTCTTTTAGTTTTGTTAATAAAATTTTTCTTTATACCCTTTTAAGTTTGAGCCTGCTTTGCTCTTCTTCAAATCCTATCTCATAATAAATAGACCCAACACATTAATAAATTCCCAGTGGTAGAAGCCAAGTCCAGGACATGATAGCAGCTCTTAATACACATTCCAAGTGACCCTGTTTGCCCTTGATGTTATCATGCCATAAATTGATATCATGAAGCATATCAACAAAGCAATCCTGATCCCTCTCTCCACTGTGAAAAAGAGCACCCTGGTGGGCTCATATTGCATATAGTGAAATATATATAGGGTTAGATAACCCAACCACATGAAAAGAGCAAGCAGCATTGTAACCAGAGGGGTCCACAGCTAATATACAAATACTTAGGTCAAAATTGTTTCCAACCCATTCTGATCAGATCTGTTGTTATCTCAACACTTCATCCCTCCTATTGAGTGCTAATTAAAAACTGTCATGGTTTAAGCCGATACAGAATTTGAACTCCCCACAGCTCCTTCACTTTCCCACCCCCTCCAGTGCGAGAGAGAGATAAAAAAGGCAGAGATTATGGGTTGTCTTTCATGAATTGTGGAGACTAGAATTGGACACAATACTCCTCGCTACAGCCCAGTAGAGGGGCAGGATTACCTCCCTTGACCACAGTCTTCCTGATTCATGCCAAGATACCACTGGCACTCCTGGCTGCAAGGGCACTTCTGGCTTATGGTCAGCTTGTCATTCACCACTACCCTGAGGCCCTTCTTCACAAAGCTACACTGCAGCAGATCAGCCTCCAACCTGTGCTGGTGCTTGGGTTTATTCTTCCCCAGGTGCAGGACCCTACACTTGCCTTTGTTGAACTTCATTAAGTTTCTCCCCTCCCAATCTTGTCAAGGCCCCGCTGAGTGGCAGCACAGCCTTCAGGTGTATCAGCCACTCTTTTTAGTTTGATACAATTGGCAAAATTGTTAAGGATGCATTCTATCCCTTCATCCAGGTCATCAGTTATTGGAATGTCCAATATTGCTGTCGGAAGTTCCCTGGCTTCTCTGGACCTCACTGCTGAACAAAATAGTGGCTGCTGTGATGTTTCACCCCAGAGTCACCTTTGGCTAGCTGGTGATACTGCTAGGAATGTAGAGACAAGTCCGGGTACACCAGGGCTCAGGGAGAAGTGGGATGAGCTTCCTCCATGGAGGCTCGCTTCAGGTTTTCCTCTGCAGGAGAAGCTTTAAGGTGATGCTGAAGTACAGGAGTGGGTTCTGATGCAGGGTTCATTCCAGAACATTTATTCTAGCCAGCAGGCCTCTGAATCTCATAACAGCTCCATCTGAACCCCTGACCGTGTGGCCGCTCATCCTTTTAACCAGGGGAGAGGGGGAGGGGAGGGGACAGGAAGCCCACCAACCAGGTACAGTTGAGGAGGTCTTAGGGGACAAAGGACACGCAGATGGCCAATGCCCCCCCAGGGGTAGAGAGCATTCTTTGAATCTGCCAGTCACTGACACCCTTCTGGAATTCCAGGAGTGATAGATAGTGATTGTCAGGGGTGGTGAAAGGAGGGATGATCACACCACAACAATCAATAAACAAGTTGAATAAGACTGAACCCTGTATTGGTCCTTGGGGTATGCCACAGACTACAAGCCTCCAACTGGATTTTGCTCCACTGATCATGACACTCTGATCTGTGTCATTCACTCTGGTCTTGATCCACTTCACAGTCCATTCCTTTGACCTGCATTTTGCAAGCTTACCTATAAGGATGGGAGACAGTGTAAAAACTCTTGAAGAAACCAAGGTGGACAACGTCCACTGCTATCTCCTTATCAACCCATCCTACCATACCAGATGGTCTACACGCTATACTGGGACAAACCAGCTGACAATTTAACCTGTATCTATCGTCAGCAAGAGACCAGAATATCAAGTCCCTTCCAGAGCTGCCTGTTTCTATTTTGTATGAAAAGAAAAGCCTCTGGCGAGTATAGAGGGAGTCTTCAGTTTACAAGAAAATTGGTACTTTAGAAGATGCCTGACTTACTAAACAGAAAATAGAGTAATAGGCAGATTCTCAAACTTCTTGGATATTTTTTAACACCATACTTTGTGCATTTTTGTCATGCATTGCCAACATGCCATATGCTTATAACACATGGTAAAAGCATGGGTAAGAAAATGTAATTGTGACATGTAAAGACAGCTCTGGATCCATAATACTTCCAAGCTAAAATACACTGGTGCATTTATTATATAAGTTTAGAGGACTTTTTTATTAAGCTCTTTGTATGTGTATCACTGAAAGGAATCATGTACCTCAAACTTCGCAGATTCCATAGAAAGAAAACAAGGACTGGATCAGGTGGTATCAGTCAGGGCTTCAAAGCTGTAGTCTGTAGTTTGCTACTGATTTTCAGAAGTTAAAAGCTTTTCACTTGAGTATTCTGTTGACAATTTACCACACTGGAAAATCAGATTTAATTGATTTTTTTTCTAAAGTGTTTAAAAATTACATGCATGTACAAAAGAAATCGAGTTCTGTATTTATGATTTAATTGTGTAATGGCCAGCTTAGGCCTTCTGTTTTTCTATATATAAAGACTAGCAGCTCTTATCTCAAAGAGTTTATACCATGAAGAGATAATAAAATTTTTGGTAGAGAAAAAAGCTAATGAGTGATAAAGAAGATTTATCTAAGGTGAGTCACACAACACACAGTGACAGATTTGGAATAAAATCCAGACTTCCTTCATTCCAGACCGGTTTCAGATGTACTAGATCTTGCTGTCTTCAACTACCACTGTTACTCATCTCCCTGGAGAGATGAGGAGCCTAGCAGCTGTCCTCACATACTGGCATATGGGGCAGACTTCTCTTCAGAAGTTGCTGCAGGAGTTTGTCTTTCCAAACATGCCACTGATAAAACCAACCAACAATAGAAGAAAATGCATGAGAAATTGCAGTTAGGGACCTTAACCTACTGAGTCATTCAGGAACATCAACTCCATCCATGACTGAGCAGAGAGAGGGGGTCTTTCATGGAGATATTCAGTGAAAGAGCATAGCTAAGATGCCTTAGTCAGGCCAGTCTTACAGGTATACATATTTATAAGTGGACATTGAGGTTTGGAAATAATTTCAATTGTTGATTGAAGAACATTTTATTACTTATTCCTACAAAAAACACTATTATAATTGCAAGATTACCTGCCACCAAACTATGTGCAGACTTCTCAGAGATTATGTGAATGATACATTTTTATCAGTGACACAGCAAACCCAATGTTACTCTGTTCCTTGTCTTTCCTTTGCCTCCTTTCTCTCAGCAGGCCACCTGGGCTAATCACAAACTACAAAAACAGAGAGGGATAGGCTATCCTTCATTTAACATCCCTTCAGACTTATAGCCCAAGTGGTCACTCAGTTTAGATGGGTTTAATACATTCATGCAACAACAGAAAACAAAGCCAAGGCCAGCATACCATTTTGTTCATTTACCATGTTCCCAGAGGGCTCATAATGGAGTTTACTAATACCTTGTTGGCAATGATAGTGAAGTACTCCAATCTTTGTCCTTTAGAGATTTTGGCATTTGTGGTGACAGGAGTATAGATTTAAAAAAAAAAAAAAAATCACAGAACTGTCTTTACTATTTGCATTTCTGACACTTAAGACATTCATACATGAAGTTTCAGGGATTGCTTACAGAGATTGTACTGAAACATCAAATATATTAATATGCTCTTCCCTGGCTGATGAGAAAGAAGATTTTAAAGAACTGGTGCTGCCCACAGCCAAAACACACAATGTCTTTATCAGGATATGGTGTGTCCCATCCTCGTTTGAAGTGTGGGATAATACAATCCACATTGAAGAAACTCATTTTCAACATGTAAACCCCAGCTCAAGGTTTTCCCCACAGGGTGCCTTGCAAGGGTGTTACCCTTTGTCCCACAAGGATATTATTTTTCTTCCAGTAGAATGTCCATATAAGGCAAAACCTCTCAACCAACAGACATATACAGATAACAAGTAAAACCCTCACTGCCTGAGGCCTTGCATTTTCTCCTGTGGTACCCACTGCCTTAGGACAGTGTTGATTGAAGTGATGTTAGAGAAGCTGCATTCTTATCAACGTTTGTAGAATTTTTTCTTGACTGTTCTACATTACTTCATTTCTCAGTATTGACTTTTAATATTTCTGCTTGACATCTGTATGTGTTGGCTAGTCCTAATCATACTTCTTCCTTTTTTGACTGGGCACAGGGTAAATATACAATGTAGTCCTATATAGAGGAAACCACCATCAAGACACAGCATTGGAATGTATATGAACAACAGAGGTGTTGTGTTGGATTCTAGACACTCTCCTCATCAGGCGACTTGTTGAGGAGTAAATCTATGCTCAGTTCTTGACCCCTTCTATTGAAGGTGCTCAGTTGTTGTCCTTTTATTTCTGATGAAACCATTCACTCCAGAAGGGAGGTTGTAGTAACAACTTTTGTGTTTGGACCCTTTCAGAGCACACTTACGTACAAACTTCATCTGTCCAGAGCCAACAACAGGGTGGTGGTGAAGCTGAAAACCTTCGAGAGCCTGAGAACTCAATTAACCCCTGACACACGCAACCTGACACACTTATTGACACACCTGGTAGAACAAGATCTGGGATGAGAGCTGACAGAGAAGGGGCTAAGGCTCCAGGGCCTGACCTTACCTCATTTTTTTTGCATAGAGCACCCTCAATACTACATTGTGCTCTTGTCCTTGGTGTAAGAAGTTCAGCCTCCACTCCAGGCACCTGGGCTTTGGAGTTTTAGGGTGCATTTGTCTAAAATTTCAAGAATAGTGAGTCTCAGAAATGTCGTCTACCATGGAAGACTTAAAAAGAAGGAAAAAGGATTTTTTTGTCAGTGATGAGTTTTTTCTGGGGTGTTGCCTTGCCTTGCCTTGCCTTGCTTTTCCCCTGCCCTCTTCTTAATTGAAAATAGACTATTATGATACTAGTTAATAGACAAATTTATAAACAAATTAGCTATTTGGGACACTATTATATTAGAATAAATTTGTCAGGCAGTTGCTGATAAAAATCAATTCATTATCTGAATTTGAGAACTTAACAAAGAAATTTAAAGACTGTTTAGACTCTGAACAGGTAAGGCTAAAATCAATTTTCAGTCTTCAGTATTGGTGCTATGTCCAGTGCTCTGTTCTCTATACAGATATTATCCTAATACTCTTTTGGCCTCAAACTGCAGTAACAATGTCATAAGCCTAACCAAAATGGATCCTTGAAAGTGACAGTGAGCCTCTCAGTCTTCTAGGAGAGTGATGGGAACCTACACCTGGCTATGATGCAACTTTCTAGGATTAAATCCCCCAGAACACCATGAAAGAGTGTATAATGAGAATTTTGCTCTTTTCATTTTGCTGTCAAATTCAAATCTGGATCCCTTCTGTTGTCAAGGTTTACGAACCTTGAATTTTAATTTTGATGGATTTATTACCAACCACCCTTTGCACACAGTTGTTTCCATCTATTTCAGGACATACTGGCTGTGCTGGGATAACAAACGGTAGGAGAAGGTACTATCTTAAATGAGCTACATGAAACAGATTTCTGTCCGTGTCCCCTCGGCATTTCTTGATAACAACACTGTCAACAGATCTAAACATTGTCAAGATGTGTGAAAGAAGCTAAGTTTATGTCTGTGACTAGAACTTTTCAGAGAATGGGTTTCAAAACTTTTCATATTTTTATTTTTTCAATAAGCAGGCAAAATTTCCATAGAAAGCAGATACTTATAAAAATTTTTTTAGTCAGAACACCAGTTTTCTGTTGAAAGAGTTTTGTTGGGAAAATCTTAACAGGGTCTCCTTGGTGATTTTGTGGTTTGAACATTTCATTACCTAAAATTGCATGTCTGCTAATGGAAGACAGTTCAGCTTAAACCTGTAAGTCTTTTCTTGGTTGGTTGTGACCAAGTTTTCACCAATCCTCTGAACTTTTTACAATACTGATGACTTGGCTTTCAGCACAGGCTCTATGCAGTAAATATTTAGGTTAATGAGAGAACAACTTTGTATATATAAGGCTAAAAGATGGTTTTACTCAAAGGACATTATTCTTTGTATGGCCTTGTAATGCTTTTGCACAAAGATGAAGTAGCACTGTAGAGTTTCACATCTTTGACACTAACATAAGTCTTTCACTCTAGCTTCCCCTGCACAAATTTTCCCCAGCAGTCTATGTGTGCAAGAATTAAATCAGAACATCATGCACAGTTGTCCTCTTGAAGAGAAGAACAAACGTGTGACACACATGAATTCTTACTCTAAAGGAAGGTCCTCTCATACTGTAATGATGAACACAATACAAGCGATTAAACAGAAGCACTTTCACTAAATTGTCAAGTTTTTACTACTCTTTTTCTGGGATCATGTCAAAAAGAGATATATGGATCACTGAATATTGTTTTCCAAGAAAGCCTTTATGTAACTAAGCAATGAATGACAATGAGTAAATGCATATAACTGAAATTTTTAGCTTGTCCTTGTAGATAGAATATTACTGCTAATATATGAAAAGCAATTATTTATGCATTTTTATATAGTCTTTATTACAGTAAACACATTCCACATTATTGTGTTCATTCTATATGCATTTCTTCAGTACATATGTTTCTGAGCATCTGGGGCTCAAAGAATTTTGCAACTTTTCTGCTTGTTGATTCATTCCAAACTGTGGTCTTGATCCCATACTTAAGCAATGAATGTCAAATTTCAGGGAACAAGTGTTTTCGCTACACAAGTATTTTCATACACGGAAACTTTCCTTCCTGCAAATGAATTAAGGCTAACTTTGCCTGTTCCTCTGCTCTTGTGTTCTAGATTTACTGCTTGAGCAAGTGCTTTCTGAGGAGCCTTGGCAATGGGATGAGGAAAGAGGAGTTTCTCTTGCCTGTAGGCAAGAGAAAGGAAAGTAATTAAATATCTTGTAGTGAGCATAACATATTTGATAAGAATAATTTTGATAGGCCAAATAACGAATATTAGGGTGCTGAATTCAGTTGTACTAAACTTTTTAACGCTCTACCTCTGATTACAGAAAGGCCTCCTGGGTACATCTTCATCAAAGAACTCAACAGTTCATTTTCAAGAGGAAAGGTGAGATATAGGTCCATTAAACATAGTGAAATTCCCCAATTGTATCACAATTACAAAACCACCTGGTCTAGGCAGAGTAACATTTTGTTGAGTCACTGGATTAGATTCCTTAAGTCGATGTGCTTATGTTCATTTGTAAATCACTTTAATAAATAAGCAGCAATCCAAACTGCAATTTACTACCTTTAGATAATTACATAATTGCAATTTACGGTATTTATGTGAGGAAATTGGCAATTCATAAATGTTAAATTATACTGTTTCTGCCTGTTTGCCAATTGCATAAAATTACTGAACTAAATCTTGCAATCATCAGTTACATAGCTTAAGCTACAGTAAATTCTAAAATATAGCTAATCTGTGCAATTCAGCTTCACATAAATTGATGTCAAATACTGTTGTGCTGTGAAGAGATACTGCTACCTGTTATGTAGAATGGATACAGCAATGCCACAACTGCAGTGCACTGGAGTAATCTCCTCTGCTTCTGAGGGATGTAAAGATTTACTAACTAATTGTTTTCAGATGGGTACATATTCTTAGGAAAACTGCCCTTTGTTCTTGGTTTTGGACAACTACCTTATCTCAATTGTTTTATAAAATATGCTCCTGTACTTATTTATTCCTTGTCATTATCTTTTTAGTTTTATATCATTCGTTTGATTATTTAGGCTGGGTTCAAAACATCTGATTTTTTTTTTTTAAATTTCTTTTTTTTATTTGGTCGTCATTGCTTTGGCTTGTGGGTTTGTTTTTTTTTTTCCCTGAATGTTTAACCAGTGAATTCATAAGAGCCCAGAATTGTGGTTTTGCAGCAATTCTGAGTTTGGGGGTTTTTTATGCCATAGGAAAAATAAATGTATATCTTTATAATACAAATTCTAATGACCAAAGACTTGGATAGGCTGCTTTGGTATTCTTTGTTATGTTATCTATGAAGCCATTTTCATTTCAAAACAGAACATATATATTGTGTCTCTTGAGAATCCAAACTATACTCCTTCTTCCCTGAAAAACAGCGGAACAGAGGTGATGTCTTTCAGTCTTGGGTATTCCTTTCCACAGAATTTTCTCATGGTTCTTTCCACACCTTAGAAGCTCTGAGTTCCTTTGACGATAAAATAAGACAGAATGGATTTTTTTTTTTTTTTCAGTCTCGCTTTTTTTCTGGCTTGAATGTGGTATCCAGATACAACAGTAATGAGCAGTGCAGCCCAGGCTGAGACAACCGAGTCAGAATGTCGGCATATGGACTCTTCAAACAATCTGGTGTGCAACTCTATTATTAAGCTAGGAAACAGTACAGGGTACTTGACCCATCAATGTTACATCACACAGAAATTGCTCTCTGGAACTGATGATCATGATCATCTTGGATTTACTGCAATGGTTACTGGCTGAGTTGGTAATCACAGAAGTATTTTATCCCATCCTATTAGCACCTTGTCAGGTAGCAATGTTTTAGGAGGCACAGTATTTGAATGTTGTGGGGTTTGCTTAGCTTTTTTCTTTTGAATGTAGCAAAATTTAAGTTGCAGTCTCACTTCTTGAATACAAGCATACAGTTAAATTCTCAGGCAGACATTTATTAGCATTTTTCCCTTTGTAGCCATTTTCTAATCATTGTGCAGATTAAGTATTTCAGGAAGAAAAAGTTACTGTAGATTTTAGCAAGTACCTCAGGCAATTTGCTGACATATATCAGTGCACTTGTCAAATGCTTTGACACAGATGTCTGGTTTTGGCAACTACAGATTTTGAATATCCTACCCTGTACATAGCTATTCATAGAGTCAATTCAGATCTGGTGTAGGTGGGTGCAACTTCATTGACTTCAACTCTGAGGCAGCCGCCTGTACTCAAGCTGAATTTAGGCTTGGAGAGGTGTGCTGAAGAAAAACATGGAGAGTGCTCAGAATGGTCCTTTAAGACCTATTGCTGTCTCTGCCTGTGTGAGAGGATGTGTCACAGGTGTTCCTGGGACATCATGGACACCTGTTGCAGTGATGGATGGTCTGGCCTCACCCTTCCTTTTCTCTTTAGGAGTGTTAATTTGGAGTCAGAGCCAACCCTGGATAGTGGTTCCACACATGCTCCAATACCAGTCCTTACCCTCTGGCTATCACATTTCTTCCCCAGTCAGAGCTTGGAAGTTAGGATTCTGTATTTCCCCTTACAGACAGTTTCTTTGACCACTGTAAATATCCCATATATGAAAGATGCTCTTTATTCTCCCTCCAACCAGCCAGTCTAACTTCCTGCAGCTATAAATCTCTAGGATTATCATTACTTACTTAACTGAATGTTTTGCTAATTTTACAGTAGACATTGAGGAGAAAGGTGTCTTTTCTGCCCTTAGAAGAGCAGCCACCCCTGCCACTGTGATGGAAGACCATGCAAGGGGCACAGAGACTCATTGTCACCTCAGTCATCCCCAATCACTTTGGATACCCATTAGAGGTTCTACTCTTCCTTCCAGGGAGAGTTTCACATTGTGAAGAGGACAGCAAGGAAATTAATAACAAGAGAATCAGCCTCGATGTGCCTACTAATATTCCATAGGTCTGTGGAAGCTGGTACTGCCTCTGCAGCTGTTACTTTCCCACTCAGTGATCCTCCACCCCATGAAATACATTAGCTTGACTAGAGGGGAGAGGGAGGGCATGGGTCTGTGGCATTGCTGATAATCACCTGCTCTGCCCTGTCCCAGTCCAGTGCTGTCAGCTTCCCTTCCCCTGTGTCTGGTATGAAGGGCCCAGTCAATGCATTGCAATTGCAAACCCCTAACATTAGCATGTCAATATTCCCAGACACTGGGATTTGCTAAATTTATTTTATCAATGCTATGAGAGAAGAATAAAAACCTTGTTGTAGATGTTTGTTTGCCTGCAGATAGAAACACAATTGCCATAGTAAATTTGGGATTGTCACTTCATATCACTTCTAGATTTGATTTTTCTCAAGATGGTTGTGAAGTGAAACCCAGAAGATTGACACAATGTCTTTGATTGTAAATTGTTACGCTGAGCTGCCTTGCTGCTATTGGAAGTAATTACAAAATACAATCCTACACGACACATGTCACCCTTTAGTTTGAAGAACACTTTTAATTTTATGCTCTACTTTCATCTAAATGCCCTCACTTGCACCTTAACAAGCCCCCAAGCATTGGTTACCAAATGATGTTATACCAACCTCCCCTTTTGTTCTCTCACTATAAAATTGAACAACTGGGATGGAGAGAATTTGGCTTTGGTCCAAAACATGCATCTGCATTTGGCTCTGTGCCTTAAGATATAATATTCAAATATGAATTGTCCTTAATTTTTGTTTAAATAATCCTTCTTACTTTTTATTTTTCTTTTCCATGAGGTGATTGCAGCGTTTGCAAGATGTTTTCCCCTCCTGTTATCAGATTTTTATTATTGTTAAATGCAAATTCATCTCTTTTTCCCCATGGAATTCAGAAGAGATGAAACCCAGTGAAACTGTTTAGAAATTAAATGGGCCCCCTAGAAACAGTTCTTTCAGAACCTCTTAATATTTAATAAAGAATTGAAAAATTTCTATAGCTTTCTTTAAATATCACACCATATATAGTGGGGAAACTTATTTCTCTGATTTAAGTTTTTTTTTTCTAAAAAGAGCTTTTATTACTTATGAAATCCTAGAGGTCTTTTACTCAAACAGCTTTAGCTGATACTGTTGTTCATTAATAATTATGCATGAGCTATAGAGGATAAGAGCTTGGTACATATTTTCAGAGTGGACCTGGTCTGACTGCAATGGGATCTGGGTTAAACCAGAGTAAACCCTTGCTTGCAACTGAGTTGCACATAAATGCTTTGTGTATGATGCTTCCTGTGATTAAAGTAGGGCAGGACTTTGAGATGTGGCCTAGCACCAAATTAGCTGTAAATTGAGTCTTGTCTTGTACTTTTCCATTCATGCTGCCCTAAATTCAGAGACAGAAAGAGGGGAGCAGGTCACTGGAGATTGTGACCTTCAGCTGAGAAAACGTTAGCTTTATTCTCAGTGCTTTAGTTGTTTTTATTACTACTGATATTTCCAAGCAGCAGTACCAATTAAATTGGTGCAATGTGGTCAGGGATAACACAATTTACAATACCTGTACTTACAAAACAGAAGTGTCAGTATGTATAAAGCATCACCAATATGGTAAAGCTTGGTATTTTATAAGTCATTAGAGCATGAGGATTGCTTTAAGACAGCAAGCTGAAAAAAACCATTTCATTTATAAATGAAATGTGTTTTAGTGTTTTATGCCCCAGCAGGCAATTCACTCATTGGGGATAATCATTCAAAATCTGCTCTGCTTTGGTAATAAGCTGAAAGAGAGATAAAGCAGCATTTCCAAAGACACTGGTTTTCTTAGTCCTTAGGAATAAGTTATTTTAGCTTTGTTTTGTTTGGGGTTTTATGGTGGTTGTTGTTGTCTTGTCGTTTTGGTCGGGGTTTTTTATTTGTTTATTTGTTTAGTTTTGGGTATTTTTAAATTTAAAAAACTTTGTCTTCTGTCTGGAGAGTAGTCTTAAAAGGCTAGTTTTATTATTTTTTTTCAGATTTACATGAACTGTAATGTAAATAATGACAAATATGGGGACTTAATATACACACTATATGATGGAGGAATTAAGAGTGTTCCTTAGCCATCTGATCCAACAACCTTGAATAATGTACTTCATTCAGGTGCGGTGAGTAATTGTAAGTCAAGGGCTTCAGTTGCTGAAGCAGTTAACAAAAGAAGTTTTTGCTTATTATTAAAGTATTTTTAGAGGCTGAATTGCTCACTCTCACTTCTCAGGCTACAGTTACTGTTCCCCTACAACAATGAATGGGAGATTTTCAACTTGTTGTCAGGGCTGGAACGACGGGATAACCTAACTGCTGAAGCAGAAGAGGTTTAGGTGTTGCTAAGAGAATGTGAAAACTAGAGTTGGTTTCAATAAATGTTGCTCTCCAAGAGGTAACAAGGTGCAAAAAAATTTTGTCTTGTTATTTATCAATAATCAGCTTTTACTTTCTCTAGAAAAATCTCCCATTCCTGGCTTGGTATTTTGTCTCCTGTTTTCTCCCTATCTTCCTGCAATGATACAAGACTTTTTTTTTTTTTTTTTTTTCCTCAGCTATAACTGTGAATAAGATTCAAATCTGGGAGATATATAGTGGATATATATCTATCATATTCAGCAGCTGAAAAAATGTGATGATACAGAGTCTAAAGAGAAAATACTTAATAACTTTTCTGCAAAACTTGGGTCCTGGTTGTCATGTGTGTTGCAGTAGACTAGCACTGGGAGGAGACTCAGCAAACCCCAATCACACTATTACAACATACTGGGCATAATAGCATGTACCCTGTTCCTATTCCTATTTTCAACAATTTTCTAGTTAAAAAAGGAGCTTTACTTTAAAGGTACTGCAAAGGGGACTCTTACCTTTCTGAAATGGTATAATGAAGTTCACTAAAAAATTGAAAAATGTAAATTATATAACAGAGTTCTTTTGTACTGACCTTACCAAAAAAAAAAAAAAAAAAAAAATTAGAAGTTGTTGATGTGGCCATAAAAAGAATTTATTTCAAGAAAGTTTATCAAACCTAGTGATCTAGTGATGAAAAAAGCAAAGTAGGTGTACCTCTGCTTGGAACAAAACAGTCACACCTTTCTCTAAATTAGAAGGGGAAAACAGATCCCAATCAGATGTCTTCTCTTGCTTTACTTTTTACTAGAATATTTCACACCCAGAAATATTGGTTCCTATTGAATTTATTCCTTATACATTTTATAGCTGATAGGGTTGCTTCCACAAATGAACTATCACAAGTGTAAGCTATTTTTTTCATTTCGAGAGAAGATTTTTGCTAGTAAATGCTACTCTCCCTTTACCAAAGGAGGTGCTGGAAAACAGCATTAAAATAATATCAACCCTCTCAAGAAAAAGACAGTGAAGGCAGATGTCATTTGTATATGCTGTTGTTAAATTATAGAGCAGTACCAATGAGGTGTGAATCATCACCTGCTGACATTTTTTTCAACTGATGGCTGCACAGCACAGTGTCTGCGTAGTTAGACATTGATGCCAGTGCCAAAAAGCACAAAGATGAGAAAACGGAGTACTTTGACACAGCAGGATCCTGGGTGAGAGATTCAACCCAGGGGGCTGTGTCCTTCCTAGAGAGATGTGTCTAAGAGAGAACACCTTCCAGGGGCACTGGCCACTTCCTTCAGCTGTGGGGGGACTTCAGCAGGCAATATCAGCTCTGATAGTGATTTCAGCTCATGATTTCAGCTCAGCCCCATGGCCAACACAGGAATGAGAGAGAGAGGAGTTTGTGTAGCACTTTCCCCAGAGATAGCTTTATTGGCAGATCTCTGCAAAGGGAGCCAGTGACAGAGAACTCCTAAAGTTGGAGGTTGAAGATGGGGTTTTCATAGACACTTGGCAGGGGTTGGATACAGGCTATTTGCATAGGGATCAAGGCATGCTGTGGTTTGGGATCACCAAGTCACCGTGAGTGAAAGAGACGTTGCTTATCTTAGGGTCAGCTCTGCCTTTCAGCAGTTCCTCTCCATGGAAGAGCAAGGGGCTCTCCCACAGAGGACTCCTTGTCCTCTACAACTCCACTTTCTCTGTTTATAAAAAAGGCTTCCCCCAAAAAAAGCCTTTTTAAAACAACATATAAAACATGACAACATAAACAACACAATGAGAATTGCAATGAAAATCCATGAAACACCTTTGACTAAAGAAAGTGCCCACCCTTGGAGTCCCCATTGTCCAAGAAAGTCGTTGAAGCTGTCTGTGAATTTTTCTTTGGTCTGGATTTGGTGGACTTGGGCTCTCAGCAGCTGGATGTTCTTTTTGATGGAATCACTGCATGATTATAAATGGAAGCATCACATGCCTTCAAAGTCTTGGCAACCGTGTCTGTGGACTAAAAGTAGGAAGTTGATGGTGGCCTGGTTTTGTAGGCATGTGTCTGGTGATCTCTTCATCTTGGAGGAGATTGCAAAAGGCAGAAGATGTGTTGGGCTGCTTGCTAAGCTAACACCCCAGGTGATTTATCTCACCAAGGGCTTTAGCTGAGGCTACCCTGAGTAAAAACAGGGAGACTAGTATCCTTCTTCCTTTACTCCAATTAGTAATTTGAGAATTACAATATTTGTCATATTCTATGTATGATCGGTTTTGGTGTGCCAATTTGTGAGCCAAATTATCTTTTAAACTTTGAAATATTGTGATGTTTGGGGTGAGAGTAGTAAGCTGGCCAAGGCTAAAAGGACCTCCTTGAAGATGTGAAGGGATCCTGGCCCACACGCGGTTGCCACAAATAAGAAACACTCTTCAGGGCAGTACTTTGGGGTGGAGTGAGGACAAAGAAAGTGTGGGGCTGGTGTAATTGTACCAGTCAACTGAGTTATGTGTTTTCTTGAGTGGCATAACATCTTTGCGATAGGTAGACCTTATCGAATCAATTTCAGACCATGGTTGATTTGATCACCTAAAATAGAATTTAAGACAGTAGGTGGCCTTAGAAGACCCCAGCAAGTCTAATTCTTGGGATTCATCTGTTGCATGTGGTAAGATCTTTGTCCACTCATCCCAAGTGTCCATTGGGTTGGGCCTCTTACCTGTGGTGTGTAGAAGGGCTGAATTTTTGAGGGGCCATTCATCTGCTGCAAGAGGTATTCCTACTAGGCATGATGACAATGGATTATCTAAGTTGCTCATGGACAAGTACAAATTATCTTGTTTTAATCTTTTTGCTAGGGTTACCCAAATATTCTGGCTGGGCCGTGGGACAACCCAGCTATGGGCCTGTGGTGTGGTGAACAGCATCGAAGCAGCAATGACGACAGCAACAGGGTAGATCGATTTCATCGATTTTGGGCAGGGATGGGGCTTCTGATAGGGAATATGAACAAAAATTTGTTAGCTGCGCTGTGAGGGGAAAAGATTATTTTCACTATTTCTACACTCCTCCCTAACCCTTCCCCCTTCTTTATATTGAAACTTTGGTGGTAGGTAAGGAGTCTGGGATATATTGGTTAGAGGTAAAAGAAGGCTAGGGAGAACAGAAGGATAGGTATGTAGATAAGTGGGGTTTGGGAGTAACTGGGGAATAACTTGTTGTTTATATCAGCTTTGGCTAGGCATATGTCTAGCCTGTGATCTGCATCTTGTCAAGTAGGGTCCTTTCTTAGAGCTGCATTTCATCTGAGCCCTGGTAATGGGGCAGAGGGTTCTTCTTGAGAATCGGCTCTTCCTTCATCTCCAGGCTGAACTTCTTTGGTTTTCTGGGCCTGATGTGTCATACTCTGGGACATTTTGATTATTTTTTGTGGAGGCAATATTTACAGGGCCAAATTATGATTTGGTATTTTTGCCTGGGAATCATCTGGCGCCAGATGGTAGTGAAACACAATCATATCCTCTCCTCCAGGAAATCAGCTGGAAGGGTCCAGAAGTCCGATGTGTTTCTGTGTCTTTAACTAGCACTGGTGGCCTTTCAGTGAGCTTGGCTTGGGTTGAATTTGAGACGTGCCAGATTTTGGGAGGTTCAGGCACTGATTGTGTACAATTTAGAAAATAAATAATGTAGAGAGCCCTACAGAGTCTGTCAATGGGAAACAAAATCTTTGTGACACTTCACTGCTGATTGAGGACTCTTTGATGTTTTGATGGGTCCTTTCCATGATTGACCTATGCAATTACCTTGTATACCTTTTCTGTGTTTTATCCCCCACTGGTTAAAGAAATCTTTCAATTTACAGAAGGCATAGGTGAGCCCATTATCTGTTTTGATTTATTTTGGAACTCCTATGTGGCAAATGCAAGGAGAAAATGCTTGACGGCGTGAGTGATAGTTTCTCCTGCATAAGCTGATGCAAACACTGTTCCCAAGAACATGTCATCTGATACATACACATATTTAGACCTTCCAAAGGTTGGGAAATGTGTTACATCAGTCTGCCACAATTGGCAACTGTTTACGCCACAAGGGTTGACCCCGCTACCTGTACTTTTGGCAGTTAGGACATGTTGATACTACTGCTCTTGCTTGGTCTCTTGAGAGTTGGAACATTCTCATGAGGACAGGTACGTTTTGGTGATAAAATGCATGTGACAGCTTAGCTTGGGCAAGGATGTCAGGGAGGTTAGCAGTCTCTACTGCCATGGCCAATGCATCTGTCTTTCTATTCCCTTCTGTGATGGCACCTGGGAGATTGGTGTGCATGACCTCACATGCATAATATGGTAAGGTTGCTTTCTGTGGGAGATTAAATGAATTAGCATAGAAATTAATTTGAGTAAGTTTGGATTAGAGTCCTCCTTAAGAAAAGTGTTTTCAGCTCTCATAGCTATTCCAGCAATGTAAACTGAATCTGTAATCAGATTAAATGGTTTGTCTTTGAATTTCTTAAAAGTTCTAACAATGGCTGCTAGCTCAGCAATCTGTGGAGATTCCCCCACCACTTGGACATCAGACTCCCACTTCTGAATCTTGGGATCCTTCCAAGTTATTGATGATTTATGGGATGATCCTGAGCCATTGGTAAAAACAGTTAGATCTTTGAGAGGTGTAGCACTTTGGATTAATTTTGGGATCAGACTAAAAGCTGAATCATGAGGCCTTTAGGATGTTTGTTCTCCTGGCCTAACAAAATACTAGGACTATGCTAAGTTATCAGACTTAAGGAATTACAAGTATGCATGCTAAGAATACTGAAGATACATAAAAGTTATATAAAAAGTATATAAAAGAAAAGGCAAAAAATCATCTTGGAATCAACACAGAGTCTCATATTTCCTTGTGCTGGCTTGCTGCCATTCTGATACAGCCTATAAGGAGCTTTTCAGCTTTAAGAAATTTCTGAGCAGTGCAAGAGTAGTGCAACTTCCCTTTATTCAATATCAATAAGTGCAGAGGCTGAAATGCTTATCACTGTGTTACAGTGCAGATGGGGTTTTTTCTGCTTGGGCTTTTCATTTGTCTCTTGCCCAGCTGTTGTCTGGGTGTTTCCCACAGCATCTTCTCCATCTCATCTCCTGTGCAGTTCCTTATGGCAATACCTATGCCAAAAATGCCTTTCAGCTGTCCTCTCTGCAGCAATCAAGCTCTTGTGAAAGCAATTCAAAATCCTTTCCTGACATATTTGAGTGACTGCATTATGGATGTCATGGATCACATACAAATGTCATACCACTGGATTGTGTTGTCCACTGCTAATTTTAGGTGATAGATTTTCTCAGAAACAAATGAGCTTCTATGGCTCGAGTAGCTCCAGCTTCACCTTTGGTGCAACATGATTGCTGAGAAGCAGATACTGTCTTTCAGCTGGCTACTATGGCAGGGTTTTTTTCTGGAAATGGTTTACATCCAGCTCATGACAAGTATTTTGTGTCTATTTTTCCATCTTTAATTTCTCCATTAAAGCCTCTCACATGTCCAAGGAAGCTTTTTTTTTGCCTTTCCACAGGAAGGAAGGAGTTTTTACTGTAACACTTCCCTTTCTTGATTATTTGCTTTCCCCTAAAGCTGTGGAAGCCATTCCTTTCTGTTGTCATGAAGTGAAATCCTGTGTGACCTGCAGCAAAGGCCACTTTCTATCTGAAGTCCCTCAGCAATTTTAAGGGCCTATTGAGTCTTTAGACTCTAGCAGAAAAGGCAATGCTCAATCCTTACCAAATAGTTTTTCAATTTTAGATGCCTATTCCAAAATTCCAGTTCAAGACAAATGTGGAAAGTTCACTGTCAAACATATGCAATATATCAGCCACAAAATTAGATTAATGTAGCAGAAATTATGTGCTTTCTAAGTTAAAAAGACATCTAGAAAGAAAGGCCATTTACTTCTCATTAAAATTTACTCATTTACTTCAACTTTAAAAAGTAAATCCTAGTTAGAAACTTTAAAATTCTTTCTAAAACTGTGATAGAGCATTTTTAGATGCAAGACCCTACTTTAAAGACTCTTTCTGTCCAGTTTCCTCTATTGGCCTGTATCAGGTTACAGAGTTGTGTCTCATAATGTCTCCTGATGTTCAGCCCTTGCTCTATCACTCTCCCAGCCCACAGCAGCCAAAAATCCTCTGAAGCCTTTGAGGCAAATATTATTTTTGCTGTTCCCAGCTCAAAACCCAACAAAAAACAAGCAAAACCAAGAACAAAAAGAAGAAAAGAACAACTAAAAAACCAACCCCCCCAACCAAACCACAAAAAACCCCCACAAGAAACCTCATCAAAACCCTAGCTTCTACCTACCTCCTGTGAGACCAATTTGATGGTAATGATTCAGGGCAAGAACCAGTCATACAGGCATGACAGGGGTCAAGGTGAAAAATTGATGCTTACTTGTCATTTAAGAGAGCACAGACCAGAGCAGTGATGCAGAGCTACTCATCCTTGCAACTGCTGCATAATGCACATAGAAGTTAATTTTTTACTGGAGTAGAGATACATTCAAGTCTTTGAATGCAGACTATTATTTTTACCTCAGTGAGCTCTTGCACCTTCGAAAATAGCTCAAAGAAAAGACCCGTGTAATTTGGACTCCCCAAATCAGCAAAATTAAGGTATCTTTCTTATTCTATCTCCTGTGTTTGCTCCTTTTCCGAGCTCCCACACAATAAGGTTTTTGATGAACAAAGAAGTGATGATCAGACTATTTCTCTAGATCCTCTCTGGTGGCATGAATTTTGAAAAGCTGAGAAACAAATTGTTGTAAGGGTGTACCTTTTCCTTGTTAACCTTCTTCTCTATTTCAGCTTTCCAACACCAGTAATTCTAGAAGAAACTTGCATTCCAAAAAGCAAAATTTAATCTGGCATTTCAGCTATTTTTCCAAAGACCTACTTATCACAACACATGCAGGGCTAGAAAGCAGTCACTCACCTGAAGTCAATTTAATTTAGTTCCTCCCTTCTGTAACACACCTGCCTTGTGGTGAGTGAGATATATCGTACTAGTCAATGCAAGTTTTTTGTCATGATCTGAAATACGTATGGGAATATAGTTGAGAGATTATACTATAGTTGCTAATATACATGTGGAAAGCAGGATTGAGGTGTCCAGCAGTATGTTGCCGGCTTTGGGAAATTTGTAACTCTTTGTCAAAATGACCCAAGGTGGCAGGGAACAGCTAAAGTCAATGAATATTCAAATGTTCATTCATTTTAAGTGGGTAATCATTCACAAATTTCAGTGAGTTTAGGTACCAGAGCAGAAATGTGAACCCCAGATGACACAGAGCATAGTGTGTGGCTTCCTAAAGGAGCTTCTGACCACATGGAGATGTAATAGTTCCAGTCCCCAAAGGAGAGGACTCTAACCCTAGCAGGAACTGGTTCTAAGATCTCTTATCTTTATAAAATGAGCACACAGCAGTTTGTTGGAACAGTGTTGACAAAATGCTATTTTAATACAGGCAGTAGTCAAATGCTTGATAGGTTTGAGCTGGAGTTCTAGCTTGGAGTGTACACAGGACCCAGTCTTGTCATAGGGCTCTGATTTTAAAACTGTTTTTTCAGAGCCATTTACAAAGCTGTGGTCACAACATAGTTTCTACCTGTTCTGATACCTTTCTTCATATTTGCCTGTGAAAAAATTACAGTTAAACACCTTTATATAGGATCTCATTAATTCAAAAGTATTTTTTGGCTCAGAAATGTGATTGTAGAAATACTGTGTGCATGTTTCCCACATTTTTTGTTCCTTGCTAGTTTCTGTATTGTCTACATTATGCTAAAAATCTTCCTTATAAGAAATTATCTTATAAACTCAGCCTACCATTCAGGAGTCCAAATACCTTCTTCTTTAGTTGTTAATAACCACTAGTGGAGAAAATGCAACAGTCCATATTTTCCCCTGTCACAACTTTTCATTCAAGGTTAGATGTGACCCATAGTTAGGGTTAAAACACTGGCCCATGTATTTTGCAGTTCATTGTCAACACAGCTTCTGAAAGGAATTGACCAAGCTCATTCTTTGTTGTTTTGTCTCTTCAGGGCAGACAAAGAACAGAAGCAACAATAGCAACAACAGCAACAACAAATATTTGATGCCAAATCAGATATTATTTAAAGGTGGTGACAAAATTTTTTTAAATGGGTTTTTATTTATTTTTCAGTGAGATTCATTCTCTTTGTTCCAAATACTTACGATATTTTAGTGTTTATTCATAGTATCTGCAACAACTTAAAGATTCTGTGTTTTGACTATTTTTGTGCCCAAAATAAATAATATGTATTTTTGCCGGGAGAGAAATAATAAAATTCCCTAATAACTTTGTTAAGTTATTTGCAGGTGTCATTCATAAATATAGACATGAATAAGCCAAAATAATAATTGTGTAATAATAAAGAACCATAACACAGAAATACAGCATGAATAAACTGAAACATCAAAGGGTCTTGAATATAGTTCCAGTCTTTTATTTCATATGGAAATCTCTGGGTTACACTTTATCTCCCTGTTCCAACAATGCAGAAACCTGCTACAATTTTTTTTTTCAATATAGAGTAGATGTAACTTTTTTGGGAAAAAGCATTTGGCTCCAAAACAGTGTCAGGAACTCTCTTCTTGATATATTACAAAAAGTATTAAATAATACGCTCCGTCATCTGAGAGAGAAGTTTTTGATTCCTAAACATAAAATGTAGTAATCTTTCTTTAGCATCTGTGTATATCTGTTGTCTCCCCACAGAAGCTTGCTAGAATTCTTGACATTTAGCTTGAAGCACAATATTTACTCTGCTCCATGCTTATCTCCATAAGCATGGTGAGTGATCTGCATTTATCCAGGCTCCAGCTTCTGGTGGCAGAGAAGGGTACAAGCAGCTGACACTGTGACCCTGAAATTGCTGTAGCCTTAGAGCAAACAAAGCCTTCTGCTGAACAGTTATAGAGTTTAGGAGAGGTTTTGGCAGTTAGTAGAATTAGCTGTGACAGAGAGATGCTGCAGAGGATACTGTCAGCTTCTTCCCCCTGCAGGCATGACTTCTGTTTCTTGAGGGTGAGCAAAGGGTGTGCAAAACAGGTGTTTCAGCAATATTCTTACAGAAATACTGTGCTAGACCATGAAAGCATTACCCTTTTATGCTGCCCTAAAGACACCTTGACAACACCACTCCTATGCTGCAGCAAAGTTATGCTTGTAATTGCAAAGAGCAAGGATGGAAGTAATGTCAACCTGGCTTCACCAGCAATCCTAGAAATATCTTGCAGGCAATCTTTCAGCATTGGTGTCAGCAGAGTACTTCCATGGAAAAAGTATGTTTTTGTTTTGATGAAATGCAGAGTGCTAAGAAAGTGATATGTTTAGATACCATTTTCCATCTACTACATCAGCAGCCCATTCTGTACCCATCCTGGAAGCCACTCTGATAATAGATGGGCTTCTGATAGCACTTGATCAATTATTTTTGCTCATTTGCTTGGCTCAGAACAGAGGGAGCTTTCTGTAAAGTAATTGCTGGCTCAAACATTCTCTGCTTTTTCTCTGGGTGCGTTTGAATATATACGTGTGTGATAGATATACAATGATGTGCAATCTCTGCATCTAGAGCCTGGTGATTTTCTCTTATAGTCTATGTCAAATCACCAAGCACAGTCCTGGGTGGCCATGAAATAAATCTCCCTCAAAAATCAGTATATTTCTTGTATAATGAGCTGAGTATAGCAACCATTAGCAAGCAAGAAGTCTTGTCATTCTGTTAAAGCAGTAAATTTTCCCTTTCCTCCAAGACAGTACCATGACTTGACATTTTAGGGGCAGCAACCATATCATGGTCATTTTCAGCCCAGCAGTTCATCCACAGGGCTAGAGAGAAACACTGTGAATCACCTGGGCTGCTCTGGGGTGAGCTGATCTTTGATGGCAGACACTTTTTTAGTATCCTATTACCAATTTGTAGTTTGTAGCTGATTACCTAGGTAGGGTTTTATTTGCATGCCTGGCTTTTTTCTTTCTTTCATTTTTTATTTTTTTTTCTTTTTGTGTTTGTGTTTGTGTGTGTGTGTGTGTGTATGACTATGACAGTATGCAAATATGAGTGTCTTGCACCCCAGGATAATGACAAGGAGTGGAGATAATTTTTAAGGAGAAGCTATATAAGCATGGAACAGTTATAGTTCTTGATGTAAAGAAAGTTACCAATTCACAAAGGAATTTGATTACCTCTATCCATTATACACTCACAGTGAGTGATCGTGCTACTAACCATCTGTCATCTATTTCATTTGCATCATCAACACCTGCCCTGTTTATCTGCTATATTCTTTTTTTCTCTGAATACTTACACTGCTTTAATAAAATACAGAAGTGTTATTGTTAAAAACCAATTAATTTACAATCCTCCACAGAGATCGTATTACTTGTATTTCAATTTAGCTTCTAATGACCTGCTTTCTTGCAAAATGACTTAATTCTAGTGTCAAAGATTAGTTATTATACCTTACCTTGATGCACCAGTCATGTACTGCTGAGACAGCCAAAGCAGCTCTAGGAGTCCCCAGTCATTAATCAGAACTCAGAGACATTTTCCTTATAACTCATTACAAAACCTGATTTCATCTGCCACTTTAACTCTTTGCTTTACTGAGTATTTTAAATCTGCTTTTCTTTGTTGTTTTCATAGTTTGGACCTTCAAGGGGTAGAAAATTTTTGGAAGTTTAACTGATTTGGAAAAAACCTGTTGTTACTTGTGTTTTTTGCTGTCCCTCTGCTGAGAAATTAATTTTGTGTCTCAACTGTTATGTGGATGTGGCCTAAAAAACAGGACATTGGTTTTGGAAGAAATTAACACAATTGGATTTTTCACGCAGTAACAGCATGGGATGTACGTTCCTTCTGATGACAAGAGACAGTATTATAGCAATAGACCACAGAGGCCAAGCTGCTTCCATGGGAGTGCCTTGGAAAGGCAGCTACCACCAGCCACCTCCTTCCTAGGCTTAACAAAAGGTGTTATGAAGCAAGTGGATAAATCCAGCCAACTCTTACAGCATCAGCTGGGTTTGCAAACATTCAGAAGAATGGCTGGTGTTGCAGTTTACACATTGATGTCTCATGCACAAAATATTATGTGCAATCTTGGGTAGGGCCAAATTCTTAATTCTCACCATATTCCAGGCAATAATTGGCTTTTCTTGCTCATAAACTGGTATGGCTTCTTCCTTCTTCACAAGTGATGTAGCACTTTACTGAGAGTAACCTTACTTGTGAGGCATTTACAGGCTGTGATTTGCAGACAGTAAGGATGGATTTGATTTTTGGAAAAGAGTATAAAGCACTATTCTGTGTCTTTGTTTATAAATTCTGAGACACATAAGAGAAATTCTTGTCATTATATTAAATCCCAAATCTTTAGAACATTTCAGCATCTAGGGCATAAAAATTGCATATACAAATGAATGGATTATATATAGAAATTAAACCTTTTAAACAATTTATGTCAACTTAAGCTTTTGAACAGTTACATGTAGAGTATTTTTAAAATGCATAACAAAATTAAAACTTCAGGCTTATAAAAACTCATTCATGGAGATGGCACAACTGGCAGGATTTAACGTAGAAAAGGTTATATTTTTTTATTCACAGCCAAGTCTATATGCTGCAGTACTACTTCCAATAACATTTTATTTTTAGCATGTGTAAGTGGTGCAGTTGAGAGTGGGTGAAATTTTTTACTTTCCCAAATCACAGTCACTTCTCTCTGTTGAAAACTGAAAAGACACCTAGTGCTATAAAAGGCAAATAATGTCTCATTTGACTTCTTGACAACTGCTTACCATGCTGGAAGAATAAGATATGCTCTTCATTTTCCTAGAGCACAGGAATTGTCTGTAGAGTGTAAGCTGATGAAATTTCAACAGCTGTCTTATAAGAAGTAGGATTTTTTTCACAATAGACTATCAAGAGATGTGAATAATACACCAGAATAATTATTAAACAAGAGGCATTCCGTAAAATGATCAATCTCAGCTATGAGGGCCTAAGAATAACTACCTTTGGATGGCAGAGGTGGGGCATTGTTCTTCACATACCATGAATGCTGAAGTTGTTCATAAAACATTTTGCTAGGTGAGTGTTGTATTTTTATAGCTTATAATATTTGTAGATAAAATTAACCTAACACATTAACATCTTAAATACTGAGAGGATCAACCCTTGGACAATATAGTATGTCTCTTTGTGTGAGCATCCTTAACAGTGCTGTTTCCAAATGATATAGTCTAATTGTTTCAATTAGACTAATAGATAATTCACATTTATAAATAGTTTCTACACAGGTGATGGAGCATGGTGGTAGGGTAGGCAACATCCATCTAGAGCCTAAAATGTCTTCAGACATAATCTTAAAATAAGTCTGTTTTCAAATGGTGAAATGTTGCGCCTTCAACTCAAGCAGCATATCATCAGCATCCAGATCAGGAGTTATGCCAAACTAGATGCAATCTAATATGGAAATGAGATGTTGGCCTTGATATTGTGTCATTCTTCTGAATGGGATCACCTGCACCCATATCTCCTAAGAGGAAATTTCAAACAGAGTTAGCTCCTTAAACCTTCTAATTAAAATGAGAAATCCCCAGGCTTCCATGACTCAGCCTCAGAAAAAGATTATTAGGAATTTAATAGGGAAAATATCGCATCTCAGACCATCTGTGACCCAGTGCTCCGTGAAAATTTAAAGAAAACTGGAGGGAGGAGGTGCACGCTCCAAAGCACACTCTAGAAGTATTTTGTTGGAGCTGCAATAAATCAACATAGTTAGAGTACAACCTTTTTCAGATTTAATTACTGTTACATAATTATTAGCAAAGCAGTCCCCTCTGAAACTGTAGAACTCATTATATCAAAAATCCCCAAGCTCCTGATGGTATTTATGAGAGAGGTACTCAAATCCTAGCTCTGGCAAAATACAATAAGATGCATTTGATTTTGCCTCCAGCAATATTTTTAGTGTGGGGAGCCCTCCGTCCCCTCCCCTCCCCTCCCCTCCCCTCCCCTCCCCTCTCCTCCTATCACAGCCCAGCTATCAGCCCTGGGAGGTACTCCCAAAGGTAAGTGAGTCTAGTTTCTTGTGAGCTCATGAGGCACAAGTCTAGAAAAATTATCATAGCATGTTAAGGTGTAACTCACAGATAATCAGTGCTTTTGTGCCGCAGCACAAAACTGAAATTATATTTACCTGTTGAAATTGTTGTGGTAATACTGACAGATGGAACAAGATCAGCCTGTTTGTTCTTGAGCTGCATAAATTTGAGGCATCAGACAGTAACTGGTCTTCCTGCATATACCCACTCCAAAATATGATTTTGTTGTTGTATTAGTTGACTTGAAGAACTGCAAATCTTATCCCGGTAATTTCATATATGTGCAAAATTTCTCAGCTCAATCCAATTTTTTTTACCTGTAGACATAATTGTTGAGGTAACACTTCCCCCAAGGTTTAAACTAGTGCCTTACAAAAGGTGAGATGCTGAGCTATACCGGGTCAGGTATATTGGGATATTCACTTTTGCTCTGCATTTATGATAATTCAATTATCTTCAGAGATACTACTCTTGGTAGATATTACAGGTTGCAAAATAAAAAGAAATAAAATATAAATTAATTTTGCATAACACTTTAATGTGATTTGTATCCTATATTTAATAAATTATATACTTACAATACACCAAAAGAGAGATTAAGGAAGAAAGCAAGAATAAATACAGGCCCTCATTCCTATAAGAGGGCTCAAGGATCAGGATGGGCATTTCACATGGTGCCAGCTGAAGTAAAGTTTGCTGTACTATATTTCTAATTGACAATATATGAATAGATGGTTAAGAGTGGAAGAGAGAATGATAACGATGGCTTGAAACCGGATTTCTAAATGAAGGAGTAGTCAGTATAGATATATTTATAATTTTCTTTTCTTCCCTTGAAAAGCAGTTGCTTGAAATGTTCTGGAGAAGTATGTCTTGAGGAGATCACAGTTAAGTTAAGGAAAGAGGAATCTATAGTGTAATACTTTTTGGTGGGTTGAAGAAGAAAACATCATATATAAAACAGAAAACAAAGACAGGACATGAAGAAAACTTAGTACCATCCGTGAAGTTTATTTGAATTGCAGAGAGATCCAGATCTAGCTGCTTATCTAAATAAATCTTATTCTGAAGCATCTCACTGGAAAAGTATGCTGAGCTTATTTTCTTGGGCACATTCTTACTTTGTGAAAGATGGGCTTAGGAGGTTTATTGGCATGAAGGCAAAGCGCATGATTTGGGCAGTTATGTGTGCCACTGGGTAGAGCATCAGATTGAGGTTTCAGGCTCTTGAGCAAGTTACCATAGCTTAATGAGTTCCTATGTAGCAGCTGAGCTGCAGCAAATGTAGGGTAGCATGTGCTAATTTAAACTATTTTCACTGGGGCTCAGCTGATGCATGGCAGCCATTATGCCAAAGTAGCTCAGTCACATGTTTGAAATCTGATTTAAGGAATCTGGGTTCAGCTTGGTTCAGGAAGTGGATCACTAGGTTTCTGCTCAGTTTGTAACTTCTTGGGACAGCTGTTTCATTTTGGGTTTTCTCATGCCTTTAAGCTGTAGTAACGGTGCCAGCTCACAAATACCTCAGAAGTGTTCTGAGGGAAGTAAAAAAAGAAGAGAATATTATAAGAGTAGGATGTTTGGATTTGTTATTGGGTAGAAGTGTGGAGGATGCTGAACTTTGGCAGAACTAAATGCAAGTTTTTATTCTTATCCCCATTAATATTTGAGTAAGTCCCATGTGTTTAAAGGAGTTTTGCTAGGAACAAGGGCAGAATCTTGCCAAAGTGATCTAACCTTCTATTGGTGAGCACACATAACCTCAGTTGAGATATATCACATTTCCTGGGAAGTGCTGAGGAAAGGATGGAAAATCAAGAAACGTGAATTTTATTTACCACTTGCTAACTTTGGGACTTTGAAAAGTATCATGTATCCCAATCCTCTCAGGAAAGGTGAGAGCACAAATGTCTGTTTTTATTTTTTCCCAATATGGTATGCTTTAATAATTTAATATTGAGAATTTTATTTTCTCCCTGGTTTGAAATGAAGGCCTCCCCTGTGGAAGGATTTTATTTTGTATTTGTGCTGATCATAACATGTGGCACTCCAGACAGCTATTCTGCTCAGAGCTGAAAAACATCAAGCCGCTCCTTTAATACTACCAATAAACATTTTTGTTATTTTTTTTCCACAAGTGGTACTCTAAGCATTGTCCCAGTTCTCTATGTGACAGATGCTCTTAGAGGTAAAAGAAAAGTATCGGTATTTGCTGGTTATTATAACTATTTCAAAATAATTTAAGAATTGCTAAATCCTAAAATATTTATGTATGCATGTCAGTCACAGAACTCTACTACTCTTTATTAGACAGATTGACAGATTGACAAAATATCAAAATGTTTTATCTAAAAAAGACAATTGCAAAGGACAATACTTTTCACATTCTCACATTTCTTGTCTTGCTCCTCCTGTTACAAAGGACTTGAAGACAATAAACTCACAAACTGCAACAAAAGTCATCTGACATGACTCCTGTGTGCATTTACAGTGGATGATAACACAGAACAGTGGAGAAAGATTTGAAGCCCTGGACTTGGGAGTCTTACCTCCTAAATATATGCAGCCTTTGCCTAGTTATTCATCAGACTAAAGAATTTCAAAAGAGCTGTGCTAACCCCCTCAGCTACTGTTTCTGGGCTGGCAGAAGCAGCTGTCTCTTACCATTATGCCTGGAGGAAGCAGTGGCATTTGCCAGCAACTCCCTTTGTGTCAAACTCATTTTCTACATTCTCTTATTTCATTTGCATAGTCAACTGGTCCTTACGCCTCAAGAAAATCAGGAGAGCATGTGAGGAGTAAGTTGTTAGAAATGGAGGTGCATGAACAGACCTCATTATATTTCCGACAGATCTGCCAGCTCACGAGAACATAACACCAGAGAGAGACTCTCTGTACTAACAGTTGACAGTACTAAAATAAAGAAGGCAGCTCCTCCGCTCCCTCACATTTCAGGAAATCATTGTGTAAATGTAATATCCGTGAGCCCTGTCTTCCTTCTGGTGGACAGGGCTTATTGATGTCAGGAGTGCTGGAAAGAGTAAGAATTAAGTTATAATGGGCCGCCTGCTTCTATTTTCTTCCCTCCATCTGTCTCACTTCTTTCACAGTAATTTAGTCTGGGATTGTCCCAAAAGTGTAGGTTAGAAATTAGTCAAAATAACCTAAAATCCTAGAATAGCCTAGATCAGAGACTTGTTTTATTGAATACTTTCACAATCAGGGCTTCAGCATTATCAGTGCTTTGATCTCTGCTGCTTTTTGCTCGTCTGCAGCCTGGCTGCAATGATATACTGGTTCCTTTGCTGCCCAGGAGAGGTCTGGCAAAGATATTTTCCAGGAGAGGAAATCTATATTTATGTATGCTGTGCTTACAACAACCACTCTGAACCACCAACAGCTAATGATGCTTCAGATGTGTCTCTGATAAATAGTCATCAAGAACCTCATTCTTCTTGAGTAGCTCCATGGAAATTTGATAAGCCTAACCTCCTGATTGTACTCATTCCTTTGATAGGTACTCCCCGGCTGTTGTTGATGTACTGTGGTCTCAGGATGTGAAAGCCTCTTTTTTTGCCCCAGCCCCATGCCTTTTTATTCTGGGTTTTAATATAACTGGCATTGTGCTGGATGTGTTTTCCCAGCTCTAAGTGAAATACAGGTATAGACAAACAATGCCAAACCAAAACCGATGCTGACTTATTAAACAAGTGTCAGTTGCAAGTACTGTTAATGAAAAAATAGTTCTATGCCTATAATTTTGGCCTTATTTACTGTTGATATTGATCATCATGCCACAGCTGGTGTCAGCTTGAAGAAAAAGAGAAAGCATGCTGGGAATCTGACAATTTTATTAACAAAGCTGATTAGAAAACTTCCAACAAAGCAAAAATGCTTTGAAATATCTTGCTTTGGTTATAAGATGTACTACATTGAATGTTTTTTTTCAAGATGGAGAGAGATGGAAAGAATGAGTAATATTGTGTCCTGTGCAAGCTTGCAATCTAGTGAATAGAGCTGTGGCAATGGGATGCTGGTGTTCATGGCCTGCTCTTATTTGGAAAGAACGTGGTTTATTGCTGTTGCTCTTAGTCAGGTAATCTATCAATCAGATTAGAATCTAGGGGCGTAAATCCACTGTAATCACTCTCCAGCAGGCTTTGCTAACTAAAAATGAGCTAGGTGTTGCTGGAATTTGGTGTGGTTGAAGAAGGTAAGGAGATGACTTTGAAAACAGGCACGGTTGCTCATTCAATCATGGCAATGTTCTGCACCAAGATTACCGATAATGAAATGTATGTGCAACATATTGCCTTTATCTAGTTGATGTGTTCAAGCTAATCACAGAGCATGCACAGCTCTGGGTACATTATGCAGAAACTCAGCAGTACCTCACTTACAGGCGATCTATATATCCTTGTCAAAATGTAGTGTCTTTGGTTGCTTTCAAATTTTGTAGGCATTTTTTTAAGCTTTGTAAAGCTGATGTTGCAACACCTTATTTTGGTTTTATTGTCTCTAAAAGAGATATTGGATGCTCAGTGCTTCTAAAAATGTGCCTTCATGGTTAGGAGGATGAACTGGTAAATAGCAGTTCTGACTATGGATTTTTTTTTTAATAAGCAGTGGTTATATCTGTAGTTCTTTGAATGAATGTAAATATTCCTCAGTCTTAGGCAGGAGGTGATAATCCCAAGTATTGTTAGTGGTCTGGGACCTTTTTGGACTGTTGTGCCTGTGTCAGAACCACCTTGAACACCTTTTCTCCCCATAAGCACAAACTGATTTCATATGCCTACAGACCATTCTGCAAATGAGCCTCTGTAGTGACCAGGGGAAAAAAAAATTGAAGCCATATGGAAACTTACTGTGCATATTAAATTGCATGCAGCAGTGTTAACAATGTTTTGATTTGTGGCTGCAAGTAATAAATGAATTACATTAATTTTGTAGCTGCAAGCTAATTTATCCAGAATTACTTTTTAATAACCAGCTTCATGTTCACTGGTAAGATTTAAATACATTTAGGAAAAAGTCTGAAGATTTTTTGCTTAAAAAAATAAATGTTAGGTTCTAATTTGAGACTGAGTTTATTTTGTAATTCTCTAGATATTTAAAAGTAAATTGCTGCAGAGCAACAGAGTGAACTGGAGACCAGGTTAACTCTACATGATGCAGGAACTGGGGAAATCACAGATGAAATGGACAAACCAAGCAAAGACTGTTTGTCTACTACTACTTTCACACATACTGGCCAGCAGAAGAGAAGGAGCAGGTATAATACTGATCTAAAATATCTGAGCAGAGACATGCCTGCTTGTGTGCAGTCCTTTCTTGCCAACAACTTATCCTTTCTGGAGGAGGAGTTTATTCCCAGACAACTTGTTGGCAACTTTAAGAAGGCAGAGGATGTTAGTGAGTGTATGCTTGTAGTCTGGGACTGCCAGAAATGTGTGTGGCCCCATATGAAATATCTTCTCTTATACCTTGGTTCATTAATAACATAATTAATATAGTAAAACTAATTTTGTAGTGTTATTTCTGCCCAGAAGAATGCTAAATTTGAAGGGAGGACACATTCCAACACATGGATAGCAAAAAGAGTTAAGGGAATATGACCACAGTATCAGTGAGATACTGCACTCAAGCAGTACGTACCATTAATCAGTCATGGAGGCCACTAGGCATATCTTAAATGAAGAGCTTTCCTATAAGGCTGTGCCTGTGGTAGAGACCATTACTCATGGCAGAGTCACCATTGTACAGAACATGCTGACATCTGTGTGAGTACCTGAGGGTACAGGGAACCCGTGACTGAGTAAGATGTGGATGTATAGCAAAATCTCCTCTAGGGCATCTTTTGCAGGCTCAGCTGTTTAAGTGGCTGTGAATCCAGCATGATGGCTGAAGCAACTGTTACAGGGTAGATGACCTGCTGTGTGAAGCAACCAACTCATACATAATGGGAATGGACAGAGTTGTATTTGGGACATATTTTCCAGGCAAAACAGACTGGCACCCCAGCTCACATATAATGTGTCTGTCTCTGAGGAGGTAATTAGCTGAATTTGTCAGGACCACAAAGTTGCTTTTTCCTTGCAGAAGTTTCCTTGCCTATGTTTCGCTAGGTGCCACAGTGCAACTTTCATTGAATTATTAACTCTGTCTACTAGGAAGGATGTCATAATTCTGGTGGTGTTTATTCACATCCTGCATCACTCATTATGTTAGGGTTGTGTTTCTGTGGCTACAATATTTGTCTTTCTGATTTCTGGGCTTAGTTATTCTAAGATTCTCCTATAGTGAGTGTGAGATGAGGTACAGGGCCAGGTTTATCCTTTTAGTTAAGCTTCTGTTATTTAATTGAATAAGGGAAAGACTGGGAGTGTAGTAAGAAGAATATATGAAATTCAGGAGTAGTGGGAACATGATGGTTATGCCTAATTTGGATCCATGGGCTGAAAATTTGTGTATCAGAACATCCAACAACTTGTGGCTGTACATATTGAATGGCTATTCACTCACCATCTTACCGCACTAATACATTTTCTAGTATTTTGGCATCAAAATAATTATAACTACATGCATGCAAATTATTTTCCCCTCTTTCTGGTGGAAACCTGTAAAATCTGTCTCAATGGGTGTAGGTGTGCTTTTGTATGTAAATTGATGGGTGTGAACTAAAATGGTTATTATATCTATTGAAGGGAAAATATTAACTTTTCTAAAGTAGTGCCTGTTGCCAAGACAAAGATGCCAAGCCCAAGAACAGCTCTCCTTGTAAATCCAGGAGAAAAAGGCTTTTCATCATGGTTGACATGAACTCTCCTTTAGAATTTGGGAATGCAATCTCAATTACTTAATTATTGAAATTAGCAGGAATCCTGTTTATGGTGCTCTCCATGTCTAGACAATGCTTTTCTTTCCTACAGGTGCTTCTCCCCAAGTGGGGCAAATATTAGGATTAACACTCATGAGGGCCTCTCCCTGGATTCTGAGGAAGATCCTATCAGTCTCTTTGTTTGTAAGCTGTCTGCCCAACAGAAATGTCATTTCAGTTGCATCTAAGCATTATGCATCTGCTCGTGTGTCCGTAAATAAATAACATCATGGATAAGGCTATGCTTATCTTCCCATGTGATTTAGACTCCAATCTGGTATCTGCTGAATTCCAACAGAACAAGAGTGGACCCAAGTCCTAATCTTCCCACTTTCAAAGGTGGAAAATTTATGATATAATCTGTGGTTTAGCCTGTATTCTCTATCTGTACAAAGACCTCAAATTCAGCTGATAATTAGATTTTGCATTTGCAAACAGAATGCCCAAGCACTTCAGAATTAATTACATTTTACATGTGGGCATACTTATAGATCAGGAAATGTCATCAGTTCCAAAAATACTATTTCACATACTAATCAGTTAGAATTAAAAAAAAAAAAACAAAAAACAAAAAACAACCAAATAAAAAAAACAAAACAAAACAACCCCCCCCCCCAAAAAAAACAAAACAAAAACAAAAAAAAAACAAGAGGGGAAAACCCTCTGACCTGCTTAGCAATGTTCTACAGAAATGCAAAAATAACCTGAATATCAGAAAGTACAATGTTCACAAGACTGGGCTGAGAAAATATACTGAATAACCTATAAAAATGAGCAATTGTAAGCATCACTTTTTTCCAGCAAATATTTTTTTAACCTCCTGAAGTAATACAGATTTTCAGCTGCAACCAGATATGTTCTATATACATGGTGTAGAATTAAATCATGCAAGAATAGAATTAAATCATGCAAGTAATGCAGTTACAGGGATAAATGTGTAAGTGTAAGGAGCAAGTGACAAGGAAACAGTCAAAAGAAAAGGGTGTTTTGGGGAAGTAGGAGGAAGGAACCTCTTTACCATTCTGTAACAACCTTTGCTGCTGTTGCCAATTCAAAGCTGTAGGTATTAAAAAAAAAGATTAAGAAATAAATCTTTTTCCCCCAAGAGCTCTTTTGCTTGCAAAAGCATAGAAGATTTTTGTGAGATGACTTGCTCTCGTCTAATTGTGTGGTAGAGAAGACTTGGGAGTGTGATTCTGCATGGCAGCCCTGTGTACTGTAGTTAGATTTGTATCAGTGAGATATGACAGGTCTGCCCTTGAGATTCTGAAGTGGCACAGTGCCAGCTGTACACCACACTGATCTGTGTGTCTCCAGAGCAAAATCAAAACCTGCTGCCATGGTTCAGCTCTGGGTCAGACCCACAGCCAGATTACTGAGGGTCGTTTTTCTTTTTTTTTGTTTGTTTCTTCTTTATTTGAAAATTGCTGAAATTTTGTAAGGGAAGCTATTTTCCTGACAATTCAGCCTAAAGTAGCACTGTATCTGCTACTTATACAGCAAAGGCTGAAGGATTTTGGGACTAGGATTAAACCTGCTTTGACCATGTGACCATAAAGTATAACAACATTTAAGATAGATTAACAATCTGATAAACAAAACCATGTAAAGACTTCGTAGTTTTGCTTTTGCAAGGAAGGATTCTGCTGTGTATTACACTGGGATTTCATTCATCTTTATTGATAGCATTTCACTTAATTGCTGCCATTTGAGAGCCCTATAGGCAAGGCAGAGAAAGAAGTATAAAATAGGGATAAAAATGGGGAGGGAATTGCTAGTATAGAAAAAAAAATTCCCATCATGTTTGTGCTTGTGCAATCTCTATACATTTAAAAAATCTTCATAGAAGTAGTTATGAAATGAAAAAATACAGACAGCCCCAAAAGGATGATAGTTAGGATGTGTCCTAAAACAAGGGTATCCCTACTGTAATTCAGAAAAGGTTTGAGATCTCCACTAAGGTCTGGCAAAGTAGTGGCTGCCCCTCCCTCTCTCTTTGTGGTTTCAACTGGGATTTGTCAGACTGGGGCTTGGGCCACTGGTTTTAAATTGTACTCTGATTGATGTTTTTCTTGGCATGGGGTTCAGAGGTACCGCCTAATACTACCCAATATGTCCTGCTCAGTGATTACTGATGAGTCCAGTATTGCAGAGGAAAGGGTGCTAACATTACAGTACACTGTTATGCCTCCTGGAGTTTTTTCCAATACAGGCACATATCCATCTTCAATGAGACTGTAATATTATGTTTATTTTATTTTCCAGTACTTTTATTAGTAAAAAAAAAGGATCATTTTCCTTGCCCTCTTCTGACACATTTGGAAAACTTTTGTATGCTCTCATATTAAAAATGGATTATTAGGTCAAATGGATGATTAATCTGAACCAGTACAGCCATTCTTAAGTAGTTTCCATTACCATAAAAAAACCCACAGTGCTTTCTTAAAAATCACACTAGATTGTTACTCTGGGAAATAATAAATGGCAAAGAGTTCCACTGTGTAACAAGGCAACATATGAAATAGCTCTTCTGCCAGCTTTGAGGTTCCCATCTCTAAAACTGACAGAAGGTTCCAATATTTTTGCACTAAAGGACACAGAACAATAGAAATTTCTCACCTAATTTTTCTGAAGCAGTTGTTCCTTTTCATAGTTCTGTCCTCATGAAATTGAAGGCAGTGAAGAGGAGAACAAGATGCACAGAACTGAGCAGATTTTTTTTGCTATATGAAAGGAATTGAAAGGAGACAAGCCTCAAAAAGTGGAGATAATGACTAAGAAACCCATTGGCTTTTATTCCTGTGATTTTAAAGGACCAGACCTTTATTAGTACTCAGTTTATTTCCCTAAAATAGGGCATCTTCAAAGGATTTTAAAAATCATGTCAGAGCATGGAGCACCTTTTTATTCTGTGACTGGCCAGCAAGGGAGCACAGAAGTGTTTGTTGTGTGCATTAAAGACGGTATGCAAGAGAGCCTGCTCTCAAGGGAGTTTCCTGCCTCCATATCTCTAAATACTCCACACCCTCCTAGAAAGAGAATGTTGAATGGGTTTTATGCCATCTCAATATTTTCCTATTACTTGTTCCATTATTTATTGTGGAGTGACTTTCCAACTTGCAATGCCCTGAGCAGACGTGGTTCTCGCCTTGAGCTACCAGAGGGGGAATCTGGCTGCAAACTGCCTCCCCATCTGTCGTGGAGTGAGCGAGAAAGATCTGAACTGGCACGGATTTTTCTCCCCTTTTTCCCTTTCCCTTTGTCTCTGCTGCCAGAAGAGGAAACAGGAACTGGCTATGAGTTATTATAGGGCCACAGAGTTGGAGACCCCCAGATTGCAAAGCCTGAAGACTGAATACTCCTTGGGTTTCTGCTGGATGTATTGTGGTAGGTATTTCTTTCCCTTGGTGCCGGACTTTACAGCTACCTCCTCACACTACTCAACTTATGAAAAGACCCCCCCACCATGCTGCAAGGCAGCTCTGAAGTACTTGATGAACTTTCAGCCTCCTAGAAGAGGCTTCTCTTAGTTAAAGTGGTTAGGTAATTTTGCTGCCAGTGCTCAGTGAGGGTATTTGCTCCCCCACAAATGATTCCCTGTTTCTGGGCCCTCTTGCCTACAGCTCCTCATTATATATTATTATTTCTCAGTGTGCATGAACCTGTGCCCAAGCTTGTGTGCTTTCACCTCATCAACTGGCTTTTTCCCCCTTCTCTCTCCCATCACCTTTCCATGCCTTGTCAAATATCAGCTAATTCAGAATAACTGCAAATGCAATCTATTGTAGAGTCTTTTTTTCTTCCAAATCCCTCCTATTTCAGTGCAGAACGCCGGTGAGTGCTTTCAGTTGATAGTCATCACCATCACCTTTCGTCCAAGGTGGAAAACATCTGCCTGTACCTTTCATGCCTGACCCTAAGGAAAGAGGGGATGATCTTGAGCCAAACCCCTGAAATCTGGCCCAAGACTCTGCTTCAAAAGACTCCATTTTGGTGTCATATTGTGCCTAGAGAGGATATTTGTTGAACAAAATCCCATGCTTGTCCGTCTACCTCTGCAAACCTGAAAATATTTAGACCCTGATAGAAACTTCGGGATGTGTTACCCATTTCCTTTGAAATGTAAGTAAACCTGGTCTTACTTAGAAGAGATGAACGTCAGGCTGTGGTTGTCCTGGGGGAGCTGCAATGCTTGGCAGGGCAGACTGTTTACAACAAATATTGCTTATGACATTAGGCAAATTATCAGGAGAAATTGGCCCATCCCCTCTTTGTCCAGCTGTGTACTCAAGCGAGGCTCTGAGATTGATGTGTCATTAACAAACTGTGACCCAGACTGTGATTCAGCCAGGAGCTTCCAACTTGCCTGTGAAATTTGCACATTTTATACAGCTTTTAAAAAAGTATTCCCTTTTCATTCAGAGCAGAGTACTTTTGCTTGTCAGACAACTGCTGTTAATCCATCATCATAAAGAGGTCTTGCTCATTCAGAGGTTTAAAGGCTATTGGCTTTTACATCAACAGTTCATTCATTTTGTCACTCATGAGCTTATAGATAAATAGCTCTAGCTGGTTAGAAAACAACTGAGGCTCAGCTAATCTCAACTCTTTTAAGGTGAGCAGGACTGTGCAGACCTCTATAGCTGCTGAACTATCTGTAAACAGACGTATACACATCTGTAGTTTACCGGTGCTGTTTTTTAGACATCGCTAAGTTTAGCAATGTCTAGGAATTCTTTTTCTCTGAAGTTCTTATCATTCTCATGCTCCTGCCACTCCCCCACGAGACAGAGCTGGAGGAGCAGCTGGTGTCCTGTATGTTAGCTCAGGGCCCTTCCCCATATGACATTTGGCATTTCATTGAGGTATAAAGTAACTTTCTTCCCATAACCTATGTTTCATTTAGCACACAGCTATTTATGGCGTATTTTTGAATCTACTGAATCACTAGTACATCCTTTTGAAAATAACATGAGGTTCACCCTGATAACTCTTGGCTTCTAACCCCAGACTTGAGCTTTATGAGTGTACTGGGAAGAAAGGTTTGTAGGCAAAACCAAAGACAGCTATATACTGTGAAATAATAAGTATCAGACAAAACACAGTATTGCAGATAATAGATGTATTTTAAAAGTGGAAACATCTATCTTTAATTGCATTTTAAGTACTTAGTGAGAAACCACAGTTACATTTTTATAACAAACCTTTACATCTTGAAGTCGTAATAATACAAATAAAAAGTGCTGATTATATATGGTCAAAATAACTGAGGCAAATTTTTGACAACATTTTCTAAATATGATCATGTGGCCCCTGTCAGCAACACTCTAAGGTCAGGCTGAATAATGCCAATGACAGTCACTGTTTTTCCTTAGTTCACTGAAAACCAGCAACCAATAATGGATTATTTTTTTGTTTGCATTTTTTTTTTTTTGCATTGCTTTCAATATTGCTGTCCTCTCACCTCTGCATATTGCAAGCCCATCTCAGTTCTAGATAATTACTTTAAAGTTCTTAATATTTTTAATCCAGTTCTCCTTGAATACATAATATATATTTTCTACCAATTATAAATACATATTTTTTATTAATCTGATTTCAATAACATGCATTTGTATAATTACTATACAATCAAAATAGACATTGACTTTACACAGTGTGTAAGCTTTTATTTCATTAATATTGTTCAGACACACTGCTTGACAAATCAAACAAATAAGGAAATAAAAATTTTAAAAGGAGGGAGAAAACCTCTGTGAGGAAACATATTCTCACAGTGATTACAGACAAAAAAAATATAATAAAAAGGATTCATTAATACATAGAAAATCCTCACAATAGTTAAAACACACTTTAGGAACTAGTAAACATTTTAAATTGTGCCGATTTCGCAGTGCCCAAGCATCTGCTTGTGCTTAATTAGATGGGGAGGTGAATGACCACTGTTTATTTTCATTTTCCTCATTAATTATGAAAAACTGCATTCAATTCATCTTGCATGGTGAGAGACTGGCTGCGCAGATGTAAGTCATAAGGGAAGTGGCTCTCTGTAGGCAACCTGAACATCGAGCTCTGCCCAAGGGGACCCCTGGGTGGCACTGCACAGTAATGCATGCCGTAATTATAATTTTTGCCATAGTCCAAGCTTTCCTCTTGCTTCAGGGAAAATATCCCATTATAGTTAATTGGGGGAGGACTTAAGGGACCTTCAAACTGTGGGCTGGCGCACTCAGGAGAAGTGCTTTCATAGAAGGACTCATAAGCACTGCAGTAATTGTATGGCTTCATGGACTTAGAGTTGTCAAGAGTCCCGTGCCCTGGAGGGGTGCCAAGCTCCGGGCTGTGGTAGGGAGGATAGAAGGTGGAGTAGGGTGTGCGAGTATGATGGGCACCTTCTCCCGCCTGGCCCATTAGGAAACTTCTGGCATTCAGCTGCAGGCATCCTGCCACCAAGTTTGTAGTTGGCTGAGACAGACCCTTGCACAAGTTTTGGACGAAGGTGAGCAGGTCAGGTCTCTTCCCAATTCGCAGTATTTCAGAAAGAGCCCAAATATAGTTCTTGGCTAGTCTTAAAGTTTCTATTTTTGACAGTTTTTGTGTTTTAGAATAACAAGGGACGACTTTCCTTAAATTGTCCAGAGCGTCGTTAAGGCCGTGCATACGGTTTCTCTCTCTAGCATTGGCTTCTTGACGCCTGAATTTAATCCTTTCCATCCTTATCTTGCTTGTCTTTTTTTTCCTAAGGCCCCTTCGCCTTGGCAAGCCATTCTCATCTTCCTCTTCTCTCTCTTCCTCCTCCTCTTCTTTTTCTGTGTCTTCTCCAGGAGATCTTTTAATATTCTTTCCTCGGAGGATGATCTGCTTTGAAAAGCTTTCTGGATTCTTCATTTGCTTTTGGTCATCATTTTCTCTGGGAAACTTTCTACACATCTGGGATTCTGGCATTACAACAGACTCATCAAATGGTAGTGTTAACATGGTTCTATAATCTTAAGTTACCTGAAAGAATGCCAGCACAATGTTTAAATATTTCCATTTTAAAAGTTTTCTGACTCACACAGACAGCCTCATGCACCTTATTTGTGTCTGTGTGTCAGCTCTCTGTTTAAGAGAGTGTGTGTGTGTGCGCGCGCGCGTGTTTTTATAAATGCTCAATCTATATTTTTTAAATAAAATGGCAGTTGCAAATGCCCACTTTTTAAAAAATAGTAACTGTTGAGAACTCTAAAATCACTTAAAACATTTGACCCTGCAACTAAAAAGCCACATTTCTCACAGACAAATATGAAGTAAATCAATATTTTAAATGTACAATTAGCTCCCTGCTCACTTATTTTATTATTAAACAAACCCTTCAAACTCTCACCATCATGTTATTCAAAGAAATGCAAAACATGACAAAGCAATACAGAAATTTCATTAATCCAAATTCCCCTGGGTAGAAAAATGAGGAGAGGGAGTGCAGTTTTAAAATTGAAAAAAGTGCCATATCTCGATTACCTGATGGTTAATATTTTAAAATTACTTTTTGACTTATACTTCAAAATTGTGGGTTTTTCCCCTCCACATTTCTTTCTTTATATATCAAGATATTAAACTTTAGTAAGTTACAGTGGCTGAGAAGGATTAAAAATTGAATATACCCCCCAAATCACACCGCTAGTAATATAATTCAAAACAGAGCATTTTTCCTAGTTATTTGTATTGAAATCACATAATATTTATTTCAGATTAAGACAAAAATCAGAATTATTTAACCCTAAACGTATTCAGATTAGAGTTAGGAAATAAAATCCCCCTACCTTTTTTTTTCCTTTTTCAAGCAAAAATTCTATTTGCTATTATTTGTTTAGTTAGAATCAACTTATTTGCTTTTTTCTTGCTCTTTTCTCCTTTTTTTTTTTTCTTTCCCATCAATTGGGGGTTGGGGGGGAGGTGAAAAATTCCCTGCACACTATAGCAGTGTTTATGTTCTGCGATGCTCAGATGTCTTCCTCCAGCTCTTAGCTGACAGGAGCGGTCTGTAGATTCTGACTGTAATCCTGCACGTGTGCTCAGAATCCAGCCTGGAAAGGAAAAATAATTTCCTTTTCCCAATTACTTTGCTTTTGTTTGCAGTTTGTGAGCAGCAAAAGCTTGTATCCCATGGACTTCAAAGAGATAAGCAAAGTAAATGCAGGGACTTTTTAACAGAACAAAATTAAACAAAAAACCAGTTAAAGATTAACTCTATCAGTATTGTCTACACACTTGCAGTATTACATAAAAGCAATGGAAGTTTGTAATTGCATCAGAAGAATAAAATGTTAGGAGTTATTAGACAGGAAATAGCATACACAAAATACAAGACAATGATACTGTATCTTTAAACACTTGCATGCACACCCAACACCAATTGAAATATACCTTTATTTGTATTACCTTAGCTTTTTATTTCATTCAACAATCAGTTCTCATTTTTTGCCTTCCAAATCTTTTCAGTCTGATTGTCGCATCGTCTGCTGGAGTCTAGATTCTGTGTATATCTGCACTATCTCATTGATCTCTGAAAAGTGACATTGATGCCAACTGCCAGAGCTGGTACCCATGCCATCTGCTAGTGACGTCACGGGGCAGAGAAAACCACGTGAGCCTTTCTCCTGGGACCTTCATTCTGCACTGATCATCTGGCATCCCTCTAAGTGGGTACCAGCATTCATGTATCAACACAGAAGGTTAGACTGATAGAAAAAAAAAAGAAAGGAAAAAAATTCTGCAGCAGCATTTCACATACAGTAGGTGCATTTCCACTGTAGTTGCTTCTTTCTAGCAGTCTAGCTGCATGGATAGACATGCCAGCATTTGGTGCTATCCGTGCCTACAGGTACAGCTGCCCGCTGGTTATTAATATGGCATTGTTTATATGAAAAATGTGGTCTTGTATTGACCTGAGTCCCTCCATTGCACCTGGTAGCCAGGGACAAAAAAGAAAAAACAAGGAAAGAAGGCAGTACTGGGGAAAGTAATGCTATAATGCATAACATGGTCACAAAAAGTAGTTTTTGTCTGATGCTGCTGGGTGTGATTTTTGGGGTGTGGGGTTTTTTAAATGCAGTTTGTTGCCCTGAGCACAGAATAATAGGAGCAAACCTCATGCCATCTGTAAGAAATCCTTCCTTCACATCCCTTGGTGGGTTTTAACATGGCAAAATAAAAGATGTATTTACAGAAAACCGGACTTACACCGTGAAGGTTTAGCAAATCATGCCTTTTTTTCTGAAGCATGTGATAAGGCTTGATGACCTGCTCTGGCATATTGCAATGAGACTGGAGTGCACCTGCTCAAAAGTATAACTTGCAATTCTAGGAGGGTTAGCCCCTGCGATATTTTCTTGGTTTACCTGGCCCTTTCATGAATGTTTCCCCAATCTCTTTTTAAAAACTGAGTTATTCCCATTGGGAAACTCTTAAAAATCTTCCCCTGCTCTTCTGTTGTCATAGCTAGCTTCTCCTTTTTTCTTGCCCTTGTTTCTCCTGTCAGCTGCCTCTCCTCTGCTCCCTGTTCTTGCTCCTATAAACCTTTTGTCTCTTTCTGCTGGCAAAACACTCTTAAATGACGCTGACAAAGACTCTTAGCTCAGCCTTGCCATGGAGCTTATAACAAACTCCACCTTCATATATTAGGGGTTTGTAGTGTTTTTTTTTTCATTTAAGGAGTATGTCATATACAAGCGATATCAAGAGAGTTACAGGGGGAATGATATGTCACCTTAGAAACATTCCATTTTAAAATCTGGTTTCATTATTATTGTGTATCACTGCTTTTTTGTAACTAAATAATCTCTATATTAAAATAACGAGTGACTGAGTATGCTTTTACTGTTAAAACAATCCCTGGCAGAACTGCTATTGTTACGCGTCCGTGTCAGCATTTTCATTATAAATCCTGGTTTTGAAGGGTTTATAATTCATCTGCTTTAATTCACATTGGTCCAAACTTGGCATTAATGTTTTCAGCCCTCATCCAATTATTTTTTCTTTCACAAAGTTTCATTTAAATATGTTGGGGCATTTTTTTTATTAGAGACAGGAACAAGAAATAAGACTGCAGTACAGAAAAAACACATGTGTGGGAAGATCATGTTTTATACATCTATATGTATGTGCTCAATGATTTTTCCTCCTTTCATTAAAAAAATCCTCACCCCAAACCATGAGGGGTTTTTTTTGTTTTTGTTTTATTTTAAAGAAGTAAGACATTCAGGTCACTCATTCTTGATACAGCACAGGCTTTTTTTTTTAGTTTTTGTTTATTAAGGAAAATTTATCTGAAGTGACAGAGATGTTAAAACTTAAGGGGAAACTGTTCAAAAAGAGAAAGTGCTGTACTATTCATAGCATTTGCTTCATTTTTATTGCAAATATTACAATCTAACAAAGCAGACAGTAGAATCCTATTATCCTCAATAGGAATTTATGGATTAAGATTTATATTTTAAACATTCTAAAGGTTGTCAACCTTTTCAAGGAGTTTGCATTTTCAAAGTATTAAAAAATGCATAATAATCAAAAATGAAAAGTCCTAGAATAACCAACATACGTACTTTTCCATACATACAAAAAATACCATGAGATACTGAAGGAAAGGTTGACATTGTAATAGTTCTATGTTTAGGGAAGGACCAACAAAATTTTCAGTTATATCATACAGTGCTCAAAATACATGAAAATATTTTCTCCATCCTTTTTTATTACTGAAGAAGGTGTTTTTTGTTTTTTTTTTTAAATAACTCCAATGCATTTTTGAACAGCTTTTATACTGCTACTAAAACCAAAAATGAATTAGTTTGTGCTGAATGATTCCCTCTATAGGAGTAATATTACAGTTTCACACATTCCTAATCCATCATTTGACCTTTTTAATATTTTCAAATAAATTGTGGAGAAACAAAATATCTGAGATATCAAGGTTTAAAAAGCCTCTACTGTGCATGCATAATAACTTTTCATAAGGATTTTACTGCACATTTTGTATTATGGATCCATGATATGCAAATAGGTACTGCTGTGAATATGCATTCACAGCATACCCGATAACTGCTGCTTTGCTGTCTACTGTGAATGCATGTTAAGAATAATACACAAATTACAGAAAAATGTACTCTATAGAATGGTTGCACAGCACCAAATATGTTACAGAACACATATCACAAATTTTTTTCCTGTACCTGGACTGTCTAGTCTTGAATTAAAAGTGAGTTTATTTCAAATGCAATATTATAATAATACATTAATATTAATATGTATAAATAATAACACAAGCAAACATTTATAGATTCATTTAAATAATACTGAGTCATTAATAGATTTACTGAAATAATGCTGAGTTCCAAGGACTGTAGAACCTCCATGGTACATGAGGGGAACTGACCCAAACTGCACTGCATTAAATGTGAATCCTTCAAGGAAGTAAGGAAGTTCATTATGCTATCATTGGAGTGCTGGGGGATGTCTTACTCTTTTTCTTTTTCTTCTCTCCTTTTTTTTTTTTTTTTTTTTTTTTTTTTAAATCATCCTCTCCAACCCTCTCCTAAGCAGCCCTTACCTCCCCATTTTGCTGAATCAGGAAAACCACAACAAATTAAACAACTTGGAAACATTTTGAAGTGTGGTAACCTTGGTCATTCACTGGGAGCAATGGGACCTCACGAGCCACAGAAAGCTCAGAAGGGAAAGATAGCTAAATCTTTTTCTTTTATTTGTTTCCTCATCTTTCTAATGTACACACTAGATATCACTGTAACACAGACACAGTGACAATCATGAGATGCCAAACTCCCTTTTCCACATTCATGACCCGACATGAGTTTGCCTTCCTGCAATAGCACCCACATGTACATCCCAAACACGAGAGCAATTGCTGCCTTAGGAGCAAGACTGGGGGAAAATGTATGTCTGCTATATCCTAAAATGCAATGTCAGACCACAAGGGATAAATAAATGAGTAAGAGTGTAGATAACAGTGGCTCTGGTCTCCTGCTGGGTTTAATGCTAAGGAGGAGGTGGGAACATCTGTTTGGTAGGAGTCTTGTGTGTGCTTCTGGGGTTTTGGTTGGTTGGTTTGTTGGTTGGTTGGTTGGTTGGTTGGTTTGGGGGTTGTTTGTTTTGGAGTTTGTGGATTTTTTACTTTTTTATTTAAATTATAATGTTTTACAACAATATTCACAAGAGGATAGTATCTTGGGCAGGAACCCTGGTCTGCCAGCCTTGATGGACAGCTGGACTGTGTGTCTACAAAATGAGCTGCTGAGAAAAAACCAGAGCAATGTGCCACATGCATGTTGCATGCTAGCTCCCTGTCCTGTGTGCAGTTAGCACACCATGGGACCAAAATGATGTGTCTCTCTGTCTGTGAAGACCTGTCCGTCTTCTGCCTCTCCATGTCCCCAGTATGCTGCTGTAGACTGGACTTTTTTATGAGGGGAACTCGCCACTCCCATCAAGTTGACTAAGCACTATTCTGCCAGTGCTAAAACAATATATGCCCTTCTCCCAGGACAGATTAGAAGACACCCATAAAGACCCCTGGATTCAGAGAAATAAACTACATCAACTAAAAAAGGATTTGGTTCAGTCTGAAAACACAATTTTTAACCTATCTGCCAATGCGGCAAAATATGTGTGTTTTGTATTAGTCTCCCTTTAACAAGGATGTACTTCTTGCTCTAATCAGACATCCTTAGTTTCATGTTTTTAATAGGCTGCTAGACACAAATAGGAAAGAACTGTAAAGGGGTCAGTTATTGTCTTTTAATGGGAGTTATTTGAGTAAAACACGAATGTAGAATCTGAAAATGGTTGCTAACTGTAATTGCTTATGCTTAACCAAAAATTAGTTTGTGACCAGAAATTACTCTAAGATTTCTGAAACACATGACTAGGATAGGTCTTATGTAGATAAGCATATATTTGGGATAATGTTATTAAGTTAGTCCTGGTTCACACAAACATAAAGGAGTTGAAAAATCATGGGACCAAATAATTTCAAAATGGAAATTCCCTTTTTTTTAATCACCTAGAAAAGTAGAGGCACAATATGGTCTGAATGTTTTAGTACCAGATCAAGAGGCAATGTGTACTTTGCAAGGAATGTGGGATTTAAGGTACATTTCTCCCTGGGGTATAATATTCTCGTCAGACCAGTCATGTAAGTATGTCACTTCTTAAAAGTGCAGGGTGTTAAGATGATTGCTATTGCTTTGTGGTGTGAAGCAGCCCTATGGTACACCAGAGAAATTTTTTTTTTTTTTTTTCATTCATACCTGGTGACTGAAATTATCACAGTCTCTGCTACCCTACCTTGAGGATGGTCTGAGATCAGTAAGTTTGTAAATATTTAGAAGCTGCTGCAAGGGACACTTGGCTAAAGGATACACCCTGACACTGCTCATCGCCATTCATTCTTTAATGGCAATCTCTGTCAAACAGCAGTGATAATGACTTTCTCCCTTTTCTTCTGCTGCTGATTCACAGTGATTCACAGGTGTGCTTCCTCTGTGCTTCCATTTTGAGACTCTGCTCCCATCAACTCATGTTTTTTCTTGGACCTTGCAGCTAGTCCCTTGTAGTAGACATAGTGTTGCCTAAAATCAAATAAAACAAAACTTGCAACAGTGTTAAAATTGTGAGCTAAAATGCAGGTCTTTATTGAAAGCTTCCAGGTGCCCCCATTGTCATAGGCACATCCAGCATTGGATTTCTACAATTTTTAAAAGTTTAACAAATTTGCGTATTTAAAAAATATTGTTCAATTAGAAGAACAGTTGGTTAGGTAATTTCCTCTGGGTTCTGCCTCATTGGAGTTATTCCAGGAGCTCCTTTGCCCCATTTCTTGTTATGTCTTCTAAGTTCTAGGGGAAAACAAAATGTCAGGCTTCTTCTTAAGAATGTGACTAAACAGAATTCCAAGTATGAATTAGAAATGTTAGCTTATTATTCTAATATCTAAGAGAAAGGGTAGGAAAAATACTTACCTATATATATAACTGTATATTAACAGTCTGTAAAGTTGCAAATATGTATAAAAACATATAAAAAGCTAAAATCTTTAGGCATCAATAGTGTGGGTGTGTTACCCCAGAAGAGACCTGCAATGTTTCCTCTTCCCCAAGGAGACCCCAGAGCTATGATGCATGCTTTTACTTCCATATATTTGCTTGCAATCTCTCCAAAGCTAATGGGCTGCTTTCTACTCCCCACTTCAAATCTCCCTCAGCAAGAGGTGCCTGATGAGCTAGTCTCCCTAGATCACCTGCATAGATGTTACCAAAACGTTTTTCTCCCTTTCTGCAGTCTTCTCCCTGTGACAGGGTTATCCGTCCCACATGGAGTGATGACGTGCTGCACTCTACCTGGTGTGGTCATGCTGGGGCAAAGCCTGTCCAGGAAGTGGTGGAAGCTCTGAACACATGGCTACAGCAATGACTCAGAAGAGCAGAGTGACCTTACAGAAAGCACATGCCACAAGATGAACAGTTTGCTTAGGACCTAAGGTCATATACATGTATATGTGTATATATATATATATATATATATATATATATATATATATATATATATTATATATATATATTATTTATTTATTTATTTATTTATTTATTTATTTATTTATTTATTTATTTATTTATTTTTATTGTTTTTATTTTAATTTTTACTTTTAATTTTATATATATGTATTCTATAAATTAAATGCAATATGCAATGTAAGAGACTTAAAGATCAAAAGATCACAATTGCCTTAAACACTTAAGATCACCGAAGGACTTTGCCCACTATAGCAAACAGTATAAAGAAGCGACTGCTCATCTGCAACCACCCAAGCCCACCCCCTCACCTGTCCTCCCAACCCATCCTTCCTATCTGTTCCCTCTACCTTTCCCACCTACACCCAATGTGCCTCCTGGATTCCTGGAATTTGGACTGAGTTAAGTCACCTGATGGGAATTTCAGACAAGTTAAAGGTGTTACTATTGTCCAATTATTCAGGTCTAAGGAGAAGAATGTATCCACAAGGAAAGCCAAACCCAGCAGCTGTCCTGAAAACCAGCTCTGCCTGGGTCCAACAAGAGGAGGCCGTAGCCCACAGACACATTTCTGAGGCCTTCCACCAGGGGATTGCTCGTGATACACGGTGTTGCAACAGATCCTCAGTGCTGCAAAAGATAGTGCAAAACTCTCCCCTTCACAACAAGAGAGATGCTTGGCCGTTCCCACAGATACCTGAGTGTATATTAACCCTATAGAACTTTCTTTCATGGGAGCCCCTTCACTGAGAAGACCAGAAGGGCAACAGGACATGGTCTGGATGGTGACTACCTTTCTTTTTCACACTCTTTCTCCCCTCCACCCCCTCTCCCCCTCTCCTATTTCTTTCTCTCTCTCATTTGCTGTTAAATAAAATCCGTACTATTGACATTGACATATGGTCTCATTTTCACCTTAATTCGGGTAGAGGCATCTCTCTAGTAATTAGATCTTAAAATGCATGGAAACCAAGAAGTTGAATTAACGATGATTTGACATAAGTGTAAAATAAATCTTAAGTGTAACATTAGCTTCTTTTGGACAGTTCCCTCCAGGAAATTATAGGATGTTTTGTAGGGGCAACTTTGTCAATGTTCCTTGCAAACTTTATAAGAAAATCTGACACTTTTATTATTTGCAGAAGATCTTTGAAACTCAACAGGGAGAAAGTCCTCAGACTAGAGAAGTGACTTTAGTCCCATGGAACTTCACTAAGTCCAGGTGGGCTATAAGCTCATATGTAGGAATCATAATTTCCTTCTCCTTATAAGAAGGAACACTCAGGAAAATAAATAAATAAAAGTAAAAACCTCCAAACTTAAAGCCTGTTTTGAATGTACGCTATTAAAGGTGAGAAGGCAAGTAGCTGACAGAAGTAAATGCCAGAGCTATAATTGCCTATGAAACTTCCATTCTCTCTATGTACAAGTATGCAAGTAGTTTTCATAACAGCTCAGAAGAGGTGCTTTTTTATAGGAAATAATATTAAGTGTTTAGTAAGATGACTCAAGGCTTACTATAATGGAAATATACGCTCCTTTTGTTATCCTTTTATTATCTGAATTATTATTATTATTATCATTTTTATCCTTTTATTATCTGAATTTATGACCCTTTTAGGACAGGACTTTACCTTAGGTACTGGTCTGATTAAGATAACTAAATTTTCATTCAAAAAGCAGAAAAGCTGTGCAATCTGGCATCCCAAGCTGTTAATGAACTATGGCCTCCCTTACATTTCTCAAATCTGTATTACACTTTTGACTGGTCCTAGCATTCATGGTTGCCAAAGAGTATTTCAACATGTGATAATGCATGTACTTAAAACCTTACTAGAGGTTTTTCCTTATTGAAAAGGAAGGTAATTTTGGATTAAAAAAAACAAAAGCAAAATATCTAAACCTAAGCAAGTGCTCGAATTAAGTGTTTACAGGAATTAAGCAGGGAAATGCTACTTTCTAGGAGGAAAAGGAAGGCATAAGGATCTTACAGCATTGATCCTGACCTTTTTCCACTGATTTAAAATGCTCAATGGAAGAGTTAGGAATCATGAAGAGTTCAATGTCTATTTGATAGACATGCCAGAAATTATTTTTCAGAGAGATAAGGTGATGTGTACAGTGACTCAATCATCTAGCCTTCCTGCTTTTTCTTGTTACACAAAACTATATGCATCTTTCACTGATTTGAAAGCTGTGGAAGGTGGACAGCTATATAGTTTGAAGGATCTTGACCATATAATTTTACCTTGAGACAAGCTGGAACATTTGAGGTCTCTAATCCACAGGATCAATTTTCCCCTAAGATTCCTGGAGATTCAGTGGTGGAATTCCACTGGAAATAAAACAGGAATTTGTAAAACTGTTTTCTGGATTCTATCTTCAAGCTTCTGCAAAAGTGAAAGGCACAGCTAATTTCATCTTAGCTATAAAGTTGTGCTGAAGTCAGATAGGGCTCTAATGATATTTTCCCAGAATTGTTTTGGAAAACCTGATGTTTAAAGAACAGTTTTATTCAGTGGTGAATGAACAATTCTATTATTACTAGGTGCACATCTACTTTCAGAGTAACTGATGTTTCTCATCTTTATAAAAATCCATTGTAATTGTGTTTTTCACCAAAGGTACAGAACAAGGAGACACATTGGTGTTATAAGATGTAAATTTCTTAGATTCTTAATCTAACAAATTCAATTCCCATATATTCAATTATGCAATTAAGGAAGTAGAATCAGGAGGGGATTTTACTTACAGCTGCATAGAAGTTTTTTATAAAATACATGGACACCCTCTCATAAACAGAATTGTCTAAACAGTCAATCAAGTTTTCCAAAATCAACATGATGTGAACTACTGTAAAGAGAAGTGAGGTTCTCATGCACTTAAGTGCAAGCTGAAATAAACAGTACTTTCTGTAATTAACATCCCTTATGCCTGAGCAATCTCTTAAGGAATTGTATAAATCCTACAGTTTGCCAGCTTCCTTGTCCACCAGTCATCATGAAAATAGTGCTTCATGCCACAATTTGAGTACACAATGTTGGTTTTGAAGGTAACCACTCTGTCATGTGATCTCATCTAACAGGATGTGCAAAGGAAATTGCATATCTTTTGGCAGCCTCAAGTTTTCATTTGTCCTTTGGCTGCCTGAGGACTAGTTTGAATCTCCAAATAGTACAAAACAGGCATGGGCAGAAGGCACCTAGAAGTTCAGCAAAATTCTTTTCCTAAGAAGGGAATGTGGCTTGATGAGCCTGAATCCTTCTTGTGTTTCCCTTCTGTTGCGCTAGTTGCCATATTAGCTTTCTACCTAGCTCATGCGGCCTTACTGTGAGCCTGCTTCTTTAAGCTCTTGAAGTACTGGGAAAAGTTCATGCAGGGCATGGTTTGCCGAATGCTGAAACAGTCAGTGGTCAGCAGGAACAGTACTGAAGATGCACATATTTTTGCAAGTTAGAAATTCTTTTTTTCTTTACATGGTATTATTCCCATTGTTAGACAATATTTATCTGATGTATCTAGTTTTATTTTGGTCTCTTTCTGATCAACTTTAATTCAGTTGCTATTTTTTGAGAAATACATATAGCAGTACAAATCTTATTACTGCAGTGGTTCCATGAGAGAAAAAAAAATTGCACTTAACAAATTGTTCAAAGGCATGCATTCTGAAGAGTGTACTGTAGTATGTTCAAGGTTTCATTCTTGTGTTCAGCAATTTTTCATGTGACTTGGGTTGAAGTGTGCTTTCTGCCTGGCAAGGCATGCTGGAGTCTGCATTCTGCATTTGGACCTGTAAGACATCTTGCTGTGTAAAGCCGTATAGGTAAGATTTCTCTCAAAAGAGTACTTTGCTGTGAATTTTGAAGACAGCTGATGTTAGCAGATGGTGACTAGAATAGCCATCTCTCCCAGTATCTCTAAATCCTTTAACAGTGTGAATACAGGCAGCGCAGTAATGATTTGGTGAGGCAACATAGGAAAGATACTTGGCATTATGGCATGAGGCCAAATCCTGAGAGGTTCATAGTTCCTGCACTATGTCTTGAAGGCTGGGTGCTGGAAGAATGAAATCTGTGATGTTCGGGTTGGTGGGGTTTGGAGCAAATATTGCTTTCCATTCAATCTGTTATTCATTTGGTTCTTGTGGCAAAAATTAAAAATAAGATTTTTTTGCAGAAACTCTGTGCAACGCTCTTATCCCATAGAAACAGAAATCTTATGAAGAAGATATTTGCAGTTTGACCTTGCAACACAAAGTGGCAAAAAAATATTTTCTTTCAGAATAATGTTTTTATTTTTTGGCAAAAATGTTTGTGTTTCAAGCGCACTGTAATGAAATTTCATTCTGAGGATAAGGTACTTAGGAAAAGTAAGATCTTTAAATCATTTCAAAGGGATTTGAAAATATGTTTCTTTTAAATATTGCATATAATATATAAAATAAAAACCAGAGCAATTCTTAAAAAAATTACTGATTTGAAACAAATATTAATTGGAAATTTTTCATTGCAGAAAGTACTTTTTTCTTTGCTTTTGTTTCATATCCGAAGGAAAGAAAATTTTAAATAGGGATCTTTGTTCAAACAAAGGAACGTCTCAGTTTGCCTAATGTACTGAAATCCCTACGGCACCTGACTTAAATCCTTGTTTCCAAAAGGCAAACCTCATTCAGCCATGTATTTTGGATTTGCAATTTTCACTTTTTTAATCCATTTCTCTATCATTTACAATATTCTGTAATTCAGATAGCCTATGCTTCTTAATTAACTACCATATCTAAATGTTTCTACATGTTCCCCAAATTTTTTTTTTCTTTTAATCATCAGCAATTCTTGGAAACAGAGGTTCAGGCTTCTTTATACCCTCAATTCCATTTTGCCAAACCAAACACAAAAAAGATAGCCTTTGTTTAAAAGTTTAATGTTTTTAATTAGTAGAATTGTCAGACTAATTGCAATACCAGTTAGAAATGACAGGGCTGTCATTATTTAGAAGTGCTGTGGTCTAGGGTTAACTGCTACTAAACCTTATAGTTTGTGAAAAAGAGGGAGTAAGGAGACATACACACACACACACACACACACACAACCTCCATTCTCTTCCATTTTAAACGACAAGGATCCGTAACAATCCATGCTGTAATATGTACTTGGAGACTGTTTAATCCATGAAGACACTGATGAAATGTTAATGATTGTTTATGCACAAAAGTAGCATTATGGAGTAAAACTTCTAAAATGTCCAAAGTCCATCTGTGGCTGGAAAAAGTACTCAAAGCACCATGGATTTTCATTTGAGTTGTGCAAGAGAAATCTACTTTGTTTTTCTTCCCGTACTTGTAAAAGTTACCTTGAGCTTCTTACAGCACATGGCAAATGGAGATCTTACCTCATTGTATGAACTGAAATTTAGCTTCAGTGCCTGCTGGTTCAAGGAATGTTTTATAGACAGAGGAACTACCACTCAAGTTCCCATGGTGAGTTAGATGTACAATGAGAAATACACAGAGAGCTCAGCCACTTTCACTCTCTACACATGTGACCTTCCCATTGACCTAATTCTAAATTCTGAGATGATCATGGAAGGAAACAATTTTCTTCTTCAGCCTCAAAGGAAAATAAAAACCCTCTATTCAGACTATGTACATAAAACATAAGGTCCTGACTGTAACCATAATGGACCAGTTCCCAGAGGTGAATGTTGCGAATATTGCTGCAAATTCCACGCACACTGTCACACATGCACATAATACAACTTATATCTGCAAATGATTATATCTACAAGTAATTAGGAAAAAAAGGTGCTCAAGCAGCTAGAGAACCACTTGAGAGCCTGGTGTGTCCAAGTCCCAAGTATAGATGTAGTATTTCATTTTCTAAGTATCAATATATTTTCCACTTTTATGTTTTCTCCATCCGGGCCTTCTCAAATATCTTACCAGTGAGAGATTGAGGCAAGAGTGATGGTATTGATAATTATTTATCTCAGGCAATGGTGGCGTGAGCTAGAAGAGTATAGACAGAAGGCAGGACAGAAGAATAAAAGGTTAGCAACACTGCTGCCTGTGGAGCATGTGGAGGTAATGCATCATGGCATAAACATTTTTCCTTTCCAGCCCAATGTAGTTTAAGTATTTCTCAATTTACACCACAGTCAATTCACAGTGATAAAATCAATTTATACCCAACTGCACTTCCTCTTCTTTCTTCAATTGCAGAGAAATTGAATTATACATTTTCATGTAAGTCAGATGTTTATAATGTTCGTGTACGGTCAAAAAACATGTGCCTTGATGAGTCTTCTGTGCTAATGCTTTATTTAACCTTTGTTTATGTAAAGCTAGAGTCGAATGTGTCTTTGCTCCTACAGAAGAAAAGGTGTGAATTTATATGGTTTATATAGGAAAAGTGATTTATGAATCACTTACAAACGTAACCTTCATAGTTCCAATTGTCTTATTGCACAAAGAGAAATTCGATTCTGGATAAGTAAAATGCTGAAAAAGAGAAGATACTTTAAGAGAAATTAACTGATGAAAAGATCTTTAACTGAGAGTGTTTTCTTTCAGCTTTCCACTAAATCGGTATTTCTCTCTTTTAAGTATCTGGTAGTGATCTGTTCTTTTATACTTTGTATATCAAAGAAGGAAAGGGACAGCTTCTAAAATTTAAATGCATTTTTTTTTCTGTTGAAAATACTGTGAGGGAGTATACCAACAAAATATTTCAACATTTCATCATGGCTGGGATTGAAAACAAACATAGAATTTTTGCGATAACTTACTGGAAGAAATCTCTAATTTCATTTTCCCTTACTATTTCAAGGTACTTTGCAGCTGCAACTTCATTTTAACCTGTTGCATCACAGGTTTATTGTTTTTGCCTCAATGTGGTCCAGTGAGGTATCCCCAAACAAGCTGAGCAAAGGACTTTGAAATACAATAAAAGAGAGGAAGCCAGACCTTTTTGTCTCCAGCAGGGATGCGGTGGTTTAGTTTAACTTTTCTGACCTGCACTATAGGCCTGTACACATGTCTCTGAAGCACTGAATTGCTTCACACCTTGATTTGTATTAGAGATGCTTCTTGTTGCTGCATTGGGCAGCTGTAAACCAGTGTCCCAGCCCTGGGCTGCCCCACTGCTATATATCTTAATATGCCCCAATATGGTTCCTCGTACGGATGACCTCTCTGAGTGGTGGTGATGGTATTGCATCAATGTGGGAGCAGAGAGGAAAGCAGGACCCTACTCCGGTAAAAGAGATGAACAGCAGTCTCAGTTTGCTTCTCTGGATATCTTACTACTTGGGTGAAAAGGCATCCTTGTGTTTGAAGTCCATGGAAGCAAAGAGCTGAGGACATGGAGCTTCAGTATATAAAAATTATTTTCCTATTTTACTGTTATCTCCCCAATCATTATGTTTATTTTTTGCTTAGGTGGTTTGCATTTACCATACTTATTAATTCTATTGTTTGTATTTAGGGCTTCTCTGTGCTTTTTCTCCACCATTAGTCTGTTCTCCTTATTTTTCCCCCCATGATTTTATATGTGATCTTTATGTTAATTTAGCCTGAAAGTTGTCCTCTTGTCCATTGTGGATGCAATTGTTTCTAAAGAGATAAATATTATTAATTAATTTGCTGGGTACAAAAGACCATGTGTATTATGCTTCTTCTATTGCATGATCACTGGAGTGATCAAGTTTTACTTAAACTTTTTTGCATTCATTTTGCATTCTAGCCTTATAAGGAATTAGAAAAGAGCCTAAATGAACTTCCAAGGACCATTCACTCCCATAAGACAAAGGACCACATAGACACACAATCCACATCTCAGAACATAGTAATTTTTGGTGTTTGTTTAGACCTATGAACATTCTTATCTCATATATATTTTCTAGCATTAGCCTTCGATGAAGAGAGACCCCTAAAGTCTGTACAAGAAAGTTAAAAAGAGATTACTCTTATTAAATCTCAACCTGTTCTCTAACAGTTGCTGAATTCTGAGACCCCTGGAGCATGACCCAAAAAGCATTACTATAATTAATTATGGTAACTCTGATATGCATATCAATTTCGTTTTCCAAACATACATTTTGGAAATCCACTTCTTGTGGTAGTGTGTTGTCTAGCCTAAGTACCTATTGAGCACAGTCCATTTAGGATCTCTAATTTTGGTTTAAACCCCTAGTGTGTATGAGCAAATAATTTCAGCTTTAGCAAAACAGAGATGTTTTAGTCGTCCTTTTGCCTTCTCTTCTATCACTGAGTCTTTTATTCCTCAATTTAGAATGAACAGACTTGTTCAAAACCCATCAAAATCCCTGATGAATTTCTGGCAACCGCTGCTGTATTGCCATAAGGCTTCCTACTTCTGTGCCCTTCCTCCAGACATTACTGAGTCAGTACAAAACCAAGAAAAAGATTGCAAATAAGCTCAGTGGCATGGTACATATTCTGTTGTACTGAGGCCACCCATCCTTCCCACAGCAAGGGAGGGAGGGGGATCTTTACACTTAAAGAAAAATATATTGGAACACAGTGCCCCAGCACTGTGCTTACGGAAATCAGTCACTTGGAAGCAGCAGGGTGACTTTAGGCAGGTAGGTCCTCCTTCAGAACAGGGCAAAGGAGAGGAGCACCACATAGTTCTTGCTCATGTTTTGTTCACATTAAATTATTTTTTAATAGATTACTAATAAATAGTGAAAACTATATAGCAAAACATACAGCTAACAGAACTCAGTAGTAAGTATGCTGCTTTACTTGCCAACAAAAAATGAAAGTGAAAATGTTAACATGTGAATGATGCTCTCTGTATGAAGAAGTGCCATGTTCCAAGCATAAGTGCAAACTAAACCCACATTTGTGTGAATTGCTAATTACAAGGGTGAAAACACTGTCAATCTTAACATTCATGTGGGTTTCATCTTGGATACCAAATGGGTCTTGCTGTTCTATATGTTAAGAAAAGTCTTGATTTCACAGTCCTGACAAGACAAAGAATATCAACCAGAAGTAAACAGAAGGGCATAAACATATCATGGAATTTTATTAGCATCACTTTTTTTTAACTATATATAAGTATTCTGAACACAATCAGAAAAAGAAAAAAAGAACGAGAAAGAAGGAGAAAAGAGAGAAAGAAAGAAAGGGAAAAAGAAGAGAAAGAGAAAGAGAAAGGAGAAAGAGAAAGAGAAAGAGAAAGAGAAAGAGAAAGAGAAAGAAAGAGAAAGAGAAAGAGAGAGAAAAAGAGAGAAAAAGAGAGAAAAAGAGAAAAACTCTACTACAATTTGCAAAATATGCATGTCTTGTTGAAGCTTCCTAATAAAAGCAAATCCATCAAAGTATGGTTTTTATGAAATGTCTTAGGTTACATCTCATGTCCTAGTACAATTACAATTTAAATGTTACTCTTTAAAGCACACTACAGACATTTAGAACATTACCATCTCATATCTATTATTTAAGGGGCACCTGTCGAGTTTTGTTAAAATTTTTACATATTAATCTCTGAAACTTTGTAGAACTTAAAAAAAAAAGCAGCTGCAAAACTCTCAGCAGGTGGGGAGGCCTGCACTCTGTAATAAATAATTTGGATCCCATGTGACTCCAGAATCCTGCAAATCTAGAAAAAGCAAAGGTGGTTTGCTTTTAAATTAATATTTTAATTTGTATAATATTGAATTGCATAGCCATTACTGTATGTGGTGGGTCTATTTTCTGCTGTGAGATAGAATTAGGATAAAATAACAAAGCAGGCTTAAACTTGAAAGGATACAAAAACCCCCTTTATTAACAGAACAAAACAAAGAATAACAAGAAATTAGAACACTTTTTTCTTCCCTCCCTACAATTTCTTTCTTTCCAACCAACAATGTACAGAAAACAACACTCAGAAATCTCAGTCAGCTCTTCACCTCTAAAATAGTCTTTCTTTAGTTCATTTAGAGAGAAAAGTATTCTTTGCTAATGCTATGGAGAACTCTTCACAAGGAAAAAAGTTCTTGTGACTTCAATCTTCACAAATAACCACCCGAATTTGTATTTGTGAAGTTCTTCTCATCTTTCACTGTTCTTCTCACAACTGTGTTTCTTTGGGTTCATGTCAACTTATTGGGGTACTCTTTTAAGGATGAGCTGTTCTAGCATAAAAGTTCTTTTCCTTCATCTCTGAAAACAGAAATCTTCCCCTTTTATCCGTGGGACAAGGTTTTCTTGCCTCTAAATACTGGTACCTCTGCTCATAATTGTGGTTAGAGTACCTCACCCCCCAAAAACATTTCATGAATTTTCAGGAGGAAAACCAAAGTCCAATATATCAAGTATATCTTTACCATAGCTTCACAAAAGAATTTCACAGCCTAAGCTCAGGACAAAACTTTTTCAATCTCTTTGATCTAAAATTTAACTCTTTTCTTACTGATCTTAGTATCATGTTGCTGTTCCTACAAAGTTTCACCTATTTTTTTTTTTTTCTTCTTAGTTCAAGAGACAATTAGTGTTCATTGAGTACAAAGTCCTGCAATGCTGAATTTAGTCCAAGTCTTGTATTAGAAACACGGCTCTCTCTGTTTCTCTCTGCTGGCCACGTGCTGGCTCTGCCGGCACCATGCAAGCTGTGCCGGCTGCTCTGGGTCTGGAGCGGGGGTACAGCTGCTCCTGGCTTTGGGGCTGCCTTTAGCACAAACTATGGGGATCGCTGGTGCTGGTGCCCGCTGCACAGCTACTCCTAGTGCCGATACAGCCTCAACCACCGTGAGGCGTGATCTGCTGGAACAAAAGCCCGGCAGGTTGTGCCGGCAAAGGGGCCCAGTCCTGCCGGCACAGGGCCCTGCAGGCTCCCCGGTGAGAGTCTCGGCAGCCTGCTCACCACCCTTCCTGGGACAGGGAATCCCAGCCGGGCAGTGGGGGCCTGGCCTGGGCTCGGCCACGAGGGCCGAGCAGGGTTGGCCCGCACCCGGCCCGCCGCCACCTTCCCCAAAAGTCGGAAGACAAGAGAGCTAGTCCTGAGCCTCCTTGTCCTTAAAAGCGTATTTGCAAAGCGTATCATTCTCTAATTGGTTAAATCTTGGGTCAGTATCAGAAATTGGCCACTTAGGGCCAGAGCACGACTGTATATTAGTATTTCAAACAAAAATGACAACTGTTTGAAAAATAAATTTTATCTTTGGCTGTTTCATAAACTGCTCTTTCACTTTGAGCTACTTTAAGGGGTTTTTAATTTTCCTTTGTTTCCTAGAGCCAAAGTCACAGGAATTCAGGTTATTAGTTTAGCCATATTTTATTCCAGTGTTTAGATAGGAAAGTAAAATAAATAAAAGAAGGAGCTAACCTAGGGTTTCAAATGATGAGAAAAGAATGCAGCTCATCTTCTGGTTGAATCTAGAATGATAAAGGCCCTTGGAATTTAATTACCTGTACATCTCATTTATTGCTTCAATTTAAAACATAAAGGAAAACTTCTGCTAATGCTTTAGATTTTTTTTAAATTAATGGAAGACTATGATATGTGAGTTGTCTGAATTTTTGGTAATATAAGTTCTCCGTTGACTTATATAACATCTTTGACTGGTTTCCAACCTACATCTATAAGGCAGGTTAACTTAAGATACATTAAAACGCTCAAGAAAATGCTCAGTAGATGTTTCGCATTAATGGAAATGATGGTACATGACTATGGAAAAAAAAGTAAGCAAGTGAAAGACGAAAAAATCTGGGAACTGGGGAAGATTTCCAGTTAGCCTGAACTTGTGTGAAAGAAGAGGATTCACTTTGCTTAATGCCTTTCTAAACCTCTTAGGAGGGTGTTTGACTCCAATAATCCCTGTAATGAACTGCGCACTACAGCATTGCTGGTAGTTGGCATATCTTCATTTGTTTGGGGATTCCTTTTTTACAGACAGGGGCTGTTGGGTTTGTTATGCTATGAGGATAAGAGTGATTTTTTTCCCTGTCCTAAAAAAAGTAAAATGTAGAATAAGCCCCATCTTGCACATTGACCTTCACTCCTTGGTAGTCTTTGGTACCCAAGGTTCTACAAAGCATGATGTCCTGTGTACTATTGCTGAGGCATTTAATCAGTATGGGGAACTCACTGCACCTTCCAGATACAGATGTGAGGAAGGAATACTACAAATCATTGAGGCTGGGCAAAACACCTGTGGAGGGGCAGTGGAATGATCCTCCCTATTCCCAAGGTGTAATGGCAAGGCAAGGATTGCAAGGGAGAGGTGGTGCCAGATGGGGAATTGAAAGTTCCCTGTTGAAATTGATCAGAGACAAAGCAAAATTCAAGACCAGGGAAGGGCTCTGCAAGCAGATTCTTCTTCAGCTGCTCTTCCTTTTCCTTGAACAACACATTCAAATGTGATCTAATGAGGCTGCAGAATTAAAGAGTATATATAGCAGATCCAGATTCCTGGGATTTAAGTGCAAGCCTAAACAGAGCATTCAGGTAGAGCAAAGTGAGTGTTTTCCTCCAGATTATCATATGGATGTATAAACAGCATTTGCTGCAAAATGTGTCAACTATGGAACTCAGAGTCACAGCCTGCAGCACAGCAAACTGGCTTTTCCTGGAGCTCATAATGTGATAATTAAATTACTAACAGGCACCTTAGTGATGGCACTTGCTGAGGATGTGCAAGACTTCTTACAATCATACCTTTCTGTAGGGAAACTATCAGTAAAGTCAGAATCAGGTGTTTTTAAATATATTTTCTTCAATTAGTACATTAAAATTTTATGTGGAGTGAAATGGGACAGGACATGTTTCCCTTCCACTGCACAATGATTTATTACCCCAAAAAGACTGCAGAACTAATTAGCAGAGTAATTAATTAATATAAATTTGCATATTTGCATTTACAATTAGTGCAGCTGACTGATTAGTCTGAAAATGGGAAGATTGTCTCATTAGATGTTAGTGTCTGCTGGACTGGAAAGTGGCTGCCAGATGAGGCGAAAAAGCATAGAATAAGCAAGTGTGTGTGTGTGTGTGTGTGTGTGTGTGTGTGTGTGTGTGTGTGTGTGCACACGCAAGCTCATAATTGTCTTTTGTTATAAGAATGGAGTGCAAATATGTGGTCCAAGATACTAAGACTGCTGGGGGGTTTTAATACTCTCTTCTTGCTTTTTGTTCTTAACACTTTTTCTGCCTGGTTTTCCTATTCATTTACTTTCTGCAATGAGTCACTGCAACAATGAAACTCATTGATGGTTCTGTACAGTCAGATCTTTAGGCAGGGCAGCTGCTGCAGATCTGATTTTGGTGCTGAAGGGAACCTGTAAGAAGCCTTCTTTCTGTGTGATTGATGGGACAGGGCTATTTCCCATCCTACTAGCTACATTGTATAATAAACTCCTAATGCTGAGAAGTCAAACTCAGTGGTGCCCAGAAAAGCTCAGGATAAGTGATTAAATTTCTAGGTTGCTGTGCTGTTGTCTTTTCCTTGGACACACTTGTAGGTATGCTTCTTTGTATACATCTAAACAGTCCTTCTGCTCTGCATACCTGAACTTGGTATGACTGGTCAGCTATTGTCACAGGTTGTCGTGACATTTGAGAGGACATTGAAGATGATGTGTATGTCTGTCGAGTAAGATACCCAGATGCCAAAATATGTCTAGGCTGATTACCAATGCTCTTCTCAGAGTGTCAGAGCAGAGAGAGTTTTCACAGGGGTCTGGGGAGGAGTTCTGGTACTTCTTTTGGGCACTTTGCTCTCTCCACTACAGCTGAAGGAAATCTTCAGTCTTCCCACACTGAGACTGATAGTCTCCCCTTGAAGATTGTTGAGACTGGAAATGGATGGCCTTAAAACAGTCCTCTGTAAGTTCACTGGGTCCTTGTTCAAAAGCTTTGATCAGATTTCAGTTATTTGGTGCCATTTTGACACTTGTGTGAGTGTTTTGAAGATTGAAATGCATCCTTTCATTGATCACTTGCCATCATCATGCATTTACAGCACAGTGAAGTCAAATTTCTCTCTAGCTCCTCTGTAGTATCATAACAAGTCAGTTTTCTTCTTTTTAATATTTTTTTCATTTTACACTTGGCTTAAAATTTTAACTACAGCGTTAGAACTATGGTACAACTGCAGTTACGCTTTCAAAAAAGTATAATTCTATACTGTTCCAGGAACAAGGTTAAGCTAATGTAAAATTTGCAGATACAAATTATGTCCCCTCTGGTTATGATTTTACAATCATTAGTTTGTAAAATCTATGTGCAAAAATCTTAGGGGCCCAAGTCAACAGAAATATATTATAAAATTGATTCTGATATTCTTTTTAAGATTTGCAGATGTTGATTACCAGTCAAGATGCCCTGTCCTATTAGATGTGCATGATTCAAAATGTAATCATCCCTCTGCAATGAGGAAACCCCTATTTTTCTTTTGTATACCTACACCAATGTATGACAATTATGAAGTCTGTGTGGGATTGCAAGGAAAATTATTCTTTTCCCCCTACCAATCAGTAAATTTTAATTCTCTGTTTACTACAAAAATTCCAATATATACCATCAGTATTTGTAAACAAAGTGGGAAAATATGATTTCTAAATATTATATCTAAAACATTATTATTTCAATTATGAAATCCAATAATAGTTAGAATGAATTTGTGAAGAAATATTTAATTAAGAAATAACTAATATGGGTAAAGAATGCTACTTAAAAGAATCTTCTTATCACTATAGATGAAGACATAAGTTTTATAGTCATTCTTTAATAAGAATATATTTTTTAAATTCTGTCATACTCAATTGCATCATAAACAATTAGGAGAAAATATGAGCATAAATAAAATTTGTCCCATAGGAATCTTATCTCAGGCAAAAAATCAAATAATTTGTAAGATCAAATAATCAAAGTTACTTCCACCAAATTCATTATTATGTTTGAAACATAACCAGATTTTCAAACACATTCACGACCAATAGAAGCAAATTGTTTTTCATGCCCCATTCCCATGGAGTCCACTATCTGCACCCTTTGATAATCTTTAAAAACCTAGCCCAGGTGAGAGTAATTTTGGACATGGATACATATATGTATGTGAGGGAGCCCTTACCTGGGACTATAGCACTGTGTTATATAGGTGTTCACCATCATGTAGGACATCTCTGTTGAGACGGCATATTACAGGGACTCAGCTATACATGCACACAGCTATCTTCCTGTCAGGTAAGAATTGCTTGGTACCCCATCAGCCTGAAGTGCAGGCAAATGCAGGCTCTACTGAGCTGGCCTTAGTTTTAATTTACAGGCAGATGTGAATTTGCTTTTGAATCTAGATTGAAGCATCATTTGCCTTTATTTGCAGCTTTGCATTCTGACACTCTTTCCAATTCCAGCCATCAGAACTGTGCTAAAAGAAAATAATGCTCTGGCCATTTAGGGAGATGCTTTTCACTCTTACTTCCCTCTCCCTCCAAATGCTGACTCGACAGCTGAGAAGGTGTTCACTGTCTGCCTAAACTGCCCTGTGCAAAACAGCAGAACATTCTGTTTTCATGAAGTCCAAATATTTCATTACACCTTTACTAAAAGAGTAAACCAAAAAGCAACTCTTTACCAAATGAGTTGCATGTTGGTAAGGCTGTTTGAGTACAGCTACAAAGTAAATAATTTTGCAGAAGCATGATGCATAAGCAAACAGAAAAGCACAGGGTGTACAATGCAGTTGGTGCCTGCAGTTGGAGAGCACCCCTGAAGCAACTCCAGCAGCAGCAGTGACACAGCCCTTTTCTTGGCCACAGTACATGGCAAATAGAAGGACAACAATATAGCTAGCTTCCTAAGTCTAATTAGCTGCATAGGGCCAAAGGAGAAATTCTGATAATCAGTTTTAAATAAACAGCTGAAGAAAAAGTACTGTATTCATGAGACACAAGAAGGGCAAAAGACAGCTTCCTTTTGGATTCTACTAATCAAATACAGAGTTCTACAACCCCAGTTGTTGGAGAACTGCAGATTGACTATAGACACAAAGAGAAAGGTCAGAATCTCTCTCTGTGTTTAACATGCTGTCAAATCAGTTCTAACAGAGAAAAATTATGTCACTTCATAAAAATCTTCATACATGTGGAATCCATTCCATAGCAGAGGCAAGTAAATTGATATTTTGCTAACAGCTAGGAACTTTCATGTCTAGAAACGTGGGAAAAACTGAAAATTGCAAAAATAAGTCAGCTCCCAATTATCTGGTACCAACAACTAGGTATTTCAGCAGCTACTTCCATGAGTGAGATGCAAGAAAAGGGTATTTTTAAATTTAAAGCAGCCAAACCTCTAAAGTGGGTACAAAGATGAAAAAAAGACACTCTGGATATTACTGATCACTGCAAAAAAAATATAGGCTCCCTGTGCTATAGCTATAATTTATCTGGACCTCTCAACATATTCTGAATATAAAATGCCCATCCTGGGCAAGGTAGGGGGGACTGGAAGAAGAGATGAGCAGCTACAACATTTGGTAGGAAACACCTGCTGTCCTCTTATTAGTGCACAAGATTTCCTGGGAAAAGGGGGCATGATAAATGACTGTTGACAGGAGGTGAAAACATACATGACAGTGTAGACGTATGTGACCGAGACAACATGAAATATCAGTACTCAGTCAAAATTCAGAAAGAATAAACTAAAGCTGGATTATAGCTGAATGTAAAACACTGACGACTTCAGGAACCACAAACAAAGTGAATGGTGTAAAACCATTTCCCCTAAGAAATGGAAAGCCATGGGCTGCATGACTACCTCCCTATTAGTATTGGATACCAAGAAGAGCAGAAGTCACAAGGTGTCCATAAACAACTGGGACGAGGCAGCAATCTGAAACACGAAGGATGCTGTTGGGAAAGAAAAGACTTTATGAAAACAAGGGAAGTCCCACCACAAGGAAGTATCAAACAACACTTGAAACAGCTCTAGTGCAAGAAGCTCACAGTGAAAGGACTCAAAGTATATATGTCAACACAGAAAAATTACATTCAGGGGGAAAAAGAATTATTATTCTTGGTTTCCCTGAGTGTCAGGAGCTTAGTCATCACATGTAGCTGTGCTATTACCGCTGAAGCAGACCACAGGACCCCAGGCTACATTCATGACAAACCCCTAGTATCCACATGGCCAAGACTTCTTTACTTCACTTTTAAACTGTGAAGGTGCTTCTTGAAAGCACAATACAAGCTCGGAAGAACAACTCCTTCAGTTGTCTGAAGTTGTGTTGGGCAGCATGTTGCAAAGGGGAAGGAAGAATTTTAAAAATGTCAGCAGCGTTTACCTGAAAATTAACAGCAAATAGCGATCAGTCATTTAGAAGATGGAGTCATGTCAAGAGGGTTTGTACAAGAGTGAGTTTCTTTTGCTTTGGAGAGAAAATGAAGTGAATTGTGCAAAGTGTAGCAGGTTAAGTCAAAAGAATCTGTGCAGAGCCAGAAAAAGTACTCCCAGCAAACACCTTCATAATAGTACTATATGATGTGGAGGCATATCCTCCCAATTAAATGTTTCTCCACTGAGAGCTGCCTCTTAATACACAAATTCCTAGATTTGCTCTACATGGCAGGGCTGTTGTTGTGGAAACATTTGAGTGTGTGAGTTGGACCTAGAAAAGTAAGGCAGTAGTCCTCTGACATGGAGGAAGAACTCCCTGATGTTGTCATGACAAAACAAATTTTTTGAGGCCACTTCAAAAAAAGGAAGGCTGTAAGATACCACATTACCACCAAAGTAATCTCAGAAAGTAGAAAAATTTTGCCTGAAGACCCTTGGCAATTTCAGGGAATGCGTGTCTGATGCACCAGCAACTAAAGGTTTGCAGGCCGTGGCGTCTCAGGGGCAGCTAACTGTAGTCTGAGGCTCCGGGGCCTGAAGTTTCTGAGTTTCTGAACTCAGTTTATTCGTGGTGTTTTGGTTCAGGAAGACCTTGTGTTCTCACAGGCTTGGCATAAACATCACAAGTGTTATTGTAACAAGAGTGTTGTTTTGGATTCCTTTCTGTGGGATGGACTTCTCTCTGTCTTTCAGTTTTGGGCCAATGGGATGAAGAGTTCTGGCACTCTTCTGACCAATGAGATGGCCTACACAAGAAGCTGCATAAAGGGGGTCAGTCTTTGAATAAAGGGGAGTCAAATGCAGTTTTTATAATGCAGTCTCATGTCGTCTGTTCATTGCCCACAGCGACAGCTGACCCCCAAGTGGCTGAAGATAAGACACACTGTTTCCTCACGTGGTTGAGTGACTTCTACATGCCTCATGAGGCATCCCTTTTACTCCAGCTATGAAGATGTTGCCCATTTTGTGGCCCAGTGCTGGAAAGCTCAGGAAATTATGCAACTTCCCAGCTGAAAGAAGCAGGAGGAAATCCTTCTATGACTAAAAGAAGGAAGGTGGAAGAAAGCCTCCTTTCTAATACATGAAAACCCTATTGCATAGCGTTTGGCTAATATTGTGGTCACACAGGAGAAATGCAAAACATTCTCAGAAAAAGCTGTTATCAAAGTGAAGCTGCAGTGAAGCTTTCACCCAGCTTTCTGCAACTGCCAAAATATAGTTTCACCTTCCAAGGTACCACCTATAATCAATGAAGAGACAGAGAAATTTCTTTAAAGGGCAGTTCTGGGCACTAGCAGCAGGGTCCTGGACTATGCCTTTCTCTGACAGTGCCTATTTGTTCACTGCTGACCATGGAGTGATCTGAGAGTTCAGCTTTGTGGTGGGTGCTCTGTAGGAACGATGCCTTTGAGGCAGGTATTGTGATAAGTTTTTGCAAAAACTCAACTGTTTCCAGCTGAAACTATCTGAAGTAACAGTGCCACAAAACTTCCTTGACTTTTTGACAAGGAATACTTCATGTCTGTGCCCAATACTTAATGCCCATTTAGTCGAGGAATAGTCTGCTTGCATGTGGGTGCATAGCTGATTAGCAGAGAGCAAGAGGTCTCTTTGTAAAAAGACTTATTAAATCAGAACTTCTTTTCTTCTGTCATATGTAAAATCTTCATGACTGGGAACGGCCTGAACAGAGAGAAGCAGAAAAATTAAGGCTCTTGTGTTTCATGCAGGTCTTGTGCTACTGATTTCCACCTCTCATTCTCTGTTAATTAGGTCTTGTTCTCATGCATATGCAGTAGAACATTTTGGTTTTCCTCCTCATCCATCATTTACTGATGAGACATGCTATACAGAGTCTCTAAGGGAAGGAAAGACCATGACAAAATAGAGGGAAGGAGTTGTCATTTCAAGGAGTTCAGGTTGAAATATGCTTTCCCTCTGGGTCATGAACATGCCTGCCATGGCTGAGCATGCCAGAGTCACATCTCTTATATATGTATACCATGTGCTGGGGATAAAAAGATTAAGGGGTCCAGAAATACTGCTGATGGCAGAAGGAGGCTCTCTAACACAAGTTTTGCAACTTCATCCAAATCATACAACCATTTGAGCTGAAAAGAGGTTTTCTGGTGGTCTTTTGATAGCCTATGGGATCTGAGTGGAAGATCTGACCAAAAAACAAGATAATTATGTTTACCATGGACTTTAAAGATCTTCTCTGGTGGTTGCTTCAGCACAGATGTTTAGATCAGTACTAGAATAGAGGTTCAATTGTCCTCTATTTTTTGATGATGGCTGTGAACATAAAAAGCTTTGCAGTGGTTTAAGTGGGAAGTTATATGGAGCATGAACCACAACACAGCATTTATGATGGCCAAGTATTTGACTTTTGGCCTCCAGAACCTGCACTCTGGCCTTCTTTTGAGAGTCAAGACATACTAGGCCAAGTATGGTTGAACATGTTATCTTCCTTCCAGCTTTGTACATCTTTTTTCCTATATTACACTTGATTAAAGCAGCAGTTTCAGACAGTGGAGCATTACAAATGGTCTTTAAACAAATGTCTAATTTCAATAATCATAGAAAGACATATAGTACATCTTTCCCTTATGCCTCTTTCTTCAAAGAGAGAATGAAAGTGCTAAAGAACCATTATATGCCATCGATAAAATAAATTAATAATTCTTCCACAAATCTGTCTTCTGTATACTCTTGTAGTACCTGCAAATATTCACAGTTAACAATTATTGTGCTGTGAAAGGAAAGTAATTTACTTTGAAACAGCATAATTTGAAATGTAGTGCAGCTATCCTACATGAATGTTGTGTTAGAAGCTTCACAGACATACCATCCAACTTGCAGCTGTGCCTGAAGTTATATTCCTGAAGTTTTTCACAGTCAAAACTAGGGAACTATTTTGCAAATATTTGACTTGATCTAAACCTTGATAAAGCAAGTCTCACACTGATAGCAAGAGCTAGATGGGATAAACATATTTTCACAGAGAGGATGAGAATGTCAAAGTGACAAATGCATTTCATTCTATAGCTCCCATCCTCCCATGCTGGGATGTGTTGGTGGTATGAGAGGGCTGAGGGTGACAGAACCCCACATTTCTGTGTTAGTTTTGAACAACTGTAATATTGAACACTACAAGGCTTTATAAAACATTTGATGGAAAAATCGTTTTAGGAAGTTATCTTTCTATCCTGGCTTCAGCTCTTCACTGTATTAGAATTATCCTTTAAGTTATGTGAAATAATTTTTTTAAAAGGAAATTTTAAAAAGTAGTCTTGAATATAAATACACAAGTATTGTCACAATGGAGAAATTTTAGTCTTTGACAGGGAAGCAGTGGGAATAGGCGGTTATTGGGACGTTGGGAAAAAACCTCTTCTTGAGGCAGGTCTGATAGAGAAGAATTCACGGCACGGACCTGCACTTTCAACATCCCAAGTCCAACTTTCTGTTGAGCAATACACCTGGTGCAGGTAGCTCGATTCATATACTGCAGTTCAAGATGCAGATCGAGCTCTGGGTGAGAGCCCAGAGAGAAGAGGCTGTGAACTGCCCACCTTTTGCATAACAAAGTGTGCAAAGACTACTGGCCAGGTAGGTAAATGGACAGCAAGAGGCATAGCAGGAGCCAAAGACTTGAGAAAAGCAAGACTTACCCGCATGTAGATTTTCAGGGGGTTCCTTTGTTGAGGGTTGTCTTCGGAGGTACCACCTCATGCTGTTTCTTCTATTTCTGTGCCATGAATAAATTGCTTTATGGACATCTGAGACTCTGCTATGGCAAACCTGTGGTTGAACCGCTAAGGAAACCTGGTCTGACTGCATAATTGAGGTGTATAAAGCAAGGCACCCATTGGCTCTCTGCAGCTGCCTACTGTGAAGGTGTTTCAGTCCCAGCAGTCGAAGTGTCTGGCATTGGGAATGTGACTGTTAAAGTGTCTGCCAGTGGTCAGACCTGGATGTTTTTTTAACATTCTTAGGACCATCAAGAATATAGGAGCTGAATGCCCATTGATTTTCAAGAAGGGAGAGGCTTTACTAATATGTCATGGTGGGTTTTTCCTCTCTCTAGGTAGTATATGTTGCAAGAAGACCCCTCACATATTTTCAAAAATGTCTGAGGACTGTTACAGCCTAAGTACTAGAAAGGGCATTTACTGTTTGAAGTTGTCAGATCTGAGAAATCAGTTGAGAACAGAAGAAACTATGCCTAAAGCCATCTGAGCATGATGTTTTGCAATTAGAGTAGAAGTTTAAAAAAGACGTGTTTTTGGAAAACTCCTTGAAATCTGCCAAATAATGCCAGAGTCACTTTTTCAATCACTGAGGCACTTCAGGAAAATTACTACTAGTGACAGTAGAGTCAGGTCTTCCAGAGTTATATGAACACATCAAGAGCCTTACTTAAAGAAACAATCTAGAGGAAGAGTTCCATGGAGTATATTGTGTGGAAGAATCGTCAGAAATATCTGTTCGACCAGCAAATATAAAGTTGTGTGTTTAATGTATACATTGCAAGTGAATATCTCAGAACATTCTAAGGATATTCTCTTAGTTTACTGGCTTTTGTTAATGGTGTCTTCCCTTGAATGATCATTTTTTCTTACCTTGTGTATATCCTTTATTCTAGAAAAAAGATAGGACATACTGTACTTGTGAATATGTTCTTGCTACACCTGTTTTTGATGACAATATGCAAGACAGATGGAAAACCATTCTAGTGAGTATTAACTACTTATATGACTATGTTTGAATATGCAAAATACCTTCATTTTGTTGCCAAAGGTACAGTGAATAAGGCTTGACATTTCTGTGGACAGAACTATTTAGTTAAAGACATTAACAGGATGTGAGTCTTGGATTTATAAATATGCATATAAGCTCCATAATTCAGAATGTCATAATTAAGTTAATAAAGATAGAAAGAAGAAATTTGAGTATTGTCTGGTTCTGGATAGTATGACAGCCTCTACTCTACTGAGACAAGGCAAACCTACTATAGCAGTAACTTTCAGTCAAACCACATTTGTTTTGATGCAAGTTCTGTTCCAATAAACTTATTCATAATACATTTATAAAGAGTGTGTAGGAGAGCCATCATATAGCTACTAGAGACTCCATCTTTACGCATACTTCCACAAACAATCTCTGTCTTGTACATGAAATTGAAGCAAACCTACTCGGTAGGCAGTGTAAGAAGTCCACTTACTCCTGTTGTTATAGATGGGTAATGCAATGGCTGTCTCTCACAATTAAGAGATGAATATTATGTGTATGTTAAGGCAAGTTTTGTAGCTGTATAGTTATGTTATTATAATATAGTCCTTCCATAGTCCTCTTTCCCCTCTGCCTTATAACAGCCATAGTAATTGGGGCATTTGGGGAAGGCTGGTTTGTTACTAAGAAGCACAGTGTAATGACACCTGGCCTCCAATCAAGATGTAAGAAAGTAATCTCCACTAATGGAAGACAGAGAAAGAGCTGACCAACAAGACTTTGGGAGGGGCTAGGGGTATAAAAGGCAGAGGATCCATTTTGTGCACAAGCACATGAAGGTTGAGTCCTTTGCTCCCAGCACTGCTCTTTCTCCTTATTCAGTATCTTGCTGAACTTTTCTTAAGGTTTAATAAAACTATTTAATTTTAAAGGTGAGCATCATTTCTCATACTATGAAGGTGGGCTCATTCCTTAACGCATTAGTGTGGCTGTGAGAGGTTTTCTGCTATGGTGTATGGACAGCTTACATGCCTGACAAAGTCAAACATATTGGAACAACACAGGGCTATGTGATGTACTACATATAACATGAACAGAATGTAGGAATCCTGTACCTGAATTGCTAGCAGTGGCTTCAAAATATATTCACAACTATTGCCCATTTTATTTGGAGTCTTGCTTCTGAGACTAATGTAATAATTTACACCCTGAAACTGAACATTCTGAGACAAACACCAAATTTTATGAAAATTTCTGAAAAACAAAACATCTGGCATGTTAAGCTGGCTCCACAGTTTTATATTGGTATACCTACAATAATTTTATACATCATTATTTAGAAAATATTTCATCAAAAAGTATGTGCTGATATGTTCCCTGTTTTTTAATTTCTTTTACTCTCAGTTTTAAAAAGTAGAGTGTCATAATATTTTATGAAGGCCAGAGTCTGAGTTCTTGGTTTGTATTGAAAAACAATTTCAGAACCACTACCAATTACAGAAGAGTCAGGCTTTAGCTGGAGAAGACTACTAAATCAATCTGAGGGAACAAAATTTAATTATCTATCAGGTTAATATACTCAAGAACTTGAAGACCAGCTCATGTTACCAAAACTGAATGGTTTAGTTTTTCAATTTCTTTGCAGGTGTTTGGTGATTTCCTGTATGCCCAAAGCATGACTCTGAGGCCTAAAGTATTTGACAATATGATCCAATAGCATCAATGTCAATGATACGTGAAAGGAGACTAAATCGTTAAGGAGATAAAAACTGATTGTATAGGCTATTTCTAATGCTAATTCCTGTATTACCAGGATAATTTTATTCAAGTATCATAGTATGAAAAAAATCTGGCCTGGCAATTGGAACTTTACATTAGGATATCATTCATTTTAATATGTCAAATTACAAGAAGCTGTTGAAAATCCCAGACTGGAAAGTCCCAGGCTAAACCATATACCTCAAGACTGAAACTGATTTTAATTCCAAGAATAAATAGCTGAAAAATACCATTTTCATAGGTTAATATTTTTCACATGGGTTTTACATATCTGGAAGAAATATACATCGCATTGGTCATGCATTGATCAAACTTTTATTGTGCCCAGATGTACTTCATAGACCTGAGAAAATGATTCAAGCAAAACAAAAGAGAACATAAAAGCACAACTCTAATAGTTTTAAATCTCAAAGAGGCAGTTACAAGTTTGTTTCCAGTCATGTGGCTAGACTACATTGGAAATCTAGACACTTTACCCATATTAAGCAGCTGTGAAGGTTTGGACTAGGACTGCAAAAAATAAATCTGTCCTGCAGCTTTATTTGCAAAGTACCACCCTTTTAATAACTTGGGAAAATACAGCAATAAAATTCACACTAATTCATGTGTAAAAGGTAGTTTAACAGAGCTGAAATGTGTTTAAACGTATTTTTTTTTTAAATGAGAAAAGCAAGTTGCGCAATAAGTAATCATTTTAATAAACCAACTGAAAAGTGAATGAAAGTAATGTTGCAACAAGAAGAATTTATAATTCTTTAGCCTTTGTGAATTATAATTCTTTATAATTTGTGAGAGTGTTAGGATACAGTATATAAAGTATATATATACAGTATATATATACAGTATATATATACAGTATATATATACATATATATATGTTATATATTTAGAATACTTCTTTTCCTATAAAGAAAAGCCTGGCAATTGCAGTACAAATTTATCTTTGCTCTGGTGGCTAAGGAAAAGGGTAAAGGGCAGGGTATCACAGGATGCAAAAAACACCCAAACAACGAAATGAAGATTGGCCAAGGTTTAAAACCCTATTGATACAGATGGCAACTGGCTGGTGAGGACAGAGGTGAAGGAAAAACACAGCTACCTTTGTGTGGGCACACAAAGCAGCTTTTTCTTTCAGAGTATATGCACCGGGTCTTTACCTTCAGATAAACGTGACATGCTGAGCATAAGCTAGTTCTGTGGGCTGCTTCAGTAGGTAGTCACATTTCTGGAGGGCAGTTTAACCCACAGAAACTACTTCAGGCTGAGATGGATCATCACTCTCCACTGAGCATTTAGCCACCCTGTATGTGTGCTTCCATCGCACATCTTCATTTTAGATGAAGTTAGGTGAATGAGCCCTTCCCTTGATAGATATAATAAAGCTGATCCAGCTCGTCTCTGCCTTTTCTCAAGTTCTGGACCTAGAGGTGGACAGTGCAAGTTGATGTAGTTCCTGGGCTGTTTGGAGCAGTTTTGCATGTGTCTAAAGTCTTCCTTGTAGTTCTGTCTGGATGTAGTAAGGCCTAGGCAAACACCAGTGTTTGAGACGAGTGGGATGGAAGGAGATACCTAATTATATATCTGTTCTCCAACATTTTGGCTCTCAGAATTAAAGTAAAATTTAAAAAAAAAAATAAATAGAAAATGAAAGGCAAAAATAGGCAGATCATGAGAAAAGGTAGTAGGACATGAAATAAGTTGTATAATTTTATTTCTTTGCTTTCTCTTCTGGAAAATGTAGGTACATTGGAAAAAACAATAAAACCTGCTTATAAGAAAGATCAGTTCTTAGTATTCTGATCTAAATTGAAACAATTCTGGGGGAAAAAAGATCTTGAAAAGTTCCCTTTTGGTAGTTTTGATAAAAATATTTTGCTATTTTATATTTCAAGACAATTATTTTATCACATTATTTTCATTAATTTATAGTTTAAAATGTGAAAAATTAGCAACAACAGCAAAAAAGAGATAATATTATTTACTTGAAATATTTTAACAATTTAATCTTAGGGATTTCTACTGATATTTCTTCTTGAAGAGTATTATTTTCCAGGCTTTATGCTTTTTACCAAAATCTGAAACTTGTGAAAAGTTAAAAAAACCCATTTTTTACTTAGCTTAGTGCTTAACATCTAAAAAGATCTGTGGCAAAAATTATAGTCAATGCTGATCTTTGTCAGATATTGGATATACTTTGTTGAAGTGGGTTTCCTCAGGACCTTGAGTTTGCTGCTTCTCTTCAGCAGAGGCAGGGCCATAAGAGCAATATTAAATACACCCTAACATTTTTAAAGCCACGTTTCCTGAGAAGTGTGCTTCAGACTGTTATTTGCTACTATTTGGCCTTATCATTTGAGAACACAGCTGTATGATCAGGTAGTGATGTGTGAAGTGGCAGATAGAAGTGTGTTTCATACTTGCTTGTCCGAAGTTGCTTCTGCATGTATTTAACGCTGGTGATTAACACATCCACCCACAGCAAGGAAGAAACCAGGGTGGAAGCTACAGTCGAGGTCTGCAGGGATATTGAGACACGGTCTCAGGTGTTACGAACATGACTGGTGCCACCTATGGGCAGGTAGAACAGTAACAGGCAGAGCTGGGGTGTACTTTACTGATGGAGCACTGCAACATTTACTGGATTTTGGCAGCAGTGGTCATTAGCTGTAATATTTGCATAGTTTATAAAAGGCAGTATTTCTTTATCCTTCCCTGGTTTTTTTTTTGTTTTTTTTGGTTTTTTTTTTTTTTTTTTTTTTTTTTTGTTCTAGTATGGACATACTATAGCTCTAGCCAGTGACTTGAAGCTGCAAAATTAAATCAGTGAATGTGGATGATTGAAAAGGAAATATTATAAAATAATGGTTTCCTTCAGAGCTAAAACCCCCAAACATCTATTGTTTCACATATTTACACTATAATCAGGAGGTGGACTCTATGACCTGATGGGTGCCTTCCAACTCAGCATATTCTAACGTTCTATGATTCTATAATAAAGTAAGCTACAAACATCCTGAGATGAGGCTCATGTGCTTAAGTTTAGATATTACTTTGTAACAGAACCAAAATAGAGCTACAAAGCAGAACTGCAGCTGACCAAGAAGGAAAAACAAGACTAGAAACCTAGACTAGGGACACAGTGAGTTTTAAGGAAAATTTTAAAGGGTCTTCTCTCTCTACATTTTGCAGTCATATTATGATTTTTATTGGTATTAAAAATTAAAAATATTTCAGGCCAAATAAAATACTGGTATGACACTTTTTTGAAATTAGGTAAGAATAATGCAAGAATCCTCACAGACTTGACTTCTAGTCTGGGCATTATTCCCACTCACAACTTTATCAGTTTCTTTAGATTTTAAATCACATTGTCTTTTCCTCTTTTCTGTGAAAGACCTAAAGGATCAAGCAGAATAATATGAAACTCAGATCATGATAAAACTTGACAGAGACGTTTCTTGCTTTCACTTCATGGGACCCTATGGATTCGAAGCCAAACATGTTGGCAGGTGCATAACCAGTTTTCCTAGTCAGAAGAAATACTGAAATTATTGAATTCTGAGTGTTCCCAAAGGACTGTTACATGTGGACTTAAGCAAGCTCAGTGCTACCAAGATGAGAACAAAAGTGATGCCTGCTGTAAAATTAAATTGATTTTATGTGTGGGAAATTGATTCAGTATAAAAAAGAAAGATATTAATTTCTACTATATTTTTTCAATTATATTTATTGCAATAATATTTGCTTAAAACTTTTGAGTGGAAATGTGAGTCCGAAGTTTGCTTTTCCTATGTTGCTGCTGTTAGCAGCTTCCAACAGAGTTTCAAAAATTGTTTCACAATGTTTTTTTCAGTATACCGCCAATGTGTTGTCATTTTTCTTTACTGTTTCCTTCTGTCTCTGTGAAAAGAATGCAATATGCCACCCATGAGATTTTGTGTTGCCTTGCTTTGCTCCCTAGTGTTTATCCTTTATATGTGCCATGGTGCTAACTTTTGGTCACTCTTCAACTCTATGCTCCAATTACATTTGTTGATGTGTACATACTCATATGCCTCATAATACTAGGGTTAACGATAGAAAGATTTTACTTTTCTGAAGAACATCTTCCTTATCTGACACTTTCTTTATTGTTGTTTTTTATTATCAGTCTAAAGTGTATCATTGCTTGTGGAATAAGCTGAGAAGAAACTAGAATGGCAGTCCTTTTGTGAAGCTTCCAGCTTTCAGTCTCTTTTCTGTTCATCTCATATCCACTATCTTCAGCTGATGAAACTTTGGACATGGTTTTCCTTCTTCTTTCTATGCCTTTTAAACCAAATTCGGGCTAACGTTTTGTTGGTGAGGATGAGTAGATGTCTTCTAGTTTGCCAGATAAGAAAGAGTGATTCTCATATCTGTGGTATACACGAGTGATAAATTTAGTAGAGGTGGTGTTAAATATCACTGTCTGGATTTAAATATTTGGACAAGGATTACCTGCCAGTACAAAATAAACAGCATGAATATTTAATCAATATCTATCATTCCTACTGGTCAGATACTGCCTTCTTTGTTTAAATAGAGACCATATCTGCTTAGTACTATAATTCTTAAAATTTGGACAGTTTTAAGCAAAATCCAATTCATACCTTGGTGCATAATTAGGAATGCAAGATAAGAGAGTTGAATCTGTACATCACAGGTAGGCACATAATTTACAGACACTAAAAATTATGTTGGGGCATGGCTTTAAAAAACACATTTAGTCACTAGAGGGAGACACGATCGTGTGTAACAGAAATTTTCACACGGGACACAGATATCAACCAGGCTGGAATGCTACTGCCCAAGGGAAAGGCTGCTGATTTGGTAAGCATCTGGGGGCCATGGGGATAGGAGAGAGTGCAAGAACCCTTCATGGATCTGCCTGATCCTCCAGAATTGCATCAGCAATTCCTTTTCATAAACCCATCTGACCTGGGCTCCAGTGACATCACCTTCAACTTTAGTGAGCAGAAAGGCTTTTACCTTATTTTCAGCCAGTACTGGTTTATGCTATGCTGCTCACCTTTCTCAAGAAACCTGCTGGGTATGGCTGAATTTCTTACCCAGAGTAACTTGACTGGGTTGGAAGAGGCAGGGCAATGAAGAAAGACCTGTGTCTTCTTCTATCAGAAGCGGGCTGGCACACATTAATAGCTCCTAACATACGCTGCCAGTAACCACCCATACTTGGTTTGGGTTGAACAGAGATGCTGTTTAGGGGAAACCAGTGAGGATGTGCAGAGCAGGCTCCTGGATGATTTGTTGGCATGGGTGGAAGAAGGCTTGTTTTTCTCTTGGTGGAAGACCCTGCAGGGGACAACCTGTACAACCGTTTGGCTGGAGAAAGTGGTATGCAAGGATAAATTGGCAGGGTCTCACCTCAGTGATTTACTTTAAAATGAAAGCTAAGGTGCAAACCTTAGAAGCAGATTTTGTGCGCACTGGAAAGTGCTTTGATCAAAGCACCAAGTCCAGCGTGACGCTTGTGTAAGTGTTAATATTCATCCAAATACCAAACAGAGTAAACCAAAAGTCCTGTCTACACTGGGATCAGGATTGGGCTAACATTAACCACGTTGATGCTGATATAACCACAGGGAAATATCTCTACATCTGGGGTTTCTGTTCAGTGTTTATCCATTCTGGGATGCTGTTTAATAATGTATTAAACTAGGGTATTGCAAAGGTGTGGTAAGTGGCATTTTTTTACTGTTACATTAATAATAGGTGTTATTTATTCTTTATTGCCCAGAAATACTTTATGGACATGTTAATATTGCCTCCAAATAAATTTTATGAAATTACTAATTCTGGTTTTTATTTGCCATATTTCTCACTAAGCTTCTGAGTCATGATTTCAAGTCTGCTAGGATTTGTGATCCTATTTACTCTTTGCTTTGTACATTATGTATGTCTGTGTAATTTGAAGATACAATTGTACAGTGTAAGACAAGTATTCTTTATTTTAATTAAAATGCTAACACAAGAAATTATCCTATTGAATGATCTGGTTGTAACATAGCCACTTGCTCTGCCATATACTAGTAAAGGGCTACTCGATGTTTCCTCTAGAATGCTTCCTATTCTCCAGGGCTTATACTGTAGCCAAAACTACTTTAGGATGAAACTTGGCACAAAAAATCTCAGCTCAACTTCAGCACAGTTTGAAACTTCAAACAAAAACTTTTGCTTTCCTGTGTTCAAGTTGCTTTGGGACACTACACCTTGAGGTTCCTTGTCTTGTTTCTTTGTAGAGTGATTAAAGATTTCAACATCATTCCAAGATTAAAAAAGAAGCGTTGCTGGCATTAATTTTTAATGGAATTATCATTACTGCTAACTACAGAAAAAAACCCTCTGTATCAAACTCTCTGTATCAAACCCTCTCTCCGGGCTCAAGGAGGATATAGCTGTATTACTGCATAGAAAGAAGAAAGTTTTTCTTTTGCTGGCAGTTTTTGCTTGTGTTTGCCATCCTAGATAGAAGACTCTTACCATTTGCAGAGGGGCCATGACACAGGCTTTCATGTCACTGACCCTTGCTGGAGACATTTGATCTGATCCAAGCATGGGTCAGTTGTTGTTTCTACAAAGCCCAGTGAATAGTGAGTCTAAACTCTTCTAAACAAATCCCTCATCTATGGTTATGTTGTGCTTTGTCCCCGAGTGGCCAATTTCTGATATTGACACTAGATTAAACCAATTAAAGGGCGAATCTGCCTTTGCAAATACACATTTAAGAAGGGCCAAGAGTAGCTCTCTTGGCTTCTGGTCCTTGAGAGGGTTCACTGGGCTGGGTCTGGGGCCGGCACTCCCAGCCCTAGTGACCGGGCCCAGCCCAGCCCCGCTTGGCCCGGCTGAGATTCCCTGTCCCCGGAGGGGTGGTCACCGGGCTGCCGAGCCCCTCACCAGGGAGCCTGCCAGGCCCCGTCCCAGAGGGGCTGGGCCCCTTTGCCAGCAGAACCTGCTGGTCTTTCGATCCAGCAGAGCCACCGGGCCACGCCGGCCAGAGACTGTATGGGCACTAGGAGCAGCTGTGTGGCGGGGACCAGCACCAATAACCTCCGTAGTTTGTGCTAAAAGTGGCCCCAAGGCCAGGAGCAGCCATGCCCCTGCTCCAGACGGGAAACGACCAACACAGCTCGGCTCGTATGGTGCCAGCAGAGAGAAGCAGAGCGAGCCATGTTCCTGATGCAGAGCTTGGACTCAATTAACTCTTCAGCAGTGCAGGACTCTGAAAAAACTGTTTCAATTGATACAGATTGAGAACAAATGACCCAATAAGCACTAATTCTCTCCTGGACCAGGAAGAAGAAAAAGGTGAAACTATGTAGAGAACAACAACATGAGACTTTGAGGTCAGTAAAGAAAGAGTGAAATTTTAGATTGAAGATATTTGAATAGTTTTGCCTTAGGCATGGGATGTGAAATTCTTTTGTGAAGCTATGGTCAAGATATACTTGATATATCAGACTTCGGTTTTTCTCTTGTAAATTCATGGAATGCTTTAGTGAGATGTAATCTTCTAACCACAATTATGAGCAGAGGCACCAGTGTTAGAAGCTTGATGAGAAAACCTTGCCCTTGGGATAAAAGGGGAAGACCTCTGTTCCCAGAGATTGATGAAAAGAACTTTTATTTTATGCTAGAACGGCTCATCCTTAAAAAATAGCACCCCAATAAGTTGACTTGTACTAAAAGCACAGTTGTGAGAAAAACTATAAAAGATGAGAAGAACCTCACAAATACAGATTTCCTGTGGCTGTCATTTGTGAAAATTTAAGCCACGAGAACTTTCTTTTCTTGTGGGGAGTTTTCCATAGCATTAGCAAAAGATGCTTTTCTCCCTAAGTGAACTGAAGAAAGACTATTTTAGAAGTGAAGAACTGACTGAAATTTCTGAGTGTTGTTCTGTGCATTGTCACAGTTGAAGGGAAAGAAGGTGTGGGGAGGGAAAGAAGAAAAGTGTTCTGGAGGTTTTATTCTGATTTTCTTGTTATTTGTCTTATTGTGTTCTGTTAACAAAGTTTTCTATATATCCTATCAAGTTTAGACCTACTTTGTTTTTTCTCCTAATCCTATCTCACAGCAGAAAATAAACCCACCACATTTATTTGGTGCACTAGCCAAAAAAATCTAAAATTAGCAAACCTAAATCGCTATACATAATTGCTATTTCTGCCTGGTTTCAAACTGAAACCACGATTGGTTATTTATGTATAAATGGTTTCTGAAGCATGTCAAGTGTATTACTGAACAAGTTGCGGTCCCCATGTCACTGACTATAGAAAATTGGTCAATAATCTGATTGGCTAATTAGATTTGGGTGGACATCAGATCTTCTAATAACAGCATATGCATACACACGGAAAAGGAAAGTCAAGTTCATTGCAATCTGAGGATACATAAAGAATGAGTCCAGTACAATTTGAACACCTGGGACCAGGGGGAACTTCTGCCGCAGGATTACAAATTTAAACAATACATATATACCTATCTTTTATATTTTAAAATGAGTTGTGTGCCTGATTGATATAAAGCTATTTTTACACCATGCTTTCACAAGATATTTACCATAAATTTACTAATTTCAGATGACTGGAAATTGTTTTCTAACAATTTTTTCTCCAGATTTTATTTATATTCACTCTTTGAAATGTCTTTGCACATGAAAAAAATTAAAGACAGTGTTTAATAGATGGAAATTTCTCTGTCTGTATGTCTTAGTTTGGAAGACAGGTATTGCTAAGGGTAAACAGGACCCTCTCAAATCCCCAAAACCTCCTCTAATTTTAGAACTGAGGGGCTCTCAGGCAAAGATGTGAGGATATGGATAGCAGTTATTTACTTGTGTTTAGCAAGGCAAAACAGAACAATAATAACTATGATATGAACAACAGATAGAACCAGGGAAACAGTCACAGCGTTTTTCTGCCGCTGGCACCCTCCCCCCCCCCCACCCCCCCCTTGTTGGTGTAGTTCCCGACACAGGCAGCTGTGGTGCAGAGTTCCGGGGTGCTGGAGATGGATCAGAAGCTCCCTGGCGGTGGCTGGAGCTGCAGCACGAGTCCCGGCAGGGCAGGGGGTGCGGGCTGAGGCGTGGAGAAGCACTCGGAGCAGGAGCGAAGAAAGCAGCGAAGGGGCGAGAGCAGGACCTGCCGTGGCGCGGCTCCCGGTGAGGCAGACGGGGCCCGGTTCCCGATTCCCGGGACACACGCGAAAAAAAACGTGGCCAGCAAAAACCCCCCAGCAAAAGTGAAGTTCTACATACCCCTCCCCCCACCTCAGCCACTTCTTTTGTCTTCATTAACTACTCTTGAGTACTCAGACATTAGTTACCTGGCAACTTATGGGAAAGAGAAAAAAAAAGAAAAAATTCTACAAGTGAACTCAACCCCCAACATTGTAAGACACCCATAAAAAGGGGTTCCTCTTACTAGAACCAAGGAAAAATTTAAAGTTTTTTCAGTATAGGAGAGAAAGTTGGGGAAGTACTGACTAACACTTGGAAACAGGAAAATATACTCTCAGGTGGAAGAATTTATAGTTGTTTACACCAGTCAAGAGTCATATGGAAATCCAGAAAGTGACAACAGGACTTAACACAATGGCATAGGATATCTTGGGTTGATAACTGCAAATCATATAACTTGGAATAACGAAGGGGCTATTTGAAATGGCCTATTCAGTTTGGAGGTTGCAAGCTAAATTTTTACTATATAGGAAAAATACCGCTGAACACAGCTCAGTCAGAACATGTCAGTCTGTAAGACCTTTAAAAACATAGGTAAAATGTTAGTACCTGTAAAGGTTGAACTATAAACTATGTCAACCAGTTAAAGATCAATACAGTGACAACGTCACTGTATTCATCAGTGGTATGTTGTCCCCTGCAGCATAGGGTCAGATGGGCATATGCAAAGCTATTTTTCTCTTTTCTTCTCTTTTGGTTTGTTTGGGTATTTTTCCAACAACACTTGTATTACATTTGTGAGAGACCAGTGCTTATGTGTTTTACAGTTTTACAACCTGCTTTTGGCAGCAGAGATTCAGAAACTGTTGTGGATTCTCCTGGTAAACCATCCCCAAGCTTGTAGTTATTCAAAGTTGTAAAAATCCAGAAGAAAGCCTGAATTACCATCATCTACATTTTCATGGGTCACTTACTCCCTTGTGCTGTCTTTCCTGAGGCATCAAACTTACTCTCTTGTGCTGTCTGTCTTGAGAAATCAAACCTCCAGTGACAGGAATAAGGTCCCTTTCCGTATCATATCACTGATCCTACAAGAAGCGAAGCATTTTCTTGTTCTCTGCAACAAAGCTCAGCTCTGAACATATCAGTGACTTGCAGAATTTTGCAAGAACTTTCATGGTAGCAATGGTCAGTAGGAACCGAGCAAGCAGACACTCATGAGACAGATGTGGGAAGGGCCTGTCATAGGAAAATGGAGTGCACTAGTGGGCAAAGGTGTTCAGTGTTTTACATGAAAGAATGGCTGTCAGAAGATGAAACAATGGGGCCTGGCTCTGCTCACAGGGGTTTATGGAATTCACTGGTCCAAAATAGATGGAGTGATATTTATGTGGAAGTGGTTTAAGAGGAGTTAAACTGTTTTGCAGTCTTTATGGAGCAGTCTTTTCTTATATGTGAGAGCAGAATCAGTGAGCAAGGTGAGCTAATAGTACATAACTAAAATTGAAGCCTACAGCAATTAAATTAAAAGCTAGAAAATTAGGAATGGTAAAACTGAATATGCTTTAATCGAATATAATCAGTTGAATACTTACATTATCAGAGTGGAACAGAAGCACAAAATAACATGATAATCACTTCCTGAATTAAAATTTTACACCAATAAACTGAAAAACTGCAGGTACCCCAGTGTATGACATGCAGAGTACTCATGATATGAAAACATGAATGATTTATATCTTCTTTAAGTGCAGAATGTAAATTAGTTTTGAATTAATTTCTACTGGGAAATCAGTAAATGAAACTGCCTCCTGTGGAAATGTTTTTTCCTTCCAATTATTGTTATTATTATTTTATAATTTTGCTGTTTGGAAAGGGAAAAAATGGCAAATTTTATGGTAGTAAGTAATTTAAGGGTTATATTGAAAAAATGTAGTGCTTTTCTTAGTAGTGAAATACACTGCAAGGTAGAGAGATGTTAAAATAACTTTGGACAGAAGGACTTCACTTTGTTAGGACAAATGGGTGTTAATGTCTTCAAAAATTACTCGATCTGAAAGGACAGGTTCTGGAAGAATGGGTGTGGGGGTCTTTATGAACATCAAACCACATTAGTCTGTTGCAGACCTGAGCACAGTCTAAACTTTAGAAATTTAGAGAAAATTACACAGGCTTAATAGACTCCAAATAAAGTTGCAGGACTCCACTGTCTCCTATGTGGACATTGACTTTTCAGAGTATGATTTTCTGCACAAATTTGATATTACGATTCTGTGACCAAGAAGTCAGTATCTACTTATTTTCCCTACACAGTAAATTGGTAGACTGGTAGGGAACATAAAAGGGTTTAGCTGGTACCTTATTATTACTATTGTGGTCTGTGTGAGGCAGAATCAGGTGCCAAAGCTTATGATGGCCATAATAATCACTGAAATTTGGGAAAAAGAAAAAACACTCTAACACTATTCCTTTAAGTGTTAGAGAATTGGGCATTATTTCATTCTGGTCAGGATGTGCCATGGAAATAATTCCATCCACCCATGCTTTTTTACCAGACTTTCTGCATATTTATACATTAAAAAATACCAAGAAATTCTCATTCATTGGTTCTACATTACACAATTTAGTATTTGATCTCTTATTGGTTACTGATTCCTTAGCCTTCAATGCTAATTTGGTCCTCATTCTTTGGTTCTCTTACCAATCTTTTCCAAGATCAGGTGTCTCCAACCACACCGGGGGTTAATGTCTGTTAATATCTGGTTATCTCCCTTGTGTCTTCTGGCTACTCCCAACAAGTAGATGTTAAACTGAGGAATCTTCTTCCTCAGATTGAGCCTTAGCGGGTCTCACCCAGCAGAACTCAAACCACAGTAAACATTCTTTTGACTTCCTCCCCTCCCAGTCCCCATCCCTGGCAAAGACAAACAAACCCATGACTAAAGTTACTCAAAATTTAAAGAGTTATATAATTTCCAACAACAGGTATAATCTAAAAATAAAGAAAAATCTCTTGTGAGTAGGAAGGGAGTTATTAAATGAATGGCCTGCTATTATTTTCACTTCTGATTTTTCTTTGTTTTTACCTGTACAAGTGTGTTCCACAGTAAGGGGAACCTACCACTTTGGGGGAATTAGGACAAACAGGTTTCTTAAAACACAGACATGCTTGCCTGTTGACACTGGACAAATGATTATTGCTTTGCCTTTGTTGTAGTACTGCTGGAGTATTTTGAAGGTAATCTAGGGTAAACTCACTGAGGAATTAGGCCTTCCCAGCTTTGTTTTGTACTCCTAAGCCTATAAAAATTGAGGTAGAGAGTTTCTTTGAACTCTGTGTCACCTTGTCCTTAGGGATTACTGAAGTATCTAAGTCAGATTAACTAGGAAGGAGGCTTTGGATGATTGGCCTGACCTTTACAACCTTTTCTACTCATTTTGTACACTTTATTCGTCCATCTCTCCCATCCTAGGGTATACCTTATGGATAATATTATATGGCAAACATTAAGTTTGGGAGGGAAGTAAAAGATGGAAAATATTAAATAGCTTTGTTTCATATAATGCAGTATTTTTTCATTACTTGTACCTTTGTCTTGTAACCCATCTGAATCCCTAAGTCCCCATTAGCTGTAAACTGTGTTCTCACCTTTCTTGATCCTCTGACAATAGGAAGGTGATGAGCTAAAAATGTAAAGATTTTTGTTCTTATGATTTTGGAACAACAGCTCTCCTGTTTTCTGCTGTTTTCTTTTCATGGACCATTAGCAGCTTCCAAAGGCAATATCCTTTCACTGTCACACTATGCCATGGGGTGCCATTTCAACAACTTCAGATGAGGGCATTAAGTACAATTCTGGATGAGAGTCAGAGCATAACCAAATAAAAATAATAAAGGAAACCTTGTAAGAGCAATTTGGAATGCTGTCCTGTGCTGAATTCATTTGCAACTTAGCAGAAAGCTACCAATCACTGGTGATTGCTACAATAGTCTTCAGCACCTTATTTAATCGTAAAGTATTTCATACCCTAAGAAACATCATTGTTCATTTGCTTTTCCTTTCTTGGTGATCATCTTAGCTGAATGCTGAGTGGTGAATCAGTAGGAGGGGAAGAAAATTCATGTTTCTAATTCAAGGAGAATAAAAATGGACTTCTTGTTGTTCCTCTCCCTTCCCCCTTGCAATTAATCTGGAGTTAAACATTTCTTAGGAGAATTTAAAAAAAATCCTGGAAGAAAATAACCTTCATAATCCTTTAGTACATCTCTCAATACATAGAGGTCAAATTGTGGCAAACATTGCATACAGGTCCAAGAGAAAGCATACTCCCAGCCAGAGGTAGGACTGTGGGGTAGAAGCCCATCTCCTCTAGGTTACCTCCGAGGGAAACAGAGAATTATGAGTCTTTAAGTCTTCACAATGTCCCATCCCTTGGGGAAGACTCAGGCTACCTAAAGCCCCTGAGTTGGCACTTAACTGATTTGGCACCAGCTTCAGTGCTTGAATAAATTATTCATTCTTTATAGTGGGGAAAATTTTTAAGGTGTACAATAAATAGACTGCTCAGAGCTAGAGCTGAGGCCTTTCCTGACTGGTGATGTATTCCCTTTCTATACCGCTTTTATGGTGACAGATATGCAACATAGCAGGCACTGCTTGGAAGAGTCATGCAGAGATCCACACAGAGCTCATCAGTGTTGTAGGTTGACACTGTCTGGATGTCAAGCACCCACAAAAGCCAGTCACTCACTCCCCTCTGCAACTGGACAGAGGAGAAAAAACTTATTTTACAGGTTCACAGGCTGAGATAAGGACCAGTAGAGATTACTCATCAAATACCATCATCTGCAAAACAGGCTCAACTTAGAGGTATGAAGTTAATTTATTACTAACAAAATCATAGCAAGATGATGAGAAGTAAAAATAAGACTCTCAGAAACACCTTCCTCCCACCCCTCCCTCCTCCCAGCTCTACCTGCTACCCCAGTGGTGCAAGAAAACAGGGAATGGGGGTTATGGTCATTTCATTTCCTGAGGCTTTTCCCACTTCTCAGGGAGAGGAGTCCTTCCCCTGCTGCACTATAGGGTCCCTCCCACAAGACACAGTTCTCCATGAACTTCTCTACCATCAGTCCATCTCACGAGCAACAGCTGCAATCTCATGGGCAACAGTACCCCTCAAACTGCTGCAGCATGTTCCACAAGGTGCAGTCTTTCAAGGACAGGCTTCTCCAGCATGGAAGCAAGGCCCCTCACTCTGTGGGTCTCTTATGGACTCACCAACCTCCTCTAGGCATCCACCTGCTCCAGTGTTGGGCTCCTCCACAGGCTGCAGGTGGACCTATGCATCCCAGCGGACCTCCATGGGCTGCAGGGGCACAGCTGCTTAACCATGGTCTTCACCATAGACTGAAGAGGAATTTGGGTGCCTGGACCACCTCCTCCCCCTCTTTCTTCACTGACCTTGGTATCTGCAGGATTCTTCTCACATGTTCTCACTCCATTCCTCTGTGGTCAGAATTAAAATTTTTTGGTTTGATTTCTTTTTAAATCTGTTATCATAGAGATGTTACCACCATTTCTAATTGACCCTTGGCCAGTGGCACATCTGTCTTTGGAGCCACCAGAGATTGGCTCTGCCAGACATGGAAGAAACTTCCAGTAGCTTCTGACAGGAGACACTCCTACACCCTCCTGCTACCAAAAAACATGCCATGTAAAATCAATAGTCAGCAGAAGAGCAGACCAGTCAAGAGGTTTAAGCATAGGACAGGGAGGAAGTTGGGATGGTTGCTGTCTTGGCTCTGCTGCTAACACTGGGCTAGGTACTTAAATCTGTGTATTTTTTGTCCTCTAAAAGAGAGCTAATCTCTCTTCCTGTGAATGTTGAAATTTTCTCTGGCACAGACCTTGTAATAATATCTTAAAGCCAGTAGGGAAGGTCTTGAAAGACTGTGAAGGTTTATAAAGCACTATGAAATTGTGCCTTGCTACCAGAATATTTACATTTGACTTGCACCTTACATAAAATACAGTTTTATACTATATATTATACTGTTATTCATGGACTTCCATTGCAATTATTTCAGGTGTGGCAACAATATTGTTACTGTGACTAGGGTTATATTATAGCCATTACTCTGAGTGATAGAACAAATTTCTGCCTCTGCAAGTCTAAGCATGAGAGGAATGAGTCACCCAGGCCAGGAGAGCTTCCTCTTCATTTTGCCTTGTTTGCCTCTGCCTGCTTTGTGATACCCCACCCTGGAGTGTTTTCAACTTATTGTACATTTGCTAGAAAAGAAAAAGCCTCTCTAAAACTGCTGGACTGAAAATGAAATATAGAATGGCTACAGGCTATGTTTTTCTTTGCTGGGAAGAGCTATGATGATAATTGTTTCTGTTACTCTGGCAAAGCTACTACTCTGGAAAAAAATGAAAAACAAAACAAAAAAAAAAGAGACAAAACAAAAAAAAAGAGACAAAACAAAAGCCAAGCTCTCAAACACTCTCTATTTGCGTGAACTTACCATAAAGCATTGCTAGTAATTATAGCAGCCAACGGCACAACATCTTACTTTGACTTAACTGGCATTTTTTTAAAGCTGAGAAACAATAAAAATAGAAAATTACATCAATGCACAGGTTCTGGAGATGTTAAATTTCACCTCATGAGAAAGCTGTAAACTTTCATGCCACATGTATTGTAATTCGCTTCAGTTGGTTATATACTAGTTTTCTCTATTTTTTTTTTTTTTCTTCTAATGTAATATGGAAGTGTAGAAATATGCAGCAGTGTTGGAAAGAAGGCTAAGCTTTGCTTTTGCTCTCAGTGCTGGGTTCCATCTGACAGAAATGTTTAACAGTGAAAGATTATCAAGAGGTAGAGAGATCATATGTTAGTCTTACTTCTTAATGGCTACAGGGTTGAGGTTAATTTTTATTAAGCTGTTTGGGTTTTTTTTTAATGACATTCTAAATGACAAATTCTTTTGATCTCCCCAAACATTTAAGAAATATCTGTTAGAAACAAATACATTTCAAGATAAAAATTTATCCATTGTGGGTTTAAATAGATTAGTAGTCCCCTCTAAATCAATTGAGCTTTAGTGAGTAGTACAGAAAGTTAAGCCATCTGTACACACTGCCAGTGAGATGATTTAACTACAATGTTCTGATATGGTAAGAGAAAAATTTATATTAAGTCAATGTTAATTTATTTAAATGTGAGCTGAAGATTGTCTATAATAGTACACATACATTATACAAGTTGATATGATGACAGAATTGTTTTATGCTATAAATACCTAAAGGATACAAATGCAGTTTAAATACCAAGTAAGGATCTGCGAAACAATGAGTCAGGACTTTACACTCTCTACCCCACTTTACACCTTTCCTGTCCCATATGAAACAACTGGTCCCAGCTGCTTGAATTGTGACTCTGGTCACAGAAATCCTTCAGAGGTCTGCTAGGCCCTTCTCTGAGAAAGGTGATGTAGATGGAGGGTATTTGGCAAGGGAAGGCCTGGGACACATTGCAACTAGTGGGGAAATCCAAAGGGACATTTTCCAACTGACACAGTTTACCTCACCTGCAGGTCAGTCAGTAAGTCAACTGTCTCATCCAAAGCACCCACTACTGTGATGAATTTACTCTCAACTTTGACATTAGTCCTCTCTTGGCATCAGAATCCAGACTCTACACTTTGTCTAAAAGAGTTCAAACTCAAGAAAGACACAGATGTGAAGCTGATTTTAAGCTAGATTTGAACCTCCTTAATCCTAGAATTGGTGCACATTGAAAGCCATTTAAAGTTGCCTGGCTTCTGTCGACCTAGCTAATCCCAGCAGATATGTTTCCTCTTCTGACACCTGTTATAGTGGCTGACAGGTCCACAGGTTCCACAGTACAGCTTTGTAACAATGGCTGTTTGATTTGGTAGCTTAAACTGGTTCAGAAGTTGTCAACATCAACAGAAGAATCATTCCAGGTAATGAGGAAGCCTATGCAAAGGTACCCAGTTCCAGTGGAAAATGTGTATACATGCCATAGCACTTAGCCACTCCTGAAAAAAGAGTTTAACTGCAGACCTGTATTTGGTGTGCTCTGTGCTTATACACAAGAGTTATGCTAGATCAGAGCTTATGGGACTGAGTTTGTTTTCTACGTGAGCTGCATGCACTCTGATGCTGCTGAGTACCGTACTGCAGTGTACTTTAGTTCTGCATTAAAGCTCTACTTCAGGTAAATTCTGATGTCATGTAGTAGTACGTATATATAAGTGCCGTTACTTTTTGTCTCCTTGCTAAATGGAGAAAGGAACCATTTAAATGTGAAACTAACCACGCTATAAAGTATATGAAAAAGATAGCATTTAAAACCTATGGGTCACATTTTTCAATGTGTTTATGGCTATGTGCTTTCAGTGAAATCACAGCATGATTCACAGTCTCCACACTGAGTAGAAGAGAAATGGGGAGAACATTTGAGACCGCAACTGGAAGTATGAAACTACATGGAATTCCTAGTAGAAAATGCAGGATCTGCTACACAATCTCTCTTTTCACAGTTTTAGCTCTGTCTCATTGAAAAGAGGTTGCTGGCAACAGGAGCAGGACAAGACCATTTTAATCAATAACACTCCTAAATGACATATTTATTACCTGTGAAAAAATGATGTGTTCATTGAGCAGGGGGAGAATCACATAGCTGGATTAGTAAGATAGGAGAACAGAATGGGGGATAGGTGCTGATAGTGATGTTATCTTCTGAAATTTGATAAGGGAAGTATGGAAGAAATCAGCAAAATCCTAGCTTAGGGGCTGTGAATGGAGGAGGTTCTACTTTATGTATGCCCTTTACATTATTACCAAGGCAGATGTAGATGTTTATGTTGTTTTGATGAAATTTATCTCAAGGCAGCAGAGGATAGCATATGTGATATAGAAAATAAAAAAAATAAAGAATCAGGCTTTTCGAGGTCAAGAGGATACTCAGTCAATCACAGGAAACTCTAGACTATCCAAAGCAGTTTACCAACATACAGTCAGGTCCTAGTAACTGGGATCAAAATTTAGTGGCTTAAAAGGTCAAGAAAACAGCAATGTGGGAATTCGAGACAGTCCAAACTTGGAGCATTCACTTTCCTTTCATGCTAACAACATTTTAGCCAGTAATCTGTTCTTTTTGATTTCTTCATGTTGGTGGTTGGGTTTCTCTCTTATAGAATTTTTCCCATAAATTGCTAGGAAACTAGTTACTAGATCCTTATAGGTACTTATGAATACTTAAGAAAGGCAAAAGAAGCAGAAGTTGGGAGAAGAGTGTGACATCTGGCTAAAATTTCTCTCAGAGAGTTTCTCTTAGAGGGACAGCAACACTGTGAGAATAGAGGCAGGTAAAAGGACGAGGGCTGGGCAGGCTAAATTCTCACTCTTTGGCATCAGAAGAAGATTGCAGACTGTTGCTTACTGCAGGGAGAATTCACTGGCACCACTAGAACTCAGCCCTGAGGGACCTATCACCATCTGCTCATGTGCCCCTAAAATCCTGAACATCACCTCTCATTGCCCTGCTGGGAGCTGGGCCACCACTGCCCCACACCCTGCTGTTTCTTCAGTTTTGCTCTGAGTTTCTCCATACTGTAGCCTGCCCCCTCCTGCCTTGCCGAGACATTTCTGCAGTTCCAGCTACCGCTGTGGGAATTCTGATATATCCTGTCCACCACCCTGGAATTTTTGCTCATTCCTACCAGCTGTGACAGTAACTGCACCAAAAGGAAAAGTGCCTGCAGCTGAGAAGACTGTGACTGAATCCCTAGTTCTATTTATTGTTAGTGCCATAGATATTATTGTTTTGTTCTCCTTGTTATATATATTAGTAAATAACTGTTACCCTCATACCTTTGCCTAAAAGCCCCTTAATTTCAAAATTATAACAATTTGAAGGGAGGGGGTTTACATTCTCCATTCCAAAGGAGGCTTCTGCTTTCCCTAGCAGACACCTGTATTTCAAACTAAGACACTTCATAACCAAAAATACTCCAGAGAGGAAAAAAAGAGGAGCATTAGTACTTACACTTCAAAGGAGTAAATCGGTATGTGCACACAGGGGCATAGAGAAATAAAGGAATTGTATTAATATTTTCAAGGCTCATCGAAAGCTAAATATGGATTTTTTTGGAAGTTATTTTCAGGTTTTTATGACCAGAGCTGGTTTGACAACTGTAGAGGAGATAACTCAGTTGCCAAACAAATGAAACACTGAAAGTTTGGATCTGGACATGTTTTCAATTAGTGAAAATTCATTTACATGCTCAATTCCAGATCTTTCTTCCCCTTCTCCAATACACTTTTGTCTGAATTACATTTTTTTCTACCTTGAATCGTTCCCCTTACTGAAATATTAATTTTTTTCTACCTGTACATTGACATTGCCTCTGCCTAAGACAATTGCATTGAGCCAATAAATAACATAGAGTGTGAAAGGAATAAGGTTTTGGCTTTCTGTTGTACTCTCCCCACTCCCAAACACTAAGGTGTTGTGTTGCACTAAAGCAGTTAGATGGTTTTGTTAAGATTTCACACTGGATGACTAATACATACATATATACATATATATACATATATATATATGTATGTATGTATGTATGTATGTATTATAAGTAGTTCTATCATATTGCATATGGTATATTCTATAATCCCCTCTCTAACCTTATGGTGTGGGTCTTCCCATGCTGACCCTTCCCCTCCGAATGCCTCCCATTGGCTGTATTTCCCCTATTCCACCCCCTTAAACTAAGTTTAAATTCTCCCAGCCTTGAGGCTAGGGTCTCTTTGTCTTCCCTGGGATTGATCCTTATATTAAAACCTATGGAGTCAGAGTCCTGGAAGATAAAAAGCACCTCTTTTACTTTTGTCCTTTCGAGCTTACTTCTGGGGTTCAGAGCTACCCTAGACAGAGCCCCAGGACTGAGCTACAACAGATTGGCATCCAACATATGGGCTTTAAGTCAAGCCACTTCCATGCAGTGGCTAGACATATTTTATAAGCCTTTGGACCACCATATACCTCAGGGCCTTATAGCCACATTTTAGACAGCAGAAAACTCCTGAGGGGGGGTCGAAGACACTTGCATCAGCCCAAAAGCAAGTCTGTCCTGGATAAAAGTACTCTTCTATAAGCAACAGAGCCAGCCTAGGAGGAGTAAGTAGCGAACCCCACCTGAAGAATTGTGGCTAGCCCTTTACAGGAGCAGGGGAGCGTGTGTGTGTGTGTGTGTGTGTGTGTGTGTGTGTGTGTGTGTGTGTGTGTGTGTGTATGTGTGTGTGTGTGTGTGTGTGTGTGTGTGTGTGTGTGTGTGTGGCGGGCAGTGGCATCTGTGCAGCAGTGAATCGCAGAGCCGGGGGGGGGGGGGGGGCAGGGGGGGGGGGGGAGGGGGAAGACACAATGAGCTGAGAGAAAAAACCCTTCGGTTTACAAAACGCACCCATGAAATAAGCCACACAAATTTCTTCTTAAGCGCTGCTCTTATTTCTCTTGCCCCAAGGTTAACCCTTTCCTGCAAAACTCGTGTGCTCAGTTTACAAAGTAGAAAAAAACAATTGTGCAACCTACTTTAACATTGCAATGGGAGTTAGGTTATTGTCACAACAGAGGCACCTATTCCCTAATTCTAGATACCTTAGTTAATGGAAACGTTAAAATCTCTAAAGGAAAACTAAAACTATTCACTCACTGCCTGTCTCTTAATTTTCCCCAATTTACCCAACAAAATATAGATTATGTCCATATATAGGACAAACTAGGAGGATTTCTGACTTATAAAGTTGAACACAGAGATTAAACATCTTCAAAATTCCTTCTGATACTCCTTTTAATTTTCAAAGAAATAATTAAGAGAGAAATGAAGAGAAAGCCACTAGAAACACCCCCAACCATGGTTCTCCCTACTTCTCTTTCCACACCCTCTGACCCTGAGCTGAGTGAGAAGCAAGAAGCATGCCAAGGAACACAGGGACCCTGTTATGATCTCCATAATCCCCCCGGCTTTCTGCCTTTCTCTCAGCTCCCCAGATCTAGCAGTTCTGTGCAGACTGACAAAGAACTTCCCCTGCACCCTCCTTCCCTACCAGCTGAACCTCAAAATGCACATCCTGTCAGCTTTGAAAATAATCCTTCCAATCCCCAAGACGGCGGCAGCCGCATGACCAGGGTGCAAGATGGCTGCGATTGCATGGCAAGACCCCCACCCAGCTTTTCTGCTTCCCATAATTCCTTCTATCCACCCATTCCCTCCCACAACCCTTTCCGGTCCCACAAACCCTTCTCTTCATCAGACACCCCTTTCCCCTCCTCCTTGCCCCTTTGTGGTCCCCTTGTGGGTGGGGGAGAAAGCCCTTTCTGGGTCCGCATGTGGGTGGGGCTGGAGGTGGGGCAAGCCCTTGCCCGGTTCCCATTGGGATGGGGCCTGGGGGGGAAGTGGGCTCCCGTCTGGCTCCCACGGGGGTGCAGCTGAGTCAGCAGGCTCTAGTAATCACAATCAAGAGAGAGAAGCCATTCTCTCTGCTGCACCTGTCACATGTATTGGGAAAGCTGGATGTATTAGGAATTATCAAACCTTCTCATACCAGAATAAAAAAGAGTTATGCAAAAGCCAAAAAGAATTTGGTCGGGACAGTGAAATCTTTAAAGGGATAATGAAAGCTATCCTAACATCTGTTGAATTGGTACTGACAGATCTTAAAGATATTTTTAGATGTGTCCTCACTCCTTCAGAGTTTGATCTCTGGGAGAGCACATGGAAAAGATCCCTGAGAGTGCTCCTACAAGAGCTAAAGCAAAGCACCCAAGGTGCAAAAGATTTAGAGGGGAATGATCACATATGAACATCTGTGTGGTGAAGGTCAATGGATTAACCCTGAAAGACAAGTTTGGGTGTTATCTAAGTTCATTCTGAGTAAAATCTCAGAAGCAGAAGGAAAAGTTTTTTACCAATTACCAACAGTTGAACCCAAGGGTAGATATGTTAATATTAAACAGCATGCTTCAGAAAAGTTTTTACAGTTTGTGGACCAACTTCGTGCTCAAATAGAAAGACAAGTATAAGATCCAATAGCATAGACAGAATTGATTAAAGAAATGGCTCAGAGGAATGCTAACGATGCCTGTCGCAGAGTAATGCTGGGATTGCCGATAGAACCTGCTCCTGTACTGGCACAAATGATAGAAGCATGTGCCAGGAAAGCAGAGATGCTCAGCACACCACAGAGGAAACCTGGGTCAACCAACCCAAAGACTGTAGCAGCTACAACATCAAGACTGTGGAAGCAACAGATGTCATCAAAACAGCTTCAACACATCATCTGTTTCCAGTGCAAAAACCCAGGACACTTTGCCAGAGACTGTCACCATAACCAGTAAAAGAAGAAGAGTCAGAAAGGTGTCAATCAAAAAAACTAAGACCAGAACGCAGTCCTGCTGCACGTGATAATATAAATTCAGCAGGCCCCATTACTGGGAAAGCATCTCTCTTAGTAAATAAGTAAGAGGGAGGGAAACCCCTGTTGCTGGACAGCAACAAAAAGATTTATCTAACAGGGTTTGGCAGCCTCATGGGCACTTCAAACTTGTGACTACCAAGGCTTCTCTTTTCAGGTCTACGCATTGGACAGTTGAAGTCCTGCCAGAGAACTCAAGAGGCTTGATGATGGATCTCTCAGGACTGGACAGTATTTTGTTACTGGGGACACCACACACACACCCTTGAAGACTGAGGTTGCTCCCATGACCATTAAGGGAGATTTAACCAACCTCATTCTCCTGGCCCGTTGCTCACACACACCCTTCTGTCTGACCAAATGGCAAATTATTGCTCAGGCCATTCCTATTCCAGAAGAAGTCCCATAGATGACAAAACACCTGCCGTCTACTGGCAGAAGTGGTTGACAAAGACAAACCCATTATGGGATGCAACCTGACCTGTGGAACAGACCATATCCATGTGGAAGGGCTATTAGACATGGGTGTAAATATAACAATAATACCCGAAAAGATGTGGCCTTCACATTGAGACCTACAACCTGTAGCTGGCAAAACTCAGGGTGTAGGAGGAGTAAAATTGGCAAAGACCTCAAAAAGCATTGTACAGATAGAAGGGCTGTACAAAAAATTGGCAATATCTGTCCAGTTGTCACTGATTACAAGGCTCCCTTGTGGGGGAGAGACACTATGTCCCAATGGGGGGTCAAATTAGTTATTCCTAAAACTCCCTAGGATTTTTAGAAGAGGCAACTGTGGAGCACCCTACCCAAAAGCTAACATGGTTGATGATACCCAGTCTGGGTAAGTCAGTGGCCACTTAGTAAGGAGAAACTCAAAGGGCTCAAGTTGCTCATGGAATAACAACTAGCCAAGGGCCACATAAAAGAGACAACCAGCCCTTGGAATTCCCTGGTATTTGTAATAAAAAAGCTAGGGAAGAATAAATGGAGACTATTACATGATCTCCAGGAAATAAACAGAGTAATTGGGGACATGGGGTCACTCCAACCAGGCATGCCTTCCCCAGCGATGCTTCCTGAAAATTGGCAATTAGCAGTCTTAGATATCAAAGATTTTTTTTCAAATTCCACTACACCCAGAAGATGATCCATGGTTTGCCTTCTCTATTCCTACTATTAACTGAGAAGCACCAATGTAATGCTACCACTGGAAGATTTTGCCTCAAGTCATGAAGTGTAGTCCTTCCACCTTCCAGTGCTACGTGGCTTCATTGCTGTCCCCAGGACACACCTAAAGGGGGGAAGCCGTCATCCTCCACTACGTAGATGATGTGCTTGTGTGTGCTCCTGATAACTCAATACTCCAACACATGCTTGACTTGGTGGTTAAGGTTTTAACCTCTGCTGGATTCCAGCTGCCGGAAGACAAAGTCCAGAGGGTGCCACCTTGGAAGTACCTGGGCTTGGAGTTCACTGTGCAGACTGTTGTTCCACAGAAACTGGAAATAGTAAGTGATCCCAAAACTCTAGCAGATCTCCATTCCCCATGTGGGTCTTTGAACTGGGCCAGGCCCTGGCTAGGTCATACCAATGAGGACCTAGAACCCATCAAAAATTTGATGAAGGAGGATAGAGAGTAAGTTTCTCCCAGGGAACTGACCCCAGAGGCAAAAGCTGCAGTAAAAAAGGCACAAAAGTCTCTGATCGAGAGACAAGCTCAACATTATCAGCCCAAGCTGCCTTTCAAATTCATTGTTCTGGGAAAATTGTCATACTTGCATGGTTTGATATTCCAATGGATCAAGGGGTGGAAAGATTCAGTCTTAATCACAGTGTGGGTATTCCTCTCCTACCAACGATCCAAGACTATCAGAAAACCACAAGAGCTGATAGCTCAGCTGATCCAGAAAGCCAGGTTGAGACTGCGTGAGCTGGCAAGTTATGACTTCACAAGTATTCACCTCCCGGTCAGACTTTCTGAGGAGGGAAAGAACTCTCCAGAGAGGTTAACCAAAAAGATGTTTGAATGTCTGCTCCAGGGGAATGCCAACCTCCAGTTATCCCTGGACAGCTACAGTGGGCAAATATCAGTCCATGCCCTGTCACACAAACTGTTTAATGAGGATTTCCTCCTCATTCCTCATGAAAGAAGGAGTCATAGGCTGCTCAAAGCTCTCAATGAGTTTACTGACACGTCTGGGAATCCTGTAAGTCAGCGATGACTTGGAGAAACCCCCAAACTCAGCATTGGGAAGCAGATGTTGAGTTTATGGAAGGATCACCCCAGGTTGCGGAACTGGCAGGGGTTGTGAGAGCCTTTGAGAAATTCTCAGAGCCAATTAATTTGGTCACCGACTCAGCATGCATGGCTGTGGTAGTGTCCAGGGCAGAGAAGGCAGTTCTCAAAGACATCGAAAATGAGCATCTTTTCAGGTTACTCTTAAAACTGATTTATTTAGTTTCACATAGAGAGCATCCATTCTATGTGATGCATGTAAGGTTACACACTGATCTGCCAGGTGAAATCACAGAAGGTAATAGCAAAGCAGGCTCCCTTGCTGCCCCATAAGAAATGGCACATCTCCCAGATGTTTTCCAACAGGCAAAGCTGGGTCACCAGCAGTACCATCAGAATGTACCAGGGTTAATCTGTCAGTTCAGGATAACACGGAGTCAGGCTTGAGCCATTGTGGCCACCTGCTCTGACTGCCAGTTCCAAGCCATGCCATCGCTGGGTGCTGGGGTTAACCCCCGAGGCATCAAGAGCTGTGAAGTGTGGCAAGCATACATAACACACATTCCCAGTTTCAGCTGCCTTAAATACGTGCATGTAAGCATTGACATGTATTCAAGTGCAGTTTATGCCTCTGCCCACACAGGGGAAAAGGCTGTGCATGCCAAACAACACTTAATGCAAGCCTTTTCAGTACTGAGGATCCCTAAGGAAATCAAAACTGACAATGGCCCAGCATATGTAGTCAAGGAGTTCCTAGAGTTTATCCAGCAGTGGGGAGTGGAGCATAATAAAGGCATCTGTGACTCTCCCACAGGTCAAGCTGTGTTTGAGTGGGCCCACCAGATGCTCAAGCAAGTGTTGGCTTGACAGAGCAGTTCCACAGTGTGGATGTCACCACAACAAAGGCTCTGCAAAGCCATGTTTACCATTAATTTTCTAAATTAATTTGAAAATATGAGTCTTCCAGTGGTACTTCACTTTAACAGCAGAGATCAATTTAAGTTGTCACAGCAACCACCAGTCCTGATTAAGGATCCAGGAACCTGGCAAAACCAAGGGTCCTTATGAGCTCTTGACCTGGGGCATGGCTATGCATGCGTGTCCACCCCCTCAGGCCCTCATTGGATACCCCAAAGGTGTGTGAAACCTTTTATCCCTAAAAATCCATCATCTGCAGAAGGAGATGAAAAGCAAGCAGCTGTTGCTTCAAAGAGAAGATGAAGCCAGAAAGAGGAGACAGAACCTTCCTCACACCTGGCTACATTCCTGCAGACCATTGACTTTTAACATGCTTTAATAAATGTTTTTCCTTTTAGAAAAGCCTACCTCCCACTCAACCTCAAGATGAACCCTGTCCAAATTGTCATCCTGTTCATGCTAAGCAGTCTGGCAGTGGCATGGATCACCCCTCAGCCACACCAAAACATTTAGATGACCCTAGCACAGACACTCCAACAAGAAAATATATGCCTGTCCAGTGCAGCAGCAAAGGACCCTATGTCTACCTGCCTGGTGGGAATTCCTTTGCAAGCTGAAGAGTATCAAACCAGTTTTAACAAACCTATGTCTAACCCAAATCCCAAATCAGACAACATTCTACCACATGAAACCTGTCATAAGCGAACTGTAGAGTTTGAAAACCCCATAGAAGAGTTACTACCTGATTTGCCCAAAGCAGCTCATGAACCCCAAGAGTTAGAACTTTTAAGTTCCTCTACAGCACCTTACTGCATTCATTTTTTTGTTCACCCATCAGTTAGCACTGAAGCCTTTCACAAAATGCTGCAATATTAGAAAGAATTCACCACAAAAAGTTGGTGTTAGACTCTGACCCATATTGCAGCAGAAAATCCAGACTATTCACATCCAAAAAGCCTTTCTAAAGGCTTGTTCCTAATTTGTGGAGTTAAGGCATGGGCAGGAATCCCATCTCAGGAGGGCCATGTACTATTGGACGGTTGTCCCTGTTAGCACCCAACGAAACACTAATTAGCGAACAGACTCAAAAGAACAATTTGGCCAGCAAAGTTAAAAAGAGAAGTGTTGACAATTTGGACCCAAATTGCAATTCTGAAATTTTTCATTGGTCCAAGTCAAAAAGAATTGCTGCATCCCTGTTCATTCCATGGGCAGCAGCAGCCAAAGCTCTAGGTAAATTGGGCCACTTAGAGTGCTGGGTAGTCAACAAGTGAACCTGACATCCACTGCCATCAGCTTCCTCCTAGATGACGAAATTACCAGGCAGGCAACACTCCAAAATCTTGCAGCGATAGAGATAGATAGGAGCCCTGATGCTGCATGTGCATGAATGTCGAGAATTTTCAGGTCTCTGCTGCCTCAACATGACCTCAAAAACACCCAACATCCATGCAGATCTTCAAGAAATGAAAAGCATAATTGGACAAGTAAAGCAAGAATTTGAATATTGGTTCAACAGGCTGTTCAAGGGCTGGGGACTCTTGGGGTGGTGGACCTCAATAGTTAAAACAATTCTGTCATTCTGTGCTATTTTATTTCTAATTGCGTTGGCATTTGGGATCCTACATTGCTTGGTTTTAAAAGCTCTCAGTAGTTTAATCCCTACTACCTCAGAAGTCAACCACATGGAATTTGCGGACCAAAAGCAGCCTAGCTGGCCCACAAAATCACAAATTCATATTCTGAATCAGAATAGGCCCGACACATTTCTTTTAACTTTATTTTTAATAAAAAGGGTGAGGTGTTGTGTTCCACTAAAATAGTTGGTTTTGTTACAATTTCACACTGGGTGACTAATATATATATATATTATAAGTAGTTATATCATACTACATATGGTGTATTCTATAATCCCCTCTCTAACCTTATGGTGTGGGTCTTCCCATGCTGACCCTTCCCCTCCGAATGCCTCCCATTGGCTGTATTTCCCCTACTCCAACCTCCTTATCCTAAGTTTAAATTCTCCCTACCATGAGGCTGGGTTTTTTTTGTCTTCCCTGGGATTGATCCTTATATTAAAACCTACGGGGTCAGAGTCCTGGAAGATAAAAAGCACCCGTTTTACTTTTGTCCTTGTTCAGCTTACCTCTGGGGTTCAGAACTAGCCTAGTCAGAGCCCCCGTACTGAGCTATGACACTAAGGTTTCATTTTGTATTTCATATAAGAGTTTCAAGCACATGCTAGGATGCCACAGTCCATTCCCCTCTAAGGGTCCCAGCCAGGCTAGCTCTAGTCCCTCAGAGGGGAAACAATGTGGCGAGGACAAAGATAAAAGACTAAAAGGTGCTCCTCCTCTCCAGGTGCAGTCCTGTCGCTGTATTTCAGAACTTACTCCATGAAAAACCTGGTAGGAAAGAGAGAAAGGAGAGAAAGTGGAGAAAGGAGAGAAAGGAGAGAAAGGAGAGAAAGGAGAGAAAGGAGAGAAAGAGACCCTGGGCACGTGGCCAGGTGGTTTTGTGCCCCCTTGGGAAAGGGGAGGGGGAAAGGAGGGGCTGCTGACCAATAGGAGGAGACTCCAGGACAGGTGGGAAGGGTGGTGTCAGGTAAAGGGGCACAGAGGTTCATTGGAAAGTTACATTAACAAAACTATTTAGTGTAATACAACACTAGGAGAAAAGCATGACTTCACCCACAGCAAATATTCAGTCCAATTGATTTTTTTACCAGGTTTCACTTATACCTGTCCAGAACACTGGACCAATAGACCCACAACAGCAACTGGACTGTACTAAATCAGTGTTGTTTTGGCTTTCTGCCTGTATTCTCTAAACTGTTGGGCATTTGGAGGAGGGGAAGATTCAGTGTATTGTCAGTACTAAGTACTGAGCTAAATTTTCTTGCACTCGTGAAAAGGTCAGACAATTTAATATGCACATTGAGTTCATCCAAGATTTTTTTTTACTTGACTTAAAACTTGGCATGATGTGCTTAAATCTAATACCATAAAAAGAACTGTTGAAAAACTCACAAGTTGTGGATAATTATTTGTGATTACCTAGCTCAGAGACCTCTAGAAAGTGAGCTATAATTTATCCCATACTATTGAATTATTCAGGCATTGTAAAGACCTCCATTTCTCAAGAAAAAAAAAAAAAAGGCAGTAAAGTAGTCTACTGATAAAAAGCAGTATTTCCTCTCTATTTCAAAAGTGCCAGAGATGCGCCCACAATGAACAGAAACGCACTGTGGCAATTTTCTAATCCTTTATGTACCACAAGTTTCATAATTGGATATTTTATGTTTCATGTATTAATTCTCCTTCCCTTCCCTTCCTTCCCTTCCCTTCCCTTCCCTTCCCTTCCCTTCCCTTCCCTTCCCTTCCTTCCCTTCCCTTCCCTTCCCTCTTCCCTTCCCTTCCCTTCCCTTCCCTTCCTTCCCTTCCCTTCCCTTCCCTTCCTTCCCTTCCCTTCCCTTCCCTTCCCTTCCCTTCCTTCCCTTCCCTTCCCTTCCCTTCCCTTCCCTTCCCTTCCCTTCCCTTCCCTTCCCTTCCCTTCCCTTCCCTTCCCTTCCCTTCCCTTCCCTTCCCTTCCCTCCTCCCTTCCCTTCTTCCCCATAATAGGATACTCAGCATCTCTTCTCAAATATCACCATATCAGGTGGGATTTGAAGATTATTCCTTGAATTTCTGATTTCATGATGAGTGCTGTCATAACCCAATGGCTTCTATTCATGTTCCTCCGACATGCAACTGTTATTATGAAGAGTGTAGTCCTTGTACTTGGGAAGTAATTGTAAATTAATTTACCATCAACAATTAATTCTCAGGAGTACTATAAAATTTGTTTGTAAATTTGTTAGTGGCGTCAGGTTGAGATTGACTCAAGCAAGATTTTGAGAAACCTAATAATTTTATACTCCCCACTTCAGAAACAATTAGTTTAATCAATCTTCTCCTTCTCTTTCACCCATCCAATAAACTCTTTCTTAAATTGATTTCATGTAAAGATTTAAGACCAATGAAGGACATAATTTTAAAAATTATTACTAGTTTTTAAATGGAGTTTTGTTGTTGTTTTGTTTTTCTTTTGAGGTGTTTACTTCAGGTTTCTTGTCTCATACTCAGCAGATACCCTTTAGTGATGTTCATTTCATAACAGAAAACTCATTATTCTTCACCTCCTAGGATGTTAAGAGAGCTTCCAGAAGCTCTCTGGAGGAAGGAGGAAAGGATTTTTCAAATGTCAAAAGTCACAGTGAACATGCAGGTGAGAAAGGAGTTTATCTTTCAAGTTTTCAGGGATATGAAGATCAGTCTCCAAGGGGTAATAAAGGATCAGTATTTTCTATGGGAAGAAATAGGGTTTGTTTCTCAAACTATGAGAATTGGATGTTCAATATTTAAGCCAGTGAATAAAAACATTTTTCTGGAAGTAAAACTTTGGTGATGGTATTAATGCATGCATGATAGCAAGTACTGAAAAAATAATGATCTGATGAGACAGGCAAGAGTATATGCTAGGTTGTTTTTTATCCTAGGCAGAGCAGGACATTCTGGAAGACCTTGGTTTAATTCTTGTGTCTGTCAGACTTTGTGTGACCATAGGTTGTTGCTGTGGGCGATGAACAAATGACATGAGACCTCGTTATAAAAAACGGTATCTGACTCCAGTTTATTAAAACAGCTGTCCTCCTTATATACCTTTTAGAACAGGCCACTCTCATTGGTTAGAAGAGTGCCAGAACTCTTCTTCCCATTGGCCCAAAGCAATGGATAGAGACAAGTCCATCCCACAGAAAAGAATCCAACACATCACTCTCATTACAATAACACTTGGGATGTTTATGTCAAGTCTGTGGGAATAAGGTCTTCTGAAACCTAAACACCATGAAGAAACTGAGTTCAGAAACTCAGAAACCTCAGGTCTAGAAAACTAGACTACAATAGGCAGGGTATTTTATCTGATAATGATTCAGGTATTTTAGTTCTGTAAATTTACTTTTATTGCATTTGGATTATGAACTCCTTAAAAAGCAAATGCCTTACTCTGTGCTCTATAATGAAAAAGAAACTTAAGAACAATAATGTAATGAAGCTAAATTTTATCATTATGAAAGCCTTATTTAGTCCAGTGAGTATCATGATGAACTGTGAAGGGTGTTACTCATGTTGCATGTGGTCTGAAACCTTACACAGAGACCAACTGAACTCCAGATATTTTATTGAAATTTTAGGTAGGAAGAATAATACATGATTGTGTTAAATGATCGCAGAGAGAGATTTTGCCAGTTTGCAAGTTTCCATATAACACTGTAAAAAAAATTTTAAAAGCCCTTCCCTTGGAAGACTTTGTAAAAAACCAAATCACACAAAACCCCTTGTATGTGAAAATAGCCTAAAAAGAAGAGTTGCATATTAGCATAATAATTTCAAAGCAAAAGGATAAAGCCAGGAAGCTGAGTATTTCATAATGAATGCAGCATATAGCTTTTAAACAGGGCTAACATATGGACAACTAATGTGAATGTGAATGCAAATTAGATACTTTTGATTGCTTGAAATAAAGTCAGCAAAATCCAAGCTTCAAAAAGCAAATTGTGTGGATTTAACTACCTGAATGCCACAAAAAGATTATTGTTCACACAATATTTCCATATGGAAGAAGGTAATGAAGCTAATATAGGTAATTCTAGGGCAAGCTGCCCTAGATTATTTGAAGATAAACTGTACACTTTCTCTGGCATTTTTTTTTTTCCTGTTTGGTTTCTTGATCCTGGTTTGTTTAACCTTTTACTTCTACTCTCTACTGAATTTTTCACCCAAAATTATGAGGTATTTTACTTTTAGATGTGGTATAGCTTTCTACAAACAAAGCTGGTTTTGAGATAAACTGACATGACTGGTGCTGGCTAAAAATAGCAGTCATTGGGAACTTCTCAATGTATAAAGCATGATTTAGGAGCTAATGTTCAAGGGCTCCAAGTGTCTTCTAGCTCAGGCAAATAGAGGGAGAAGTTCAGAGGTTGCCTTAAACCTTGGAAATGCTGGAGTAACTTAGTTCAGCAGCACACATTTTGCACCCAGCTTTTCTCTGCTGTGACTAGTAGAAAAACCGGAGAGTAGCATTTTCTCCATGAGCCACTACCCTTCATGTAAAAGCAGTAAAGTTACTCTTGGTAAGAGGGAAAATTAAGGGGGTTGTCTACCACTGAACATTTGTCATGGCTCATCCTCATTTCCCCAGCTGTCATGCCCTCACTGCGACCTGCAATTTGCAGGAGCTACTGCCAGGAGCTCAGAAGAGATGGGTGCCAAAGGAGCTACTTAGTTCGGAGGAACACCAGCCAAGTGGGAGCCTGGATGTTATGACATATCCACTTCTACTCCATTTCCTGTTTGTCCATCTTAAAGCAAAATCTTAGGCTCTCCCAGAAGAATCAAGACGTGACTTTTATGACCATACCGCCTGATCCATACCCATCCCCTGTCAGACCATCTTTCCCTCATTTGGAGTCATCAACTATATTGCAAACTGCTTCTCCTTTGCAATGAAAGCAGCTCTTTAGCTCCCCTCACAACCAGAATTGCCTTGCACCCTCAGACATCTCAGCTGTTGACCACTCTAAACATTATCAAATCCACATATACTGCTGATACATCTGCAGTTGTTCTAGGTACTCCTCTGATGCCTTCCTAACATGTCTGGAGATCTTTTTAGTGCATTAGCAGCCTATGCTGTTTTTTAGCATTCTTCCCATACTCGGAGCACATGGTTACACTAAGCCAAACCACTACAAGACGTGTGCAGTTGCTTCCTGTTCTCCTCATTGCCATAACTTGGGGAAGAGTGTACTGATCCTAAACTGCATTTCAACAAAAGAGGAAAATGGCTAAATGAGCTCATTTACATGTTTGCCAATCACTTGCCAATTTGCAAATATGTGAATTAGCACATTCTGTAATTTGCATAAATTCACACATAGAACTGTGCAAGACTTGGCAGCTATGAAACAAAAAACAAAACAAAAACTCCCAAAAACAAAATAAAGCAAAACAAAACAACAACAGCAACAAAAAGAATAAAAAAATGTATTAATGGCAGTGTAAAAAGGAAAGGAAAATAGCTCAAGAATATAAATTTCTTTGTGTTTATACAGATTCATAACTGGGAAAACCAGAAACAATTCTGTTAGTATCAGAAGTACCCATTTATGTAAGTCCTGAAACTGGGCTTCATGATTCAAAACATTCACTTGGGCCCTCTTCTTTCTTGAAAAACCATAAAAAACTGTTGCAAAGACTAGGAGGAAAATTTTTTGCATAAAGAAAAATGTAGCACCTAGGCATTGGCTAGTGTCAGCAAAGTGTTGTGGAACACTTAGAAGATTTTCTATCTGCTACCTTGTGTGCTTCACATCAGCATTACTCACCCCTGGCTGTGCACTTGCACTCTGACATTATATTGATTAAAGCAAATGATGTTTTAAAATCATGGCTGTGATAAAACTTAAATTGAGCCTGAAGGACTTCCTGGACTGCTGATGTAGCACTCATGTTCATATGTGGGGCTTAGCTAGCAAGGTCACTGAGCTCAGGCTGCAGCCTGACTTGTTTTTGTTCAGAGGAATCAAGGTAGCAAACAGGTGTGTGGTGTTTGCAGCTAGATTACTTCAGCTAGCAATTGGTCTTGTTTGGGAACATGTCTCCCTTTATCTTCAAAACTGTAGCAGCTTCAATTGGAACCAATACCTTCTTTATAGGATGGTAACTCTGATGTATGTGTTTATATCCTCACTTATTTGAGGGAAGACTGCTTGCTGTTGGACAGCTAACGCACAATCTTCATTATCTGTTCCTTCCCAAGAGCTGCTGTCTCCAACTAGTTATCTCTCAGCAGAGAAAACTGGCTGACGATATTAATGAATATTAATTACTTGGTCAGTTCCAGTTATTTTATTAGGAGAGGTGTAGTCACCATGCATAGGCGTGGCAAGGAGTGATGAATGGCACCTAAGGGGTAGAAGATGAAATTTTTATTTTTGGTATATTATGCTAACAGAATTGTAATTGTTGACAGTATATTCTGCTTTACCTGCAAAGGTTGGATTAATGGCTACTAAAGAAGTACATTGTCACTCTCAAAAAAAGATAAGCACTTTGCTAGTCCCACATCCTGTTATTGTTACACAAGCTGCTTCCTTCATCAGTGATTCTGACCTCTGTTTTCAGCAGATTTTTAATCTTATTTTAACTTGAAAATTTAAGGGGCAGAGATTTACTAGCTGTGTAAAGGCTGACAGAGGCCTCTTCTTGAAAATGCCTTTATTAGCAGGTTGTTTTTTTTTTTTTAATTTGAGCCAAAATGGTAGGTTTGGCTGGAATTTTTTGAACTCTAAAAGCAATATGGAAAAATAATGGAAGGAAAAGTAAAATAACTAAATAACTTGGTTTTGCCAAACTGTATTATTTTACTGAGGTTTTTTTTTTTTGTTGTTGTTGTGTTTTTTTTGTTTTTTTTTTTTTTTTGCATTATAGAAATCAAATAATACTTAGGAAAATTTAGATAATCAAGAGAGTTATTAAATATTGCAGGATCAATTTTAAAATTCAACTGAAGCATCTTCATTCTGTAATGTCTTGATACCACACATTCAGGAACCTTGCTAAAGTTTTTTGGACCATTGCTTGCAAGAGATAAAAACAGTTGCAATGAGCTAGTCCTTTGCTACTCCTGCTACAGGGGTAAGTGGACTGCAACCAGACTTTCTGATGGTATGACATATGAGGAAAACTGGTATTTCTAAAATAGCTGGAAAGATTTGCAGCCCTCAAAGTTTTACAGGTTCTTTCCTCCCTGACTTAAATGTCACACTCCACACTGAATATGTTTAGATGGTAGTGTCACTGACTACTCTGTAGACCTAAGTAATTAATCTAGTAATGCTCCCCTTAATGTTGACACAATTGTAAATCTGTCAAGGTAGAGACAATTTTGTCAAGCACAGAAACATAATCCTTCTGTCACTGAAGCAACACATTAGTTATCTGACATTTTTCTTAAATTTCTTCTTATGAGAGTTGGCAACTATCTTAGTTTCTCTCATTTTATATATTTTCAAGTCATGGCTAGATAAGATAATTCTGTTGTCTACCTCCCTTACTTAAATTCCAGGAAAACAGAGATGAGTAGATTAGCTTTTTAAAGATCAGTTAGTTTCTTTAATGGGTCACTTTGATTTTTCAAATCTGTAAAGTCATAGGCAGAAGTTGAAATGGTTTTATTTGCATTGGAGAAAATACATCCACTTTGTACTAAGCAAGTGTTTTACATATGTAAAACCAAAGAGTGCACAGCCTCATCTGCCACAGCAGTGATGAAGGAGCACCTTCAGAGTACTGTCAGCAGCCCCTGGTGATAGTCACATGCACAATCTACTTTGTAGACAGAAAGGCCCCAAAGGTTTGGTAATTTCAAGTATTCTTAACCTGAAGAAGAGAGGAGCTGAAAGGATAAAATATTCTACCAGAGTAGGAATATGTTATGCAAAACTATTCATGTAAATATTTGTGTTTGGGGTGGTATTGCTCCAGGGAATTTGCTCTTTGTAGGTTTTATTTCTGATTCCCTGAAAACAGGCAGATAAGGGGGCTGAGAAGGATGATATGCAAAGTCTCGACTTGCTCCAGACTTCTCAGGTGAAGCATGTAATTTATCTCCTCTGCGACTTTGCTGACCACCTGTCTGAGAAAAATATAGTGCATAAAAATAAATCTTTTAGAGTGTGGAGACTCAAAAATATTATCATTGAGGTATGAGTATTAAACGGATTGCAATAAAAATACAACTGGCCAAGGTTTACACATAATCTCCATACCTTTCAAGTAGACAGGTTGACTTTGGATAAAGATTTTTCATCCAATTTCTCTAGCAAATAGGCGTTAGCAGGTCTATCTATGCATGCAGGTTCTAAGAGTTCATTCTCTCTCTAGGCCTTTCAAATCAAAACACAGGAGAATTGTTTTTTATTTAGCACTAGGAAGCATCCTGTATGCTAGTGCATATACATAGCAGGCATGGAGCTGCTGTGCAGTCACTTTGTAATAAATGGATAGGGTGATGCTGAAATGATGTGAATATTGAAAGTTGATGTGTGAATGCTGAAAGTTGATCTCCAACTATTGGGAAAGTCAAAGCACGAAGGACTGCACAGACTCTGAGAGGCAGGACGAAGGAGGAGCTGGGTCAGAAGGGTGACGTGCACAAGTGTGAGGAGGGTTGGTTTACAAGTGGTTTGGTTTACAAGAGGGCTGGCTTATCAATAGCATATGTAAGGATTGTTATGGGTGCGGGCGGTGTGCCTGTGGCTGCAGCTAAGCACCCACCACTGTTTATTTTTCCTTATTCAATCCCTTTTGTGGTTCAATAAACCTTTAAAATTTTAAGTGAGTCATCATTTCTCACAATTGGCAACTCGTCCAGGATGAAAACCTAGTCTCCATGACCCTAGGAGATTTCAGGTGAGAGGCACGCCCCACCAGTTCTGGCAGCTTGATTGGCTTCTTCTGGTGTCATTGGTGATTTGCAGGTCAACACCCCAGCAACAACAAGGGATCAGTTAAGGAAAAGGAAGAGGGGGAAGAAAGATAAAGCCCCCTGAAAACCTCAGAAATAAATCTACCACCTTTTCATGCATGAAAATATCTGGAATATTGTGGGTATGATGTGTGGGGAAGGCAGAGGTGGAATCCAGGAGCACGACTGCAGTGTGTGTGAGATGCAGACTGGACAGTCCAGATTTATGAAGCGAGTATGAAGTCTTTCTATCCACAGTTTTGTATCTCTGTGAGAAGACCAGCTGGTGAAGAGACAAAGCAAAAGGTGGAGACTTAGTGAGCCCAGAAGAGTTTGGGTTAGGCTAGTTTGGGAAGAAGCTAGGAAGGGGGTTAGGGAAATGGAATTGGGTTGGTCAGATTGCTGTAATCCCAGTGCAGAAACCTCAGCTCCAGTCAGTACAGCACAGGACCCAGACCTGAGTCTGTCAGAGCTTAAGGACATTGGATGGTTGGGTGGATTTGGGGTGTGTTAGACTGCAGATGAGATGTGACAAACCAACTCCCAGAGAGGGACTTTGGCCAGAAGTAGATGGGATTTCCTTAGGTTAGGAAACTTCCAAAAGAGAATAGCTGGAGCAGCAGGCTGCAAGAGGTGGAACACGAAGGGGTGGTAGGATAGTTGGAGCAGATAAGACAACATGCTTGAATAGGGACAAGAGATAGGACTAATTAGGCATGCAGGATTGAGGGTTGAGGGGGAATTTGTACCCTCTTTTCCAAGAGAATCTGGACTAGCCAGGTTACGGACATCTGGAATCACCTAGAAGTTTAAGGATTGGAGGTGGGGATCCTGAGTATCCGACAAAATTTTAGTGTGAAAGCGGGGATTAAATTGGAATAGGAGCTTCAGGGAGGAAGCTGGATTGAGAGTTGTGAGACTGGTTTGAGGGTTGTGAGATGAGACAGAGGGATAGGGTCTGAACTGGGGTCAACTTCACCAGCAGGTTTTGGACAAACACCCCAGATTGGATTGCGTTGTATGGCAAGGGACAATTGGAAATGAACACTGAATTAAAAAAGTACTCTATTGCTATGTTGCTGTTTGAGAGTGGCTGCCTGGTTGGAGGAGGGTTTTTCTTGCTGAACAAAGAAGTGGATTGTGATTGGCTACCTGGAGGGAAGTGGGGGTTTTGCTGCAAGGAGTAGAAGGCACTTGTGATTGGCTGCCTGGAGGGAGGCAGGTTTTTGTTGAGGGGATTGGTGATTGACTGCCTGCAGGGAGACGGGATTTTGTTGCAGGGAGAAGATTGGTTCCCTGGAGGGAGGCAGCCTTCATAACCGATTGTCTATAGAGAAAGGGAAATAGAAAAAGGTAGATTAGAGGATTTCTTAAAGGAAGCATGGAAGGTGTACATCAGGAGGGATGAGGAGAAAGTAAAGGCAAAAGGCCAGAGTAATGATAACTGTCATTAGAGAAGGAAACCAGAATGCAAGAAACAACCCTTGTAAGGGAAAGGGACCCTGATCAGGAAAGGATAGGTGAAATATAGGGGAAATGAAATGGGATGTAGTTCTGCGGGATGGGATTCCTAAGAAGGAAATCAGGGAATCAGAAAACCAAGGCAAATTTGCTTTTATTGCAAGAAAAATGGACATTTCAAGAGAAATTGTGCCTGAAGAGAAAGGGACTTGAAGCTTTTTAAGAATGATCGAGAGGAGGAGGTGGAAGATTAGGAGTATCAAGGGCTCTACCTCCTGGGGACAAAGTACCATCATGAGCCCTTCTGAATCTTAAAAATAGGATCCCAAGAGGAGGAGTTTGAATTTTTGTAGACACAGGAGCTGAAAGAACTTGCGTTTGTAAAATTCCAAAGGTGTTGTGGTGTGTTTTGTTTCATAAATTTAAATTTCCTCATTGTAATGATTTATCCCAGTTTCCCCCCCCCCCATGTTCTGTTAGTTTAACCCAAGTTTGCAGAAAATTCTTTGTTCCTCCCACCTCATATTATCAATCCTCCTAAACCCCAGCCCCTGTCCCAGTCCATTCCCTGTCTGTTTCTGTAACCCTGCCCTTCGTTCCAGCACCTTCCCTGCCAATCCTACCTTGGGCAATCACAGAGGCTTCTTCCCCTTTAGAAATCCCCTAAACCTCGACATCCCATTGGCCCATGTGACCTACGTCTCTCCCATGTGCTCCCCCATTGGTTGATGGTAATGTAAACCCTGCCTCGTATTCCTCCCTTCTCCCTACCTCACAGGCTGTTGATCTGTAGCCCTGCTGCTACAGATTCTAGCAGCCCCTGCTCTGCTGCCACCTGCACCTATCGTGGGTAGGGAGCAGCCACACTCAACATGGTCCAGGTTAGGGGCTAGCTGGGGGAATTTCTCCAGCACTGTGTCACAAAGGGATGTGAGAAGAGTCAAATACAGTGCAAGTAGTAGGTGTAAAGGGCAAAGGGTTTAAAGCACTAGTCATAAAGCAAGTAAAGTTTGAAGGGACAAATAAAATAGGAATTGGGGATATTCTATTCATTCTGGAGGCAGGATGCAATTTATCAGGGCAGGATTTGCAGGCACAGTTAGGCATTGAAGTGGTCCCAGAGGAAGGGAAAATGGTAGCTAAGCTTCTCTTAGCTAAGACTAAGAGAGGAAGATGAGGAAAGGATTCATGAAATAGTGTGGGCAAAATCGGGAAATGGAGGCAAGTTAAACATGACTCCTATAGTAATAAAAATAGCTGATGAAGACCACCCAGTTCAGGTACGGCCATACCCGCTCTCCTTGAAAGGGAGACAAGGACTGCAGCTGTTGGTCCAAGAATTGCTTAAAGAAGGGACCTTAGAACCATATATGTCCCCCACATAATACACCCATATTACTAGTAAAAATATCAGATGGAACTTACTGGGTTGTCCAAGACCTAAGGGAGGTGAATAAAAGAACTGTGTATCAATATCTGGTAGTGCCCAACTATAAGTAATATTCCCCTGTCACATTAGTGGTTTAGTGTGATGGACCTCAAAGATGCTTTTTGGACTTGTTCATTAGCAGAGGAAAGTAGGGATTTGCTTTTGAATGGGAAGACCCCAATTCAGGGAGAAAGCAACAATTTAGATGGACAAGGTTACCCCAAGTATTTACTGAATCCCCAAATTTATTCTGACAAACACTAGGAGAAGTACTACAACTTTTGCCCACCTCACCTGAAATAAAACTTATCCAGTATGTGGATGATTTACTTCTTCCGGGAGAGGATGAAAAGAAAGTCCAGGAATCCGTCACAGAGTTATTAAATTTTCTGGGAAAGCAAGGACTTAGAGTATCCTTTTAACAAGAAAAACTTCAATTTGTAGAATGTGAAGTAAAATAGCTAGGATATATAATCTGTCAAGGGAGCTGGTGACTGAATCCTGAAAGAATTACAGGAATAGTCTCACTTCTGCAGCCAAAAACTAAGAGGGAGGTTAGAAGGCTTTTAGACTTGTTAGGACATTACAGGCTTTGGATTGAAGGGTACACTCAGGCTGTCAAGTTCTTGTATGAAAAGCTAGTGGAAGATGAGATTGGGTGGGGAAAGGAGGATGAACAGAAATTTGAAAATTTAAAACAGAAATTGGACAGTGTGCTGGGTTTGAGTCTTCCTGCTTTGGACAAACCATTCTGTTTGTAGATGTCGGAAAAGGGATAGCACATGGAGTGTTTGCTCAGGACTGGGGAGGGTCCAGGAAACCACTGGCCTATCTATCAAAACCCTGTCAGCCAAGGGTTACAAACTTGAATTCAGGCAGTGACAGTGACCATCCTAGTTTCCTACCTGTCCCTAGTAGAGGAAAGCAGTAAACTAATCTTTGTGGGGAAATTGAAAGTATAAACCCTACACTCAGTCAGGAGTATCTTAAGTCAAAAGGCTGAGAAATGGTTTACAAATTTCCTGAGTGTTAAAGTATGAAGCCATTTTAATAGATAAGGATGAGTTGAAGCTAATCACACATAATCATCTCAATCCTTCCCAGTTTTTGTATGGAGAACCAGTGGAAGAATTAGTGCATGATTGCTTAGAGGTTATTAACTATCAAACTAAGGTAAGAAAAGATCTAATGGATCAACCACTCCAAGGAGGACAGTGATTGCACATTGATGGATCTTCGAGGGTAATCAAGGGGCACTGGATGTCAGGGTATGCTATAATTGATGAAAAGCTGGTAGCCATAGAAAAGGGAAAGTTACCTTCCAACTTGTCAGCCTAAGCATATGAGTTATATGCCTTAAAACAAGCTCTAGAAATATTAACACAAGAAAAGGAATTGTGTATATGGATTCAAAGTATGCCTTTGGGGTAGTACATACCTTCGAAAGAATTTGGGGAGAAAGAGGGCTGTGAAATTCAAAGGGGAAGGGATTGGTCCATGGAAGACTTAGTTTGGAGGTATTGGAGGCCTTACAATTGCCTGAAGAGGTGGCAGTGGAATATATTAAGGGACATCAAAAAGGGGTGACCCTAGAGGTACAGGGAAACAATTTAGCAGATTTGGAAGCTAGGGATGCAGGCGAATTGAGGACAGAAAAATTAATGACGGCGTTAACCCCCATGGGAAAAATGCAGGAAGTTCCAGTGTTTAGTGAAGTGGAAGAGAGAGAACTCATCCAAATGGGAGAAAGAAAAGGTAATGAAGGGAAGTGGAAGTTTCCGGATGGGAGACAGTTGTTAAATAAAGCACTCACCAGGAAAAGGCTAGAAGGCATGCATAACAGGACACATTGGGATACACAAGTGTGGGAAATGTAGGACGAGAGAGCTCCCAAGGCCTTGAGCATACAGGCTCAGAGATAGAGATGGATGAAATGTTTGACCTAAGGCCTTGGAGAAGCCTTGGAAGTTTAGAACAGTAAAAGTAAAACTGTCATTTGTAGCTTAAATAGACATATGCTTTAAGCAAGTAGAAATATGCCTTATATAAGCAAGTAAATATGTTGAGCAAGATAGTTGAAAATATTAAAGCTTGTTAATAAAGATTGTTATAGAGTTATTAAAAGTAGAAGGTACAGCAATAACTTTTTGTAGAATTATATGATTGGATAAAAGAGATGCATTGCAGTAAAAACAGCAAACGTAGCAATTAATCATTGGTTTATGAAGATGCTAGAGAACTTTGTGGAAGTAGTTGATTGGATAAGAAATTTATAAAAGGCATTGTAACTAGAATTAAAATGGTTTTCTGGTGTAATGGTGCTGAATGCAACAACGTAAAGGTATTACCCTTCCATGAGACTGATTTTGCAATGAATCATTCTTTAATCGCCACATCAGTTGACCCCATCTCATCTGTATCCCAAACACACAAGAACTGAGTGATCATTTCCTAAGGGACTGTGGTTACATAGGAATTTTTGGAATAGATGAACATGTATCTGAATGGTGTGTGATATGTCAACAGGTAAATAGGAAAGTCATGAGGACAACACCCCAAGGAGGGCAGGAGCTAGCCTTATGACTTTTTCAGAACATCCAAGTAGACTTTACTGAACTTCCCCAAGTACAATGGTGGAAATATTTGCTAGTAATAGTAGATCACTTAACACACTGGGTAGAAGTGGTGCCTACAGTTAAAGCCACTGTCAGTATTGTAAGCAAACCCCTTTTGGAATTAATCAGTCCCTGATACGGGGTAATGACCAGGACTAATTCAGACAGAGGATCTCATTTCACATCTAGCATATTACAGCAGGTTGTTTAAGCTCTGGGTATAAAATGGCCCTTTAAAATGGGAGTTACACACTCCATGGCAAAGCTCTGGTCATTTTGAAAGGATTAATCAAACTCTTAAAAGAACTCTAATTAAGCTAATGATTGAAACACAAATGTCTTAGATAAAATGTCCCCCTTTAACCCTGTTAAGAATTAGAATCCGTCCGCAGTCAGATTTAGGAGTCTCACCCTATGAAATGATGTTTGAATTACCATTTTGACTTCACCACAGACAATTGCCACCTATGAGGAGAGGAAAGCCAGTGACAGAGTATGTCATGTCCATAGCACAGATCTTAGAAGAGTTAGGGCAGAAAGGGATGATTCCTCAAACTGCTACCCTGGATTTCAAAATTCATAGTGTTAGCCTTGGGGACTGGGTAATGATCAAGTCATGGAAAGACCAGCTTCTAACCCTGCAATGCCCCAGGATGTCTGAGAAATAAGGTCAAGTTTCCATCAGCCATCTCAAGGACTGCTTTGATAACACTTCAAGCAAAAGATTTGGATTTTATTGGTCATTAATGTAATTATCCTATTTAGTGGATGATGATTACAAGTATCTGTTCAAGGGGAAGTACTTGAGAAACAGTGGGAAGTGCTAAAAGTGATTCACTTGGAAATTTACAAAAGGAGCAGGACAGGAAATAGAGGGCAAGACTGGGTTGGCCCCTGCATTCGCCACCAAGAAGATTATATAAAGCTGCTATGGGTAGCAACATGATTGGCATGGTTGTTGGGGATAAAAGCCATACAGGAGCTCTATTATTTCCTTTTTATCTGTTACTCCTTAGTTGTCTTTTCCCTCCTGGAATCCAAAGTAATTCTTGTTACAAATGTTACCAATCACTTTGTCTAAGAAAAATTTGGGTTCTTTTTTCACAGTCCACTCCCACAACAACAGATACTGTTGTGACCCATCCAAATTAGAAACTTGTACACTTAACAGACAGAAATATTGGGTTGCAGAAAATCTAAGACAAGGTGGTCAATGGTTGGGAAGTAAATGTCCAAAAGGGGAAAGATGGGTTTGTTTTACAATTTCCCTCCAGGGTGGGACCCAGGATTTGGTGAAAGAGTAGGTAATAAGACAACAAAGCATGTACAGTGATCTAACCCTAGGTCAATCCAACATGAAATAGGAATCCCTAGATTAGGGAAAAACCTGTTTATGTACTTAGGGGAAAGGATAAGCAGAGAACTAAATGTAACCAACTGCTGGGTTTGGGGGCGGGGGGGGGCAAAATGACAGAAGAATGACCATCAAGGGCATTAGCTTGGGCCTTGTTGAAATGGAATTGAAAAAACATAAAAAGGGAGAGTCGACCAGAAGGGTGAGTCTTAAGTTCAATGGTAATAGGGGAAGACTGTCTCTGGTGCATTGGGAAGCATTTTCTTAAGGTAGAAAGTACCACTTGCAAGAGATATAAAGTCAGTAATGAGACTTTTGTATGGTGGATCCCCAAAGAACCAATGGAGTAATGGGCCCAGAGAAAAACTTAAAATAAAAGATTGCAAATAAAACAATGAAACTAGACTCTTCCTGTGTAATGATACAAGTAAGAATCCTTATTCTGAAACCCTGTAGATATACAAATTCTGGAAAAATATCAATCAACAAAGTAACAACTGATAACACAATTAGTTGAGATAAATCAAAAAATGAGCCCAAGTTCTCTGCACCACGGAGTTGGCCTAGGACCCTGGGACCTTAGACTTAAGAGATCAAGCCCCTTCCCTATAAGACACCCTCATCTTTATATGCAGGCCCCAGATCGGGTGCCCTCTGGAAGCAGCTCCAGGCCACGTAGCCTCTCTATGCTGCCTAGAGAGCATGTGGTCACTCTATGTATTAAAGAATATCTCTGGGCCTTCCATTGTATCCTGTACATCGTCCTGGTTTTTATAGCCATGCTTCCCAGCCAAACTGGGTCAGAAGTAGCAGGGGAAACACCCCCTCCCCCCCTACCGACTCCCCAGACTGCTACAAGTATTGGAGAGCACCAAACGGCCAGTTCTGGATATGTGGGAAGAGAGCTTGCCCAGAAGTCCCCTCCTCTGCTGAAAAGATAGCTGTACTCTGGGAATTTCACAGCCCAGATTTTTTCTCTTACCTGGGAAGAATGGTGTCTTAGTTTGGAAGACAGGTATCGCTAAGGACAAACAGGACCCTCTCCTGAAATGGAGAATGAAAAAAAACCAAAAACAGACAAAACCAAAACTCCTCTACCTGAATTGTTATAATTTTAGAATTAAGGGGCTCTCAGGCAAAGATGTGAGGATATGGATAACAGTTCTTTACTTGTGTTTAGCAAGGCAAAACAGAACAACAATAACTATGATATGAACAACAAAAAGAACCAGGGAAACAGTCACAGTTTTCTCTGCCACTGGCACCCTTTCCCCGTTGGTGCAGTTACCGACACAGGCAGCTGTGGTGCAGAGTCCCGGGATGCTGGAGATGGATCAGAAGCTCCCCGGCGGTGGCTGGAGCTGCAGCACGAGTCCCAGCAGGACAGGGGGTGCAGGCTGAGGTGTAGAGAACACTCGGAGCAGGAGCGAAGGAAAAGTGAAGGGGGAGCAGGAACTGCAGCGGCGCAGCTCCCAGAGAGGCAGACGGGGCCAGGGTCAGGATTGCCGGGGCACACATGGAGAGACCATGGCAGGAAAAACCCCGAACTCCACTCCAGTGGTGCTGGTGAAAACCAGATCTCCCCCCTGCGCAGTCTGAAAGCCACAGCCTCCTGTGTCTTCCCCCCACAAGCCCACCCCCCCAGCAAAAAGTGAAGTCCACGTGCTCCTCCCCTCCCTCCACCTCAGCCGCTTCTTTTGTCTTTCTTAACTATCCTTACGTACCCAGAGATTCGTTCCCTGGCAACTTACGGGAAGAAAAGTTCTACAAGAGAACCCAACCCCCAACAGATGGGGATGATTTAGGGGTACCGGTTTATGAGGCTTTTCAAAGAAATAGAAGGGAACTAATTGGAGGAACTCAAAAATGAGTAAATGAGGAATGGCCTCCTGAATGAATATTGGAAATGTATGGGCCAGCCACATGGGCACAAGATGGAAGTTGGGGATATCAAACTCTGATCTACATACTAAATTGAATCATAAGACTCCAAGCAGTTGTAGAAATAATAACTAAAAAAACTGCTTTAGCACTGTAATTAATATCTAATTAACAAACAAGAACCACTATATATCAGAACAAATTGGCCTTGGACTATCTATTAGCAGAGGACAGGAGTGTCTGTGGGAAGTTTAATACGTCTGATTGTTGTTTGAAAAGAGATGGCAACAGGGATGCTGTCCTGGATATCACCAAAGATACTGGGAAAGTAGTCCCTGTCCCAGTCCAAAAACGGGAATCAATTTTAAAAGCCAGCTGGTGGGACAACTTACTGGGTATGGAGTGGTGGAAAATGTTAGGCTTCCTCCTCAGGTATGCAGCATCAGGATTATTTTTTCCTTATATGATTCCCTGTTTCATTCGACTAATCACAAGAGTAATTCAGGGTATGCTGATAGTGGCAATGCCTATGGACCCCAAATCATCTATAGCCAGAATGGCACAGAGTACAGTGCTGAAGAAGCAGAGCAAACTAGAGGACCCCTTCAAAGAAGCCAAATTGATCCATGAGTGGATTCCCCCAAATGAATCAAAATTGTTGCTCAAGCCAAATAACTTATAAAAATGAATTATAATAAATGGATAGTGTGATGTTGGCTCTCGTGAATGTTAAATATATATTATGAGGTAGAAAGAAGTTCTGATAAGATCTGGTGTTTTTTACCTAAGTTTTGTAATGTTGAAAGTTGTTCTCCAGCCACTGGGAAAGTCAAAGCACAAAGAACTGCACAGACTCTGAGAGGCAGGACGAAGGAGGAGCTGGGTCAGAAGAGTGACATATACAAGAGTGTGGGGAAGGTTGGCTTACCAGGGGTTTGGTTTACAAGGGGGTTGGCTTGTCAATAGCATATGTAAGGATTGTTATGGGTGCGGGCAGTGTGCCTGTGGCTGCAGCTAAGCACCCACCATTGTTTATTTTTGATGAATGAAAGATATAATTTGAGGGACTTCTCATTCGACGAGTGGGATTGGAGAGGTGGATACTTCATTACCCAATCTGTAGTCAGTGTCATGGAAATTATAAATAGCTGAGGTTTCAATAAACTTGGTTCTTCTTCTGTGCCTGAACACCTGTTGTGTGTGTGTTGCTGTGTGTCCCTTTGTGTGCCACAGCGACAGGGGTTAGGATTTTTTCCTTTTGTTTCTTTACCTCATCGAATTCTGTCCCTTATTTTGCTAGGAAACAATAACTACAGATACTTAAGAAAACAAAAGGTGTAGATGGGTGTCACAACATTCCATTGAAATGGCCCTGACTAGGAGCTGGCTGCAAGTGATAATGGGAGAGAAAAGGTGAGGGGGTCTCTGGAAGGTTGGAACTAGGTTTTTGATTGATCCGGTTTCTAGTTTTGGGAGAGTAAGGAGTGGTTTGCCATTTTTCCCTGCCCTCTGACCACTTGGAGCTCAGAACCAGTGTGTGTGGTGCTGAAACTTGGGTATCAGCTCCCGCACCATGTTGCCATGGCCACTCCAGTCCAGTGCATTGGACTCTGAGACCCTGGTCTGCTGTGATTTTCCTGCACAGCAAGTCTGCTTAATTATGGTTTTTTGTTTCCCAGACGTTTTAGAGGGGGATGGGGGGATGTCCCCTTACGGGCTACTTTTGCGCACGATTACCTGGCAAATCGCGACCTGCTGCCCATCACTTACAGTCTCGGAAAGCTGCCATTAACTGTGTGGTCTCTGAGCTTGCGCCACAGCACCCCCTGCAGCCACGGGGGAATCACTTCACCTGTCCTGACCACCGGGAGCCCCAGCACCCCACCAGTCATGACTGTAAAGATGAAATTTTACATCAAAGGGGAAATTAAAGAGTAGGAAGAGTCCAGAGGGTATGGAGTAATATTTTCCACTTCAAAAGAGGTTCCCACCTTCCTTGGGAGATACCTGTCTTTCAAACCAAGACAATATGGTAACCTGCTGAGGCACAAAATTTCCTTGCATGAAGACATTACCCTTGCTGAGCATGGGCGTATTGGAAAATCAAGCAGGAAACTGACTAAGTTGATTTAGATTAGCATCTTCCCAGCAAATGTTTGGGGGCAGTTTTCAGGTGTCTTCTGAGCTCATACTCCCAGCTGAGGGTGTTTTGCAAAAGGAAAAGTCATGAGTAATCAACCAGCGATTGTTTTTTTTTTTTCTCTATAGAAGGAGCAAAGAGCAGGGGTCAAGAAGTGGAAGAGTGCATGCCAGAGCATAGAAGCCAAACAGAAAGGTTGACCTGAGGCAGGCAGCCTGAGAGAACACATTTAGCGGGCCCATGTGCTTCCCTGAGAGTGAAAGCTCTGTCAGGCCAGGAACCTGTTCATCATTAGCATTTCTTAGAAAGCAAGGGAGAGTGAGTCTGCTTTGTGTTTTTACCCACTGAATAATTGGAGTGTTGTAAGCTCCAGGTTGGGCTAATGGTCACATTATCTTCCTTTTCTCTGCTGTGCTGCACATTGGACCACTAGGATCCAGGCCTGGCACTGCGGTCTGTCAAAACTCCTGCCTGTAAGGCATCTGTAGTACCAGATGTGCAATATATGGCTTCAGACAACACTTCATTCTCTCTTTATTTATTCTGCTTCATCTTGTCAGAGAAATAAAAGACTGTAATCAAACACATAAAGCACTTAGACACATCTTTAGAATAGCTTTGCATATTTAATAAGGAGTTTCACAATGTCTGTCACCACAAGAACACTTTTAATAATGTTTTAATGTTTTAACATTTTAAAAAATGTTTTCTTTTGTATTTCAATGCTGGTAATTTCCTGTCTTGATCACAATTAGAAAAAATTAGGGTAAGAAATGTAAAAGATTATATTTGATTGTGTTCTACTTTCCCAAAGGTATGTGATCTGAATTGTTTCACATTTAAATAAAAATTTATGTAATTTCTTATTTAACAGTATTGTTATTCCTTTTCTGAATTAATTCATCCTGCAGGCGGATTTGTGTTTGGCTCTATCTTGATTGCTTTTTAACCCACTTGTAGAACATAAATACTATAATGATTATGGTTTTTGAACAGTTGTCTATAATCTAGAGCTCTATAGAATTTACACTCTTTGGTCTCTGGAATTAATGCATATTCACATTTTGCTTGATCTCTCTGTATCCAGATTGGACTAAGCAATAACAAAAGTTCTGATACAAAAAATACATTTCCTTCTATGAAGGCCTGGAGACATTCCCTGAGTTGGGGAGACACAAGGGGTTTCTCTCACCGAATATTCTGTTCTGTTATGCCAATGTACCCCTGTTCAGCTCCCTCGGTCAGCCCTGTTTGCCCCCTAACTGTCCCTGTGTCCCTCAGTCACTTCCCCTCTATTTCCCCATTGACCTCCACACCCTAACCCCACCTTTCTACTGCCCCCATGCCCCTGACTGTTGGCTCCTGATGCTCTCTCAGCTTGACCATCCCCTTACTTGAACCTGGAGTAAGCCTTGTCTTTCACCCTGGACTCTCTGCAAGCATGGCTGGAATAAAACATCTCCGTGGAACCCTTCCTGTCTCTTTTCCTTCACCATTGTTTTGGTTTAAGGCAAATTTGGGAAGGAACCCTTGAATAGGTTCCTCTAGAAAACCAATCTAATGGTTCCTCTCTCTAACTGGTTTAGGAAAGGAAAAGAGGGAAAAAGTGGAAAAAATGTGTTTATTTAACAGGCTAAGTACAACAAATGAACATTAAGGAACAAAACTTCCTGTTGTTCCGTAGAGATGACAAATCTAGTCAGTCTGTGCTGTGGGTGTAGCTCGGTTTGCTTAGTCTGTGTCAGTCTCTGGCACTGGGAAATGCCAGGCCTAAGCCAGGTCCAGTGGGTCACAGGGATGAGTTTTTGGTGCTCTGTTGGGGGTTAGTCTAGAGTAGGTTTGAACAGTTCTAAGGAAAAAAAGGAAAAGAAACTCATAGTCCTGAAAACTTCTGTGTTTCAGTTAGCCACGAACTAACAGAAAGTAAAGGAGAGCTTTCTCCTGCTGTCCATACTGTAGACTACACTCGCTGTGTGTTCTCTAAAACTGTAAACTCTTATCTTGATGTTTTGAAACCACCTGCCTCAGATATTCCACTGCTTCTTCTTCACTCTTAGATCCAGTCTTAAAGGTGCAGAACTCATTTTTGATTTAAACAGACGAATGGGGATACAATTCAGTATTAACCCAGGACAACCATAACTGCAGCTATCCCGGCCTTCAACATCGTTTGGTATTTCAATTACTTGTCTAATCATGGAGTGAAGTGCTGAACTGACATGAGGCATAGTTCACAAGCATCAAACTGTGGGAAATTAATTTAATAAGAAGGGTCAGTCTAGCATGTTTTCTTGACAGAAATACTTGAACATGTGCTGTGAAGTAAGTGGACAGTGTTGGGAAGACTTTGGATACATTGCATGTATGCGGACAGTCTTTGTGGTAAAAATCACAAGAGTATATGTGGTACACATCCTGGAAATGGCAGATTCAGTACACAAGGACTGTAAGATTTATTCATACTTACCTACTACTCTTCAGCAGGCACATATTAGGACCATGTGTATTTCATTCAGTAGGAAAAAACAGGTTTGAGGGATGCCAAAACCAGAATAGCTTTATATAAACATCAGGTGTAGGGTTTCTTTTGTGGACAATTTAACCACTAATGAGTGATACATAAGATTGTTTACTGAGTGAAAGTGTCTTTCATATCTTTGATGAAGGCAACAAAATAACCATGTGGAGACATGAAAAATTAGAAGAAACTTTTTTTGTGCTGCTTCACTCCATGTAGGTAGAATTGTATCTGTGCATCTTTGTAACTTTAGGGTCTTTTAAACACAGATAGAATAAATGCCAAATGAAAAACTGCTGGCATCCTTACATAAACATAGGATGAAGTAGAGAGTTTCTGTAAATCTTTTGTGTAAATGGTGGCACTGCCGATATCTCAAGAATCAGAGATGGTTAATAATGTACCCAGACATTTACAAAGAAAGTAAATGGGGTTGTGAAACAGGGTCTTGACTTACTGGTGAATCAAAAACTAGGTCTTATATTCTCAAAGCAGGGGGAAAGATTGTATTGCTTAGTTTGTTTAAGTCTAGGGTTTTACAGCAAGTTTGGAAAAAAAAAAATGTTACTGATAGTGGACAGACCTCAAAGACATTTGGCAGAGATAAGAAAAAAATAACAAAGCGAACACTGTAACTGTGCTGAAATCATCCCCAGCTAGTTTAGCGGGTCTATTTTCTGCTGTGAGATAGGATTAGGAGAAAAGCAAAGCAGGCCCAGACTTGGAAGGGTATAAAGAAAACTTTATTAATAGGACTTAAAGAAGAATAACAGGAATAAGAATAAAACTTTCAGAACACCTCTCTTTCTCCCCCACACACCTTCTTTCCTTTTCACTGACAACATACAGAAATGACACCCAGAATCCCCAGTAAGTTTTCCACCTCTAGAATAGTCTTTCTTCGGTTCACTTAGGGAGGGTAATTTCTCTTGTTATGCTATGGAATATTCTCCACAAGAAAATAGTTCTCTCATGGCTTCAATGACACAGCAAATCAGCCGCCTAGGAAAGGAAAATTTGTTTGCATTATGAAAGTCCCTCCCATGCCTTGCAGCTCTATCACAGTTGCTTTCATGGGCCATGTCAACTTATTGGGGTGCTATTTTAAGGATGAGCTCTTTTAGCATAAAACCAGAAGTTATTTTCATCCATCTCTGGGAACAGAGATCTTCCCCTTTCATTCCCAGGGCAAGGTTTCTTATTTTTGTCATCTATCTGTATTCAAGATTTTCATTGGATCACAGCTGCCTCAATATCTGCTTACTTTAATACTGGTGCCACTGGTTACTGCAGTAGTTAGAATGCTACATCCCCCCAGTGCATTTCCATGAGTCACAGGGAAAAAAACAAAGTCTGACATATCAAATATATCTTCATCACAGACTTAAAAAAGAAATTTCAGCACAAGACCAAGGCATCTCTTCAATTCCCCCATCTAGAATTTAACTCCATCTTCACTGACCTCTGACTGCCATGTTGTTGTCTCTATATGTTTCCACCTTTTCCTTTTTTCTGATTCATGAGAGAATTGGTGTTAGTATGGTCATTTGTTCTCAAGCATTATGTGGTGGTTTGAACAGGAAGTGAGTTTTTTGGGATTCGGTGGTCAAACCAAAGAGTGTTCAGGTTTGAATATTGACACTTAGTGTGGCTACTGAGGACAAGGATCCGTCTCTGAGAACACAGGGGGTTAAAAGTAGAGGGCTCCCGGGAGAACTCTCTCTTGGTTCCGGTCCATGAGGGAGTTCAGGCCTCTCCTGCCCAGCTGCGGCCTGGGCAGGGCAGGGGAAGCCATGCGGCTTGGGCGAGGTAGGCCAGAGCCTTGAGCAGAGAGGGGGAGAGAAAGATCCTGTAGGATGGAAGGGTGGAGAAAGTACAAGAACCTTGAGAGGTATCAGGCAGTCCCCCTTTCCTTCCCCGGAGAGAGAAAGACTGTGCCTATGCCACCTTGAAATTTGATATCGGCAGCCGGGCAGCACGGCCGAAGGAGTAAGGAGGGGGTTGCGCGAGAAGGTGCCCAGCAAGTCAAGTTATGGGAGTTCTGGGAAGGCACAGCTAAAGGTTTTAACTCTTTTCGTAGATGATGAAAACTTTATAAATGCTGATCCTCCTGAATCTGAAGAAGGAAGATAGAAGTGAAATAGAGAGAACTGGGTAAAAGTGATGAAAGCTCACGCAAGTGAAAGATTGTCAGAAGATGCTGAAAAGAATCCTAGGTGGGAGAAGATGATGGAGTGGACTTTGGCTGGACTTTTCTTGTATAGCCATGGACGGACCCATTTTTTTTCTGTAACACAGAGATTGCATCTGGGGAGAGGCATTGGCTTGGAGCCAAGAGTGGACAGTGAAAGAGTAGTGTGAACAGAGACGGAGAAGAAGATCTCTGTTCTCAAGGCTCCTTGGCCCCAGGGGGTGAAACTGGGGGGAGACTGGGGTCCTGAGATTTGAGAGATTGTCATTTTTTGGAACTAACCAAAACATCTTTAAAAAGAGAAACCCTAAAAACAGTTCTGGTCCATGCACAGTGGTGAGAGCACTAGACATAGAAGAAGAGGTCACGATATGGTGCAAGAAGGACTCCTATCTCTCCTTGATGAACTGAGTACTGATTATCAGAAGGGTGGTAATGGACTGAGGATTGATTATCTAAGAAGTAGTAACTTGACTGAGAATTTTTAATTTTGTCTCACTGTGTTGAGAACATGGGTGGGGGGAGGAGGAGTGTTTCTAAAGTTTTCATCCCCTTCTGTGTGTGTCTTCTTTACATATTGTAAGTAAATAAAGTTTTTCTTTCCTTTTGTTCCTAAGTTAGAACCTGTTTTGCTCTGTTTTTGGTCACATCTCACAGCAAACACCAGAGACAACATATCTTCATAGGGGCACTGGCCTTGTGCCAGTGTCAAACCATGACACATTATCAACTGAAACAGTTTTTATAGAGCCCTGAAATGTTGAAAGGTTAATCTGGTCCAAGGTCTGCATCAGGAACATAACTTACCATGCCTCTTTGTTAGCCACACAGTCTCTGTTGACACCATGTAAACTGTGCCCAGCCCAACTCTGTCAGGGAGCTGAAAACAGGAAAAGCTGCTGCCAACACTTTTGTCCTTCTGTCTGCAGCAAAGCTGTCTCAAAGTAGCTCACAAATAAAGTTCATTGCAAGCCATGCCGAGGGGTCGTGGCCGTGCGGCACCACCCTGGCCAGTCTGACCCCAGCCACCTGGCTTCTTCCAGTCTGGGATGGCAGTGGCTGCATCACTGCTCCTGGCCTCGAGGCCACCCCCAGCACAGACCACAGGGCCACTCCTGGTGCTTATCTCTGCCTCATAGCTGCTCCTGGTGCCAATATAGCCTCTATCCAGCATGGCCTGGTGGCTCAACTGCAAACAAAGTAGCTGTGGGCTCTGCCAGGATGGGGCCCAGCCCCATTAGCAAGGGGCCCCAGCACCTTCTGGACAGGGCCCAGCAGGCTCCCTGGTGAGGGGCTCAACAGCACACTCACGACCCCTCAGGGGCAGAAATCTTGGCCAGGCCAGCCTGGGCCTGGCCATGTGGGCCAAGCTGGGCCAGCCCAGCCCCAGCCAGCTACCTCTTCCGAGACCAGAAGCCAAGAGAGTGATTCCTGGTTGTTGGGTTTTTTGTCCTAAAATGTGTGTTCACAAAGGCATATCCACACTTTTTATGGGTTCAATCATGTGTCATTATTTAAAACTGGCTGCTGATTTATTCTCTGTTACATCCAAAGGAAGCTAACAAGGGCCCAAACAGGGAACTATTCCATACCAAAAAATTAATCAATACTAAACCAGGACAGCTAGGTAAAAGATAATTCTAGCAGGGTGAGATTGTGACCACTGACTCAAGAAACCCATGGACTCAAGGGAATGACTGATCAAGCAGGGTAACAAAAATGAGAAGCAAGAGAATCATTTAACCAGTAGAAGGATTAATACCAATTAATAAGGGAATTAGGCAACCTGCAGTTGGTTGTTGGGGTTTGGGTTCACTTGTAAAAATTTTTTTTTTTTCTTTTTTCCCATAAGTTGTCAGGTAACTAATGTCTGAGTACTTAAGAGTAGTTAATAAAGACAAAAGAAGTGGCTGAGGTGGGGGGAGGGGGTCTTTTTCAGGGGTGTCCCGGAAATCCGGGAGGGAAGCGCGGGACTGCCTCGCCGGGAGCCGGGCCACGGGGAGCCCTGCTCTCTTTGCCTTTCGCTGTCTTTCTTCACTCCTGCTCCGAGTGTTTCTCCAAGCCTCAGCCCGCACCTCCTGTCCTGCCGGGACTCGTGCCGCAGCTCCGGCCGTCGCTCCTGCTCCGAGTGTTTCTCCAAGCCTCAGCCCGCACCCCCTGCCCTGCCGGGACTCGTGCCACAGCTCTGGCCGTCGCTCCTGCTCCGAGTGTTTCTCCAAGCCTCAGCCCGCACCCCCTGCCCTGCCGGGACTCGTGCTGCAGCTCCGGCTGCCGCCAGGGAGCTTCTGATCCATCTCCAGCGCCCCGAGACTCTGCACCACAGCTGCTGGTGCCGGTAACTGCACCAATGGTGGTGGGGGGGAGGGTGCCAGCGGCAGGAAAAACGCTGTGACTGTTTCCCTGGTTCTATCTGTTGTTCATATCATAGTTATTGTTGTTCTGTTTTACCTTGCTAAACACAAGTAAAGAACTGTTATCCATATCCTCATATTTTTGTCTGAGAGCCCCCTTCGATACCTGTCTTCCAAACTAAGACATTGGTATACCATGATTCCTTAATTTGCTAAACTGTATACATAAAATTTTGAGAATCAATGTGTTATTTTTGTGGATTTACCACTTAGCACCAATCATAAAGCAAAAAATAAATACTTTAGCTCTGTCACCTCTGCGAGGCATGGTGATCTCACCTCAGACTGCTTGGGCTAAATGCTCACAAACATCAGTGTGATGGATGGCAAATGGCGGTTTATTCAGGGTTACACTGCATTATATATCTTGCAACTCTTGTCATCATATCCGTTTGCTTATGCAATAAGCTTTATACTATTGGCTAACTTAATATGACTATTGGTTATGTGCAGGGGGGGTGACCCTGTCTTCCCATACAGCATGATATCTTCCACTCGCCAGACCCTGTCTTCCACATTTCTCCCCTCCCCTATGATTAACTATATAGACTGATATACATATAGACCTTAACTCTTAACTATAATATTTTTTAAATTGGTCTAAAGCTAAATATATGAAGTATAAACGTTATAAAAATGCAAAAGTTAGTAAAATTAGTATAATAAATTGTAAAAAATGAGGTAACATGTTAGGAATAAGTGTGCTTTTAAGGCATTTGTTGGGCTTGAACATAAAGAATGTTAACTGTTTCGAGACGTTTTCTAACAAACTGCACTAATTTGTTTAGAACGCAAGGGCCAAAAATTAGTGTTAGAAGCAGCATAGTAAGGGGGCCGATCAAAGAGGAAACAAGGGTGGCGAGCCATGGAGACTGATTGAACCATGATTTGTACCATCCTTGCTGGGCCTCCCTCTCTTTTTTTCTTTGGGTTAGTCTTTCCCTTAACTCAGCCATTGAGTCTTGCACGACTCCCATATGGTCTGCATAAAAACAACATTCTTCTTTTAAGGTGGCATACTAGCCTCCTTGTTACATGAACAAATTATCCAGGCCTCGCCTGTTCTGTAAAACAACTTCTGAAAGTGAGAAAACAGATTTTTCTAAAAAGGAGGTGGATTTTTCAATTCTCTGCAGATCTTTATCGATGGTCATTTGCAGTTGACACACCTGTGGCTGCACTGGTGGCTCCCAAACCGAGGAGCATGGCTATGGTTATACCTGTAATTATTTCTCTTTTGTAGAGCCAGGTGGGTTCTTCTAGGAAGCAGTACATTTCTTCTTCCTGGCAATACAGGACCCTAGGAACAATTAGAACTTGAACACAAAAGTCAGTGGAGGTATTGAATTTGCTGAGGAGGACACATGGGCTTATTCCAGATTCTCGACAGACCCACATTCCTGATTCGAATGGGATCGCCCACTTATTCTTTTTATTTGGCTTAAGACATTCAGTACAAACATCACCCATTTGTTTTGCTAAAGTTGCATTACCAAAACACTTGCCTTGACCTGTAATTTGGCTGAGAGTAATACCTCTCCGGGGGTGTCCCATTTGCACTGATGTGGATTTTTTACTGCTGAATAATTAAAAGACACATCAAGGGGAATACCTTCATAAAAAGGGGGTTTTGCATCATAACACACCCAACATGACCTCCTGATGTTTGGGTTTGTTTGATTCAGTGACAAAAAGGTAGCGTTTAATACACTAAGGAATGGATCATAAGGAGCTGGTGAAACTGAAAGATCAGATGGGGATGGGGTAGAGCTTTGTGGGAATTGTTGGGCTACAAAATTGGTCCCCTCTTGGGGGGGTAATCATTCGAGGCTCTGACAAGGGCCACTGCTCGACCCACACTGGGTCAGATGATTTCCATGTTAGTTTAATCGGTGGTGATGGGTGCGTTGCAGTGACCCTCAGGGCAAATTTGTCACCCTGATATTTAACAGGGCTAGAGCATCTCTCCCTAACAAGGGTGGGGATGTGGCCGGGACATATGGGAAAAGTGCGATGGATTTCTCTCGCCCTTTCTCGGTATGGATTGTTATTGCTACCAACTGGGTGCTTTTCCTGGCTCGGGAAAATCCTCCCACCCTACCCACTACAGGGGCTTCTTCTAGTTCCCAATTTGGGGGCCAGTTTATTTCTGGAACAATCGTCAAATCCGATCCGGTATCTATTATGAAGGGAACACAAATGGTTGCATTGTCTGGAGGGGGGGGCACCAGGATGTGGGGGAGGGTGATCGAGATGACAAATCCCCCATACGATGGGCGATGGGGCCCAGTGAGCACGTTATCTTTATTTCTCTCCAGTCTGTGAGCGGAGTTCGGTCTTTTTTAGCTTCTCTTTAACCTAAGTAGTAGTACTATAATCACCGATTCTGTGTGCCTTCACTCTCTCTTCCTCAGAGTCAGTCACAGACCATTTACCATACCACTCATCCCAGGTGGGGTCCGACTCAGAGTTGGAAGTCGACTGACTAGATGCTTCCGGGCTCTGGAGCCTTTTTGTTGGGCTCCACCCCTGCCCCTTTTTCATGGGATGCTCCCTCCCCCTTTGCCCACCCCGCCTCCTGCTGAGGGAGGTTCTTACCTTATAAGGATACACTTTGCAGCGGACGGTTTGAATGGGCTTTTGTTTTCCACAATCTACTTTACTCTTCCTCTCCTCCCAACTTTCATTATCTTCTCTTTTATCTATAACATTCCTGGACTCCGCATTCTGCGCGGCAGGGTTATCTACACCCCGCCCTTCATCCTGGTGCCCAGCGCCATTTTGGGGGGCATAAGGTGGTGGTCTTTCCCAGGATTTTTTGGGGTCTGACCCGTCTGCAGCATGCCCGGGCTCATCTTGTGAGGATTTCTGTTGTTCCATTGATGAGTTACAGTCAGGGGAGCAACTGGGGATGGGGCTGGGTTGTCGCGGGGGTGAGGGGGAACATCCCTGGTCTCGGGAGTTGTTGAACTCAGCAATGTTGCAGCTGCCTGCGGTTTGTGTGGCTGCCCCGATTCCAAGCTTTGGCACTGTGAGCAGACATTTCTGAGTGGCTTTCCAGGTCTCCTGCTCTTGTAGAGCTTTCTGCAAAGCCCGTTTGACTCTCCTCCATGATTTAAGGTTTTTTCCCACTACCGGACGACATCGTGTCCTCAGCTAAAGCATTGGTGCATTTCCCCCATATTTCTGTGTGGAGAATCTCTACCAGACGGTCAATTACACATATTTGTAAAAGCCACATAATGGCAGAAGTAAAATCTTTAGGCTTACAATCAATTCCCCATTGACTATGTAACTGTGATACGATCTTAACGAGGGCTCCCATCCTCCTCACTGGTCTGGGAGCGTCCTCCCCACCAGGCTGGTCCAGCCCCTCCAGCTGCCATTCACCCGTTCAGGCAATCCCTGTTTCCCAGATGATTCCTGGGTTTTGGCACCATTTGTCACCTCTGCGAGGCGTGGCAACCTGGTTCAGGAACAGCACGATCGGTCACCTCAGATTGCTCGGGCTAAATGCTCACAAACACCAATGTGATAGATGGCAAATGGTGGTTTATTCAGGGTTACACTGCATTATATATCTTGCAATTCTTGTCATCATATCCATTTGCTTATGCAATAAGCTTCATACTATTGGCTAATTTAATATGACTATTGGTTATGTGCGGGGGGTGGGGGGTGACCCTGTCTTCCCATACAGTGTGATATCTTCTGCTCGTCAGACCCTGTCTTCCACACAGCTCTGTGTATGAGATTGGCTTACTGCACACTGGATGATGAATACTTCTTTTAGGGACAACAATGCTATTTCTGGAATTACTACATAACTGTCACTCTTTGGCCCTGAGTTGTCAATTTCTGATATTGACACTGGATTAATACAATGAAAAGGGTGTATACGCCTTTGCAAATACACATTTAAAGACAAGAAGGCCCAGGAGTAGCTCTCTTGGCTTCTGGTTTTTGGGGGGTTGGTGGGGTGGGACCAGAGCCAGACCTCTCGGCACAGGTGGCCAGGCCCAGCCTGGCCCAACCCCACTCGGCCTGGCTGAGATTCCCTGTTCCTGGAGGGGTGGTGACCAGGCTGCCGAACCCTCACTGGAGAGCTCACCGGGCTGTCTCCCAGCAGGGCTGGGCCCTTTTGTTGACAGAGCTTGCTGATGTTTTGTTTTAGCAGAGCTGCCAGACCGCACCGGCCAAAGGCTGTATTGGTGACGGAGACCAGCACCTGTGGCCTGATAGTTTGTGCTGAGGGCAGCTCAAAGGCCAAGAGCAGCCATGCCCCTGCTCCAGACTGGAAATAACCAACACAACTTGTACAGTGCCAGCAGAGAGCACATGGCCAGCAGAGAGAAGCAGAGCGAGCCATGTTCCTGATGCAGAGCTTGGACTCAATTAACTCTTCAGCGGTGCAGGACTCTGAAAAAACTGTTTCAATTGATACAGATTGAGAACAAATGACCAAATAAACACTAATTTTCTCCTGAATCAGGAAAAAAGAAAAGGTGAAACTATGTGGAGACAACAACATAAAATTATGAAGTCAGTAAGGAAAGAGTTACATTTAAGATCAAAGGGATTTGAACAGTTTTGCCTTAAGCTTGGGCTGTGAAATTCTTTTGTGAGGCTATGATCAAGATATGCTTGATATATCAGACTCTGTTTTTTCTCTTGTAAATTCATGGAATGCTTTAGTGAGATGTCATCATCTAACCACAATTAAGAGCAGAGGTACTAACCCAATCTTGATGAAAAAACCTTGCCCTTGGGATAAAAGGGGAACACCTCTGTTCTTTAAGATGGATGAAAAGAAGTTTTATTTTATGCTAAAACAGCTCATCCTTAAAAAAATAGCACCCCAATAAGTTGACATAGACCAAAAGCAGAGTTGTGAGAAGAACTATAAAAGATGAGAAGAACCTCACAAATACAGATTTCCTGTGGCTGTCATTTGTGAAAATTTAAGCCACGAGAACTTTCTTTTCTTGTGGGGAGTTTTCCATAGCATTAGCAAAAGATGCTTTTCTCCCTAAGTGAACTGAAGAAAGACTATTTTAGAAGAGAAGAACTGACTGAAATTTCTGAGTGTTGTTGTTCTGTGCATTGTCACAGTTGAAGGGAAGGAAGGTGTGGGGAGGGAAGTGGAAAAGTGTTCTGGAGGTTTTATTCTGATTTTCTTGTTATTTGTCTTATTGTGTTCTGTTAACAAAGTTTTCTATATATCCTTTCAAGTATAGGCCTTGTTTGTTTTATTTTCCCTAAATCCTATCTCACAGCAGAAAATAAACCCACTACATTTATTTAGCACATTGGCAGAGAAAATCTAGAATTGGTAAACCTAAATACATAATTAGTATTTCTGCCTGGTTTCAAACTGAAACCATGACAATAACATATTGAAATACTTGCTCCAACTGTGAATGAGCTTAGACAAGGCCAAGCTAGGAACTGCAGTGTTGGAAGAGATGTGGAGGTGTCGTGGGTTGTGCTTAGAGGAGCCTTGCAACAGAGTGGGGGATAGCTGTCAAAGTACCTGTATGTGAGTCGAACCTTGCAGTGCAAGGAAAAAAACAGTTTTTTCTACTCCAGTGAGCTTGTGTTTGGGGGCAAGACATCTATTGTGAGGAAGAGAAAGCAGAAGTATTGTATTGACCAGTGTGACAACTGACTGCTGTAGACAGAGCTGGAAAGTCGGTATGAACATTTTTAGAGTTTCCTCTCATAGGTTAGAAATTCAAAGGGAAAAATAATATTGTTCTTGTACTAGGTTTTTTTATCCCTGAAGAAAGCTGGAGAATCACTCTCATTTCTGTACTCCAGCCCTTCAAAATGATTTCTGTACCAAATAAGTCTTTCAAGTCAATTACTATTTTACTATTACTATTTTAAGTAAATTACTGTTTCCAGGCAGTATTAGTCCCTTATGATTCTGCTGTGCTCTAAGGTAAATATGTTGTTAGTACTTAATATTCTGTTTTGTTATATTCAGTAAATATTGGGCAGATATGGCAGCTTTCTAAACTCTAAAAAAATGAGTGGAATGTATCCCATCTCACTCTTGCTGTCTGGTGAGTTTGGTGAATCTGGCTCCCATCGATATCAGTCACTTGGACTAATGAGTCCTATTCTAGGCATTGGAGTTTCATGGACATAAACTTCCATTTAGATTTTATGCAAGGAACTTTTACTTTTTTAGTATTCTATTCTTTCTTGTTTTGAACTCTTAACTCTAGGCAAATCCTCTCTCCCATGAGAAATTTTGTACTTCTCTATGCTGTTATACTTGAATAAGAAAAACATATAAAGTACTTTATATGTACTAGCTGAAATATATTTATATACTTCTAATTCTCAGCGTGTTAAAATATTTGTTTGTATTGATGGATGAGTGTTAAAGAACTTTTATGCATTTAGTTTCAGCACAACCTCTGTAGATGTTGTGAAGTTTTTTTCAAACTCATTAAATGAACAGCTTTGATTCTTAGATTCCCCTGACTTCAGTAGCTGGAGATATTGTGATACTTTATAACATAATACATTAATGGGATATAGATGCATAATGATGATGATGATAAATCTAGAGCTCAAACTCCAGCAGTGAGCTTCACTTTTTCTGGATACACTTTGGGTTAATCAGCCTGTAGCCTTCTTCCCTTGTGGGATTTCCTGGGTGGGGGATGAAGCAGTCTCACTACAGCTCATCTGCACTGCTCCTGCATCCAGCCTGTCGCTCTGAGATTTTCCTGCAATGTCCTCCTTCCACACTGTTTAGAGGATGTCCTTTCTTGACTATGCCATCCAAAAGCCAGGAAATCTCTCTGTGACTGGAGCTCAGAAACCCTAAAAAGGGTAGAACTATGGCTTCTGGTTAGAAATGTATGCACATTAAGGGACAATCTGAGCAGCAGTAGCACTAATGTTGGGAAATCATAATTTCTTGTGCATCATGGTGACCATTTACATTTTGTGAAAAAGTGTCCCTAAATACTTAATTTTCAGTATTGGGGAATATGTACACCTTCTTATAACTTTATAATAATTTATCAGCCTCTCTCCTGCAGTCCTGCACTGGCTGGCTACTCTAAAAGCTTACAATCAACAGGACAGTAATGAACAGAAGTATTTTCAAGAGCAGACAGGATGTACCTTCAAAGCCAGGATTGTCCCAGTTTCACTGGGACATCTGGCGATCTTAAAAGAAAACTAACTAGATGAAATAAAAGTTATGAAATAGAGGAGCAGAAAGATATATCTTTGCATTGATTAGCAGGCAAAGTAATCAATCTCCTTCAACTCCACTTTCAGTCCTTGGTGTACACCAAGAGAAAATAGGTATATTGTTTGCAGATTTAGAAGGGATATTTCACACCCTTTCCTCCCTCTTTCATGTTGTCCCCAGTAACAGTCTTTATGGCACTTACAAACAATATCTGTCCCTTGCTATCCTTGTTGCTGGGTCCAGTCAAAATTTTGCCATTGTCTTTCAGGTGCTTTGGATCAAACTCAAGCCTATCTTTGCTGAGTGTATTATTGTGGAGGACATCACCTGTCCACAGTCCTGTTTGCAACTGAGTTTCTTTCCTGACCAACATATATTTGCCTTCTCAAAACACCAGACAGAACAAGGTAGCATATCATGCTGGTCTCTTTTAAATGTGGGAGAGCCACATGTACACTGGATCTACAATAAAAGTACCATAGTGTTTTTCCTATAAGTTGCTTTTAACTGAATTATACTATTATGAAGTCAAATGTTACATAGCTACATAAATACAGTTGGCTTCAATGATATTAAAGGTGTTTTCCAGCCTAAATGTTTCTACAGTTCTGTATATGTAGTTTCATATGCATGAGCTAGTCTTGTGGTAGGCTTTGGGGTTGGAAGTCCACAAAAATTCTAAGTGTGAAAGACAGGGACAATTGATCTCTCTGTTTAGAGATAATTTTTTTCCTAGAAAAATGTGCTAGAACGACAACTGAAGCATAAAATTATGCTCCTTGCATTGCTAGGAATTATTTAAATTTATAGAGAAATTATTTCTACACACTTAAAAGACAGTGAGTGCTTAGACATAGTGTCTAGTGCAGTGGAATCCTCACCTCTCCTGGGGTATGGGAAAAGTCATGTGATGTTAAGCACTGATGATAAGCACTGCAATATAGTTAAACAATACTGGTTTTATACTGAATTTCATCAGCACACAGCACAATATATCTATATTGGAAAGCTGGAATTTCAATAAATGGAAAACCAAATAGTATTTGGCCAGTGAATGCTTGTATTTTAATGGCAGATTGACAATGTAGAGGGAAATGTTTCTCTAAGCATCTTTTCACTCATAAGTTAACAAGACAACCCAAAAACCAGAGTTCCCTGATAAGCAGCATACATGTGCTTCCCAGTATGATTATATGAGGAATAGCTACTATCAACCCTCCTCCCACATATGTCCATTTACCTGTATCACTGTTACACATTTCCCTTCATTTGTATTTTTTATTTTTTACAGTACTAAAGTTCAATGCTTTCTAAGCCTTAGTGCCTAAGACATATTTCTTGATTTTTAACTTTTTTTTTTTTAATTCCAGATAATTTTCTAAATAACTATTACTGTTGTTAAAGCTAAAAACCTAAAAGGATCTACCTTCCTCAAACTCAAATATCAGTATGAATTAGTTCATAATTTGATCTTCAGACAAATCATATGCATGTATGTATATCCCTGTAAAAGCAGTCAGTTTTTCAGAGATGCTCCTCAATGACAGTCATGCCACCATGGAAGTTACATGAAGGTAGGATTTGTTTTTCTGGGAAAGGACTCGCAGCTGATGCTGGTAGACATGAGAAAGGAGAAAACAGGTGGCTCCTATTTGCCCACTGCATTTTTACTGAGTCATATAGGAAGTTTTAGTGTTGAATACACAAGCTTTTTCCCCAAAAAAAAACAAACAACAAAAAAAAAAAAAAAACCAGGAAAAAATATTTAAGCCAGCAGTGTCACTTAAATTTACCAATCCCATATATGCATGAAATGTGAAAACAGAGGTTTTGTTGATATCTCACCCAAGATTGCTTTGATGAATACTGCAGAGACTGGGACTGTTTTTAAGATATTCCCTTACAAAAAAACCCAGCCTTTTATGAACGCGTTAATTCATTCTAGACTGAAAATGACCTCTGCTGGTGGAAACTTGCACATCTATTCAAATAATCATTACTCAGGTCTTTTCATAAAAAATTGTGTCCAAGTGCTGTTGCACTACTTCCTCAATATTTTTTTACAGTAATCTTCTAAGAGGAAATGGAATATTTCAGAGTTGCTGTACGTTAGAAGATTATCACCTATCACCACTACCAGAAATACATATGCCCAAGAAATATTACTGATGATGTCAGAAATTTAAAAAAAAAGACAAAGAAAAACTAAAGAAAAGACAGAGCGACCCCAAAATACTTGACCTTATATAAAGCATTTTTCCTGTGGCATCCATGCTGGGTTCATCCTGTCCTTATAATGAGCAGATTACTGTAAGGATAAAATTAAATTATATAAGTGATACTAGAATCGTCCGTGCAGATTTGATTTGGAAGACAATGGTCATTCTGTGCTTACTAATAGATTGTTTCTTATCTTTCTACAGAATCTAAAAAATTTATAATCTGAATTGTGGCTATAAAATTTGTAATCTTCTATCTCCTCATATGAATGGTACTTAGGGAATGATAACTTTGCAAGGACAGTGGTATTAACTTTTAGGCAGGCATGGAGAAAATAAAAATTCTGGCCTTGTAGATTTCCTAGATTATGTCTGTTTTGAAAATATTATCTGAATTCTGGAATGACCTAAATTTCTAAAGTTACAGTACCATTTTCTAGATCACTATTTTCTATGAAAATATGTACACACTTTCGTTGTTGATAAAGATCTGAAAGTAATAAAATAAAACCCGGGGGTGTGGGGGTTACCCATTTTCTGTAGTTGCTGAGCAATGTTTTCCAGTTGTAAAAGAGTAGCAGAGCAGTAAAATGCAATGTGAAAATACTAGAGTATTTAAAGATGTGCTCTTAAAAGAAAAAAAAAAGAAAAAAAGAAAAAAAAAAAGTACATTAAAAAAAATCCCAGTCTGTGAAACCTTCAGTCTCAGAAGATTGAAGATTCTCAATTTCAACATAACCCTGTTTTTTGCTGGGGAAAGTAAGTTCTTCAGAAACTTTCCAACCAGCCAGGTATCTCTAGGGAGAATGCTGTCACAGGACAGAGAAATTTCTGTGATTTATTTGCTGTTTTCACAAATTGCTTTTAACACTCCAACTTGGAGTGTCCTGTGTGACAAAAAAGGTAGCAGAAAAGGCATGATAAGAGCACAGATTGGCATATTTTTTCCCTGGGTTACAAGAAACCTTGTATTAGTTTTTTGCCATCCAGATTTGTTCTTTATTGTGTTTCTGGCTAAATTCACAGAGAATTCTGGAAAAATATATTTTCAACACTTTCTTCTAATTTAGTACATTCCCCATATGCAATCATGGAAGAGCAGACACATGCGCACATGAAAATAACTCCTTATTAATGGTTGTTCTGTTGAAAAATGTTCTCTTTATATTTTTTTTTGCCTAGTACTTTAGAAGTAGCTCTGAGAGGAATAGTTTCCCTTCGGTGTCACAGGTCATCAACCAAACTTTTTATTTGTACAAAAGATATTTGTGGCTTCAAATCTCTGAGGAAGAAGCTGAGTTGTTGTTGCTGTGTTGTTGTTTTATGTTTTTTTTTTTAACGGGAGATTGGGGAGGAAAATTTAAAATATTATCCAAAAAAAAGTTTACAAAAAAATTTATTGCTGAAGGGCTGAGTACAGCTTGCTGAGAATAACTTTATAAGCTTGGATTATTTGTTTGTCAGGCTGTTAGGTTTTTTTCAAGTCTAACTAGAGCAGTTTTGTAGACTTTGGCTGTGTAATTTTCATTAGTTTTCCAGTGCTGAGTTTGGTTTTCATTAGCTCTCCTAATTTTTTTTAGTCTTGTTTGTTATTGGGATTGATGTTTGAGAGAACTTTGTGCTGTTTCCATGAGTCAAGAAGGCATCAGGATTTTTTTCTGTCCTGATCGCCACCATCCCTGGACACCTTAATGACAGTTGGATAGACTGGCTTCTCACAGACATCTGGTCCTTCATACCTGTAGAAGATGGCATAAACTGACACACGCAATCCAGTTTTTAATGGCATTAGGACCTCTTCCCAGTCTGTCTCTGCCTCACCCTGCAGGGTTGGTGAGAGCGTTTTGCATTCATGTATGTCTGTGTGCAGTGAGGATGGCTGCCATCAGAAGGATGGCAGCACTAAAAATAGTTGTAAAAGGCCCTAAAATCTGTGCCACATCAACTTCTCACATCACTTTAAGAAAAAATTCAACAATACTAGACTTCCTGAACGTGTCTATTCTTGAAAACAATTATGCGGCACAGTAGACAAAGCATATTTGAAAAACAGGGAGGTTGGTCATCAGTGGGTGGGGATTATGAAAATATCAGTCCATGTTAGGCAAATGTTTGTCTTCTCTCCTTTAGGAACAGGAAAGCTGTGAGAGTTTTTAAGAGCTGTAAAGCTGAGGTAGGAAAGCTGCTTTACAGTAGACACACTTGTCCCTTCTCTGGCTTCTGAAGAAGCATTAGGGCATGCTCTGCAGTACCTGTGCTGGCACTGGTAAGACTTGTTTATTTTCCCTTATTCTTTATTAAAGCCACATGTGTTTTGGAAGCCTACTCCACAGAAGCACTGTTGGCAGAAGGGTGATGCCAAGGGAAGTATCTTTGAAGGACAAAACTCCTTTTCTGCTATCCCGCTATGTTCAAATACATTTAATATAAAGGGAAAGTGTGTCTTACACAGCAGGACTGTCTCTCATACCATATTGCAGGTGCATGGGACAATGCCATTACCAGTGGCTAAAGCTTGGAACTTAAGTCACTGAGTAATTAAATATACACTGAGATAGTAAGCAGTTTTATTGGTTTGTATAAAGTCAGATTAAGTTATTAAGTTATTGACTTATTAACTATACTCCTTGTTTCTCAGACATAGAGATAGAATTATTAATTGCTTAAATGAATATCTGGTTGACTAAGGGACAAAAAAAATCTGGCCTACAACACAAAAGATTACATGTGCTTACAGTGTTCCTCCTTCTCACTCCAGTATGCCAAATATGCTCTTATCAACACAGAAAAGCAAAATGTTTGTCCTCAGGATTTTCTCTGCCAGTTCACAGATGGGCAAAATTAATGTTCATGGAGGCTAGCAGAGCCTGATGTGAATGAAGCCTTAACCAAATTTTCAGTGGGTAACTTTCAATTTACTTTTGTAGCCTCAGAATTAGACCTGAAGCGGCTGTCAGTTAAAATCAGCAGTAATTTTGGACAAAACCTATCTACTAAAAAAAAAAACTGGTTGAAACTTTGTATTGCAGAGAGAAAAAAGGGTAATTACTCTTAAATACTTGTCAGGCCAATTCTGATGAACCTGTAGTATTTCTAATCTGAGATACAAGATCAACCTCGCTTGGTTTCTTTCCTTATAACTTGGCATACACCAAGCATGCTGACTTCTGACTGAAATCAGCCAGGCTGCCGGTGAGCCAACTGAAAGCTATCGGAATCTGCTCCAAATATAGGACAAAAATTGTGTAGTACTAGCTGCAAGCAAGCTGAATCAGTGCTTGCTTCTCTGTGTTAAACCATTATTGAGATATTAGTGAAATGCGTACTCATCCTATTATGGCTTTTTGAACCATTATCTTCTAATAAGAAGTTTGAACTCCTATGTAAGGATGAGGTAGGGATAAAAAGTTTGATGAGAACCAGATTCTACCTGAACTGTATTTCTATCAACAGCAACATGTAAAAATAGTTTGCACTGATGCTATACCTTGAAATGAGTCCTTACAGGACTCATTTTACATTACAAGGGCCAGTACACTTAACTATTGCTGTAACCTTTATGACTTACAGAGACTAATTTTATCAAGAAGAAAAAAAATGTTCTAAATTTCAGTACTAGACATTTATCTTTGTCCATAAGAATGAGGGCAGTTATTTCTGGCTCTGACTATCCTAAAAATAAAAACAACAAGTCCATTTGCCTCTTCTGGAATGTCTATATGTGACTCTCTTGAAACCAGTGGAAATGGAAATAACAGGATATCTGCCTGTTATAGATTCGGCATTTCTATATAGATTTCACTGTCATACTGAAATGAGGAGACAGTGAGTGCTGCTTTTGCCATTCCCCTTGAGATTGTGCAGGATTATTAAAATTAAAGTAACAATAAGTAACAATACATTTTTTATTAAAATAAAAAGAAGATTGAACTCATAGAGGGAATAAACATATTGATTGGAGGACAGAGCCCAAACATGTTTGCAGACATTAAAGAAGATGGTACTTTTCACAGGTTATTCCCTGTAAGTCATTTTGTCATTCAAGAGACTTACCACCCTGACTACCTCACTCAACTCTTCTGGCTGGTGCACTATTATTTAATGAAATGCCAAGAAAATTGTTTTTGAACAAATTTTGTATCAGAGGAAGGAAAAGTTCTGACAGTGCAGGAGGATGAGATTAACAGTAAAAAAAATGCTAAGTTCAGTTTTCAGGGAGACTTACACATAGTAAGAATTTGTAATTGCTTTGGCTTAACAGGACATGTTGGCACTGGAATTTTCTATGTTTTCTTGTTGCTGCTGTGGAGTGCATATGGAAGAGCATTATGAGTGGCCCATATGCAACACAACCCCACTGCTGCAAGGGTAGTCTGAGGACTTGAAGCCCTGGAGAGCTGTTGTAGGCATGCAGGGATTGCTGCCAGTTCAGCTGTCTGCTCCCATTTCAAGTCCCTCCTTCATCCGTCTTCCTTCTTGACTTGCTTCATGGGCTAGTGCAGAAAGGGAAGTGGAAAGAGTAGACCCAGGGCTTTATTTAATTACTAGGAGCTCTGAAAGGGTAGAGAAAGACTGAAGCATGTGTCCAGTTGTGCTCACATAGGCAAGATGCAGCTAGGGCAGTATTTCTATGTTTCACAGATGCTCCCTTCTCTCTTTCACCAGCAGAACAATGGCTGAAAGGCCTGACAAAATCTGTCCCATCAGTAGTTAGTATTAGGGCTACTGGAAATGCCTGAAATAATCCTCAGGTTTTCTAAAGATCTTGGTCTGGTGATGTTGCTGTCCACTTCTAAAACTGGCCTCAAGGGTATGTAAGACTGCTAAAGGATCTGAGTTCAACAAGCATGCTGAGGTGTAACAGAGGGGCAAAGAGGTAACTTAATCCATTTGTGAAGCTCCCTCTTCTTTCCTTCCAGTATTTGCTCAGGGACACAACAGCAGTGGGCTTGAGCTCCCCATGACAGCAGTGATAAGAAATGCATTCAAGGATAGGTATGGTGCCAGCTGCTTGGTTTGGAAGAAAGGGAAAAGGCAAAGACGTTTGGGGCTGATACTTCTTTCACTTGCAAACAACAGGAAACAAATCCACTGATGTAAGTGGGATTATATTGGTGCTAATCTATTATTTCATGGGCCCTTATGAGAGCAACTGAAGGGTTGGTGGTTCTAATTAGTCCCCTGTACCCACAGAGAATGATGGTGTGAGAACAGAGACGTCTGATTGCACTTCTAGTTCTAGTCAAAGGAAACCTACTTAGATGGTTCTTGGGCTCTGTCACCAATTGTGAGCCATTCTCCTGAAGTAGGGAGACAAGAAGAGTATCTTGAAATGACATAGCTGCCCTCACACTGTCAGAGAAGTGCCTAGTCCAGTGTTAAGGGAGGAAAATATTTTTGCTCAACATCTGATCTAGTATTCTGCTTAAGATCCTTCAGAAAGAAAACCCTTGATTCATTTATGTGGACGAACCATTTGGTATCCAGTTCTCTTTTTGCCAAACCAAAGGCACTTTGGCCAAATCTCTCCATAGAAGCAGGGCCACATCATTTGTATTACATGTCAGTTTAAATGAAAATGATATATGACTATAAACCTGGCAGGGCTTAAAGCAGTAATAATAAAAAATACTAACAATCTAGTGATCTCACAGGCAAACAATCATCCATGATTTCTTTTCAGGAAACAAGACAATTTCCCTTCTCCCTATTAACTGTACTGCACTGGTTCCAGCTAGGTCTCCTTAGAGAGCTGCTCATTTAACTGAACCTTTTGAAACAAAGTTAAGGTATTATACAGTACTTCTGCAGAATGATGAGGATACTCAGCTAGATAGAGACTGTTGCAAAAAAGCCCAACAATTCTTAGATCTGGCTGCTTCTCTAAGCCATTCCGGTGCTTGTGTAAATTACTTAGTCCAGGTTATCAGCATATTCATTTAGCTTTAGTATCCCACAAGGAAAAGGACAGAAAGCTGAATTGTTGTCATACCTATCTGTTAGCTATTTCACACTAGGTAGTACAAGAAATACCAATTGCTCTGCAGTTCTGAGTGATTCTGCCTCTTCCTTCTTCATGTGAAATTTTTTCTCTTCATAGCAAACGAAGGCCCAAAGCTGGTGATTGTTTTATTTGTGATCAGTCACAAGGAAGATACTGGGACAGTCTTTTGCCAGAATACCATATTGTGTGTCCTTCACTCCTCCTGGTTGTTTGCAATGCAAATTGTAGGCTTTGTCTCCTGTAGTGCCATATCCATGGTAACCAAATGAAGGTAAGTTTGCATTAGTTCCTTAGTAAAGTGTAATCCTTTCCCTGGCATATGTGCCAAGAAGGCATACAAACTTAAAGGGACAGTAATATATTTCATGGAAAGTGAAGCAACCAAAGCATCCTCTGGGTTTTTTTTGGCTTTTTCAATTCCTTTCCCCCTGTGTCAGCTATCAGTGCACTCAATCCTTCACCCTCTCTTTCCTATCTTGTCTTTTTCTGTAATTCCCATTGTTAAAAGCTAGACTAGTTCTGGTTTCCGCTTTCCCTTTGCCTAGAGGCTAAGCAAACAATTATCAAGTCAAACTGCCAACTTAAACACCACTTCTTGGCAAAAGCCTTTCTTTGACCTTCTTGGTATCTTCAAAAAAACATAAACAATGGGGGTGGAAAGTCAAGAAAAGAATGCCAGTGCTTGTATTCCAGTTTTTCAGACCTTGGGTCTCTGGTAGAGCAGAGGCAGAGGTATACTAGCCTTCTATTATTCCACTATATTAATGAAAGGATCAAGCTATACAGGTTAGAGTTATCATTTTCTTTGAAATGGCAAAATATCTTAGAAAGACTTTTTTTTTTTCTGATCTGTGAGATGTGATGTAAAAATATTTTTTTCTTTTCATTTCTCATTTTAATTCCATTTAAGAGAGCTTAATTCCAGATTTAAAGAGTTGGGGTTTTTTTTCATAGCTTCATAGACTCTCTTTTGACTGGACAGACACATTTTTCAGCAAAGGGATCAGACTCAAACTGAATATACTACAAAATTATTGCTGTTGATACTGTTTCCAATGTTGTTTTGGTTGTCTACTTTTGACAACCTCTGCACTGAATTTATGCATTTTCCCTTATGCATCTGGAAGGCTTTAAATGCAACTCTTTCCCTCTTAAACACAGTCTCATGCTGTTTGAATACAAGGAAGAACTTCTTTACTATGTAGGTGATCAAGCACTGGAACAGATTGCCTAGAGAGGGTATGGACTCTGTCACTGGAGATACTCAAGAACCATCTAAGCACAAGCCTGTGCCAGGTGCTCTAGGAGGAGTCTGCCTGAGAAGGGAGGTTGGACCAGATGACCCACTGTGGTACATTCCAACCCCACCCATTCTATGATTCTGTGATTTCGTGTAACATTTTTAGCTATGGTTATTTAACTTTATCTGTAGTGTTCTCAAGTAGAGTGAGCTCATGTAATTAAAACACAGTGTGAAGATACCATCAGCTTTCAATCTTGTTATTTAGAGTGAACAACACTGCTTGTTTCAACCAGCTTTATGACTTCTACTTTGAAAAGAGCAGAACAAGTTGATACTATGGCCACTGGACAGAAGTTTTACCAAAGGCTTCACATGGGTAGAACCTTCTCAAAATTCATATTTACCGGCATAAGAGAAAGCTTGAAGTATTATTACCACATTCACTACCTGTTATGTGTTCAGAAAAGCTTCATTTCCTGGAGTCACTCATCCTTGTGAGTTTTTACATGGATGTTTCAGCAGTGCTTTGAATATCAAACTGAGAATCTTTTGTTTCTGTCCAAGCAAATGATAGGCATGCTGGAGAGACGAAATGAATTAAGATTATTCTACAGCAGCTAAGAGTTTCGTGTGCTTAACAACTCAGATGTTGATGGGCAGGGAAAGGGAACTTCAGCTTCATTTAGCTGCCCAAAACCAGATCCTAAAGCTAAAGACTGAAAAGGTTTTTGTCATATCCTTTTGTTTCTGATTAAGATAGAGAGAAAACAGTAAGTTTTCAAGTAGTGGTTTGTCCTAATACATGGCATCTGGAAAGAAAGAATAATACAGACCAGAAAATATGACTATTTTGTGCCTCGGGGCACCTGGCTAGATGCATATTTCTTCTTGTTTACTGGAGCAGCCACTGTTAGACAGATACTGTGCTCTTTTTCCCTGATGGAACTGCCATAAGTGTAGCTAAATCAGAATGCAGAACACAACTGTGTCATCTAAGTGACTCCACAGTAGTAGTAGTATAAAGGATATCAGATGTTTTCCTCCCATTTTCTTTTTTAAGTGTTACCTAAAAGAAACAATTAATTCATAAATGATAGAGTATGATCTCTATAGTTCATGGAGTTGATAACAGAATTTTTATCCTAGCTATGGGATCTGAAAAAAGAATATTTTTTTCCTATTCATTCTATGTTGCAGAAGCATGCTTAGTATTCTCTTCTCATGCCAAAGCAGCCCAGTTACCAAAAATATGCTCAAATACAGAGGACATTGAGGTGCTGGAGCATGTTCAAAGAAGAGCAACGTCTCAGTTTTGAGACATATTTAAAAGAGGACACTCTGTAATGAGTAGTCTCCTCTAAAGGGTTTCAAAGATCCCCCTCCACCTATAGAAATTAATACTAATAGCAGAAAATGGAAAAAAAAACCCAAAAACAAACAAACCAAGTATTTATTAAAAACAGAATTCCCATAAATCAAGGAAGAAAAGTAAATAACTAGTAAACACCAAATTATCAGAACTCACCCCCCCCCCCCCCACACACACACGTGTGGAACAAAGACCCCAAAATACCTGAAAAATAGAGAAAATGTAGGAGAAATACCCCTTCCAAACATGTGGTGCAAGATAGTGCCAGCTTTCACTCTGAGGAAAGTGGAGCTTCCATGGGAGAGGTCCAGCAGAACCTGGTGGTTCTCTGTCATCAACCTCCTCTTCACAGAAGACACAGTGGGTGAAGCAGCTGGGCTGGAGACTCTTGCTGTGCTTTGTCTCCCTGGCTTGTCTCTCTGAGGCTTGGGGTTGGAACAGGGTGGCCCACTCTGGCTGATCCTGCTTCTCTGTTCTTAGACCAGCAGCTGTTCAGCTGTTCAAGGCAACTGAAATATTTCTACTGCAGCTCCTCCAAGACATGGAAGAGAAAAAGATTTTCCTGGGCCAAGAAAACCAAGAAAGCCAAACAAAACCAAACCATACAGTGCCAGAGAATGCCTGGGCAGGGAGGCTTTGAAAATGCCCACCAAAGAGCCCAAAGCTCCTCTTTCCCTGGTCTGGCACACATCCAGATCTGGATCTTAAAGATACAGTGCCCATTTTTGGGCATAAAGCAGATGATCATGGAAAAGATTATCATCATAAATCACTCTAAGACACTCAACAAAGCTGGTGAAAGGTCTAGAAAATATGTCCTATGAGAAGTAGCTGAGGGAACTGGGGTTGTTTAACCTGGAGAAGAGGAACCTCGGGGGGGACTTCATTTCTTCCTACAATTACCTGAAAGAAAGTTGTAGTGAGGTAGGGGTAAGTCTCCTCTGCAATGGCTCAAATGAAAAGATGAGAGGAAATGGCCTTAAGTTGCACTAGGGGAGTGTCTTATTAGATATTAGGGGGAAAAAAAAATCACTGAAAGAGTGATTAGGCACTGAAATAAGCTGCCCATGGAAGGTGATGCTGTCACCATTTCTGGAAGTGTTCTTGGGGGTATTGTTCAGGTGTGATTATGGTGGTTCTACACAGATGGTTGCATTAGGTGGTGTTGAAGATCTCTTCCAAACTGTTATTTTGTCATTCTGTAAAAGGAAAGCAATTTTTTTCCCCATCTCAAACAGCTGCAGTGTCTTTGCAACGTATTTTGCCTCCGAGCTGTTGTGCATGACTGCGGCAGGCCTAAACACTGCTTTTTTGTGTTTCACGCCAGGGAGGTCATTAAATCACTCCTCTTAGATGCGGTTCACCTCATGGATGGGATTTCCTCTGGAGGTGGTGGCATTGTCCCAGGTGATGCAGATCAAGTGTTTCAGCAAAGTTGAAGACATTTCTTCTGTGGCAGCTGAACTGCATCTTGAACCAACACTCCCAGACTCAGACAAAAAGCTTTCCAAATTCACTGAATAATATAGCATTTTGTAAGTCTTCCATTTCAACACCATGTCCCCTGATAACAAGCCGTTTAAAAGCTGCTTTTGCATGGCTTAATCCATTTTTCACTCTGAATCCCTTTAACACAACCTGGTTTCTATCTCTTCTTCCTACTCCTGTCACTATCTCAGGAACCTTTATGTGATTAAAAGTTGCATTGAAGGAATATTGTTTTTGTGGTTTCATGGAGCAGTTTGCCTGATCTGAGGGCTAGCAGCTAGACAGCTATGTCAGTGTCATCCCACTAAACTCACATTTGGTTGCAAAGGCATCTGAACATGTGAGAAAGGTTTAATTTCTGAAAGACATGAGAACTGATAAAAAAAAGACATCCCAGCACTTGCTGATCCAGAGGGCTTCAAAATTTCTGTTACAGTGATATTAAAATGAAAAAGAAAAAGAGCACATTATTCCACAGATTAGAATACAAGGACAAAAATCTTGCAATTTAGAAAGATACTACTAGCAAGACAAAGTATTATTATATTTGTGTCACACACAGGAAACTGATGTGCAACACAAAGAGGAGATTTGTCCATTTGGAGCTCATATTTCCAGAGTACCGGCCCAAAGATTCATCCTCAAAAAATATCATCCCACAATATCATCAGCAATAGAGCTCTCTATTGACTGATGGGCTATAAAACCACTGTTGTTTCACAATAAATAAGTACAGGGAATTTTTCTTTATTTCCAGACTTGCTTTTTGAGATGGCATCAGATGCAGGCCAATGTATTATACTGGTGACAAGCATTTGTGCTTTGCTCTTAGTTACTAATTCCATCCTTGTTTTTATTCTCAATGTTGCTTTCTTGCTCACAGAGGTTCTGGCAGAATCTTCGCACCTGTTTGTGTTTACTATTTGTCATAGTTTAACATAGCTTGGCTTTTAGTTAAGGAGAAATCCATCAGCTACCAAAGTGATCCTCTGTGACGAGCTGCTAACAGCTTCCTCTGGACCCAACAGAACCAATCAGCTGGCTAGTTTTGAATAGACACCCTGTTAAACCACTTAAGAAAGCTGAACATACCTCTGTGAAATCACATTTAAAACCGAACAAACTTCCAGAAAAGGCTCTCTTGCTTTGGACAGGTAACTGGGAGCCCATGCAGCCCAGTGGAGTCAGGCAGGGCCCTGCCCTGCTGCAGTGCTGTCTGGGCAAGGCCCCACTCTGCCACGTGGTCAGATCGGCCCACAGTGTGCCACGACATGGCTCAATTGAGATTCTGCCACCACTGAGTTCCAACCACAGCTGGTGATCCAGGCCAGCTCCTCTCAGCTTTGGGTGGAGTCAAGCCAGGCCCTGCTCCCTGTGAGCTGCCAAGCCATCCTGCTGGCACTGGGGAGATCATATGGCTAAGAACAGAGGTGGCCTGCAGGTCTATGCAGAAAGCAGATCCACAGCTGGAATTGAATGTGGTAGGGGTTGGAAAACAGCCATGTGGCCAGAGCAGCTACTGCCCAGCAGAGATCACAAATGAAATTTACAGACATCAATGCTCTCCTGAGTCAGAGGAAAGGAAAAAAGTGAAGGCACATGAAGACAACAGCATAGAGACACCAAAGTCAGTGAAGAAGGAAGAGTCAAAGTCCAGAGGGAGGAGAAAGAGGAGATGCTTTCAAACTTAAGAACCAAAATTCTATTGTAAGACCATGGTGATGGATGATGATACACTAGAATATACCTGTAATTCATGAAAAGCATGGGAGGATGGAGCATTCAAACTGTAGACATGAGCAAAAGCACCCTTGCTGAAGCAAGCAGATATTGAAGTAGCTATGATCCAATGAGAAGCTTGAACAGAGAGAGAGAAGAGTGATAAAAGACCTTTGCCTCCAGGAAAGAAGAGGAAGACCTCTGTTCCCAGAGAAGATGATGATCTTAGAGAAAGATGAAGGGAACCTCTGCTTTTGATCAGCTCATCCTTACAAGTGCACCCCATTGGGCCCTTGAAAACATTTGTGGGCAAAGCTGTAAGTCAAGGGGTGGGACTCCCAGATGGTGAACAGACTTTCATCTCCTGGGCAGCTGATGACATTGTGACACTGAAGCCACAAGAAAACTGTTTCTTGTGGAGAAATTTCTATGACATGGCAAGAGACACTCCTCTCTCTAAATAAACTGAAGAAAGGCTATTTCAGAGGTGATGAACTGACTGAAAGTCACAGGTTTTGTCTCTTTACGTTGTCAGTGGGAAAGTGTGGTGGTTTGAAAAGGAAGTGAGTTTTTTTTGGGATTTGGTGGTCAAACCAATGAGTGTTCAGGTTTGAATATTGGCACTTAGTGTGCCTGCTGAAGACAAGGATCTGCCTCTGAGAACACAGAGGGTTAAAAGCAGAGGGCTCCTGGGAGAACTCTCTCTTAGTTCTGGTCCATGAGACAGTTCAGGCCTCCCCTGCCCAGCTGCGGCCTGGGCAGGGCAGGGGAAGCCATGCGGCCTGGGCGAGGTAGGCCGGAGTCTTGGACAGAGAGGGGAAGAAAAGCTCCTGTAGGATGGAAGAGTGGAGAGAGTACAAGAACCTTGAGAGGCACCAGGTAGCCCCACCTTCCCCCCCCCCCCCATCCCGGAGAGAGAGAGAAAGACTGTGCCTATGCCACCTTGAAATTTGATATCGGTAGTCGGGCAGCACAGCCGAAAGAGTAAGGAGGGGGTTGCACGAAAAAACACCCGGCAAATCAAGTTGTGGAAATTCTGGGGAGGCACAGCCCAAGGTTTTAACTTTTTTCATAGATGATGGAAATTTTATAAATAGTGATCTTCCTGAATTTGAAGAAAGAAGATAGAAGTAAAATAGAGAAAACTAAGTAAAGGTGATGAAAGTTCGTGCAAGTGAAAAAATGTCAGAGGATGCTGAAAAGAATCTTAGGTGTAAGGAGATGACGAAGTAGCCTTTGGATGGACTTTCCTTGTATGGCCATAGACGGACCCATTTTTTTCCTGTAACACTGAAACTGCATCTGGGGAGAGGCATTGGCTTAGAGCCAAAGGTAGACAGTAGAAGAGTAGTGTGAACAGAGATGAGAAGATGTCTGTTCTCAAGGCCCCTCGGCCCCAGGGAGTGAAATTGGGAAGGACTGGTATCCCAAGATTTGAGAAACTGTTGTTTTTTTGGAACTGACCAAAACATCTTTAAAAAGAGAAACCCTGGAAACAGTTCTGGTCCATACACAGTGGTGAGAGCACTAGACATGGAAGAAGAGGTCACAATATGGTGCAAGGACTCTTAGCTCTCCTTGATGAACTGAGTGCTATTTATCAGAAGGGTAGTAATGGACTGAGGATTGATTATCTAAGAAGTAGTAACTTGACTGAGAATTTTTAATTTTGTCTCACTGTGTTGAGAACTTGGGTGGGAGGAAGAGGAGTGTTTCTAAAGTTTTCATCCCCTTCTGTGTGTGTCTCCTTCACATATTGTAAGTAAATAAAATTTTTCTTTCCTTTTGTTCCTAAGTTAAGAACTGTTTTGCTCTGTTTTTAGTCACATCTCACAGCAAACACCAGAGAAAATATATCTTCATGGGAGCACTAGCCTTGTGCCAACATCAAACCATAACAGAAAGGAAAGAGGAGGTGAGGGAAGGGGAAGTGTTCTGAAGGTATATTCTGATCCTATTCTTCTTCTTTAGTTCTGTAAATAAAGATTTCTTTATACTCTTTAAAGTTTTGAGCCTCTTTTTGGCCTTCTCCTAATCCTTATCTCATAGCAGAAAATCAGTAAATAATTTTAGTGGGTGCACTGGAATTTGGCCAGCACTCAACTCACTACACTATCAAAATGTTTAAAAAAGCACAACTCTCTTGTTTCCCAGGTGAGTTTTTAAGTACCAGATACTTAAATAGATTCTCAATGTCATAGCAGTTTGCCTGCTTTTTCTCCATCGGACAGGGAAAACATTGCCAGTGTTGCAAAATCTAGTCTTTCTTTCACCAAACCTTCACCAGTTTTCATTTTTGTCTGGGTAAATGCACCACTTGTTAGGGAACATAATCTCAGAGTTCTGTGTTCAGTCCAAGGCTAGGCTGCTTCTTCCATCAACAGAGGAAAAAAACCTCTTTGTGTCTTCCTCCTAATGTGGGTGATCTCTTTTACTAACCATAAAAGGAACTGAAAACATTGGTTGGGAGAAAATACACTGGCTTACTGGTAAAGTCTAATCTTCAGTGAACCAGTAATGAGCTTTCAGAGTTACAGCTAGGCAGTCATTGACAATCTTAAAACAACTCTGTTGCTCTGTAGTTTAACAAAAATAATTGAGTAACTTTGTAAATTCATATTCCACACTTCAAAATTAGGATTCTTAAGACTTGAATGTAAAGACTTGTGACTGTTGCAATCTTTCCATATCTTTTTACTGTGCTAATGAGAGTGTAGCATTGAATCCAGGAGGTAATAGTGCAATGAAACCACATCCCACTTTATTTTACATCTAACTCAGCCATGTTGCATATCAGCATGTCCCTCCCTCCTCTGTAATGGAAAGCAAAGCAGCTTCTTAAACTGATAGTCTCAATGTATTTGGTTGAACCTGAAGAGAAAGAAGCCTGCCTTTGACATTTTTCAGCAATGACTTAAATATCCGTGAGCCATGATTGTTTTTCTTTGGGTTAAAAAAACTGAACAGAAAGGTAGGAGAGCTGGGATCCATTTCTGGCTCTGCTGGAGGCTTCCTTTGTTCTTGGTAAAAAGGCAATAATCCTCCCTCTACACAAAAATGGACAGCCTCTGCTGTCAAGCTATGCAGAAACTGAGTATTGCATTCATGCAGAATAAGAAATGATTGTTTTCAATTTTCATTAGGACTGCTAGATACTTCCATAATATTTACACCTGCATATAATAAAAGAATGCTTTGCAATTTTATTTTACTTTCCAAATTTAGTTTTAAAAAGCCCTCTGACCACTAAAGGAAATTACTAGACACTTCTCCTAATATTCCCTATCCATTCCAACATTCACCAAAAACATACAATAGCATGATTGTTATAAGATGATTTGGCAATGGTATTCTGAGACCTCTACTTTTACTTTTAGAGGACTGTATAAAAGAAAATATTGTGAGTCGTTCAGGGACCGCATGGAGTTTCCTGTGTTGTTCATTGGCTGATTATAAGGGGCCTCTGGGGAGTGCAGTGACCAGGAGCTGGCAGACAGGGGCATGGCACATCTCTGGGGCAGGGACACAGCAGTTTGCATGGCAGTTTGCACAGACAGAGCAAGCAGGCAGGTTTGCAGGTTTTCTTGCTCATATGGTTTGCTGTGTGTTGTTTTCAGTTTTTGTGCTGGCTGGTTGGTTTTAGGGTTTCTGCTAGTAATGGTTTTCACACGGTTGAAAACTGTGGTTAGTACAAGCGTATGTAACCAAATGGAACCCTCCACAAAGGATGCGTCTGTATGGACCCATTCCTGTGGAGACTGTTTGAGCTTATCAGTAGTTTCGGGGGGCATTGCAGGGGAAACCTGCCTGCAATGTGAACAGGTCAATGATCTCCTTTCACTGGTGTCCAAGCTTAGAGAGGAAGTTGAAAGACTAAGGAGTATCAGGGAAAGTGAAAGAAAAATAGATTGGTGGAGTCCACCAAGAGTCAGAGGACTCCTATACCTCCCACTGTCAGGCAATAAGAGGGCACCTGATGAAGGGGAGTGGAAATGGGTCTCTGCTTGGGGAGATAATAACAAAAATTCCTCCCAACCCCCATCCCCTAGCCAGGTGTCAACTTCAGAATAGGTATGAGGCCCTGGATCCTGAGAGTCAGCCAGATGATCTAGAAGAAAATTTTCTGCCCAGTGAGCCTCCCAATCACAATTCATCTGTAAGATAGATCACCACCTCTAACATCAAAAAGAAAAGAAGGGTGGTTGTGGTGGGTGACTCCCTTCTGAGGGAAACAGAGGGCACCATCCCACAAGGAGGTGTGCTGCCTCCCTGGGGCCCAGGTACAGGACATCACTGAGAGACTCCCTGGGCTGATTCAGCCCTTAGATTATTACCCACTGCTGGTACTCCAGGCTGGCAGTGATGAGATCGAAGAGAGGAGTATTAGGGCAGTTAAAAGGGACTTCAGAGCACTGGGTCAAGTGGTTGGTAGGGCAGGGGCACAGGTAGTCTTTTCATCAGTCTTTTTGGTGGCTGAGAAAAACATGGAAAGAAATAGCAGAGCTCACATTATTAAGAAATGGTTCAAGGGGTTGGTGTCATTGACAGACTTTCAGGTTCTTTGATCATGAGGCAATTTATATGACACCTGCTCTCTTGGAATCAGGGCAGAAGTTTTTTAACTCATGAACTGGCAGACCTTGTTGAGAGGGCTTTAAACTAGGTTTGAAGGGGGAAGGGGACGCAGCTGGACTCTCCAGAAGCAGGCCCAAGGGTAGTAAGCCTGAGTTAGGGGTGAAATCAGCACGGAACTGCATGTATGCCAATGCATGCAGCATGGGTAACAAACAAGAAGAGCTGGAGGCCATGGTACAGCAGCAGAGCTATGATGTAGTCGCCATCACAGAAACATCCTACTGGAAGTCTGTTATTGTCCGCCCAACCAGGAAGAAGAGGTGGACAACTTATTCTATAAGCAGTTGGAGAATATTTCAGGATCTTCAAGCCCTTGTTCTTATAGGTGACTTCAACCTGCCAGATGTCTGTTGGGAACTTAATACAGCAGAAAAAAGGCAATCCAGAAAATTTTGAGAGAGTGTGAAGGACAACTTTTTATTGCAGCTTGTGAGTGAGCCCACCAGAGGCAGGACTATGTTAGACCTGTTGTTTGCAAATAAAGATGAGCTGGTGGGAGATGATGGTCTGGTTGGAGGCCGCTTGGGGCATAGTGACATGAAATTATAGAGTTCTCGATATTTGGTGAAATCAGGAGGGGCATCAATAAGACTTTTACATTGGACTTCCAGAGGGCAGACTTTGGCCTATTCAGGAGACTTATTCAGAGAGTTCCTTGGGAAGCAGGCCTTAAAAACAATTAGTTCAGGAGGGGTGGATGTGCTTCAAAACAGAGATCTTGAGGTGACAGGAGCAGGCTGTCCCTGTGTGCTGAAAGATGAATCGACGAGGCAAATGTCCAGCCTGGATGGACAAGGAGGTTTTGGCCTGTGTCAGAAATAGTGTAGCCGTGGAGGTCATTCTTCCCCTGTACTCAACACTAGTGAGGCCCCGTATTGAATATTGTGTCCAGTTCTGGGCCCCTCAATTCAGGAAGGACGTTTAGACACTTGAGCACATCCGGGGGAGGGCAACAAGGCTGGTGAAGGGCTTGGAACACAAGCCCTATGAGGAATGGCTGAGGGAGCTGGGGTTGTTAAGCCTGGAGAAAAGGAGACTGAGGGGTGACCTTATCACTCTCTACAACTTCCTGAAAGGTGGCTGTAGTCAGGTGGGGGTTGGTCTATTTCACCAGGCAGAATGAGAAGACATAGTCTCAAGCTGCACCAAGGGAAGTATAGGTTGGATATTTGGAAAAAGTTTTTCACAGAAAGAGTGATAAAGTACTGGAATGGTCTGCCTGCAGAGGTGGTGAAATCACCATCACTGGATGTGTTTAATTGGTGCCATGATCTAGTTGAGGTGTTAGGTCATGGGTTGGACTCAATGATCTTGAAGGTCTCTTCCTAACTACTTACTCTGTGATTCTGCCATTCTGTTAAAATATCTATCACTGGTTGCATTCTTGTGTTCTGTAAGTTTGTGTTACTTCATTATATAATTATTTATCTTTTTTTCTCCAGTAAGAAAAATAATAACTTCACTGTTGAAAATTCTGGTAGGAAAATTACAATCCCAGAAAATTTAGAACAATATGTTCTGCTTTGTCTGATTTGAACAAATATTGAGTTTTTATTTTGTTGAACTATATCAATATGGTTTTTTTTTCAGAACTATTTGTTCTGAAATGACCTGTCTTGCTTATGACACAGTCCCTCATGAGAAATGTGTCTCAATGCTCCATTAATTTCCAGACTATTCTTTTAAGGATAGAATTTCCCATCATGTGTCTCAATCTCTTTCTGATTAAATGATGTGCTTTGTCTTGGGAATTTCACAAGGCTGTGTGCAGCCATGGTAAATGTAGCACGCTGTACAAGAATGATTTATAGCACAAGCTGTGGTTACACATACTGCACCTACAATCCCATAGGCAAAGTACCACTATAGAGAAATATAGTTTAGCCTTAAACTTACTTAAAATGAATTGTACTTTGATCATCAAAATTGAGATATTTTTAAAACTTTTGTCCAACTTTGGCATAAAAATGAAGCCTGAAAGACTGGTATTTCCCATGAATTCTTCAATATGACTTCATGCATTTGCTGCTTTTAAAGTGTAAAAAAAACCCCAAACATATGCAGACTTAGGAATGATATTTGGAAGTGAGATGAGGAGCAAAAAAAAATAGCAGTGGCCTTATATTACAGTCATAGCAACATTTTTCAGTATGAGGGTAATATTGAAATATTACCCTATTGGTAAGACCAAGTCAGCCACATTCATAGAAAGGACAGTTAGCTATTATTGCAGGTGTCATTACTAAGTACCATGTCACTATACAAACATGGAACAGTTGAGAGCTATTATATAGCTTCCTCTTAGGTGATACACTGAAAAGGCTTTTGCTTCCATTCTACTCACTCCTGGCCCAGATAAGCTGATTTAATTAAGTTTTTTGTAACATTCAAGTTTGGAAATGGCAGACATTACTCATGCAGAATGCTAAATTTTCATGGATTTTACCTTAAGCATAAACTCAAGATCTGAATCTCAACACTTAACTGAAGTCAGTATATATTGAGGGAAAGGTAGGTGATACATACAGGAAACATGAGCCTATGGCTTTGTTTTTCCACAAGCCATCCCCATCTGTGTCCTGAATGACCTGTGTTGTGCCTGCCCATTGGACTGCCTCCCTGATCTTGTCTCTCCTTAGGAAAGAGCAGATGTTCTTTTGGGGATATATGGATTTTTATTTATTAATTTATTTATTTTTCTTTCTTCAGTGGTTCTTATCTTATTCTACCAACAAGGCAGAATGAACTGCGAGGCCAAGAGCAGGAAGGTAAGACAGAACAGGAGGACATCATTCATCATTTCTAATAAGGACCGTTTAATGATAAAATATCAAGCACCACATATCTCAGTCTGGGCTGGAGGAGCTATAGGGAGAATGTGATACCATGGATAAGGTGTATAATTTTTTCTCTCATGAGGCCTTTAACTAAAAAGTCCCATGCTCACCTTCTTCACTGGCATGAGTTACTTTTCTTCTGCTGAAGGAGTAGAGGTTTCTAGGATGTGTTTACAATGTACTCTGGATGCTATGGCATGAGATTATTAGATGACTGCAATTCTGCTTGACCTAAATGCAAAACTTCTCACTTGTTCTCACCTACTTTCCTGATCTGTTAAATACAGGGAATTCAGAGAATTTTATTTTTAATAGGAAAGGAACCAGAAGCTCAAGTCACCTCACAGCTTTTCCTATTCACAGAAGAATATTTTTGAAGCCCAAAATATTATTTTTCAGTCTTTCATACCTACACTTTCTGTTTATTCAGCTCACAAGAAGAAGATGCAGTTCAACAATCTGTGATTCAATATTGTCTCCTGTTAGTAAGACATTACTACAGTTAAATTGTCCTATTTTCCCTCAAGTATTTGAGGCCACATTTTGGTTAGTGAAGGTATACTCAGATGTTCAGTGAAGAGCCCCAATTAGCACCACAATTGATTTAAAAAGCATTTTTTCTTTGTTTATGTTCATTAGGTTTTCTGACAGATTTCTAAAGTACATTATTTCCCCCAAAGTATCTTACAGTTTGGTAATGAGATTCAGTGTTTCTAGTGTTGGGAACAAAATACTTATGCAGATCAGGAAATATAAATACCATGCCCTCTCCATTACTATTTCTGTGATATCTTGAATATGGAGAAAACAAACTCTAATAAATGTCAACCTCTGTAATGGGAAACTTGTCATGAGAGCCTTCTCATTACAAAAAAGCTGGAGATTAACCAGGAGTGAAATGACCTGTGTGGCACTACCCAGAGATGTAAACTTTGTCCAAGTCATGAAATGGACATGTGGTCCTGAGCATTTTATTACCACTTAACAGATTGGATGGCTTAGTCTTGGTAGCAGTATGTTGGCATGCTCTTGCCCCACAGAAATATAGGACAAACGAATCTGGCCTACAGCAAAAGCTAGTTAAGGGGTCACAGCCTGTGTTTTCCTGATTTTAGAGTACAACTACACCAGCTACTGACTCTTTCCCTACTTGTGATAACTTACTATGTTCTGCCCATCTGATTTTTTTGTGACTTGTTACTGTCTATATCACCCATAAACACAGCATCATTTAAATTGCCATTAAGGTCTTTGCTTAACACCCTAGACAGTATTTCACAGGTTTAGATTTTTATTTTGCAGCATTTGTGTTCACTGAGTCCTGGCAATATGAGATATTGAGGAAATCACCTCAGCAGCCAATTGGTGGTATAATGTTCTTTTACAAAGAGCTGTACATATGTGCTGCTAGGGGAAAAATTGTATTCTCACTTTCTAATCTTATTTTTTACATTCTTTAGGATTTTATAGTGAATTTACAACTTCTGTTGGCACATGAGTAGGAAATAGTATACAGTATACTATTATATATAGTATAGTATAGTATATTGAGTATACTCAATAGCAGTTGAGTCTAATTCAAAATATGCTGTTTGCTGCTAGAAAGTTTGTTTTATGTTACTACACAAATTACAGGATGTCAGTAACCTTTATGTTCTCAATTTGGATGGACATAATTTTACTGAACAAGCCAGAAGAAAATCACATTAGAATTTATGAGTAGAAGCATAATCCTCTGAAAGGATGTTTTCTCCTTCTTTACTGAGACAAATTTGTTAAGTAAAAAAGAAAACTTTAGAAGTTTTTCTTCTCTATTTATTTTTATAGATAAAAAATGCCCTAGTATTTATCATATGGAATTCAGGTATCTTCTGCTTCTCATAGGCAAATGTTACCCTAGCTTTCAGAAGATCAACAAGTGTGATATTTCAGTGTTAGAAGAGGAAATTACAACCACAGGCACTACGTTTTCATCTAACTTATTCCTATCTTATCCTCATGAAATGATCAAATATATACCTTACAGCTCACAGGTATAGCACACTCTGAGCCCACTGAACAGTGTCATAGGTTCTTGGACATATATTTCCTCCTCCAGAAACTCTTTTAAGTATTCAGCATCTGTCACTACTCTCAAACATATATAGTGTATGATGCTAAGCCCAGAAAAATCGATATTCACAAATATTCACAAAATTTTGAATGTACTTGAAAAACTATTTTGTACCAAAAAATCATACCTGTTAATGTTGGAATGATAATAAAAAGCAATTTCTTACAAATGTGGCTTTTTTAATAAAAAAAAAAAAAACAAAACAAAAAAAAAAACCAGGGATTGAAATTTATTTAAATTCAATTTTTCTCTTTTTATATCTTCAATGGTTCTGCAGTACATGGTGGAATCCAATTCATAGTGCCTACATTTCAATACAAGGGCTTAGAGTGTACTACTATTGATTAATGAAATGTAAAGGTACTTATTTTCCCTTTCTAATTGAAATATTTTGCATTATTCTATGACTAAACTACACTTTGAGATTCCCGCAGTGATATTGTTTGGTATCTTCATCATTCAGGCTAAAATTTTTCCTTACTTCATTAAATCAGTCTTTTGGTCTTTTCTATAGTTTGACAGATTTCTGTTTTGAGGGGAAAAATGTAAGAAGAATAAATTATTTTTAGTTCTTTGCAGTTTTCTTCTCTCAAACTTATGTCAACTGTGTTGGTTCAAAAATCTGCATATCTTTCTAGGCCTGTTTAATATGTGAGCTGACGGATAACCTGCAATGGTAAAAAAAATTATCAATGCAATGCTTCTCTATATAAACATTTGCTACTAATCTTGATAGGTGTGCACAAGGTAAAGTTCATTTCAGGCATGATAAAACCTGTTGACAAAAACTACCATGGTGTGGAATATTCCTTTTACAGTGTGAGGGCCCTGAAAAGCAGTTATTTCTCTACAGATTAGCAAATACAGACACAATAAAGTGAAGAACAGAATCATTCTCGGATGCCACTCCTGCTGCTGCAACTCACTGCACTTTGTGTCTCCAAAACTTTGTTATGAGCAATTATATCTTTTGAAGAAGGTGGCTAGAGAAACCTTACTCCCTAAAGGTTCCCCAAAGATTCACCATCTGTCAAAAGTGAGCCACTCTGCCACCTTTATAATTAACTGGTACCTTGCACCTACTGCACCTACTATAACACACTGTTCTTGAGAATAAGCGTATCGCCTCACTCATACCAACTACTCTTCTAGGACATTGCTATTATGTATCATAATAAACCAAGACAAAATGCAAATGTTTACTCAAGGAAAAAATAATATAGACATCCCATATGATTATGTAAGTAAACACATTTCATGGTTGCTTTTTTACCAAGCAGGTCTCTGCTAGAGTTTTCAGAAATCCAGTGATGTCAAGCTGCAAGAATCTCAGTTTTTCCCACATGCTCACGCTCACTGGGTCACCCCAAAGGTTAGTTACATCCATATATTACCAGTGAGGAATACAAGTTATTAGTCTGTCAAGAGATAACAAACATGAGTACAATTTTATATATGCAGTCAATGTCTTAATTTGTAAAAGCCATGTACTAGTTTATTTGAACAAGATCAAAATTATAGTCTCAATAATAGTTATCTGATCTCAAGTGAATTTGTAAAAAAATCAAAACCTACCTGAAGCTACAGTGGGCTTTGGATCCTCTGGGAGGTAAAATGCAATGAGACCTTATGGCAGCTTCAGCATGTCTTGTCTGTGTTGTGTCTAGAGGAAAGGGAGCCTGAAGAACTGTGAACCTACACACCTTTTATTTATGTTCTACTTGCTAAACTATCTAGATGTAATGTCACCAGATCATTCTGGGGAAAGGAACATATATTAATCTTTTAGCAACATGACACAAAATGTAAAGTGACTACTTCCACTTCAGCAACAGTCTCCACAAGAGGGGAAAAGAAGGAAAGATAATTATTAACAAGACCATACAATAGTTACTGCAAGATAAAAGCAGTACCAAGACAATGATGTAAATAAACTTGATGTTTCTACCACAGCATCACTGAATGGCTGGTGTTCTGGGAAAAGGATCCAGTGGAGATTCTGCTTAATTTGGGGTTTGGTACAGAAGAACCTGATGTCCTCACAAAAATCCCTCCTCGGTTTCTCAGTGGTGTTTCTGTAGCAAAAGGATTTGACATCCAACTCTTTTTGGAAGCTCAGAAGAAGCAAATGGATATTGAGAGGCCAAATCTATATGGTAAGGAGAAACATTTTGGCAAAAGGAGAAGTTTTAGCCATAAATAGTGTGGGAACTGAGAGGGTAGAGAAGAAGAGGCGTATGAAAGAAAATTCATGAAAAAGAGATGTATTTAGGAAACATTGAGGAACTTCATGTAGCCCTTTGTGGCAATGATACTTCCTGATATGACTGAAGTACTGTTTAGCTCTACTCAGCTACAGACTTTGATTTATGTGCTGAAGCTACTAGCTTGTGGCATTTTAAAACAAAACTTCATGTCCTCTGTAAGACCTACCCCACAACCAAGATAGTTCTTGCTGTTGCAGAGGCTGCAGAATTAAATGTGTCTATTGACTCAGCCACTTCACCAGCAGTACATAAATACGTACTGACCATCACTGGTGATGTAAGTCAATAGAGAAGACATGGAATTCAGCCATGCCAGACATGGGCCTACATTCCCTTTTACCCTTGGTGGATTCCTCTCATAGGACAATGTTCAGAGCAGATAACAAGATATTAACTTCCCATGACTAGAGGTGCCAGAGCTTGCTCATTAGATCCTAACTAGAACCTAACAATTTTGTGATTCAAATATGCACTAAGGGTAGGTGAGTACCTACAAATTTTAAGTACAACAAATTCCTTGTTCAAAATTGCACCATTTAAAAGCATACGGTCTTGATTTTTATTAATTTAGATCCTTTTAGTTCTTGTTCTGTGTATTTTGTTATTGAGAAACGAATACAAGGTCTTCACCCTGAAGATAATTCTGCATTAAAATAGCATTATTAGTCCACTGGTATATCATACATCTGGAAAGTCCCTTTTTGACATCATATTCCCACAAGCTGCAGAACAGGATAGCCAGATGGCTCTTGAAGTCTTCTGTTTACTGAAGATGCTCAGTGAAGCAGGATGTCTCACAGCCCATGTATTGCTGTGTAGAAATGCACCAGCAAGAAGTAAGGATGGAATAAGAATTGAAAGTGAAATGTCAAAGCATTGTGAAAAATGTGTACCCCCCCCCCTGCCCCCCCAGCCCCTCTCCTTTTATAGCAAAGCCCATGCACACATTTCAATATTTACATCAAACAGGTGTCTTAGGTCTCACTTTACTTCTCTTCTTAGACAAAGGGAAAAGAGGGATCTGAGTTATTTGGTATGAGTGGGTGGAGATGTACTTGATGAGAGGACTCTTAAATGGATAAGAAATTGTTTGGATGGATACATCCAGGGAGTAGTGGTCAATGGCTCAGAGTCCCAATGGACTCTGGGATCCAGTGCACCTTCAGCAAGTTTGCCGGTGACATCAAGCTGGGTGGTGCAGTTGACACACCTGAAGAATAGGATGTCATCCAGGGGAACCTGGGCAAACTCAAGAAGTGGTCCTATAGGAGTCTCATGGAGTTTAATAAAACCAAGTGCAAGATGCTGCCTCTGGGTCAGGCTGGGGAATGAACAGATCGAGACCATCCCTGCCAAGAAAGAATAGGGGGTGTTGATGGATGAGTGGCTGGACAGGACCCAAGAACATGTGCTTGCAGCCCAGAGTGCCAAATGTGTCTTTGTCTGCATCAAATGAAGTGTGGCCAGCAGTGTGAGGGAAGTGATTCTTCCCCTCTACTTTGCTCTAGTGTGATCCCATCTGGAGTACTGCATCCAGCTCTGGGGTCCCCAAGCCAGAAAGGACCTGTTAGAGTGAATCCAAAGGAGGGCTACCAAGCTGATCAGAGGGACAGAGCTTTTAAGAAGAAAAGAGGAAATACTATGATGAAAAGCTAAGAGATTTGGGATTGTTCATCCTGAGAAGAGAAGGCTTCAGAATGAACTAACTGCTGCCTTACCTTCAGTACCTGAAGGTAATGACAAGAAGGCTGATGAGGGACTCTTTTAAAAGAGCACATAGTGATGGGATAAGGGAGAATGGCTTCAAACTGAAAGAGAATAGGTTTAGATTTGGTGTCAGAGAGAAACTCTTTTCTTTGGTGTTGGTGAGGCACTAGAACAAGCTGCAGTGGAAGTTGTGTATACCCCATCCTGGGAAATGTTATAGGCCAGGTTAGATGGAGCTCTGAGCTACCTGCTGTGCAGCACTGAAAGATGTCCCTGAGCAAGGCAGGAGAGTTAGAATTAGATAGTCTTAAAGGTTTCTTTCAACCCAAGGCATTCCATGTTCCTCTTATAGTGGATGGAGACTTAGAAGGAATTAGAAGGGAATAAAAAGCCTTTGAGGGAAGGAGTTTGCATAGTGTAGCTAGACAGGCAGTAACCAAGGTGTAATTTAATGACTTGTCCTGTAGTCATTGTCAGTGTACAGAATTGTACAATTGTATATCTTCTGTACAGTCTTCTACACTCCCTGTAACGTCCATGAGAAGAATAGGTGCTTTTGAAGGTCTCCAGAAAAAATACGGTTCTCTGTAAATTAAGTAGAAGGCTATGCTGGTTTTGCATTAATTGATTTGTGGTTAAGAGGGAAAAGTCAGCCAGGTAATTCTCTGTCAGAAGCAGCTAGCAGCTGCCTCCATGCCTGGCAAAACTAATAGTTGGCTAGCTCTGAGAATTAGCACACTGCTAAGCCAATTACAAGAAACATGATAATGCCTCTATTATAACATATTTAAGAACAAAAAACTGTGGGAGGCTCTCCTGCTCCCTACTCTGAAAAAAAGAGGGATGGGGGGCCAGCCGAGTCCCCTTTCTGGGGGGGCTGGTAGACCCTGTCCTGCTGAGGCCTCCAGGCCATGCTGCTAGGGCCCATCCTGGAGCCATGAGCAGTTGCGCAGCACTGCGCAGCCACGGTTGTCTCAGCATTGCTTGCAATGGGCTTTATTTACTTAGCTGCTTTTAACCAGCCATGTTGCAGACAGAAAGAAAAAAGTGGTGGCAGGAGTTTTTCTTTTTTTGGCAACCCACATGAAGAAAAGGCACAGAGAGGAGCCGGCAGCCGGTGTGGCTTGCACAGTGCCATTGGAGACCATATGATTAATAGAGAAGCACAGCGAGCAATTCCCTGATTGTGGAGCCTGGACAAGATTAACCTTTCAGCACTGCAGAGCTCTACAGAAACTGTCCCAATGGATAGAACTTGAGAACAAACAAACCTACAAACACCAATTCTCTCCCAAGTCAGAGAAAAGGAAAATGTGAAGACATGGGAAGAGAACAATATGACAACACTAAGGTTGGTACAAAAGAGGGAAGGGGAGGAGTAAGTGCTCTGAGCTTTGGAGCTGAGATTCTTCTGCAAGGCGTGGTGAGGACTGTAATACAACAAACTGTCTCCCTATAATTCATGAAGTGCATGGGGGGATGCAGCATTCACTTGCAGCCCATAAGAAAAAGGCGCTTGTGCTAGAGCATGAGGATGCTGAAAAGCAGTGATCAGGTGAGAGGCTTGAACAGAGACAAAAATTCCTTCCTTTCAGAAATATAGGACGAGGACCCTTGCTTTTATACTAGAACAGCTCATCCTTAAAAAATGCACCCCATAAGCCAAATGGCCCACAAAAAGCAGTTGTGGGAAGACAGCAGGCTGTGGGAGGGACTTCATGTTGCAAGCGGGTTCCAGGAGGACTGTGAGCCATGAAAATTAAAACCAAGTTAGAAAAGTTCACAGAGAACTGTTTCCCTTAGGAAAGACCCCATGCCATAGCAAATGAGACTCCTTTTCCTAAGTGACCTGAAGATTTTAGAAATGACAAACTGACTAAAAATCCCATGTTTTGTCTCCCTGTGCTGTTGGTGGGAAAGAAAGAAGGTGTGTGTGTGTGTGTGTGGGGAGGGGGGAGGGGTAGGGAGAAAGGTGTGCTATCTGTTTATTTTTAGTTCTCATTATCCTCTTTTAATTCTGTTAATTTTTCTCTATACCTTTTGAAGTTTTAAGCCTATTTTGCCCTTGAATGTTTTTCTTCTAATCTTTATCTCACCCCATTTTCTTTCCCCATCCTCTGCTTAACTATAGCAGAGGAAAATGAATAAATGATTTTTGTGGGTGCACTGGCATTTGGCCAGTGTCAACCCATCACAATGGTTCAGGTCTAGAGATGTTCCACAGCTATTTACCTCTCTGTGAACAATTTAAGGAATTCCAGACTCATTACTGTTGGAGAATACCAGAATAATTACCAGAGTAAGGCAGACCATATGCCACTTCTGGACATTTAAGACTGTATTGAAGCACTGATTCCAGAGATAGTGGTGTTGGATGAATTCAGTTATTGTTACCCTGTTTGGTTTACTATCACTGAGCCATTTCAATGCTGAAGCACTCTAAATCCCTCTCATTTGCCTCTAAGAAGTAAAGAAAAAATTGCTTAATATGAGTTAGAGAATACTTGAGAGGTTTTCTCATTGTCAGTTTACTTCTTCATATTCTCTGAGTCAGCAGAGAAAGTTAGTTGATTTAGTGTATGCATTACTCTGGAAAGGGAAGAGATAAGGGGAAAGGTTTTAGGTAAAATATGGGAGACAAGAAACCTGGAGGAAAAAGAGAGAGACTAAGGACTTCCATAGTGGAGTGATGCCTCTCCATCTTCATATTTCATTCATTTCCTGTTGCAGTCCTTTTCTGTTTCTTTCTGGCTCTTCCAGGAATATAGTTTTGTAGGCCTCCTTCATTGCTGATTAGATCTTTTTAAATAAGCATGGATTGCTATGGAGTTATTAATATTACCCATTGTCTTAGTTTGAAAGACAGGTGTCTGATAGGGAAGGCAGGAGCCTCCCTTGGAATGTAATCCCCTCCCTCCAAATTGTTATAATTTTGAAATTAAGGATGATATAGGGAACTTACAACTAGGCTTAAACAGACTATAATTTGCTGTGTAATCAAGTGTAGATAGTCCTTTGATATACAACAACAGGATTTGGCCTGTTGTTTAAGACTGATAAGCAGGATCTAGTTCTCAAAAAACTAGTAAAAACTGGATCTGTAGTTTGTACTATGACCAGAAGCCTTGGAGGACAGCCAGATACCAAGAGAGTCTGTACAAGGACCAGGTTCATCCAGAAGATAACTACTTACTTCATCCAGCAACCGCTGCCCAAGACACCTGAAGACAGTGTGCAAGCGCAAAACGATGAAAAGCTGATTAACATACAAACTGAGAGTAGGCGGGGATAGGTTATGAATGTGTATAGGCGATGTTGAAACTTTCATAAATATGCATGAGCTTAAGTGTATATAAACAGGGCATCTGCTCTGTTTGGCGTGCGCACTTGTGGTGGAGTGATCCCCTGTGTGCCCAGTGCTGAAACATACTTATTTCATTACTTTGCTGGTTGTGAAATCTTTCCTCCATGTATCAAGGGGGCTCTCAGGAAAACATATGAGGATAGGAATAATAGTTCTTTACTAGTATGTATAGCAAGGAAAACAAAACAACAATATCTATGGCATAACAACAAACAGAACCAGGGACACAGTCACAGTCTTCTTGGCTGCAGGCACTTTCCCCTTTGGTGCAGTTACTGTCACAGCCAGCAGGAATGAGCAAAAATTCCAGGGTGGTGAACAAGATATATCAGAAGTTCTCTGGCAGTAGCTGGAGCTGCAGAAATGTCCTGGCAAAGCAGGAGGGTACAGGCTACAGTGTGGAGAAACCCAGAGCAAAACAAAAAAAAACCAGTGGGGTGCAGGGTAGAGGCAGTGTGGCTCTTGGAAGGGTAGGGAGAGGCTAGGTTCAGGACCATCAGAGCAGATGGTCAGGAGCAGATCGTGATAGGTCCCTCAGGGCTGAGCACCAGGGGTATGAGTGAATTCTTCCCCCAGTAAGCGACAGCCTGCCTGTCCTCCTTGAAAGCCAAAGAGTGAGAGCCCAGTTGGCCCAGCCCTGCCCTTTTACCTGCCTCTATTCTCTCGGTGTCACTGTCCTTCCAAGAGAAACCCCTGAGTATTGTCAGATATCACACTCCTCTTCAGCTACTTCTTTTGTCTTTCTTAAGTACCCATAAGTATCTAGTTATTAGCAACTTATGAGAAAAAATTCTGTAAGAAAGAAACCCAACCCCAACAGCCACACTCAGTGCCCTTTCCTCAGCATTGTTAGAGTTTTCAAGAGGTTCGGTTCACAAAAAAAAAAAAAAGGCGTATTTTCAGAAACATCAGTCACTATTTTAATTTCTCAGCCAGATCCAAAAGAAAGCCATTTGACTTTCATGAAAATTTTACTGACCTCATTAGAAGTGATAATAGTGACTTGCTAACTGAAGAGTCAGAAATTTTAAGTGAAATGTGATTATATTTCTGAATATGTTGATCCTCAAATTCTTTGAAAACTTCAAGTTTCTGAACATCTCAGTTTAGAAATATTGAAATGTTTCAATCTGATGCTTAATAATAAAAAAACCCCCAACACACCATATTCCAGTATCACCTTTCTATTATGCCTTATCTAAATTTACTTGGGGGATTGTGTCTTGTTTATGTGGATTTTTCACACTCATTTCTGTTTGTTTTGGCTGTTATAAGCCTCTCGCTGGAACAGTTTGAGTCTCACTACTCTCTGTGAGATGATTATGTTAGGTATCATTCCCCATGATCCATTGTTATCCTGTGAATATCACAGGTTAGTTAGAACAGAGGAAATACATGTCTTCCACTCCTAAAAGATGGAGAAAATAGAGAAAATGTAAATTGCTAAATGTCTCTGAAGCACAGCTTTGATTCAAGCAAAGGGAGTATTGCCAAGACTTTAGTTGAAACAATCTAGAGAAACCAATATATTTAAATATATGACAAAGTAAACAATGTTGAAATTTCATTTTTAGTTCTCCTAAGAAACCCTGAGCAATTTCAGATGTCTTGATTTTCCCACTGAAAAGTTAGATTTTTTTTTTAATTCTACCATTTGCTGTGGAAAAAATCTTGATTGAAAATATTTTGCTGGCTCTGGAAATGTTCTGTGTTTCTTCAATTCATTGTAGGCCTACTGAAGACTTTCCAAATCTTTCACACAGATGATTACATCAGCTTGTGTAACAGCAGATCTGAGGAAGGAGGAACAATGCTAAATTTCCCCTCCTAAATTATAAAATGGTTGATCATAAAGTCATTAGAACTCCTATAAAAGATACATATGCTATTGAAGATTGAATGATCCTACTTACAGCATGACCATTTACTGTTTTTACTGAAGTTTCCAGTGAAAACGAATCCCTGCTTATGTAATTTAATATGATATTTGTGTTATTTTAGACTATTTTGAAGGGATTAAAGAGATCGTTTTAGCCTCTTGTTCATTTGAGGCGCAATACTTGGAGAACATATATAGAAATGGAAAGAACTGCTAGCTTGGAGAGAAATAGTCCATGAAACAAGGCTATCCTGACATAATTTTCTTCATGACCTGAGTATTTATCACATTGCACATAAGTGAGGTGCTTATTTTTATGTTGTTTATTTATAATTTATCTTGTTCCGTTTGTTCTTTAGGTGTCTCAGGCTCTTTGAAGTAATTTAAAAATCTAAGCAGTGTGTAAAAAATTTCAAATCACAACAAGTTTTTTTCTGGTTCAAATCAAAGAATCACAGGACTGCTGTGCCACTGTCATTCAAAGGAGATTAGCACTTGGCATGTTTATGGTGTAATGTAGTGGGACCCAAATGAAATACTGAGGATAAAATATGACTTACATGGAGAGCATGTGGTAATACAATGGAGGTACAAAACTAAAAATTATTTACTCTGAGACCCTAACACAAATGGAAAGTACACAACACTGTGTAACATGTAGTGTTGATCAGATTAGATCAGATAACTCTGTTAAACAGTATCAAGTAAAAACTTTTTTTTAAAGTGGCCAAGTTTTCCTCCAGTGTTAAAATATAGGCAGGGTCAAAGAAAGAAAGAAGTATTCTTGGAATATAGTAGCTATCAGGAATTACATGTCATGGTGCTTGTCCTCAGACAACCAACCCACATCCATATCAAATATCCCCTCATTGACTAATTGTCAGTGAAGCAGCTTTACTAACAGCAGGCATGCCAACTGCATAGAGAAAATGTGGCTGGTCTCTAAGTAAAACAACAGCAAACAAAGTTAGCATTCTGCCATCTACTGTCCTCAATGAATCTCTCAAGGAAGGACGAGTTCTGGTGACATATTTGTTGCCTTAGGAGATAGGTACTGACACAACATGCAAGCAAATGTGTTGTGTTCTACTGTATAAATAGCTTCCTACTACTGTAGTGATGGAGATCTCCAAGATACCTTAGATAAAACAATATTGGCTTATCTATATACATATATTGTATCATGGAAAAATGCCCCAGAAATTACAGGGGGTTAGTAGAATGAAAAAAATTTGGGAACTTCTATGCAACATCAGCTATGAGTTTCTAGGGGATAAGTTTTGCTTTCTACTCCTATGAAAATGAGAACATAGCTTTTGTTGTCAATTTTCATCACTTAATGGCTGTATACATTTTACACCTATCCTGGAAACCTGGCAGCTGTAAATTTTTGAGGTTAGATTTAAATTACTTTCTTCACATGATTTTTAATATGTCCTGAAATATGGCATCCAAGTCTGGCCAAGCCAACTGAATTCAGGCTGGATTCTGAAAAGTTTTTTTACAGAGAGCAGTATTTAGCTGCACTTAGCCCAATGAATTCAACATTGCATGATTTTCCAATATAAAGAACTACATACTGAGGTCTCTATGTAATCTGAACTGGTCCTTTGGAAGCAAATGGAAAAATGTAGCCATTTTTGAATGAAGTAATTAGTGTGTGTCTTGGTAATGATAAGAATGAATAGTCATTGTACCTGATAATTTAAAATGATTAGTTTTAACAACCGTGTTGCCTCTCATTCCACCAAACTTATGAACATTTTCCATAGCTAGAAGTACTTGAGCATGTAGTCAATGCCCTGTCATATTTGCTGACCCATGTCAATACCCAACAGACCAAAGCATGGGACTCTGGCAGGGGTGACACTAGTCTGTCTGCTGGATGCTGCAAAACTCAGGCCCCTGATCACACAATTGAAGTGGGAAAGAATAAGTCAGCTCCTGTCAAGGGCTTCTTAGCAACCTGGTTCTTCTTACTGCCCTGGTTTAAAAACAGATGTTTGGTATGGAAGGTGGGAACCTTACCGGAATGGAAAGATAACCCCCTCCCTCCAAATTATTATTATTTTTTAAAAATCATGGGGATTCCAGGCAAAAAAAATACAGGAAAAAAAATAACAATTATTTACTAGACTTTATATATATAACGAGGCAAAACAAACAAAATAACAACAGCAACGACAGGCTAAAGAAAATCCAATAAGCCTTTTCCCTGCCATTAAGCAGTTTCCCCTTTGGTGTAGTTATGACAACAACCAGCAGGGCACACTGTTGGCTTGTATTGAGGCAGAGAGGCTGTAGTACCTCCCTCATGGCTTCATGGGGCACTCCAATGCAAGAGCGGGGCCTCCCTGATGGTGATGACAGCTCAGATGAGGGAGAGGGAAGAAGGGTCGACTCCCCTAGGCACCCACACAGACTGTTCTGGTCTCTTGGCACTGGCAGCTGGCAAAGTCTTTGTCAGTGGAGCAGTTTGGAGTCTCTTTTTTATCTTGCAAGTAATGGGCATACATGCCTGCGGTGGGCAGAGCTCCATGGCAGTATTAAAAATTGCTGCACAGGAAAGGTCCAAAGTTAAGAAAAAATCACACAACTGTCTCTGCACCCAACTGGGCGAAAGATTGAGAACTAAGAACTAACAACTGCCAAAACCACCCCACTTCCCCCCCCTGCCCCAGAATCATTCCAACAGTATGCCAGGGCACTCAGCCGCATCTTCTGTATCTTAATTTCCCACCATTCATTACCTCCTGGGCAACAGCTGTCCCTTCCTCACAATGTCCCCCTTTTTGTGTAACAAATGGGAGAAAATTGACCAGTGTCTTGGGTTGCAGTGCAAGATGTGACAAAAGCTTGTGTTCTATCAACATCTGTTGAAACCAGAGCAGGTGGTGGGGGTGTGGTGGTCCTCCATTAGTGGGGCAGATGTTGAAAAATCCAACTAGGGCAGTTTTCATTATCTCTTCCATAACCCATCCTCTCTCTAGAGAGGAATCTTCTGCTAATGGGTCATTAAGCCTCATTTCATGACTGATAAACTTACATCATCCCATTGGGGAGATGCTTTACCCATGAGGAGCAGCCAAGCATTCCTACCTGGATAAAAATCTGACATTTGGAACAGCAAAGCAGTCTTTTCCATTGTGTTCTCAGAGGAAGACCAGGCCCAGCTACACCACTACTCGACCTGCAGAGGAAAATCCTCACGTTTTCTACAGAATCATTGCTTCAACAGAACCACATCTGCCACTCCAGGAGGACTTCAGCCACCATTAAATACGACTGCTACCAACACACTCACCAGTAGGGTGTCAGGTTGTAGTCTGACTCTGTCAGTGGGGTTTGGATTTTTTATTACTGCAGTTTTATTTTAATTCTCCTAATAAATAACTGTTATTCCTATCACTGTATCTTTGCCTAAGAGCCCCTCAATCTCAAATTATAATAATTCAGAGGGGGTTTGCATTTTCTATTCTAAGGGAGGCTCCTGCCTTCCTTAGCAGACACCTGTCTTTCAAATCAAGACAAACAGAAAAACCAAACCCACATCAGCTAATGAAACAGGGCTCACTAGCACTTGGGCAAGCCAGCTTGCCCATATTCTCCAGGAAAAAGCAACCCTGTTCTTGTGCAGATGTTGCTGATGGGGGGACAGTCCAGACACACATTTTGCATGTATTAAATTGAGCTGTCTGACACACCAGGTTCTTGGAAACAAATGTGCCTTAGCATGTCCTACATCCCAGTACCTGCCAATGCCATCAAAGAGTGTGTTTCATTGTACCTAGCTGCAGAACAGCCCCACCTGTTCTTCTGCATGCAAGGTGCCTGCTATAAACAGGCCAAGAAAAGCATCTCCATTTCTGGTGGCCCACATGCTCAAAAAAGTGGCTGACCTAACCAAAAAGCTGCCAGATTAATTTGAAATCTAAGACGTAGTGCGGATTTTGTACTTCATCTCCATTCTATTTGCAGTGTAAGTAAATCCTTTTTCAGGATGGAAGCTAGAGTAAATATTTTCAACAAACACTATGCAGCAGCATTATGGGGAAAATGAATATAATTCACACTACTGATTGAGATTTGATAATTTTGAATTGTCTTTGTGTTAGGATATTGTCAAAGAAGTTATCACTGAAGTTACTAAAAAAGGATTTATTCAACCAATATGATAGTGTAAGATGCCAATATTTTTATACAGCACTAGATGTTGGGGTTTTTTATAGAAGGAAGTTGCAGGGACACTGATAAATATGGTAAAGAATATTTTTATAGATCCAGTCATTAACCAGTGTTGATCCTTTTATCCTATCTTTCTTTTTTCCTTCAAGCTCATTTCTGCTTTTTCAGAAGGTTTCATAGCAAAATTAGCCTTCCTTTACAGCAGTGTTTGAAGTAATCTATCACTCTATAAACTGAGTATACTATAAATCAACTAAAGCGCTGAGAAAGCTTAGACTGAGGTGGTAGCATTCTTCTTGAGCAAAAGATATTTATCTTTTCAAGTCCTTCCAAAAGTGTATTTTTCTGTGATTAGGTTGGTGCAACTTTTCTCTCAGTATAGCTGATTCAAGAGTTTGAGGATGGACTTAATTATCAGCCTCGATGGGAAATGAGTGTCTTACAGATCTGCATCACTGCAAATTTATAGTCCTGGACCAACCTCTATGTCTTTCTAAAGCACTTAGCATGGTGAACTTGCAGCTCCATGACTAGAAGTTCACACAAAAGTGAGGGAACTGACAGAGCAGTAAACACAGGTGATCATAAACTCCTCAATTTGATGTCTAAGACAATTTGGTTAATGCTGTATGTATTCTCAAATCAGATAGGGTATATATTGTTTAACTTCTGAGTATTGTCTACCACATCATTAAATTAAGACCATGTACTGTTTGAAACCATGAGGCCACCTACATTTTTAGTCTGGCAATGGCCACTAGCAAAAAACAGAAGAGCAGGCACATATAGAATGATCCTTCTCTCTTATTCTAGCCTTTGAAAATGAGAATTAAGAGACCCCTTAAACTACAGACTGCATGGAGAACACACTCAACATCAATGTTAATGTGTTACTTATATCTAATAGATCCTCTCCTCTCTGAAATTATTTTTCTGAAAGGGTTTATGCAACACCATGACATGATATACTCATTGACATTATGAAAAAGTCAGATGGGTTTAGAGCAAAAAAAAGTTCTGACCTATTCTTTGGCAAAAATATTTTCTCAGATTTCTTCTGCTAAGTAATTTGTTTTTCTTAGAGATATTTCTCTGAGGTTGTTAAGACAAGATTATTAGTGTATTATAACCTTTATGAATTGATTACTTTTACCAAGGATTGGAAAGGTTCTGAGACTATTTTAAAGAGAAGACTACAAAAAAAACCCCCAAAAAAACCCTACCAACCAACCAAACAAAAAAACTCCAAACATCTGAAAGATGCTATGTTTTCACCTTGAAACACCCAGATTTTTTGTTTGTTTGTTTTTTTTGCTCCTAACTTCCCCAGCATTAAAAATCATTACCAACCAATCATTACCAGTAAGAACTCTTCCTCCTTTATTTTCAGATTTTGATGATCAAACTCTATGTGGAAATCCTCTTGACTCCCCTTCAGCTAAGTGTTAAGAAATAATATGGCTATGTTCATGTTTAAAAATAAAAATATCTTCCCATCTAGCTGCTTTTAAAGTTTAGCCGAATAATACATTTTCTCTCTCTGCTCCCATAATCTCTAGCATTTGAATACATCACTCTAGACATGATAGTCTAGATATCACTTGCTAAATCATAGGATTGTGAAATATACTTAGCTTGCCAAGGAGACTCAAGGAGTGCACATGAAAAGGGTATATCTGACATGTACATCTTTGAGCATGCATCCCAGTCTGATACTTCAAGCAGACCTCTCTAATCTTCCGAGCAATACTAAAGATGTGCTTCTGCTTGGTGAATTATTTCTCAGACTCAGATGATGCTTTATACACCTTCTCTCAGATTCTTAGAAGAACAGGAGACTGAAAATAGCTCTACAGCTTTTCTGTACTCAACTTTAATAGGCCATTCAACTAGAGCTCTCTGGTGGCAGCATGGCCTTTATCCCATGATCTGTGTCTACTGTACCATGTAGACTATCATCATGTAAGCTGACATAGTAACAAATCACGTATTAGAAAATAAGTTATTTCAGTAGCCTATGAAAGGATCACAGGCGATGCTGTTGGACAAGATGTTGCACTATCATTTGAAGTAATCTTAGTTCAGGTCCTGAGAAGGATTTGCTGTCAGGAATGGTGGTATTGGGGAAATTGCTGTCCAGTCTCCAAAGTAGGAAAGTCATTACATTCTAGAGACCCTTCCTATTCAGTGTTTAGAGAAGAACTGGTATATCTTAGGGGTTTTTCTAATGGGACATAAATTTAATGTGAAAGAGCTAGTAACTAGCAAGGGACAAATATAGGCTACATTATACCAATTTAGTGGAGCCTCTACAAATAATATAGCAACCCAAGTTCCTACATAGGTATCTGTCCTAGTTTAAAAGACAGGTGGCTGTCAAGGAAGATCAGAACCTTACTGGAATGGAAAAGATAATCCCCTCCCTCCAAATATTGTAACTTTGAAATTATGGGGCTTTCAGGAAAAGATATGAGAAAAGGAGTTCTTTACTGTGAAAAAAGAGGTTCACTCTCCTGCTAAAAAGTTTAATAAATGACAATAAGAGACAAAGAAAAAAAGGCAAAGTTTTTATGGCTAGATGCTTGGCATTCAGCCAAGAGCACACCTACTGTGCTTGGAGACACTCTTTAAATACCTTTTCTGTTACATCACCCTATTGCATATTCATAAACCAGTATGCATATTCATCTTTTCCATAAAACTATTTTACGTTTTCCAGGAACTCTTTAGCATGGCTCCTCCTTGGGTCCACCTTTTTAGAGCATGTGCATTTCTTGGTTGTGGTTTACTTATCCTTTCTAGCTTGGGCTTTGGTCCACATTTTCTTCAGATGATGGGTACTGACAGTTGGCATATCAGTAGCAGGAGTCCTCATCATATGTTCAGTGGATGTTATCCCGACCAAGCAGACAGTTCCATAACTACATCAACTATCATACTACTATGTCTAAGTTCAGTTAACAGCAAAGAATAAAAACTATATCTTCATAGCAAATTTATTTTAACCTTATACGTATAGCAGTCATCTTAATATTTGTGAAAAGCCAATATTATAATATGTATTTATAACAATTCCCTCTGTAGTCTGGTTTCAGGCCTGATGTTTTGGTTTTCTGATGTTCTTTCCTAGGGAAGTATGATAAACATGATGGAATGTTTTTGTAATAATAGCTGTTATTCACTCCTTCTGACAGGATGGACTTCTTGATGTCCCTCTAGTTTGACCGATGTGATTGAAGAGGTTTTCATTTGTTTCACCAATCACATTGGTCTGTGTAAAATTGTATATAAGGGAGAACCATCCCTAATAAAAGGAGTAATATTTTAGCCATCTGATCACAGAGTCTGTGTTGTGTGTTATCTGAAATAGTGACATCCCTCCTCTTCCCTTTTCATAAATAATTTGGCTTGAGCAATAATTCTTGTTCCCAAATTCTATTACTTGCTTATTCTTTTCACAAATCAATTTTACTTCTTCAAAGAGGTCTTCCATATTATTTTGGTATTTTAACAGATTAATTTTAATCTTTTGTGCCGTTCCAGATGTAGTCAATTTTGGGTCCATAAGCATTGTTACCTCTTGCATGCAAGAGGTATATTGGACTATACTACTGACTCACTGAATAAAACAGGGATCAAACAAGGAGAAAATATCAAACCAGCTGTAGCACATAAAAGGAAGAAACCTAGCTTCTTCCACCATTCAATTCCCAATATGTTATCCCACCAGCTAGTTTTTAGCATTGATTTCCATTTTTGAATCTGTACATGGGCTGTTTTTCTGATATCATTGACTATATCTAGGATTGCTTCCCTGTTGTCATCTATTTCAAACAACAATCTGATGTATTAAATTTTCCACAAACACCTCCTTCTTCAGTTAACAAATAGTCTAAAGCCAACCTATTCTGATACACTGCAGCTCTTGTTTGGCTTTGTTGACTTGATATCTATACCAATACCCAAGTAGTTTTGTTTTATATTATTTCTACAACTGCCTGTAGCCTTACGATATGATCCAGCATATAAACTGGGGTTCGATATCCCCAACTCCCATCTTGTGCCCAAGTGGCTGACCCATATATTTCCAATATACATTCAGGGGACCATTCTTCATCTCCTCATTTTTTATATCCTCCAACAAAATCGCCTTTTATTTCTTTTTAAGTCCTCATAAACTGGTACTCTTAATTGATCTCCTTTTGGTCCTGGTAATAGAAAAAATCCTGGCTGTATGATTCCCAGAGTACAACACCTTTTCCACCAGGAGGGGAACATTGGTATGCTCTTTTTCCACATATCCAAAATAAGCTGTCTGGTGATTTCTAGTAATAATTTTTCTGCTGATTTATATTCTCCCAAAATTTAGATATTTCTGGGATCCTAAAACAAGGATTTTTGCCTGTATCCTTGCATTGAAAGAGTCTAAATTTTTATAATATGTACAATTTCCTTAATTTTTTTTTTCTGAGTCCAATATAGGGTTGGTTCTTCTGGATCCACCATATAGAAGTTCCATTACTAACTTCATATCTCTTACAGGGACTGTTTCCTACTTCACTAAGAAAATTTTTCCCAGTGCAACAGAGACATTCTTCCCTGTCATTGTTGCAATAGCACACATGACACAGACTCCTGTGAAATTTCTTCAAAGGCTGTGTGAAGAAGAAATCTTTATTTCCAAAGATTTTTCCCTTATATACAATTTTCACAGATCACTGTGATTGGTGAACGAGAGACAGAGCTCTTCACCCACATTGGTCAAACCAGAGGGACATCAAAAGAAAATCCTTCCCACAGAAAGAATGAACAACATGAATTTCATTACAAGAACAATGTCCTGTTGTTTATGTTCTTCCTGGGAAAGGAATTTCAACAAACCAAAACAGAACTTTAGAAACTCAGAAATTTCAGGCCTAAAACTCAGACTACACCCTATCACTGTTGAATTTTAAATCCACCTTCTGGTCTGTTTCCCCCCTTATATTTGTTTGGTTCCACTTAAGGAGTTCCACCGGGCCTAAGCTACTGCCTTTCCATTGCCATTCTTCTGACATCAAAGCCCCTCCACAGACCCAACAGTTGGTTATGTTAAGTTCTTTATTATTCTTTCCCCAATTCCACAAACAGATTTTTCCCAAGTCTTGAGATATCTTGTTCCTTTTCCAGTTGCTGTTCAAGTTTTGTATACAAATCTTGAAGTGAAATTCACATAGAGTTAGATTGCTGTGCTGGATTTTCCTTTTTGCTTACTAGTTGCTCTTTTACCAAATCTGGGCTCTACTTCCAATGGCAAATGTGAAACAAATCTGTCTCTCCCCTTTTGGACATTTACTCCCAACCTGTTACCACTTATTCCTAAACATGCCACAATCCAGTATTTTTTTCCCATTTTGCATACCATTTCCTAATTTGGATGGGTTATAACTGACTGTTGACACGGGTGTGAGTAATAAAGAAGAAACCTTGGTTTCTTTCCAAATAAAGCTTTTGATAGCATCTGTGACACAATTTTGCCAGTATCGCAAGAGACAAGAGACAAGTAATGAATGACAGAAAAAGGAATAACAGAGGTCCCCAGTATGGCTTATACCTCCACCTCCCACGCCTAGGGGTTGTAACTTATAGAAGGTGTATGTGATCTTGGTGGCGAGTACAGTGGCCAATCTGGTCTTGCCCTCTATTTCCTTGTCACTTCTTTTTTGCTAATTTCCAGGCAAATAATTTTTGACGCTCTTTAACTGCAGTCTCCCACAATTCCTTAGTTATTTCCCATTCAACAGGCAGTAGTAATTCCCATCCACAAAGTAAAATAATTATTTCAGTTATTCTTAGTTCTATCTGTGTAGGGAGTGGATTTGATACTTGACACTTCTTCAATGAGAGCATCATTTTGGTGAACGACAATATTAATTTTTTTCCACAATTTAAACATGTACATTTAACCCAGTGTAAGGGACAGTCCAAAGATCCCTCATCTGCCTCATGATCATCACCCAGACTGCAACCCTGAAAACCTCAAAAAGACTTTTGCACAGGACTTCTGGGCTGGCTGAAATGGGATGTTTTGCCAAGTGTTCAGGAGTGCCCTTGCTGAGAACTGGTAGTACAGGTTCACAGTTGACTGTGCCAGGCAATTAATTACTGCTTTGAACCTGTCCTGTACTTTGTTCCTGTACACCTGTCCCGTTCTCATTTCCTAGAGCAGCAGGCCTCATGACAATGGTTTTGAGATTTTCCCACCTTTTGGCCAGGACTATAAAGGGACTTTCTAAATTAACTGACTTTAAAATCTCCCCACAGAAAGAAGATGAATCTATTGGCAGAGGACCACGAGTACTTCGTCTCATCTGTTGATAGCTATATTCCACCCTCTCTCTTTCTCACTCTGTCTCTCTCTGTCTCTCTCTCCTCTATCGCATAATTGTGTTGTGGGCACTCAATAAAGGTGCATTGTTGTGATTTCAAATTGAAATCCTTTTTTATGTTCCTTTTTTTGCACTCTGAGATTGATTAACAAACCATCACGACCCCTGCTTGTATTAGCAGATTGTGACACCCAGCTAGCCTGTCTGGTATTGGGATGAATAAGACAGCATATATGGAATTGCAGGGATGGAGGTAGTAATTCCTCCTCTTCTTTGTGTAAGTCACAGGCAAAGGCCAGAATATGAGAATTCTCTGACTGAAACAGTCCTGATCCTCCTGTTCGGAGTGGAAATTTTCCTCCCTAAGGGGAATACCGGAGGCATTCCAGAACTTGGATGTATTTCTCAATTAGGTGTAATTCCTTGTACATTCCTTGGATCCTTTGGGTTTTCCCAGTTCATTACCACCCAGTCCCCGCTTAAGAGTCAATGTGGTATTACTCGTTTTAGATGTTATAGCCCACTCCTTAGGTTCTTACACAGATGCTTTGATTCTGTTGGCATGGATTCATGCTCTTTCCCCAGTTCATATCACTGCCTCAGTCATCAGTAGTAGTTTAAAAGGATCTGCCCATTGTGGAGTTAAGGATTGCTCTTTCCATGTTTTCACCCATTCACCTCCTTATCCAAATAAGGATATTATGAATTTTAAGGGATTATCCCTTTCAACAGCAAATTTTTAAGTGTTCATGTAATTGTGGTAACATATTTTCTAACACTTATTTCTCCTACTTCATATGTAGCAGTTTTCATGTTGGGTGGTCAGAAAGGGTAATTTGAACATCATCTCATAGGGTGACAATCCCAGGACTGACCTGGGTTGTGAAAGCCTGGAGGCATTCCCAGAGCTGGGGAGATGCAAAGGGTTTCTCTCAAAGGATATCCTGTTCTATTACCCCTGTCCTGTTCCCTCAGTCGCCCTGTTAGCCTCCTCCCTGTCCCTGTGTTCCTCAGTTACTCCCCACCTATTTCCCCATTGGCCTCCACACCCTAACCCTGCCTTTGTACTGCCCCCATGGCCCCCTGACAATTGGCCCCTCATGCTCTCTCAGTTCGACCATCCCTATACTTGAATCTGGACCCTCTCCTCAAGCCTCACCTTTGACCCTGGACTCTTGGCACATGTGGCTGGAATAAAACATCTCTGTAGAACCCATACAAAGGCCCTTCCTCATGCTTTGCCAACACCATAACTGCAGCTATCCTGGCTCTCAACAAATGGCAGTCCAAACCTGGACAGTTACTCCTTGAAAGTGTCTCCAGCTGGCTCCAAGCTGGAATTCAACTCTTGGAGTGGCCACCCCCATGAAAAGACCTCTGAATTTAATCAGGGTAAACTGAGTGGTCGGTCAGCACCCCTTCCACATTGAAAGACCGGTCAAAACCAGATGGACTACCCTGAGATATTTTTTTTTTTACCCCAGTGTGGTGAGTTTGATACTTTGGTCTTTTTCATTTCTTCTTTTACTCTTGGATATTGGGAAGAGACTACGGCTGAGATGGAGGCAAAACTCCCCCACCCTCAGCAAGAATTCTGTCTTCATGTCAAAGAACCATTTTTTCAAAAAAAATACTGTTTTTCAGAGGGGATTTGGAGTGTTTTGTACTCTGGTTATTTAAGTGTTTTCCTTAAGTTTCACAGGAGTCAGTTGTAACTGATGAATTTTTGGAGGAAGTTTGGAAAAATTATCAAGGGAGGAATTTTTTAATTAATTTATTTGTTATGATTATTGTTATATATATTATGGAATAATTTGTGCTTATGTAAAATATATGTGAAATAAAAATTGTACCTGTGAGAGAAATTCTTAAGGTTTAAAAACATCACCAGCCTGAACCAGGGAAACAGGTTGTGAAACAGAGGCCAGGTGAAAGAAAGACCTAATTAACAAACGAAAACATGTGGCTCCTATGGAGATGGGTCCTCCTGGTGCAGTCCAGGAAACACCCAAGCAATCTGTATCAGGAACATGCGTTCCAATACCAGGATCTCATAACAGCATTCATTGCTTCACAGAAACGTTTGTCCAGCCCAACACAGGGAAAAGGAGATGACATGAATATGTGAAATCATGAAAGAACAGGAGAAACTCTGCCCCAGGCGAAAAAAAACTGTATAAAAACTATCCCAGCATGTCAGAACCCAGGATGTCTCTCTGACAGTCCTGGATGATCCGAGCTCCAGCCAAGGGGCTTCTAAGCCCTGGCAGGGGAGTCGGAGACCCTGGCAGGCAGCCAGGGACTCCTGCAGTTTTGAGTTTGATCCATGGAACAAATTACCACCTGTGAATGAAGAACTAAAAGCCACAAAATTCTAGATAACATGATAGTAGTAGTTATAGAGTGAAAAAGGGAGTTTTGGGGGATCTTACCATAGGGGCTTAGGGGTAAGATGGAGGGACTTGGGCGTTGTCCCGTCCTCCTTCCTTCTTCTTCCTAACCCCCATCTTTTGGTGATGTTGGCACTTGGGGATTGGATTAGAGTAGAATGTAACTGTCTTAACATAAGTGACAGGCATTGGATCATAACTGTAAAAAACTAATACGTAGTTTGTAGTATAAAAGTTATTGCCTGCCCCTGGGGCAGTGTGTGTGTGCCTTGGGCTGCCCTGCTGAACAGACCTCGGCAGCCCAGACAGAAAATATCTTAGATAAGAAACAATAAAGCAACCTTGAGAGCATCAGCCGAAGACTTTCAACTCATTCTTTCAGCAGCAGGGTTTGGAGACAGAAGAATTTATATATCTCGGGGTCATCCTGACCAAAGCAACCCCGAGACCAGCAGAGATGACATTTATGTACAGTGGGCATTTGAGGCTATAGAACTCAAATCATAGTTCACCCAGCCTTGGCCCCAGGCTTGAGGCTGTATCTTTGATTGTGGCTATCAGCGTCCGAATTTTGGGTTCGAAATAAAAACCTATTTTCTTTATTATTAATTCAGCTTTATCGTTTTAATATCTAGAACAATTATGACATGTGTTCCGAGTTTTGAGGAATGTTCAGGAAATGCTAAACCCCAGTTGGAAACCCCTCTTCTGTGTTCCCCTCTTTGTGCCCCTACACCCCCTCCCCTGTCACAGGCTTCTCCAAGTTTTCCCGACTGTACCCCTGCTGCACAAGATAGCTCCCACCGCAGGGTCACAGCCACGTGGCCACTCGTACATGGTCAAGATGGCAGGGACCACGTGCCCAGGGCCGCAGGGTCTCCCCTTCTGCCCCTCCCCACACCTGGCACCGCGTGGGGTCCCTCCCCTCCTGCCCTGGACCCTGCCCCCTGGCACGTCCCACCCCTTGGCTCCCACAGCCCTGGTCCCAGAAGTGAGGGTGGGGGAGTTTGAGTCATAGCCCCTACCTGGCAAATTACAGTTGCACCAGCCACTTTCGACCAAGGGGGGAGAAACCCCACTTGGAAGTTCACTCCAAATGCACAGCTTAGAGAGCTCTGCCAAGCCAGAGATAATGGGAGGCAAGGGAGTAGGCGCATTCACCTTCGCTGCCATGGCACCATGAGACACGGTGCAGGTGGTGGGTGCTGGCACTCTCCACACAGAGAAGAAACTGCTGTGGTCACTGAGGTGGTAGGCCAGCTCTGGCCACACTCTGCTGTGGAAAACTCACAGCTGCTCTGCCAGTGCTGCCGCCGCCTGCACTGAGCCTGCCCCGGGGTGGGCCCCAGCAATCCTGCTGGCTCCCAGCTAAACGGTGAAATGGGAGCCAGGGGCCACAGTCTGACCTCTGAGGTGCCATGTAGCACACTGCAGCAGCAGTGGTATCAGTGCCCTGCCGCACCCTGCAGGCCGCGCCACCCACACCAGTGTGCCACCTCTTCCACCCCGCAACAGCCCTGCCAGCATGTCCAGCAGCAGGACCAGCAGCAGTACCACGGCCACAGCCGACAGCAAACTAGCCAACAGCACACCCCAGCAGCAATAACACAGCCACAAACACAAACTCACTGGCAAAAGTGAAAAGATTCTTGCCACAAAAGTCTTGGGGACAGTAAAACAGTTCAATGTAAAAAATAGATACGGTTTCATCACATGGAATGATACCAAGGAATATGTGATTATCCATCAGACAGCTATAAAAAAGAATAATCCCAAGAAATATCTCCGCAGCATAGGTGATGGATAGACTGTACAATTTAATGTAGTACAGGGAGGAAAAAGGCCCCCAAACAGCTAACGTCACTGGACCCAGTGGAGTTCCAGTACAGGGTAGCAGACCTGCACCAAACTGCAACCATGCGAGATATTATCCACATTATGGACGTCCCCTGCATCACTACCAAAGAGATGGAGCCCAAAGACAACAGCCATCAAGCCTCAGCAGCAGCCAAAAAGCAGGAACAGCACAGAACACCAATCAGCTGTCCTGCAACCAGAAGTTCACACCTGTGATTACAGAACTTCTCAAATGGATAAGTCACACCTCTTCAGGTGCCCTCCCCCAATCCTGTTGCCTCCTTGCCTCCCTTCCACCTTCCCTTTCCCCCCACCCCCCACTAGATAAATCAAAATCCTTTTGGGACTTCACCAGATCATATTGCTCCTTCTTCATGTTCTCCCAAATTCCTACCTCCCTTTTCCCTCCATGGTCTACTTCCCACAGCCACGCTTCTCCATACCTTGGCTACACAGCTCCCAATCCCTTTTCCCAGAGTTCCTTAATACAAGAGGGGAGATGAAGAGAGGGAAGGAAAGAAAGTCCCCTAAAATAACAACCTTATTCTTAAGAATTAACAATCTCTGTTTGGAGTTCAAACAGATGCAGTACTCCCACAGTACCTTGTACAGACTCAATCACAGCTGACCACACTGGAAGCATCCAGCAGAGAACCAGCCTCTGCTAAGAAAACCTTCTCCTGACTCATTTTCCTGAGAAGCATACAAGAAAACTTTACTTCCCTCCTGCCAGCTTGAGGATGCTTCAGAAAATCTGGACACTGGGGACTCAGGAGATGGCTTGCATTTTGAACATTGTCATATGGGTGCTTTTGATTGTTTTTATCATTTTGCGTTCATTCAGTTGCCTCAAATGTTCAATTTTGGAATCCTCGAGAGAAGCCTTCTTAACAAATACAGTAAGGAAGAGTTGTGAAGGCCTGGAGGCATTCCCAGATCTGGGGAGATGCAAAGGGTTTCTCTCAAAGGATATCTTGTTCTATTACCCCTGTCCCCTCAGTCGGCCCTGTTAGCCTCCTCCGGCCCCTGTGTTCCTCAGTCACTCACCACCTATTTCCCCATTGGCCTCCACACCCTAACCCTGCCTTTGTACTGCCCCCATGGCCCCCTGACAATTGTCCCCTCATACTCTCTCAACCCGACCTTCCCCTTACTCAAACCTGGACCCTCTCCTCAAGCCTCGCCTTTGACCCTGGACTCTTGTACACGTGACTGGAATAAAACATCTCTGTAGAACCCATACAAAGGCCCTTCCTGCCTGTGGTGGTTTGAAAAGGAAGTGAGTTTTTTGGGATTTGGTGGTCAAACCAACGGGTGCTCAGGTTTGAATATTGACACTTAGTGTGGCCACTGAGGACAAGGATCTGCCTCTGAGAACACAGGGGGTTAAAAGCAGAGGGCTCCCGGGAGAACTCTCTCTTGGTTCTGGTCCATGAGGGAGTTCAGGCCTCTCCTGCCCAGCTGTGGCCTGGGCAGGGGAGGGGAAGCCATGTGGCCTGGGCGAGGTAGGCCAGACCCTTGGGCAGAGAGGGGGAGAGAAAGCTCCTGTAGGATGGAAGGGTAGAGAAAGTACAAGAACCTTGAGAGGCATCAGGCAGCCCCCCTTTCCCCCCTCCCCTCCCCCCCCCCCCCCCCCCCCCCCGGAGAGAGAAAGACTGTGCCTGTGCCACCTTGAAATTTGATATTGGCAGCCGGGCAGCACAGCCGAAGGAGTAAGGAGGGGTTGCGCGAGAAGGTGCCCGGCAAGTCAAGTTGTGGGAGTTCTGGGCAGGCACAGCTAAAGGTTTTAACCCTTTTCGTAGATGATGGAAACTTTACAAATGTTGATCCTCCTGAATCTGAAGAAGAAAGATAGAGGTGAAATAGAGGGAACTGGGCAAATGTGATGAAATTCTGTGCAAGTGAAAAATTGTCAGAAGATGCTGAGAAGAATCCTAGGTGGGAGGAGATGATGGAGTGGACTTTGGCTGGACTTTTCTTGTATAGCCATGGATGGACCCATTTTTTTTCTGTAACACAGAGACCGCATCTGGGGAGAGGCATTGGCTTGGAGCCAAGAGTGGACAGTGGAAGAGTAGTGTGAACAGAGATGAGAGGAAGATCTCTGTTCTCAAGGCCCCTCGGCCCCAGGGGTGAAACTGGGGAGGACTGGTGTCCCAAGATTTGAGAGACTGTTGCTTTTTTTGGAACTGACCAAAGCATCTTTAAAGAGAGAAACCCTAGAAGCAGTTCTGGTCCATGCACAGTGGTGAGAGCACTGGACATGGAAGGAAAAGGTCACAATATGGTGCAAGAAGGACTCCTATCTCTCCTTGAACTGAGTGCTGATTATCAGAAGGGTGGTTATAGACTGAGGATTGAGTATCTGAGAAGTGGTATCTTGACTGGGAATTTTTAGTTTTGTCTCACTGTTTTGTGTTGAGAATTTGGGTGGAGGGAGGAGGAGTGTTTCTAAAGTTTTCATCCCCTTCTGTGTGTGTCTCCTTTATATATTGTAAGTAAATAAAGTTTTTTTTCCTTTTGTTCCTAAGTTAAAACCTGTTTTGATCTGTTTTTGGTCACATCTCACAACAGACACCAGAGACAATATATTTTCATGGGGGCACTGGCCTTGTGCCAGCATCAAACCATGACACTGCCTTTTTGCCGACATATTAACTGCAGCTCTGGTTTGTGTTCAGACTGTCAGCAGAGCCAAAGGTAAACATTTGGGTTTCAATTATTCATTTGGTTAAAGTTCTCTTTAGTCTGGTTCCTCCTCTCTACCCTGTTGCATCGTGTGGTTGAGCAATCTCCTCTCACCCCTCCCCCCGACCACCAGAGCCACCCCTGTCAATCCTGAAGGTGTGGATTTTAATATAAGGGGTCTCCCTGTCACCCCAGGAGAGGGCCGCTGAGTGATTGGGCAAACAGAAACAGTGCCCCCCCCCCTCCCCAAAGGGGATTGAACCCCTGCCTTGTCCTTCTGCCCTGGGTCACTCCCCCTGCCTTCTGGGATTGTCCGGGGTTGCTCTGGGTTTGCCCCCTCCTCCCCGGGTAAAACCAGCGGCACGCCGCATGGACAGGATTCTGCTCGTGCTGGTTACCATGTTCGGAAAGCTCCTGCATGGAGCTAATAAAACTTTTCACCAAACCACAGTAGAATCGGTTTCTTTCTCCACTGATCGTCTAGCTTCTCTGAAAGCCTTTGCAGGGATCTCCCTGCTTCAGCCTGTGCTACAGTTTCCAGGGTCTATCACCGCTGCCCAGACCCTGGACTTGCCTCTTGTGGTGGGCCATGTGGCCTCTGCCAAGGAAGGTATCTTATGGAAAATAACCACAGAGCTGCCTTCCCCACGCAGCCACCACCGTGGGGGACCTGGATCTTGGACACAGTAACACGGCGTTGTTACACTACCCGGCCTCAGATTTGTGGATGCCATGGGGTATGAAACTCCCATTTGATCCCCAAGGCTTGAGTTATTTGTTGCAAGACTTTTGATGTAAAATGTGTTCTTCTATCTGAGTCTATTCTATTAACCATTCCATACCTGGGAATAATTTGTTCCAAAAGGGATTTACATACCACATTATCTGTTGCTTTGACAGTAGGGACAGCTTCTACCTAATGAGTTAGATGGTTTATTATCACTAATAAAAATTTCCACCTCTGTACCTGGGGAAGTTCAGTAAAGTACACTTAGATACATTGGAAGGTCAAAGAGCTAACCTACAGCCTCCTAAGGTTGTCTTCCTCATTACCTTTTTATTTACCTTTTGGCAAGTTATACATCTTTCACTTACTTGTTTTGCCAATCCAAAAATCCTAATGCACCCATAATTCCTTAAGAAGTGATCACACAAAGCCTGAGTACCTCAATGAGTATTTTGATGCATGTCTTCCATTATTTTCCTAGTGAATGGCTTATTAAGTAACTACCTTCCATCAGGAAGTTTCCATTTTGCCAGATTGATCTTGCTTTCCCCCTATCTTACTTAATCTCCTCTCTTCTGATTCACTCAACTTTGGATTTTTTAATTCCCCCTTGCCTGGGGTCAAAATTAACATAACTCTTTTAGTCTCATTTTCTGCTGCATCTTTAATCTCTTTGTCTGCCAAATTATTCCTTCTAATTTCTGAGGTCATTCCCCTTCTGTGTCCTTTAAAACATGTACTACAGTTATTTCTTCAGGCAGTTTTAATGCCTCTAAAACTTTGAAAATTAGTCCCTCACATGTTAATCCCTTTTCTTTTGAATTTAGTAAACCCCTTTCTTCCCAAATTTTTCCAAAAGTGTGTACTATCCCAAAGGCGTATCCTTGAATCAATATATATGGTCCCTTTCTTGTGTGCTAAATGCACCAGTGCTCTTTTTAGTGCATATAATTCACAAGATTGAGCTGACCAATTTGAACGTAATTTTCCTTTTTCAATGGTCTGCATATTTTTCCCATTGGTTAAGGCATATCCTGACATCCTTTTTCCTTGTAAGCATGTGGATGAACCATCAACATATATCCTTTCCCCTTCTGTGAGGGCTTGTTCTGCTAGATCTTCCTGAATTTTATTTTGGTATTGGATAATTTCTAGACAGTTATGTGTTAAGTTACTTTTTGGTTCTCTATATAAAATTGAGCTGGATTCGAACTTCCATTTACTTTCAGTGTCAAATCATCACTGTTTATCAAGATTGCTTCATATTTTAGCATCTGAAACGCTGTTAACCATTTTTCCACTTTTTGATTTTACACATTTCGAACCACATGGGGTGCACACACAATTAATTTACTTCCAAAAGGTTACAGCTTTCTTCTGCCAGAATAACAGTAGCTGTTATAGTTCAAATACATACTGGGCAGCCATGGCCTACTGGATCCAACAATTTTGATAAATAAGCTACTAGTCTCTTTACTCTTCCCCACTCCTGGACTAAAACTCTGTGCACTATTCTGTTTTCCACATTCACATACAGATGAAAGGGCTTTTCTAATGAGGGTAAACTCAGAGCTGATGCTTACGTTAGTTTCAGCTTTAGTTCTTTTAATTTATTATTATCTTCCTTGGTCCACTTTATATTGTCTCTCTCTGTCAATTTTTCATATAAAATTTTACTGCCTGTGTATACCCTTCAATCCATAGTCTACAATATCCCAATAATCCCAGCAGCCCTCTTGACATGGTGCTGGAGTAAATCTGCCAGCTGGCCCTTCCCAGTCCATGCCGAGTTTTGGTTGCTCCCTGCCCATGCTGGGTTAGGGTAGCAGTTTAGCAAGGGCTGCTAAAGTACCCAGCAGCAGGGTAGCTCTCTACAGCACCAACTGTCGAGGATTGGAGCAATAATCAGGGAGGGGCCTTCAGTTTGGTTCCAAAAACGTTTGTTGCCCTCAGAGGGTCAGGGACTGAAGACCTCTGGACAGGGGTGTGCAGGGGTTTGTACAGAGGGGCAGTCTCAGGGGAAGCAACCAATGAGGCAGGGAGAAGGGAGGAGCACAAGGCAGGATTGACAGTACATTCCACTAATGAGGGAGCACATGGGAGGGACATGGGTCACATGGGCCAATGGGGCATCAAGGATTAGGGGATTTCCAAAGGGGAGGAATCATCAGGGATTGGCCCAAGGGGGGATTGACAAGGAAGGTACTGGAAAAAGGGGTAGGGATACAATGAAAGACAGGGAAAGGGGCAGGAATAAAGGATAGAGAATGACACAGAAGGCAAACTCAGGGGTGGATACAATACAGGGACAAACCAACTGGGGAAGAATATACCAAATAGCAATGAACCTGTCAATAACAAAATAATACAAAGAACAAGAAATCAAATTAAACACATCACAACGTCTTCTGACTTCCTTCTTTGAAGTGAGAGGGGGAAGAGATAAAACCTTGCAATTCTCTCAGGATTTAGCTTTCAGCTAACTTTGCTTATTAAGATATTTTACTTTGGATTCCAGAAATTGTAGTTTCCCTTTTGTTACCCTTAATCCTTTATCCCCAAGAAAATCTAAAATTTTTATAGTTGCCTTTCTAACTTCAACTTCAGCTTCCCCTGATAATAAAAAAATAATCTATATATTGAGTAATTTGTATTCCAAGAGGATTGGGGAAGGTTTGTAATAATTTATCTAAGGTTTGTCCAAACAGGTTTGGGGACTCTGTAAATCCCTGTGGAAATCTTGTCGATCTTAGTTGCTGTTTTCTCCCAGTATTTGGATCCTCACAATTCAAAGGCAAAAATATTTCAGCTTTCCTCTGCTAATGGGCAAGTCCAGAAAGCATCTTTGAGGTCTATTACACTGAACCACTGATACTAGAGTGTGACTTTAAAAGAGTATAGGGATTCGGTACTACTGAATAACGAGTCTGAGTTCTCATGTTGACTTCTCTTAAGTCTTGTACTAATCTATAATTCCTGTAAGACTACTTAACTGGGAGAATGGGGAGATTATGAGGAGACATTCAGGGTTCCAATGTCCCATCCTTTATCAACTCTTCTATTACCAGCTTTAAGCCTTCTCTTCCTTCTAAGGATATAGGGTACTGATGAACATGTATGATGTAGTCTGGTTTTCTAGGCCTGAGGTTTCTGAGTTTCTGAACTCAGTTTCTTCATAGTGTTTAAGTTTCAGAAGACCTTGTTCCCACAGACTTGACATATGTACAGTATGGGACATTCTTCTCTCTCAATTATGACCCTAATGGGGTCAATATTTAGTCTTTCCCTATTTCCTTCCCCAGCCCAAACCTCTTTGTTAATAATTTCCTCATCTTCTTGGCCAAGTTTCAATATTTCAGCTGTCATCTTCCCTTTTTCTGTGATAACCCCTATTCCTAATTGTACCTGTAAATCTCTCCCCAAGAAGTTGCTACCCACTCCAGGAACTAATAAGACATCTCCCATCCCTGTTTTGGTTTCCCCTTCAATTACCATATTTATAATGATGGAACTCTAAACACTTCTTCTTTTGCTCCTTTTACCTTCACAGTGTCATCACTCACATCACATCCTCTTGGAATATTTACTACACAAGTTCTGTTTGCCCCAGTTTCAATGAAAAATTCTAATATTTCTTCTTGGGGCCTACTTTTAAAGTTATCAAAGGCTCTATATGGTATTTATTCCCCTGAAAATAGAGACCATGACCATATTCTTCTACTGGGTGTACCTCTTGGAATGTTTTCTGGTCCTTTTTTAGGTGAGGGAACTCCCTCTTACAGTGTCCCTCTTCCCCACAATAGAAACAGGCATTTTTAGTGTGCTCCTGGGATTTTGATCATGCTGGTGTTCTGTTTTTTCCTGTTCCTTGTTTCTAAAGCATGAATGTTTAAGAGTGGTATCTGGGTTTTTCAGATTCTTTTTTTAAGCTACTCTTTCTCATAGTTGTTATCCAAATATTGGCTTCCACTCTGGCTTTTTCTTCATCTCTCAGTATATAAACCCTTTGAGCTTCTTTAAATAAATCATTTAGTGATTTATCATACCAGTCCTCCATCTTTTCCAGCTTTTTTCTAATATCTGGCCAGTCAGGGGTGACAAATTATTTTTCAGTAAAGCTTGTCCTTCTATGCTGTCAGAGTCCATTCCATAATATTTTTTCATATTCTTTCTGTGCCTCTCTAACCATTCAGTTGGGGTTTCCTCCTTTCTTTGCTGTCCCTCTGTGGTAGTGTGCTTTTTCAAGTTTTAAAATTTTTGTATTGTTAAATGGTTTGTTCCGTATAACCCCCCCACCCCCTGTTTTTTCCTTGTTTGATCCTTCCCAGTTCACTCCCAAACCTCTGTCTGATACTCTGTGGCTTCACCTGCCATCTGGAAAGTTCTTGCAAGTTCACAGAGGGATTGTACAAAGTTTCGGATCCCCCATCCTACTGTTTCCTAGTTTGTTGCGCAGTTTGTCAATTTGTTAGAGAGCCATCCCCTGCTTATTCCTCATTGGCCCTAGGTCAAACCTTCCCCCTGATTCTTCCCCCCTTCAAAAGGTGCTGTACCCTGGCGCTGGGGAGGCTTTTGCTTGGAGCTTTGCCAGAGCTAAGGTTATCCCGACTATGGGATAAATAAAACTTTTCCTTAACTCCAAGCTGGGTCTCCCTCTTTGGATTCCTGCCAATCGTTGCCTGCAGCCTGACAGACTAGCCAAAACCTGTGTAATCAGCTAGGTACGGTCTGTGCCAAAATGTACCCTTTGTTCTAGTTGCGAAGCTAAGGCTAGCCAGGACAGACACAGAGCCAATTCAGCTACATCCCTGAAAAGTTTTTCTGACATTTTGCCCTTTGGGTGCTGTTTCTTTTATTCCTTTGATTATCAAATTATGCTAATCATTCATATGACCTCACCCTGCCTTTTCATTGTGGTTCCAGTTAGGGGGTGTTATTGGCATTTTCTGGTCCCCTGGTGGACCTTGTTGATTCTCTCTCTCCCAAATTCTCATTCCAGCAGCTCTAATCATCTGCCTTTCTTCTTGGGAAAATATTATTTTCATTATTGAGTGCATTTCTTCCCGAGTATAAATGTTGGGACCAAAGAATTGAGCTAATTGTTCAGCTGTACCTATTGAATCTTCTAATAATCCTTTAATTTCTTTTCTAAAATTTCTGACCTCTGAAGAGGTCAAACCGGATTCCCGTTGAGCTTCCCCCATTGGTACTTCCCATAATGGAAATTAACTTCTTGATCCCAATATTTTTGCTCTTCAATTTTCATAACCCTTTTCCATTGTTTTGGAGTAGTGGCAGGGAGGAGGTTATCAAGCTGCGAATAGAATTCGGTAGTAAAGCTGGGGCTGTCAGAGGGAAGGGTGTGGGCAGAGATTGGAACTGAAGCTGGAACCTCCAAGGAGAGAGAGATGAGGGTGGAAGTTGGCAGTGGAACCACCAAGGAAGGAGAGGCAAGGTCATCTGGAGGAAACCAGACTGCATCAGAGGTGGGAGCAGTTTGCAAGAGGGAAGCCATGAAGGTTGGATCGACAGTGCCCATCATGGGTGAAAAAGCAGGCGGGGGTGCCGGTGTGAGGGGGAAGGCAGGCAGGAATGCTTGTGGAAAAGCTGTCAGGGGTGGGGAAGTGGGCAGAGGTGGGAGAGGCAAAATCTCCAGGAGGTCCCAGCCCTTTTCTTTCTTTTCTTTGGCTTGTTCTGCCTCTGGGGTTTCTGATGTCTTAAAATTTTTTAACCCCAGGAGTTCTGACCAACAAGAGGCATATTCGCTTCTGTTTTAAATGGTTCTTTTGAATTTACAAATATATTTAGAGCCTGAGAAATCCAAGCTTCAAAAGATCCGTATCTAGGCCAAAAACCATGATCGTGTCTTATTTCTTTCTTTGTCCATTCTATCATGCAATACTGAATCATGTTTACATTATCCTTTCCCTTAGTACAAAGATTAATATTCCAGTTAACTAACATAATTCCCAGGGTGTTGTCTTGGGAGATATCTGCTGGCACCCTTTTATTCCCTTTGATTCCTGAACTTGACTTACTGGTTTTTTGACCCATTCCTCAAGATTTTATCTATTCATCCCTGGCTGCTGTTTCCCTGCTCTTCCAACAGCCTGAACATCCCCCACAGCACAGAAAACCTTTCCTCTCCTATAATATAATACAATCCACCTTCCTCCAGAAAATAAAGTTAAACTTTAAATGTATGTGCTTATTCATTCACACTCTTTTTTATTTAATATTTCTCACTCATTCTCACTCACAACAGGACAACAAAATATTAATGTACCTTTATTTTCAAGTCACTTGTTAACATCCACTCATGGTTGGTGTAAAGCAACCCCCAGATGCTCTTGGATTTTGTATCTCACACCTCCTATGTGTTCCTACCCTCAATCTGGCAAATATGTTATTGGCCAATCCCCCAGATGCTCTTGGATATTTTATCTCACACCTCCTGTGTGTCCCTACCCTCTATCTGGAAAATTTTAGGGGTCCCTACTTTTGTTCTGTTTCCTAGTGGATTGTGCTGGGAAACCCTGCTCCCTTTCTTCAAGGGGTCCAAACCATCCCTGAGACTCAGTCTCAGTAACCTCAGGGGATGTTTCACTCCTTTTATCTTTCGCTTTGTCTCCTTGCTGGCCATATTTCTTACAAAATATGGGAACCACAGCAACTCAGAGACTCCCACTCACTGCAGATCTGGAATAGCCAGGCCATATCTCATTCACACACCTCTCATCGCCCATAACCACCCTGCAAAAAATACTCACAATCCTTTTTCTTTTCTGGGTCTTTGTGCACAAGGATTATGGGGCTAACCACTGTGATTTAGGGAGCCTTTTTCTCTTTCCTTTGCTTTATTGTCTCTTTCTTGTCCACGGGAGGTCGACATGCAGCCCCCAATGTACACCAGAAGACACAGAGGGGGCCTGCCAAATTAGGCAGGGCTTGCCTTCCCCTCTCTGGGTCTCCCAGGGTTTCAGAGGTGAGGTGTTATAACCTGAGCAAGAGACCAATTATGAAAAACAAGGTTCACTCTCCTGTTAAAATTTAAAAGTCTAATAAATGACAATAAGAGACAAAGACAATAAAGTAAAATTTTTATGGCCAGATGCTTGGCATTCAGTCAAGAGTACACCTACTGTGCTTGGAGACACTCTTTAAATACCTTTTCTGTTACATCAGCCTATTGCATATTCATAAACCAGTATGCATATTCATCTTTTCCATAAAACTATTTTACGTTTTCCAGGAACTCTTTAGCATGGCTCCTCCTTGGGTCCACCTTTTTAGAGCATGTGCATTTCTTGGTTGTGGTTTACTTATCCCTTCTAGCTTGGGCTTTGGTCCACATTTTCTTCAGATGATGGGTACAGACAGTTGGCATATCAGTAGCAGGGGTCCTCATCATATGTTCAGTGGATGTTATCCCGACCAAGCAGACAGTTCCATAACTACATCAACTATCATACTACTATGTCTAAGTTCAGTTAACAGCAAAGAATAAAAACTATATCTTCATAGCAAATTTATTTTAACCTTATACGTATAGCAGTCATCTTAATATTTGTGAAAAGCCAATATTATAATATGTATTTATAACATTTCCTAGTTCTTTACTAGAATTTATATATACACACACACACACATATGCATACATACATACATACATATATACGAAAAACAAGACAGGCAAGCAACAACAACAGCAACAAATAAAAAAAAAAAAAAAAACAAAAAAACAAAAAACCAAACCAAACCAAAACAAACAAACAAACAAAAAAACAAAACAGAAAAGAGTGGTAACAATCTTTTCCTGCCTGTCAAGCAATTTCCTCTTTGGTATAATTAGGACCATAACTGTCTCCCCTCCAAGCCAGGCAAAGAAAGAACCACTCCCAGCTCAGAAACTCTCAAACCCACAATGCTTTTCCCCCTCAGCAAGCCAGTGTCCACCCCACATTCTCCCTCCCTGGAAGCTTTTCAGTGGAATGCAAGGGTCATTGGACTGTTTTTTTGTATTTTAATTGTCTGTCATCCATTCTCCATGCCCCACCCCACTCCAGCTTCAACTGGCCTTTCTTTGCAGAGGCCTCTTTTTCAGGTAAAAAATGGGAGAAAATTCACTGGGAAACCCAAACCTATAATGGTATCTAAAAAAAAAATAATATATTCACTGATGCTGGACATTCACAGGTGCCATTGGTTAGAGTGGTAGCTGTGTTTGCAGGAGTGAAATCATGAGCCTGTTGAAGTCACTGTCACACTGACTTCACCAGGGCCAATGTTTTTAACAAAATATGTGGGGGTTTCTTGATTAGTGCTAGAGCTCAGGAAAGGTGATGAAATAGAGTAATTAATTATTCAGTTCTGAAGTGTTTATTTGTGTTTTCAAATTATCTGTAAACATATTTGTTGTTTTGCTGAGGGGGTTGGTGGTTGTGGTGTACTGTTTATCTATATAAAGGTCTTCATACCTATGGCATTCAATTGCTCTTGCCATATCTTTTGTCTTTTTGTATGTGTCCAGTTTGTAAACATATGATTTCATCAACCTTTGGGTCTCAATGTTAAGTCATTAGTATTCAGATTTGTCACCTGAGTTATGAGGTTATTTTGGTTTTTTTTCTGATGAACATCTTGATGTTTATTAACAAAGATATGAACCCATACCAGCAGTCTTGCTTATAGAAGTAGCTGCAGAAATAGTAGCAATTTCCCAGGACCAGTGAAAAAAACCCACCATTTGGACAAACCTTCAGTGATAAATTAAAAAATTAGAATGTGGACATAGCCCAGTGGGTAAAAAATTCAAAATGTAACAATACACACACAATTGCTTTTTTGCATTCTTTGTCTGTCTCTAAAAAAATGACTGTGCTATTTAGTTAAAGGATTTAACAGATAATACAGGTATAGTAATCACAAGACGAGGGAAAAAAAATAACAGTATATCCCAAATACTCTTTCAAGACATATGAATAAGCACATGTTTAGTAGTAATTTCATGACAGAAAACACAGACTGCAATGGTTTCTTTTCAGTTCAGTTAAGACTGTCATCAAGTTAAGTGATCACCAAAATTATACAAGTAAACTTATTTTTTATAAGATTTATGCCTTTGTAGAAATGTATTAATATTTAGACTTATTTTTAAGCACCATAATTTTTCTCTCTTTTCTCTGTTGTTTTAGAATCTTTGATATTTTGCCTAAATTTAAAGAGAAATTTCCAGCATTTTAACAGGCTTTTTTCATATTCTTTGTCTTTTTCTCAATGCAATTAAATGGCATGTCCTTCCATACTCAAAGAAATCATTCTGCGACTTCAACTTGCTGAGCATCACAGAAATAGTCTAAAATTTCAGTTGTGAATGTAATAGTTAGTGAATAATACCCTGCTTTTAAGGAAGTTCCTATTAAATTCAGCAGGACGTGGCTCAGACCCATAAGAGGGATCCTTAAAATAGAAGCAACTGGGAAATAGAGTCCATAAGGAGCCTCCACATAGGAAATCTCAGCTCCTGCAAGTGCATGCCTGAATTTATATTTGGCCTTCAAATCCCCTAGGGCACAGTCTGCCTATTTTTCAAGTCTCATGCAGTGTATGATACCATAAGGGTCCACTTTCATTTGGCTGTGGACACTCTAGGAAAGGGTAATGATGAAGAGGGGAGAGCCTGACATGACCTTGCGGAAATGAGAGCTTACCTGAGTGAAAGTGTGAAGTGACCAACATGAGAAGAAGTAGAGACAGGAATAGACTGCTTTGCTTAGATGAAGCATATTAGAGAAGATTTTTAGAAGTACTTGTCCCAGTGGTATTTTTCCTTGGCTTTGTAGCCTGGCCTCAATTTTAGTCCAATTGCTTAATTTTCTACATTCCCCACAAAAGCCAATTCCCTAACTGCAGTGTGTCTTTATATTACTCCATAATGTAGAGTCTGGCTGTTTAACTGCAGTAGACTTTACAATAAGGCTTTTCCCCCTCTTTTTTGGCAGAATACTGGGACTTAATTTTAAAAGACACTCAAACCTTCCAACACCCCTGAATGACCTACAGGAAAAGCAGAGTGTTTACTAGCTCTGTTTTTAAAAATATGACAATTTTTTTATTAGGCAATTTTACCATTGTTATAAATAAGTAATTGTACTGGGAGAAGGGATAATCCTTATTTAATTAAATTCATCTATACTCCCAGGTTGGCAGCAACCACACATATGTGAGACTAATACCCCCAGTACTGCCAGTATGCATGTGCAATTAAAAATTCACTCTACAGTAGCACTGGCAGTTTTGTGTTGCTTTTGGCATTTACAAATTCTTTTATTTTGTGACTTTTTTTTTACCATACACATATGCTGGAGCAGATGTTGCTTATTTGTTGTTTATTCAAATCTGTAGGCTCTGGCAGCTAACTCCATTGTTCTGTAATGAAGCTTTATTCACTGTCCTGTATTAGGACTCAGCAAATGCATGACGGGCGGAGTTAGCTCTCAGCAGGAGCTACAGTTATTGTCCTTACTTATTGGCTGTTTATACGCTAAAGCTCACAATTAAGAAAGCTGGCTGAGCAGGGTATGGGGCTAGATGCTATATGCAGGAAAGAAATACTTGACTCCACTCACTGTATCTTTTCTCTGATGAGATGTGGGTTTGCATGTAAACTCAACTGTTGCAGAGGTTTTGCATTCAGTACCTGAAAAATTGAGCTGTTCTCCCCCTTTCACCCCTGTTGCTCTTTCCTTCTTTCAATTACCCTTTGTAAAGTAATGAGTATAACTAAAGGATGTTTCAATGATGCTCACCCCATTAACTCAGTGTGTGCCTGAAAATTCATTAACAGCAGCTCCTATCAGGGAGGCATGGGAAGTCAATGTTATTTGTGATTGTGTTGTTGTCACCCACTCCCTCTTGTTCCTCACTTACTTGCCACTCAATATGCTGGGTATCCATGCACCAGAAAGGGAGCAATTCCTGTACAGTGCTGACCCAACGGTACAAACAGCTGTTTAATATTTCATATTTGCTGTAGTGCCAACGTAACACTATTTTTCTCCATATATAATACAGTGACTTTTAGTGTTAAGTATATATTAAAGAAAAGGGAAAAGCAAACAGACAGACAACAGAAAAACTTGCTAAATCTGCAGTCAAAATTTGGGAGCCTTAACTTAAAAATATTTTACAACTATTCTTGATAGTGGTAAAGCTGTTGTGTTGATACCATCAGACATTTACTTTAAAATTTGTCATTGGTTAATAAAACCAGTCTCCAAATATAAATTCTCCCTTCATAAAACATGATGAATAACAGATTAATAATAGATAAATCCCTTTTTGCAGCACTCTTACCTCCTGCTGGTGACCTGGCAGAAAGGAGACATGCACCTTCTTTAGCTGATTTGTGTTGCCTCCACTTGTTTTGTGATGTCACAGCCTGTATTTTCCCCCTCTTATACAAATGAAACATGTAAACGTCTTCTTCTTCTTTCCTTTTTCTTACATAAGGGGTCTGTAAATGGGATTAAAAGGAAGTTGCTGTATTTTAATGCATTTTATGTACTGGATAAGTCTGGAGGGGGAAGTCCTGTGGTCCCAGAAACAAGCAGAGGGAAAAGAGCAAAATTGTGAAATTATGAGTCTTCAAACTTTCCTGTATTTTTTTCCCCTCCAAAAACATTTTGAGTTGCCTGTTTTCCCCTAGAAGTCCTGCTGGAAAACCAATTTACTTTTGCAGCTCTTGGTAATACCTTGTCTGCTTCACTTTACCATGGTCCTCCATGATGTATCTCATGCACTTTTATATGCCTAAGACCAGCAATGGATATAAAATGGGAACTTACAATGTGGTGATGTCACCTTCACCAGTACAGAAACTAGATGGGCAGCAAAGAGAGGACGATTACTAGCTTTTTGAAATGGTTTCTGTAAGGCTGTGCCACCCCAGCAGTGGTGTAAGGATACCTGTCTGCAGTCCTTGAATCTAGCAGCATCCCATGACCTTTAGAAGACTGCACAATTTTTAATGAGAACATTCCTAAAAGTCATTGCACTTTTATGCCATTTTGTTGCATATGTGTGTCTTTAGGTTCTATTTCAGCAGGCTGATTTATCCTAGTGGAAAAGGATATCCACACACTGCATACTTAAGGCAGATGGCCCAGTGAAGCTTACAGAGCCTGCTGTTGTTTAAACTATAGGGGGAAGAAAAGTCATTAAATATTTTAGGTATCCAGGAGAATAACCAAATACTTAAAAAGAAGAGATTGGTTTAGCTCAAGTGTTAGCCTTTAACACAAGAAAACTTCTGAAAAGAAATCTAGTTGTTTTGAAGCTGTACTGAGTCCTTGGAAGGTCTTTTCTGTGATTTCTGTCTCTGCCTTTTCTTCCCATACCCTCAACAGTACAGGAGTAGCAAAGACTGTGCAATCACCAACCTCTATGTTGCTATACTAATTGTTCCAGCTCACGTCTGATCTTTTGAACCTTGCTGCAAAATTCAAAATCTAAACCCCACATCCAGCTCAGGCTCTAAGGCAGCTTTTTGAGAACATACATACTTTTTCTGATGGCACCACATTGTTTTGAGATAATTGATTCACCTCACTGTTGGTGACTCCTCTGAGAAGAGGATCTCACTGTTGGTGACACGTCTGAGAAAAAGACCTTGTTATCCTGAATGTGTTTTAATGCTCTGGAGAACTCTACATGATTCCTCTTCTATAGGTCTTCTACATATTTGTTGTAGTCTTCAACTACTTGTTAAAACAGCATTTTTCCTTGGGAAAATATCACTGGCAAGAGAGAGGCAATCTTACTAAGCTAGACAATCGTAGACTACCTGAACAGAGTTTAATGGCTATTATAATTGAAATACAGCTATCGTAATTGATTTTTGATCTCTAGAAAGTAACACCCAAAAATCTCTTCTAGCCTTTCAATTGCTTTGGGCACTGCTGACCAGAAGTAGCAGTATCTAGCAAAGATATACAGATTTGTTCTGGTTCTGGACAAGACACAGTTAATTTTTTCAGCAGCCAGGAGGGACACAGCCAGGGGACGCAGGGGTTATTTGGATACCACTTCAATATGTGCTCGGAGGACATGGAGAGGGCTAGGGGTTTTCCAGTGTTGTTAGGGTGTGCAGTTGGATGGCACCAAGAGCCACAGGTCTGCATGGTGAGCAGTCGCATGTGAATCTTCTGCCCATTTTGTAGATTCTGTGTGCTGGTTTGAAGGTAAACCAGGGGAAGGAATTAACTTCATACAAATGCCTTGTGAGAGATTTTAAGATGGACTTACAATTTATTTGGAAAGTCACAATGACGGCAGTAGTACAGAAACACTAGGTTAAACCAAACAAGTCAGTCAGTCACCCTGTTGTCAGGGTGGTGGTAGCAATCCAATTGAATGGTAGTTTTCAGTCCTGTTGATGTGATGGATGTGGTGTTGTCAAAAATGGTGGTCCTGTGGAAAGGCCTGGTCCTTCTCTGGAGGTCCAGTGGTGGTGGTGGAGAATTCTTGTCCTCTGGGTGTCCAGTAGTGGTCATGGTGCCCTAAGACCCAGATTATAAACAGGCAGGAGTATCTGGTACCTCCCAGAGGGCAGGGAATTTCTCAATGGATGATGTAATTCCATGTGTCATTCTGGGGAGTCCTTGATGGTCCATTAGCAGAGATGAACCCCTTCCCCCAGGGTGGGTGGTGCTGCTACTTCCCCAGAGTTATCACAGTTGGGTCACAGTAAAGCTAAAGAAACACTGCTCCACCTATATTAACAGTTCATCAGAAGGTATTGTAGATGGTGGTAGAATACATACTTCGGTTACACTCCATATTGTAACCCAGGATACTCTACTATTAGTATTGCTGTTGTTACTTATGGTTTTCTTATTTCATTGCTGTTTCTAGCAAATTGTTCTTTATCTCAACCCATGTTCTTTACCTTTCTGTGCCTCCAATTCTCCTCTCCATCCAGCCACAAGAGGTCTGGGGGTAAATGAGGGAGCAGCATGTGGTCTGGGATGTTTCAGTGGGAACATTAAATTGGGGAATATTATTCCTAATCTATGACAGGATCATTCATTCATTTCTGTCAAATGAGTAAAGGTTGCTTGAAGCTATCCTCCCTTTTCTGAGGTGGTTTCAGTTGCAAAGAGACCTATAAGGCTCCCTGTGATCACTTATTTTGTTATTTATTATGTCTGTGCAGATGCTACTAGAAGCAGCTGTGAAGTAAAGTGATCTGCAGTGTAGGATGATGACATTCAGCTCTACCTCTCATTTTTCATCAGAAGCAGATACAACCTTCACACAGCTCCAAAATGCAGTGGTACAAATCTGAATTAAAGACTGTTGGCTGAAGCTCAGTGGAACTAAGATGGAAGTGATATTGACTGTCAAGGCAAAGTAGGAGGAGGACCTGGCAAAGTTTGAAGCTGTTTTATTAGCTGAGGGGAGGTAAAAGACTACTATCAAAATGACTGCAGTTTGAGGTTTTGACTAGATTCCTCACTATTCCCAACATCCCAGTCTGCAGATACATGATTTATCACAGAGAACTGACTTCAGTGTTCTCTCTTTTCCTGTCAAATTCAGATCATAGATTACTTATTGTCTTGGTTTGAAAGACAGGTGCCTGCCAAGGAAGGAGGGAACTTCCCTTGGAACAGAAAATATGACCCCCTACCCTCTAACTCATTATAACTTTGAAATTATGGGGATTTCAGGCAAAGGTATGGGAAAAGGAAAACAGTTCTTTACTAGAATATATATATATATATATAAACAACAAGGCAAAATAAAACAACAATGGCAGCAGCAACAAACAAAAAACCCAGAAAAAAAACAGAAACCCATTGACAGGCTTCTCTGGCCTGCAAGCACTTTCCCCTTCAGTGCAGTTCCGGTCACAGCCGGCAGGGGCGATGTTTGCTCCCAGCCAGGCAGGGGAGGTGCAATGATTCCCTGTGGCTGCAGGGGGTGCTGTGGCACAAGCCCAGATGCCTCTCCACTGGTTAATGGCAGCACTGCCAGGGAAAGAAATGGAAGAGGGACTTCCTTTACAAATTCACGGGAAGCAGCAGGTCTCAATGCCCATCCGGGTTGTGAAATGGACCATAGAAGGAATCTTGGAGCAGCAGGCTGGTACAGCAGAGGCAAGCACACACAGGGTGGCAAAGTGTAGCAAAAACTCTGAAGCTGTGCCAGGAGCCTCAGAGTGTCCTGGTAGACACTGGGGTGCCAGGTTAAAGTGTAGCAAAAAAAGCCAGAGGCAGCAACAGAAAACAGCGGGGCTGGGCAATACCAGCCTGGGTCTCACGAGCAGCCGGGGAGAGGTGGCCTCCAGAGGGTGAGGGTGCCTTCCAGTGGGATCGGGTGTTGGAAAGGTCCCAGCTCAACAGCCACTTTTGCGAGCAAATGCTCACCTACGGTAAGGAGAAGCTGTGTAGGACAGAACTCCATGGTGGCAGTGAATTCTTCTCACACCAGCAGCCTGTTACCATGCCCATGACCATCTCCCCTCTGATCCAAAGAGTGAGAGAGTGATTGAAGGCCATGCCCAGCCCCTTACCCTCCAGCCAAAATCTCATGGTATCTTCCACACTTTCCAAGAGAAAACTGCCCAGTTAAGAGCAGGTAGCAACTGCACCCTTCCCCCTCCTCCTTCTCCCATCCACATCTTCTGTCTCTTATCATTTCTTAGGCAAGATATGGAAGAAAAAAACCAGGAAAAATCCTAATCTCCAACACTCATTTATACTTTTACCATTTCTAAGTATTTTCTTGTGTAGGATCATGGGAAGCTCTGATTTGCAGAACAGGCAGACACCTTGCTTCTGAGCCTTGCAGTTAGCAGCTGCAGTGTGGAAGACTCAGAGTGTCAATCTGTATTACCACACCAGACATGACCCCTTTTAGCTCCAACCAACTTCTTAACAAATTTTTCAGACTTGTGGACCAAATTGTAGTGGGGATATACTTGAACGAGGCAAAGGACTGACTGGATAGTGAACGTCTCCCACCAGTGCCCACAGACAGCAGATCCTACCCTCTTTAGAGAGTCACAAGATGGTTCACTAGTGGTGGAAATTACATCCTTCTGGGTTATGTACATGGTAGAGAACATACTTCCCTTCCCCATATTAATCTATGATTTGGTTGCGAGGAAGGGAAATAAGAATTTATATTTTTCTCCTTTTTCTTTATTGAGTAACTTTACAGCTTGTTATCAGCCAGTTCAGTTCTCCACAGAAGTCTTCCTTCTGCACAATAGATCAGGAAAACTTAATGCAAACGAGTGAAAGAGTAAACCAATCCACCCACCAATCCCCAGGCACTTTATGGAGTGGCATGTTTATACCTTCTGGTGAGACACTGACTGAAGTGTGCAGCTAGTTTTTAACCTGTAAATACATGCACCAGCTTTGAATATGCTAGCATACAATTCAGTGCCAGTAGCAGAGTAGCCACCACAATGGGGAGCTCTTATGCTGCTTTTCACAGTTTTTGCAATCTGGGCAGCGCTCTGCATTACTGTGCTCTGGCTGCTGGCTGTGCTATATGTATGGCTGTACATTGTGGGAAGAACGGGAGACAAGCCTCATGCTATCATGGTCAACAAGTCCCACTTTATTAGCATGTTCATCTATAATTATAGTGCAGTTAATTAGCTCATGCATAGTGCAAAACCGTAGCTCATGATTGGATTACAAGTTTTTGACGCAGTTTGTTCCTTGTGGTTAGTTTGCAGCTTTCTACTTCCCTATTCTTACTTATTTTTGTACTTGCAATATCCTTGCTGTTGTGAAACCTTATGCTCAGGGACACAATGCCCGTGCCATTTGTCACGTACTCTATCTCTCTTTTTCTAACTTCTAACCAGTGGGATCATATTATGACCCCTACTGCGGAGCCAGGCATCAGGCAAGCTCTCCACACTTCCCCCGTTTTCTTTTGATGTTGAGTCAACGCTCCCATAAAATATGTAGGCCCTAGCCATATGGTGAGATCTACGGGGAGGTCTAGGGACCTACGGCGGACCTGGCCTTGTGTGATACAATCAGTGATGAGTTGTATGACTTGATGCTGCTGAGGAGAAACGGACACTTGTTGAGCAGGATCAGTGCCTTTGAGCAAGGGGCGTAGCTGATCAATTAGCTCATTGGGTATTCCAACAATAGGTCTGAGCCATTGTAAATCCCCTAACAATTTTTGTGCATCATGTAATGTAATAATATCACAGTGAAAATCCAGTTTCTGCGGGGTGACCACTTGCTGTGTTAAGGTCCATCCTAAATATTTCCATGGTGCTGTGCGTTGATTTTTTTTTCAGGGGCAATGATTAGCTTGTATTTGGCGAGAAAATGTTTTATAACGTGAATCTGTGAATCTGAAAAAGGTTGAGGTTGTGCAAACAAGATATCATCCATATAATGATAGATGATCACATGTGGCCATTGTTGACGTAATGGCTGTAATGCAGCATGAACAAAAAGTTGACAAAGTACTGGACTGTTACGCATGCCTTGGGGTAACACTGTCCATTCATATCTAGTATCAGGACTTTGTCGGTTTATTGCTGGCAGGGTGAATGCAAATCGAGGCGTATCTTGGGGGTGTAATTCAATAGTGAAAAAACAGTCCTTTAGATCTATTATTAACAAGGGCCAGTCTTGTGGCAACATTGCTGGATTAGGAAGTGCTGGTTGAATCGCTCCCATGGGCTCCATTTGGGCGTTAACTGCACGAAGGTCATGAAGCAGTCGATATTTTCCGGACTTCTTTTTGATGACAAATATTGGAGTGTTCCAGGGGCTAGTAGACAATTTGAGATGACCTAATTGAAATTGTTCTTGCACTAAAGTGTGTGCACTTTGCAGACTTTCCCCTTTCAGTGGCCACTGCTTAACCCACACCGGAGCATTTGTATTCCAAGTGAGGGCAATGGGGAAAGTCCAAGCAGTAGCCACTACTCCAAAGGGTGCTCATTTGTAAGAACAATGCCAAGTTGTGCTAGAACGTCTTGTCCAATTAGGCATTGAACAGTGGGTGGAAGTGGTGTAATTGAGAAAGATGCCTGTGCGTGTTTTCCATCCATTATTACAGTAAGCAGAGGTGTCCGACTGGCAAGGGTCATACCTCCGACTCCAGTCACAGTGGTGGCAGCTGCTTGTAATGGCCAGTTTTGAGGCCATTCTTGTGGGGAAATGATGCATGAGTCTGCTCCTGTGTCTAGTAATCCAAGAAGGGTTACACTTTGATTGTTAAGTCGAAGTTCTACCTTTTTCCTGGGGCGTGCCGATAAGTCAACAGTCATTAGTGCCAACTCTCCTGTGGAGCCAAAACCTTCCTGTCCCCTTTCCTTTTGTTGTCTCGGGGTAATATCCTTGGTCATTTGGGGAAGTGGTATTAATTGTGCTAGTCTTTGTCCTTTGTTAATTTTTAAAGGTGGATATGGTGTATAAGCCATAATTATAATTTCTCCATGATAGTCCGCATCGATAACACCTGGTAACACAAAAAGTCCCATCATTGTGGTCGAAGAACGGCCAAACAAAAGTCCTCCCACTGCTTGTCCATTGATTAAGATGGGTCCTTTAATTCCAGTAGGAATCTTGCAGGGATGTGTAGTCATGATGGTAACATCTACTGAGGCTGCCACGTCCATGCCGAGGCTTCCGCTGGTGGCTGGTTGTAGTTGTTGGTTGGTGCCGATGGTATTGCAGCTGCTACTTGTGTCCCGGCGCGGCAGTTGTTCGCGCTGTTCCGGCCGTTTCCCGATCTCCGGCGACAGGCAGTGGTATTGTGTGAATCAGAGCGACACTTAGCACACCAGACGCCCGTGGCATTGCATTCTCGACGTGTATGCCCGCTATTGCCGCAACGAAAACACTTTATACGTCCACCAGGCGCTGAAGAGCGAGGACTAGTGCCAGCTGCTGCTGCTTGGAGAGGTGCAAGGGCTGCTAACACTTGTGTCTGTGACACTTTTGCCTGTTCTTGTAGCCCTAACCCTAGCTGTTTTATAGCATCAACTAAAAATGCCTGAGACCCTGATGGCACAGTTGCTGCCTTCTCTAGTAAGTCAGCTATTGTCCAATCCCCTGCCATAGTAGTTATTATTGACCTAGTATGTGAATTACTGTTTTGAAGAACACACTGCTTTAATAAGGCTCCCTTCATGTAGTCCTGAACACCTGCTTTGTCTATAGCCTCTGCCACTTTATCCACAAAAGGACCCAATGCTTCCTCTCGACCTTGTTTTATTCCCATGTAAATGGGTATACCTCCCGGTGCCTTAACTTTATCAATAGCCCTCCGAGCCACTCTCATCGCCTCACGACACCTATCTGGTCCCATCAAAGCTTGCGCTTCCATCCGCTGAAAAGCTCCTAATCCCAACAATTCATCTGCCGTTAACCCTGTAAAGGATCGCCTTGTCCTCTCTGCACGGCTACCGAAGCTTGGGCTTCTGCATGCCAATGAGCATTAAATAAAAGATGTTGATGTTGTGTGAACATAAGCCGGGCAATCCCTTTAATATCGGCTGGTAGCAAAACATGAGCATTAAAGAGATATTCGAGCATCTGCTTTACTGGTTCACTAGTAACCCCATATTGCCCCACCATAGAGCGCAATTGCGCCAAGATTTTCCAATCCAAAACAGTCACCGTAGCTTGCAACCCTCCAGCCGGATTAGGAGTGAACGTAACTGGAAAGGCTAAGCAATCTGAGGCGGCTTCCAGTATATTATTATCCCCCTGTTCGGCACCCTGGCGTGCCAAAGCTGCCCAAACCTCCCGGTGCTCCCTTGCCATAGCCTCCGCAAGGTCAGATTCTGCCCCGGGGATAGGCTCTTGGCTATTTGGGAGGTTAACCGATTGAGGTGTAGAGCTACTGTTCACAGGGCTATATGAAAGCCTTCCTCTTTCACCCATCTCCCGGACAGTTTCCTCCGACAGCAGAGGGGCTGATGGTGTAGAGGGTGCTGTAGCCAGCAAATTAATAGTTGTAAATACGGGAGGATTGGGGGTACTAGTGCCCCAGTGGGGTTCATAATTCTTATTTCTTTCCTGTGCTGTCACAACCTCTTGAGCCGCCCTTTTTTCTGCTTGAACAACAACAACTCATTATGAACTACCCTCCATAACTTACTTATCTTTTTTGCTGCTTTATCATCGTCCAAAGTAAGCTCCCACAATTTATCCCCGAACCGTCGCCATTCTGCTAATTCATGAACAGTGTGAGGGTTAATAAAAAATCCCTGAGAGTAACCATACTTCAAAAGATCTGGCAAATCCTTACCTAGATCTATTCCTTTAACCTGTCGTTTTTGTAACAATGCTGTAAATAAATCATATGCCGCTTGCCTGTCCATACTCAGGTCAGCGCTGTTGCAGCCTCTCCAGGTCTCGGCAGCACGTATCGGCTAAGCCCACCTCTGTGGTCGCTTAGGGCACGGAGCGCCTCAGTAGTGCTCTTTGGCAATGCTCTTTAGCCGTCCCTCTGCTTGCAGGACCCGAACCCTACGTTACTTCCCACCGTGGTATCACGTCGTGGTCACCATTTGTGGGAAGAACGGGAGACAAGCCTCATGCTATCATGGTCAACAAGTCCCACTTTATTAGCATGTTCATCTATAATTATAGTGCAGTTAATTAGCTCATGCATAGTGCAAAACCGTAGCTCATGATTGGATTACAAGTTTTTGACGCAGTTTGTTCCTTGTGGTTAGTTTGCAGCTTTCTACTTCCCTATTCTTACTTATTTTTGTACTTGCAATATCCTTGCTGTTGTGAAACCTTATGCTCAGGGACACAATGCCCGTGCCATTTGTCACGTACTCTATCTCTCTTTTTCTAACTTCTAACCAGTGGGATCATATTATGACCCCTACTGCGGAGCCAGGCATCAGGCAAGCTCTCCACAGTACATAGCCATAATATACAATGATTCTTAAGCCAAAAGCTTGTCTGAAATTTGGTGCAAAACTTGTTCAGAAGGAAGACTCAAGCTGAATTCTCTGGTGGTAGACATAGACTTCCTACATAATTCTGTTATGTGTTGAGCCAACTTTTTTCTTTAATGCTCTATGACCTGGTTCTCTGAAGTGCTTATGGCTAATATCTGGAGACCATCTGGGCAAATGTCCTTCTTGAAGAATATGGGCACCCAGAGCTCTGCATGCAGACAGGCACTGGATGAGGAACCTGAAGCCATACAGGAGGATATGAAGTGTGTGCACTCCTAGTGCCCCTGGAAGTATGTGTCACCTGCTAATGATGACTGTGACAGGCAGACCCCAAAGATAACCACATAAGAAGGTACAGGCTGAGCAACTAGATGAAGCAAAATATCAGTAACTATCACATGATATACGTGTCTTCTGGCCCTTTCTCAGATCCTTGGGGTACAGCATATGTTCCCTGTGTCCCACTTGGGGTGGTTGCAGTCATGGGAACTGCAGGGCTTTCCCCTCTTTTTCACAATGAGTCTGCCATCACGTTCACAAAAAGAAAAGTATACCTGAAATCCTCCATATGTAAATGATACTCAAAGTGACGAGGAGAAGAACATTGCAGACTATGTAAGAGCTGTAATTTTGACAAGCAGAAGAAAATACTTCAGAGGATTCAGATTTTGTTCACCTCGTAAACTTGTATTCTCGGCATGAACCATTCTTTTGTTAAATCCAAACTGCATCCACCCATACAGTGGGGCAAAATTAATAATAGAAGATGCATTTCATAAAGATTTTTTTGAATATATTTTCATCTAGTCACACTGTGTATGATGATTGACATGAAATTCCTCTTCAGTTCAAAGGGAACTGTGGACTGACAAATGTCATAGCTCACTTGAATAAGAGTAGGAGCTTTTGCTGCATCTGGTGCGTTTTGGACCGTGCTATTTCCTTTCAAATAATATAACTATTCTAATCACATGGTTTATTTACCTATTGTCTGCTAAAATATCATGGAAAATGAAATTTGCAGAAGGACATGGCTAAAAACTCAACTGTGCCAGCCTTTGGAAAGTTAGTGGTTTGTGTGCTGCTGCCATCTGATGGTTATTCTCTTGAAATGCTTCACAATACTGAGAAGGGGCCAGTGCTGCTGTGCTAGGGACAAGTGGGTCTGGACTGGGCTGTCCTGCGAACGAGTTGTGGAAATGTGTATTGCATTTGGCTAGAAAACAAGTATAAATGAGATCTGCCTCATCTCAATTTTCTTGTTCATTGTCATTTCTACAATGTACAAAGTGAATCAGTGTTACAGGAGTTTGCAGGTATATTTTAAAAAAAGAATTTCCTTTGAAATTTCAATGGCACTACTTGAAATGTTTATCTTTATAGTCAGTGATCAGTAATCTGTAAAGATGCTGATGGTGCAGCTATGTCTAAAGAAAGGAAAGACAATTCAGTATGCTGGGAACAATCAGATTTTATGGAACATTTACACAGGATCAAGGTTTTTCACACACATGGGAACACATATTCACATATGAATAACAAGATCTATTTTCCCCAAATGTTGAAAGTTGTACAAAATAATTACTTCTGGTGTATCAAGGTTGAGTGAGCTCAGAAAGTCCCCTGTTACAGGTAACAACAAATTTAAAAAGAGGTGTTTTGTGGCTTATTCAGAATGCATATTTCAGTGAAGTTTTGCTAGATTTTAAACAGTGAATTGTAGAATGGCTTGGGTTGGAAAAAATTTTAAAGATCATCTAGTTCCAATCTCCCTTCCATGGAGAGGGATGTCTTTCAGTACTCTGTCCAGCCTGGTCTGGGCTTCCAAGGATGAGGTATCCACAACTTCCCTAGGCAATCTGTTCCAGTGCCTTACCAACCTCTTAGTAAAGAATGTTTTCCTAATATCTAATCTAACCCTACACTTTTTCAGTTTGAAGCCATTCTCCCTTATCCTACTGCATGCTCTTAGAAAAAAGTCCATCTCCATCTTTCTTGGAGAATCCCTTCAGGTACTGGAAGGCCACAATTAGGTCGCTCTGAAGCTTTCTCTTCTTCAGGCTGAAGAAACCAAATTCTTTCATCTTTTCCTCATAGAAGTGCTCCCTCTAGTGATCTTAGTGTCTCTGGACGTACTCCAACAGATTGATGCCCTTCCTATGCTGTGGACCCCAGAGCTGGATGCAGGACTCTAGGTGGGGTCTCACCAGAGTAGAGCAGAGGGACAGAATCACCTCCCTCACTCTGTTGGCCACATTTCATTTGATGCAGCCCAGGACACATTTGGCTTTCTCAGCTTCAAGCACACTTTGATGGATAATGTCAAGTCTCTCATCCACTAGCACCCCCTTCTTGGCAGGGCTGCTCTCAATCTGTTCATCCCCAGCCTGTCACCTCAACTGACATGCAGGACCTTGCATTTGGTCCTGTTAAACCTCATGAGTTTCCTATGAGCCAAATTCTCAAGCTTGTCCAGGTCCTTCTGTATGGCATCCTATCCTTCAGGTGTGGAAGCCACATGATTCATCTTGGTGTCATCTGCAAATTTGCTGAGGGTGCTCTTGATCCCTTTGTCCATGTCACTAAAGAAGATATCAAATAACACAGGTCCCAATACCTACTGGAGGACGCCACTTGTCACTGATGTTCATTGGAACTCTGAGCCATTGACCCATTAACCTTTGGATGTGATCATCCAAGCAATTTTTATTCATATAATAGTCCATGCATCAAACCATCTTTTTCCAATTTAAGGAGAAGGATGTTGTGGCAGTGTCAAAGGCTTTATAGAAGTCTAGATAGATGATATTTGTAACCCTTCCCTTGTCTACTGATGTAGTCACTCCATCAGAGAAGGGCACTAAGTTGGTGAGGCAAGACTTTTCCTTGGTGAAGCTGTTCTGGTTGTATCAAATCACCTCCCTGTCCTCCATGTCCATTAGCATGGCTTCTAAGGAAGGATCTGTTCTTCCCAGGCACAGAGGTGAGGCTGACAGGTCAGTAGTTACCATTGTTATCCTTTCTACACTTTTTAAAGATGGGTACAATGTTTCCCCTTTTCTAGTCACCTATGATTTCACCTGACTGACATGACTTTTTGAATATCATAGAAAGTGCCTTGGCAACTACATCAGCCAATTCTCTCAGGCCTCTGGGATGCATCTCCATGAATGAGACTCAAGTCTCTTAAGGAGGCACTGGCAAAAGTATCAGTAGAAACAGGTTTAATATAAAAGTGATGGCATGACAAAGGTCATTAGGTCAAAGGTTCACTGTACTACTTACTGGATTTTTAAGGCATACCAAGGAAAAGCAAACAAAAATCCAAAGTCAAATAATCTAAACCAAAATAATCCTGAAATTGTCTATGTGGAGGCATAGGAGGAGGGGTGAAAGGAGACAAAACAAGAAAGGGTAAGGATAAAAACTAATACAGCCTAAAGGCGCAACAGCACTTAAACTTTACTTAAACGTAGCACCATTTAACTTAAGCTTATCAGCACTTAAGGAGCATTTCACTTAACTTATAACTTCAGTTAAACCATTTAGCAAATTATTCATATAGGGTTTATTATTTCACAACAGTAACTTACTCAAGGCCTAACTTATAAACCTAAAGTACTTAAATGCTGTTGGAAAACGGCATTTTTCCCATGTTTGATGTAGCATATGCACACTTGCATGCACTCAGGCATAAAGAGTTTCTAGAAGGTACCCTGTTAAAAATTTCCCTTTAAGGTAGTGAAATACTCCCTTCATATGTATTTACATCTTCTCAACAGGCAAAAGGTTGACCCTCAAGGAGTGAGAGTATCAGCCCAGGCTCAGTCATTGTCTGGCGATCCTTCTAGTACAGCAAACTTGAGAGTTTACTGGCTCTGAGAAGCTTTCAGAGGGACTTTGCTGGTCACAGCTGCTGCTGTCCAGGAGAGCTCAAGGGGTCTCATTTTGGAGTGCTGTTTATAGGGCTGCAAGAGAATGGGCTTTAGTCATTACAATGTTTTATCCTGGCCACACTTCAGGTCAGAAACTTACTCTGAAAGATTGGAAGCAAAAATATTATTCCACTTAGGTTGTTATTCAGGCAAAATATATACAAGGCTGTTGATTAAAAAAAAACCCAGGAGTTCATTACACAGCACAAGTTCCTGAGAGCAGACAGTGCTTCTGATAAGCTCAAGAAGAGCTCAGCCCAGGCACTGTTCAAAGCTGAGGACTAGCAAGCATTTTTCCAATCTTAAAGAGGCCTAGGTGGAAACATATACAACTCCACAGTCTCATAGGCTTATGTACATTCAGGTTCCACAGAGAAGCTGATCTTTATTTACAGTGACAGGGACTTTGCTCCCCCAGTCCCCATCCTACTGTCCATCTATTGGGAGGTGTGGAAAGACAAGAGTATCTTAGCCTTCTGTCATTGCCAGTTTTCCAGCATTGCTTTTTGGGAGGAGGTGGAGGGGAGGGATAGGGGTGTACCCCTTTATTGTTTTTCCTTTTCTGGTTAACATTCCTGTAGAAGCCCTTCCTGTTATTCTTTGCATCCCTAGACAGATTCAGTTACCGCTTAACCTTGGACTTCTTCACCTCATCCTTACCCAATTGTGCTTCATCTCTATACTCTCCCCACGTGTCTTAGATTGGAAAACAGGTATTTGCTAGGGAAAAGCAGGAGCCTCTCTTAGAATGGAGAATGCAAACCTTCTCTCTCCAAATTGTTATTATGAAATTAAGGGGTTCTCAGGCAAAGATATGAGGATAGGGATAACAGTTCTTTACTTGCATTTAACAAGGCAAACAGAACAACAATAACTATGGCATTAACAACAAACAGAACCAGGGAAACAGTCACAGTTTTCTCTGCCACTGGCACCCTTCCCCTTCGGTGCAGTTACCGTCTGCAGTTACAGGCGGCTGGAGTGAGGAGTCCTGGGATGCTGAAGATGTATCAGAAGCTTGGTGGCGGTAGCTGGAGCTGAAGCAAACATCCCAGCAGGCAGGGAGTGCGGGCTATGGCATGGAGAACACACCAGAGCAGAAACAAAGGGACACAGGTGAGGAAATTGGCGGCGTTGCTCCCGGCGGGGCAGAAAGGGGCGAGGTTCAGAATCCCCGGGGCACGCACGAAGAGACGGTGGCAGCCACTCCGAGCTGAGCTCCAGTGGAGCCGGTGAAAAATCTCCCTGAAGTCTGAAACCCACAGCCTCACTGTTCCCTTCTCGAGCCAGGAATTCCCCAGAGAGAAGTGAAGTCCAGGTGCCCACCTTCTCTTCCGATTTCAGCCACTTCTTTTGTCTTTCTTAAGTACCCATAAGTGCCCAGCAATTAGTTCCCTAGCAACTTATGGGAAAAAATTCTATAAGAAAGAAACCCAACCCCCAACACCAGGTCACAGCCTCAGTTGTCTGTATTTGCTTCTTTTCCTTTAGTTTGGACTCCAGATGTTAATTAAAATGAGCAGTCCAGATTTTAATTTGTGAATTTAAAGTTCAAATTTGTTCTTGGATTTATAGTTTTTGTTTCTATTTTTTCCCATATACTCAAATGATGTAGAAAACAAATATTGATATTGATATACATTCATCAGTGTTAATGTGATTCAAGAGATATGCAAAAAAATGTGCTAATATTTAGAAACAGTGTAGCAGTTCTCATGGTATCTTCTGTAGTTAGCAAGTATTTCCAGACTGAAGATGGAAAAGAGGTTGTGTTGTTTGCAACCTGCTCCACAGAAAACCACCTGTGGAGCCTTCAGGAGAAAGCAGAATGTAATTTTGACACTTATTACTAATTAGGAAATACTCTTTAATTAATGGTGAACCTAGAAGGCCTATAATTTCAGAAAGTTACTGAAGGCCTCTGAAAATAGGAGCCACTGTAACTGCATGTGAATATGAAGAGGAAAAATTTCTTAGTGAATTTGGATTGATCAAGAAATGGGCTAGAAAGTTGGGGCACCTTTGATTTGGAAGGCATGTACTTATATGATCTGAAGCAGAAACCTGATTAGTAATTTCCTTTAACCTATTTTTCTTTTAAATTCAGGCAGAAGACAAATTGGGTTCAGGAGATAAATTATCCCAGTTCAATTCGCACTGAAAGGTGAAGAGCCAAGGTTTACCTTACCAAGATCTTCAGGGGCAATTCTCAGGTTTTCCCTTTCCAACATAGCCATATGTATTCTCTGCACAAGACCCAGAGTTACAGTTTTTAATTCATAGTTGAATATTCAGCTGTGTATCTACTTCTCCAAACATACATTGTCTTTCCTTGGTGCAGTTCTCTGCACATATTTGCAGAATCTCTACGGATTGGGGTGTCTCCACATATTAGAGGAACTCAGTAGAACTATATGAATAATGGATATTTTGGTTTGGTGGCTGAAACAAATGATCTGGGAAAAAGTACGGTTTGGGCAGACTAGAAACAAAAAATATTTTTCTTAATGTTGGTAACTTAATCCCCTCTCTTTTCTTTTTCATACTGTTGCCAAAATGATTTTTGCTTTCATATTTCCTTCATATTTTCATAGCTCTATAGATTATAGGTCTATAGTTATATGGTTCCTAGCTAGCTCCAGTACTTTTCCTACCTTGGTAAGTGGAAAGACAAAACATATCCCAAAGGCTCCAAGCCACAGAGGGTCCAAGGCCCTTATCCTATCTTGATTCTTCCTTGGAGCCAAGATTGAAACAAGCTCTTTGAGACATGTTTTCATGTATGGATCAGAGTTTCTGCTATTGAGAACATGTACCCCCTGCTCGAGAGAGGGGTACACACCACAAGGTAATGTACAGTTTTACCTGCATGACCACAGAGAAGCCATAAAGAAGTGGGACAGAACACCCACCTCTGCTTTAGAAGCACAGGTATGTGAGTTGAGAGAAAGGGTAACCATCACAGGAAATTCTTCAAGGATAAATGCCACTCCAGTAGGCAGGTTTTCCAGTGGCAAGTCCTTAGACAGAATGAAAGGACTGAATGTTATTTATTTCTGATTCTCTTGAAAGGATCTCCTGTTCATATTTACAAAAAAATGAGCAAAGAGTTCTATGACCAGAACTACAGGGGCCCTGCCTTCTGCCATATGGAAGAAAGGGAGAATCACATCTATTGGACCATGTGGATCCTATGGCCTGGCACATCAGACCCACAAGAGTATAAGGCTTTATTTTACACTGGCACCCTGATGCCATCAAGATCTGTAAGGGGATAATCTATCTCTATTTCTGGGGCGATAAGGGGATCCCAACAGCTGACAGTACTGGAAGCTGTAGAGAGCCTGATTTGGAATGAATGGCAAAATCACCCCATTCTGATTGGTCGAGAGACCCCATGCATCCTTGGCATGGATTACCTCAGGAGAGGGTACTTCATGGACCCAAGAGGGTCATTGAGATTTTGGGACAGCTGCTGTGGAGGCAGAGGAAATTAGACAGATGAATACCTTGCCTGGTCTCTCTGAGAACCCTTCTGCTGTGGGACTGATGAAGGTGAAAGAACATCAGGTACCAATCACTACCACAACAGTGCATCATCAACAATACCGCACCAGCCGGGACTCCGTGACCCTTGTCCATGAGATGATTCGTGAACTGGAGAGCCAGGGAGTAGTCAGCAAGATTCACTCACCCTTTAATAGCCCCATATGTCTAATGTGTAAGTCCAATGGAGAGGGGAGACTGACAGTGGGCTATCATGGCCTGGATGAAGTCACACTACCACTGAGTGCTGCTGTCATGGACATGCTGGTACTTCAGTATGAACTGGAGTCCAAGGCAGCAAACAGTAACAACATGGACACTTTTCTCCATTCCTTTAGAAGCAGAGTGATGGCCACAATTTGCTTTTGCAATGAAAAGGCTTCCTGTACACCTTGAACTGAATGTATCAGGGGTGGAAACACAGTGCCACTCTTTGCCATGGATTGATCCATACTGTATTGGAAAAGGGTGGAGCTCCAGAACATTTGCAACACATTGATAAAATCATTGTGTGGTGCACTTTTTGCTGAGGAAGTTTTTGAGAAAGGGGAGAAGATAACCCAAATCCTTCTGAAGGTCAATTTTGCTGTAAAGCAAAGTAGGGTCAAGGAACTTGCTCAGGAAATTCTGCTTTTAGCAGTAAAATGGAAACATGGACATTGTCAGACTGCAATGCAAATGGTCAGCAAAATAGCAGATTTGTCCCCACCAACTTTCCAAGAAGGAAACATAAACTTTCCTTGGCACTGTGGATTTTTGAAGAATGCATATTCCAAATTGCAGTCAGAATGTAAACCATTTCTATTATGTGACCTGGAAGAATTTCAAGTTTAGTCCTGAACAACAACAAAGTTTTTAACAAATTAAACAAGAGATTGTTCATGTAGTAGCCCTTGGGTCAGTCAGGAGAGGACAAAATGTGAAAAACATGCTCTACACTGTAGCTGGGGAGAATGGTCCTTCCTGCAGTCTCTGCTGAAAAGGTACCAAGAGAGACTTGAAGACAAGCCCTGGGGTTCTGGAGTCAGAAATACAAGGGATCCAAGGTCTGTAAGAACCCAATTGTAAAAGAGATACTGGTGGCTTATTAAGGGGTTCTAATTGCCTCATAAGTGATTGGTACTGAAGCACAGCTTCTTCTGACACCTCATCTGTCAGTGCTGGGCTGTGCAGGTAGTAAACCTGCAGTACAGGTTTAAAGGGAAAGTCCCTTCCACATGTCATGCCCAATGAGGCTACATAGACTAACTGGATCACACTTCCATAGGAAACTCCAGGTGTTCAGGGATATTGGAATTCATCATGAACTAGTCCGAAGGTGAAAATGTCAGACTACCATCGTCATTGGAGGAGGAGAAGGTGACATATGCTGAGGAGGCCCCACCATATAATCAGCTACCAGAAAATGAAAAGTAGTATGCACTCATCGATGGCTCCTGCTATATTATAGAGATAAATCAAAAATTGAAAGCTACAGTATGGAGTTCTACACAGCAAGGCACAGAAGATATTGAGGGACAAGATGAGTCAAGAAGAGTTGCAGTGCTGAAAGCCATCCAGCTCACTTAAGGTATCACTGAACAAGAGAAATGGCCAGCTCTACCTCTACACTGACTTGTGAATGTTCCTTGGGTATGGCTAAACCAATGGAAAAAAGACCAACTGCCAGCACAGAGATAAACCCACCTGGGCTGCTGAATTGAGGCATGACATCACTGCCTGGGTAGAAATGCTGACTGTCAAAATATGTCATGTAGATGCACATGTATGCAAGAGCTGGGCTACTGAAGACCACAACAACAAACAGGTGGATTGAGCTGCCAAGATTAAACTGTCTCAGGTGGATCTGGACTGGCAATATAAGGGTCAATTATTTCTGACTGGGTGAACCCATGATACCTCTGGTCATCAGGGGAAAAATACAACATACAGAGGGTTTGTGATTGAGAGATGGACTTCACCATGAATGCTATCTCTCAAGTTATCCATAATTGTGAAATATGTACTGCATTCAATCAGGTCAAGTGGTGATATGGTAGATAATGGTTGATATGTAAGTATAGGGAGGCCTGGCAGACTGATTATATTACACTCCTGCAAACCCACCAAGAAAGTTCTCTTCTTAATATGATGGAAGCAACAAACAGGTGGCAGGAGATGTACTCTCTGCCTCATGCCACCACTCAGACCACCATCTTTGGCCTTGGAAAGTAAGTCCCGTGGCAACATAGCATCCCAGGAAGAACTGAGTTGGACAGCAGGACTCATTTCAAAATTCAACTCATAGACATCTAGACCAGAGAGCACAGTATTGGGTTGGTGTATCATATTCCCCCATATGCACTAGCCTGCAGGAAAATTGAATAGTACAATGTACTGTTCAAAAACCACATTCAAAGCAGTAGGTGGTGGGACCTTCATATATTGGGATCTCCATTTAGCAAGGGCCACCTCGCTAGTCAACACTAGGGGCTTCAATAATCAAGCTGGCCTTGCCCAATTAAAACTTCCATGTACTGCACAAGGGGATTAAATCCCCATGGTGCATATGAGAAATAAGTGTTAGGGAACACGGTTTAGATTAGTTCTTCCACAAACAAAGGCAAATCCATCTGTGGGATTGTTTTAGCTCAAGGATCTTGGTGCACTTAGTGGATAATGAAGAGGGACAGGGAAACATGATGTGTAATTCAAGGCCATTTGTTTTTGGGTGAGAACAGTCTGTAATGTTGGATTGTATGATATTGGCTATTGAATGACACTGCCATTGTACATCATAACCACCATAGATCATGGATATAGACTGCTCCAGATACACCAGTTGTAAGCTCCTGATCCAGCTTGCAACCACCCAACAGCACACCAGCCCTTCTGCCCTTGAAAACTCGTAGGACAGATAGAACCTGTCGGGGTCCCGTCAGTCTTGGGACCCCGATTTGTTGTTTTAAGTCCTTACTTCTGCCCGTGCGTTCAAAGGACGAGATAACACCTCTCAGTCTTTTGTCTCAAGGCTGTTTATTGTTCCTTATCTATAAAATTTTTCTTTCTGCCCAGCCAAGGTCTGCTCAGCAGGACAGTCAGAGGCACTCTGCCTGCCCCCAGGGCGGCGTTATCTTTTTATACAGAAAACTACGTACGACATATTTACAATTATTCCCCAATACCCATCACCTATGTTAGACAGTGAACTTCAACTCTAAACCAATCCCAAAAGTGCCAACATCATCAGAGAAGATGGAGGTACAGAAGAAGAAGAAAGGTTAGACACACCCAAATTCCTCCATCTTGTCCCCAAAAACCCCTATACAAAGAATCCTAAAATCTACATTCATACCCTGTGATATACTAATCATTACACTATTTAAACTTCTGTGGCTTTCATCTCTTTGTGTAAAGGTGGCAATTTGCTCCAGGGTTCGTAATCGAACCCATTGGTGTTCTGGGCTGTGTGCCAGGGTCTCCGAGCCCCTTGGCAAGGATCTCGGCAGCTCTGGACTCCCAAAGGGATGTCCTGGGCTCCGACAAGAACCCACAGTCATGGACTAAATGAACACAAGAGACATCTTGAAGGGAGAGCCACTGACTCTAGAAATTATACTTGTGCATGTATAAATATATAAATATATAAATATATAAATATACGTATGTATGTATGTATGTAAAAATATGTATAGTTGGAAGGTGTAGGATCTGGGCATGACATTCATGGTATAGAATAAATGGTGGATAATGTCCTGGTTCTGGCCAGGATAAGGTCATTTTTTTGCATAGCCAGGAGGGAGAATGGCTGGGACCTGAAGGTTATTCTATGCCACCTCACATAATTGCCTGAGAGCTGGCAAAGTCCTTCTTTCCTGGAGAAGGGCCTCCTTCCAGTTGAGCGAATGTGGTGGATGGAGTGGTGAAGTAATGCCAGTTCTTAGCTGGAAGGATTGCTTTGGGAAATTCTTTGGGTAAAGCCAGAAGGAGCACTGGGGGTAGTGTGGTGGAGAGGGCAGTTAGGTATTTGTAGAAAATTTGTTGGGGGTTTTGAAGGTGGGCAATAGGGTTTATTTTCTTTGTACCCTCTCTCATTAACATTTTTGCTTTTACTGTTTGTTTTCTTATTTCATTGCTGTTTCCAGTAAATTGTTCCTATGTCAACCAGTGATCTTTACTTTTTCTGCCTCCAATTCTACCCTCCCAACCACAGGAGAGAGCAGGGGGAGAGATGGGGAGCAAGCAAGTGGCAGTATGGTTTTTGAGGCTCAGTGGGAGCACTAAACTGGGGGCTACCATTCCTAAAGCACAACAGGTGTGCATAGCCAATTTAGTTTTGATTTGTCTCATCATTGGATGTCAGAGGTACGTGGAGGAGGGGTGCACATGTGCCATGAGCAAGACGCAGCCAGAAGAAGCCTTGTCTGGGGAGGCTTTGACTGGCAACACTTCACATTGGACAGGCAGTTAGCAGGACCCTCCAGAGAAGTTTCTTCAATCAGATGGTGAAAGGTTATGGTGGTGGATGTTGAATTTATTTTTTCTCAAGTGGTCTATTCTATACACTCCTTCAACAGGTTTGGTCTGTCCCTGACTAGCCACTCCCTGTCCCATTGTATCTATACCCGCCCCCTGACAGTAACACCCTCGGACTGATTGTTTAAAAGCTTGGAAAAAAAAAAAAGTCCCGCAGGCTCTTTTGCACTCCCTTGAGAAGAATAAACACCTTTACAAATGTGCCTCCTTGGACCTTTACTTCAAACCCTGATGCTGAGGGGTCAGGAACCTAGGAAGCAGAGAGCCTCTCTGCTTTCTACCATTTGAAGACTGCTTGCAGCCTGAGAACATCTGTGTGTGACTATGCAGCTGGGGAACAAGGCTAGCTGGGCCACCCGGACCCGTAGCCACAAAAGGTCTCCACCAAGGGACTGCAGTGGGACATTGGGCTGGGCCAATGGATTCCTGCCAGCAGGCAGAATCTGGGAAGAGCCAGAGGTCCTAAAAAGTAAATGCATTATGAGCTGAGGGTTTTTTTGGGTTTTATGCTTTTTGGAGCTTCGTGAGTAGGGGCTTTTGAGACTTGGTGTTTTGGAGGGCTCACTGCTGCTTGCTTACTGGCTCACTCGCTCACTCCTTTGACCTGGCCCCAGCCTGCCTTTTGGCTCTCCTGCCCTCGCTGGCTCTTACTTGCCCTTGTGCCTGTCCTGCCTCCCTGTTTCCCTGACCACCACCCTGCTGCTTTGCCCCATGTCCCTGCCTGAGCTACCTGCGTTCAACCCTGCCACTCTGATCCAGCCTGTCACTGTATTCTTTGCCATGAGCCTGTCCAGTTTTGTTAGGATGCTTCTTTTAGTAACTTTTATACATCAGTTCAATGTTAAAATAGTTAACTGGGAGGTACAGTTTACAGACAAATGAAGAACTGAGAAATGAGTTTCAGTGAATCAGCTGAGTTAATAAGTATCTCACCTTATCTAAATCTCATTTCAGAAAATGAGAGATTACATGATTTAGTGTAATCCTTTGAATAAAATAAAACTCATTTAGGTTGTATTACTCAGTGCTTATTCAAGACTAACTGTGAACATTCAGATATATACCATAAACCAAACTGTTGTAAATAAAAATTAATTTTGACTTCTTAGAAATTCAAGCTATTCTACTGTGGTAGAATAAGAAGCTTGCATAAAATCTAAAGTCCCGGTAAGATAATTATTCCAATAAAAAATCCAATAGTAAAAAGTCATCAGATATTTTATTTCTTTGTTTGGAAATGCTGAGTATTCTCCATATTTGTGAAAGACTCAGGGTGTAATAGGGAAGAAAGCAAGGAAGGGAGTCAGGAGTGACTTTTTATCCTGAAAAGAGTGGTAGGAACAGAATCATTGCCTGATAGTTTTCAGGCATTTCCATTTTTCCTCTTCTATCTTCTCTTCATAAGAAAATGAAACTTGAACTGTTATAGAAATTGGGGAAGAAGATGAATAGATAAAAGTTCCAGAAAGTGAAACTGGTGAATTTTAAGATGCCCTGTCATTGAATATATAAACTGCAATGTCTTTTCTTTGAACACTATACTAGAAAATATGCTTTTAGTTGACTGTCTTGCAGTTTCCAGAAGATGGCGGAGTCAGTCCTTAAGCAGGACTGAGAAGCCCTTTTTCATTTATTCATACTATTTTATCACCCTTCTAATGGGGGATAATGGGATATTTCTTCTCTAGTCTGTGGATAGAAAATGAGGGAGGAACAGATTTGCACTGTACCATTATCCAAAATCTGTTCTTAGGGATACAGCTTCATACCCAGGTCACTGTGCAATAAGTGACTGGATTTACTGAATATTAGTTATTATACAGAAATTACACCCATGCCTACTTGTCTTAGGTTGCAACGCAAGATGTAATGTTACTGTGACGTAGATAGAAATACACAGTAACACACACAACAGGTGTTCAGGTAGAGAAGAAGAAAGGAAGAAGCCTCTAGTTTATTGTTGACTTTGTATATATAAGTTTCTAGACAGTGATCAGAGATTGGACAGAGAAGTTACCACCTCTCCATCTTCACTGGTCACTTGAAAAGTCCATCGGGTGATATCTTTTACAAAGGAATACAAACATGATTCTTGTTTATCTTACAATTTATGAGAACTGACTCCACTATACTAAAACAAATCAGAAGGCTTATTTTCAGGGACAACAATGTAACAACAATGTAACAAAGTGGGGTTACTTTAGTAATAGTACCAACTGTAAGGAAATGACGCTGGGAGAAATTTCCTCCCAACCCTTCACTTCATTTGATTTTTTGCATCTACCCACCAGTTTTTGAAGGGTTCAGATCTTCACTAAATGCTAATGATATCATACATTGGCTGGTGTTACTGATAGGCCTGTTCTATTTAGCATTCAGAGATAAGAGGAGATTGACTAAGATAACACCCTGAAACCTAACCCAGAGAATACAGATGCTGCCTCAGAGCCTGCCCCTGCCCCACAGCCCACGTCAGAAATTAACCACCTGGATTGGATAGGGGTTCTAGTGAAGGAGATACATGAGATAGGACAGATGCTGGAGTACATTTCTCCCCCTGCCTTGAAGAGAGAGAATCTAATGGTGCAGCAGTGAAACCCACAGATGTTACAACCATCCAGGTTCCAGCTGTACCATAAGGGCAGTCACAGCCAGCAGCAGTCACCCTGTGAAAACAAAGTAGTCTAAGATCAAATTAATACACCCAGTTAATAATGGTGAGAACAAGAGCACTCACAACCCTCAGGGGAGCCAGACTTTCACCCTGTGGTATGAAAGTCTCTGTAACCTGCAAAAGGACATTGTATGACAGGGGCGCGAGGTTTATACAACCTGGTTATTTTGGGTCTGGGACCTTGTGGGTACAGGCATGCAACTGCATAGTGGTGAGGCAAGGTATTTGGGATCCTTGACCCAGGACCCAGGTGTGGATCAGATATTCGTAAGGGAGCCTGGGCCCCTTTCCCTCTGGGAGTGGCCTTTAATGAGTGTAAGAGAGAGGTTTGTCCACAGAGAGAGAATGGAGGAGTACCATCATCGAATGTGCTGGAAGAATCTTGAGGAAGGGATCCAACAGCTGAGAGAAGTGGTGGTATTGGAGGTACTCTTTGGGAGGGGGGAACAGCATGATAATGACCCTGAGAAGGTGAGATGCACAGGGCAAATGTTGAGAAATCTGGCAAATCTAGGGCCATCCCAATACACCACCTTCATTGCAACAATTAATACTGATAACAACTGAGAGACAGTTGGGTTCTGTCACCAACAAGCTTAGGAATTATGAAAGTATGATCAAAGACCCGATGCAGGCTCTTGTCTCTGCAATGATTAAGAGCCTCCAAGAGGAGATGAGGAAGGTGAGGGAGGAGGTGAGGAGGAACAGTTCCCATATAGCACTAGTGCAAGTCACAGACCCTAAAGTCAAAGCCCTAAGTCCCCCAGATAGAAAGAGAGGGTACACTCCACGAGTTGACCTGTGGGGTTTTATGTGCGACCACGGGGAAGACATGGGAAAGTGAGATGAGAAACCCACTTCTCTCCTGACAGCACTGGTGCATCAATTCAAGGAAGGAAACACTAATCAAGGAAATTCTACTAGAGTGAAGGTAGCTTCAGCCTCCCAAGACCAAGCTGCTAGGTATTATAGAAGGGAGGAGGATCTATCAAATCCCCTTGAAGGAACTTCTAGTATGTATGCCCAGGAAGGAAATTATAACCAGGGTTAGAGGGGCTCTGGTTTAGCCAAGAAGAGGCATGGAAAAACTGGGTCTTTTGGACAGTGTGGATCCGATGGCCTGGCACATCAGAGCCAAAAAAATACGAAGTGTTAGTTGATACTGGTGTGCAGTGTACTCTAATGCCATCAGGACAGATGCCATGGGGGCAGAACCTGTTTCTACTGCCAGGGTGACAGGGGCATCATAGGATTTGACCCTGTTGGAAGCTGAGGTGAGCCTTACTGTGAAGGAGAGGCAGAAGCATCCTACTGTGACTGGCCCAGAGGCCCCATGTATTCTGGGCATAGACTTCCTCTGGATTGGCTGTTACAAAAACCCAAAGGGACTCAGGCGGGCTTTTGGAATAGCTGCTGTAGAGACAGAGGGCATTAAGTAATTAAATACCTTGCCTGGACTATCAGAAAACCCATCTGCTACAAGAATCCTGAAGGTAGAAGAATAAGAAATACCAATTGCCATCTCAATGGTGCACTGCCAGCAGTATCAGACAAATCGAGATGCCGTGATCCCCATCTGCAAAATGATCTGCAGCTACAGAGCCAAGACGTAGTCAGTAAAACCCACTCACACTTCAACAGCCCCATCTGGCCTGTGCAAAAGTCTAACGGGGAATGGAGATTGACTGTGGACAATCATAGCTTGAATGAAGTGACTCCTCCACTGAGAGCTGCTGTGCTGGCATGCTGGAACTCCAGTATGAGCTGGAGTCCAAGGCAGCAAAGCAGTATGCCACTATTGACATTGCTAACCCATTTTTCTCCATTCCTCTGGCAGCAGAATGCAGGCCTCAGTTTGCTTTCACCTGGAGGGGCATACATTACACCTGGAATTGACTGCCCCAGGAGTAGAAACATAGCCCTACCATCTATCATGGACTGATCCAAGCTGCACTGGAAAATGGTGAAGCCCCAGAACACCTGCAGTACATTGATGACATCATTGTGTGGGGGAACACGGCAATGGAAGTATTTTAGAAAGGAGAGAAGATCATCCAGATTCTCCTGGATGCCGGCTTTGCCATCAAGAAGAGTGAAGTCAAGGGACCTGTCTGAGAGACCCAATTCCTGGGGGTAAAGTGGAAAGATGGACAGTGTCAGATTCCCACTGAGGTCATCAATAAGATCACTGCGATGTCTCCCCCAACCAGTGAGAAGGAAACACAAGCTTTCCTAGGCGCCATTGGTATTTGGAGAATGCACATTCCTGAGTACAGCCAGCTCATGAGCCCTCTCTACCTGGTTACCTGAAAGAATGATTTCCACTGGGGCCCTGAACAAGAACAAGCTTTCACCCAGACTCATTCAGTAGCCCTTAGACCAGACAGGACCAAAGGTGAGGAATTGTGCTTTACTCTGCAGCCAGGAACAGTGGTCTGTCATGGAGCCTTTGGCAGAAGGTGCCTAGGGAGACTCGAGGCCAACCACTGGGATTCTGGAGCCAAAGTTACAGAGGGTCTGAAGCCAACTACACTCCCATGGAGGAGGAAATCTTGGCTGCCTATGAAGGAGTTCAAGCTGCCTCAGAGGTGATTGGCACAGAAGCACAACTCCTCCTGGCACCCTGACTACCAGTGCTGGGGTGGATGTTTAAAGGAAAGGTTTCCTCCACCCACCACTCCACCACACCACGCCACACCACATGGAGCAAATGGATTACCCTTGTCACACAGTGTGCTCGTATTACAAACCTAAATCACCCTAGAATTTTGGAACTAATTACAAACTGGCTAGAAGATACAAATTTTGTTCTCACTGGCAAAGAAAAGCAGGAACAAGTGACACGCTCTGAAGAAGCTCTACTGTGCAGCCAACTATCAGCAGAACACGATTCTTTTTCACTAACAGTTCCTGTTGCATCATAAGGATAAACCAGAAGTGGAAAGCAGCAATAAAGAGCCACACACAACAGATCACACAAGCTACTAAAGGAGAACGTAGACCTGGCCCTGAACATTGTTGAGAGAGAAAAGTAGCCAAAGCTATACCTTTATACCAATTCGTAGATGGTAACCAATGCTCCATAGGGTTACCTAGAAAGATGGAAAAAGGCCAACTGGCAGCATAGAGGAAAACCAATCTGGGCTGCTTATGAGTGGAAAAACATTGCCACTTGTGTAGAAAAGCTGTCTATCAAAGTCTGTCCTGTAAATGCCCATGTCCCCAGGAGTCAGATTAATGAAGAGCACCGAAACAATAAGCAAGTAAAACAGGCTGCAAGAATAGAGGTGTCACAAATAGATTTAGATTAGCAACATAAGAGGAAATTGTTCCTAGCTCATTGAGCCCATGATGCCTCAGGCCATCAGGGCAGAAATGTTACCTATAAGAAGACACAGAACCAAGGGGTGGATCTAATCATGGACAGTATTTTTCAGGTTATCCATGACTATAAGACATGTATTGAAATCAAGCAAGCCAAGCAGGTGAAGCCCCTATAGTATGGTGGGCAGTGGTCCAAATATAAATATAGGGAAACCTGGCAGATTAACTTCATCACCCATCTCCCAACCCGCCAAGACAAGCACTATGTGCTGACCATAGTGGAAGCCACCACTGGATGGCTGGAGATCTACCCTGTGCCTCACACTACTGTTCAGAACACCATCTTGGGCCTGGATAAGAAAGTCCTGTGGAGACATGGCGTGCCTGAGAGAATTGAGTCAGACAATGGGATCCACTTCAAAATGGCCTTATAAACACCTGTGCCAGAGAACATGGTATTGAATGGATATATCATACCAAAAAAGTTGAATGATGCAATGGACCACTTAAGACTACCCTAAAGGCACTTGGTGGGGGACCTTCAGAAATTCAGAAATTAATTTAGCAAAAGCCACCTAGATGGTCAACACCCAAGGGTCCATCAATCAAGCTGGTCTTGCCCAGTCTGAACCCTTGTACACAGCAGATGAAGTTAAAGTCCCTGTGGTACACATGAGAGGTATTTTAGGAAAGATTCTTTAGGTTAATCCCACCTCAGGCAAAGGCAACCCCATCTGTAGGATTGTTTTGCTCAAAAAATCTGGTTACACTTTAGTGGGTAATGCAGAAAGATAGAGAAACCCATTGTGTAACACAGGAAAACCTAATCTTAAGCAAGAACTGTGTGTAAGGTTTCATTGTGTGTGTTATATATATAAAGTAGAATTTAAAGAGGGTATTGATTTGGGTATGATGCAGATGGTAACAGAATAGTAGATAATGTAGATAATGTCTTTCAAACCTAAACACCTACTTTGAATTGCAGGTGATATAGTGTCTATAACTTTTACTGGGAGAAGTTTTTCAGGTTACGTCCCATTTACCAAGGGCATGCATGGAGCATGCAACCACCATGAAGCAACTGTTCAACAGCAAATTTGTCCTGTTTACCATCACCTTTCTTCAAACAAGGTCTTGGATGAAAGTTAGTCCCTATCTTCATCCCTGCTGAGCATGAGCACTGAATTAATCTGTGTGAACTTGGGATATATGACATGCTCAAAGAGCCAGTGCCAGGGGAGAGATGCCTGTACCTCAACTGTAAGGACTGGTACAAATTTTTACCAAACCTGCCCACACATTGCCATTTGCATGGTGCTTTCCAGACTTACATTAGCCTTGAAGAACCACCTAGAAATTTGTCTGTGGCCCATTGACTTCTTCCTAGTGACCTGAAGGTCAGAAGCTCTTCATTTTTTTTTGATGGCTGTATGTCTTCATCAAGTCCAACCTGTGACCTAACACCTCCTCATCAACTAAACCATGTCACTGAGTGCCATGCCCATTCTTTTTTTAAAACATGTCCAGGGACAGTGACCCCACCACGTCCTTTGGAATTCCAGTGCCAAATCACTCTTTCAGTGAAGAATTTTATCTTGTGTCTAACCTAAACTCTCCCTGGTGCAGTTTAAGACTGTGTCTTATTGTTCTGTTAGTTGTTGCCTGGAAGAAGAGACCAATCCCCACTTACCTCCTTTGAGAGAGTTGTAGAGTGAAAAGGTCTCCCCTGAGCTTCCTTTTCTTCAGTCTAAACAACCTCAGCTCCCTCAGCTGTTCTTCATAGGGCTTGTGTTCAGACCCTTCACCAGCCTTGCTGCCCTCCTCTGGATCCTTTTGAGCATCTCAACATCCTTCCTAAATTGACGTGCCCAGAACTGGAAACAGTACTCAAGGTCTGGCCTCACCAGTGCTGAGTACAGACAAAGAATCACTTCCCTGGTCCTGCTGCCCACACTATTGCTGATACAGGCCAGGATGCCATTGGCCTACTTGGCCTTGTGAGCACACTGATGCTTTATGTTCAGTTGGCTGTCAACTAGTACCCCCAGGTCCCTTTCTGCCTGGCCACTGTCCAGCCAGTCTGTCTTTAGCCTGTAGTGCTGCAGGGGGTTGTTGTGACCAAAGAGCAGGACTCAGCACTTGGAATTGTTAAACTTCATGTTGTTGGGCTTTTCCCATCCAGCCAGCCTGTCTAGATCCCTTTGCAGAGCCCCTCTATCCTTCAATGGATCAGCACATGCTCCCAGCTTGGTCTCATCTGCAAATATAATGATAGTGGACTCAATCCCCTTGTCCAGATCATTAATGAAGATATTAAATAGCCCACCCCTGGGGGACACCACTAGTGACTATTCACCAACTAGTCATCACCGTTCACCACCATTCTCTGGGCCTGGTCTTAACCCAGCAGAATGTACCTGTCTAAACCATGGGCTTCCAGCTTTTCCAGGAGCATGCTGTGGGAAACAGTGTAAAAGGCTTTGCTGAAGTTCAGGTAGACAACACCCACAGTCCTTCCTGCATCCACCAGGAGGGTAATATGGTCATAAAAGGAGATGAGGTTGGTCAAGCATGACCTACCCCTCCTAAACCCATGCTGGCTGGCTGGGTCTGATCCCCTGGCCATCCTGTAGGTATCGTGTGATGGCACTCAGGATGATCTGTTACATAATCTTGTCAGGCACTGAGGTCAGGCTGACTGGCCTGTAGTTTCCCAGATCCTCCTTCCGGTCCTTCCTGTGGATGGGTGTCACACTGGCCAGCTTTTGATCATCTGAGACCTCCCTACTGAGCCACGACTGATGGTAAATGATGGAGAGCGGCTTTGCAAGCTCATCTGCCAGCTCTGTCATCACCCTAGGATAGGTCCCATCTGGTTCCATAGATTTATGAGTATCTTCCTAAAGGTGATGCATCCTCTTTTTTTTTTTTTTTTTTTTTTTTTTCATTTCTTAGTTCCTTCAAAATCTCCATGCACATCCAGGCCCATTGTTTTCCTTGTCAGCTCGTCTTTTGGCACATAGGAACAATCTGTTCCTGTGCCTTCAAGATTATTGTTTGAAACATGCCCACCCTTTCTGGACTCCTCTGTTTTTAAGGGCTGCTTCACAAGAAACTCTCTGGATAAGTCTCTTGAATAGGCCAAAATCTGCCCTCTGGAAGTCCAGTGTGGAAGTTTTATTGATGCCCCTCCTTTTTTCACCAAATATTGAAGACTTTATAATTTCATGATCACTGTGTCCAGACAGGCTCCAACCACCACATCTCCCACCAGCCCTTCTCTGTTTGCAAAAAGCAGGTCTAGCCTACTCAAAATGGCTCTGCAACTACATTTTAAATTTTGCAGCTAGGATAATCCAACAAATGAGAATCAAGAAGACAAGGACTCTTACTCATTATTTTGTAAGGTATCCTGTCATCATTAATAAGAACAAGACCTCAACAGAGGAAGATATTGGCATTATGCTGGGGCTGAGAAAAAGGAGAGAGTTTGCTGCTCACTCTAATGTGCTTTCATTGCTGTCCTTACAGGAAGGAAAGCAGACATCTGCAGTTCTTACAGAAGCTGTTGTTCGGGAGGTTGCAGAGCTGGAATTTCAGCAGAACGATTCAGTGTTTCAGGTCAGAGAGAGTATACTTATGGTTTGTTGCACAATCACTGCTTTCAGTCATGCTCTTGGGAAGAATTGAATGTCCTGTTATTCAGTGTTCGAAGTGCTAACTCTGGAGGTACATCTGAAAACCCTTTCAGAGCCTAGAGGAGGATTTTCAAATACAAGCCTTAGTTTACATTCTTGATCTGCCTTCTCCTTGGCTACACTACTTGAACTCATCTACCCAGTAAAAGTGACAATATTTATAAAAGGGTCTGTATCCTACCCTGTTCTTGAGTTCCAGATAAAAGGTGACACATAGTCAGCCTACATAATTGTTTGGGAAATGGTTACTAGCCTGGTTCTTTTCTGGGTTGCCTCTCAATTTGATAAGGAAGAATAATGGAAATGATGATTAGGGGAATTGTCTTTTGATTCTTTCCTGAGAATCTTGGGTTAGAGGGTCTCAGAATTGTAGAATGGTTATGGTTTCCTCATATTGAGGTGGAACTCCTTGTGTTTTACTCTATGGCCTTTCCTCCTTCTCCTGTTGCTGAGCTCCACTGAAAAGAGTCTGGCACCATCCTCTTGACATTCTCCTAGGAGATATTTGTGTGTGTTGATTAGATCCCCTCTCAGTCTTCTCTAGGCTAAACTGTTCCAGTTCCCACAGTCTCTCAACTGTAAGATGCTCCAGACAAGATTGCATTGGCCACAGATTGAAGTCTGTTTGCAAATGATCCCTTAGGCAATTAGATCTGTTGAAATAAAATGTCCTTTAGGGTTTTCACCTCCTTTTTGACAGCATCTCAGTAGCCAAATATTGCATGTCTTCTTCAGACTAAGCAGAAAGCAGGTATGCCTCATATAATCTTGTATATCTTGTTTGATTCCTTTTGTTATATTTTTATTATTGCAATATGATTTTCCGTCTATTTTCTTTGCAGTAGGTGGACCAATTATGAGCAGAAAAATCCCATCTGTTTTCTGAGCTCAAACTCTCTGACTGAAAGGAAGAAAGAAAAGCCCAGAATAAACAAGTGTTACCAGAGGCTGCTGACACTGTGCATTACTGAAGTGGGTGCTCAAAAAAGATGCACAAAAGAGCACCTAGAAAAACATGACAACAACAGGCTTTCTCTCTGCCCCACAGCAAGGGGCATCCTCAATACAGTTTCCTACCAGTATAGTACTCGATTCAAATTCAGCTGAGCCTGCCCCACAGAAGCTCTCCGCAAGTAATAAGGAAATGAAAGAACATCCACAAGCAAAAATGAAGTTTAAGACATTCATATGCAATGTAAGAAGTCTTAGTCTCAAGGTTTTAAGTGGAAGAAGCCATTGACCTGCAGTATAGTTTTACTATTGTCTGTGTTAATTGCCACAGTCTCCCTCAGGACCATTTCCTTCTTAGCCAAGCATTTGTCTGAAGGGATTAAGTGTTTCAGTGCACTTTCAGTCTGTATAGACAACACAGGCAGAACTGAGACTGGACCCACCTTGATATTTCTCAGTGAGCTCTGACAATGATCTAGATGCTCCAGAGAGAAGAACATATAAATAAATGGATTGTATTTGTCTTGCATGAACTTTGAAGGCAACTGTTTGACTTATTAATATATACAATCCTCTCTCTACTGATGAAATTAGTAATTTATGGTTTCAAATTTTAGACCAAGTTAACCAATTTTACAAGATCAGTAAATGCAGTGAATTGGAAGGTTTGTTGTTTTTCTGAAGAAATTACAAATAAGCATATATCTCACAATGTAACCATAAAAAATTTTACCTGATTTTAAAAATATAATATAAACCTAGAAAATATCATAAATAGCTACCTTATGAATTAATGGTGTCTTCCATCTAAACAACTAACTGTTCCTATTTTTAAAGGATGTATCATTCTCTTAAATGAAAAATTAGGGTTAAATTATGCCCTTCATTGTAGTCTTATACTACTATATTGATTTATGTTGATATTAACACTGATGTTATCAAGCAAAATCAAGTTCTTCAGCCACAGACAGTGAGAAATGAGGAACTGAAATATTTGAGATAATGTTTTGTTATCTTTTGCACCCATTTCTTTTTAAGTCTAGTCTTGGTCATTCTTTCAACATGCAGAGAAAATAGCATATTTTTTCTTTTATTTTATTTTTCCCAGCTGAAGAAATCTTTCCAGTATTTTTAAAGTAATGATTCAGCAGAAGGAAAAGACTGACAGATGTCAGACTAATGGATTTTGGTTTTAATAGTTGTGGCCTCTTTCTTGAAAGGTATGGCACTTGACAGAAGCAAGTGAATGAAACTTTGCATTATAGAAAGTTCTGATCACAGCAGTTTCCTTTGCCACAAGGTGAGTGACCAGAAAAGCAGGCATTTTTAAAGGATGTTTTGAAGAGAGGTACTATGTATTTTGCTATTCTGTGATTACTAAACTTATTATGGTCCTATTAGCAATTACAAGGGATAGGGCTGTCTTTTGCAAAAAAACATTTAAAAAGAAGGTTTTTTTCAGAAGAAACTTAAGAACTTGCAGATGGACCAGGAAATAGTACTAAAAGGTATTCTTATAGTCAGTTATTTTTATAGTCTTTCAACCAATACTGATTTCAGGTGCAAAGTAGCTTGTATAATCGCAGCCACATTCTAAATTTTAACTTGCTGCTAACTGCCTCTGACTATTTGTTACCATCAGTATCAAATTAGAAGCTCACTGACGGAGCATAAAAAGTTAAATTGTCAAACTATTACTGTGCAAAGTCACCTGGCTGTTTTCTTCCTTTTCATGTTTGCTTCATATAATCCAACTAAAATCAAAATGAGTTAAGAAACACAGGATTTTCTACATTATAAGCCTGGAATCATAATCCTGGTTCAGTTTTCTGGGAAGCACACGGAGCCTGGATTTATGCAGAAAAGACTCTCAAATTTCGATCACAGCAAAGAAATGCAATTGGTTCATTTTTAAAGCAGTATAGTTTTCAATTTAGGGCTTCCCAGACTGTGAGACGTCCTACTGTCTTGTTTGTTTAATGTTCTAAAGGGATCTTAGGCTTTGGTGTTGCAAATCACAGCTCTGCTAAGGTGCAAATAGAAGTAGCTTTTGCACGTGCTTAAGGAGAAACGGCAGTCAAACATGCTGAGCAGCCTTGAGGCTCCTTGCAACTCCATGTTTCCACAGATGTTCAGGGTAATAAAATGATTAGATGAGAGAGGTACATAACATAGGAACTAACAAGATCCTCCACAGCCTGCTGGGCTATGAATTTTACTGGTTGAAATTTGCCCCTTTCTTGAGACCCCACATGGGATTTGTACAGCGCTTCCATACTATCAAGTTTTTAAAAGTTTTTATGTCAAGGTTTGTGATTGTGAGAGTATCTTTAGGCAGCATGAAAACAGGACCAAAACATCTTCCATGGAAATTTTTTGTGAAATAGGCAATAAATACAGCACAGTGTTTTCTCTCTCCACTGGCTTAGAAACTGCACTTGCAGTTGTTGTCTCTCAGATTCCAGAGGAAAGCAAGAACATGGCGAAGGACAAACAATGCCAGTGCTGAAGACCTCCTGGGAGAAAGGATGGCTAAGAAGCTTTCTTGCCTCAGTGATACCAGTGATTGCTCCCATGAAACGATGATTTTTGCAAGAGTCACTGCAACCCAATACATAAAAGAACTGAAGGGATGTGATGTTGCAATTACTGTTGGCCTGTCTTACACCTATGTGTAGAGAAGATGGTATTGGCAGTTGGCAGATGTTCTTGATTAAAAAGACCATGCAGGACCTCTTGTGCCATTTGAATTCTACCACTTATATTGATGAGGACTGAATCTGACTCTAGTTAACAAAATTTTCCTGTTTGAATGATCAGTAGATTGGTATGTGCAGTCCAACTCCTCCTTTTGATCCAATTCTAAAATAATTTAATGCAAGATGTGACTGGTATAGGATTGTCCCATATGCAACAGTTAGATACAAATATTGTTAATGTGCATGTATTTGCATGTATAGCTAGAAAAACTTTCACACCCTCAACACTGTTTTAATTGTTAAGCCACAATCTTATAGCAATAAAAAAACTATACTGAGCAACGGGAAAGTATTTCTTTCTGAATAATCCTAGGGTACAAGTGGTGTTTCACTTCATAACTCCTCCAAGAACATTACAAGGATGACTGTGCCTCATAATGCTGTTGTTAAAGATTGGAGAAAAAAGAAAACAAGTAGTAATTTGGGGATCAGAAAAGTCTTGGGGTACCGCTGGTGAATGTGACAAACAGCTGTGTACTTATTTAAACTCACAATGCTACCAACATTCTAAAATCCACCATTTAATTCCCTTTGGGGCAGTCATTTACAAATATGGTGACAATCTTAATGACAACTCAAAAGAATTGATTAAATAAAAATATGTCTGGTTGAGTATCACAATTTCTCTAGCTAGCTAAAATACAAATTAGCTTGCAGGCTCATCTTGGAGGAGTGGGGAAGCTATGTTGCTTGTGAAAAGCATTAGAATTAAGCAGTTTGCAAATTTGAGATCTGAAGAAAACTGACCTTGTGACTGCAGGACCTCTGACAAAAAAAAAAAAAAAAAAAAAAAAAAAAAAAAAAAAAAAAAAAAAGGAAAGAAAAGAAAAGAAATTAAAGTATTTCAATAAAATTATGCTTTCTTCCCCATTTTACCTCTCCAAAACTCAAGTAGGTAGAACCATTGGCTCTTTCTACAGGACTGCTGAGGATTTGCAAAAGTCCATGCAATATATATCAGACCAGGTATGTGCTGTAACCACATAGGGTTACAGAAATGTTCTTCTCCTTGCTCTCTGGTGCTCTTTCAGCATCTTTTGCCACTACTATCTCCTGAAACTAGTACCTGAAATCCTTTAACTCTCTATTAAAGAGAGAGTTTAGCATTTTCTTTGTTCTGGTTACAGTATCTAGAGTGCAAGGCCAACATGCAGCCTCAGAAAAGGGGGAAGGAGGAAAGGAGGTAGACAGGAAGGGGGAGATAAATTTAAAAAATGATTCCCTAACAAAGATAGAAAATTCAAAACCTAATGATTGTCTTTATCTACCCTAGTTCAATAGCAATTTGTGTCATTTGGATTTTACTTCTTTTGTCTTTTTTTTTTTTTTTCCTTCACTGGTTTTCCCTGATGCCCCCATAAATCTTTGAACCCTGAAGCTAAAAGAGGCTGCTTTGTGCACCAGCTTCAATATTGATTTTGTTAAAGAGTATAAAATCTAGTCAGATAATAAGGAAATTAATCTAAGGTACCCTGCCAAGAGCTCCCATTAGTTGCAGAATCAGGCATCAGTTCAACCAACCTTTGAGAGCATGACATGAATAAATATCAAAACCTCTCTGGCATGTAATGCATCAGTTGACTTACTGTCAATGCTGCCATGACATTCCTAGAATAGTACTATTTTGGGAATTCAGCCCCTTCCAACTTCAAGTCCAAAGATGATTTGACACAGGCTAAGAAGAAAGCAAGGTTCAGCAGATGGGACATGACAGCCAAAAAAATGTGGGCACAGCTGCTTTAAACATAGCTTTGACCTCCTGCTAGATGCACAGTTCAGCCCTACCCAATCTGGGCATACTGCCTCCCTCTTGCATCCCTGTGCATGGTGTTGTGGTGCCCCAAGTTAGGACCAGGGCTTCCTCTGTGCTGGAATTTGTATTTGAAAAAACCAAAAAGTCTAGAATCTTGAACTCAAGCAATACAAATAAACTGGTTCTGAGCTGCTAGATATGAATGGCTTTCTGCTCTAGTGCTATCAGGGAGCCTGGTGTGGCAGGATGTCTTCCTGCTCTCTACCACAGATGGCTGGTGCAGATGGAAGAGATAACCCAGGCAAGGTCAAAGGTCCAGCAAGGGTTCATCTCCTGGCACCAAAAAGTCTGCAGCCCCAACCAAGAATCAACACCTTGGTATGGAGAGCAGATGTGGGAAGAGGTAAAAGAAAAATAAATATCATTGACTAAAGACCCTGTTCTTTATGACTATAAAAGTCACACAAATTAACACGGAGGTAGAAACCTCTTACACTTCCCCTGGAAATGTGTGGGGCAGTTTCTGCCCAAAGTGTGGACACATCATCGTGGTTATTTTTCCAGAAATTGAGGGCAAAGGATTTTGATGTGTGCCCCATCATCAATTGGATGGTAAGACACATTGAGTACTAATCTATACTATTTCTTCTCTATTATATAGGTACCTTAATCGTGCAGTGTGTTATCTATTAGTAGTTATTTTTGTTTTATTCCTATGTAGTAAATAGTCTGTTTAAAGTATTTTATCTGTTAATCTTGTATTTATTAAACAAATAATTCATTTTGTAATAGACCTATTTTGCCATTATTAAAGAACTTCTGAACGAGAGTGGGTTCTGGGTCCTGGCCACCCCAGTAAAGCTACTGTCTGCTGCTACAGACCTGGGCAGAAAGCAGGGACTTACCTAAGCTCCCATCTCCATTTGTAACACCAGGTGACAAGAACCCCTCACCTTATTCCAGGCTGTACCATATGTTTTTTCTGTGACAGGGTCATTTTCTTTGCTCTGGGGGGACCCTTATCCCTGGTACAGCTTCCTTCTGTCTTATCTAACAAGGTTTTAAATTCATTGCAGTGAAATTATTCTCTCTTAATATGTTCGTAGAGTGTGTGGCACAACAGGGACCTAGTATCGGTTGGGATCTTTACTGTCTGCTATGGTAATAATTTTATGAGCAGACTTTCATTAAGATCTATTGCTAATTAAGAAACACTTTATAAGGCTGTTGACTGTTTTAACTCTCTGCTCCCAAAACAAGGTTTTAGACTTCCCTGTTAGAAATGGATAAGGGTAAAAAAGGCTGAAGCATGAACAAAGGCAATTTTCCTATTAAATGGGAAAATTCAGAATCACAACATCTGAAACTTACAGGAATTAAAGCACTTCTAAAGATCAATTAAAACATTGATCTCACTTCTCTAGAGAAGTGCATTTGAATTCATCCATCTTCATTTCATCATTTTTCATTGTCTTTCAGTGGATGAAGCACTCTCAACTACCCCAGATCACAGTTAGTAAGAGGGACACAGGTGTAGACCATTGAGGCAATTTAATATTGACAGGAGAAACATTTATTACTATGCCAAGTAACAAAATACAGGAAGCCTTTTTCTGATTTCCTTCTCCCCCCACCCCTTAAAATACAAAAATCGGTCAGGACAGTCACAGAAATAGTGAAAAGGCAAGATCAAAAGTTGGAAGCAAAGTTGTCCATTCCATCCCCTCACCCCTTATCTGAAGGGAGTGTAAGGGCTCTCTGGTACCTCACCTGAAGATGTGCCACAGATTTCCCTTTTTATCACATTCAATCACTGCAAAAGGCTTCTGCAAATACAGATATCTAAAACATTCCAATTTCTCTGTATTTTCTGATAACCCAGCTGCCTCCAGGAATGACTGCACTCAGTATTTATCAGAGAGATTTTAGATAATGCAAGAATCTGTCAAGGGTGACAGGCTGCTAGAAGTCATGAAAAGGAGCAGAACAATAGTCCAGGTGGTGAAGAAAACTGTGGTGGTCACTCCAATATTAATGGTACACTACCAATTTCATTACCCTGTACACATTTTTTTGAAATTACTTAAGATCAGTTACCAATCTGTGAAGGTACAGTAATGTGCACCTTCCCCAACAATTACAGTTTCTTTTACAACAGACAAACTATTATAAACCTATGGTGAAACAAGGTGTGGGGGGTGTGAAAGTCTGTAGTCAAGTATTGTCTTGCTGGTAAATTAGCTTTTAAAAGGTTGCCTGGACTTTACAGAGTTTTTTCTAAGCTACTGGCAGAGAAAGAAATTATGGAGAGTAGTAAATAGTTATAATCACTTGGGGGAAAAAAATTAAAAACCTAGTTACTTGAAAGCTAGAGTCAGTTGTATTAGTGACACCTTAGTAACGTCTTGCATAAGGGCTTCACTGTCCTTAATTTTTCATCTACAAGGAATAGCAATAATGATATCATTACCTCAGGAGAGTTGTTCCAGATCTAGGGTTCATCTAACCAGAGCAAAGCATGTTGGAAGCACAGTAGCCTGGATTCCTCATATCCTTGTCCCATTTAAAAAACCAAGAAGGGGAAGCAAGGGCAACTGGAGTCATCCCAAACCAGGTCAGACAGATAAGACAACCACCTGTCTTAGTTTGGAAGACAGGTATCGAAGGGGGCTCTCAGACAAAGATATGAGGATATGGATAACAGTTCTTTACTTGTGTTTAGCAAGGTAAAACAGAACAACAATAACTATGATATGAACAGCAGATAGAACCAGGGAAACAGTCACAGCGTTTCTCTGCCGCTGGCACCCTCCCCCCCCCTCCGTTGGTGCAGTTACCGGCACCAGCAGCTGTGGTGCAGAGTCTTAGGGTGCTGGAGATGGATCAGAAGCTCCCCGGCGGTGGCTGGAGCTGCAGCACGAGTCCCGGCAGGGCAGGGGGTGCGGGCTGAGGCGTGGAGAAACACTCAGAGCAGGAGCGGTGGCTGGAGCTGCAGCACGAGTCCCGGCAGGGCAGGGGGGTGCAAAGTCCCGGGGTGCTGGAGAAACACTCGGAGCAGGAACGAAGAAAACCAGCGAACGGGAGAGAGAGAGAGCAGGATTTTGCCGTGGCTCAGCTCTCGGCGAGGCAGACCCGTGCTCCCGTACCGGATTTCCGGGACACCCCCGAAAAAGACCCCCTCCCCCCACCTCAGCCACTTCTTTTGTCTTTATTAACTACTCTTAAGTACTCAGACATTAGTTACCTGGCAACTTATGGGAAAGAGAAAAAAAAAGAAAAAAATTCTACAAGTGAACCCAAACCCTACACCACCCTTCCCAGAACTGGGTTTCCTGCTGAGCTAATCCACACAGGAGTGAGTATGTGTGTGTGTGTGTGTGTGTGTGTGTGTGTGTGTGTGTGTGCGCGCGCAGCCAGCACAGGGTGGAGGGTAGCTGGAGCCACATGTCTGGGGAAACTTGGAGCAGTTAGTGCCAAAGAAATCTCATTCTGGGAGCTGTTAGCTTTTGATGTTGTAAGGTGGTATCCAGCTGTTGCCTGGTGAGCCCATCCTGGCACTGGTTCCAATTGCTGCCAAAGCATTCAGCAGCTGGGCTGACTACCATCCAGACCAGAGGTGAAGAAAAGAACTTGTGGGCAGCATGGAGGAAATGTAGCTGTGGATGGGAAGACAAATCTGAAAACAAGGGGCAGACATGGGAAGAAAAGCAGAAAGAGAACAATAGTTGAGCAGATGTAATAGACATAAGAGGCCTGAAACTCGAGAAGAGATCTTCTGTGTGTAGATTCATTGGATTAAAAGTAGTCTAAAGATAACAGTCCTTAGAATTCCTTCAATGAAATACCTAACCTGATGTAGACCTTGTTCAGAAATCCAGGTAAACAAATTCACTTGTTCATCTTTCCAAGGACATTTATGAGCATGTCAGGATCACAGATGAGCAAAGGAGTTAGGACCACAGATTAAGTGAAAGCTCAAAAGAACAGTCGGTTTAAGGCTATCCTAAACCTTGATAAAACTTCCAGTGATAAAGACCAAAAGAAAGAGATTACAGGGCCAGCCCACCTATGACAGGACAATGAGAAACCAGGAGATGTTTGTCTCTTATAAGAGAGACTAGAAAATGTGGTGGTTTATTTGGGGGAGAGCCTGATTTAGTTTTTTCAGGCTGCTCTCCTCATGTTCTTCCCAGCAGATACAATGGTTGGATAAGGAAAATTTGAGTGTATGTTTCTACCTGTGTCATTTAGTATTTCTTAATGTTACAGAATCACAGGAAGACAAGTGAAGAAGGAAATCCTGAATCATATGGTAAGTGAGCTTCAGCAGCAGCAGTGGCTACAGTAAACTCTGGGGACTGAGCACTAAAATGGGCTGAGTAAGGGGGCTCCCAGAGTCAGGGAAACATAAGCAAAAGTTAAGGAACCCACAGCAATCAAGAGCAAGGCTTGAGCTTTGGGTGGGGGTTGCCAGGACCAACTGTGACAGATCTAAACAGCTCCTGGGAGTGTCAGTGAGAAGGGTTCGTGGTGTGGTAATTTGTGAGGCATGGTTCCTCTCCTTAAGGTTAACATCTTTGCAGAACCAGAGATCAATGTATAAGAGCCATAGTTAATATTGAGTGGAATAAGTAGTCCGAGTTCCAAACACTATGGTTATGACATGTTGTAAAGCTTGTTCCCCAGTGACTGTTGGAATTGCTGCACAAGTTATTGTGGGTTGGAGGCTTACCCCCTCAAGAGTAGATGTATCTCTGCAGCTTTCTGGTTGTTAAGCGTGTCTGGTGCTTGTCTGGAAAGCAATAAACAAAGTCTAGGAACTTACTCAGTTGTGTCACTCTATATCTTATTACGAATACAAGAGGCATACAGGTTTATAGGTTCTTGGACATGGTATGAATAAATGGGCCAGGAACTCTTCTGCTCCTTTTTAAAGCCTTTATTGTGAAATCAGCCTGGGGGAGGGGGCTCGAGGGGTCGCGCTCACCGCCACTGCTCCCTGTGGACAACGAAGAGGAGGAGGTGCAAGCAGCTTTGCCTTAACGACAGAGCTGGAGTCTCCGCCCTCGCAGGAGTCCCCTAGGAGACTACTTGGCTCGTTTAAAGTCCAGGGGGGTGACTCCGAGCAAGTCCCACTCTTGTTACAGTGAGATGTGAGATGATTGAAAACTGTTCTCCAGATAGCTGTTGTTCTTCCCGATCTTCTAGGGTGGTTTGGCGAAGTATCTGTTTATTAGTTTCTAAACTTCAGCAGTTTGTATGCGGCGCTCTCACTCCCATGGTCCCTCGGGGTCTGGAAGTTCACATGGTTTACATACTGGGTGGAGCCACTGGTTGTCATGGGGAAGAGTAGGGGAGCAGTGGAGGCGGGGCCCGACAGACACAGGAACAAGGAACAGGATACAGGAAACAGGATACAGGAACTTGGGATAGGGCTACAATACAGACACGAGGTAGGTGAGTTTTTTTAACACTATTCAACAGTTACAAAAGTTGCTACTACAAACATTAATCTTGCAACTACAAATATGGTTAACAATAACTCTTAACTCTTTTCTTTCTAACAATATCCCCCCTCTTATGTTTTGATCGGGCTTTAGTCCGCATCAATCTTCAATTTCTGAATCATTGGAGTATATTTCTCTAGATTTCTGGTATTGGTTATATATTTGTATAGCTGATTCATGTTCTTGGTTCTGATTCTGAGTTTCCATTAACATAATTTTGGCTTGTTTTTTATCTGTTATTTTAGGAATCTGAAGGCTAGCTTGTACTGTGGTAGTTACTGTCTTGATTACACAGGGAAGTAAACAGGGTAAAAATAAGAAGCTTCCAAAGGCACAAACAGCAATAAAGATTGCTTTCTTCCACCATCCTACTTTGAATGACCAAAAGTCATTCCACCAGTCTGAGTTTCCTAGAGGAGTCCATTCTTGGGTGCCTACATAAGCTACTTTTCGTATTTCTTTTGAAATGTTTTTGATAACTTCACTCTTATCATCTATTTCCAGGCAGCATTCTGAGGAGTTAAACTTCCCACAAATGCCTCCTTCATCTGCCAATAAGTAGTCTACTGCAAGCCGAATTTGGTAGACTACAGCTCTGGTTTGTGTAAATTGTGTGCTAATGTGGTCTAGGGCAAGTGCTGTTTTATTTGACACTATTTCTAGTACTGCCTGGAGACGGATGATTCGATTTAGCATATAAATAGGAGTACGGTACCCCCAGGATCCATCCTGGGCCCAAGTGGCTGGTCCATAGGTCTTAATTATTTCTTCAGGGGTCCAAATTTTTCCCTTCCATTTTTGTTTACTTTCTAAGTTTACTACTTGTCTTTTCTTCCGATTACTCGTTCTTAAGTTATCATATAAGGGGACTCCTAAGTATGACCCTGATTCCTTAGGTAGGAGGAAGAAAGCAGGTTTTATTGCTCCAATAGTGCAGCTTCCTGTCCAATCTCCGGGGAGGGGTATAGGCAGTGTTTCCACAAATCCAGAATAAATGCTCAGGGGCCTCCCAGAATATGTCTTGCGTTTCTGTGGGGCACTCCCAATATTTGGAGAGCTCTTTCAATCCTTGGAAAGGATTTATTCCTTTGTCTGCACACTCATAAAGTTTATACACTTCATGGTAGATACATCCTTTTTCTTTTTTTGTAGTAGTCCAATATCTATTTGGTTCTTGTGGGATCCACCTGCTCCCTGAATCTTTTACAATTAAATATCGTTTGCAGGCTGTTCTCCCTACGGGGGTTTGGTATTTCTTTCCTGTCCTTTTAATACATTCTTCTCCGATCACTTTTGCTTTCAGGTCCCATTGTTCTTGCCTCCTTTTTCCTGTGATTCTGGGTTTTTGCTCAGCTAATTTCCATCTTAAGATGTCTAGAGGTGTTAAACTAATTCCTTCCCAGGGCCAAATATCTGACATTTGGGTACTTCCACACACCCAACAATTGGTTACATTTAGTTCTTTACTAATTTTCTCAATTAAGTCTATGAATAGATTTTTACCCAGTGTTTTATCTAGGTTTTCCTTTTTTACTGTTAATTGTTTTTCTTTTATTATGTCATTCATTCCTTCTTGTTCAAAACAGAACCAGGCTTCCCTTACAGGACATTCCCCAATCAGGCGCTGCCTATGTGAGGCAGTATTTTTTGTGAGCCAATATGTTTTTCCTTCTTCTTGGCAAGTTTCTAATTGTGTATGATCAAAACAGGTGGGATTAATGTTTGTGTGGACCCTCATTAGTGATCCTAGGTCTTCTTCATCATAAAGAGGGTAGTAGCACTTCGTGCATCTTTCTCCACTCCCTCCTAGTGCCAAGTTTATTGACTGGACTAACATTAGTCCACCTAAGAGTCCGATATGAGCTAGTTTTGTCCTAGGGGGCTTCATGGCTCACCCTTCTCTTTAGCCTCACCCGGTCTTGCCTCTTAGGTTTGGAGGTGTGAGAACGTCCTCTTTTTCCTGGTAAGAAGATCCTCTTTTTTCCGTTAATAAGGTCCTTTTTTTTTTTTTTTTTTTCCTTTTTTTTTTCCCACCTTTTAATTTAACTGCCTTTGGGAAATGTTCTGTGAGGGAAGTCGATGGGGGATTTTTTTATTTAACTTATTCTATTTGGATTGAAAATTTTAACAATTTATATCAAAATATTAACAATCTACATTAGAACATATCAAAATATTAACAATCTACATTAGAATATCAATTTATACTAAAACATTAACAATTACAATATCTTACCAAATATATATATATACTCTAACAACAATTTTGCTTAACAGAACTCTGTAGTTTTTATCTATTTCTTCTTCAGTCTGTCTTTGGCTGTTTTAAGAATTACTTTAAGGCTGGCAGGATCTTGGATGGCAATTCACTTCAGAGACTCGGGGTGGGTCTTTTCTGGGCTTTGTCCACAGTTAGGGGGAGGTGGTACTGGTCCCTTCTCACAGGAGATGTGAGTCCACCTTTTTCTATTTCTTTTCAGTCCTTCTTTGGTTGTTTCTTAAGAGTTACTTTAAGGCTGGCAGGATCTTGGATGGCAATCCACTTGGAGAAACTCGTGGGGGATCTTTCTGGGTTTTGTCCACAGTTAGGGGGAGGCGGTACTGGTCCCTTCACACGGGAGACGTGAGTCCACCCTTTTTCTTGGGTCCGGATAGCAGCATGGGTCACTAGCAGAACCTGGAAGGGACCTTCAAATTTTGGAGTTAATGGAGTGTCTTTCCAGGATTTGATTAGTACCCAATCTCCAGGACTGATTTGGTGGGTATTGGTGTCAAATGGGGAGGTTTGAGGGAGATACCCTCTTTTTCTTAAATTACTTAGGGTTTTTCCAATTGTCTCTAAGTATTTTCTAGTCATTTCTTCTCCCTCTATATAGTCTCCAGTGCTATAAGGGGTCATCAGGAAGGGAAGCCCAAACATCATTTCGTATGGGGATGCCCCAAGGTCAGATCGTGGCTTGGTTCTGATTCTCAAGAGGGCGAGAGGTAAACACTTTAACCAATTCATTTGGGTCTCAGTCCTCAGTTTTGTTAACACATTTTTTAATGTTTTATTCATACATTCTACTCGACCCGAACTCTGGGGGTGCCATGGGGTGTGTAGTCTCCATTTTATTCCTAGGGCTTTTACAATAGCTTGTAGGGCTTGGGAAGTGAAATGGGATCCCCTATCTGAGTCAATAGTGTTAACTAAACCATATCTGGGGATAATATTTTCCAGTATTACTCGGGCAACTTCCTCTGCTGTTTCTCTCTTTGTGGGAAATGCTTCTACCCAATGTGTCAGGTGGTCGACTATTACTAATAAATGTTTATACCCTTGTATAGGGGGCATTTCTGTGAAATCTATTTGCACACTCTGGAATGGTCTTAAGGCCAACTCTCTTCCCCAGGTTCAGTTTTCCTCATTACTTTTTGGTTTACTTTTTGGCATATTATACACCCCTTTGTTATAGCTCTTGCCAAATCATAAACTCCGAGGCACAAATTTTCCCTCAAGAAATGGTCACACATCCCTTGGGTTCCCCAATGAGTTAGTTCATGTATCTCATTTAACATTTTTCGGGCTAAAGCTTTGTTTAAAAATTTTCGCCCATCTGATGTTAACCATTCCCCTTGTTCTCCTTGAGATAATTCCAGTTTCTTTATTGCTTCCCATTCTTTCTTACTAAATATTGGTTCCCTTTTCTCTTCTTTTTCAGTCATTGCCTTGTCTAGTTTTAGGATTTTTACTGGTCCCTCTGGATTTACAGCTACTTCTTTTGCTACCTGATCAGCTAATTGGTTTCCTCTGTTTTCTAAAGTGTCTCCTTTTTGATGTCCTTTTATGTGGACCACTGCAATTTCTGTGGGTTTGGTTAGGGATTCTAACACTGATTTTATTAGTCCTTCATGTGCTAGGTTCTTTCCTTTTGAATTTAGGTAGCCTCGCTCTTCCCAGATTTTACCAAAGGTATGAACTATTCCAAAGGCATACCTCGAATCTGTGTAAATTGTTCCTTTTTCTTTTTCTAACAAGTCCAGACCTCTCTTTAGAGCATGAACTTCACAACTTTGAGCTGACCAGCTGGGGGGTAATTTCCCTTTTTCTAGTACCTCTAATTCTCCTTTTTCTGTTTTTATGACTACTGCATACCCAGAATGTCGTTTTCCTTCCACTACTCTGGAGGAACCATCAGTAAATAATATTTTTCCATAGGGTAGAGGTATATCTTCCAAATCTTCCCTCACTTTTGTTTGGAAATTCACTAATTCCAAGCAGTTATGTTCTAACTCATATGGAGGCTCCCCTGATAAAAATTGCGCTGGGTTCAAGCTCTTGGAGGTCATTAGTTCTAAATTGCTGGTATCCATTAGAATGACTTCATATCTTAATATCCTAGCATCTGTCAGCCATTGTTGAGCCTTCTGACTCAAGACTGTTTTTAAGTCGTGTGGTGTGTGGACCTTGATTCTACCCTGTAAGGTTAGCTTTTGAGCTTCTTCAATTAAAATTGCAGCTGCAGCTATGGATTGTAAGCAGGTAGGCCATCCACGAGCTACTGGGTCTAATAGTTTTGATAAATAGGCTATGGGCTTGCGATATCCCCCCCACTCTTGAGTTAAAACCCCATATGCCGTCCCCTCTTCGGAGTTGACAAATAAGTCAAACTCTTTCTTTAAATCTGGCAGGCTTAAAACTGGTGCTGAAGCGAGCTTATCTTTTAGATGATTCAATCGCTCTTCATCTTCAATTGTCCACTTTATGGGTTCAGAATTAACTAATTTTTCATAAAGAAATTTAACACTCTGGGTATATTGTTCTATCCATAGTTTGCAATATCCGAAGAGACCTAAGAGTTTTCTTATGTCTCTCTTTGTTTTTGGTGCTTGTATGGCTAGGATACCTGATATTCTTTCTGGGCTTAATTTTTTACAGCCTTGCTCTATTACATGTCCTAAATAAATTACTTTGGGCTCCACAAATTGTAATTTGTTCCGGGACACTCTTAATCCCTTGGTTCCCAGAAAATTCAATAGTTGTATACTGGTTTGCCTCACTTTTTCTTGATCTTCTCCAGATATTAAGAGATCATCTACATACTGTAAAATTTTAACCTCATTCTCAGGATTAAATTGACTTAATAATTCCTCTAATGCTTGTCCAAAAAGGTTTGGGGACTCTGTAAAACCCTGGGGTAAGCGGGACCATCTTAGTTGTTGTTTTCTATTTCTATCAGGATACTCCCACTCAAAGGCAAACCAGTCACGGCACTCTTCTGCTAGGGGACATGCCCAAAAGGCATCCTTTAAATCTATAACTGTGAACCAAGCATGTCCGTTGGGTACCTGGCTCAGGAGGGTATAAGGATTTGGCACTACTGGGTGTCTGGTGATTGTCCTTTTATTTATTTCTCTTAGGTCTTGAACTAATCGATATTTCCCCTCTGCCTTTTTAACAGCCAGAATTGGAGTGTTATAGGGGGACATACATGGTTCCAGGATACCTTCTGTTAATAAGTTATCTATGACAGGAGCCAATCCTTTTTTCCCTTCTATGGACATGGGGTACTGTCTGATTTTAATGGGAGGTGTTCCTTCCTGGATTTTGATCTTTATTGGGGGAATGTCTAAATACCCAAACTTTCCTTCTTCTGCCCAAACTTCAGAGTTAATCTCTCCCATATCTTTTATGGTTAGCTTCATCATCTGGACTACCATTTTTCCATTCACTGGGATTATTCCTACTCCTAGCTGTACTTGTAAATCTCTTCCTAATAAATTAGTTTCTAGGTCTGGTAAATATACAATGTCTGTATAACACTGTCGAGAATTTCCTTTTACTTCAACGTTTTTTATTACTGGTGCCATAAAGGGTTTTCCCTCTGCTCCTAATACTTCACAAACTTTATTACTTAAAAACGTACCAGTTGGGAGCTTGTTTATACTTGAACGGTCTGCTCCTGTATCTACTAAAAATTCAATCTCTTCACTCTTGGGACCTACTTCAAAATTTACCAGGGGCTCTTCTCGGTGTTTCATCGGGTCCCCTAATACATACAGCCCCCGACACCCCTAGTCATCACTATCCCCCCCTCTCAAGATCTTTTCTAAAGTATCCTGTTCTTTTGCTATTGCTTCATCCAAGGATAGTTTATTACAGTCTCTTTTAAAGTGCCCTGTCTGTCCACAATAGTAACACCTCCCGCTCTTTTGGGTGTTCCCCGAATTGGTCTTTGGGGGCATAATGGATTTCTTTTTGTTTTCCTCCTGTTTGGACTTTTGCCCCCCTTCACTTGACTGATCCTTACTTGCCTGGACAGTTTCTTTGGCCACAGCTACCATGAGTCTTGCTTTTGTTTTTGTTCTTTCTTCTTCTCTCCTTAAGTAAACTTTTAGAGCTTCCTTTAATAGTTCATTGATCCCTTTCTCTTGCCAATCATCTAATTTTTCTAGTTTCTTCCTGATATCAGGCCAGGACTTAGTAACAAATTGTACTTTTAACAGTACTTGGCCTTCAGGACTGTCGGGATCTATGTTTGAGTATAATTGAAAATTTCTTCTTAACCTATTTAACCAGGTGGCTGGGGTCTCCTCTTTTTCTTGGGTCTCATCAAAGGCTAGCTTGGTGTTGTTACTTCGGGGAACAGATTCTTTAATTCCTTTTACCATTAGGGTTCTGTAATCTCTCATATTCTGTCTTCCCTCTTCCCTGTTTGGATCCCATCCTGGATCCACTTGTGGGAGCTTGTCTTCTCCCCGGGGCCCAATCCTGTTTTCTCGTTCCCAGATTCTCATTCCTGTGACACGGATCATGGCTAGCTCTTCAGGGTTAAATAAGATATTTAAAATAGAGTTTAACTCACTCCAAGTGTAAATATTGGGACCTAGAAATTGGTCTACTTGATTGGCTATTCCCACCGGGTCTTCAACCAGGTTTCCTAGCTCTTTCTTGAATCCTCTAACTTCCGAAGCTGTCAATGGGCATTGACAAACCCTACTCCTCCAACTACTCCTCCCATAGGGACTTCTCTCAAGGGGAAGAGTTTGGTTGTCTTAGATCTTGTATGACAATAAGGTCCATCTCCAGGATTTTGTCCTTGACTAGAAGTAGGGGTTAGGGGAAGTTGCTCATTGTTAAGGGGAGGGTTAGGATTAATTTTGGGCATTCTTGACTCCCAGTCATGCGGAGGTAAGGGAACAGTTGCAGGTGAGGGAGAGAAGATTTGGTTCACTATAGGGGTTTCTGGAGGTAAAGGAACTGTAACTGTCAGATTATAAGGAACCGGTGATGGGATTGAGGGAGAAGATTCAGTGGCAGTGGGAGGGGCTGAAAATGCAGAGGAGGATGGGTTCAGGCAGAAAGGGTTCGAACTGGAAACAGGTGGGTTAAGTGAGGGTGGTATAGAGGCTGGGATAGTCTGGGAATTGCAAAGGGGAGCTTGGGGCACTATTGGGTATACGGGAGGAGGGGGTAGGTACTCCAAGGGGTCCCATTTACTACTGGTTCCATTAGTCTCTTTTTCTTGTTCTTTATTTCCCTTAACTCTTGTTTTCTGTTCTTTCAACTTACATACCTTCACTAATTCTGTTTCTGTTTTACCTTTTTGCCACAAAGCTGCATACATTATTTCTTCTGGGCTTGTACCTCTTTTGGTTTTTAGATGTTGGTATAATTGGGAACACATCCAGGGATCTTTCGTGCCATACCACGGCCACTGTCCCTGCATTTCCAATTTGGGCCAAACTTCCATACAATAATGGATCATTTTAATCTGGTCTAGGCCCTTGGTGGCCTCTTGTGTGTCCCAGTAATCTAATATTTGTTCTAATGGGCTATCAGGGGGAATGGTTCTGGTAGTTCTTTTATTCTCCTTGGGACTCGCCCTCTTATTTAGGCACTGTCCCATTACTCTTCTTTTCTCTGGGTTTAAACTTAAAAATTGACGGTGCCTCTACCTGAACAAAACACTACTGGCAGGCACACAAGTTTAAAAACAAACTTATAACTGTCCCTTACTTACTTTATAAACGTGCCCCTACTCGAATGGAAATTTAATGACGGGCAAATGGACTTCTAAATTATTATGAAAATTAAAATTCTCTCTTTATCCTCAATCGGTCAAAATCTGATCTCCGTTCCCCTCCCGCCTCGCCTCCCTGACTCCCCTGTCAGTAGAGACTATGAGCACTATTGAGTCGACGTGGAGGGGACCCTAGCACCAGACTCCCTGGGATCTTCCCCTGTCCCTGTCTCCGTGCCGTCCACAAAACTTTGGTCAGCAGGGCTCACTCCGGAGCCCCCTGCCCCTCCACTCCCTGACTATCCCCCTTCCCCAGTGAGGATAGCTTCTGTGCGAGGGCTGAATGTGAGCAAGTGGTGGAAGATTCCCCCCTTGCCTCCTAGCCACCCCACCCACCAAGGGATGGCTTCGGCAAGGGGATGCGTGTGTGTGTTACCTTAGCTGCCTCGCCCGCCTGCGCAGACTAACTACTTGCCCCTGTGCTCTTCCGGCAGCAAGTTCGACCCCCCCTTCCCAGGAACTCCCTGAGCCGAGACTGAGCCGTGACAGCTATGGCCTCTCAGCACGTCCTGTGTCACAGACCTTGGGAAGTGAAGGTCTTTCACTGACCACTTGGTGCCGGTAGGGCCTGGGGACCCCCAATTCCAATTCCTCAGTCCGGTCCTCTCGGGTACCCAAGCGAGGGGGGTGTGTTCACTCACACCTAACCTAGGCACTCCCACACACCACCCCGGGAGCTACTCAGGTTGTCTGCGCGTGACTCTCACTTCCCTAGGCCCTCTACGCGCCCAGAGCAGCCTAGACCGCTTAGTCCTTTGAATAGGGGGACCTACCCCTATGCGTGCCACTCATACACTAAGGAAACCTCTGCACGCTCGGAGGGGGGACCCTTCTATCCCCGGGAGGCGCCTCTTTCGTTCTGTTGAGCCTTATTAGGCCCCCTTTCGCTTCCCCTTGTTCCCGGCCGGCCCCCTCGCGGGAGTCCGGAAACGCGGTACTAAAGGGTCCACTCTCACTTCGGGGGTCCGAGCTGCCGGCCCCCGTCTCACTCACACATCCACTCACTCGCCTCCCACTCCCGCTGCCGGTGTCTTACCAGTCCGGCGCTCCTCTTTGTTGTCCTTGCCCAGGCGGATCTCCGGGTCCGGGGGTGACCAGCTGGTCCTGGAGTCCCAGGTGGGGGGCAGCCGTCCTGCAGCTGTCCTTTGCTGGAGTCCTCTTCAGGCGTGGTCAGATCCCGGACGAGCCCCCAAAAATTGGTATGAATAAATGGGCCAGGAACTCTTCTGCTCCTTTTTAAAGCCTTTATTGTGAAATCAGCCTGGGGGAGGGGGCTCGAGGGGTCGCGCTCACCGCCACTGCTCCCTGTGGACAACGAAGAGGAGGAGGTGCAAGCAGCTTTGCCTTAACGACAGAGCTGGAGTCTCCGCCCTCGCAGGAGTCCCCTAGGAGACTACTTGGCTCGTTTAAAGTCCAGGGGGGTGACTCCGAGCAAGTCCCACTCTTGTTACAGTGAGATGTGAGATGATTGAAAACTGTTCTCCAGATAGCTGTTGTTCTTCCCGATCTTCTAGGGTGGTTTGGCGAAGTATCTGTTTATTAGTTTCTAAACTTCAGCAGTTTGTATGCGGCGCTCTCACTCCCATGGTCCCTCGGGGTCTGGAAGTTCACATGGTTTACATACTGGGTGGAGCCACTGGTTGTCATGGGGAAGAGTAGGGGAGCAGTGGAGGCGGGGCCCGACAGACACAGGAACAAGGAACAGGATACAGGAAACAGGATACAGGAACTTGGGATAGGGCTACAATACAGACACGAGGTAGGTGAGTTTTTTTAACACTATTCAACAGTTACAAAAGTTGCTACTACAAACATTAATCTTGCAACTACAAATATGGTTAACAATAACTCTTAACTCTTTTCTTTCTAACAGACATAAGGTCCATCAAAGATGAACCTCTCTCTCCTTGTTATAGCTTAAGAAATACCTGTTTGCAGTCCTCTGAGGCTGTTTCTTCCCAGCATGCATTAACAAAGCATCAGTTTTCAGGGAAAGAAAAGGTTTTTTCTGCAATCTCGTATGAAATGTTCTAGATGTCTTACTTGTTTCTGTGCATCTGCCTGTTCAAATCTGCCTGTACTGTTCAAAATAAGGCTATGCATCTATTGGTGTTTAAGGTATAAACTTGTTATCTGATTAATTTTATATGGGCTCTTAATAATACCATTCCAAAAGAAACATTTCAAGGATAAATATTAATTACGTTCAATGTTATTCATATTTGATATGCTGCAGATAGTGCTTATTTTAAGTAAGTGGAAACAGGTGTGCAACAATTGATTTAATTAAATTAAACAAGCAAGTAGGGAATGAAATACACATGGCTATTTTCAAGGAGAGATACTGTAAATACTAATTAAGCAGCTGGAATTTAATAACTAACAAAACTATTCCCTCTCCCTAATTTTACGAGATGGAAGAAGTCCTGATGTTCTCAATCATGACATTTTATTTATACTTTGCTAAGGTATAAAGAAGAGGTGCCCATAGATGCATAGCTGCAGCCCTTATAGAAGGGCTTATATCTAGGCCCTTATGGATCCTGTAGAGATCCAAGAAGAATGATGTAGCATGGCTTTCACACTGCCTATTAAGCCCAAAGAATCAGTGATTGTCTAAGTGAATAATTTTCAGAACTGATTAGCAAAAATAATCCTCCATTTCCCTTCTGGCTAAAATTAAGTCCTTTTACATAAAATAAGGGATGGCTAGTATCTTTCCAGTGCTGATTCACCATGTAAGACTATGCGCTGGCCAAATGTATATAAAAATATGTACAAACTGACAAACAGGATGGGACTACTGAGGGATGTGTCTTGAGCTGTTTTTTATTTTTTCCTCAAGAGTCCCTTTACACGAGACAGCAGCTCACACCCCAGACAACAGACACAGAGTTCTGTGTTACAATATACTTTAAAAGTCTTTCAGCCAATAGCAGAAAGCAAAAGCTTACTTGACATGAGCTTTAGCCAACCAATGCTAATACACGTACACTTGCTTAAAATAATGCTTGCTTGTTAGTCTTAAAATATAATGCACAGTACTCCATTATTAAGCCTAAAACTTTCTATATCTTGACAGATATATTTTTCTGCTATCCTAAGGTTTGCTTGACCTAGATTGAAGACACTGCTTATTGTCTAATGTCCTCCCTCACTATCTGATGTAACTATTCTACTTTCAGAATCAGCATCTACAGCATAGCTCTGAGGTTTTCTGTTTTCTTCTGTCTCTGAGACCTGCTTTTACAACTTTCCCAAGCCCTTTACTTTTAATGATTCCCACATTAGACTACTGTAAATTTTGTGTGTAATGAATAAGAAATACTTAGAAAGGAGAGAAATGGATTTGAAAATTTTTATAAATGTCTTAGTATTTATTTCTGATCTTACAGAGTCCTCATTAGCATTTATCTTAATATATATGCTACCTGCAGAAGTAGAGACAAGCTCAGCTTTTACAACTAAAATAATTTTGTTGGCTTTTTCTACTATTGCTAGCACAATTCAAGCTAAGTTAGAGCAAGAAGCTACTTTCCAGCCTATTTTGTGCATTCCTGCATGAAGGTCATAGCAACTATTCATATATTATCCCACAAGAAGCAATAAATGACTGAAGTCAGATGCACAGAGTCAAATTCACAGCAGACAACCTACCTAATGGGATTGGTTTCCCAGATCTCCCCATGCTAATTAAGGAAAGGGATTCCCTGTACCAAACGGAACAATGCCTGTGCTGATTGAGGAGAGGGAATAAGTCTTGCTGCTCAGAAAATGGTGGTCAGCCCTGCCTGCTTTTTATTTCTGTTCACAAAGCCTGGCTCTGAGTTAGGTTGTAGCTCGTCAGAAACAATAATTTTAAAAAGCCAAATAAAATGACAAAAAACGTGTGAAATAGAGAGAGACATTCTTCTTTTTTCACTCGTAGGGGCCCCAGGAAATGGAGTTCCATCTTCATTCTATGCATATTATCTCCAGCAAATCCAAAAAATACAAGTCTGTTTATATTTTACAGACAGGATTGTGGAGTGTCAAAGGGTCTGGATGAATGCGAGATGTCTAAACGGATGGAGTGTTTTCACTTTACATAAATAATTGAGTATTAAACAGAACACACACTGGCATATGTCCACCCTTCCCCCCTGCATCTTTCTAACGTCATCTCCTCTTACTGATGATCTAATGCGGAAGTCGTAAAAATATTATTCCAGAGGAAGGTAGCAGAGGGAGCAGGGAATAGAATAAGATTTTTTCCTTCCTCCTGGCTTTACAGAAATGCACCTGCAGCATTTATTTGGGGTTTTAAAAATCATCCAAATGTTTAACTGAAAGGCTGGATTTACTTTCACTGGAGCACCTTCAGCAGGGACCCATATTACTGTTTTCACAATGTTTTTGGTCCTCCTTCCACATATATAGGAGCATTTGTGACAGTGGCTGTAGAAAGTGGGCACCCTGCTATTACCCTTCTGCAAAATCTTCACTAAGGTATGCTTGTGGCTGGAAATTCATGGTGTTTGGTTTTAACAGGCATACCTTTGATGAATAAGACTATATTTAGTGAAAAGAGAGTTCAGTTCAACTTGTTAACAGATGATAAATTGCCTACACCTGGTGAGTTAACCCAACACTTGTTTTCCAAAACTACTGGCCTATGGTAACTGTACAATGTCCATTGTGTAAGAAGAAGAACTGGAAGTTCACCAGCCTCAGTGTCCTGCCAACTCAGCCAGGTAACCTGGAACATTGGGGTCTACGACCACCAAGGACCACCAGGAGACCTCCAGAACAGAAGAATGCATGCATTAAGGGGAGGGGAAATACATTAATGATTTCAGGGAAATTATTATCATATGTATGTTTAGTTCAGGACAATAAATGAATATGTATGCAAAATACAATATAAAACCAGAAACTTTCCTGTACCCACTATGGGTAGTCTTTTGGGAGGAGCTATTCCCCTGTACGTCTGGCCAAATAAAGAATACCTGCTTTTAATTCTACATTGGTGTTAAGGAGTTTTTTATTTTACCAAATTTTTGGTAACGAACTTGCTTTCAAAACTAACTTGCTGAAAGATCTGTCTTTCTTTTCTTTCATATATACTAATAATTTCTTGGGCTTGGCAAAGAAAGTTATTTGTGGTTTCATTGGACCATTAATAAAGAGAGGCAACTTTCATCTGCCTCTTCAAAATTTCCTGATATGAGCAGATATTGTTCTGCTGATTCATCATTGATTAGGTATTCAAATAACCTAACCAAAGAACAAGAATTAAATTAAGCAACAGGCAAAGAGGTACTTTATGGTTAGGCACTGCTTGAATTGAAGCAGTCTTTATTAATGTAACTGAAATAGATACCAACAGCTGCATATCAGCTTCTCAAATGGTCCTCTCTATGACATTACCCTGGCGTTGTTCTCTTCACATAACCCAAATGGTCACTTTTCACTATGATACTATTTCAGACAAGAGGTTTCCTCAATGTCTTGTGGGTCAGAACAGTACTGCTGAAGTTGAAAATAATGAAGTTGAAAATGTGACTACCTTTAGAGAAAGAAAAGTTACCCAGTTTATCCTGGTGATGTCCAAACTATGTGCACAACAGAAAAAGGATCACATTAGCTGTTTAATCAAGCATGTTTTCTGTGTATCATGGCAATGTTTTTTCTTCTAATGACTGTGTCATTTAGGAACATTTTTCTGGTGAGGCACAAAATTTGCCTTTCTGAGCCATTCTGAGAATTTAATTTCCTGAGGTCCAGATTCCATTGAAATCACTGTTCTGGGATAGTCTTCAGGATTTATTCTGTCTTAGGGAATTAACTTTTTGACATCTTGGCCCTGTTAAACCCATAGAAGTTCTGTCTTAAACTGCAGTACATTTAGTATGTTGTGCACTCTATAATAATTGAAATGGAAACTATAGGAGCACAATTTTCCATCTGCCATTATAATAAGCTTAACAACTTCCTGGAAGCAAGCTTCTGCAGGTAGGAAATCTTTGTATGTATTTACACAAATCCCACATGATACAAGAGCTTGTATGTATCAAACGAATGAAATGTAATGTAAAACCTCTAGTGGGCTCAGTTCTATTGAAATTATAGAAAAAAAAAGATAAAATGCTAAAGACTAACACAACTTTTTGCTATTACAATTGCAAGCTTGAAATGCATGCAGTGGAATTAGGGCATTTTATACCTGCTTTCAAATTCCACCCAATGGAGGGGTTCTTCTCTCCCTTAGAAATACTCTGCATTATGTACTTTGTACCATCTGTAATGGAAGAGGACACCATCCTGCTCTGAATAGCAGGCAGTAATCTTCTTAGCAATAGGAACCAAGAAAGGACCACTAGCACACTTCCTTCCTCCTTCCCTCAATTTTGCTGTATGGGCCGAAAATCAGTCTGAAAATCTAGGGATGTAGGATGAAGACAATGGCAAAAGCCCTGCATGACTGCAACCACTGCTGCATCACCAGTGCTGTCCTCTGGACTATCTAAGATTTCTCACGATCCAGCAGGGGTTTCAATATCCCCTTGTTTCCCCCTCAGCTCTTTGCACAGCTTTCTGAGGAGCTACTCTCACAAATCAGGACTACATGATGGCAATCACGGCTCCATTTGGCCAGCCAGTTGACCAGGTGTACCCAAAATGAAGTAACAAGGCCATGACATGTAGAAGACTGCTCCCTAGAAATCTCATCCCCTGTATTCTCTAGCCAGCAACAATAACTACTACAGTTTTTTATCTACTGAATTTTTCAGACTGTGAGTCTTTTTTTCAAGCTGCAAGGAAACAGCCAAACACCTTGGGGATAAAAAGGTATGCTCTTGTCTCTTCCTACAGAGGGGAAGTGCTGAAAAATGCAAAGATGCAGCCTACAGCTTGCCACTGACTGAGCAATGGTGAACAAGTCAGCCATATATCCTTCTCAAGGCCTAAGACACCCACAAACTGGAAGTTTGTCAGCAGAGCTATGCAGCTCATTTCATGACAGGGAAGTAACTACCAAAATGTTTGTGATGCTGCTGTAATGTGAAGAACAGAGAGTGAATAAGGATTTTTCAGGATGCTTGCAGTAAATTGGAAACTCAGGGACATTGAGAGGAGGCAGTATTCACCTTCCCTGACTTTCTTTGAAAACCCTCTTATGTGGATCACTCTGCTCCTTGCTTCTTTGTTTCATGTCCTGCGTTGATAGACTTTTGGTCTGGTTTCAATCATGTTTAGTTTATTCCTCTTTCAATAAATTGTTTATTGGATAACACATGCAGAAACATTCTTTGCCAGGGAAGTTCATAGACTGTGTCAGATATCTACAACTCTTGCCATCCTGCTGCCAGCCACAAAAAGGCTGAGGAACCAAAGTTTAACAATGGGTCTCTGTCTCTAATCTGAGATAGGCACTGATGTTTCTCACGCTCATATTTGTAGCTTCCAGTCAGAGAAATTGTTTTCTTTCCAGGTTCTCAGTCTAATAAAATAAAGAAGACCATGTGGAAGGTGTTAAAAAGGAGAGTGAACACAGTGGTGTTTTAGAAGCTGCCTAATATTTTAAGCTCCAAGTCCAGGAGGACTGTGATGCTATTTAAAAAGATCCTTGAATGTAGAGTTAGAAATTTTGTAATCTCGACAAGTCCACAATGTTTTAGCAGGAAAATCTCTTTGTATCCATACACAGGAAGACACATAATTAACCAGAGCAAGAACTTAGAGTGAAAAACAGCAGCTCCAGGAAAAAGAACAATTCTACAGATCTAATACCTCTGAAAAGGCAGGGATAGAGATTTCTCTAGGAGGAAAAGGCCAGCTTTAACCTCATCCCAGCTCTCACCTTGCTCTATGGATTCATAAGAGTAATAGATATAATGAGAAGCACAAATCACATGGGTCAGAGGTCATCTACTACTGCATTGTTCTAAGTCTTCCTGGAATATAGCTTTTCACTACCATCTGCCATTTGCTGGATTTTACATCTGTCTTTCCCTAAAATTAACTCTCCCAAGGCCCTCTGATGTAAAGAGAATGAAAATCGTGCACTGGAGTGTTTACAAGCACCAAATTTGAAAATCTTTCTCCCCCATGAAAAGCTACATCTTTTTCTTTCCATGTTTTCTCCTGGGTTGCTTCTCCTGAAATAAGAAGGAAGACACTGTTGTAAACTAGATACATCAGAAAAAGTTAATTTTTTTATCTAAATGTAAAGCACAGGTTAACCTATAATCATTTTCATGTCAGCTTAGTGTGATAGTTTTTTCTCCTTGGCTTTGTAGAGGGAATCTGGGCATGACCCTGATTCTTGAGATAGAAATTTCCTTTGCTGCTCTAAATGGGGCTATTGTCTTCCAGACTTTTATGCTTCTGTTGTAATGCCCCTACCTTTGTAGGGGCAGCAGGAAACACATTTGCATGAGAGTCATTCTTCAGGGTAGATACAAACCCCGACTCCTCTGAGCCTTAGTGTTATAGCCTTAAAGGCTTTACTCAGCAGTGGAATAAATGCAAGTTATTTCCCTCTTGGACCTGGGACAAATATGCTGTTTTTCAGGATGCGGCAATGATTTTCATCTTTTCATTCTTCTTTTTCAAAAATATTACATATCTTTATGTTTGTGTCTGTGATAAATGCAACTTATGTCCCTATATGCTTATAGAATTACATGTGGGGGAAATATAAATGTTTATAATAGTAAGTCTGAGAAGTGAGGTACATTTGGTACAGGTTTTGATCTACACTTTTAACCTCCACAACTTAAAGGGAAACTGCCAAAGACAAGTGTTGACTGTACAGGAGGCAATCTGTTTGATTAAAAATCCAGCACAGCCCATTGACTTATCGATCAAAATGTTGTGGCTGCAAAGTAAATTATTTAATCCATTCTAGTCTGTTTTATACCTATGGCAATATTTGTAAAGGGACTAAATTAATAAATTGTTCCTTACAAGGTACAATTCCTACAATTTTCCAATATAAGTTTACTTTGGGTGTAAACATGCATGCAGCAGCTTAGGAGTTAGCATAAATCTGGAACAAACTTTATGTACTACACAGTACACTTTCACACAATAAGAGCATTGGCTGAAGGTGGGCTTAAGCACATCAGGAGAGTGTGAGCCCTCAGTTTTCTTACCTGAAGTGAGTATTATATTGGATGTAACCACATGCTACTGCATAGAGAAGTGACTTGAGGCTGAATCATCAACAGTTTTCAGATACCACAGATCTATTAAAATAAAATAGCACTCCACTTTCACATTATCAGCACCTCTTATTTCATCTGAAAGTAGTGCCAGAGTTGATGGTAAAATCTTACCTTATTGTAAACTTAATGTAATAACCCCCCACAAAGCCACAGTGGTACATGTCTTGGATCATACACAAGGTTACTAGTATACTAGTTTTGTAAGATTTTCATAGCCATCTACAGTAGACTTGGAACATACAGAGATAAAAACTATGTCATCTATAAGGCAACAGGCCTTCCTTGTACTGATAATCGTGTTCATCTTTAACTCTTTAGAGACAGGTTTTTTATGGGAATGTACTGTGATATGGCTTACCTGGTGATCTCTAGTGTTCTTGGTTCTCTCCTTTCCAGCAGACTCATTCTAGCCTCTGCAGACAGCATCAGATGCTCTGTTCGATACCATGACCAATAATAAATGTACAGTAAGGTTATAGTTATATATACATACACACATGCCTATATGTACCTATGTGCATGTGTGTGTGTATATATATATACATACATATATGTATGTGTTGAATTTACCTGAATTTTTTGCTAAATCGTCTCCTACTTTCCTTTTGCATTGCTTCTCTTCCAAAGCACTAGCCTGGAAACTTTTAGACATGTTCTTATCTTTAATTACGTAAATAATTCTCCAAGAACTACTTTTCCCAAGATGGGAGTGCTTGTGTACATGTGAAGAGAATTAAAGTGCAGATTTATTACAAACTCAGACTATTCCAGGTTGTGTTTGTGAAATAACTGAACAGACAAGATTAGAAAGCTGGCAGGAATCCCAACCCTCTTACAAGAAGGACAAGAAGTGTAAACATTTAAAAGATCACATCTGACAGTAAATCCTCCATCACACTGATAATGTGACAGACATCTCCTGGAGAGACTGGGATAAATCTGCTGCTGCAGTTAAATGTTTCAGGGCATCATGGTAGCTAACAAACCTAAAAGGTGACCAGGGTTCCATGTGTAATCTTGCTGAGATAGCTGATAGGCTGCTTTCCTTTTGAGTAAATGTATATTATAGTATTCCCAAAGCAATCTTGGGATCTGGTGGCTAGAACAGGAAATTATTTTCTTGTCCTCAGGAATTCTTTAGTGCTATAAATGACTGACTGACTTTTTCAATCAGGCCGATAAAAAGGCAATCTTCAGCTAAGTTTCAAAACATATTTCTGATTTGACCACTTTGTTCCATTCACCTCATTCTGATTTTCTGACTTCACAGAAAAATATGAAATAATTACATTTGTAAGTAAAACACATATCAGTGAAAATTATGGTTTCTTTAATTTAAAATCTATTGCAACAGAGAGGTCTGAACAATGATGGAGGTGGGCAACTCATAAAAAGCAACATTGGGCTTTGTGTGATTTGAGGAGTTTGGAGGTTTGGGGTTTTTTGTTCTTTTTTTTTTTTTTTAATTTAGAAATATTAATCTTCACCAAAAAATTCTTAGGAGCCTCTGCTCCATTTTTTGAGGAATAATGTAAGAATTTATGAACTTGCTTTTAAAGGTGGGACACTGAGACAGATAAGTACAGGTGATTTACACTTTGCAAGGTAATCAATGTACTTGTCTCTCCCAGGCATCAAAGAAGAAAGCTCACAGATCTTTCAGGTGGTGTCTTTAGAGCATCTAATATGCCTGGCATTTTGTAGAACCACATATGATACATAAAGGATTCAAAGGTGCAACATAATTTGTAGGGCTGGCAATTAGCACTTTGCCCTTTTGGGCCTTCTGTAAAATATACTGTTCATGAAAGAAAGTATGCCGTGCACACTGGAACTTTTGAATTGCAGCCACTGAGTGGAGGAAAAGAAGAGAAGATAATGGAAACTGTGAGCCCTCACAGTTTTTATAGACAAAGGCATTTTTGTTGCAAATGAATACTATGAGAGGGGCAGTTCACAGTCCTTCCACAGACTAGAGTATTTATTTCTTCCAGAGCTTTTCCAATGTCAGGCATGTTTTTATTTCTTTCCCTCAGCTGAAATAACAGTTCCATCCAAAGGCATGGGATAAAATAGGAGAGACTGGTCTCTGCTGGCAAACAACTGGCAGCCACGGAAGGCTCCCTGCCTGGCCCCATAAACACCATGCTTGTATAACCAATTGTGGCTATATATACACACAAAAAATGCAGTCATCACTGACCTCAGTGCTGGAGACAGTGTCCATCAGTTTCTATGCTTATGGTGCTGCTCCTGGATGTGTGTCCCGCCTTCTTGCTCCACTTTTATTCTCAAGTTTCCCCTGGGTCCCTGACGGCATCAGCTTTACTCCCTCCCCTTGTGATTTTCTTTGCAGCTCTAGACACAGCAGCAGCAGCTCACCTTTTGGCTCTCTGTGCAAAGCTTTCACATCCTCCCTTGCTTCTTTGAGAGCATCTGTGGCTCTTGGTCATCTGGCATGAATGATGCCTCAGCCTTGAGGCACTGCTGATCTTCCACGCATCTTGTTGCCTCTCCTTCGGCCCCTGCAACTTGCAGAAGAGGAAGGAAACAGGATTAGGATCAGCTAGTGGGGCAGGAAGTGGTGGTGCTGTTCCCTGGCCTCCAGAAAGACGACGTTGAGTCGGCTGAGAGCGGTGTTGCCACAGCGACGGCTTCCACTTTTCCCTAGATAAGACAGGCAAGAGCATCAGCTGCAGCCCCAGTCCAGAAAGATCCTCCAGTGAGCCCCGACGACAAACTGCACCTTCTACCTACTACCTCACACTGCTCAGTAAGTACTTCAGCCACACATTTTCCTCCCGGCTGGTTGGCTTCTTGATTTCCTTTTTTTTTTTTTTTTTTTTTTTTTTTTCCTTTTTTTTTTTTGTCTTATCACCTCTAGGAATGAGCAGGAAAGCACAGGAGCACAGGGTCCCCCCCTGCGTAGGGAATGGGCTGGAGATGGTCCCATGTGGGGAAAGCTGAGGTATGACCTAACTGAGTCTGGGATTTAATGGGGAGGAGGAAACTAAAGCACTGACTTTAACTGCTAGGACAGTTCACAACCAGATTTGTAAGTCAGCAAAGTGGGAACTGGTATAAGGACTTCTTATCTCACTACTAAGTCTGACAAGGGGTAAATTTGTACCTCAAGGAAAAAAAATAGGCAAGTCTGTATTTTTTATGATCTCCAAAAACAAAGTCTTCATAATCAGAACTTGCGCAAACCTGTCTCACATTTCTTCAATCAAACAAATAAATATTTTTATTTATTTTACAAGTTTATTTTACGAACTAATAGTGGGAATTCATCCACCACCCAGACACAATTTTTGAAATAGGACTCAGAAACACACTGTCTGTGAGAAGAAACTTCTCCCAGACAATTCTATAGTACTTCTGCATCCATGCTATTATTAATAGCAAAAGCTTTGGGTAGAGGGAGGCACTCAGATCAGGCTTTCAAATATCTAAGTATTTGCTAAGAAGATTTAAATGTTTTATAAAAGTAAAAATCAGAGTAATCTGACAATATGCCTGTGGAGAGAAACCTAGTGCCTAAATTACTGAAGAAGAAACTCTGTGCATTAGCATGAAGCTATCTCCTGTATCCTGGCAGGCATCACTTCAATAGAATAACGTTAAACATATAGTAAAACTTGTAATTAAAGGTTTGGAGTGCAGAGCAAGCAATACTGAGAATTTATTTTCATAGGACACCTACTTTCCAGTCTGACCACTGTGAATCTTGCTTTATTCACATGATTTGCCAGGAAGCAGTTGTAATGGTGCTGTTATAGGATGGGGTATGGGTGAAAGTGCATATTTTCTGATAAAGGTACCAAGTTGCCTGCTGAGTGCAGATGGAAGAAGCAAAATGCAGCCAGGTGTTGTACCATTTCCCTTGACTCCTGACCTATTTCACATGATTTCTGTGTAGGGCAGATATGTTCAAGATGGCTTCATCCAATATATCATTCCTTCTTTCTGCATTTGTAAATTACTTCAAGCAAATAAGGAGCCTACTCACACAACAGAGCCCTCCACAGGGGGCATGCTACAGAAGGCATGACAAGTATCTCACCTCACACATAGGTTTAAGGAAGCAGGGAAAAAGGAGCAGGTAAGGATGCTGGGAGCCTGACTGTCCCTGCTTGCTTATGTGCTCATTGCAACCAGACAGGAAGGGGCAAACCAATATAAAATAATTTAATAATCAAACCCCACCAGGGAACTGTAAGTGCATGCTTGGTGGGAGAAGAGGCACCACTCTTAAAGAGTGAACTCTCATGCCAGAGAAGCTCTTTGGACAGGACAGCAAAATGCTGTTTTTTGTCCAGACTGGACTGAAACTAATGAAGTCCAGCCTCTGCCACCTGTCTCCATTTGGCAGCAGCCTGTGAGATACTCCCTATTTACTTCCATTTCCAATTATTGAGTACACCAGCAGCAGCAAGGCCAGACACTGCCTATGAGAATGAGGACAAAACAACCCCAGGACCTTAGTTGCCTCTGTTTCTGCCTCTGCTTCTCTCTATTCTTCTTAGGAATTGCTCTGGCTTCAGAAGATAAGTACATAGGGCCAAACAGGTTTCTGTGGCAATGTTATTACCAACTATCAAAATGAAGTTATTAAATTCAGATTGACTGCTGTCACCCAATAAGGATGCTCTCAAAAGTACTTTTATTTATCTAGCATCCTTGTCAACATGCCAGTGGTTTGTTTAATAATTATGCATGCCCTAGAAATTAGCATGTTTTTCTTCCGGATTTTGTCTACTATAGAAACAAAACACTCTCCTGGAAAAAAAAAAAATCCACATATAATATCACATGCGCCACATGGTCTACTGAAACCTTCAGAGGCACAGGTTGTGGATACCTTATAAAGGGCCAGTTTAGAAATTCTAAGTATTCAATATACAAAGAAATCATGAGCCTTAATGTACAATGGTGAGAAGTATTGACATTGATGCCCACATAACCCCTGCAAACTTTTACAAGAATTGCATACCAAAACTTTATTTCTCCATCTTATATGTTAGGATGATCACCTATGGGTATCTCATTTGAGAACTACATTGTTGCTTCAGATTACATACCACTATATAGTACTTAATACCCATGTAGTTGCATAGCCCCTACAACCCTTCAAACCCTAAGAGAAGACAAGAAATGGACATTCCCCCCAAGCCATTTCCATGCCTAATTCAAGATCAAATGAAAAATAAGTCCAGCCCTTTAGTTTTGTTTCCAAAGCTTTAGTTTTCTGTCTTACAAGGTAAGTTTTTTCTCATGAAATTTCATTTCAAGTTGGTTTAAGTGTCACATTATCAGATGGCCTTGAAAAGTTTACATCATCTTATAAGTATGTGAGAGTAGCTTACTGAGTACTCCCTAAACTCTAAGCTGATTACTTGTGACACACATCTGCATTAAGCCAACTGTGCAACAAAATAGTAAACCGAAACAGGTTTCTTTATCTGTCTCTAGCAAAGTATTTGTACTTAATTGAAGCCTGAAACTGGTTGCATTAGTGAATTTTGCTATGAAAACCAAAACTTTAAGCAAAATAAGTAATCATATTACTTGCAAGTCTTTGTGTGTTTTAGGACTATGTTAGTGAGTGATAAGATAGCTTTATTTGGGCACTTTAATCAAGCAAGTACAGCAACTGAGAATTTTGAAAAAAATATTAGTATGTTCTTTAACCTATCTAAAAATCCAAAGCTGATATCCAGAAAGTGAAAAGTTCAGTATTTTTTCTCTGAATCACCATATCTTACAAGGCTGTTACATGAGGCTTCGTTCACATGAGGCTGAAGCAGCTTTTAGTAATACTTGCACTTTCCAGTCTGCCTTATCATTCATTGCCCTTCTCTGTCTGTAAAGTAGAGCCAATCCAATCTCATGCCAAAAGTTTTAACAAGGAGCAATGCAAAACTATGTAGGAAAAGTTAGAACTTGCCTCAATTTTTAGGAAGGCATTTCAGCTGTCTATTAGCTCTCTCTTTTCCTAGAAATAAGAGACTTCAGGTGACTCATTTAGGCACATATCTCTGCAGAAAGTGCTACAGCCTAGCTGCACTGTACCAAAACCTCTGGCTAAATGACAATTGAATCCTAAATCATATAGGAAAATCTATAGCATCTCAGGATGTATCTTCTACAGTGTGTGAATTAGACCTCCAGTGTAACCATTACAGATGCACAAAGGATGAATGTGGATCTTTATGCCAAGAGACATAACAGAATGTAAGAAAAAACCACTTTACTTCATCACATGAATAGCAAGCATTTGCTACCAAGGTGACCGTTGGCATCAGAGAGTGAAAACTGCTAATATGAAGGATGATAGGAAAAGTGTTGAACTTAATGCATGAAAACCTGAGAACATACTTCAATTTGTAAAGCCATATTAATGGCTTCATACAGTCCCCATAGAAGCCAATGTTCCCATGTAAAGCGTTACTGGGGCATATGTTTCCTTAGCAGCAGGAACTCATTTTAGTGGTTTTGGGAAAGCACCATTACAATGGTCACATAGAGCAACTTTCCTTTGAAGGAGAGCTCTGTGTGTTACCCCTAGTGACAGGATGTAACACTGCCCACAGTACACATCATACACAATGTATACATACCCAAGATACCAAAATCCATTATATATTTTGGTAATTTTTATCCTTTTATTCTTTTACCACACAGACTATCACAAAGTATAGTGCTTTTGTAAGCAAGGGAATGCTGGCTTCAGGGCAGACTTACAAAAGAAAAGAAAAGGATGGGGAGTGTCAGAAGTTGGCCTGCAAAACAGAATTTTAAAGCACTGAAGATGCTAAGAGCTTAGCATGTGTGAAAATAAAAATATGAACACAGATCTAAGAGATGCATTTTAGAAGAATATTTTCCAAACTATCATACTAAGAAAAAATAATGAAGCAAGTCAATACTAAGTGTCTTTATAAAGCTTAATTTTTATTGGGTGAAATAATTCAATGAAACAATTTATTGAAATCTAATCAAATACAACTATATTTTATAAGCAATTTACAGTACATATAATTTTCTACCAATTTTACATTTAAATTTTGCTATCTGTCCTCAGCCTTTTTATGCCTCAAGATGTTTAAAAACAAAATTGTCCATAGTGTCTGAAATAATATCCTTGATTTTACTGAAAACATTGTAAACAGAGTATTCTTCAGAAAAAAATTTTACGTACAGTCATAATATTTAGCCAGCATGCCCTAATCAAATCCAGTAAAATCAAACAGCATTGAAAAATAAAACTCCCTCAAATCACAAAATGTAGTGAAAGCTTTCATATGGTCAGATAATAAGTTTCATATTAAATAAATTATGTCTGCTTCATTTTAAACCACAGCTATAGCTTACTTATACAGTGGATAAACAGCAACTGCATTAAGGTGCTGTGGTAGTTTGAAAAAAAATGAGTTTTTTGAAATTCAGTAGTCAAACCAATGAGTGCTGAGGTTTAAAGACTGGCACCTGGTGTGGCCACTGAGGACAAGGATCCGCCTCTGAGAACACAGGGGGTTAAAAGCAGAGGGCTCTTGGGAGAGCTCTCTCTTGGTTCCGGTCCGTGAGGGAGGTCAGGTCTCCCCTGCCCAGCTGCAGGCTGGGCGGGGCAGGGGAAGCCATGCGGCCTGGGCGAGGTAGGAGGGAGCCTTGAGCAGAGAGGGGGAGAGAAAGATCCTGCAGGATGGAAGGGTGGAGAGAATACAAGAACCTTGAGAGACATCAGGCAGCCCCCCTTTCCCCCCCCCCCCCCCCCCGGAGAGAGAAAGACTGTGTCTGTGCCACCTTGAAATTTGATATCGGCAGCCAGGCAGCACAGCCGAAGGAGTAAGGAGGGGGTTGCGCGAGAAGGTGCCCGGCAACTTGCTGTGGGAGTTCTGGGCAGGCACAGCCCAAGATTTTAACCCTTTTCGTAGATGATAGAAATTTTATAAATGCTAATCCTCCTGAATCTAAAGAAGGAAGATAGAGAGAACTGAGCAAAGGTGATGAAAGTTCGTGCAAGTGAAAGATTGTCAGAGGATGCTGAAAAGAATCCTAGGTGGGAGGAGATGATGGAGTGGTCTTTGGCTGGACTTTTCTTGTATAGTCATGGACGGACTAATTTCTTTTCTGTGACGCAGAGACTGCATCTGGGGAGAGGCATTGGCTTGGAGCCAAAAGTGGACAGTGGGAGAGTAGTGTGAACAGAGATGAGAGGAGGATCTCTGTTCTCAAAGCTCCTCGGACCCAGGAGGTGAAATTGGGGGGGACTGGTGTCCCAAGATTTGAGAGGCTGTCGTTTTTTGGAACTGACCAAAGCATCTTGAAAAGGAGAAACCCTAGAAGCAGTTCTGGTCCATGCACAGTGGTGAGAGCACTGCACATGGAAGAAGAGGTCACGAGATGGTGCAAAAAAGACTCCTATCTCTCCTTGATGAACTGAGTACTGATTATTAGAAGGGTGGTAATGGACTGAAGATTAATTATCTAAAAAGTGGTAACTTGACTGGGAATTTTTAGTTTGTTTCACTGTGTTGAGAACTTGAGTGGAGGGGGGGAGGAAGAGTGTTTTTTAAAGTTTTCATTTTCTTCTGTATGTGTCTTCTTTACATATTATAATTAATAAAGTTCTTTTCTTTTGCTTTCTAAATTAGAAACTGTTTTGCTCTGTTTTTGGTCACATCTCACAACAAACACCAGGGACGGTATATCTTCATGGGGCACTGGCCTTGTGCCAACATCAAACCTTTGACAGGTGCCTTCAAAGATTTCTTTCTGTAGAGCCTTCCTAAGATGAAGGACTTTTCTTGCAGTGAAGGCAAATGAGCCTTCAGGCAGTATAACACTTTAGTTCAGATATGAGGCTGGACTGCGACATTTCTATAGTGAATATTTGGAGGTGAAATCCCTCATTTAGGCCTGATTCAGTAAGATTTTAATAATTTGTAGAATATTACAAATGTTTGTAGATTTTAAACAGTGAAACATAAGGGGATTAAGCCATATGTACAATACTAGTGAACATCGACTTTTGTTGTTGTCATGAGTTGAGTCAAATTCGATGCTGGCAGGCAATGGTGGCAGGACCTCCATCCCACTCTCCTCTCTACCACTGACAGTTGTTCCATAAAGAGATAACCCAGGGCCTGAAATGCCCATCAAGAGGTCATCCCTAGCGCTAAAAGTGCTCAGACCTCAGGTAAGAATCAACATCTTAGTCTGGAGAGCAGATGTGGGAAGAGATAAAGGAAATATTCTTGACTGAGAGACACTGTTTTACAAACTATAAAAGACACACGAGTTATCATAGAGGTAGAAGCCTTCTTCACATATACCCTGAAAATGTGGGAGACTTTTCCCTGGACTTTGGATGCAAATCTATGGTTACTTCCCTAGGAACTGAGGGAAAGCATCTTGATGTGTGCCCCACCAACAACTGGATGGTAAGATACATGGAATCCCAAATTATATTATTTCTTTGCTAGCTGTAACATTAATAGGTACCTTTAACCTCATTCTGTATATGTCTGCTACTAGTTTCTCTTCTGTCTTTATTCCTGTGTAGTATTATTTTAAGTGTTATGTCTGTTAGTTTTCTGTCTATTAAATAAATAATTCATTCTCTAATAGACCAAATCAGCCATTATTAAAGAACTTGTGAATGAGAGTGGGCTTTGGAGTGCTGGCCACCTCAATAAAGCTACTGCCTGCTGCTAGAGGCCTGGGTAAAAGGCAAGGGCTTATCTAAACCACTATATCCATTTGTAACAGCAGTCTTACTTCAGCTATTTTTAAGTCACTGGCATTTAAGACATTGTTTCATTGCTGAAGAACTACATCAGCGCAACCTTTTCTACCTTCTTTTGCAAATATTTCTGTGACTGGATTTTGCTCAGTGGTTAATTGTTCTTTACATAGATGCAAGTTTAGTCATGGAAATGAGATTAACTTGCCTACTGTTCTGTTTCTTGTCAGCAAACAACCATTGCAATTTACAGAGAAATAATAAGGTCATTTCTTTTCCTCCAGCAAGATAAAACCAAACTGCCACAGTTTAGTCTCCTATTTTCCCATCCTCCTTTTCACTGTTATTCTCCAGCTGCCTCCTTTCTTACCTTTCTCTTTTATTTGCCTTTCCTTATCTCCCTCCCCTTCCTCTATTCCTAGTTATTTCTTTCATCTACTATTCATAATGTCTCTATTTTTTTCTTTTTCCTCATTGCCTCTCTCTTCCTTACAAGGAAGTCACAGTCTGCTCTTATTCCCTGAAAATGGAGAACAGAGATTGTGAATAAAAAACTACCATAGCTGTTGTTCGATGAAAGCAGATACCAAAATCACTTGGACTGCACCTTCAGGTTGAAGGTTGTTTCTCGTTAACGTTGTTTTTGTCATTCTGATGAGTTTCTGCAAAGCAACCATAGAAATGCTCAGCAGTGAAAAATGGTCTAATTTTCTTCTTTCTGTGGCAGCATCTGTGGCAGCCCCAGGATCAAATCTCAGCTTGCAAGGTGCTGGGGAAGCTCAGGTAGGAGGATAAGTGAGGATGGGCTTCAACACCCACTGCAGCTATAAGTACAGGGGAACAAAATAGCCCAAACAGCAATCCAGTGAGATTTACAGAGCATGGACACTTAAATAACTGTGTGAAAATGGGTTCCCAAGGTCTTACCAAACTGATGAGCAAGTTTACTTCATGATGGCTTTGGGAGTCTGTGGGCACTGTCCATCTTTCTGAGGCAGCACTTTACATCTGTTTTTTCTGGGGTATGCAAGGTCTCTTAGTGGAGCTGTACTTATAAGACTAAGTCGACAGAATTAATGATTAAAGTTGATTCAGATAATAAATACCAAATATGATACTTAGTTTACTGTTGAGAAAAAATGGAGAAGAAAACCAGAACAAAACATCTTATTCCTTAGCATTTACTTTCTGTTTGACACAGGACTTCCTCTATGAGAAAAAAAAGAAAAAAAGTATGTTTTTCAGTAGAGCAAATCCATGATAGTGTGAATTTCTTAGAGCAAGGTAGGTGGAAAAACAGGTTACTGTGTGTGTAACCAAGGCAGTGAATAAATGCATTGCAGCATGTGTGAGTAAAAAATCAAGTCAGCAGACTGCTGGAAGACAAAAACTCCTCATCAGTTTTTAGGTAACGCCAATATGTCTGTGTTATGTCATCCTGCTGAATTTTTAATGTTTGTTTTTTTTTTTTTTAATGTGGTGTAGTATCTTCATAGGAGGAGAAAAGCCTGTTTCAATGATGTCAACAGAATGTGTTCAGCCACTTGATATCCCAGATGACAGACTGGACAAGCAAGATTCACAGTGTAACCGTTTAGGTAAGTGTTATTTGATGGTGCCATTGCACTAATAAGGTGTATTATCTTCACATCATAAAGTCCTGTTCAGTGTCCAGTTTTCCTCTCCAGAGACACAACTAACCACCCATGAAAACATGGAGATTACACCTTCTGCTGACACTTCTAGTGCCTCATGCAAAGACAAAGAGCATTTTTTCCTGCATATAAATGTCAGCTGAAGCTCTAGAGTGAAGTTAGTTAAAGAGGAGAAAGGAAAAAGAGTCATTCATCTTTTTACTGCTAGAGCAATTTCTTCATTTATACCACAGTAAATTGAAAGCTAGGATATAGCTGAGGCTTCCCTGAATATATCTTCTACATGCAATTTGAGTAAAAGATTTCAAGCATTCCATTTGCTGTCATTGAGAAAGCTTTCTAAAAATGTTTTCTCCTTCATCATCACTTTCCTTTCTTGAAGCTATATCATGCAACTTTTACAATGACCATACCAGGTTTTTGCTCTGTCACACTCCTGACTACCAGACTTCATGCTTGATAGGTATGGTTTTTTGCATATTCATATTCTTTGCCTCTGCTTCAAGTGCAATGATTTCACTCTTATCTTACAAAATTGTCCTGAAGATTTAGCAACCCAGAAAGAAAAATCTGTTTGTTTGTTGTTACCTTTGTGAAACAATAATGGAAAACAAATGTAATTTCACTTCCTTGTAAAAAAAAGTGTCTCATCAGAGGTTTTATAAATTTTGTTTATTTGTACTGCAAGGAAGATATGATAGTTCTGTCTCTGTTACATGGCAATTCCAGCCACAGACACTGTTTTTACAACTGCTTGTATACCAAACATAGTTGGCCCATAGAATTGCTTGTTTAAATACATACAGAATGAGTTTCATTATACTGTTGGAAAAATGAGGCAGTAGGAGGGTAAATGAGCTCATTAGGACTACGAAGAAAGCCTGTGAGGGCCTGAAAAAAGCCCACATCCCCAGAGATTTAACCTGGAGGCCATCCTTCCCACATTTACCTGCAGGCTCACAGACATAACAGCTGCCTCAAATAGTGTGACAGAGTCTGGAACAAAGTCATGCTTGCATCCAAGTCTGCAATCAGGGGTTGGGTTGATGTGGGGAGTCCAGCTGAAGGCAAATGTGCAGCTTTTAAGAATTCAAAACATTGGTTTCTGTGATGATACTAATGAGAAGTTCACAAATGAGTGGTTAAAATGCTTAAAGAATCATCATCAAGGTTATTGGCAAAAAGCAGGGTTTAATATGAATTCATTAGAGTGCAGCTTTAACAGAGTTAAGTGGCAAGGTTCATTCTATTATTTACTACGTAGACAAACATACATAAGTGAATTGGATTAGAAGCAACTTGGAATGATTTACATGAAAACTGGGGATGCAAGAGGGAAAGGGTGCAGAGGATATGGATATAAGAAAAGAGTGCAAAAGCACTTAATCATTGACTAATTTAATATTTTAAAAAATAATTCAATAGGATTTACTACAATTGTAACAGTGAGTTAATTATATACTCAAATTAACAACATTCATATCATAATCCATTCACTTGCATGAACATATGAAAAAAGACGTATACATCTATATCTGCTAGTGTAAAGGTACCTATCAAAAATTCCTCTCAGGCTCAGTGCAGTACTCATTAAATCCCTTAGTGTTTCTCAACTGGCATGGGCTGCACCTCAAGGAGTATGTATGTGTGGGGTGGTATCTGCCTAGACCTTGTTGTCAGCAAAAGTATTTTAAGCATTGCAAATTTGAGGGTTTGCAAGCTTCAAGAGGCATCTCACTTAGAGGCACACTGTGCTCCAGGAGAGATCAAACAGCTTTTCATAGCACTAGCATCACAAGATGATTTTTCCCAAAAACTCCAGTAAAAATAGTATTATTACATTCAGGCTACAATTCATTTTTTCAAAATGAACATAACAATGGTACCATTTCATCTGGGCTACAACTCAGGTAAATGACTTACCAAGGCTAATAAGAATGACTGCTTGTGCTTTGTTCCTTGCCTTAGTTGGACTGCTGATATTCCTGGTATGGTCAAAATAGCTCCTACCTTTACTATACAAGAGCACCCAGTATATGGTCATGGATGCTTCACCACCTAACAGCAAAGGAGCACTCCACCACTCAGCTGATTCAACTAAGGCTTATCAGAAGCTGCTGAGCCTGTAGAGCAGGCCTAAAGAGGAATTGAGGGAGGGGGATGTACTGCCACAACAAGCTATCTTCAGTATTTTCATCTTGCATAAGCACCCAGAAATATAGACCCTTGCAGAAAAAGTCATGTTGAGCCTCTGAGTCATCTGAGTAAAGGATTGTTTTAAAGGAAAACCAAAAATCCAGTGTAATGTTATGTAAATAAAAAGCAAAAAGGAAATATCAATAGCTCAGTAGTTCTGGAAATAAAGTTAACTCTTGAAGGGAACAATATACTGATTGGCTCATTTTACCAGTACCTCAGACTGACCCTATATATGTAAAACTTTCCTTCACAAAACTGGCTTTGTAACTCTTGAAGATACAATCTACAGTTACCACTGGATGAAACAGAGGTGGCCATGGAACCTCTGCACACAACCATGCAGCCTTCCCTCTGACATGTAAACACAAAAGCTGCCCACAATTCTCCATTTTATGTCTACTACCAACAAGACAGAAGGACTACCTAAGTCACTTGACTCCCACATATTATGGAACAGAGCCCCCTTTTGTTTGCTTTCTAAATAGTTAAGAGATTTTTCTTCCTGAGAATTTTAATTTACTTGGATTAAAGCACTATTATCAAAGTTATTCTTTTCACCATCTGTTTTTTTACCTCCCCTAAGTTTCAATTTCTATTATATTTTTTCCCTGCAGAAGATCTTTCAGAGCAGCTGATTAAGAGCTGTGATCTCAAAAAAAACCCAAGAAAAGGTAAAACTCACACAGCTTCCAAGAAGACTGATCAGGAGCAAAAGAAGCCAAAGAGAAAAGATACACCAGCATGGCACACTCCACCACCTTTGACAGGTGAACAGTAAATCTCTTGACTTTGAAACACCATTCATCTCTGGGGACTGAAGCTGGGTGAAAGTCCGTAGAACGTTCATTCAGTTATGTCCCTTCAGGTACAGACAGGAACACAGCTTTATGTATGTACATCTGGGAAGCCAGGTGAACAGAAAGTATGACTTTCTCAAAGACGTTCTGTGTTAGTTGAAGGGTTTGGTCTCACTTCTGGGAATACCAAGTGTGGTGGATAAGGATATAAGGTGAATACATTTATGCTCTGAAACACATGCTCCCATGGAGCTCATAGCCTTGCTGATAAATAATGTTACATTTATGTGTGAAATGATGTCTATTTATTGGCAGCTGCTGAGCCATACTAGATGTCCCAATTGAATATGGTCCAAAATCCATATTCAAAATCAAAAAATCAAGTCCAGCCCCTGCACTTTCTTGTGAAAATTGCATCCAGTGCACAGTGAGAGGCTGGGGATGAGACCAGGAGTAGACCAGTCAAGCACACAAGCCACCTGCAGGATGCTCCTTCTGAAAATCACAGGGTTGGTGTGTTTATGGAGACTCTGGCAAAGGGTAGGTGTTTTAGGAAGCCAGAAAACATCACAGTAATGAAGGGGCTTCTAGGATGCTCCCTGCTGTGGCACAAATACAGATGCTTGAGAGCCAAATGCCACCAACCTGGAGAAGAGAAGAATAAGCAGGAGACTGCCACTGAAACCTAATGATCCAAGAACAGCAGTGGGAATAAATGTTTATCACACACAGCTAACAAGCACTCCTTGTTATAATCTCCAGCAAGTGAGTTGTGCTTTTATTATTGAGTTCTTCTTCCCATGCACAGAGGAGTTAGCTGGTAACTAATTGTATGCTTCTCTGTGTATCTCTAACAATTCACCAAGTCAAAAACAAGCAACTGGTATTTGTAATTTAGATATTGAATTTGATTCTGTTCAGTTTTCACATGTATCTCCCATCAGCGATTCTGTCTTAGGAAGAGCAGCTCAGAGACTGGAGAGATGTGTTTTCCTCCTGCAATTGTTATACCATAAAGAAAACATTTTTTCACTAGTTAAAACAGCCACTTGTGTGGTCACACTTCTCCCAACAAACCTTTTGAGCATCTGTGTGATTGAGCTACTGTGGTAAGGTGTTTAAAGTTCTGGAATAGATTACATTTATCTGTCCCACAACTTCTGATGGGCTGCAGTTTAGTGCATTATGGACAATCAGAAGCCAGCTGGCCTGATAGCATCATTTTATAAAGGCTATGGGAAATAATTAATTTGAACGAAATGTAGGCTAAGTACATCATGCAGCAGATCATGTAGTTGTGCCACTGTACTTCAGAGTAGTCTTTGGGAGAGCTACACAGGTGAACGTTTCCTCAATGTAAACAGGCTAAATTTTCTTTATTGCTTGCTTATAGGCATAGTTCCAGATTCATCTGAAAATCTGCTGAAAAGATATGGTATCACAGAGAAGTCACACAGAGAGAGAGTGAGTCCAGTCTCTCAAATCACTGAACTGGAGAAGAAGCCCAGAAGAAAAGATACACCTGCAATACACATCCCACCTTTGATAATAGGTAAGAAACTTAGGTAAAGATCCTCCTAAGAGGCAGCAAAAAGTGGCTAGTGTCAAAGATATACTTGGAAGGCTGAAAGAAAGTTGCTCTCTGCTCAGTGTACTTAACAATTCTTGATCTGGACTGTCGCTGTGGGCGATCAACCAACGACATGAGGCCTCATTTATAAAACTTCATCTGACTCCTCTTTATTCAAAGACTGACCCCCTTTGTATAGCTTCTCGAGCAGGCCATCTCATTGGTCAGAAGAGTGCCAGAACTCTTCATCCCATTGGCCCAAAACTGAAAGACAGAGAGAAGTCCATCCCACAGAAAGGAATTCAAAACATCACTCTTCTTACAGTAACACTTGTGATGTTTATGCCAAACCTGTGAGAAACTAGGTTTTCCTGAACTAAAACATCCCAAAGAAACTGAGTCTAGAAACTCAAAAACTTCAGGCCCAGGAGCCTCAGACTACACTGGACCTATTTGGTCTAAGTATATAATAATAGTGGGGGTTCATGAAAAGTCTAGTACATATCCCATGTTCAAGCTCTAGGGATAGAAAGGACAGGGAGAAAGAAAAGGCATTGATTATCTCTTGCAAACTTCAATCCATCTTTTCTGAACAGCCAACTACTGCCCTGCTTTTCAAGCCTAAGCACATAGAAATTTTTAAGTCACCAGCAAAGCTGTACTGGTTAATCCTCTCTTCATTCTGCTGTACCTGACATGTACTGACAAAGCCAGGTGGTGATGAACTTCTCATTAGCAGCACCTTAAAGATAATTCTGTGCTTCTGGCATGATATGCAACACATACTAACTACATAATGTGCCGGAAGGGAAAGGAAATGATCCTACCATGGATCATTTGAATAGAGCTAACCTGCTTTTTCTGTAAACTCAGGCATAAGAGTTCAAGAATGTATACTAAATAAAGCTGCACTGTGCTTTATCATCATGTTCCCTCACTTTTTTGAATTAAGAAGCGATAAAGGAAAAGTATATTTATGTAATTCTGATTACTTAGTTATAGCACATAAGCCAGCCTTTTTAGAGCAGATGCTAGAGACAGCTGAAATCTAGGACCCAAACTGAGGTCCCCAGTTTTCAGATGGCATGGACATTGTTAACTGTATTCACATTTTAGTTAGACAAAATAATCCCTCTGGGCCTGTGAGCCAAGGACACACCGTAGCCTCAGACTGCGAAAAGTATAAACAAAAGCAAATTGGGGCGGAGTGAGCTGGGGGAATATGGTTTCACTACCTGAAGCTGTAATTGGAGAATTAACCCCTGATATGCAAATAGACCAAACTGTCTGAAAAACCTGTGACCGCCATCCATCTTGGGTGTAGCCTCTGCGAGGGTTTTAGGTGTATCTATTGAAGGCCTTTAATAAACACCCACTTTATTCTTTTAACTCTGTCTAGCCTCTGTTCTAGGTAGCCACTCCAAGGCATCAATACCATGTAGCACTAAGTGCTGCTTACTTCAGCAAGACTAATAGCAAGGAGATAGGACAGAAAGGTTTGTCTATATTTACTTAGCTCACATAGTCCTGCTAGGTCTTCTCAGGTCTCCAAGCTTATAATTCAGGTTCTGTTCTGCACAGCAGTTCTACAAAAGCTTAGTTTCTTTGTGTGTGCCACCGGATGGAATAAATCTGAAAGTACGTAAGTAGTAAATATGGAGCCAACCTTTCAAAGGCTTTTCATAGAAAATCATGAAGCCATCACTGGTGAATCCAACCAGCAGAATGATGTGTATTGGAATGTATCTTGAAAAGTAAATATGCTCCCTTAGAATAGGAAGGGAATGGAATTCAGGCATTTAAATACATAGGTTACTTTGCCTGATACAGGCACAAGTCTGCCACAGGCAGTTAATCACTAGAAAACAGATCCAGAATACAGGATCTGAAATACTCCGTAAAAAGAAGCAGCACCTTAACAGAATGCTTTGACTCCATGGCAAGTGTTCAAAGGTGGCTTCACCACTAGACAACAATGTGTCATTGGAGGCATAATTGAAAACAACTGAAAATTGCATTAGTTTTTGTTGTTCTCTCAATAGCAAATGAACATAGATTGAATTTTGTGACACATTTGAGGGTACATTTTAAGCATATATTAGTTACATTTTCTCTGTTCCTCAAATGGTCCAGGATGTAAAAAACCAACAACAAATAAACCCCAGTTCCCTTTTGAACACACACAATCCAAATCCCAAAGACAACAGGAAAAAAATCCCTTGTCTGTATTTGCCTAGGCCAACTATAGGGATAGAAGTCTGTGTGGGGAATATTTACATCCATCTCCATAAAATGGCATCATTCTTTGCAGATAACAACAATAGTTACTTAATTGCTGCTTGAACAAATGAAGCCCTTTGTGTTTCAAATTAACATTAATTTATGTCTTTCAGATTATCTCATAGTGCTGCTGAAACGAGCTAGTTCCCAAGAACTGCATATAAATGAAGCATGAGCTAACATAAATGAAGGGCAGTATAGGTCAACATTTTGTACCTAATGTGCTGTTCTGGCATCATTCTTACTTATTTTTTAATGTGGAAAGCAGTTACAATATTTGTACAATATAATACCTTGGTATTATATAAAAGCCTTCAGATAATCAAAGGATGGACTTACTGGTTTAACAGAGAAAAAGAGAGACACAGAGAAAGGAGAAGAGACAGATTTGTGGGAGGTATGAGCTACAATCCAAGTCTATTTTCATACTGTCCTTAATTCAGTAGCTTTTGTAATTTATTGATACTATATAATTTCAGTGGAAATGGCACTTGTCATGTGGGTATTTTAACATCTCTTTTGTCACCTGCACTTGCAAAATCTAAGTAATATGGATATATACATAGAGAAAACATACATGTCCACAAAAGCTGTTTCTGTCACAAATTACAGTATTCGCTTCACCATGCAAGATCTTTCCCTTATTTAGCTAGCCAAACCACTCTAACAGGTTCCCAAATTAAACTTTGGAGTCTCTTTTCAAAGGCAGCAAAAATATGCTGGATTTAAGAGTGCTTAATAATTTCAGCTAAAAATGCAGTGATTCAAATCTAATTCGGTAAGTATTAAGGAGACTGAAATGCCAAAAAGAAATAACTCTCATGATGTTGGAAAACGACATTAAAATCAAGAAGTAAGAACTGAAAAATTCTTTTTAGCCTGATATTTTCTAGAAAATAGTATATTAAATCAACTCCTGTTTTCACCTTTTTATTTTTTTGTGTTTTCTTTTTAAGGCACGAAGCTTTTTACAGAAGAAAAACAAACAGTGATTGTGGAAGATGAAGAAAAGGATGGAGACACAATCCACAGTTAGATTACAGTGATATTTCAATAATACAGTATAAATAATCATGGGTCATTCAAAGTGGCAGCACATTTGAAAATATCTTTCATATTTATAAATAATTTTCTCAATTGTACACTTGAATTTAAAATATCATCAAGTGTTTATCTGCTTATCTGCATCTCATAATTCCCAGCAAGCTTCATTGGAGATGGATAGCAGAAATTACAGTTACACAGGGTTTGAAGGATTCTGTCCATTTACTAAAAGTGGCTTCCTAGCATTTTTGTCAGATGAATCCACCTCACACCAGATCTACCTTTGTGTCGTATGGTAGTCATATGGTACCTGACACTAGACGTGGTAGTGCAGAGTAGTAAAACATCAACTAATGATTCAAAATGCTTTTTTTGCCTGACACTTTACCTCATTTGTCCAGCTTTCCTTTCCTGGAATAACAATGACCACAGTGAAAATCAGCATGTGCAGAGCCAATGGCATAGATGGAGAAGGTTCGAGGGCCGGTATTCAACTCTAGATTCCCTGAAATGCAAAGCAAAAGTTTCCTCTGCCTGTACCTGCTCATGACTTGTGTCTGTAAGGAGGAAAAGATAGATTTTCTGTTGAATTAAATTTATACCTAAGGGCTCTCAGCATTGACAGACATGTCAAACAGGATGGAGGGCAGAGATCTCAGAGGAGAAACACCAGGGAAGTACAATGCTTGCCTGTTACACCAGTGTAGACAGTTATCTCCACTGGCTTGGTGAAAGATATAATAGTTGGATAGTTGATCCTTTGGCTTCAAATAACTTCTTTTCACATCTGCTTTTTATATTGATTCCTAGGTAATCAGTTAGGAGAGGCTGTAAATATTCAAAATCACAGCAGGAAGCTAAACATTGAGTAAAAGGAATAATGTTACTCAATGGCATATGCTTACTGCAAGGTAGAAGAGCATCATGTGACTTTTTTAATAGTTTATCTTAATGATTCAAACAAGAATTGTTTTCACAGCCAGCTACAGCCTTCAGCATTTGTAGAGAGATGGGTATTGGTAGAATATTTTACCAAAAAAAGGACAGAACCAGATACTTTGTGCTTACCTTAATAACTCTGGGCTAGATGGAGTAGCACTGGCAGCTGAACCTTTTGGGAACTAAACAAAGAGGCTGAGATTATCTAGGCTGGTAGACTGAATTTAGTTATCTTTTTAACTCACTTAGACAGACAGCTGAGGACCATACTAGTTTGGACTCCATTTTCCACTGTGACTCAGCATCTTTCATGAGAATGCAGTCCATTCATAAATATATGAGAATGTATACTCTGAAGATGTAGTCAACAAGCTTATAATAAATAATTGCACATTAAATTGTACAAGAGGTCATCTATATAATTAATGGGATGTCTCTTACTTAAGAAGTGTACTTTTTTTTATCCTATTAATGCATTAGTGAGATAATATTTAAAATATAAACAATCAATAGTTCAAATAACAGCATTAATACAAGATCCACAGTAAAGTATGTCACAACGAGTACATGACAATAAATATGACTCAAGTCAAGACTTTGCCAGTGAATATTTTCAGTGCATGTGTAGTGAGTTGACCTTGGCTAGATGCCAGGTGCCCACCAGGATGCTCTATCACTCCCCTTTACAACAGGACAGTGGAGAGAAAATTAGATGCAAAAAAACTAGTAGGTTGAGAAAAGGCAGTTTACAAAAGAAAAGGAAAGCAAAAGTTTATGCATGCATAAGCAAACAGGAAAACAATATCTACTTCCCATCAGCAAGCAATATTCTTCCACTTCCTGGGAAGCAGGATTTCAGCACATACTTCTGGAGCGGTTGCTCCAGAAGCAAAAATGGTAGCATAACAAATGTCCCCCGTTCCTCCTCTCTCCATAGCTTTTGTATCTGAGCTGATGTCATATAATATGGAATATCCCTTTGGTTTATTTGGGTCAGCTATTTTAGCCATGTTGTCTCCCCACCCGGGATCTCACCCACTCCCAGTGGCTTGATAGGAGGCATGGGAGAGAACGTTAGAGAGACAGTGCCAATGCTGTGCCAGTGCTGCTCAGCAGCAGCAAAAACGCTGGTGTGTTATCAGCACCTTTCCAATGAAAAGCACAGCACCAAGAGGGCAGCTAAAGGAAAATGAACTCTATCTCAACCAGGCCCAATACAGCATAATACAGCAAGAGTGAAGTGTGGAGTCCTGAAAAGATTCATATTAATATGAGCAATGGATTAGCCATGAAAATCTACATGGTTAGACATGAAAGGGCTTAACAACACAAAGCAGAAGCAGAGATAGGATGTGACTGACTTTACTGCTCTGAAAAGGATTTGTTTCCAAGCCTGGGAAATGCTGACATGGTTTAATGGGAAATTAAAAACCAAAACAAAAAAAAAATACAAAACAAAAAACACAAACAAACAAACAAACAGACCTCCACATCCTTCTGTAAGCCTAGCACTGTAGCACTGTATATTGCTCAGCAAAGAGGAGTTACAGCCTGAGTGACATCTCTAATGGCACAGCAGCCTAATTTACCATCCCTGTATTGATGAAATTGAAACACAGACAGAAGAATGCTGCTGTTTCCTTTAAAAATGGCATATTCACAGCCTGCCAATTCAGCACTTTCTTTTTTTCCACCCAGGACCAACATGAGCAATTAAAAGTAATTTTTCACTTCATCAATTAAATAAATAGGCAGTTTTGTAATGTTCCTAGTGAGCAGTTGTAAGTACCTGATAATAAAAATAATACCTCAAAAAGTGCTTCATCATTATAATTTTCTTTTTGAACACCTGAATACTAAGAGCAGCCTGCTTGAGTTCCATAAAAAGGAAGGCAAAACCTGTGCAAAACCAGGGAGGTGGAAGAGAATGACAGAAACTCTAAGAAACTCTAGCCCTTGCCTTCCCCCCTGTGGAAGAACAGATATGAGACAGAATAGAGAGCACAGTGGATCAAGATATTCTGGCCATGGTTGGGTACAGACATTGGAATAGGAAATCATAGCTATGAAGGGAAGAGCTGGAAAAGAACTTCATATGTAACTATCAAGGCCTTTGAAATTATGTAGTTTTGTAAGGCTGCCTATCGCTACAGATCCGGGGGGCTGGCTAGCCTTGTCTCCCGGCTGCGCAGTCACGGGCTGCCGTTTTCAGGATGCAAGCAGTCTTCAAATGGTAGAAAGCAGAGAGGCTCTGAAAGCAGGGGTCCCTGACCCCTCAGCGTTGAGGTTTGAAGTAATGGTCCGAGAAGGCACTTTTGCAGAGATGTTTATTCTTCTCAAGGGGGTGCAAAAGAGCCAGCCGGACCCCAATGCCAAAGCTCTTTAAACTCAATCCACATGGGGGTGTTACCATCCGGGGAGAGGTACAATGGGACAGCGTGTGGCCAGCCAGGGATAAACCAAGCCCATTGGGGGGTTAACAAGGAGAGACCACTAGAGGAAAACCAGTTTAACCAACTCAATATTCATAACCACAGTTGCCAAGTAATGTGAACAATACGCTGTTTGTTTTCAGTGGGAAATTTTTGCTAAAAGCTGTGCCTGCCTCGACTGTAACAGTATAAAACTGCACTGTGAAAACAATACCGTGACTTTAATGACTTCAGTGACTTCAATACTCTGACTTCAATAAACGACTTCCACTCTGACTTCTTTTTGCTAGGGCTTTGGCTTTGTTGTTTGGATTACTTTTTGCACGCTTCATTTGATGTCCCATCTCTCAGTCACGTGGTACCCCCTCCCCTCCACTGCTGCCTTCCAAGCTTTTTCACAGCTGTGAAAAGAACCAAAAGCATCCAAAAGCTGAGGCACCACCAAGCCTTGGAAAACAGTACTGGGTAAAACAATACTATGATGCATACATGACTTGTGGAGACCCTCCTCTGCTCCTGCATCCTCTGGTGTGAGCAACAAGAGTAGACCAAAGTCAGCTGCAGGGACCACACGCTGCACCTAGTTTCCAGAAGGTAAGTGACTGTACTCCAGCTAAGCTGCTAACCCTCAAGACTGGAAAAGCGATAAGATATTCCAAGTAACAGAGAAAAAAAAAAGGTCAAAAACTGCTTTGCCCCCCATTCCCCTCAGTGAAAAGATAGCAAGTGTGATTGGTAAACAACTTTTCTCTACTTTTTCTCTCTTTGCCTCTTTTACAGTTTATAAAGTGATTTTTTTTTGGGGGGGGGGTTGGGTTTTGGGGTTTTTTTTGTTTGTTTTTGTTTTGGTGTGTTTTTATTTTTGTTTTTGGTTTTTGTTTTTTTTTTTTGTATCAACATATAACTTCTTTTCAGTTTGAATGACATTTTGGGGAATATTCAAACCTGAATATTCCCCAATTCATGGAGATGAAGGTTCCTCCATAATTAAGTGGATTGTAACATTTAATCATGGGACACAAATCCCTTAAAACTAGAGTGCTGATTCCAAAAAATCAATAAATTGCTAATTTTATGTTTTATCATTTTGTGTTAGAGAAACAAAGCAAGATACCTTTATGACTTTTTGTTTTCTTTGTTTCTTTTTTAGTTTTCAGTAAGTGCCTTGTAAAACGTTGTAGCTGTTCACTTTTTGATTAAATGAATGCAAGGTGCCCCTCAAAAGTGAGGCATATTACTATGGTTAAGAGTTTAAAATAAGGTTCTCCTGAGGCGTAAGGAGTGGGACATTGGAAAATAATTAAAAGAAAGTGCCCCTCTAGAACGAACACCCCTGTGTGTACGTTTTTTATTAAAAGTTTACAAGGTGTCTTTCTCAGGTGAAGGATTGAAATTTGGAAATTAGCTGTAATTTATACAAGATACCCTCTGGAAACAATCACTTCATCTTCATGATATAACTTTTTAAAATATTTTTCCAGAGATAAGGAGTTAATTTAGAAATTACACAACATACCCTCCAGAAAAATCTACCATATTTTTGTGGTAACATGAAACATAATGTACAAACTCTAGTCAATTTGTTGGATGAGTTTGGTGCCAAACCATCTCCTCCAAGAATGGGCACGAAATTACTGGTGTAATATCCAAGCAATTGTTGATCTACTCTCTACCCTGCATGCAGGGGCAAAAGTCAAAAAAGATTAAATCTATCATTTATTCTGTCTTAGGTGATACTATGTTAGCTGCAGTGGAACACAAAGAACAACAAAATGCTGATATGGAATTATTGCTTTGTTATGAGGTTTGGTTAAAGTGTCACAACTGCAACTAGAGGAAGATAAGCCTAACACCTACCTCCTCCAGGTAGAGATAAGAAATCAGAAAGCTACCACCCATGTGCTCTGAGAGGAGTTGCATGAGAGATTAGCAAGCAAGACAAAAAAGAGAGCTAGAGCTGGAGCTATCCAAAGAGACATATCCCCACTCTGACTTAAAATCTTTGCGTAATCAAAGAAGCTGCCAGTCTTACTTACTTTGTCCCTTAATTAAAACAGAATATATATATGAGGGTTCGGATGATGACACACCCTACATAACCATGAAAGAAATTTTATATATGGCTACTGAATTGGTTAAATTAAAAAAGAAATAGAGCCAAACCCTTAAGAGACTGAATATATTTGGAGAGTCTCTCTTACTTGGGGTGACCTATTGCAATAATAAGCAGATGAGACTCAGTTTTTTCAAACAGGGAAGCCCATTCTTTAGGCACATAACTTATTTGTAAGCTCTGGACTGTCCTGTACTTAAGCCAGAACCCCATAAGATTTTATTCCTGCCATTTTAAAGATGCAGAAAAACAATACTCTACCTGGGAAAAGGGCTTCTTTGTGGTTAATACTGCTTTGCAGGAAATAGAGGAAACTATCCACCAACAATCACTAATTTTAAGAGGACATTTTAAAATCACCAAGCCAGTTTCAGCAGGAAAACCATCCCAGATGGGGTGGCCGACCAAGCCTCTGTTCAAAAATGGTACAGTCAAGTTGAACATTGATCAACCACTTCAAGCCTTCAGGGGGGAATTAAGTGTTTCAATCAGTAAATAAAAGACTGATTGCAGTCGGGAGATTGTTAATGGCTAATAGTTTTGAATCACATTACCAATTATCCTCTACCTAGAAACTAAGATACAAGTCTCCACTTACAATAAAGTTGGGACTAAGTGATTTAATGGCCTTACACTTTAACAATTTTAAACTAAGGATTACAGAAAGCAAATCGCCCATCTTAAGGGGTTGTGATGAGCATTTTTGTAGTGCTTATTAGGTTCATAGGTTATGTCAAACAAATAAAAAGCAATATTTATGATATTTGTAAACTCACTCTACTTTCACAGATAAAGCAGAACTTGCGTGCATTAAATTCATCAAAATTACATTGGATTTTTCCTGGTTGAAATTTTGTCTTACTGGTTAATAAATTGATAATTGTATAATGCTTTGACAAAATGTCTTGGATTGAATGACAAGTGTCTTCTAAGGAAGGCAGGAGCCTCCCTCGAAATGGAAAATGTAAACCCCCTCTGTCCAAATTATTATAATTTTGAAATTAAGGGCCTCTCAGGCAAAGATATGGGAATAGGATTAACAGCTCTTTATTAGGAAAATTAAAATTAAAATGCAGTAATAAAAAAAACCCAAACAAACCCACTGACAATGGCAGAATACAGCCCAAACCTGACACCCTCCTGGTCAGGGTGTTGGTAGCAGTCTGATTAAATGGTGGCTGCAGTCCTCCTGGAGTGGCAGTTGTGGTTCTGTTGAAGCAATGATCCTGTAGAAGGGTGTAGTTTTCCTCTGAAGGTCCAGTGGTGGTGTAGATGGGCCTGATCTTTCTCTGGGAATTCAGTGAAGAAAAGGGTATCTTGATGGTCCAAATGTCAGATTTTTATCCAGGTAGGAATGCTTGGCTCCTCCCCCTGGTGGAGCATCTCACAAAGGGATGATGTAATTTTATCAATCATGCAGTGAGACTCAATGGCCCATTATCAGAAGATATTCCTCCCCCCGCCCCCGTTTTCAACAGTTGGTGATAGAATACATACTTCTGGTTACGTACTTCTTGCACTGCAACCCAAGACACCAAAATTAATTTTATATGCAATTCCCACCTTCTGAAATTACACTTTTTACATGTGGCCTTACAGTATTCTTGTATGCAGAAAGACTGCCCAGCAATAGCATCTACAAGCAAAATTCAAAAAAATGCACATCAGTGAAGCACAATAAAAAATTTGGTTCTCACTCTTATTTAAATAAGTTCCTAAATAGATATTATTCTGTTCCTTACATTTGCCCCCCAAAAAAGAGAGGTGCTGCAAACAGAAATACAATAATTTTGGCAATGTAAATCTACAAACAGAAAGAATGAACATTTAAAGCCAGTTTCTACTCCATGATACTGGCTTTTGGTTCTGTGTGAGAGAGATTGTAGTGTTCATCTTTGGAGATTTTCACAACCAAACTGGACACATCCCTTTATAACCTGCCTCAGTGGACTATATATGAACATACAAACTCCAGAGTCATGATCCAGCCTTTGTGAATCTGTGACTATAGCCCACGATCAAAGGGAGCTGCCCAATGATGCTTAACAGGTCTGTGAGGGATATGGGAAAAAGTTAATGGTAATGAAGTGATGTCACATAAAGTTAAAAATTCAGAAAAGTTCACAGTAAATATAAGTTAGTTTTAAAACTAGGACAATAGGGTGCCAGAGTAATACAGCAATGAGGAGTTCCCAGGGAATACCCAAAACATAAGAAGTGAGTACTCAAAAAGTCCTTCTATGCCTCATTCACTGTGGATTTTAACATCCAGAATTTAATTCAGACTTTAATCCTTTTATAAAAAAAGGGAAGTACTCTTCAAATAACACAACACTAAACTTTTTTTTCCATAGCTAAGCAACTCAGTGATTACAGCTAAAATTCGGTTCAAGGAACGACTAAAGAGGAAAAAAAAAGATTAAATTTTCAAATGTTGATAGTTGCAATGACTTATTGATAACAAGTTTAAACAGCATCATAAGTCCATGACAGTAAAACTTGCTAAGAGGGATGGACTTTTTTTATGCTGGGAGCAAGGGTTAATCTCAGAAATCATAAATACTGATGAAAGCTGAGTGCACTGCAAAGCAGGTCCTCCTCCAAATAAACACAGACTTTATTTGTGGAAAATTTTCCTTTGGTGTACACTAGATGTCAGGATTGGACTGAGTGGACGAGCCCATCCATTTCATCATACATTTCTATACATCAGTCTGGATGCCATCCACACAACTAAGTGGTAAGCTTAGGAATTATTTTTGTGAAGCATCTGGTATTCACTAGAAGCCATCTGCACAAACATCCTCTCTCCTCCACTTGGCAGTATTTATTTCAGCCAAAAGCCCCGGACTTTGGAAGACGAAAAAACATTCCGAGATTTCTTTCCAATACCAGTGAGTGTCTGGCAGCATTCTTCACCTTCTCCAGCTCCAGGGAAAAAACTAATCAAACAAAGCCTCTGAACCACTTGGCTGAACAGCCACTTTCTGGAGGCAACTCTATTAAACGGCAGTTCAGCACAGCATGGATTTAGCTGGAGGAAAGTGAGAGCAAAGGAACCTGATCAGAACTCCATTAAATTTTAGAAGCCATAGGCACTCTCCATGACTCAACAAGCTGAGTGGTGCAGCTGACACTCCTGGAGGACAGGATGCCACCCAGAGGAACCTGGAGAAGCTTGAGAAGTGGACTAGTGAACTTTATGATGTTCAACAAGATCAAGTGCAAGATACTGCACCTGGGTCAAGCAACCCCCCGTATCAACACACGCTAGGCAATGAACAGATCACGTGCAGCCCTGCTGAGAAGGAATAGAGGGTGCTGGTGGTTGAGAGGCTGGATATGCAGCCCAGAAAGCCAACCATGTCTGAGGGCTGCATCACAATCTGCATGACCAGCTGGTTGACAAGACGTGATTCTACCCTTCTGTTCTGCTCTGTTAAGATCCCATCTGCAGTGCTGAGTCCAGCTCTGGGGTCCCTGGCACAGGAGGAACATAGATCTGTTCAAGCAGGTCCAGAGGATGGCCAGGAAGATGATCAGAGGGCTGGAGAACCTCTCCTAAGAATACAGGCTGAGAGACCTGTGGTTGCTTGTCCTGGAGAAGCGAAAGCTCAAAGATGACATTTTAGCACCTTCCAGTATCTAAAGTTGACTTACAAGGGAGCTGGAGAGGGACTTTCTACAAGGCATTCAGTGATAGGACAAGGGTGAATGGTTTTAAACAGAGAGAGTAGGTTCTTTACTTTGAATGGTGAGATACTGGAACAGTTTGTCCAGAGAGGCTGTGGATGCTCCATCCATGAAAGTGTTCTAGACCAGCCTAGATGGGGCCCTGCATATGCAGCAGTTGTCCCTGCTCATGTAGAGGTGTTGGAATGAGATGATATTTAAGGTCCCTTTCAACCCAAACCATTCTCAGAGTCTCTGATGACATCTCATGTATGTCAATTCATTACCCTGTGCCTTGACTACATAGCAGTACATTCAAGATGATCACTTACCTCTGCCTCATGGCAAAGAAGAGAGTGTGGACCAGGAGAGCAAAGACAAAAATTTCCCCTTTGTAAGATGCTAGTGACAGAAGAATAATAACACAAATAAACTATTGATAACAATGAAAGAAAAAAATAAAGAGGCTTCTCTTTCACTCTCCACAAGTGACCTTGTGCTATCCACTTGCTGTCCACAGGCAGAACTCAGTTAGGTAAAGTGTCCTGTCAGGAAGAAATGACACGGAAAATGTGTTTGGAAAGACAATGTAATTTTGCATATATACATACATATATGGATACAATACATGCAGTATACAGCCTATTTGAGTAAAACATTTTAGGGTATTCTACAAGCAAAATGCAGTTCTTAGAAAATTCCTAGAGATAAATCACATTTCATAAGCAGGAGGCTTTAAAGTGCATTCCTTGTGTTTAGACAGTGACCCAGTCCTGCTGCTGGAGTAACAAGTGGTTAAGGTCAATGTCAGAAACATGAAGCACAGAGTACAAAAGATGAAAATAACTGAAACATGGTGACATCAGAGTACTTGGGCAGTGAAGATGTCTAGCAAAATATTGTAAAAAGGTGTGAGATCTTGAGACGAGTGCACCTAGAATTGCAGTGGTCCTCTCTTAAGGGAGTGAAGGGCATCTGTAGCACTGGGAAAATACCTTGGCTTTTTTCATGTGACAACCAGCCTTGATTTTAAAGTGACCATCATGCACTCGTGGTACATACACCAGCTGGTGTAGTTTTAATGCTGAACATGATTGCAAACTCGTAGTGTATAACTATGCTAATTAACAGTGAGCAAATTTTTAGAAATATAAATACTAGAATTGGTAGGTGGCAGGGATACTTCTAATAACACTTCTAATAAGTGTTCTTGACACTCTAAGTATTCTTAACCTTGACACTCTTTGGAGGAGCCATCAATGGTTTTCTCCATTTTCCAAGGTCCTGATCCAAAGAATGTCAAAACTACTGAGTAGTCATGGATTAAAAGAGGAATGCAATATATGATCTTAAGATGGGTAAATAGCTAGTTAACAATGGAGAGAAACCCAAAAATGCATAAAAAAATTAAAAAGTGTGATGAAATGGTCAGGATTCATAGTAAAGAAGGATTGTTGCTTCTGCTATTCAATGTGCTTCTCCAGAAGATGTGATTTGGAAAAGCTGTTGGTGGAAGAAAGCAAGTGGGGAAGAGAAATGAAGAAAAGTGAAGAAGTAGAAAAGAGGAACTTCAGTTTACTTAGCAAATCCACCAATTCAGTCTTGGTTAGTGCAGAAAGATGCATATAGAGAGAGGCAACACTAACTCCACAAGTTCATGTTTGTACTTGGTCTAAACATTAATTAGGATTTTTTATTGAGAATTCTACAGAAACTACTATTCAGTCCTCAGGAAGGTTCATAATGAAAGTACAACTTTAAAATCTATTTAGAAAAGTGTAGAAGGTATAGCAAAAAGTGTAATTACATTATTGTAAGCATTTCTGGTATACCTGCAACTTGAGCAATATGCAGTGCTTGTTCTTTCCTTTCAAAATGAGATTAAAACTAATAAGGATATAGAGAAGTGCAGCAAGGAAAATTAAAAGTAGAGTAGGTTTACCTGTGAGAAAAGTAAAAGAAGACTTCAATGGGACAGTTAATGTAGGATGTAAATCACCAGGGGCTTGAGGAAAGAGGACAGAGAGCTATTTGCCACCATTTCTCAAAGTGCAAAATCTGGGGCAAGAGGAACATGTTTAACTGTGAAACTTAGGCCTATGGGCCACTGTGTACTGAAAGAATGCATGGGATCAAATTCAACTAAATTAATGCCATAAAAGACAATCAGTGTTATTTAACATTCAACAGAATTTGAGCAAAGAACATTTTTAATGTTGTGCTATATGTTCTTTTTCTGTTGAGTGAAGTGAGAGGACTCTGTACGCCAGCCTCCTACCTGCATCCTCCTGAATACCTATTATGCTGTGACAGGAGGACATTTATTCTCAGTACTGTTAGGCAAGAAAAAAATTCCCCATGTTGTCTCAAATAGGAGTTGTTTTAACTGGTAGGCAGAAGGTCACATTGAGAACACCATAAGGAAATCAACAATCTAGGAAAGCATTGACTTATTTTGACAGGAGGTAAGTCACATACAATTATTTTGTGTGTGTAATTCTTTGAAGGTAACAGACCAATATTTTAGTACTAAGTAAGCATATGCTGCAATAGTAAGGCTATTGAAGTAATTTCTAACAAAATGTCCATTATATTGTATAGTTAAATCATACACTTGGTTTTAGTTAGAATTGCAGCTGCTGTCAGTGTAGTGTGGCCTATGAAATGATTCCACAATGTTCTCTGTCTGCCATTCCAGAAGAAGCCTCTTTATCTCTTCTGCTATTTCCTATTCCAGCTCTCGGAAATATGTTGAATTTTCTTCATTCTTCTCCTCTCATCAAACACCTTAACTCTCACTGGATATTCCTCCAATTTCTTGTGTAAGGCAGGAAAATAGTTTCCTGGGTTGTGAGTAGGCCTTCTGAGGTGATGATGTTGAGGATTGATGGCTGGTGGTGACAAAGGAAGAATAATCATGGTTACTGTGCCTAGTTTTCACTCACTTGTGGAGAAGAAATGGATTCCTCAGAAGCTGTATCCATCCTGCTCAGCACAACCTGCCTGTGCAAAGGAGAGTTTCTCAGCCTGAAAGCCAGGATTCTTTTGGTTTAATGGGTAGTTACAGACAGTTAGGAAAACATTCACAGATAAAAAGGGTTTAAAATATAAATCATAAATATAGATGTAAAACTCTAAAATGGAACATAGGCATCTCCAAAACTGAAAGTATGGCAATTATGCACTACAGAATACTGGATCTTGAAATCATGCCCTTATTTTGACATCTCAGAAGACTACATCAACACAGGAAAGAATATTCTCATGTTTAGAAAACAAGAGTTTAGACAAGTAGATGAAACTGCCAAAACTAAATGAAGAAGCAACTATACTTACTTTTCTAGATATATAGTGAAACATTGTTTTCAAAATATTGTTGGTCAAGGTAATTTTAATTTTAAATTAAAAATTTATTTATTTCAATAAATTTGAATTGAGATAATGTTTTCCAGAATTCAGCAATAGTTGGATCTGAGGCATTTTATCTGATTTTCCAATAAACTACAGGTCATTATGAAAGCTGGAAGTGGCCTACATATGAATCTGACCATTCTCAACTTCTTGACTGTTTATTTGAACCTACATCTTGTTTTCTTATCTCTTTAACATAGGTAGACTAAAAAATTAAACATGACCATGAACAAAATATTTTCATCTTATGCTTAGTTATTATTTGCAAAATAACCAATTGAATAATTTGTATGATAAGGATTTAAAAAGGAAAGTCATTGTTCTTAGCAGGAATCCTAAGAAGCAAAAAAGATTCCACTGAACTAACTGAGCTAACATTACTGATTTAAATGTTACAAGTCACACTCCCATCTTGCTAAACTCCTTGAGTGATTAATCATACCCTAAAATGTTTTGGGAAACAAAAAAGCTATGGATTTTCTAAACTTCAGAAATGCACATTCAGTTTTCCGCATAGTTATAATCCTTCCTCTTCTCAACTAGATCAGTTTCATATTCATTAAAAGGTTGAAAATAACCAAGAGTTATTTTTATTTAACCAAACAATAAATAGTTTTTAATTAAAAGTTTTTATTATTTAACCAAAAACCACTGTGCTTTGAGGCACATTCACTTTTTTATTAATTTCATTTTCTGTACTCAGCATGGATTCAGCCAAACTGTTACTGGATTTTCCATTGCTCAGTGTGGGAAAATATTCATTGTTACCTGCAATTTTATTGGAGATTTTGCCAGAAGAGATGACTTTGCTAATAGATTTAAGGGGGTTTATCCAGAACAGTGAGAGTACCATTTATCATCTTCATAGAGAATAGACAAAGGGGATTCATGACATTTAACTTCTTAAGCCTTTAATTCATCAAAGTGATGGGCAGAAGACTGTCAGGACTCTCGAATTCTTTTTCCAGATTTCTCACTGACTTCTTGTGTTACCTGGACTATAATTTTCACTCCAGTTTCTCTGCATGTAAAATGGGAATAAAAATGACAATATTCACCTCACAGGGTTTTGATAAGGGGCTTCAATAGGTTGTGATTATCAGGACTTTCATACATGGAGTGATGCAAGTATTTTTTTTTTCCTCTTTTAATTTAGGGAAAATAATTCTTTTTTAACATCATGTCTATCATCAAGGCAATGAAAGCAGAGAAAACTTATTTAGTAGAACGATGTTGGTAGTGCCAGTTTAGACTAGCATAGTTACACAAGTAGCGTCACACAGATAGACTGTGTGTTGTCCAGACACTAACTAAGCAAGGAGGCTGAGTAGATTAGCCACTGTTTGCTCTGACCAGTGGGATGTGCAACCCACCGTCTTATAGATGTAACCTCAGATTTGGCTAGGGTAGCAAGCATACAGTACTTCCTCTTAACCCTTCTTTGGTACAACTCTTTCTTTGATTCTTAGAGAGATGCCATTGGATATAAACACCTGGGCGTATGTCTACATCACACCTTGATTTGCATACCAGATGAAAGAAAGAATGTCAGAGCTGATGCTTAGTAGACATTGCACATAAAAATCGAGCCTAGTCTGCTGGCAAAAATCATCTTTCTCCCTTTTGCAGCCTTTGTCAAGAAAGGAGGTTTTCTGCTGTAATTATCAGAAAGATCTACAGGACAGAGGAGCAGAAGAACCAAGACTGTGTTTCATTAGAGTGATTCAAGAAGTGGTCTAAACTTGGAGAGACAGTCTCCTAAGAGTGTTAAGAAAATCTGTGGTTATACAAAATTCACTTTCATCCAATGAGACACTTCAACAAAGTTCAAAGATAGCCATTTCTTGGTCAATCACTATGACACTAGAGAGCTCTCCTCTGTCATCCCCTGTGGAGCCAGGAGCAGAAGCTGTAAGAAATGGGATGCAGAGATGTTACCAGGGTTCCAAGTGCTTTGCAGCACCCACTGGTGTCCTGCCAGGCATGGGAAGAATACTTCCCCCAGAAGGGCCTGTGACCCCTGAGATTGCTCCAGTCTGAGGGAGAATAATGTTTGGTCATCTCCTGGGAGGTTTGATCAACCTGTAGGATAATGTGGAGTGGATTTTTCTCACATACTCAGGGAATGGTCAACCTCTAATGCTGGGGTCAGGAAGCAATTTTCCCCCTGGGCAGATTTGCACTCATTCCTTGGGGGTTTTTGCCTTCCACTGCAGTATCAAACGTGACCACTGGTCAGGCTCCTCCAGTCCCTTTTAGTCAGGTTGCTGCCTGCTGCTCGTGCACCATGAAGACAGCCTGTTGTGCCCCACATCCATTCTTCTTTTATCTTCTTCTTTTGTGTCATTATTACTGAAACTAATTATTCATATTGTCTTCAGGAAACAGGGTTTGATTTGCCTGTGTTCCTTCCGCTGCTTTCTGTAGCTCTGTTAGACTGACAGACTGCAAAGGATGTTTTTTTCAAACTAAAGTGAGACACATCACCCAGCTCCTGGCTACATATGGGGATTATGTTAACACTTGTGACCAGGAGCTATGTGAAATGTTTCAGAAAACTAACAATAAATAAGCCCCCAAAATAAAATCCTGATTCCAGTTATAGCCTTTGTGTTATGTGTCCTTGAAAGCATTTTTTGTGCTTAAAAACCCATGACATTTCAGGCAAATAAAATTGCTTTTCACCATTTAAGTTGTGGTGCACAGGGAATAAAAAAAGAAATAGAAAGAAACAGGAAGAGAAAGAGAAAGAAAGAGAAAGAGAACAGAGCATGTTACTCCTAGAATTCTGTATGACAAACTAACATCCAGGTCTGAGGGCTCTATCCTGGAGAGCAGCTCTCTGCAGTGCAGGTCCCAGGCCCACCCAGGAGATGGGGACAGAGATGGGCACACCTATATCAGGGTTCAGACAGAGACTGAAAGTCCCAGGCTGAGCTGGGATCAGCCCTGGATCCTTGGCAGAAGATTGTGGTGGTCTTGGGTAAGGCTGGTCCTAGACACTGAGGCCTATGTGCACTTCCATGACCATTGACAGAACTAGACCTCCAAATTCTCCAAGCTACAGAAATGAAAATATGGTCACTCAGTGATTGCAAATAATAATAACCTACTGTGCTTTCAATGTCCCTACTGTGCTTTCTCATCACACTTAGTCCAAGTTCCTGGGAGAAATGTTTAGTTCAACCTCTTTGCACTCAGAAAAAGGAGTCATTCCAAGAGGCAGCAGATGTGTCCATGGCCTTTGGGCTCCCTATGGTGCTGTGATATGCCGTTGAATTGCTAGTAGACTCTGGTTTCACCAGTGGTCAAGTCAAGGTAGAAACACTGTCAGGGCTCTCTCCTGTATGCAGCCACCTCACCTAATAAAACTTGACTAGCTGTGTGACCTCTCGGGTGATTCTTCCTCTCTTACAATTAAAATTTGCAAAGGTACAGATTCAAAATACAGCAGTGAGGCAGACTGACCAACCTGCTGGCAAAGAGATAGAAGGGATCATACACACAGATGCCTTTTTTGGTCACCCTCACTCCTTTAGAAGTAATATTAAAGAAAATGTGATAAAACTTTCCCTTTTAACTCAAGATGCTGAATGCAATTTGCACAAAACCCAGCAAGACAATAACATTTACTCAATTAGAAAATTGTGTGCATGTGTTAACAGCAGACTGTTTCTTTACTATATGTTAGTGGTTGCTTCCAGCAAAACCAACCCTCCCAAAACAAGATATATATAGAGAGCATAGAGAAACAGCACAATGGCTGTAAACAAAATATGTCATCAGCACTGGACTACATGCATGGAAAACACTGTACTATTATCTACTCCCCAGAACATACTGTAAATAACTCCACAGAAAGGGCTGATTTGCAAACTATACCAGAGCAGAGCAAGCAGATTGCTGTATAAGTCACAGTAACAGGGCATGGGTAGGAAGTTACCAGTGCTAAAATAGCCAAGTCAGAAAAACCTCTACTCTGTCCCTAATCCAATTGGTGCCAAAACATACACTGAGGTAGTAGGTCTCTAACAAAGAGTGAGAGATAAAACACAGGCTAGTTATTTCTGGAAGTGCCAGACAGAAGGCACCTTCCTATAAGTTAAAGTAATATTCTCACAGTGAATGTTGCTGTTGCAAGCAAGGCATGACAGGTAACAAATCCATAGTGTCTTTTTGCAAAAAAGGAATGCTATTAAGTTGATTGCTCCCCTCTTTTAAAGGTGAATGCTCCCTATCACTATTTTTCTAACCAAAACAGATAACAGATCCCTGTGTAGGGAGATATATTTAAGCAGATTAAATGTTATCATTAAAAAAAATTAAGAAACTGGGCACAAAATAAGAATTTAAGCAAGGTCATTTAGCAAGTCATAATGAAGGGACTGTACTTGGCAGCTGTGAGAGACTGGAAAGATTGATGTCTCAAGATATTTTGAGGTGCATTTATGTGGGGAAAGGGTCAGGTTGAGCCTTGCCCTGGCTAGGCAATGCACTGCCCTGTACACCTTACCCCCCTGGAGCTTGTACCTCAGCCCGGCAGAACCTGCCAATCCCCAGAGTCAATGTTTCTTGCCCACCTCTGGGGTCCCCTAATCAAAGTCCTGAGTGGTGAAATGACCAGAAGTCCCTGGGGGAATGGGCCGAGGAAGGCCAAGGGATATTTAAAGTCAGACATGAGGCGATCACGTCTTCACCCTCTCACCTCTTGGAATTTCTATCTAAACACAACTGGAACTCAGAATTTGGTAGCTATGTGTGTGCTTTTCTATATCTTTTCTATTTTCTCTCTCTTTCTTCTTGTAATTCACTCTTCTTGGTATTTTCAGGTAACTTAAAACAGAATGGGCTTAGAATTTCATAAGTCAAAGGGCCAAGTTAATGCTTTGAGAAGTGTTTTATGCTGATTGAATGTTGTACTAAACCTCTTGCCAAATTTCTCTGATTTCTCAAAGTTGCCAGTAAAGTATTTTTTGTTATTTTGACTTCTTGAGAATATCTTGTAGGTATTTTTCCCATGCATCTAACTCAAGAGTACATGAACAACCCTAAAACCTGTTCAAAACCTCATTGAGCAAGTTGTTTGGGGCCATACAGCTTTATGCTAAAACCTTCTCTTCTACATTAATACCCCTGACCTGTTTGCTATAATGGTGGCCTGCAGGCTCAGAAGTACTGCACATGAGGGATGTGCAATTTGCTGTTTGCAGGTTCTCATTAATGGATCAATGCATTAAAAGTGGGATAGAATTGGAGAAATTATTGACAATAACCCATTGTCTCATTAACAGATCAACAGGTTAAAAGTGGGATAGAGTTGGAGAAATGAATGAAGTGTCCTGTGTAAGCATTGCTTATTAAAAATAAACAAAAGACCAATGCAAATATGCTGAGGTATAAAAATGAGTTAGTTTTAATATTAGATCAGTTTACATTACATGAGAATTATAGGTGTAGTGAGATATGAATACTTCATTCCTTAATCTTTTCCTTGAAACAAGGTTTTTCTTCAAAAAGCAAGACTTCTCCATGATCTCTCCAAAGAGCAAGACCTCTAAATGCCACTGGCAAGAAAATCCTGAGTGATCCAAAGAAATAGCCTCTTTAGAAGGATGCTCTGCCTATGTGGGCAGCTTTACCTTTGCCCTATTCGCAAGTTATCAGCAGTGGATGGAGAAGGGAAATCAAGCTGCTTTTGGCGTTGTAGAATGCTGAGACTAGTGTGACTCAACAATCACGAGGTTAAACGTTCAAAATGTTTCCTGACAGAAACTGGAACCAGTGAGGACAGACAAAATTTCCAATAAAGAAACTTTGGATAAACCAAAAAGTTATAGTATTGATAACTTGTCTAAAGCTGCTGAGCTGCAGTGTGCTGTTCTTGATGTAGATACTTTCACAGATTGTGATTTCAGTCAAGAGAAAAGTAGAATGGTGAAACTTACCTCAGGGTCCTTAAATAAGCTAGTTGAATTCTCTACCTCAGTTTCCCTATCTTTAGAAATTACATTGGTAATGACACTAACTTCTCCCAGAAAGCGAGTGGTAAGAAATAATGGCTGTCCAAGCAACATTCCCACTATGATTAAAAAAAAGCTTGATTATTACTAGGACTCTCTGGGGAGTCAGACCCTGAAAAGTAAACAGCAAGCACCATGACTACATCAGATGTAAAAAGCATGAAAAAAACCCCAAAAACCAAACCTCTATAACATGAATTCAAATGGAGGGGAGATCTCATTGTTTATATTTGGTAATGGGATGAACATACAGAAACTCAGTTACAAAAAAACTGGAAATGTTGAAAAATGCTTTAAAGACCACAAGCCTCTTCTTTCAAATCAAGAACTAACAATAAGTACATATTGTTAATTATTAGTTTTAGAACAATTGAGAATATTTGCCATTACTTGGTGTCATTCATTTTGGTTTTCCATTTTTTTTTTCTTATGAATCTTAACAAGCCAAACAGGTTTCTTCATTGCTCTACCCACTCAGTCCCAGGAGCAAACTTGCACTGAGTTTTGTTTCCAGCCTGTATTTTAACTTGTTTTCTATTTCCTGAATATAAAACATAGCAAAACAACCTGCCTTTTTTCTTCCTTGAAAAATATTAGAGAACAGGGGTCTTTTGTTCATCTTAATTCAGCTCAGGAAAGACATCTCTATTATCAGTTCTGCTTATATAAACAAACTCTAAAGTTTATTGTCAACCTCATATATAGAATTTGCTGCAAAATGCCAGCTGAGAAAAGGTTATTTTATAAGACTAAGATCATTGAATTTGGTTAATTTCCCCTTATTGCTCCTACCAAGAGGTTTAATGTTTCTTAACTTTATTTAAAAGCTAACCCTGTCACTGTAGGATTAGCCACAAGAGCAGTGAAATCTACTGTCACAGGTAAGCCACAGTGCCCACCCTTCCTCCCTACTGAAGGTAGGCAGTGCACTAGGGCATGGCTTTGAAGTGCATCACCAGAACAAATTCTCTCATTTATAAAACTCAAAAAAAAAAAAAAAAAAAAATGTAATCAGCTCCTGCCACAACAAAAGAAAGAAGGTGGCCCCATGCTGATGCACCACCTTTACACAAGATGTCCTGTGTATGGTGAACCGTATAATGTTTTTGTTGTTTAATCATTCCCAGATGCTGCCCTGGGACTAGCAGACCTTCACATACAATGTCCTTTGATTTCAGTGCAACTAAATGAGTGGTCAGGCCCTAAGTATTATTTTGCCCTAAGCTTATTTGCAAATGCAATGACTTTTGTCTCTCAAGTAAGAATAGGGAGGAGAAAAGCGTAGCGAAATATTACTTGTGAGAATCTGGGCCTATAGAAAACCAGAAGACCTGGTAAAAAAAACTAATGAACACTACAAAAACAATAGCAAGGATTTTTAAAAATTGCATATAAAAGTCTACAAAAATATCACCCAAACAAGAAGAAAAGCAAAATGCTTACTCTGTCATTCTACTTCTAGATTTTATTGCTAGAAAACCCCAATGACCATAAGTAATTTAGTCTGATAGGTGCACTCCTACAACCAACAGCAAAGACACTGGAATTACGTATATTCCTCCTGCCACAGGATAGCATCTAAACTCAGGGTGTTGTGCTTGGAAGACAGCAAAATAATACAAGATGCCAAGAGTGTGTTATGAAAATTGTGAGTGTGTGCTATCTTGTGCTTTAGTATAAGGGTAAATAAATTTGCTAAAACTGAATTTCAGATCCTCAGCCGGCTTGCTTGGAAGTAGTTGTTTTATTCTACCTGGTGGTAAAGTCCTCAGAGCAGGATGAGCTGATGCCTCAAAACAGGCCTGCATCCTGGTCCTGCTTGGGTACAGACCAGAATCCTCTGTGCTTACTAGGGATCAAAAGAGATGTTTCAGCAAGAGGAAAGCAGTCTCATCAAGTGGAAGTGCACAGAGAACATTTAATTTTAACGGAAAATAATGGCACTGGCAGTGGTCACCTGTGCTGCTTCTGTGCTGATCTTGCTTTTACACAGTAGTCAGACATGAAAAGGCATATCTGGGATCACAAAACTTTTCTACCCATGGGAGCAGGAGATGCCTCATATTAGGATGTACAACTGACACTTATCTGAGACTGAGAAAAGCTGCTGGTGTTGTGGGTAACAGAAATGGAAAAATCCTCTGTACTCACTTCAGAGGGAGATAAATTATGAAAAGTGAAAGCACAAAGTTTTTTTCCTCCTTTCTCTCTGGCCAGCATTTGGTCCCTGGAGTACTTTGCATGTAGTCAGTGCCACAAGGCTCCTTCTCTTCCTCAGCCAGCATGTTTCTGCTTTTGAATAATGATGTTGAGACACTATGCTCTGAGATCACCACTGGTTCAACACATGAAAGCAAAATATCATTCTATTTTTAATTATTAAGTGAGGTGATGGATTTAAAAAGTGTAAAAGAAAATAACTTGATAATGATCTAATTTTCTGAGTATAAATGGCTAACCTGTGGTATAGATCATCAAAGGATGAGTAATTTCATTTTTAAAAAATTAAATGTGAGGGAAAAGGAGAAAAGAAATATTTAAGACAATCTCACAAGCTCCTGGAAATATACTATATTATTATAGTTAAAGGAAAATGAGTACTGTACTTGTCAGGCTCCATCTTTACTAATTTGAAGAGGTTATTTTGCTTTTCAATTAAAAGACAGATTTGGGAGTTTTGTGGTTTCAATTTGAAACCAGGCAGAAACACTAATTTCTGTTCTGCTTTGATTTTTTTTGCCAATTTAAAAGTTTTCAATTAAGAGCAAAGAAGGCTTAAGCTTAAAAGTAATAAGACTTTATTAACTAATACTAAAAGAAAGAAAAAAAAAAAACAAGAATGAGGATGGAACCTTCAAAACACTCTTCCTCCCTCTCCACACCTTCTTTTCTCCCAGCTGACAATGTAAAGAAAACAACACTCAGAAATCTCAATCAGTTTTCCACCTCTAAAACAGTCCTCTTCAGTTTATCTAGGGAGGGGAGCACCTCTCATTCGCCATGGCAAATTTCCCCACAAGAAAACAGTTCTCTTGTAAATCCATTCTTCATGAACATGCAACCGCCCAGATCCTTTTGCGTTCATGAAATTCCTCCCATGTTCACAGTTGTGTCTCTGGGCCACATCAATGTATGAGGTCCTAGTTTAAAGATAAACATGTTCAAAACAAAGGTTCTCTTTGTCTTTGGGACCACCTTCACCTCTAAGGAACAGAGATTCACTTCTTTTTTGAGGGCAAAGAGTCTTTATCACTTCATCTCTCTGTTCAACTTCTATGAAATCCATAGTCCCCTCAGCATTTCACTCCTTTGCTCAGATCTACAATTTGAACTCTTTATCTCCTCCATACTTCTTTATGGTTTAAAGGAAATATTTCAATATGTTATAATCAACCGCCATAGCTTGTAAGAGTCTTTTATAGCTCAAAAGCAACTTCTCACACTCCTTGCACTTGGACTTGTACTCTTTCTTGACTGACTTTGATGCTTCATGTGGTCTTTACACATCTACATTCTAATTTCTCTCACTGGAGAGAGGATGGAGGTTTTCTAAGTTCCATCTGTGTACCGATGCACTGAAAGGAGTTAACAAGAAACAGCATCTGGCCACGGTAGTCCATGGTGTCATGTTTCAAAGCCATACTGGGGGGGGCTCTCAGAGGGATCAGGCCCAGAAGGCAGACACGGGAAAGTTGGACAGATTTCTGAAATTCTTTTCCACCCCTCGGTCTCATCAGGTGCTCCAGCCTGCCTTATCACACCTCCCCCCCTCTCTCACCAGACACAGTAAAGGCAGGGTTCAGCTCAGGCTAGCAGTAGAGTAAATTCTGTGCCAGCAGACGTTTCCCAAATCAGCTGGGTCTGCCTGGCCCGCGTGGCCTTCCCCTCCCCCGCACTGGGCCACGGCCGAGAGAGGGGAGAGGTGTGCTCGCTCCAACAGCCGGAAGGAAAGAGTTTCCCTGGCTTTCTTTCAAAGGTAATAAGAACTAGAAAATGCTTTCCCATTAGTCCAATAAAATGCCAATCTTTTACCTGGCCAGTCTACCACTTTCTTGGGCTGGTCAAACTAGGACAAGGAGCCATTGTAGAAATTGCAAGGACTAAAAGCAAATTCAGGTAGCATTTACCTTTAGCTAGTTGAGCTTATGTACCTTCTGATTATAAAGGAGCGTAATGCTATCAGTTATCTAATTTGAGATATATTTGCTTCCAGACTGAGCTCGTAAGGTGGTAATGCAAACATTACAAATACACATGCAAATTTTTCATACTCAAAGGACAGTTTGCAAAAAACACCACCAAATACAATTCTTCTCTAGCATAACCAACTACGTCTTGGAAAGCTTCTGTCCAATCTCAAAATTTATGCATGAAAAAAGAAACACCCAGAGAAAGGTATTTGCATCCTTAACTCACCCATCAGGAACCAGGTCCCCAAAGGTCAGATTCATTCTGATGCTAAACATTCTGCTGTATAAATAGGAATATGTTTATTTCCAGCCTGAGCTATACAAAAGGCTGCAGCTCACTTCAGTCCACTTGATTGACTAATCTGAAAAGTTTTAAATCTATCTAAAATTGCAAAATTTTTTTGTTGTTTTTTTTTTTTGTTTTGTTTGTTTGTTTGTTTGTTTGTTTGTTTGGTTTTTTGGTGTTTTTTGTTTTTTTTTTATTTACTACCTATTTTATTACCAGGGTTAGTTTCCCTGACCTATATTTTTTCTCAAGCATGGAAAATATTAGTGACATCCCTAATCTGTTGCTCTTTGAGCCATTTAAATAATTAGTAAGATAAAATGAAGCACTAAGATGCTGATGAGACACTAGAGCAGGTTGCCCAGAGAGGCAGTAGATGCCCCATCCCTGGAAACATTCAAGATCAGGTTGGATGAGGCTCTGAGCAACCTGACTTAATGGAAGATGACCCTGCACATTGCAGGAGGGTTTGGAATATATGGCTTTTATATATCCTCTACGTCCCTTTCAAACCAAACTATTCTAATATTATGATTCTCTGAAAACATAATGACAATTCTTATATAGTGTGTTCAGGAATCTAAGCACTGTCACTATGAGTCCAAGGTCTGCTAGTTGCCTGAACACCAGTCCAAGATAAAGAACAAAACACTGATAATTACAATGGCATCCTCTCTGTTTTAGGAGAATAAAGTGCCTAGATTCTCCCTCTCAAACTGTGCATCAGTTTCTGGGAAGCAGAAGACATGTGGTGCTCTTTCAGCTAAGCAGAGCTTTCTGAGAGCACCAGCAGTCTCTGTGCAGAGGTGAAAGAGTGTCATCTTTATCACACAGCCTCTTAGCCGGTGCTGCCCTCTGCAAAAAGCACTCAGGGACCAGAAGTCTCCTTTGTGCCTACAGATGGGTGCTTCCATATAATTCTGTAAAATTTCAGCATGAGGCAAATGATATGGACCCAATATTTGCAGAATTTTTAGCGTACCCATTACTTATGTAGTGTTATTGAGGATGGAAAAGAAAGGCATCTGAAAACACAATTTCTATACACCTGGGGAAAGTTAGGGAAAGATGTAAAAACAAAAATCCTTTCTCACATTATAAACACAGGCCATTAGCTGATGAACACCTAATCCTTTTCCAGTTTTTGATTGACTCCTTTGTGGAATAAAATAAGACAAAGCAGCTATGTATTTTTTAATTTTTTAAAATTATTTTTTACATATTTGAACAGTTGCTGCTCTCTAGTTTAACTGGGCAGTGTCAAAAAATACCATACTTTGGCTCATGATGCAACAGAGCAAGGCTGCAGAGAATTTCAGGAAGGTGAGGGGGCAAAGTAAGGAGGCAACCCCACAAGAGATGCTTTTACCTGGTGCAGTCTCTTTTTAGGGTTTCGATTCCTAGATTTCACTTTGTCCTGGGTTGAAGTATATTCTATCACCATCTTCATGAACTGTTGAAACCAGGTGAGGCAGTGCTCCCTGCCTCCCCCACTCTGGATTATCTTCTGTTAATGGACCCATCAGCACCTTGCCACATAACTCACAGATAACTCCCTCCTGGACTATCTCCTGTTAATGGGCCCATCAGGCCTTATCACATCACTCACCATCCCATTGTGAGATGCTCCGTCTAGAAGGAAAAACCAAGCATTCCAGCCCGGATATAAGCTGAGACTCTGAACACCAGAGCAGTGCTTACCTACTGGACTCCCAGAGGACAAGAGCTACTGCTGGATCTTCAGACCCATTATTTCTACAGGATCACCGCTTCATCAGAACCACTCTGCTCAGACTGCTACCACCATAGAGTGTCAAGTTGTATTCTGTCTTTGTCAGTGTTCTTGTACTACTGCATTTACTTACTTCTTTTAATTTTTTTTCTCCTATAAAATTATAATTCTGACTTACGATCTCCCACTGGTTTGATTTCAAACTAGTACACACTTTCACTTTATAAATTTTCCCAGCTAATAGATTTCACTTCTTTTTTTTTTAAAAGACAACAAAAATAATCTAAAAAATGCTAATAATGCACTATAGCTTAAAAATGCAATATAGCTATTAGCTTTAAATAAGTTAAAGGAGGAGACACTTAGGCCTATCTCTGACTGTCTGTGTATTAAAAAACATTTTGCTGTATGCCTGTGTGCTGAAATCATTAACTTTCCTTATAGCATCTCTTCTAGAACAGCTAGTCTGATTTGCAGCTCCCAAGAGTTATCAAATCTACCACTTTCTTTATTGGCTCCTGCCAGTACTGAATAATCAAGAAAAAATGTTTTCCAGCCTGATTTCTCACCTTTGTGCCAGTGCAAAGAAGAAAGAAAGAAAAAAGAAAGAAAGAAAGAAAGAAAGAAAGAAAGAAAGAAAGAAAGAAAGAAAGAAAAAGAAAGAAAGAAAGAAAGAAAGAAAGAAAGAAAGAAAGAAAGAAAGAAAGAAAAGAAAGAAAGAAAGAAAGAAAGAAAGAAAGAAAGAAAGAAAGAAAGAAAGAAAGAAAGAAAGAAAGAAAGAAAGAAAGAAAAAGAAAGAAAGAATCTATCAGAAGGTGAAGAAAAAGATAATAGTTTTTTCAAAAGATGTTATTTTTCTACTGTGCATAATCTAAGGCATCTTTAGCCACTGTAAAAGGTAAGAGCAACTTAAATATTGACTAAAACACTCTGCACCTCTGACCAAACATGGTTAGGGTACGTTTTCCCAGACTGCATGAAGAAGTCTAACTAAGTCTAACAAAGACCATCACCACTGTGGTATTTAGTTCAGCATTATTGTTACTTCAGCAGTGTGCCTTCAAAGAACCTTCTCAGGGCTGGAATTCATATTCTACTACTCTCATTAGGGCTGAATGCTGATGGAGGAGGGGAAAGAGGAGTCAAAAAATGCTAAGAGGTGACACAGCCTGTCACAACATGGAATGTGCTCACTGTGGGTGGTGGAACCACTATCCTCCCAGGCCTTCAATTTCCTCAGAATTTACACCAGAGCTAATATTGAACTACAAACTCACAAATGGGAACACTATGTCTGCTTCTATTTCATTTAAGTGAGCTGGTTCAGTGAAGCAAATTGAGAGTTCTAAAAACTTCAAGAACTATTTTTGTATTTCTTTTTGAAAACATGCGATTGAAGTGCAACCTTTTCACAGCATGAACATAATCTAATTCTCTGTCTTTGAACAAATTCAAACTGGAGTACAAAAAACCCCTTAAAATATCTCTAGCCTCAATAATGAAAATCCCAGATACTAAACACTCTTAAGAAAGAATGTGTACACTTTTAAAATGGATTTTGTCTGAGCTTACTGCTGTAATTTTTGCTAGTGTCACAGGATGCTCCTCCCCATACATGCAGAGTTTAAGAAGGAACAGAGACCCAAATTTTGGTTGCAAAGTTCTGGGCTTTTGAACATGAAAAGGAAATGCTAAAGATTTACCTTCCTAAGCCAAAATTTTCATGTTCTCTGCATAGAAAAGATCCATGACAGGAGTATGATTCCTTAAAAAATACATGTTTGAGTAATACAGCTAGATCTCATCCTGTACAGCAAGCTGTTCAGCAAAAATAATTGTATGTATATGTATGTCTTAACTTCCACATAAACAGGCAAAATTGCTTACAATGAGCTAGATTCTTATTAAGATCCCAAGTCAGAAACACAAACGTGCTTGATGTTCCTCATACATTCTTACTTTGTTTTTTTTCTGTCCATCCTTATCCAACAATGCTTTTCCTTTTCATTGGACTGTCCATTAAGTCAGTGATGAAAGATCAAACTGACATGAAAGTAAGAACTGAACCATGTGATTCCCTGATGCCCCTCTCCTCAAAGATCTACAGGTCAGACAAACAGCTATTACTAGCAGGCCATGAAAAAATGTGGGAAACAGATAATTTTCTGCAATATCGAGTTACACAGGTACATCACGCAATACATTAATACATGTTCTCAGAGTCTGAACAAAATTTGCCCCAAGAGAATATTGCTTTCATGGGTTATTCCTTTCCTATCTGCAAAAAGAGAACAAAATCAAGGGTTGAGGGAGTCTGTCTGCTGTTTAGAAAGAAAAACATTTTTCTATCATTGTATTACCTGTGAAAGATATCAAATCCCATGAAATAGTCAAATGGCTCCACAAATTCACTTCTCTTCTTAATAATATCCTCTTCAGGGGTAAAACTGATGTCTACTAGCAATTGGAAAAGGGTTTCAGTCAAAAGAAAAAGTGAATTATTATCAGGGAATTTTTGGATTTTTTTTTTCTTTTATATTCTTTTGCATCATCCTAGTGTTGGTTTCACAAGCTGAGGCATAGCAAAGGGCAAACCCAGCTGTTGAAGAATACTTTTTTCCTATTTGCTTGACCTGTCCAGAAAAATGGAAGCATTTGTATTATGAAATCACAATTTGATCCTTTAACAAGAAAACTTCCAGAAAAACCAACAATAAAAAATGTACATACATGAACAAACAAACAAAATTAACCAAAAAAACAAGGCTCCCACCCTTGAACCCAGAGTTATTAGCTATGAAGTAGCCAGTGAGAGGAGGAGTGTCTCGAAAGATGTTTAATGCCTTTCCCAGAAACTGGTCTTTGCGGGAGTAGGAGAACAGGAATTAAGAAGGTCAGATAAAATGATGAAAGAAATTTGCAGTCTCTTTTTAATATATTTTTACTCTTCCGTATCTGGAAAATAAAAAAAAAAAAAAAAAGAAAAGTTTCAAATGTTGCCTTTTTCCTCTTTGTCCAAGGGGTAGGTAATCTAGGAAAGTAAAATAAGGATATCAGTTTAGAAAGCCTCATTTTGTGCAAGCAGTGAAGCTATGCTTAACTGTTAAAAAGGTACAAGGTGAGGCATGCCAAGGGCAAAACTTATGGGCAAAACTGGAAATATTCTGTCCTAAACAAATTGACATCTATTATGATCAGACTAATCCAGCTAGAATTCTAACTTAGGCATCAAAATCACATAACAGAGTCCAGCATGCTAAATCAAGAAATTTTAATAGGTTTCTTTGCTGTAGGGCTCTTTGATCATCTTTGATAAACAGCTTTTCCAATACATTTTGCTTATGAAGGCAAGAATTTTGTATGTTTTGAAATGAAGAAAATGCTCCAAACACAGATCACTACATTTTAAAAGCTCTTCTCTCCCATTGAGCTTTCAGTGAAAAACACAGCCTTACGTATGGAGAAGCACCAAAAATATAACAAAATATGTGCATTTTACAATATGCTTGACTCCTCTGTCAAATATTTATAATCCCTTGGCCTCATAATTAGGCAATGTTTGACTTATATTATCCTGAATGTACAAACATAACTATTTTCTATGTAGTTATACTACAAGTGCATCTTCACAATAAACAGATCTTCTTGAGAAAGCAGTATCAACAAAAAAACTTTTTTTGTTATTTCTAATGAAAATGGACAATTTCTAATTAAAGAAGACAGTCTATCCTATTTGTCTCATAACCATCTCTAGAAATCCTCTGGAAAAGCTTCAAACAGGAACATGTTTACCAAGGAGATTCAGCCCAAGGAGAGATGAATTTACCTGTAGGCCTGGGCCTGCCTTGGAAGACATTATTGCACCAAAACATCTTTTGGTCATTTTCATGAAACCAATTTCTTTTGCACTCAATAATATACTGCCTTTTTTTTTTTTTTTTTTTTTTTAGTGATATTTGGGCAAAGGAGAAAAATAACTGCCAAAACAAAGATCTTTGCTGCTCGATTGCATTGTCCGTGATGTATGTATACAGTGGCTGCACAGATCTACAAGTGAATTGGTATCTTCTAACATGCAGATAGCAGGAGAACCTTTCTTTTAAGGATGGTCCTCTGTAAATTGCTGCTACAAAATCTTGCTCACTGATGCAATTCTAAGACACCTTTTTAAAGAATAAGGCTTTCAGCATTTTATTGGATTTATTTAGACTGAAATATCGCATTTCCAGCATAATCTACAATAGAAAATATTAACAGCCATAACAACAGTACTACATTTCCGTGATGTTTCCCAATTAAAACATTCAGCCTGATTTACTGTCATTAACAGGATCATAACAATCCCATGACACTTATAATTAGCCACATTTTAAAGAGAAAAGACTGACCCAGAAGGAAGGGTAATTATTTGGGACAGGTGGATTAAACAACATATTTGAGCAGTAAGTATTTCCGAACTTCTTAAAGGATTTGCTGAACCACAGCAGGGATCTGAAACAGCTTGGAGTACCACCTAACACATGCTTCTCTTCCTATGCCATCCACACTTAAAAGAACTTTAACCCCTCCCATCCCTCCTAATGAAGCAAGGGAAAATGCAAAGTTTTCTCCATTCTCTGGAAGTTGCCTTCCTGTGAAGAACTGAGTCAACCCAAAAAGGCTGTAGATGTCCCAACCCTGGCAGTGTTCAAAGCCAGGTTGGCTAAGGCATTGAGCAACCTAGTCTAGTGGTATGTGTCCCTGTCCATGGCTGGGGAGGTTAGGACTAGACGATCTTTAAGGTCTATTCCAGCCCCTTCACTTTCTACAATTCTGTGATAGCTTTTTACTTCTGTTAGTTACATCATCAGCTCCAGTTAAGAACATACCAACATAGAACTTGCTTTGAATTGTTTTTCTGCTTGGTGCAGCAGATGTTTTGGTTTCCTAGCTAAATTTCCCATTGGATATAATAGAATTTCCCTTCAACTACCCAAACTTTGGATGTGATTCAGCATTTCTCATTAAAATATAGTAGCTCTAGTGCATATACTAGCATATATCAACAGAGGTAGTTGAAAGATGAGAAAGAATGAATATGCAATGCTTGGCCATCTAAGACTTTAAGTAGTCCATTCAGCATATGTTGAATACCATTATCTAAAATTGCCTTACCTGAATACATATCTCAGTCCTTCAGTGTCTCTGATAAACTTACATTGTTTGTCAATGTTGAATACTGGCCTTCAGTTTGATCACTATTGTAAATGCCAGTGACTTCTACAACTTTTCCATGTTGTGAACCAGCACCCACTGTGAGTCCATTTCTGCTATCAGTTTCTAGTTTATATGAAGGCATTTTTAACTTTTGCCTGCTGGACTATGAAGCAATATATCTATATTACTGACATTGACAAGGAGATACACTGCAGTTCATCTTTTCTTCATGCGTAATTACTAAGTGTATACCCACTAAGAGTATACCCTTACAGCAAGGAAGCTGACTGTCAGTTTTGCACAGTAATTAATCTCTCTTAATGATGTTTAGAGTCGAAGTCTTAGAAGAGCTATCCATTTTAACAGTTTGCTTTTATTCTGCCTAAAATAAAATCTGCTAGAGATCAAACTTTCAAAATCTGGGTCTCTCAATGTGGTGCGGACACAAGCATTTAGACTGAGATGAGAGTTTAAATTTACTCAGAAACACCTGTTCTGTATTGACTCCTGTTCCTCAGCAAGCGTTAATCACAGATGTGATACTTTGCATCAACTGGAAGTGGAGAACTGACCTCTCCCAGCACTGCTTCTGATGATGGCCAGTTCTGCTGCTCCAGATAAATGCCTGCCTTTTACCTCCATCCCTTCCTCTCCAGCTGTCAAACCACAGTGCTGCTCAGAGAGGGCTTAGGAGAACATCGTTGAAGGTTAGGATGTCACTTTTTTTTTTTTTTTTTCTTGTAGGGACTTATTCTCCCATTTGTTGCCTAAGAGATGGGAATGACAGTTCTTAAGAGACAAAAGATGTGACCAGGATGGGAAGGAGGAGGGAAGGGATGCAGGATGAAGCTTGCTTCAGTCTTGCTGCAGCTGGGGGAGTGAGATACCACGAGTGAGATACGATTGGCTGGGGGTCATGAGACATTAATTTTGAAGAATTAAGGATTTTTAAGATGCTGAATTAGCTAAAGTAAATAGATAAGCTTTGTCTGTAGTTAACAGAAGCTGGATCTTAGATAAGCTATGCTGGATCTAGTAACTCATTGCTTGTCAACTTTATATTTATGTAGCTGGGCTTGTAATTAAAAAAAAAAAAAGTAGTAAATAGATCTCAAGGACACCAGATAGCCACAGACTTCCCATGTTTAGAAGTTCCATTGAACACAGGAAACTATAGGTTTCCTGTTCTATAGGAATTCTTCTACCAAGAATTCATTTGTCACGTATGCATTGAAAAAGTAGAAAAGTCAGAAAGAGGAAGACTCATTTTGCTTCCTCATTTCTAGTGACTCCTCCCCAAAATACACCCCCGACTCATTTCAGGGAATAAACTACGCCTGCTTAATAGCTTTTTGTTCCAATTAGCATACAAAGCAGGAAATAGGAAGTGACAAGAGTATGAATATGCATTTGCATTTTGTATATTCGACACTTTTGTAAATAAAAAGCTTTGTAATTACCTGTGTAATTACTTCACAGTGCACATTAGGGAGTTATCTCATGCACTGCCTGGTGTTGCAATAAACATACACTTTCTAACTTTAAACTGCTAGAGAGATTTTGTCCATCATAATTGCAAACTGATATTAAATAGATATTCATATTTTAATAATTCAGTCAGGGGCTGGGCTCAGCCCTCTCTCTCTCTCTCTCTCTCTGGGGGATTAGAAGACAGACAGCTGTGGTTTTGGTGCCGGATAGCTGCTGCCCAAAGGATTTGTGAAGTTTTGTCCTTCATTGCTTCTCCTTACCATGGATGAGCCTCTGCTAGCAAGAGTGGTCATCGAACTGGAACCTTTTCAACAGCTGACCTCACTGGGAGGGACCCTTACCATGTGCCTGGGTGCCTCAGGGGAAGCTCAGGACCCTGACCCTCTGCCCTCTCTGGAGGGAGCACCTTCCAGCTGCTTGTGGGAGGCCAGCTGCTGTGGACATCCCCAGGACATCACACAGGAGACGTGAGAGACAAGGGAAAAACTGAAACGACACCCTCCAGCTTCTCTCTCCTCACAGGGTCACCCTGCCCCTGCTGTTTTCTGCCACTAATTCAGGTTATTTTGCAACACTTTAACTCAACACTCCTTGTCTACCAGGATTCCTGCTGCTTCTGCCATGGCTTTGGGGTTTTGCTACACTTTGTTTGCCACCTGAGGTGTGCTTGTCTTTGCTGTTACAGCCTGCTGCTCCAAGGTTCCTCCTACAGACCAGCTCGCCACCCAGAAAGGCACTGAGACCGGCTGCTCCCCCTAAGTTTCACAAGAAGAGCCCCCTTTTCCCTCTCTCTCACCACCCGAGCTTCCATTGCCACGTGGAGAAGTGGCTGGGCTCGTGCCACAGCACCCTCTGCAGCAGAGGGGAATCATCACACCTGCCCTGCCTGGCCGGGAGCCATCAGCGCCCCTGCTGGCTGTGACCGGAACTGCACCGAAGGGGAAAGTGCCTGCAGCTGAGAAAGGCTTTTACTGAGTTTCTGATTTTTTGTTTGTTGCTGCTGCCATTGCTGTTTGTTTGTCTTGTTATATATATATATATATTAGTAAAGAACAGTTGTTCCTTTTCCTGTATATTTGTCTGAAAGCACTATAATTTCAAAGTTATAATAATTTGGAGGGAAGGGGTCATATTCTTCATCCCCGGAAGGTTCCTGTCTTCCTTGGCAGACCTCTGTCTTTTAAATCAAGACAGATACTTCCCAGTGGCATCCAGTGCCAGGCCAGGCTATTATGACAAGGCCAAGCCCTATGGTTTTCAAATTGCATTTAAAAGAAAAACTTTTCTCTCCTAAAAAAATTAAATGCTGAATGCAGACTGCAAGACAGGGTGGTGTGGATTAAGGATTCTTTGTGCAGTGGTTTTGGCATTTTTTTCACAAACTATTTAGCCTTCTTGAATCCCTGTGAATGAAAGTGCTCGTGAGGTTCTTGCATGGTCCTTGTTTCCTCTGCTCAAATTTCTGAAGCATTATAACCATACTTAATTCTGAAAGAAGCACAGGATGACAGTGCAAATATCCATGAGTATACTATTGAAAATGAGGCTATCTCATTTTTATTAAACTCAGATTTTCTTGTCACATTGCAATAAACATGTGTAACACAGACTGTCAGTGTTACATCCTAACATAGTAGATAGCAAAAGGGTAGCATTTGAAGGAAAGTTCAATGCACAAAGTTCATGTGCTATGACTCTTTTGCCTAGAAACAGAGTTCCAGAGAGAGTCTAATAAAAAGTAAATGAAATTATTAGTGGCACCAAAAATGTGAAAGGGAATAATTACTCACTGTTTCTCACAATCCAAGAAGGGAATTACCAAATAAACTTATCAAACAGTAAATTTGAGAAGAATAAAAAGATATGATTCATCACACAATGCCTAAGTAAATTTTGAATTATGTTTCCTCAGCGTCCAGTACACAAAAGTACCAGGGCTCTAGACAAAGTAATGGAAGAAAAATCCATCAGAATGTATATCCAAGGCAGAGATTTGATCTCTGCCTTGGCCCTATGAAACACAGAAAACTGTAGTGGGGTACATCCATTGCTCTGATTTGGTTTTTATTCATTAAGATCTCTGCAGTGAAATGTTGTCATGCAAATGATGGAGAGGTAAAGGGACTTTTGGTCTAACCCAGTAAGGTTGTTCAAGTGGTCATAGCAAGGCTGACATGCTGTTTGAAAGTTGCTTCTATCCCTACTAATTAAAGGCACAGGTTTTTCAAAATGAGATTATTTATTGCAAGATCTGCTTCCCCGCCACCCCCCCCCCCCCCAACCCTGAACACAGCTCCATCCAAGCAGAGTGGAATGACAAAATAAATTTCAAGTTCTTGTATGGCCTTTGATATCATAAAACAATTACTACTGATGCACTGCACAATGAGATGAAATAGTAGTCTGAGTAATCGCATCTCACATAATCTATAATCCAGTCTTTCCCATTACAAATGATAGAAGTATTTGCAGTTTCTGAGACAGATCACCAAATCTGCAACTTTTAATTCCTTTTTAATTCCTTTGTGGACCCACTCAGCATCTTACAGGATGTAAAGGAATGACCTTTTTTATCTGTAAGCTTTTTCCCCCAAACTTGGGTATTTGTTGTCTCCCTGAGTGCTAAAGTGGGCTCAGTCATAGTTTGCAGCTTTTGCACCTGAAAAGGACCATTGAAGATATTTCTAGTGTTCAAAATAAACCAAAGATTTGATTACTCAGATTAAGTACTCAGTTCTCAGCACTGGATGATCCTTTCTCCTACTAAAGCCATTTGAAAGCCTTTTCCAAGATAATTAAGACCATGAAGAAATAAATTCTGTATAGTTATGGTATTTTCTGTCTTCTGTTGCACCAGAATGTATGAGGCCAAAGAAGAAAAGTTCAGAAGATCAATTAAAAAAAGAAGAAATATGCATCATAAATTAATTAGTCTGTGTTACTGGTATGTCTAATGGATGAGAAATTTTGGAGTGATTATTTTTTTCAAAGAAAACAAAATGCTATTTGAAGGTGCTTGCATTCTCTTTAAAGCAAGGGAAGACAAAAATAAATGTTCTTGGGAATAAGTTTCTAATAATTGCTTAGTAAGTGAATTTAAATAATATGACTCCAATTTAGCACATCACTCAAGTGTATAACATTAGTTTTTTTGATGAGGAGAAACAGCATTAGCATAGAAGGTATACTGATTTTGGAGCTTCGGCACATAATTGTATCTAAATCATTCATGAAGCCAAACAATTTCTAGTCCTTTTCACACAGTCACAGTTTTATGTTTGCTTGGCAGCTTGCATTCCACTTGACCTAGGATAACATCAGTGATGAAAGACATTAGTTTTGGTTTAATAGATATTACTTGCCTACCAGCATATTATGGAAATATATAAAAGCAGATAAAAATATAATGAATACACTGGCAAAGGTTTGGTTACACCAAGTAAAGATTGAGTTTCCTGAATAAAGCATCTATGAAAGAAATTAGATACTTACTAGCTAAACCCACCTAGATTAGGTGCAAAAGCATATTCTATATTTGATAATCAAATGTCGTAGTTTGAAAATATGAGTTTTTTGAACTTCAGTGGTCAAACCAATGAGTGCTCAGATTTAAAGACTGGCACCTGGTGTGGCCACTGAGGACAAGGATCCTCCTCTGAGAACACCAGGGGTTAAAAGCAGAGGGCTCCCCGGAAAACTCTCTTGGTTCTGGTCCCTGAGGACGGAGGGATCTCCCCTGCCCAGCGGCTGGCTGGGCGGGGGAGGGGAAGCCATGCGGCCTGGGTGAGGTAGGCTGGAGCCTTGGGCACAGAGGGGGAGAGAAAAAATCCTGCAAGATGGAGAGAGTATAAGAACCTTAAGAGGCATCAAGCAGCCTTCTTTTCCCCCTTCCACCCCCCCCCCCCCCCCCGGAGAGAGAGAGAGAGACTGAGAGACCGTGTCTGTGATCTGTGTCACCTTGAAATTTGATATCAGTAGCTGGGCAGCACGGCCGAAGGAGTATGGGAGGGTGGCGCGAGAAGAGTGCCCAACAGCAAAGATACCGTGAGAGTTCTGAGGAAACAAAGCCCAAGATTTTAACCCTTTTTGTAGATGATGGAAACTTTATAAATGCTAATCCTCCTGAATTTGAACAAGAAAAATAGAGAAAACTAAGCAGAGATGATGAAAGTTTGTGCAAGTGGAAGATTGTCAGAGAATGCTGAAAAGAATCCTAGGTGGGAGGAGATGATGGAGTGGCCTTTGGCTGGATGGTTCTTGTAGCCATGGATGGACTCATTTCTTTTCTGTAACACAGAAACTGCATCTGGGGAGAGACATTGGCTTGGAGCCAAGAGTGGACAGTAGTGTGAACAGAGATGAGAGGAAGAGCTCTGTTCTCAAGGCCCCTCAGCCCCAGGAGGTGAAACTGGGGGGGACTGGTGTCCCAAAATTTGAGAAGCTGTCGTTTCTTGGAACTAACCAAAGCATCTTTAAAAAGAGAAACCCTAGAAGCAGCTCTGGTCCATGCACAGTGGTGAGAGCACTGGACATGGAGGAAGAGGCCACGATGTGGTGCAAGGAAGACTCCTATCTCTCCTCAATGAACTGAGTACTGATTATCGAAAGGGTGGTAATAGACTAAGGATTAATTATCTAAAGAGTGGTAACGTGATTGGGAATTTTTAGTTTGTTTTATTGTGTTGAGAACTGGTGGTGGGGGGGAGGAAGAGTGTTTTTTAAAGTTTTCATGTTCTTCTGTATGTGTCTTCTTTGCATATTATAAGTAATAAAGTTCTTTTCTTTTGCTTTCTAAATTAGAAACTGTTTTGCTCTGTTTTTGGTCACATCTCACAGCAAATACCAGGGACAGTATATCTTCATGGGGGCACTGGCCTTGTGCCAACATCAAACCTTTGACATCAAACATAATTCAAACCTCTGCATATGTTTGGGTTAAAAGCCAGGACATTGTTTTCATAAAGAGATGTTCCATTGTGGAAACAAAAACCCCAGTCATTTTCAAGGAGCAAGGGGGATATGCTGTGTGGTGGGTTGATCTTGGCTAGACACAAGGTGCTACCCTATCACTCCTCTCCTAAGCTGGACATGGGGAGAGAATATATAAGGAAAGGATCGTGTTTTGAGATAAGGGCAGGGAGAGATCATTCACCAATTATTGTCACAGGTAAAATGTACTTGACATCAGAAAATTAATTTAATTTATTAATGAAATCAGAGTAGGCTATTGTGAAGTAAAATTAAGTCTTAAAACACCTTTCTCCCACCCTGTCCCTCCTTCCTGGGCTTAACTTTATTCCTGATTCTCCACCTATTCCTCCACAGGGCACAGGAGGACAGAGAATGGGGGTTAGAATCAGTTCCTCAAACATTGTCTCTGCTGCTTCTTCCTCCTCATGGGGAGGACTTCCCACACCTTGCTGGTGGGCTTGGACTTGGTGCGGGGGTCCATCTTGGAGCTGGCTGGGAGTGGCTCTGCCAGACATGAGGGAAGCTTCTAGCAGGTTCTCAGAGAAGCCACCCCTCTAGCTGTTCCCACTACCAAAACCTTACCATGCAAATCAAATAGAACCTTCCACAGGAAGAAGGATAATCAAACGCAACAAAGGATTCAGCCACATATGTGAATTAGAATTTTGTAATAAGCACTGGGCTTCTTTGGCTAAAACAAAAATTAGGATAATGCCTAGATCTGGGTCAGACACAAGGAATTGGTGTATTCTCACATGGCAAAATGTCTGTTGGAGACTGGGATTTTGGGGGAGGAGTGGGATGAATAGAGAGAAAATAAAAGATCAACCTGAGCTCTTCATCTAAGTAAAGCAAAACTTTTATGTTTAGTATTCATTTAATGCTGGATAAAAATATGAAACACCATTTCAAAGCAAAAATTTACATTTGGATTTTTTCAGTATGTTTTCAGTTTTTGACAATCACTTGTTTTGAATTAGACTTAAACTCCTAAACACTTTAGCCTGACTCAAAAAACCTAATAACACTTGTTGATTTTCTTCTACATTTGTTATTACCTGCAAGTACCATGTTTTGAAGTTAAGAGAAGGAAAGAAGTGGTTTAGAAGGAGAGAAAAGAATGAAATGCCTAGTGATGGATCAATTAATGATTATAAGTAATAAAGATTACACTTTTTAATCATGAGTATCTGGGTACCTGCATGTTACTCTCTGTTTTGCTGTGGGATGCTGCACTGTAAGAGTCCTATCTGGTTCCTGTAGCTGGTATGCTCAAATTGGAAGCTAGTTGTTCTGTGAGTTGTTGAAGATGCAATCTAAATGTCACCAGTGTCTTTTGAGGACCCATTTCATATTCTTTCTTCTTCTCATGAGAAGACATGATCTTGTTTCAGGACTAAGAATTGCAACAGGAAAAAGAAGCCTGATTGTCACTGTAATGAACATTGTTCTTGCAGCTGGGCGCAAGGAGGACTCTCCTCTTGCTGAAGTGGAAAATTTCTATGCATCATTGCACAGGCAAATTTTCTTAAATTGGATTAGGACTATAATAGAAGCAAAGTCACAGCTATTGCACCTGACTGGTACAATAAATTAATTGATGGTGCAAAATCAAGGAAAAATTTCTGCAATGCACTGTGTAAGTTACACATTCCTCCATGTCTTTAGGACCATGAATATTATCCCTGAGGAACAGTGCAACCATATGCCATCTCTGAGCAGAACTATATGTAAAGGACCAGATGTACATGAAAAAATGTTCCCCAGAGAGGTAACTACTCAAAAAAACCTAGTTGTCTCCAGTGATGATTTTTTTCTTTTTGCCCTGTCTAGTTACTAACAATGTATTTTGGACTTAGCTTCAAAGATCATGTTCATCTGCTGTTAAAACTGCATAAAACCTTCTTCAGAATGCATTCTTCTATGCAAATTCCAGCTCACCTCAGGTGCCACTTGCTAAATTAGACAAACTGTTTCTTTCAAAAGGGCACAAAAAGGATTAAAAAAAGCACAGAAGCTATTCCATCCCCTAGTCATCCTATATTTCAGTACTATGGAACTATTGTTCAGCATAGATAAATTGCAGTGAAATATGTCTTTTTGGAAGGCAAAATGCCTTCATGTTTCAAGCAAGTTTTTCCAGAAGCTAACAAGTCTTGTAACTTGTGTAAGATTTGTAACTTGAGGCCATAGCTGTTAGTGTAATTCAAGTAACAGACTTCAGTAAAGAAGCGAGAAAAGGAAGAAAACTGTCTTTAGTAAGTAGACTTAGACTACAGTTTGCCTGTGCTGTTGGATTATGACATATGGCTACTGGCCGGGGGGGCTGGGCTAGCCTTGTCCCCCAGCTGCATAGCCAGGTGCAGCTGTTTTCAGGCTGCAATCAGTCTTCGAACAGTAGAAAGAAGAGAGGCTTTCTGCTCTGTAGGCCTCTGACCCCACAGCGTTGGGGTTTGAAGGTCCAAAAGGGCACATTTGCAGAGATGTTTATTCTTCTCAAGGGAGTGAAACAGAGAGTGCAGGACCCCGATTTCCAAGCTTCTAAATATAATCAATCCGGAAGTGTTACCATCGGGGGGATAGATACAATGGGACAGGGAGTGGCTAGCCAGGGACAGACCAAACCCATTGTGGGGGGAACAGGAATAGACCACTTGGGAAAAACAAAATTTAACATCCACCACCACGATGACACATAATATGAAGAGCACTATCAAGCAGCAAGGAAAAATACAATGTGTTTGCCTTACAAACTGAAATGGATTTTTTTTTGCTTCTGACAATAATGGAGAGATCAGCTTATCTTTTGAAACAGAATTAGAAATGGCACCATTATTTATATGAAGTGCAATTTACCTTTTTACCTATCTCAAGGAGACATAGACAAAGGCTCTTTATTTAAACATTTGAGTAACCTGTTTTAAAACAACATCAGAATTATGAATATTATAACCGGAATTTCATCAGAAGTCTACTTAGTGTTCATTGCTATGTAGTGGTCTTGGCTAGATTGACACATACAAAAATTGTATCTTGCAGAAGGCTGCAAAGACAGGCAATATTAAATGGTTGAGAAGTTTTGACAAACGAAGATGGGAAGAATCCTGTTAATTCAACTCTCTCTGAATAATTGTGGAGCCCTCATCATGGTGTCTTCTCACCACCATGTTCCTATACCAAAGGAATTGTCAGATAACATTCTGTGCCAGCTACTCTGCCACTCGATTTTTGGGACAACTGGGACAGAAAGAAATGAAGGCATTAACTTAATAATCAGGGAAATTTTCACTTCTTAATCAAGAAATCATTATCAAGAAAAATTAAGACTGAAAGGCAGCACTACATGTTGGCATTAGCAATGTACAGAACTCAAAGGAAAAGCTTTTAACTGCTGATAAGCGACATTATATCTTAAAAAAATCAAAATAAAGAAAGCTAAAACCTCCATGTCTGAAATATTGTCCCTATAATAAAAAAGCTACATGTATTATATTGCATTATATTATAGTGACTTTATTCTCTTATTGTATTGCACTTCATAGAAGAATGTAATACTGAAACAGATCTGTCAAAACACAGGTTTTGATTTGACCATGAGATGGCAGCACTGCTCATCACATAGCCAGAGCACATTAGGCTTTCACTGCATCTGCTAGATGTTGAAAATGCAAATATCCCGTATATTTCTGTGCTAAAACGTGTTACCACTAGAGCAATGCATTCCTAGGACAAACAACAAGATCAGGTTGCTCAGAGCCCTGTTTAAACTAACCCTGAATGTTTCCAGGAATGAGGTTTCTACCATCTCAATGGACATAATGTTCCAGTGTTTTGTCGTTACTGTAAAAAAATTCTCCCTTATATCAAGTCTGTAATGGGGAAGAAAAGAATTTCTCATTTGCTGTTAGTTTTATTAGTAAAAAAATATTATTTAAAAAAAAAGAAAAGTTGGAATGTAAAGAAAAATTATGTCCATGTGGCTGCTTAGAATTTTCCATTTAAAGTCTTGCCAAGCAATGATTTCACATGAGTAAATTTAGTTTTCCAAAATGGTTTAACAATGTTCTATCCCACAGGAAATGCTTGATGAACTATTTGTGCTGATGGTGTCTCTGACAGGGATGTATCTTTATTTGGGACATGGCATCCCCATATTTATTTTCTTGAAACTGAGAAAAAGGGCAGTAGTGAGTAACAAGCAGTATCTCTCAGAGGAAAAAAAAACCAAAACAAACCAACAACAATAATATGAAGATCAGATTAACATGAGAAGACTAGTCTATGTTTGAAGCAGTTAAGTCTGAAATCCAAGATATGACTGCAACTTACATAGCCATCATCAAACTAGCTTTACTGCAGTTGGCTTTGGTATGGATAGAATTAGTCATACAAGGGTCTGGCTAAACACGTAGTTCCTCACACTCTCAGTGTGATCCTTGTTCCTGGAGGCATGCCCACTTGAGTATTTTTTTGTAGCTTTGAGGTAACTGACACAAAAACTACATCTTTGTGTCAACATGTTCTATGTCTCTCTAGTCACTAGTGTCATAGATAGGTAATATGATAGTTTACTCTCGCAGTTGGGGGATGGATATTGTGTGTATGTTAAAAGAAGTTTTATTGATGCATAGTTATGTTATTGTGGTTTGTTGTTTAGATGTCCTCTGTTCTCTCCATAGTCCCCTCTACCCCCCTCTGTATTGTTGCTACTGGACAGCCTGGGTTGACCGGGACATGTGGAGAGAAGGGAAGTACAAGTGCCTCTCGCATGGGGCAGTTGAGAACGAGAAAAGCTTGTTGCTGGGGGTGGGGGGCCACAGCGTGACAACACCTCACCTTAAATCTAGTTGCAAGAAAGTAGCCTCCACCAATAGACGTTGAAGAAGAGTTGACTGACAGACTGTGGGAGGGGCTAGGGTTGTCTAATGCAGCCGCAAGGGGTATAAAAGGCAGGCCAGCCATTTTGTAGACTAGCACTTGTCTGGTGGTCACAGTCTCCCAGGGCTCTAATATCTCCTTATTCAGTCTTCTGTTGTATTCTGTTAAGGTTTAATAAACCTTTGAAACTTTAAAAAGGGAACGTCGTGTTTCACACTTAAGTACCCCATGTAGTAGAAGGAAAACATATTAGAATTATTTTGGCATGTATGTATGCCTATAAGTACATATTACAATAGCTTCCTTTGTATATAATTTTAAAAGAGAGTTGGATACATAGCCTACAAAAATTTATGCAAAATACACTATACAGCTTTCTTTTCTGGGCGCAGGATGTCTGTGCAGTAGGACAGTGTTGTCACTTGGGTTCAGGTCTTCAGCTGATGCAAAAGGGTAGTGGTGAGTAAGATGAAACTATTATGTTAAACATACAAAAGTGGGCCTGTTTAAAACAAATACTCCCCAGCTACAAACTGGACAGAGGTTGTAAAACCCAAGTACCCTTGATGTTATGGATGAGTGATGATGTAATTAGCTCACAAATGATTTCGTGTGTTAAAAAAGTTTATTAAGGTTTAAAGTTCTTTTGATGTGTGACTTTGTTGTTGTAGTTTGGGTTTGGACCCCTCTTTGTTCTCCCTTTGGACCTCTCTTCCCCATCTCTGCTATCAGACAACTCTGGTGTCAGTGTTGTCAGAGACATGGAGGGAAGACGTGTATATGTGCCCCTTGCGTGAGGCAGCTGGGAATGAGGGAGCTTGTCACTGGGGGGACTTGGCATGGTAACACCTCACCTCCAATCAAGTTGTGAGGTCTCCACCAATGGATGATTGATAAAGGAGAGTAAACTGGTAGACATTGGGAGGAGCCAAGTAAATATAAAGAAATATTAAAATGATCATAAATATTCATGTGGCAAATGCAATTCTCAGGTGTATAAAAGGCGGAGCCACCATTTTGTGAGCAAGCCTCTGGCATCGAGCCACATTCCTGGTGCCATTCTCCTTTTGCTTTGTGTATTTCTATTTGGTTCTCAATCAAACTTTTATCACTCATTCCCACTTGGGGTCTGAGTTGTTTACAACACTTGACCCTGAAAAAAGTCCAGGCTGAGTTTTACCCACTGGCAAATTACACATGGTGAGCACATTATAGCCATAAGCTCAATCTTTCTAATTCTTAAATCTTTTTTCCAGTGTGTGATGTGTGAAAGACCATGCACTGGCACAAGAGAAAGCATATGTTCAAGTAAACATTTTAGTAGTCTGCAAACAGCTATGTATTATCCATGGATAATGTTCCTTTCTCCACAGACCTCATGTGGCTGGTAAGGAGATTTGCTCTGGAGTGGATAATAGGCAGAACAGGTTTTGCAGTATTTGGCAAAGGAGAAGCACCATTCTAGTGTTTTTATTTCTAAGGTGCATAATTCACAATATTTTTTCTGATTTTTATCAATTAGACAATTAGCTATAATCTGCCTCTACACTGTCTGAATGAGAAACAGTCTGCCTACAAATTGTTTTTGCATGGTTAGAGTTGCTTACTTACTGTAAACAATTGTTCCCATGGTACTGGTCTTTTCCCTGAAGAGATGAACTTAGATGTCTCTTACAGGACGATAAATAACAAATATAAATAGCACCAAAGAAAAGCAACTTGCAAAGAACCAAATTCACAACCTCAATCTTCAATCTTCAGGTTAGTATGACACTTTAATTTCTTGGTCCTCCAGCCCAAATATATATGTGGCCCTAATCTTTCTACAACCTTGAGAGTGAAGGCCTTCAAATGTAACCTTTTCCTCAAAGTTAGAGAGTCGCGGGTCTACTCTCTTGGCTGAACTGGTGCTCTTGAGTCTTCATAAAAAAACCCCAGTGTTTCTGCATTCACCTGGTCCTGCAAGGAAGCAGCCTTCCAGCACAACTGCTGCTCAGCCATCACCCACAGAGTAGGGAAAGCAGTTATTCTGCCCATTAATTTTTCTGGAGTCTTGATAGTTACATACAGAACTGCATGTACTCCTGAAAATCTGAGGGGTCACATGTTATTTCAGTATTTGTGCTTGGTTTATGTATGATTTCAGTGAGAGTTGTGATTGGTACTTGTTCAAGACTGTTTTTCCTGACAGACATTTAACTCAAGTATATAAGTAACATGACCTCTTAACAAAAGAACTGAATTTTTCTAAACAAATGTTACTAAGGGTCCTCTTAAGAAAAAGTACATAATTATGTGTCTGAAATTAATACATACTTCTAGATGAAATTTTCTACGTGTTTAGTTGAGGTACTATATTTTTGTCCTATTTACCACTTTGCTAAAGCAGTAGAAATTTAAATAATTTTGATGGTTTTGGCCATCAAAACAAAGTACTGTATTATTTATATTTAGGAATAGTTAGACTTCAGTGAATTTCACTGATGCATACACAAAGAAAATACTATAAAATGTGTTTGCATTTATTTTGCTACCTAGTAATTCAGCAATTGTCTTTGAAGCAATATGGGTTCAGATACTATCTCATAGGTCTGTGATACACAGGTGAAGAAGTGCAAAACTGTAAACAACACCGCAGAACGGAGATGTTTTTCCAAACTGCTGAGGCTGCTAAAATGTCTGTGGACCTCTACACTAGGCTCAGACTCATTTGAAATAATTCCCAGATGCCCATGAAACAGTCCTATCTCTTGGGATTTCTACAGTTCAAAAATGTTTTAGCAGCCTCCCTTTTCAATAGCATCCGTAGTAGAACCTCTTGTGCAGCATTTTTCTTCAGTCTGTTTTCTTCATGCCTAATACATCCTGTCCTTACAGATAGAAGAATACAGCACAAAGAAAGTCAGAAGGATAGAATCTCACAAATCTACATTTCCTATTAAGCAACTCTAATAATCCAGGATTTTTCTTTCAGGCACTGCACGAATTTTGATGGATAAGGCTTACCACTGGAAGTAAACAGTACTAGGCATTATGTGAAAGGAATGATTTTCCCTCAGCATGCTTCAATGGCTTTTTTCAAATCTAATGACTGTTTCTGTTGAATTTGTTTCTGGTTACCACACTTATTTTTTGTTTGTTTTAGAATAAACTGGAGATGTTTAGGAAACAATAGATTGCATGTAAAAATGGATGTCAAAAATGCAGCAAAATGTTTTCCTTACCATCTGATTTCTTTTCTTCATCTCCCACACTAAACTTATATTTTCTGTCCAATTTGTTGTCTTCCTTTAATTCACCTAGAAAGAAGCAGTAAGAAATAATAAGAAACACCATAAGCATTTTAATGCATGTTTGCATTTTATTGCTTGTAACTCAATGAAATTGCAACACCCAAAGATGTTGTTTCTTAGGAGGAAAGGTCTGAGTTCAAAAAGAACATATTTTCATAGAACAGAGCATCAGAAAAAATTATCTAACTCTGAGAGATAAGCAAGGTTTTAAACCTACTTATACATTTCTTCTAATTATCAAAACTTTTTAAAGCTCATATGCAAACTCACAATTCCTTTATATGTAGGCCATTAAAAACTTGATGATAAGCTTCATTTCAGAATCAGGAGTCTGAAACATTTATGCTTTCCAAAGAAATAAGATCCTGCAAGGTTTCATCATGTCTCTTAAAAAAAACCATCTTGGATACCCTTAACAGGCCTATGTAATTTTGCCTTACTTTCTCTTACCAGATTCCTTTATCCACAGATTCGTTTGTGTTGGTATCAGGGAACAATCATCCTAGAATTGTTCATTGCCTTTAGAGACCATGTAGCAAACCAAAAAATCAAAGCCTTTTGTAGAGCAATGGTTCATGCAGAACTAAAATAGCAACTTAAGATGGGATGTATTTTTTGAAGCCAGGAATGTCAACCAAGAGTGACTCTTCAGTCCTGTAATAGCCATCAGATCTTACCAGACCATCCTGTCATTGAATGAGAATGCCAAATGCTAGATTAAATGAAAAATTAAATGGAAAACTGTAACAAAACAGAGCTATTTCTGCTGTGGTGTCCAAACAGCAAGAAAGGTCTATTTCCTTTTGTGGTGCATGTCTCAACACGAAAAGCTGTAAAAGTCTCCCTCAGAATTTTGTAAACGTGAGGCTGTATTACAGTGATGCTTATTCCATTTGTATTACTATTTTTGGTACTATGACTACTTCCCAGCCTTTGGATCAAGATTAAAGGTATTAAGTGTTAAAGAGGATATGATCTGCCTTCAAAATATTCATGGACAGTAGATATTTATTTTTGGAACTGCTGAAAAAAAGAAAAATTATAGAGAAATGAGGTCTCCCTCTTCCACAGTGTGCCTTGACCATTAGCACATTCATTATTCTTGGACAGTAGAGGATCAATCTCTCTCCAATTAAGCTTCATCATAGTATAAAATAGGAATGGTATACAAACCCTAAAATATTTAACAAGATGGAACAAAAGCATGTTCTGTTCAGTTTTTATTCAAAATTTTTCATGTTTATCTTCCTAAGCTCACTGTGTGGGTGAGAAAAAAAAATGAATGCAAGATGATACAGAACAAGCAGCACCCTCCTCAGCTGATCACACTGCCACTGACTTGGGGCCTTCGTACAGAGAGGCTATGAGCAGATCCAACAGGTTTAGGTGTCTGTTTGATGAATGTGATCTTAAAAAAAAAAAAAAAAAAAAAAAAAAAAAAAAAAAAAAAAAGGTGCAGTCTTCAGGAACTGAAACAAATATGTACATAGCAAAGCACAAAATACTCTTGCTGTACTAGCAAGTATGTACATCATACATAGTACAATTATGTACTAGCTTTATGTACATTATATAGCTGATGGTAATGATGAGCTCACAAAGCTTTTTTGACCGTTGTATAAACAAGTTTCTTGACCCTGAGCATGTGCAGGAAAAAATGCTGAACATCTACACAAGCACTGTTTCAGAGTTTGATCTCTCAGAGAAAGCACAGGGCAGCATATGACAGAGAGACTTTAAAGTCACCTGATAACACAATTTCTGAAATTTCAGTGAATATTATGAAAAGGGGACTTTGGGTGATGTAATATCTACCCTGTCATACTGCCAGCAGGAGATCAGAATAATGATCATAATGATCATTTTGAAAGGGATTACAGAGGCAGAGAAATAATAGTACAAATGAATTAGATGAGATATTAACATATAGGCATAAAGGATGCTGTAGTAAATCTAGAGACATGAATGTTAAGATTTCATCAGTCCCCAGAGACTCTGCCATGATTATTCCTCATAAAGGCCTTATCCCATAAATAAAGGAGCAAAATTTCTTTTCCTGAGGAAGACACTAATTTTCAGAAAACATTATAATTCCCTTCAGAGCACTTTTGACAAGTGCAGCAGAGACACATTGCCAAAAAAAGTACTAGCAAAATCACTAGACCGCACTAAATTCCCACATTGTTAGAAGCATGAAAAACAAAGGATTGCAGAATAAAAGTCTGGTGCAGTCTAACTTGCACTGTGTATGTCCCTGACCTTTTTGTCTTCCTGAGGGGCCCATTCCTGTTCACACATGTAACACTGTCTGAAGAAAAATCCTATACATTAGAGAGAATGACAGCTTTGATTCCCACAGCTCTTCCAATCAAAAAAAAAAAAAAACCCTAATTATGAAGGAATTACTGGGAAAGGCCAGCAACCCTGAGAATGATATCAGGAATGTTTTAGACAGAATTTCTCCATCTCCTGCCATCTAAATTCACTGCTGAGCCTGGACTTTAAAAACCTTAATGCTCATTCAGTCTTTTTCTAAGAGTAGGCTTCTAAGTGGTTTTTCTGCTACTCTTGGACTGCATGATACTAGCCAAGTTTGTGACAAGAAACTGCCAGTTTTTGATATAGGATCCAGGGAGCAGGAGCTGTGGAGGAATGGACAGTGTAATAGCCAAGAGACAAGTGATCTCTTCTGTTGGGTTTAATAAGTTCTTTAATATTTAATGGAACTTTCAAACATTTTTCCACCTTTTTTTGGGTCCAGAATGGGATTCTTATTTTAACTCAGTTCCACAGCAAGTTAAAAATACTGGAATAAAATTTCTGTCCAAAAATTCCTCAAAATTAAAGGCTAGTCATTGTCCTTATTAAAAAATATACTGAACAAAGGTAGGATAAGTAAAATAAATCCTAAAAAAAGAGAGGAGAAAAATTCTTTGTTACAAAAATATTTTGATCTCAGGTACAAATCAAAGATGCTTTTAATTTGCTTTAAAATGAGTTTATAAGCCAACTCTGATTTCTCCTCTGTCAATTACTCAAGCATTGAAGATGTTCATGGAAGAAGGAATATTTGTTTCAGCTTTCCATGCTGTGTATTATAAGAGGATACATCAGTTCCATGAAAAAAACTAAATTTTTCCTTTTTTCCAAGCAGAGATGGTGAACTGAACCCCATCTACAGAAGAACACTACTTGGAATTTAATCAAGTTTCTGATTCCCATATGTAGGTGACTGTGCCTATTTTCAGGAAGAGACTCTGGGCCTGGAAATGCTTTTTCAGGACATCAGGTTTCCCATCACTAAGGTGAGATACTGGTTTTAGGGCTGGATTTATGTTTCAGTAGAAGAAGAGAACTCACCATTCTGGACATGCTGTTTTTCTTCTCCCACAGTATGATGAGAATCCATTTTCTTATCTGTCCTAGGTGTGTTTTTCTCTTGATAGGCTTCGTGTTTGCTCATACCACTTTGCAAAGTGTCACTTACAGGATTCTTACTGGAATCTGTGCTTTTGGTTTCCCCAGGATTTGGTTTTTTGCTCTTTTCTGTCTTTGCTTCTGTGACATCACCTGGCTTACCATCCTGTTCATCTCTTTCCTTTTCATCTCTTCCCTGATAAGCATTTTCCTCTGCTTCTTTTTTAGCTTTTTCTTCTGCATCCTCAGCAAAGAGAGAAGCCAAACAAGGAAAGAAATCACAACTATCAGTCAATATGATAAGAACAACTCACAGATCTAAATCTACTTCAGCTTTTCACATGCAAACAAATTTACCTAGATAAATATAGGAACTAATTTTACAATGGAAAAAGAACATAGAAGAACATTTAACAAAATATTCTGAAAATAACCCCTCTGGTTTTCCTAAACGTATTTTATGTGCATGTCCTTTTTTTACCATATAAAGATCACCTTTGAAAAACTGGTTTCTCAAAATTCTTAAATGGCAAAAAGAGATACTAGTTGCTGAAGGCTGTAGGGATGTCTCACATATCTCACAGAATATTCTGAGTTGGAAGGGATTCATAAAGTACAGCTCTAAAGTGAATGGGCCATAAAAAGGTCAAGCCCATGCTCTAATCAACTGAGGTAATCTCAGAGTCTCATGGCATACGGAAGGATTCCTCTCATTTGGGCATCTGAGAAAAAAAAAAAGCAGCTTTATTCTGTACCTGAACCACAGGACAGAACTTTGTCTCAGGAGAATTGGGCTTGCTACAACACCATTGGATAAAGGTCTCTTGTCAGAAGTAGTGTCAGAAAATACTTTATCTCAATGGTGCTTTGTACATTAGAGTGTTTGTTTAGTCAGTTCTTTTGTTTGTTGCTCTTTAATGATGATCATCTAGGTATAATAAAAACCAAGCATTAATAAACTCACTTTTCCCACACAGTATGAGAAAATTTTTATAAATATCATACTCAGGATAAAACCAGCTCACTGAGGCTTCTAGGGACAATGCCATTACCAAAGGGAATACAGTATTTTACAAATAATTTAATAATAGTATTAGCTACAAAAATAGCAATAAGAGGTTCCTTCCTTTCTGATCCCAAATTAATATTTGCAGTCAACAAACAGTAAATGTTTCTGTATTCTCTTGATAATAATTGTTTTTATTGGCAATGCATCTTGACTGCAAGACACCAGTTTGTCAAGGGTCAGCAATTTAAGCCCCTGCTGTGTCATAGGCCTTGTTACAAGACAGGCAAGGTGGGTGGTGCAGAAACCTGCTGCAAGTCAAGAGAAAATAGCAGTTGAGCAAAGATACTGATGCAAGTGGTCTGAAGTCCAGAAACAGTTCCTTAGTCCTTAGCCCATACAAAGGTATATTGGGCCATATGTTTGCATAACTGTTTCAGGATTAAAAAATATGCATGCTTGTAGTTCTAAACGTACCTAGAAACACAGAAATTATGTAAAAGTCCCCCTCAGGTCTGTCTTGCACATAGGATTTTTATATAGTTTATGCTCAGTCAAGAAAATATTTATAGTACATGTTGAAATTAAATTCTTAAAACTAGTTACCTGTATTGTAACTTCATTTACTCAACACTCCTATACTGCAAGACACTGAACACGTTAAATGCTTTGCTTGTTTGGTTAGTTTTAATTTGGCCCGTAAAGAACAGCTAAATAAAACAAACGAGAAAAAACAAACAAAAAACACAACAAAACAAAAATGAGCAAAAACCACAACAAAACACAAAGAAAAAAGCCCCTCAAATGAACAAAAAACCTACAAAACCCCCACCAAAACCAACCAACCAATCAATTTAAAAAAAAAGTGTCTGGGAAATAAACAAATTTTGAGTTATGGTTTTGTTTTCACTTTCATGGAAAGCTTAGAAAGTGTTTTTCCTTTATGGAAAGTTTTAATCACAAAGGAAAACTTGTTTTGAATAATACATGATTTCCTGAACCTTTAGACAGGTCTTTTAGTTGGAAAGGAGAAATCTGCTCTGGCACTTCAGAGAGCTATGCCAAATCCCTAAAGTCATAGCCACATAATACATTAAAATCAAACTCCTTCCATTTATATCAAATAAAACAACTCCAATAAGGGATTGAGCAACAACCATTCAGATCAGAGAATAAATTGTATCACAGTTTCATGAAGAAAAGAAAAAATAGTGAAATATTCCTCCTTTTTTTTTTTGCTCCAAATCTGGTCTGTCACCTAAGGCCTCCAGGATACCTTGGACAATCATTCATACCCTTAAGCTAAGGGACAATTATACCTAAATAATTCTCAAAAGATGGCTCTCAGTATTTCCAAAAGAACTCCAATAATAGAGATTTGCTAATATCTAACTTATTATTTATTTTAATAATGTCTATAATAACCTGCCATTTTTTTTCCTCTTAATGGTACAGGATATTTGAATAAAAAATAGTTTCCTTATTTTGCAGCAGTAGTGGTCTTCAAAAAACTGCTTTCAGCTATACATTTTCTCAGCTATAAACAAGTTATCGTAATTTTAATTTCTGTACTCTGCACTGTCTACAACTGGTTCATATGATTTTTCAACTGCACACAGAACTGGACACAAACAACATTGAGGGCCTTGTTACTGCTGAAAAGATGAGAAGTATGCCAGAGGGGTCTTAGAAGCAAAGTCTTTTGTGGAGTTTTTTAGTGTGTGTAGTGGGGGGAGTTTTGCTTTGCTTTGCTTTGTTGTGTTTGGTTTTTTCAGTGGTGTTGGGATGTTTGGTGGGATTTTTTTTTTTTGAGTTTCATGACAGTATTGAACCCTAGTCAACCTTCAACCAATACGGCTGTCATATTCTTCTGAAATGTTTGCAGTCCTTCTCAGACCAATGACATCACACACATTTTCAGCTTAGCTGATAATTAATTTTCCAAGTTATCACCAGAAATATGAAACCATGAATAGAGAATATCCTGTGCTTCTCCCCTGAACTATCCCCCAACTATCATCCATCTTTAAAACTACCACCCCCTTTCAACCTGAACAATGAACAATTGATAAATCTTTATATACACATACAATTCCAACTGTTTTTGCACCCACTGAGTCTGATTTGTGACTTTAGGGAAATTCCTTTTACGTTTTTTCTCCTCCCATTGTTCACATCCTCTTTGTTATGTATATTTACACCATGTAGGAAGAATATAAGACACAGATGAGTCACAATATCCCTATCTTTCTGAATTCAGAGTGGGTTGTTGAACTCAATAGGTGGATTCTTTCAAACTAACAGTTTGAGAACAGTTAAATCGAAGATGATCTTGAAGAAGGCAGTTAACAGAATTTTATTCTTTCACTAAGAAGCCTGGCTGTTACCTTTAGTGGCTTGTGCTTTCCATTTCTCCCTGTTCTGCTGCACTACCTCAGTCCAGGTGGCTTTAAAACATTTGAAGTCCACAGTGAGTATGGAGCAGTTGAGTGAGGCACTTCCTTCAGACCCAGTATTCTTGACACTTGATCTTTTAACTTCAGAGGGACTAATGCTATTCAAACTGGGACACAATAACATAAAACACAGGAAGAATCAGCATTCCATACGCTCAAATACAGTTAAGAAAAAATAATGGTTGAAAGTCAAGTAATAGAGCTACCGTGAAAAAAACTAAGCTTGAATCCCTTCCCTTCTCTCCCACCATAGGCCAACCAATGTTAAAGCAAAGAGTACAACCTGAGCCAGTATTAGAAGTTGCTTTTCCCTGTCTATTTTTTGACATTAATTCTCACTAAAGAAATAAAATCACTCAAAGTGCTGGAACTACTTTTAACGTGTATCTCCACTCCCTAAATATTACTGGAGAGTCAGACAATTCTAGAAATCAAATGTGTCTCAGGAGGAGTCTCCTAAATTTCATCAATGGGAGGTATTAGGAACAGGTCAGTCTCTGTCAAGGGCTTGGTGACCTCAGCTGAGGCTCAGGCATTCATTTCTGTTACAGATCCTACAGCTGACTTTTGATGCTTTATTGTGAACATTTTAATAAAAGCAGCAAGGTTACTGACAGAGAACGATATTAGTGTTGAGTCTTTCTTTGTGGAAGAGCAAAGAAGTCACCTAGGACAGTGAATCCTGACTTGATAGCCCTAATCTAGGGAGCACTAGCCATTTGCCATATGTCTTGTCAACTAAAATACTAAAAGAGCAGTATCTCTAAAACAGCAGTGCAGGTTGAATGGGCCAAGACTTCCTGTACTTAAACTCCAGGTAATTGTGGTGGTTCTTTGTCGGAGAATAGCGGGAGACAGACACCATTCTATAATGATCAATCAGTCTCCGTTTATTAAGATCAGAAGGCTACATTTATATCGTTGTTAATTAGCTCATACATATTGCAAAAGTAAAGCTCACCATTGGTCACACATATCACCACCAACTCCTCCTAAGTTTTCATTCCTGCGGTCAGAGTAAGCATTTTAGTCATTCTTTCCCTATTACAATGTTTTGTTGTTTTTCTAATGATCACTTACAAGGGCACAGTGCCCTTGTCAGCCTCAGGATTAGGCTGAGTACTAAATTTAGTTAATTCTACATCTGAAGGCTGCCATAAATCAATATGTCCCTTGTTCTTCAACCATTCTTCCACAATATTTTCCACAGTTCTTCACACATTTGCTTAACCCTAAATACTGTGACAAAAATGTTCGTATTCTTTCCAGCCATCATTTGTGTTTCAATCCCATTTATACTTCTAGGCATGAAGAAACAAGTGCCCTCCAGTTACTCTCTACCTTCTCTCTGATATTAGTGACTAAGAGAGCACTGAGAGTGTGTCTGATTGCATGGCTACAACCATTGGTGCTCCTTGCCTTAGAATGTATGACTCAGGCTGCATGACACCCTCCTCCCTCTTGGAACTCCTTCAGGCTGGACTTTCCTTACACAAAGTCACCTCACAAGGTGAGCTGCAGTGTTGATTATGCAGATAAAGGTCTTTAAGCCACATGAAAGACATACACTGTAGAGGGGGGAAACCAGGGCAGTTCATTGCAATGGCAGCTAGTACAGAGTGAGAGGGTGCAAGGTTATTCACCTGGAACACCTAAATCCAGACATGCCAGAATTGGAAGCTTCATCAATTAGTGGAGTCACAATTTTCTCTGTCATGTCAGTCAGCACAGTAAAGGTGGGTTCCACAATGAAATCAATGAAACCTGAGCAGAAACACAAACATAGTCAAGCAGGCAAGTAGAGGATTTATGTGGAGTCCCTGCTTCAGTGAATAAAGATGACCACACTGTAAATGACAGTAAAAAAATTATACCTTGAAAGAGGGATAGGCAAATACTAGAAAGGGAAAATTGAGTTATACATTAATCACTGACCCAAGACCCTCAATCTAGCATGCAATTAAAGGTACCTACTTAAACATTGGAAAGAAATGCTGGCAAATCAGAACATAAACAAACTCAATACTTGTTTTATAAGAGGAGTAATGTGATATTGATGTCAAATTCCTAGTAGATTTTGATAAAACTTAAAAATAAAGTTCACCTTCAAAGAACTCTCTCAAAGAATAAAATCATTATAACAGAAATAATACCAATAAGCTTAAACCTCCCTTACTGCATATCAATATGTTGCTGTAAACTCTCTCTCCACTGTTTGGCCAGCTTCTCTTGATGATAATAAAACAGATATAGATGCTTTTCCCACATTTTTTAATATTAAAAAAAAAAAGTGGAAAAAATAAAGACCCAAATATTTTCTACTTCAGTATACAGCTTGACAGATATTTATGGCTCTGATCTGAATGTTGGGAAGTACAGACTGAAGAGCCCTTTGGCCTTAAGTTCATGAGATGAAGGAAAACCCAAAGAGCATGAATCAAATATGGAAGTGAGTAGCTTACAGTAGCTTATACATTTCCTTAATTCTTTTAGCAGTTCACTTACGAAATTACTTAGTGCTGCAGGTAGCCAAGAAAATAGCAAAGTCCTTAGTCCCTCCTAAGGCACACTGGAATCCAGGTTACAATTACTGCTGTTACAAATCCCCGCTATTACAATTTTTAGATTTTTTTTAAAATTATCGACAATTAATTATTCATTAATAGTATTGTAATTTCTCTGACCAGGTCATGATATGTTTCTATGGTACTGGTGATTCTAGGTGATAACTGAACAACAAAAGAAGAAGAGATCATATGGTTCAGACACCTGAATTCACAGATGCTTCAATCCACATCTGGAGTGCAAAGTAGTTGAGCATCCTCCTAGTTCCATTTCCCTCCCCATATTTTTGTTAAATTTCTGTAAGGGTGGATTTTTAGGCGTAATTTCATGCCAATCAAATGAAAAATGCTGCTTTCAAGGAACATTCTGTAAATCTATCTGAATGTGTAGTCTTATCTGAACATGTGAATCATGTGCCTCCATAACATTGGGTCAGTCTTATCTATTAAAATTTAGGAAAAAAATAATTCCCAGGTAGTTAATCAGAAATGCATGCAATATAACGCTTGAACAGGAAATTTTATGCTAGATAACAATGCAGATAGTCACAACAAATTTCATATAATTTTTTTAAGCACTGAAAATTTTACTGACTTTGAATAATGTTAAGTGTGCGGCAGGAATCCTAAGGATAATGAGAACTTGATCTAGACATTTGGGTGTCTGCCTGTCTGTATGTCTCTTCTATTCCCCTTTACTCAAAAACTTGTTTACCTCTTAATGACAAAAAAAATCCAAGTCATATGACCTTGTCATTCGACCCTGAGACATCCAAGTCTCTGATACCAAACACATGAATATGTCACTACCTTCAGCAGCAAGACTGTGGGATTTGTTTTATAACTGAACAGCTGCACATAAATGCATTAAATAGCTGTGTTTAAGAATCAAGTTTTCCCTGTGAGATGTCTTGCATCTCATCAAGAAAAATGAGCAGATTTTCCAAAAGGGACCACAGATAAACAAACTCAAATACATAGGACAACTTTCATTTGATAAGTGGAATTTTTTCCTCTATTCCCTATAACATGAACTATGTTACCTTAAAATAGGGATTACAATAAAGTTGGAATAATAATCTGCTATTGTAGAAAAAAAATATGACTTTATTAACCATTGTGTAACTTTTGCAATATTCCCACAAGTCTACCCCTGCCTTCTGTGCTCTTACTCTTTACCTGAAGACACCGAGGTTCAAATAACAGTAATTTAGTTTGCTACTTAAAACCATTAATAGCAAATAATGACCCTGAGTTTTAAAACCTATTAATGCTAATGACCAGTTTATCATCCTTTTTCTCCTTCAATAGAGTGAGCATGATAAACATTTCTGTACCATAGAGACTAAGATTATTTTACCAGTTAATGCTGCATGCTAAGAGTGAATTCCAGGCATATGCCTGGTGTTCATTCATTATACCTGTGAACATCAACATAGAAAAATTGGGTAGAGGACAGTTTGTCTAAAGTCCTCCATAAAAAAAATTAGCAGCATGCATTCATCAGCCTTTATCCAACATTTTCTGAAAGTGCATTTTTATTTCTTGACAGTAAAAGGACAAAAATAAAAGCATGCTGTTGCATTTATAAGCTGCAAAAAAGGACAATTACAATAAAGGCTGATCTTCAGTAACACAAGCTTCCTAGAGTTTGAGCCAGAGAAGTTTTAGCTCCTGATATGCTTGCTGGAAAATATGGAAGTCTTAGTCTGGTTTTCTTTGCAGTTTTTTTCTCTTCCCCATTCTGACAAGCAGCTTGACTTCCCAAGAAAAAACTCTCCCAACTTCTGTACTTCACTATGGTACAGAAATACTTGGCATACTCATATATTAATATAATAATAATAATAATAATAATTAATAATAATAATAATAATAATAATATAATAATAATAATAATAATAATAATAATAATAATAAAATAAAAAAATATATATTTGTAACAGGAGAGACACATTCTGTCCTTTGAGGAATGTTTTTCTGTCAGAATGCTTAATTTCATGCAAGAAGTCCATACTGCCAAAACTTCAGGCTGCTTTTGTGAAAAGCTTTAATTAAGGAAAATGTATGCCCACTGTTGTTGCATCTACAGTGACCTTACAGCTGCAAACCAACAACTAAAAACAAGTTGAGCCACTAGAACATGATTTCTAGGCTGTGTCCTTGATAGAACCAAAACCACAATTTTATTTCACAAAGAAAAAAGGTTTGTAATTTGTGAGAATTGATCACTGCTTGCTGCAGATGATAGTCTGTATAGAACTCATCATAGAACAGTCATAGAATCACTAAGGTTGGAAAGGACCTTAAAGATCGTCCAGTCCAACCATATATTAGCACAATTTGGAATTCAGTAAGAACTTAATTCTGCAAAGAAATGTAATTACTTGTTGCAGTCCAAAATGCAGAGAATATTTCCCTGTATGTTTTGAAGAATCTGAACCCCTTGACAAACACTAATTTTAGCCTTTGTCCATGGAAAAGGCTTTTTAGGTTTTGGGATGAAACAGAATTCTCAAGAATGTAAATTAGATAGTAGCATAGTATGTCATTTATCACAGGGTGAGAAATTTAGATTTTTGGGTTTGTTAGTGTGGCAAGTAGATGACACAAGATGGAGGATCCTTGTCGTTTTTAGGTTTCTTCCTCCTTCTTCACCTACTCCATGTTCTGCAGTGTTTGGGACACAGGATGTTTGGTCACAATTTGCTGCAGTCTAGAGCTACATGAATAGAAATTTAGTTAAGTATTGGTAGAAAAGTAGAAATAATGTATGTTCAAGGTGATAATTGGGTGAATTATCTTTAAAAGAACCTTGATTCTGTGTGTTTAGGGGCTTTTGGTGTCTGTTCTCCTGCACGCTAGGCTGGTGTAAAGCCTGGTGTGCTGAAATTGCTGGTAAGAAAACAATAAACAACCTGAAGAATGAGAACAACCAAGAGTCCAGTCTGCCTTCTTTCCTAACAAGAACTTTTGCAAAAAAGCCTCCCCTTATCAGGGGAGAGACATGGGAGAAAAAAACTCTCACAATTACTATTCCAGGAAACAATTTTCTAAGGCTATTAATGGTAGATAAATGAATGAAAGGAGATTATTTGTCTGAGAATCTAGCCTACAACTTTGAAAGACTTATCTCAGCAGATAGCCAGAAAACAGGTTGCAATGTAACTAAAGGGACACTATCAAAATGTGCAGCAGACTGAGAAATTGGTAACTTTATAATGGTAGAAGGCAAAAATAGTCTATTAATATCAATGGATTACTAAATTGCACAAATGAAAGTTGATATGACTAAGCCTGCCTTTGCCTACTGACAAGTGCCTATAAGATAAATTGTATTCCTGATAGCTTAATATAACACTGATTTTGCAGTGGCTTGATACAAGGGGAAAGTTTCTTTCCTCTTCGGTTTTTCTGAGCAAAGGAGCACAAAAGGAGAGGACCAGGAAAACTGGTTCCCAAGAATACACAACCCTATGTAGAGAGACCCTGGGGAAGGCACAATTCCTCTTCCCTGTAAAGAGTGAGGAACATATCTGAAAGCTGATAAAATGGATGTTTAAGAGGAGTAGCTACCTGTACTTTCCCTCACAGTAACCAGCAAGGGAAAGTTTATCTTCTCTCACAGCACAGCAATAAGCCTATGTCCAGGAGTCTTCAACATGTGTTTTAGCTGAGACTGTAGCACTTCGAGTTTGTTGCTGTTTTCCTCCGCCAAGCAGAACACACAGTTGTATGGTAGGTTATTGTTCCAGGGGAGTAAATGCTACAAGCCTGGTAGCCAGGCCAGGCTTCTGTAGGACTCTTCAGACTCAGAATCTTTGATGAATTGTCTAAATTTCCAAAGCCAGAAAAATCTGGGATGCTGTCTCTGAGATAATGGTTTGCCTACCAGAAACAATGAAATAATTTTAAACAGAAATAGCTCTTAGCCAAAGATATGAATCTGTACTTTCCTAGATTCAGGAAAATATTTGTTTCATTCTTGGATAGAAATTTCTTGCTTTAAAATTTTTTTTGCTTTCTTTAATATGTTTTCTGTCTTTCTGTTTTTCTCAGTTCTCTCAATTTTAGCATCCGTGTTATCTTTCCTTTCTTATTCCATTTGGCTACCTATTCTCCAGTTGAGACTGGAACATATTCTTCTATCTACTTCACTTACTTCCAAGGCATAAGAATCCACCCATAAATCCACCTTTTCCATGTTCTCTTCACTGCTCCAAGCCCACTGAACAGTTTTACTTCACTTAGCCCCTCTTGTTCTTTCCCTAAATGTGAGGCTTGTTGCCTCTTTCATTTTCCCCCTACTTTTTCATTCAGTAATTGAAAGAGAGGTAGAGAAAGTGCTGTTGGTGAGTCTGTAAAAAGATCTCTTTTACTGAATGGGTGGCACAGAAAAAGGTTTGCTAGTTGCTCGGCTTCAGTGAAATATAATGGTTAAACCAACCATTATTTTGGTTTAAAGCATTGGGAGGGAAAGGGTGAAAAGAATAAATTGTTTTGTTCAAGTCATCAAAGGAGCTGCATTTTCATATGCACCAACAACATTCATTCACATGATATTCTCATGTGTGCCCTGTCTTCACAGCTAACAAAATCATGGAATAAGTGTCATAACCAGGTACTATAGTTATTTCTGCAGACACATCAGAGGTAATTTGATTACTACACGGAACTATCACCATAAATTTAATTGCTCCCCTTTGAGTTGTTGATCTGGGGAAAATAATGCCATTGTGCCTTATTTCTTCTCTTTAACATAATTCCAAATTATGAGATGACTAGGATCTTAGTGCTATTGAGAAGATGAAGTTTTTCTTTTAAAATGCTACTTTGCGTACACCAAAATAGACATACCTATTTGAGACTGAGCAACCATAGTAGACTTCCGATCACACAGAGGAGAGAAGGGCAGCCCTAGTTCTGCTTCTTTGTCACCCTGGAGAAAAAAATTGAGAAGAAAATTTAAAAAGACAAGACACATTAAACTTTTCGTATATTATGTCACGACTGTAAAAGCCTCTCATTTTACTTTCTTTAATTAAGTTTGGATTTTGTTTAGATTGGTGGGTTTTTAACATAAATTATAAAGAATTTGAGTCTCACTGGAAAAGTTGTAGTCCATGGAGAAGGTGGTGAAGCATCTTGATTGCAGTGACTTTTCATTCCCCTCCTGGCTTGGTACTTCTATGCACCAACTAAAAACCACTTGACCACAAGAATGCTTCTCACTGCAGTTCTCAGAGCAAATCTTTCATGAGAAAACATCAGTGTCAGGACTGATTTTTCAGGGCTTATGCTTCTTTGTGCATCTTTTTTAGTCTTTCACATAAGGCTGGCTAGATGCAGATTAGTAATACTTTCCAACAATACGCTAACAGTTTTCTATGAGAAAATAACCTGTTTTATTGATGTGGGGCAAGCTGTGGACACTGTCTACCTGGATTTTTCCAAGGATTTTGAAATGCTTTCAAACAGCCTCCTAAAGACACTGATGCGTTATAGTAAAGACAAATGGTCCATGCTGCAGGTGGGGATCTAGCTGATAGGCCCCATCCTATCAGCAAGTGATTTTTTTTTTCAACTAGCAACTTGTCACAAGCAGGATACTCCAGCAGTCAATATTGGACCCAATTATGTTTAATATCTTTATACATGATCTGGATGATGGGATCCAGTGTACCCTGGAAGTTTGCTGATGATACCAAACCAAGTGGAAAATGGAACACTTCTGAAGGGAAAGTCATCCTGCAGGTATGGATGACTGGAAGAGTGGGTTCACAAGAACATTATGAAGTTCAACAAGGGCAAATGTAAGGTCATACACCTGGGAAAACATAATCCAGGACCACAACACAGGCTAGGAACAACCCAGCTGGAGAGAAGCTCTGTGGAATAGGACCTGAGGGTCCTGTTGGACAGCAAGCTAATACAAGTGAACACCATAGTGTTCTGGTAAAGAAAACAACAGAATGGTGGGCATCACCAGCAGAGATAATGAAATCATTATTACACTCTATTTAGCATCTGCCAGGCCACAGCTGGAATATGGTGTTCAGTTTTGGTCCCCCCATGCAAAAAAAAAGAAGTAGATAGGCTGGAGAGGGTCAAGAGAAGGACTGCAGGGATTATGAAGCAACTGAGAAGTCTGTCATGTAAGAAAGGGCTGAGAGAACTGTGTTTGTTAAGCCTTGAGAAAAGAAAACTTTAAAGAGACCTTACTGCCATGTTCCAGTATCTAAAGGGTGGCTACTAAGAAGATGGAGACCCCCATTTTACAAGGAGGCACATGAAAAGATGTGGGGTAATGGACACAAGTTACTCCTGAAGAAATTCTGATTAGACACAGGATAAAAATTTCTCACAATGAGATCAGCCATTGAAATTATCTCCCCAGGGGAGTGGTAGTTTCCCCAGGGTTGGACAATTTTAAGATTCAGATGGATAGGGTGCTGGATAATCTTATCTAGGCTGTGCTTTTGCCAAGAAAGGTTGGACCAGATGATCTTTCAGCTTCCTTCCAACCTGGTATTCTATTATGCTGTGAATACATTTCACATTACCTTTAGATTACATTTAATTTTAACTACAGAAGTCCAAACATGCCTACCAGCCCTCAGAACTGAAATTCCTTTTCTAGCATCACAAGATGGTAAAAGATCAAGTGTTATAACCCCATATTTCCCAGTTTCCCAGTTTTTCAAGTCACATGTTTCAAAAGGCCCTTTAATTTAATTCAGTCACTCTACAATATTGCTTTATTTCAAGAAGATGTGTATAGGATGATACAGCTGCAGTACTCCCCACAGAGCATTCAAATTTAAATAGCCTGTTAAATATACTGTAAAATCATTTACTTAAATTAGAAGCTCACTATAATCGTGCTGAACTTCTTGCCAGTGTTCTGACTAATGTCAAAGAGAAGCTAAAATATTCAGGAAACTAAGCAGAGGAAATTCTGTGGGTATAAGAAAAGCTGATTCCTTATTATTTTTGTTAATATAAGATACATAAAAGGGGGCGCAACTTCTGTTAGGATTTTGTGTGGAACAACAAGCAATAGTATCCTTTTCTATAGAGAATTCTGATTCATGTTAGGAGCCTGATATACAAATATCAGGGTAAAACACAACCTAAACGCAGAAATATTTCCAAATAACATTCCCTTACTGTGTCAGCTGTTTCACTTAGAAAAAACATCTCTCAATGCCAGCTCATAATACTTCTCTTACTTCTTTGACCTCCTAAAAACCACAGTGGCTCATTGTCTTGGAAAGGAACACCTGCCTGTCTTTGTGACTACTCAGAGAGACACTTGGTTTCTAAGCTGTTTGAGCAGCTCCCTCACGACTAGATAAAACACATTAGTAGAACTAATTAACTGATTAAGGGAAGATGTTTGTACAATACTGTTCTTTAAGAGATGCTCATAGATATTGAGTATAAAAAACAGTATTGTACTTAGAATCTTTCATACCTACAGCATGGTCACTTGATGTGTGAAGACATGTGATGTCACATCTCAAAATACTGGGAAATCAAAAGAGCTGGGGATCTTTTCTGACGTAGATTAACTCAGGCTATATGTCTCTGAAGAACACTTAGCAGAAAGGAAAAGAAAGGGTCTGCAATAAGTGACCATAAGGAAATAAATGACCAATTCTAGGTCAAGCAAGTTCCTTACAACCATAGTCCCCTTGGCTAGTAGTAGTTCTCAATATCATGGTTTAGGGATGGTGTTCTCCAATTTAGTACTCCCACTAAATACCTCAAAACCATTCACGACTTGCTTACTCCCCATTACCTGTTCCCCTCCCCTGCAGTGAGTTGGAAAGGAGAACTGAAGTCATAAAAAAGACACAGATCACAACTTAAGAACAATCTCCTGGAAACAGCAATGAAATAAGAAAACAAATAGTACTAGCAACAATAAGAATAGCAGAATTGTACAAGAGAACAGCAAATGATTCACATGCAGATGCTCATCATGGAGCCAAATCTGACTGCTGCCACACTATGCCAACCCAGAAGAAAGCCCCTCCCCGTCATAGGAAAATTATGTGAAGTGATATAGAATAACATCTGGGTCCTAGCTATGCCTCCTCTGGCTGCTGCGAAAATTACCCTGTCCTGTTTGGAACCAAGACAGTACCCACTCCTTTTTCTATACCATTTGCATTATGCCCAGATACAACACTTTCCAACTATATATATATATAAATACATGTATGTATTTACAAGCACTTTTATAATTTTTGTCCATCCCTCCAAGATTTCTGTTCAGTTCATTTAGGCCATGACTGTGGATTCTATCCATCCTAGATGTCTTCAAGGGCAGGAGGGCTGGTGTACTGTTGGGTGGTTGCAAGTTGCAACAGGAGCTCACAACTCGTGTACCTGGAGCAGTTCGTATCCATTGTTCATGGTGGTTATGGCATAAAGTGGCAGTGTCGTTCAGCAGCCAGTATTATACAATTCAACATTACAGATTATTCTCACCCAAAAGTCAAATCCCTTTGAGGGATACATAATGTTTCTCTATCACTCTGCAATACGCACCAAGTGCACCCAGATCCTTGAGCAAAACAATCCCACATTTGCTTGAGGCAGGACTAAGCCAAACTCTCTTTCCAAACATAGTCCTCATATGCACCACAGGGACTTTGTCCCCTTCTACAGTATGTGGAGATTTTAATTGCACATGGGGAGCTCAATTAGCAGAGCCCCTAGTATGGGATAACCAGATGGCCTCCACAAAATGTAGATCCCAATGTTTGAATGTCCCACCACCTATGGCTTCCAATAAGTTTTCTAACAGCCCATTGTACCATTCAATATTCCCAGAGGCTGGTGCATGATAGTTAATATGATACACCCACTCCATACCATGCTGTCTGGCCCAGGTGTCTATGAGGTGATTCTTAAAATTAGTCCTGTTGTCTGACTCATTTCTTTCTGGGGTGTCATGTTGCCACAGAACTCATTTTTCAAGGCTGAGGATGGCATTACAGGCAGTGGCATGAGGCACAGAGCACCTCTCCAGTGGTTGTTTCCACCACTGTAAAAACATAGTATTTTCTTGGGGGGTTTGAGAGAGTGATGTAATCAATCTCCCAGGCCTCCCCATATTTATTTCAGCCACTGTCCCCCATACCACAGAGGCTTTACCCACTTGGCCTGCTTGACTGCAGTGCATATTTCATGGTTATGAAATACCTGAGAGATAAGATCCATGGTTAAGTCCACCCTCAGTCACAAGCCTATCTCCTCCCTACTGCATCTTTTCCTTGATGACCTGAGGCATCATGGGCCCACCAAGCCAGAAATAATTCAGCCTTATTCTGCTAATCCAGATCTACCTGAGACACATTAATCTTGGCAGCTCAATCCTCCATTTTTGTTCTGCTCTTCAGTAGCCCAATTCTTGGGTACACTTGCTCCTACATGACTTATTTTTACAAGCCAGGTGTCAATGTCTTGGCACATTTCAGCAGTCTGGATGGGTTTACTCCACACAGCCAAGTGGTCTTTTTCTGTTGGTCTATGGGCCACCCCCACAGAGCATTTGTTACCATCCAAAAGTCAGTGTAGAGGTAGAATGCTGGCCATTTCTCTTATTCAGAAAAATCTAAAGCCAGCTGGATATCTTACAGTTCTGCAGCCTAGATCCACTGTAGTCTGGTTTTCTGGGCCTGAGGTTTCTGAGTTTCTGAACTCAGTTTCTTCGTGGTGTTTGGGTTTGAGAAGACCTTGTTCCCACGGACTTGACATAAACATCCCAAGTGTTATTGTAAGGAGAGTGATGTGTTGGATTCTTTTCTGTGGGATGGACTTGTCTCTATCCATTGCTTTGGGCCAATGGGATGAAGAGTTCTGGCACTCTTCTAACCAATGAGAGTGGCCTGTTCCAAAAGGTAAACAACTGAGGAGCCTGTCGGACTGGTTCAATTTTCCTAGCCCCACCAAAGGCAGGAGCTTGTGAAAAGTCAGCTCCACTCACAGCTTCCCCCTGGAGAGAAAGCAGCAGGGGCACAGCCTGCACTGCGCAAGGCTAGGCTGAAGACGATCCAGCCGTACCCGCCGCCGGCACCCGTCCCGGCTCCCCCCCGGCCCCGCCCCCTCCCTGTACAGCCAGGGACGGGGCGGGGAAAACAGTGACCAAATCAAGCCCGGTCCCACTGCCTCCGTGCACGGCGGCCAGGGACTGGGTGGAGAGAGAGCCCTCCGGCCCCTCCCCGGACCCGCCCCCTCCCTGTACAGCCTGGGCCGGGGCAGGCTGCGATCCCGCCAATCCGGACCCCCCCGCAGCCGCCGCTGCGGGTGGAGTCGGGGCTGGAATCGCTGTGGCCGGAACAGAACCGGCTTGTCCTCCCACTCCCGGCGCAGACTGGCACGGGGCAGGAGACGATCCCGCCGGCCTCTGTCCGGCCCCACTGGCAGCCACGGCTGGAGCCGGGGCCATCCCCGCGCCCCCACCCCCCCCACCCCCCCACTCAGCACTGTCTGTACAGCCACGGCAGGGGGCAGCGAGGCCTGCCCGCGGGCACGGGCAGAAGGCGCCCTTCTCAAAGGCCGAAGGGGGAAACTCTCAGCCCCCGTATGTTAAAGTGCAGTTGATAACTGCACCAAGCCCGGACGGAAAATCTCCCCCATTGAAAGGGGACCCATCTGGGTCGCGATCGCCACAACCTCCTTGTTGTGGCATCTTGTGAGGGCATACCTAGCCGAACCCCCACAGCTCAGGCATGTCGCAACGACCCCGAATCCAGCTCTGCTGGGAAGACGGGCGAGTTCTCAGGGCTTTCAGCACCCTCCTCTGCAGAAAACGCATGGGTTTCAGGAAGCTGAAGGGTTAAGGATTCACCTCCTGGACTACCACAGGCAGCTAGTGGCTGTCCTGCGCCAGGATTGGATCCATCCCCCATCACAGGGAATGCATGGGGAATACTCCGAGTCCCCCCCTTCACAGGCATTCCTAAGCCCTGAGAGACAAGACACACGTGTGCACACTACAATGTCGTGGTTCAAAGAAGAAACAGAACTAGCCATGGTATTTTGGGAGGGAGGGCGGGATTCCAACTGACTCTCCAACTCACTTATTTCCAGGGGAGTCCGACCAGATTCTACATTCGAACAGGAATCGCTTTGCGAATCCTTTTCAGAGGCCCCAGAATCTGAAAAGAACCCCCATTTCCCTTTTCCAAATGCCATCACAATGTTTCTCCAGACAGCCAGAAGCGGGGCTACACCCATGTCACCCTTACCGAGTGCATCAAGTAAAGCATCGCCCAGAACCCTCCATTGGCTTTCCGATAATATGAATTCGGTGCTATGGAAGATCCCTCTTTCTTTTCCCCAAAAATAGAGACATTCGGAATCTTCTCAGGAAATTCCAGTTCTCTGCTGGACAATCATTCCCCAAAAGTCCAAAACCACTTGATCACCTTGGATGAAATTCCCCATTTTGCCAAAGTTTTTTCTCCTCAATTAAAAGGAGAAACAAGCTGGCAGGAACCACGGGTTTGGTACCTTATTTTCCCGAAACAAACTCACCTTGTTTCTTTAAAAAAAGGATACCAGTTTTGTGCGCAATCACGTCGTGGTCACCAGATGTCTCTGTGGGCGATGAACAAAATGACACGAGACCTTGTTGTAAAAAACTGCATCTGACTCCGCTTTATTAAAACAACTGCCCTCCTTATATACCTTTTGGAACAGGCCACTCTCATTGGTTAGAAGAGTGCCAGAACTCTTCATCCCATTGGCCCAAAGCAATGGATAGAGACAAGTCCATCCCACAGAAAAGAATCCAACACATCACTCTCCTTACAATAACACTTGGGATGTTTATGTCAAGTCCGTGGGAACAAGGTCTTCTCAAACCCAAACACCACGAAGAAACTGAGTTCAGAAACTCAGAAACCTCAGGCCCAGAAAACCAGACTACAATCCACCTTGTCTAATTTCTGCAACTCATCACATAGAACTCCATAGAGCAGCTTTCGATTTTTGATATATTCCTACAATACAGCAGACCATCAGTAAGGAGCACATACCACTTTTAATTTTCTGGTAGCTGATTATATATGGTGGAACATCCTTAGCACATGTAATCTTTTTCTCCTTCAATGATGATAATAGTCTAAAATTTTTGCCTTGCCAATTTGTGATTTTGCCTTCTGGGCAATTAGAGGTTTCTATTTAAGCTTTCTGAGTGATCAGCACAAACCACTTTGCATGCATCTGAAGCATGATGTGTGAAAAGGATTTTCCTTTTAATCATCCAGCCCAGAACAGGCTATCAGGGTGCCAGGAGGAGCTGTGGTTCAGGGACAATCACTTCTGAAGCAGCTAGAACTCCTTCATAAACTGCCAGTGCCTCTTTTTCAGTTGAGGTGTAACAGGCCTCATATCCTTTGTATTCCAGACTCCAGAATCCCAGGGTACTTTTTGCCAGAGATTCCCGGTTGGACCATGCTCCCTGGCTGCAGCATACAGCACATTTTTCACATTTTGTCCTGTCCTAACTTGGCCTATCACTCCCAAGGAATCTCCTGTTTAATTTGTTACAAAGCTTGTTGCTGTTCAGGACCCCACTTAAAATGTTTCTTCTTCTGAATCATTTGATAGAGAGGGTTTACAATCTGACTGTAATGTAGAATATACATCCTTCAAAATATCCACAGTACTGAGAAAAGCTCATATTTCCTTCTTGCTGGCTGGTGGGGTCATAACTGCTATTTTGTTGACCATATTCACTGGAATGTGATGATATCCATCTTGCTATTTTACTCCTAAAAACTGATATACCTGGGCAGGTCCATTGACTTTGCTTTATGGCAAAATTGACCTTCAGGAGGATGTGGATTATGTTTTTTTTTTCAAAAAAACTCCGTTGTGTTGCACCACACAATAATGTCATCAACATGTTGCAAGTGTTCTGGAGTCTCATCCTCTTCAAGTTCAGTCTGGATCAGTCCATAGCAAATAGTGTGGCTGTGCTTCCACTCTTGGGACCATCAGTTCCAGGCATATTGGACACCCCTTTAGGTAAAAACAAACTGTGGCCTGCATTCTCTTGACAAAAAATGGAGAAAAACACATTAGCAATGTACATGGTGGCACCATTTTGCTGCCTTGGACTCCAGGTCATCCTCGAGTTCCATCATGTTCCATCACAGCAGCTCTCAGTGGTGGTGTTACTTTATTCAGGATACAATAGTCCATGTCAGTAGCCACTGGACTTATGCACTAGCCATATGGGGCTATTAAAGGGTGAGCGAGTCTTGCTGACTACTCCCTGGCTCTCCAGTTCACGAATCATCTCATGGACGAGGGTCACGGAGTCCCAGCTGGTGTGGTATTGTTGATGATGCACTGTTACGGTAGTGACCAGTACCTGATGTTCTTTGACCCTCATCAGTCCCACACAGAAGGGTTCTCAGAGAGACCAGGCAAGGTGTTCAGAAGTCTAATTTCCTCTGTCTCCACAGAAGCTATCCCAAAAGCCCACCAATGCCTTCTTGAATCCTTGAAATACCTTCTCCTGAGTTAATCTATGCTGAGGACACACGGGGCCTTTGGGCCGATCAGAATGGTGTGTTTCTGCCTTTTGTTCCCATTCAGGTGCGCTATAACTTCCATTACAGTAATCTGTTGGGTTCCCCCTATTTTCCCTCAGAAATGGAAATAGATCCTGCCCTTATAGATCTTGATGGCATCAGGGTACATTGTGTGCCAGTATCAACTAAAGCCTTATACTCTTGTAGGTCTGATGTATCAAGCCATCAGATCCACACAGTCCAATATATCAGGTTTTCATTTTGTTCCTGCTGGAGGTGGAGCCCCTCTAGTTCTAGTCATAGTGGTCATTGTTCATGTCTTGTAAACATGAACTGGATGTCCTTTCAAGAGGATCAGAAGTAACATTCCATTCCCTTGTGTCTGCTAACGCCCACTGGAAACTGGAGCAGCATTTTTCCTTGAAGAATTTCCTGTGGTGATTGTCCTTCCTCTCAATTACACACCTGTGCTGCTAGGGCAGAGGTGGGTTTTCCCTCCCACTTTCTCATGTCTTCTCTGTGGTTAAGTAAAACTGCATGTTATCTCAAGGTGTGTACCCTTTCTCCCAAGCCAGTGCTTGCAATAGCAAAGACTGTGAGCCATACTGGAAGGGCGTAGGACATTTCCTCTCTAACATGCTTGAATCTTTCAAGTCTGTCTGCAATCAGGAAGGAAAAAAATTATTTCATATTACCATATTAGTGTAGTCACCTGAAGCCCTCTTTGTTATCTTTTCTTTCATTGACATCAATAATAATGAGATGGTGTACAATAATGGTGTGCTGCATACAAACTTCTGCCACATTGATTGTGTAAGCTGGACCTGATCTGAGTCTACAAGGGACTGCTTGTTATTTGAATCCTTATAGGTTACCTCCAGTGCAGCTAATTCTCTCAGGTACTGGATACATTTCTCCACAGCTTTTCCCCTGTTTGACCACACTACTAGAACATACTTGCGAGAATTAATTCCTTTCTCTCACACTTGATGGGAGTTGCTCCAGACACTAAGAGTTTCTGTCCTTGTCCCTTTCCCTTTGTCAATGCCCACATGCCGGGACAGGGATCCCAGTTGTGTGCCTTCACTACCAAGGTTAGATACCACAAACTTGTGAATAGACCAAGTGACACTGTGACCAATGACTCCATACATAGTAAAACTAAGGCTTATATCAAATTTGTTTCCAGCATTCTGTGGCCACATCTGTTGTTATCTCAACTCTTTGAGCCCCACAGTGGGTGGAAAACTAGGCTGTTTTGATTGAGGAATGGTATTCTTCTATTTCTTGGCTCCCACCAAGAAACTCCAAACGATGTTCTGTCACTTACTCCTCTCTTCCCCTTTCCCTCCCTCTCCCCCAGCAGTGGGCTGGAGAGGACAATTGGAAGAACAAAAGGTAAAGATTATCAATTGAAAGAACAATAATCTACTGGAAACAGCAATGAGAGAAGAAAGTTCAAGAGAGAGGAAGAGATACACATGCAAATGAACACAACCCTGTAGTATGAGGCTCCTGGGCCTGAAGTTTCTGAGTTTCTAGACTCAGTTTCTTCATAATGTTTTGGCTCAGGAAGACCTTGTGTTCTCACAGGCTTGCCATAAACATCACAAGTGTTATTGTAACAAGAGTGATGTTTTGGATTCCTTTCTGTGGGATGGACTTCTCTCTGTCTTTCAGTTTTGGACCAATGGGATGAAGAGTTCTGGCACTCTTCTGACCAATGAGATGGCCTGCTCGAGAAGCTATATAAAGGGTGTCAGTCTTTGAATAAAGAGGAGTCAGATGAAGTTTTTATAAAACGAGGTCTAATGTCGTTTGTTCATCACCCACAGTGACACAACCCCAACCTATAAAACAGGCCTTCCTCCCTCCCTGGAAAATAAAGTGGGATGGAATAGAATTACCTCCAGGTCCTAGCCATGCTATCTCCTGGATACTGCAAAAATTATCCCTGTCCTGGCCAGAACTAGGACATCAATTTGTGAGAAGCGTCTGTGTTTTTCTACTAATATCAAGTAGGAGGTACTCATTTAGTACTCTAGTACTAGATAATTTCAATGAACACGCATCTATGTTTCGTGGTAAACTTAATGGTTTTCCTGAAGAGGAAATTAATACTGCATTTGAATTTAGAATTAGAATATGAGTTTTATATATAGTTTCATCTAAAAGTGTTGTTATTCATCTTACAAAACTAAAGTAGAATTTGTTGGCTGAAATTAAAATACTCTTTTAAATATATAAAATAATATTTTTGTCTTCATTACATGTGTAAAATAAAACTTGGAGGTTTTGTGGTTTCATGTCTTGCTGTGAGGTAATATTAATTCTCTCACAAGTCCTTGGCAGTCATGTATTTTTATACATCTAGTATAACTTTGAGTTAGAAAAGCATAAATATGCACAGATTTTCCCCTAAACTTAATGTTAAAATCATCCTACTTGCATGATCCTCCTGTGTGGTAAGACAGAATCAGTTGCAGGTATGAGCTATCTGCTTCCACCCAGTAAAATAATTCTTGGTTTGAAAAACAAACCAAAAGATTCATTTCAACGCAAATTTTTGCAATATTCTTGTAAAAAATGGGATTACTGCAGTGCCTTTAAGAACAGATACCATTTTTTTAAAAGAATTGTCATATTTTTCCATTTTGCATTTAGATTTACTATAGAACATGAACTTATTGAACTGAAGGGAAAATAAGCACTTAAGTGATAGCACTGCTTTGGTTAATAATTCATACTGGAGAAAAGTATCCTATACACTCCTTAAGTTATCTGTTTGCTTTTACTCTTTTTTATTTTTTAATTCTTTAAATGCTTTTTATTAATAATTTCAGAACCCTGTAACCATTACACAGAGCTCAATGACAACAGGTAGTCCACTGTGAACTATAATTTTGATTACTTTAGGCAAAGTAAGCCTATATCACATCCCTCACAAAAATATAAGTAGAGTTCTATAAAGTACAGCTACACAAACATTGTTTTATGGTTTTAGAGCTAAGTAGAGTGACATAAATTCCATCTTTTCCTAATTTGAAAGACATATTAGCTTCCCAAATTAGAATTTCTACTATGTAGGTATTGTTTATATCTATTGGGGATGTATCTCTAGCTTCCTAAGAGGCATAATAGCCGGTGTTGATGGTGCTAGAGGAAAAAGCTTCATATCATTTAAGAGGTTCTTAAAAACATCAGAGAAAAATCAACATATCTGTGTTAATATACTCCTCCTTCCTTACCCAATCCTACACACTCCCTCTCAACTGCAGAAAAGAAAATAATTTCCCTAGCTTTACCTGTCTGAAGAACTCCTCCAGCAGAGACATGGTCCAGCGATGATGGAGATCCCAGGCCTTGGCTGGATGACTGATATCTGCTGTATGTAATAACAGTGATAAGGCTTTCGGCTTGTCAATTCTGAAAACGCAAAGGATCAAAAAATTAATTGTCTGCTCTTGCGGGGAAGAACATCAAAAATCTTACCTACAGGAAATTAAGGTAATTAGAATCTTTGACCAGGATATTTGTGAAGTAGTTCCTCTGATTATAAAATCAGACAACTCTGAAACACAGTCTTATTTCTCCAACATACATGACTCCTGTTTTAAAAAAGATACTAAGAAATGCAAAAAGAAATATTGCTCAGTCTTGCTCAGCAACTTTCCAGGCTTGCTTGTCTGCACTAGCAGTCTTGGAGAGCTGCTCTGTTCCCCATTTCATTGGTGCTGTATTTTATGCAGCTTAGAAGAGAAGATGGTCCCTTTCATCCCACTGTAATGAACAGTGGGGACTTTCTGGGTCTATTAAAAATCTACACAATAATGGATACATGTTTCACTGAAAGCAAAACTGGTGTGAGTACAGAAGGGAATCCTGACTTCACAGGAAAAAATGCTAGTGATTTCTCATGACCATAACCTATAAGGCTAGCCCAAGAAGCCAGTAAATAATGCTTTCTTTGCATGGGTGTTCTCATTTTTTAATTCTGCTTTTTGGCTATCCAAAATGATTGAAAGAGTTGTAGCTTCTGAGGAGATCAGATGGCTAGCCACACCCTGCTCTGATACAGGTGTAATTCTGATATAGGTATAATTCTGATGCAAGTATAATTCTGGGAGGCCCTGGACATAACTGTGTCCAGGGTGAAAAACTGACCAGAGCAATATAGAAAGAATTTCTTGGGGAAGAGCTGTGGACAAAATATTACAGCTGCCAATGGCATACTGGGAAGAAGAAAAGGCTTCCCTCATGCTGCTCCATCTGTTATTTTCCAGTCCTTCCCTCAGTGGATCTCAAGTTTTCATCTGTTCTCTGATTATGAAGCAGGCCCCTTCCAGGGGTGACAGTTGATACCATCTGCATAAGGGCAAAGTGCAAGTTATGTTCTGCAGATCTTAGAACTTCCAGTCATACTCAGTTATGGAGGTCACTCTAAAGAATAATGTCCTTGATGTTACTCACCAGGGAAATGCCCAGTGAGGCTGGTCCCAACAATTGTGACATTTGAAAGCTTTGGGCCACCAGCAGACAATACAGATGTGCATATAGGCATGTGCCCATCCCTTCAAAAGTGAATTAATTAAAAATTCAACAGAAGAAAGAAAATTGCTGTAGATATCAAAGAAAGAGAAGGCCTCTGGAGAGGTGCTTTTGAAGTTAAAGACATTGGCAAAGCACCAGCTGAAATGCAACTCTCTCACTGCACAATGTTGTGAAGTAACTCACCCTTCTGGTTGCTGCAAAGCATTCTTCATAGCTTTGATTTGCTGGAAGTGACAGGACATATCGGTAGCCAACACCATCTTAATGACTAGAGCTCTAAATTCCCTTTTGGATAGCATCACAAATGGGAGCAGCAAGGAAAGAGAAGCACAAAACCCAGCATCAGACACACTCCAGTTTCTTTTGTTTTCTGCAAATTATTGACAGCTATGCCTTTGTATGTAACTCTTTATTCCTCTTTCAGGGATGGGGAAAAGAATGAAGGATTTTCTGCACAAATGCAGAAATGGGAGGGATGCAAATAAAGCCAGGTGGCTAATCCTTGGTAAGAGAAATATTAGATGTTTTCTGAAGACCACGTTGCTACTAGTACTCCTTTTTCAATTAAGCACAAACTTAAATTATTTCCTTTTCTAAGGTGTCATGGTTTCAATTTGAAACCAGGCAGAAACACTAATTTTTGTTCTGCTTTGATTTTTTTTTTGCCAATTTCAAGGTTTTCAATCAAGAGCAAAGAAGGCTTAAGCTTAAAAGTAATAAGACTTTATTAACTAATACTAAAAGAAAGAAAAAAAAAAAACAAGAATGAGGATGGAACCTTCAAAACACTCTTCCTCCCTCTCCACACCTTTTCTCCCAGCCGACAATGTAAAGAAAACAACACTCAGAAATCTCAATCAGTTTTCCACCTGTAAAACAGTCCTCTTCAGTTTATCTAGGGAGGGGAGCACCTCTCATTCGCCATGGCAGATTTCCCCACAAGAAAAACAATTCTCTTGTAAATCCATTCTTTATGAACAGCAACTGCCCGGATGTTTTCGTGTTCATGAAATTCCTCCCATGTTCACAGTTGTGTCTCTGGGCCACATCGATGTATGAGGTCTTAGTTTAAAGATAACTGTTCAAAACAAAGGTTCTCTTTGTCTTTGGGACCACCTTCACCTCTAAGGAACAGAGATTCACTTCTTTTTTTTGAGGGCAAAGAGTCTTTATCACTTCATCTCTCTGTTCAACTTCTATGAAATCCATAGTCCCTTCAACATTTCACTCCTTTGCTCAGGTCTACAATTTGAATTCTTTTATCTCTCCCATACTTCTTTATGGTTTAAAGGAAAAATTTAAATATATTATAATCAACCACCATAGCTTGTAAGAGTCTTTTATATCTCAAAAGCAACTTCTCACACTCCTTGCACTTGGACTTGTACTCTTTCTTGACTGACTTTGATACTTCATGTGGTCTTTACACATCTACATTCTAATTTCTCTCACTGGAGAGAGGATGGAGGTTTTCTAAGTGATGAGCAATGGTATTGTTCCTCACTTGTTTCTCTCAGATATTATTTCTCTCTCTCTCTTATTTTCATTGTTCTTATTATAATTATCATCATCATCATCAGTAATAGTAATATTACAACACTAGTTTAGACTCCAGTTGAAATTTCTCTGGAGATGATATGATGTCCTAAACAGTTTAAAATACCAGAATGTTCTGATCTAACATGCAATACAAATTTATTTTCTCCTTCTCTCAGTTCAGGTCTCTACAGATTAACAGAGGAAGAACAGCTCAAGTTTAGCATACCAGGATTACCACATTACCTCAGGAAGATTTGGAAGATTCAGAAAGGGGTCAGCATTTATTTTACAATAATTCCCCTTTTCATGAATGTCTCACTATTCCACTTTTCATGAATGTCTCATGAAGTCTATTTTGATGATTCCTCTCTTGCCTATAGTAGCTGTGCTCAAATTCCAGCCACAGGCCACATCGCTGTGGGCGATGAACAAACAACATGATATTTCGTTATAAAAAACTGCATCTGACTCCACTTTATTAAAACAATCGCCCTCCTTATATACCTTTTAGAACAGGCCACTCTCATTGGTTAGAAGAGTGCCAGAACTCTCCTTCCCATTGGCCCAAAGCAATGGATAGAGACAAGTCCATCCCACAGAAAAGAATCCAAAACATCACTCTCGTTACAATAACACTTGGGATGTTTATGTCAAGTCTGTGGGAACAAGGTCTTCTCAAACCCAAACACCACAAAGAAACTGAGTTCAGAAACTCAGAAACCTCAGGCCTAGAAAACCAGACTACAGCTGTGTACAGACGCAAGACTGCTATGCTTACCTACTCCCATGGGTGGCACATCATGATGCTTTACCACCAGAGTTCTGCAACACTGATGGTATCAGTTGGCCTTTGCCTTTACCCCCTATAACCACGTCCTTTTCCCAACCCATAAGTACAATCAGTTGCATAGATAACAGTGTTCCAAATAATTATATGATGGATGAAAAGTAACTAATTTTTGTTTTGCTTTGTTTCGTTTGTTTTGGGTTTGCCAGTCCTGGTCAGTTCCCAGCAGCACAAACGCTTCTCTCAATACAACCAGGAGAGAAGAACCTGAATGCATAAAAATATACTTTTACAATAATATAGTGTGATAATGCTGTGGGAACAATTAATGCTGGGAAACAGCAAACTTTTCACTACATCATCTGGACTACAACTCTATCATACTGCTTTGCATTTGTGTGTAGCTTATTGCAGTAGGAATATAAAAGCAAAGGGCAAATATAAAAGTTCAGGCAAATGAGTCAGTGATTGCAGTGCAAGAATGTGCATATGACACCTTCCCCACATCACCTGTGGACACTTCCAAAGGCTGTATTGCCTTCTGTCTCCTGATATGGCCTTAAAACAAGGGACTGGATTAATACAGATTAAATAGTTGCAAGTCGAGATCTGATGTCACCACGACAGCACAGACACAGCAAACTATCACCAGAAACACCTTCATGACCAGCTCCATTTTCCATCTTTCAACAGCAGCATGATTTCTGTTTGCTGACTGTCGTTTACTTACTGTAGAAGAAAAAACACCTCCTTTTCTCCTTCACAGCTCTCAACAACTTTTACACAAGCTGACAGGGGAGAAGTACCTATACAGCCTTCACTCTAATAACTCTCCTCAATGGCCCATAGCCAATATCAAATCAGTCCTGCCTTGACTAGAGTCACAACTGATCTGCAACAATTCTTTGTGCAATGACAAGGTTGCCCAGCCTTCATCTTCAACCACCCACTTGGTAGCTGAGGCAAGAACAAGCCAGGGAGAGCCATAGGCCTTCCTGTTTTCAGACTAAAGACTTCACCTCCAGGGCCAAAGACCTCCAATCCAATAGACTCCTCTCATCACCCCTGCACAGAAGCTCAGAGGATGTCAGGCTCTCTCCTTCCCTCTGACCCCTCTGCTACTTTTGGGTGCTTCGGCAAGACTAGCCAATAAGCAATTAAAAAACAATAGTAAAAAACCCCACAATTTAAAAATTATTCTAGTAAAAAGCTAACTAAAAAACCACTAAGAAACAAACAAACAAAAACACCTGCTTTCCTTCCTTATTTTAGACAGCATGTGGACTCCTGTGTCTCATCCTGAACTCTACAGAACAGGAAGAATACTGCTATACTTGGTGTGGATCCATTCCAGCACTTTTGAGAGGTGAGTAGCTGGGGCACATCGCACTGAGGGCAGGCAGAGGGACCTGCTGCTGCATTGTGCACTTGGGAGAAGACAAGGCTCATGGCTGGGTTTGACCAGTGAGCTTCCAGTACATTTAAATTGATTCCCTGACCAAATACCACATACAGAAACCTCATGTTTAGCTCCCACATGTACTTCACTATTAATAATTTTGCTACCTAGAAGAGCAAAGGCCTTTAAAAAAAAATAGCAAACATAATTTCCCCTGTTTGCATCAGCAGTCTTTGTGATAGAACACAAGGTATGGGTGAAATCCCTCTTTCCTTCTTCCTGAGTGATCAAAGTGTAAGCACATTCGAACTCAAGTATTCTTTGCCAGTGTGCAGAGTCAGAGTAGTGGCACTGCGTCTCTAGTTAATGAGATGTGGGAAGAAAAATGCTTCATCTAAAAAGTAGAAATCAAACATAGAAGCAGGACTTTGCTGTGAACACTGTCTATGGAAAAAAAATACTTCTGTGAACTCCAGAGCTTCTCTGGCTTTAAGGTCTTTAACCTCACAGTTAGTAGAGAGTAGGCCATGCTGTAAACTATCTCTTTATGCCTTGTTTCTAATCAACAGCTTTGTTTGTTTTGTTCCCTTATGGAACCATGGAGTTTATTGGCAGGTATCTAGCACAGCTTAAAGGAACCCATGCTTGCAGCAAACCATGGAACACACTAAACTCACAGGTTTGGGACACCTCAAGTTGCTCATTATCAAGAGTACTCTAAACATAAAAAACCCCACATTGGGACTTTTTGGTATACTTTGCTTTGGTTTGGTTTAGGAGGGTTATTTTCAGGTTTGGGTTTTTTTTTTCAGTTTTAGCCTGCTATATTCTCTCTCTCCTCTTAGAGTAAAAGATGCCCAAATCACTCCAACTCTTACTCATGTATTTTCATGTCCTTCCAGTTCTCTCGAGTGATTTTTAACACTTGCCTTGCTTTATTGTGCCCTGAGACAGAATAAAAACCCCATTCAGCCCTGGTGCATCAAAGGCTAGAATGAAATATCAGTCATTCATTCACAAGTGATCAGGAATACAGAACATCAGTTTTCAGATCAGGAATACAAACCAACTTTGCTTTGTTTATGCACTCCTTGATATGGAAAGATAACATCAGACGTAATAAAGATCATTTTAGATGTGTATACATTGTTGTTTGACTATCCTGGTGTGGGCTGCTATTTCTGAAGGCTTTTTAATAATTCACCCAACCTCTTGGGGGAACAGGAGGGGATGATATTTCCCAACCCTTTACCTCCTTCTACCACTTCAGGTCTAGCACATCACTTTTTGTGATTGCTGAATTCCCTCTGAATGTTAAGACATCATATTCTTGTTGCTAATTCTACTATGTCTCCTCAACACAGTTCACAACATATTTAGAATCAGGGCTGAGATTTCCAGGGAGGTTTCCCAGAGATCTATTCCAGGGGTGGAAAATCCTGAGTGGCATGGAATGTGGGAGGTCAGATTTTGAAGAAATGCCTGAGTCCAATGGTTTGGAAATTTCCCCTGAAAAAATACAGAACCCAGCAAAGGTAGCAGAATATTTTACAGAAAATTACAGTGGCAGTTCCAAAGAGGGGCAACTTATTGCACTGTGCTGGGCCATGGATAATTCTTATTCCATGTTGTTCATTACTGCACAGCAGCACCTACAGCTGGAGGGGAAAGGGAACAAATCAGCAGACACCCTCAGTCACTCAGGCTACAGTTAGACCAGAAGGGCAACCTAAGCCAGCTTTTGGCGATCAAGCAGGCCAAGCAGGTGATGCCCCTCTGGTATGGTGGGTGGTGGTCCAAATATAAATATGGGGAAGCCTGGCAGATTGACTACAACACAACATGCCAAGGTAAGCGTTACATGCTCACAATGGTAGAAGCCACCAAGGGATGGCTGGAGACCTACCCTTTGCCTCAGGCTTCTGCCCGTAACACCATCCTGGGCCTGGAAAGGCAAGTCCTGTGAAGGCATGGAACCCCTGAGAGGATTGAGTCAGATAACGGGGCTCATTTCAAGAACAACCTTATAAACACCTGGGCTAAGGGAACATGGCATAGAGTGGGTGTACCATATCCCCTACCATGCACCAGCTGCAAGCAAAGTGGAAAGGTACAACAGACTGTTAAAAACCACCTTGAAAGCACTGGGCAGGGGATTGTTCAAAAATTGGGAGCAGCATTTAGCAAAGGCCACTTGGTTAGTTAACACCCAAAGCTCCACCAACCAAACAGGCCTTGCCCAGTCTGAGGCCCTGCATAGAGTAGACAGAGATTTAGTCCCAGTGGTGCATGTCAGAGGTTTGTTATGGAAGACAGTTTGGATTAATTCTGCCTCAGGTACAGACAAACCCATCTGTGGGGTAGTCTTTGCTCAGGGACCAGGTTGTACATGGTGGATAATGCAGAAGGATGGAACAACACAATGTTTTGTACCACAGGGAGATCTGATTGTTGGGTGAGAACTATGTGTAAATATCACTGCTGAATGTTGCTGCCATTGTCTGTATATAGGTATGTACTGTATATATATATGTGGGTGTGTAGAATTAAAAGATGTATCAGTGTTGGTAGTAAGTTGATGATAAGGGGATAAGGGGTGGAATGTCCTGGATTGATGCTGAATTGCATCCCCATTCATCTCTTTAGCTCAGAAATAAGTTTTGCACCTTTAAAACTGGATCTGAGAGTGAAGAAGAAGCAGTCAAATGTCTGAGGCAGTTGTTTTCAAAACATAAAAGAGTTTTCAGCTTCCCCTCACACACAGCCTGTGGTTAGTCTACAGTGCAGATGGCAGGAGAGAGCTCTCTTTTGCTCTTTGTTAGTTTTTGGCTAGCTGAAGCAGAGACCTTCTCCAGGCTTTGAGTTTTTTTCCCCTTTTTCATGGAACTGTTTGAACCTGCTCTGGACTAAACACCCGGAAGAGCACCACGAGCTCACACCTGTGTCCCACCAGGCCTGGCCTGGACCTGGCATTTCCCAGTGCCAGAGGGACAGACACAGACTGAGTGAGCTGAGCGGCACCCCACAAGACTTTCTGATTTCATCATCTCTTCAGAGTGGCGAGAGATTTTGTTGTTTAATATTATTCATTTGCTGTGCTGGGGAATGCTTTGCCTGTTAAATAAACATATTTTTTCCACTTTCCTCCAAGGAAATTTTTTTTTCCTGTACCAGTTGGGCAAGGGGCTGTTTGGATTTTTTTTCTAGTGGGACCCCATTCTGTGGTTTCTTCCCAAATTTGCCCTAAACCAGGACAAATATAGGACGGAACCTGTTTCTTTTGCTGGGGTGACAGGAGTCTCAGCAGTTGACTCTGTTGGAAGTTGAGGGGACCTTGACTGGGAAGGAACGGAAAAAATAGCCTATTTTGACTGGTCGAGAGGTTCCATATATTCTTGGTAGAGATTAACTTAGGAGTGGTTATTTCTAAGACCCAAAAGGACTTTGTTGGGCTTCTGGGATAGCTGCAGTGGAGACAGAAGACATTAAACTATTGAATACCTTGCCTAGACTTTCAGAGGACCCTTCTGCAGTAGGACACCTGAGGGTTGATGTCTAAGCTCAGTCCTAGGAGTCCTAACTGGCTAGCTCTGACTCTAGAAGTGAGTCCAGACACGGATAAAAGTTATAAGAGGCAGTAGTGCAATACAACAGGTTAAAGAACAGCAGGTACCAGTTGCTGCCAAAACTATGCACAATTGACAATACTGCACTGACCAAGACTCTGTGATTCCCATCTGTAAGATGATCCATTAACTGGAGATCCAGGGACCAGTCAGCAAGATTTGCTCACACTTCTAATAACCATATATATCCTGTGAATTAGTCTAAAGGAGGGTGGAGACAAACAGTAGACTAATCATGGCCTGAATGAAGTCACACCACCAGGGTGTGCTGCTGTGACAGACATGCTGGAACTTCAGTATGTAGTGGAGTCCAAGGCAAAAAAGTAACATTGACATTGCTAACATGTTTTTCTCCATTCCTTTAGCAGCAGAGTGCAGGCCACAGTTTGCTTTATCTTGAACGGGTGTTCCCTACACCTGGAATCAATGGCCCCAGGGGTGAAAGCACAGCCCCACCATTTACCACAGAAAAGGGTGAGGCTCCAGAACATCTACAGTGCATGTAGATATGATGATATGATCCTATGGGGTAAAATGGCACAGGAAGTTTTTGAGAAAGGGGAAAAAATAATCCAGGTTCTCCTCGAAGTGGGTTTTGACATCGAACAAAGTAAGGTCAAGGGACCTGCACAGAAAATTCAGTTTCTAGGAGTGAAGTGGCAAGACAGACATCAATAAATTCTAGAAGAGGTGATTAACAACATAGCTACTATGTCCCCACCGACTAGCAAGAAGGAAACACAGGCTTTCCTAGGCACCATGGGGTTTTAGGGGATGCAAATCCCCGAGTACAGCCAGATTGTAAGCCCTCTCTACCTTGTGAGACAGGAGAAATGTTATTTAATGTGGGGCCCTGAATAAAAACGATACTTGGAACAGATGAAATTCTTCTGCTAATGAGCCATTGAGTCTCACTTAGTGAGAGTAATCACTCACAAAACTAGATCATCAGTTTGTGAGATGCTCCATCCGGGGGAGGAGCCAAGCATTCCTACCTGGATAAAAATCTAGGATTTGGAACATCAAGGCACATTTTCCACTGAATTCCCAGAGAAAGATCAGGCCTATCTACACCACCACCAGACCTTCAGAGGAAACCTACCCCTTTCTACAGGATCATTGCTTTAATAGAACCACAACTGCCACTCCAGGAGGACTGCAGCCACCATTTAATCAGACTGCTAGCAACACCCTGATCAACAGGGTGTCAGGTTGTATTCTGACTCTTTCAGTGAGGTTTGGTTTTTGTATTACTGCATTTTAATTTTAATTTTCCTAATAAAGAGCTATTATTTCTATTCCCATATCTTTGCCTGAGAGCCTCTTAATTTCAAAATTATAATAATTGAGGGGGAGGGGTTTACATTCTGCATTCCAGGGGAGGCTCCTGCCTTCCTTAGCAGACACCTGTCATTCAAACCAAGACAATGATATAGAATAAGGAGTGGATAAAGTCTTGGGGGACCCAAAAAATGTGAATTGTCTTCCATTATTCCTCTATGTCAGTCCACACAGTTTATGTTACTGTCCCTTTAAAACCCAGGGATCAAAAGTGGAATCAGAACCAGTGGTTGGGTCCATGGAGACTGGAGGCGCCAGGGTCCCCTTAAGAGTGGGAGAACACTCTGACAGAGCTCTCTTTCTTGTCTCTCTATGGGCTGACAAGAGAGTTTCCTGGGGCACACTCTCCAGGCCAGGGCAGAGAGAAGCAGAAGCATTTCTCAGTTTCTCTCTGAACTCCATGGGAAATTGCCTTGTGCAGGTCACCAAGAAACTGCATTTATCAATCCTAGACTGTTTCAGAGGAAATGTCCTAACACTTTTTTGTCCAGAGTTGCGAGGGGCAAGCCCTGTTTCTGGAGCTGGAAGAGGAATCTTTGGTACCTCTGTTTTTGTCCCTCAGGACAGTCATGCTGTGAAAATTGGTCTTCCCCTCTTCCTCTATGAGTTGCAGCCGCTGCCCCAGATCCAGCTGCCATTGTTGACAGAGCTGCCACCACTAGAAGAGACCCTGTCAGGTGGTATGGAGAAAATGGTTGAGCAATTTGACTCATTTTGAACAGGAATAGTTCTCTAAGTTCTCCAGGTTTCCTTTGCTTTATCCTTGTTCCCCCTTGATTGTTGTTTGGGGAAGAGGGAGTTTTGTAGTACAGAAGCTCAGTTGTTCTGTTCTTTTGGGTTTTTTTCCTTTGTTCTCTCTATCACATGGTTGGAGAACGGATCTTCTCTGCCATCTTTTCTTTGTTTTCTTGGCTGATGCGGTCTTCTACAAAAGTCTCCATATTGGGGGAGGAGCTTCTCTGCCATCTTGTTTCCTTTGTTCTTGGGGAGTCCATAGGATTCAGAACCTTTGTATCTACTGGTTATTACTCTTTTATTGGTTGTGGCTGGGGATTTTTTAGCAGACTTATTTTTTCACTTGTATCTTCTCACAATCATCTCTCTTTGTTGGTGACAGGGGAGTGGTTAAACTGAAAAAGAAGGTAGCTTGTGTTGAGAGCCAAGATATCTGCAGTTAATGTGTTGGCAAAGAGGCAGGAAGGGCCTTTGTATGGGTTCTACAGAGATGTTTTGTTCCAGCCACACGTGCCAAGAGTCCAGGGTCAAAGGCGAGGGTTAAGGAGAGGGTCCAGATTCAAGTAAGGGGAAGGTCAGGCTGAGAGAGCATAAGGGGCCAATTGTCAGGGGCATGGGGACAGTACAAAGGCAGGGCTAGGGTGTGGAGGCCAATGGGGAAATAGCAGGGGGAGTGACTGAGGGACACAGGATTGGTAGGGGGATAACAGGGCCGACTGAGGGAAGAGAACAGGGGTAACAGAACAGGATATCCTGTGAGAGAAACCCTTTGCATCTCCCCAACTCGGGGAATGTCTTCAGGTCTTCACAACTCGTTTCCCAAATTCCACCCCATAAATTGTCTCTAACCAAGACACTTCTCAGGGAAAAGCATCCCGTTTGCCCTTTGGAGTTAAAAGCAACACCTGTGTGGTGATCAAGGAACTATAGAAATGAAAAATCATAGCCACAAAATATTGTTCCCAACTGTGAGCAGCTCTACAGTGTTGAAACTGGCCTAAAAGACATAGCAAGAGCTGCACTACACCTTGCTAGCTTGCATTTCTCTCTTCTATGCTCCATCACACAGTACATACTGGTGGTATCATTCCTTTTCAAGTTTCTCACTGAGCTGAGATAATTCAAAGGATAATTCCACTTCTCTAAGAAAACAAAAGCCACATCTAAAGATGCTGATCTCCATCAATCTTTACAGCAAACCAGCTAAGCTGGCTTACATAGAAAACATTGAAGTCTGGTAACAATGACAAGAATTTATAGAAGTCTTTGACAGGAAAACTTACTGCACGGTTAAAATAGTTACATCTCGTGAACTGATTTATGTGGCTAATTCTGTTCAGTCAAAGTCACAGCACTTTATTATTACAGAAATTAATAGGAAAACACTACATTAAAAGAAATGTCATAATTGGCTGAATTTTGATAGAGGTATAAAATTCAGAATATATATGTGCCCATCCTGAGTGCATAGGAACAAAATTTTACATGATCCTGCAACCATGCACACACTATTAGTTATGAAAAAAAGCCTATGATCAAAGTCAGTTTTAAAAACCCATAGTTTCTCACCACAATCTTGAAACAAATAACAGTGATTGACAAGGAGGATTCAGAATTATTTGAGGGACGAAACACCAAGCAGCTTTACTGAGAAAGTCAGTATTGAATTCAAAGTTACTTCTCAAAGTTGTACTCCTATACAAAGATAAACAACTAAACCTTTTCTGGATATCTTTTAATATTCAACCCCTTTATTTTATTTATTATTTTTATTTTATACTTGGCAGTAAAGGTTTCAGTAAACTGCATGGAACTTACTAACAATTAAATACAGTGTCAAAAAAGACATCTCTAGAATTATATTGGAAAACATACTTTCAATTTGCAGTCTATTTTCTTAGCTCACTGCGATCTGTTTTTGTTATAGGTTTTTCATTTGATAACTCACACAATTGGGATTCACAAAATGCAGCAACTCAATTATTTTTCAAATATTTAATAAGCACCAGAGAAATATACATATTTCTCTGTGGAGAGAAAAAATGTTTAAGCACTAGTAATTATTCAACTCTTTTCTTCTTGTCTGTAACCCAAAAGTTCTCGTCCATTCTCATGTGCTTTCCTTACATAACCCGTGGCCACTTATTTTTCAACTGTGAAATGTGCCTCCAACTTTTTATGTATCTTTCCTGAAAATACATTCCCTAATTAGATGACTGAATACCAAAAAATTATAAAATCCACATAGATATCTAGGATTGCAGATCATCACATCTTCTTTCACAAGTAACATGAAAAAAGGAGTCAGAGCTCAGCTCAGAGAAGTACTCAAGGATTTATATTAAAAAAAAAAAACATCACTCAGGCCTTTTGCAAAGGGAGATTTATCAGTCTTAAAAAGTGAAGTTTAATTTGGGCACATTTTATTAGTTGCTGAAAGCATACTTCAATACTGAGTGTCCTACTTTTGAGTCCTAGAATGGGGAAAATCTGGGCTACTTGAGTTTTATTTTTTAACACCTCAGATTTTGTTGAAGTCAGTTGGTGTTTACAGTGCTTCCCAAAGGTTTGCCTATGGGATTTTGTAGAGGCAGTCAAAAGCAAAAGCATGTAGAAATCACAGTTTTAGAATTATAGTACTTCCAGACAATACTCTTTATTCTGCAGCACTGCTGCTTGTTCACCAGCTATAAAATTGTACTTGAGAGAGAACAAATAAGCAATCCAACCACTGAATATTTTTGCTCAGGCAGTTACAATATTTTTAAAGGATGGGTTAATCTTTGAAACTTTGGTTCTAAGCACATTGCATCAACAGAACACCCATATCTGCACTACAGGATCAATGAGAAATATCCAAAACTGGCTCTCATTCAATCAAAAAATTTAAACAGTTTAAAGCTCAAAAGCAGACCGTTTACCTAAAATCTTTATCTATGCAATGAAGTATACTCAATTAGCTGCTCCACTAAAAACTGTGGATGTTCCTTGTAGATAGTGGCTCTGAGGCTGATGTTTCTAGTCACATAGTCGCTTATGTTTCTTCACCAACATTAAACAAAGCAGTAATTTTGTCAATATTTGACAAGGCATTTCCATCTGTACCTAAAACAGGTTTTTGACATCTCAGTGGAGATATAGGCTTTGTGTTCCTTCTTGCTGCCACTATTTTATATATTGGTGGATAGAATTTTCCTCCACAACAAGAAATGAGCACTGTAAGTTCCTGGTGTTTGGCTATAGGATCACATCACTGTCAACAAGTTGAAATGAATAGGAAACTCAGGCAAAAAAAGATCAGCAAGCAGAGTCTTCACGGACCATCTTGGTGGAAGTCAGCCCCAGTGACAGGCTTATTTGACCTCATTTCTATTAAAATTAGATTAAACAACTTCTCAGCACTATGTTACATTAAAAAATATGCAGAAGGCACTGTGTGTCACATAGGATTTCACAAGTTGCTTCTTCTCCCTTGAAATAGACCATGTGGCTGGATCCTTCCTGTCTAGCACACTAGACTATTTTAAAATAATCACCCCTCGAAATTCACGAAACCCCATAAAAACAAAACTATTATCACTTTGAACTGTCTGCTATTAGAATGTTAATCATGGGCTCATTTTGGCACATAAATCATATATTTCATGAGGCTTATTTTAAATTACAGCTTCTTAAATCACCTAAGCATATGTAGTCCATATGTAGATCTATGCCCACTGGACTGGATTGTGTTTTGCTTTAAGTCACATTTATAATTTCCAGACAGGAAGTGTTAAAAGTAGATAAAGGTTATATTTATGCTTTAGGAAAAAGAAACAGCAGGCTAGCTGTACACTCAATTACATGTATAAAAAGAATGTCTCTGTGATACTTAATTATATGGGAGTCAATTCATATACTATAATCCATTGTCACAAAGTCTAGTCTCACTATCAGAAGTGAAAATTGAAAGCAGGAATAAACAAGACAAACACCATTTAAAGTTTTTATCTTGTAGCATAGAAAGACTAATATGTAATATACAATAATGCATATTGCTATTGAAACAAGGTAATACCAGTCTATGATGCTGCTGCAATATTTCTAGGCAGCCACCATGATCATTTTTACCTCCAATCATCCTTTGAGAGATTAGATAAAATATTCATCTCTTCATCATCTTGCAAAAGACGATATGCCGCACTAACATGGTGATTTTCAAGCACAGACCGGTCGTTATATAGAATGGCTGAGTCTGACCTAGCATTTAAAAGAAAACACAGGAAAGGTTGTTTCTTCCCTGTTTAAAGAGACTCAGAAGTTTTCCTTTGATCAGCTACAGAAATTAAGTCTATAGAACAGTTATGAGCATTTTGAGTACTTGTAATACTTTGTTAATTGATGTTACTCAGTAAAAGAAATCTAGAACACTGCAAAATTTATTTCACCGAAAGAGACTCATCTAACTGCTTTGTTACATACTTGAAAACAAGTGCTGAAAACTGTGAGAGATATGTAAATTTGGAGTAGAACCATGAGGCTTTTTCCTAGTTCTTATGTGTGTCTCTTTGATATTAAAATCTGACTGTACCCAAGTAAGTAATTGCGAGATGTGACACAATACTGTTTCCAGAACAGCAAACTGACTGTAATCAAGATATCACTCAACTGATTTCTGACATCTGTGCGCTAGACTATGCTGTCTGGAAAGGCAATTGCCAGGGGGACAGAGTAAGACCAAAGTTACTTCATGCCTGATTTCAAGCCCCAGAGCAGAGATCTGTAATTGATGAATAGGTAAACTGGTCTGAAGAAAAAGTTAACAGCAACAGAGGGTGAATATGTTTTGTTACAGTCCTCACTCAGATCTGCTTCACAGAGAGTAGTATATGTTTTTATCCTCTGACACTTCACACCATCTGATGTTCAATGTTAGAACAATTAAATTACAACTGTCCTTCCTTGAATATTTTTATAAGTATTTGGAAAGTACAGCAGATCCCTAATTCCTGTATGCATGAAGTTTTAAGAAGAGTAGTATGGCTTTACCCTGTATAGAGACAGAGACTTCTTTCTACATTCCCAGTCTTCACTGTGCATATGTGTGCTTTATCCTGGAAACCATTATCGATGCATAGCATGATTCAGCTAGCACACTACAGACATCTATTTTAATTATAGACATGTAATCTAATTTAATTACAATGCATCTTAGAAATGCCCAAGTGTGCAGTGTCAGCCGAGAACATTTAGACATTTTGGTATATCTACCAGTACACTCCTATTGTCAAAATAATACACAGACATTAGATATCCAGATATGACTGAAACTAGTGACTTCATAATTTTCACACACTTCTGGATTTTGCTGTCATCTTCATCTTATTTTCCTCTCTTCCACCAAGCCAAAAGCTTTATAAAATACACTGGTCCAGTCTAGTTTGTGATTGGTTAATTATGCTCTAGCAATTTATGATGCTTTAAAAAAGCATTTTCCTGATTAGGTAGTGGTAAGCATATCCCCTTGCTGCAGGTGTGGCTTTCCACTCAAGTCAAAATAGTATGTGTAGTGTTCATGTTCACTGATGAATGGAACAAACACAGCTGAATGTCTGATTTATGCCGATAATGTCCAACTCTACAAATTCAACAAGGAGAAAAAATTGTAAAATTATGGTATCTCCTTCAAAACTTTATCAAAATACATCACTCTATACGGCTGTCTGTCTTTGAAAAATTTACATGGAAATATTTTTGGAACTTTCTTTTTCCTGGTTATTAATATGAAACAATGCTCATAAACTTTGAATACATGGATTCCATTGTGAATGTTTGAACAAGAGAAAATTAAATGTAACCTGAAAAAGTGAACTTCCCTCCTGTAACTCTTGAAAGCAGAAGTTCCTGCACTTTTCTAAGGTGACTGTGTTATTATTCTCCAAAGGTTACTCCATTTCCCAACCCTTCATCATGATTCACTGTGGCCTCACCGTGTCTGGATGTGAAAATTGTTGGTGGTTCCAGTGTGTTCATAGTCATGTATGGCAGCTGCGAAAATCATAGCGAAGATCTCCAGCTCTGTCAGCCAGTGCTGAAAGGAGATTACAGTACAATCAGTTAAGTAGTCATTTTCTCATGCTTTTGTCTTCTAAAGTAAGTTATTTATTCTCTGTTGACAGTCAGTGTTGCATGTCATTACCTTTCCCCTGCAGTCTGCCAGCTGTTTTAAAGTTAACTTCTCTGGTTGATACATAAAAGCCAAACCAGTGTTCATCCTGAATATCCTGTTCAATCCAAATAAATTGAACTTCAGCAAAATTGTTTCAGAAGCTAATAAGGTTTAAGGCAGAGCAAGGGGAAACATGTGCCCTTCTGAAAGAGCAATGTTTGAAGAAGAGAAACAAGGAAAACTCAAGAAAATAAAAGTTCATCAAGGAGAACTTGATATATGTGCTGGTAAACACATACCACCAGGGTATGTATTTTCAGTTCAGTTTACCTGAGTAGCAGAGACTTGGATACAGAAGAATGGCACTATTTTCCAGAAAATTAACAGTCTTTGTCAATCACTGCAGTAAAGTCGGCCCGCTGGGAAGGGGCCTGAGAGGTATCAGGCCAGGATAGCCGGGTCTACCCCAGAGAGGTACTCTCCTCAGAGAATGCCTTCTAGGGAGCCAGCGGCTTTCCCTCGGCTAGCCTGGGGGTGCCTTAGCAGGGTAGTAGCCATGGCGGGCTATAGTGAATTCAGCTCAGTGAGTTCAGCTCAGTGAATTCAGCTCAGTGATCCTGCAAGGCAACCCCTTCACAGCCGGCACGGGGAGAGAGAGATGAGGGACTCGTGTGGCCGTTCCACAGGGGGTAACTTTATTGCAAAGCACCCAGTGAAGGGAGAGCCAGGGACGAGAAATCCCCAGAGTCTGGGGAAAAGTACAGAGGTTTTTATAAGGGTACATAGGTGGGTGTGGGGGTTACAAACCAGTGGGTTACAACAGATCTACATAAAATCCCTCAAAGAATTGTGGGCCTCTTTTTCCTCACCGTAACCAAAAAGTGTTCTCCTTATCTAGGGGGTCTGCACCTTGCTATTGTGCAATGCTCCTTATCTCTTCAGGAGGCCTGCTTCTTCATCTCAGGGGCCTCCCTCCACGGCAGCGCCACGGTGGGCCTGCCAGATCCCACACTGAAGCATGAGGAAAACAAGGAAGATAACCTCAAAAGATGTATATCTTTATTTATGATTTTTAAAAACACTTGAGAGAAAGCCCTGAAGTTTGTGGGATTATTCCAAATTCCCTAGTCAAAGCCTTATTTTACAATGCTTAAGTCACTTTTGCCTTAGATTTATAAATTATTCAGATGGTTTTAATAATTTTTATCTGAGTCAATAAATAATTTTATTTTCTGGTTTTCCACTGGTAGCCAACAAGGAGTGTTGTTAACATCAAGCATTTTGGAGTCAGAGGTTTTAGATACTGTAGATGCTGTAAATATTTGTATGAAATGCTTAAATGTATTGCATTTAGAAAAAACCTTTACCACAGTGATTGCCAAATACTTCTGTAACACCTCACTGTCAACCTACAAACGTTTTGATAGGCATTCATATACAAACTGACTTTTAATTCAAAGCCTAGCAAAGGCACTAAGGCTTCCAAAATCTATTCTAGACATCTATAGTTCAGGGGTCATCACTAGTGTGTTAAGCATGTTCAGGGAAGCACAGGAACACTGGGACTCTGCACACAGCAACCTGTCTAGCTCTTTATCTGCGTATCACAATCATCTCTGCATAGCCAGTGAAGAATGGAGCAAGTCTCAGTATTAAAGATCCCTTTACATTAAAGATGTTTGAAAATATAGCCCAGAGATTTTTTCACAATGCTACTGACCATAATAAAGATAGTTCTTGGGTCTAGGTTGTTTATATTTGTTTATTTGTTTGTTTGGTTGGTTGGTTTTGGGTTTGTGGGTTTTTATAGCAAGAGAGAGAGGATAGTGAGGAGTGCAAGAAATTATCAGAAACTTCACTGTTTTCTCATATCTACACAATTGATCCAGCACCTGACTAGAGAGCTCTGATGGTGGAGAAGTCTGTTCAATTGGGCTTCCAGGTGTGACTTGTGAATAAGGAATGATTTCCAAATGATTAAGAACATTAATTCAACATTCAAGCAACAACTTTGTGCAACTGCAATGGGGGAAAAATGGAACTAGGGTTACCAGGCTTCATGTCTATATCTGGACTTTGATTGCTAACATGTGGTCTGGCATTTCCCAAAAGGAGAGACTGCAAATGATAGAAAAAAATCAGAGCACAAGTGCTCAGAAACAGTCAGAGCAAGCCTGTAGAATGCATGCAGAACTCATTCAGGACACATGCAGCAAGTCCAACACATCCACTTCAGACCATCTTGACAGCATCTGACAAATCCCACTCTAACAAGATCTCATGACCCAAGTCTTAAAGCATCACTAAGGCAATGAGCCTTACTGTTTGAGGTTTCCTACCTTGTCTCTTAAGGCACATACAGGAAAAGTGCTGATTTGCATACCTTACCAAAGCATCACTTGTTGAACAATTTTGGGCAAAGTAGTTTTTCAAAGAGGGTGTATTAGATCTTATTATTAGCAGTATCTTGTATTAGCAGTATTAAGTATCATAACAGTATTCCAGGAAGATGACACAGAATAAAACTGGATTACAGCTGTTAATATTTGGTAACAAAAAGAGCAGTGTAAGTAGAACAAAGTCAAAATAGGCTTGTAAGTAACATAAGGGGACAAACTGGAACCTCTTAGTCCCTTTTTTCCTGCCACAACCTTTCAAGAGTAAGCAAACAAGACGGCAAAGAGAATGGATGCAATTTCCATCAAAATGCTGACTTTACATTTCACTGCTTTGTGGTGGATTTCATCTTTGAAACAGAGAGCTAATTTTTAAATAACAAAGCCATCAAGAACAGAAGGCAGTGTCACAAAAGATGAAAAGAGAAAGAAAATGTGAATGGTTTTGATTTCTAAAGGGCTGACAAAACCAATCCAGAATAAAACCATATCAAACTTTCTGTGATTGTCGGAGGTCAGAAATGGCAGAGGGTAAAAGGCATGAAATACCAAGTATTGGCTTCCAGAATGAAAAAAAAAAGCACAAGGAAGCATGACTACCTTTCAAAAATATACAATAAATGTGAAGCATTAGCTACTAGGGTGGCTCATTTGCATGTAAACAAAAAGATTGATAAATATAGAAAGAAGAAGGAAGACGAAAGAGTAGTGTTTCCAAATCTAACAAAAAATAGAATGCATTTCCAATAACTTGCTACAATGTAAGTAATTAACTAGTTTACTTCTGAGAGTTTATTGGTTTTTATTTCAAAGTAGGTATTATTTTCAAAGATTATTATGATCTACTTATTAATAACAATAAGCTAGTGCAGAAGATGATCTCACTTCCCTTTAGTACTAAAAAATATGACAGAAGTCCTGCACATTCACAGTTTTTGGGTCTGCTGCAGGAAATATTCTCCAGTAATTCTTGTCAGTATCAGAGAAAGAAGTCTTAAGCTTTAGGAAAAGAAACCATGGTATTTCCAGTTACAAAGATTAATCAGAAAACAATACCAAAGAAAGTAATAATCAGAGCAAAGTTTAGTAAAGCATGAAATGAGCAAAAAGTGTGTCAGCTCTTGGAAGCATTTCTTGCGTATCATGCCTTTATGCCAATCCTCTATTGGATAAACATCAGATTAATTCCAAATTCTCTTTCAACATTTTGTCTATGAGAGAGCAAAAAATTTTGTAGTTCATACAGTAAAGTATAACAAAATAACTCCAAAGCATAATCCTGAGGAAAAAAATAACAGGAAAGCTGAAGAAATTTTACAAAAGGAGAGGGGAAAAAGATTTAATTGAAAACAAAATTTTAAAAAATGAAGGATGAAAAAATACTCTTTAGTGAGTTCATAAATAACAGGGAACATGACAAAGGCAAATGAACCACATGAAGACAAACCAGAAACGTATTTCTAACTTTTAAGACTAGAACAAATTTTAACAATGTAGACTATTTAAATGTGAAAACACCCATTTTTTCCACATTACACATAGCAAGAAAAATGAGGGTCTTTTCCTATTTTTGTATATGTTTTTTTCACAAGTGGTCTTCATCCCATTGGTGAAGAATTAAACCTACAGCTCTAACATACTTCTCAAAACAAAATCTTGTGTTCCAGCATGTCCAAGTTGCTTACATAAATATTGTAGAAATTATGAACTAAATTGCTATACATACTACAGTAACGATAAGATACTGATGTGAGCAAATCCTGGAAAGAGGAAAATTCCCCCTACCTTTCCTTTCTGTGTGTGAACAGTATATGCATGTAAGAAGTCCTGCTGTGAGCAGGACATTAGGACTGATGACTTCTCATTTTCAAACTACATTACTCTTTGCACTTTGAGATTGGTTGTATACTTCAGAGAAAGTGAGGTGAAAACAAAGAAGAAAGAAAAAATAAAAAGTTTAAAAAAGCATTCAAACAAGAGAAGCACAGCCAAAATGTCACAGTGCTGAGAGTTTGTAGTTTCCTATTGTGCTATAAGAGATCCTAAACCAAATTACAGATATGATTTGGGTGTGGGAATGATTAGTGCTTGAGAATATTCCTGGGAAGAAGAAGACACTCCTCTGGACCACAACTCCATCATACTGGTTTGCATAGGCTACTCTGTGTGTAGCTAATTGCAGTAAGAATACATGGGCCATGGGCTCAGTTTAATCCCTGACTACAGTGCAAGCATGTACATATGCTTAAAAGCACACATTCTAGTTCTTTTTTTGTAGGTGGAAGTCTGGTATGGGTACATTCTTTGACTTCTGCACAGATTTATGAATATTGCACATATTCACTTCTGTAAAGGATAATAAAAAATGTTTTTATAAATACATTAATGGCAAAAGGAGAGGGGTAAGGAAAACCTCCATTTTTATTGGACATGGAGGGGAATATAGTTACCAAAGGTGAGGAGAGCTGAGGTACTTAACACATTCTTTGCCTTAGTCTTCGCCAATAAGACAGGTTGTCCTCAGGGCAACTGGCCTCCTGAACTAGTAGACAGGGACACAGAGCAAAATAGCCTGCTATAATCCAGAAGGACGCAGTTAGTGACCTCATGAGCCACCTCCATGTTCGCATGTCTGTGGGACCAGGTGGGATCCATCCTAGAGTGATGAGGGAGCTGGCAGAAGAGCTCACCAAGATGCTTTCCATCATTTATCATCAGTCTTGGCTAACCAGGGAGGCCCCAGATGACTGGAAACTAGCCAACATGATGCTAATCCACAAGAAGGGCCAAAAGGAGGATACAGAGAACTGCAGGCCTGTCAGCCTGACCTCAATGCCTGGCCTGGTTATGGAATTGATCATATTGAGTGTCACTGTGGGATAACACACGACACAAACTCTTTTTTGTGATTTTTTCAAGGTTGTGTAAAAATATTTTTTCATTAGAAATTGTCTCTCTTTATATACTATTTTCTACAGACCAATGTGATTAGTGAGAGAAAGACAAATTTCTTCACCCACATTGGTCAAAACGGAGGGACATCAAGAGAGATCTTCTTCTCAGAAGGAATGTACACATAGATATTGTAACAAAAGCAGTCTTGGTGTTTATGTTCTTTCTCTGGGAAATAATTTGAGAAAAACTAAAACATCAGAAAACTAGAATTTTAGAATTTTAGAAACTTCAGGCCTGAAACCAGACTACAGTTGAGGGTGACCACATGGCACATACAAGACAGATTAGAGATCAGACCCAGCCAGCAGGAATTTAGAAGGGGAGGGTGCTACCTAACCTACCAGATCTCCTTTTATGACCAGGTGACCTGCCTGGTGGATGAGGGGAAAGGCTGTGGATGTTGTCTACCTGAACTTCAGCGAAGTCTTTGACACTATATCCCATGGAATAATCCTGGAAAAGCATGGCTTGGACAGGTGCACTCTTTGCTGGGTTAGGAACTGGCTAGATGGCTGGGCCCAGAGAATGGTGGTGAAAGGTGTTGCCTCCAGTGGTGTCCCCCAGGGATCTGTGTATGGGCCCAGTCCTGTTTAAGATTTTTATTGATGATCTGGATGAAAGGATCGAGTTTACCATTAGCAAATTTGCAGATTCACACCAAGTTGGGTGTGAATATAAATCTACTGGAGGGTAGAAGGTCTCTGCAGAGCAACCTGGACAAGACATATAGATGGACTGAATCCAAAAATAAGAAGTTTAACAAGATTTAGTGCCAGGTCCTGCTCTTTGGGCACAAACCCCTGCAGCACTACAGGCTGGGAACAGAGTGGCTGGACAGTGGCCAGGCAGAAAGGGACCTTGGGTGTACTGATTGGCAGCAGTCTGAACATGAGCCGGCAGTGTGCCCATGTGGCCAAGAAGGCTACTGGCATCCTGGCCCGTATCAGCAATAGTGTGGCCAACAGGATCAAGGAAGTGATTCTTTGTTTGTACTCAGCATTGGTGAGGCCAGACCTTGAGTACTGTGTCCAGTTTTGGGCCCCTCAATTTAGGAAGGATGCTGAGATGCTGAAGAATGTCCAGAGAAATGCTAAAAGGCTAGTGAAGGGTCTGGAACACAAGTCCTATGACGGGCAGCTGGGGGAGCTGGTTTAGCCTGAAGAAGAGGAGACTCAGGGGAGAGACCTTATCATTCTCTACAACTCTCTCAAAGGAGGTGGTAGGCAGGTGGGGGTTGGTCTCTTCTTCCAGGCAACCAGCTACAGGACAAAATCAGGCTTAAGCTGCACCACTGGAGGTGTAGTCTGGACATTAGGAAGAAGTTCTTCACAGAAAGAGTGACTGGCCATTAGAATGGGCTGCCGAGGGAGGTGGCAGAGTCAGCATCCCTGAAGGTGTTTAAGAAAAGACTGGATGTAGTACTTAGTGCCATGGTCTAGTTGATAACGTAGTGTTGGGTCATAGGTTGGACTTAATGATCTCAAAGATCTTTTCCAATCTGGTTGATACTGTGATTTCAGATCACCTTTTCCTCTGAAACAGATGTTGGTTTAGTTGGTTTTCAGGGGGTTATTTTGGTTATTTTGCTTTTTTATTTCTTTTTAGTCCACTGGATTCTCTCTCACAGAGGAAAAAAAGTCCAAATTTCTGTATCACTTACTCATGTATTTTCATGTCCTTCTGGTTCTCTCTTTTTTAACACTTTCCTTGCTTTATTTCATTCAGAGACAGGATAGAAAATCCTATTCAACACTGATGCATCACAGGCTAGAATGAAATAGTCATTCACTCACATCTGAGTTGCTGCTAAATGACTAATAGATCAAGACGCAGCAAGATGGAAAAAAAGGTAGTTCTGAACATACATAAGATGGAGGTCAGCTATATTTGGGCAGCTATTTAATTCAGTAACCTTTTGGAGCAGAGTAGCCCCACATGAAAACTGCCCTTCTTCCATGGTTTGAGGAGAAAAAGGGAATCCATTTCCTCACCACTAGAGTACAATTCACATTACTAAACATTGCACCTTTTCCTACTGACTAAAGCTTGCAGTGCATTTTCATTAACTAATGGCCCTAAAAGCAACAGTGACCAATCTAGTATCTCACAGTAGGTTTGGAGTAGGTAACTGTATTAGCTGCAATTCTGACTGAAGTCCCTTTTACTTCAAGCACAATCAGAAGCAAATGACACAACTTCCATCAGGATCAGCCTGTCTGAATCAGCTCTTGAGACAGATAGCACCTGACTCCTTCCAAATCTGCTTCTAATAAGCAGCAGCATTTACTGCTCTAATTGCAGTGTGACTGCAATTCACAAGTGCAATCTACATTAACACAGAAGACTTGGGATGTTTACAGGAGGCAGTGGAGTATGTGACTCCTCAAGGAAGAGCATCTTCTGGCTTCAGAATTGAAAGCAACACCTATGTGGCAATCAAGGAACTGCAGAAATGCCAATCGTATGCACAAAACTTAGTTCCCAAGTATGAGCAACTCTACAGTTGTTGAAACTAGCCTAAAAGACATAGCAAGAGCTGCACTATGCCTTGTTAGCTTGTACCTCTCTGTCCTATACTCCATCACCCAGTAGACACTGGTGGCAGCATCTTTTTGAGTTTCTTACTGAGCTGCACAGGAAAAAGGTATCATCAGTATACAAATATTACCACGAGTGATGCTGACCATTTTTATATTGATTTTATACAGTTGATGAAAGGTGCTCATTGCATGAGAAAGTGTGTTGGAATTTGAGGCACATGGTTTTTCCATATCTTTTTTTTCAACAGTTCCAGATATGGATTTTGTAACAACTGGGGAGTGTTCGGGAAGGCCTGAGCAGCAGTAAGAACCTCAACATCTGCTGACCTGGGTTCATGTGTCTGCTCTGCACTACAAAGGCTCCATGACCCTGGAACTGCACACTGGTTAGTGAAAGGACATCACCAAAATTAAGTGCAATAGAACAGAATTACATGTATTCAAGTACCAGCCACAAACAGAGCAGTCACTGAATAGCCGTGGTATAACAGGAGCTAACTGTCAAACATTTAACAGATTAAACTCCCTTTCACTGTCACCTTTGCCTCTACACTTCTGCCAATGCAAGAGCAAGGGCAAATTAGATGCATGGAAAAAGTGAGGCAAATAATGTGCAGAAAAGATCTGCTCTGCAGAATCAGACTAAAGGTAATTTCATTCCTTTTTCTGGCTGCAGTGGTAACCAAGAGAAAGAAGAAGAGAATGAATACATATATATCCTGTGCACTTTGAATTTTCCCTGCTATTTATTCTCCCCAACAGTGTAGGCCAGCAACTTTCTAAGCCTCCAGCTAAATCCAGACTGCAATGGTTGATCTTCAATCTGGAATCTATCTTCCTTCTATTTCTCCAGTCCGTCCTCAAATGTATTTGTCTCGTTTGTTTTGAGAACCACCATGGGAACATATTGTGCACTAATTTTCTTTTTTAAGGCCTCTATCTATTCCTGGCATTGTTGTTAGACTTCAGCTGTCTGTAGATTTTTGTGCAAGCCAAGCCAGACAATTTTGCTGTAGAAAAGTGGATGGAGATCAGCATTTCTGGAACCCAGCACTTGTTATGCTCAGATAAGTGGAATGAATTGTCATTTGGATGTACTGTCTCCCTACCTTAAGAAGAAAGCTTAGACAATACAATTTTTCATATTAGGTGAAATGAATTCCAGTAAATGTGTGTTGGCAGATTCACACAGAAGATCTGTGGCAGAGTGAAAAAACAAGTTTGGGTTTCTCATTCATCCTCTTTAGATCACTGTTAAAAGAGTTATCAACGACTTCACTTACCCTCCATTCCTAAATAATCCAAAGTCTTTACCTTTATTAGCCCAGTCATATCAAATTAAGTGTGTCTACAGTGTAAACAGGTTCTACCGTGGATAATCATTATCTCATTAATAAGCAGAAACTGTTGTAAACTCACTGAATATTCAGGATTACAAGTCTTTTACTTACCACTGTGCCTGTCTTGAAAAGAAGGTAATGGACTGTCTGTGTGACATCCGCAGCATGTGTTAAGTTGTGATAAGGATTTTTGTGTTTACTGTAGCCAACCTCCAGAGCTTCCACAAAAGACACCAAAGCAGAAATGGGAATCTAAGTAAAGCAACACAGAATTAAAGAAAGAAAGAAAAAATCCAAACCGAACAACCCCCCCCCCCAAAAAAAAACCCCAAAACACACACACAAAAAAAACCAAACCCAAACCACCCCAGCTTTAATGGCTAGCATTCAGACAAGAGTATTTTGATAAGAGGTTTTCAAAGAGCTGTCTGTACTTCACAAACAAACAAAATGCTAGAACATCTGAAGCAGTCATTCAAGAGACAGAGTGAATTCAGGTTACTACTTCAAACTAGATTTTCCATCCATAACTACATTACATGTGAATCACTCCCACAAATAAATACACAGAAGTATACAATGAAATGTTGTCTGGAACACACATACAGTATGAAAAGTAACAGCAACCACTGGATTGATTACCATGGAGAAATATTTCTAAATAGATTGCAAGGAACTCTCTGTTACCTTCACAATCCTCTGGAATATATCTCTGCTTTACTATTCACATTTAAGATTTTCTAATGAAACACATGACATAGCAAATGTAAGATACTCTAAGAGGACGATAATTTTTCAGACCTCTGGGTTTTCACAGCAAAATCTAGCCCACCCATCTTATGGGATTGCCATGTTTTCTGACTCCAAGACTAACTCAAATTTCCTAACAAAATGCAATTCAGAGCATTTCTAGAAAGAGGACTATGCAGGTGGTAACATACATAACTGGCAACATGGTTCTCCAGTTTCATCTACTCAGACAGGAAATACATTAAACACTAAGGTTTTCATATAAAAGATCACTGGTCTTTTCCTCGTAGGTACATATAGGCAGAGGATGCAGTTCTGAGCAGACATCGTGATGTCTCCCCAGGCATAGGCAGTTCCTGAAAAATTATGGGGTCTAGACATCTGTAAACTTTTTCCAGTCAAAGTGAGTGGTAAATGGAAATGTCAGCAGTGGAAGGGATGACAGAGTATCTTCATGCTGAGAGTGGTCAAGAACTGGATGGCAATGTTTCCTCTTCAAAGTTGGAGGGAACCTCTGTAACAATTACAAAATTATAGAATAGTTTGGGCTGGAAGGGACTGTTAAAAGTCATCTAGTCAACCCAACCCTGCAATGAACCAGGACATATTCAGACCAGGTTTCTCAGAGTACAATCTGATCTTGAATACTTTCAGGGATGGGGCACCTATGATCGCTCTTGGCAAACTTTTCCAGTGTTTTCACCACTCTCACCATTAGAAAATCTTCTTTATATCTAATCTAAATTTATCCTCTTTTACTTTAAAATCATTAGCCCTTGTCCTACTGCAACAGGCCCTGCTAAAAATTCTTCCCCCATCTTTCTTATAGGTCCCCTTCAAGTACCAGAAGGCTGCAATAAACAAACCTCAGATCCTTCTCCTCTCCAGGCTTAACAATGTCTCTCTGTCGGCTTTCCCTCACAGGAAAGTGCTCCAGCCCTCTGATCATTTCTTTGGCCCTCCTCCACAATGGCTCCAACAGGACCATGTATTTCCTGTCCTGAGAACTCCAGATCTGGATGACCTGGATGCAGTACTCCAAATAGGGTCTCATGAGAGCTGAGTTGGGAGTACAATCGCCTCCTCTGACCTGCTGGTGAAGCTCACTGGAATGAATTTGAATTTACTTTCATATTCTCATTTTCTTTTGTTCCTGCCTGCTTGAGGATCCTATAAAGCTCAGGAAAATTATATCATCATTCTCAGAGGATCAAATTCAGTATTTCCCATGGATTTCATTTGAAAACCCACCTAGTTCATGGTGCCTCATTGCAATTGAAAGTATTACTTAAATCACATCTGGTCTTGCTTATTAGGGAAAGTGCAGTGTTCACAAATTCTTCAAAGATTACTAAAATTGAATTTCTAATTGAAAAAAGCAGGATGAGAGGGAAGTTGAACAAAATTCAAGATGAACGAAGCTATCCATCTTCTAACTACTAACCTTGAAACGGTTGATGAGATCATAGCGTGTGAGAAGTTCATAGAAAATGAATTTCAGTGCATGATCCCCACTGGCATCATTTAATGCAAATACATCAAATGACCACTTGTCTACATTCTGCAAGAGTAGGTAGAAAAGACAGTTAATACAGTCATCACTTTTACCATGATCATTCAATTTCTTCACTTTCTCTCACAATCTGAGAATTCCAGTAGTGATATAAATGTATAGTTTCTTTTTCAATAAGTTCTTCATAATCCATTTAACGAATGCAGAATCATCAATGTACTTACAGTATCAGTATACTTATCAGTATTGTGTGACTTGTGTTTAAGAATCTTCCATTAAGAACATGTATGCTGTTTGTTTATTCTAAACATGACAATTATCTACACTGGAATTTAATCACCAAAGGATGAATTCTAAAAGATAAAAATCCTGGTTTGCTTTAGTTCCTGAGACATTGAGATGGTCCTTTTTGGGCTGATATGATACATTAAGTGCTAACAATTATATAAATTCCAACTTTATATAACAGAAGAATAAATATCTAGTTCCATAAATTCTAATATTAAATATTCTAAATATTAATATATTATATAATATTCTAAATATATATTTATTTATATTCTAAATATTCTAAAAATTCCATATTTTAAATATCTAATTGTGAAAGTTACAATCAGCTGTAAATTACATAGTAGTGCTGCAGGCTGGTCAGTCAAGAGATCAAGGAGGGGAAGTTCACTTCTCAGCTCCTACATCTAAAGTTTAAGGTCTAACCTTCTTGTGGAAGTTTGAGTTCAAATCTCTAGTATTAGGGAAGGCTGTGGGAAGTGACAGCATTCATTATCTAGGAAGAGATGAAGAGAAACACTAATACGTTCTAAATGCTCAGTTCACTAGCTTTCTGTCTCTTCTTAACCTTGGGGGCTTGTTATATAAGTCAGCAAGTAAATTCAAAGATAGATGTTATTCTGCTTAGCATTACTGGAAGGCACGACATTTTTGTAGCCACAGATAAGCAGAAGTCTTCTATTCTGCAGATATTGTAATTGACTACAGGTTCTATCTTCACTATCCGTATATTTGTTAGCCTAGAAAATATTCCTGTCATGATGTGGGCATCAGAAAAGTATGAAAAATTAAATTCTAAGGCACGTAACTCCTTCGGCGGTAATTAATGTGAAATTCCATCTCTACCACTAGATTGATGAACAGCAGATCACCACAGCATACTCTGTAAACATGTCTGAATGAAAGGTTTGAATAACCGCTATTCAAATGAAAGGCAAGGCTGATTGTCCCTTTTATGGCAACCAGTCTTATATCTTCACATCCATGTCATACAGAAAGGACACAGACTACTGCAGTAGAAAAATTTGTATAAAATATATATAAAGAAAGGTGTGTGCACTCAATTAAAAAAAAAAAAAATGCCAGACTTCTTATCCACTGAAAAAGTGAGACAGATTTTACATCTGTGACTTTCACTGCTACAGCCTGCATTTTTTTTGCAGAAGCTGCAGTATTTCATTATTTTATTAAACCCCTGTCACAAAGCTATGATTCCACAGCTTTGGGTTAAGTGCAGATGTTGTCTTGACCACAGCAGCAAAAATGAGAATTTGTAGTTAAAAACTAAGCTTGTTTTGACTTCATTTCATTTCGATCCTTGTCCTTATTAGCATGACTCTAAAGGGGAATGTTGATTATGGCAATCAGAACAGCTGAAGATGTGTGTGTGTACACTCCTACACCCTTTTGCATGCTTAAATCATCAGGTCATTTTACAGAGTACACTAATCAGTCAGGTAGCTGTAAGGGGTTTTTAATCAACCTCACTTAACTAAAGCAAACAACAAAATACAGCATTTTCAGTGGAGGAGATGGGACTGAGAAATTTAAGATGAAATATTGTTTTTAAGACAGAAGACATCACAGAATCATAGAATATGCTAAGTTGGAAAGGACCTATAGGGAATCAAGTCCACCTTCCTAGTCCTTCACAGGACATCCCCATGAGTCACACCATGTGCCTGAGAGCAACATCCAAATGCTTCTTGAACTCCATCAGGCTTGGTGCTGTGACCACTTTGCTAGGGAGCCTGTTTTGACATCTTCAAAGTAACTCCCATTTCAACCAAATCCATTACCAAACCCAAAATTATCCAGGCAAAGACGTGTTCTCAAAACAGTTTTGGGAAAAAAAATCTTCTAGAGTGCACTGTGACCAGGTAGGTACTATTTCACTCTAAGCAAAATAAGTCAATGACTTTGTTGTTATTGGTTTAACTTACTCTGACATGATCACTTCTTTTTACAACTTAATCATTTGAAAACATAGAAAAAAGGGAGGAATTCTATTAGGCTGAAGTCAGCTGAGAGTAGGTGATGAGTCTTTGACTCTCTTGTTACTGCTGAGGAACTCAGGAGAAGAGGTACCATTTTATGTATCTTCCCTTATAAGCTGGCTATGGAGTGCAGCTGCAAAAGAACAAAGAATTTACATCCCATTTGCAGGGATAGCTAGCACTTGTCAACTTGCAGTTGGAAAAAGATACGGGTGGACACTTTGATTCTGTATATGAAAAGCATATTTGATAATTCTTGCAATTTCTCCAGATCTTTTGATGAGTTCTACTATTTAAAATGAAAACTGTAAATCTTTCCAGTGTGGAGAAATGCTGCAAGATGCTTTAATGTGTTGTATACTTAATACCCCTGTGTATTGCACCACTGTAACACCTTTTTCACCTTTGTATGACATGGTTAAACCACATGCAACACGTAATCTGCAAAGCTGCTGTGTCAGCAGCTGATTGCCAGATTGTGTTTGTAGTCTTGATAATTCCTGCCTAAGTCAAGAATCTTGCAATTGGCCCATAGATTGAAGCTTTGTTTATTTTTCAGACTACTTCTGAACTAATTTTTTTCACTCCTAAACATAAAAACTCACAGAAGGGTTCATTTTCATAGAGTGATTGTCACTTTGAAGACCTGAATCTGAACATTGCAAGAAATTCTCTTCTCTCACAGCAACAGATCCTTTTCCTTCTCCATCTCTCTCCATCTGTGTTTTCTTACATCCTTGTGGGATGTTGTGAGTGATCCCTAAATCTTCATTTTAGTCACTGTAATCTAGAACAGAATTGCAACCTTCACAACCTGAAAATCGCTGCAATCTTGAACTTTATTCTTTCTTTTATTGAAAGGATAATCCCTTAGGCCAGTTAAATGATTAATGTGAACTAACTGAATGTCAGAGAGAAGGAAAAGCCAAATATTAAGACTCCCCTTATCATGTCCAATATCACAGTATTATTTCAATGCTTTGTACAGCCCCCCTTCAATACCTTTTTATTTGGATTACCTTTAGCACTCCAATTACAGTTGGTGGGTAGCTCAAGCCGACCATATTTGAAGTACGCCTGTACATTCTACCAAGATGAAATAGATAAAGCAACACATAAACAGAATTAAATGAAACACAACAAACAATCAACAAAACTCATAAAGCAACAGACCATTACAGGAGGCGTGATTTAGCCCAGAACACCCTAACTGGAATATGGACCTTTTTTCCTTCCATTTTGTTCCTAATTCGCCCAATATTTTCGGTACTATTCTTATTGTATAGCTTAATTTGAGATTGTACACTCCTCAGTATCTCATAGCTTGGTACCAAGCTGAACATGACAAAGAATTTTCCAGTACCAGCTCTTCATCAGATGGAAAGGCTACACTCAACTAAACAAAATGTTCCCCATTTTCCACTGCACACACTGTATTGATCTTTCAGTTCCCTTAGTCCTTGCTGGCCCACATGCAAGTTAATTCTGAGTATACTTCAGAAACCATTTGTATGCAATGAATCAACTTCAGTGTGATACAGCTGTTACTTTTGTCTGCATGTTTTCAAGTTTAGTATAAAACCTTTCAGGTGTTTGCCATGTGTGTGTTTGTTTCAGAGAGTGAGAGAAAAAAAACAAGGCAATAATCAACATTTGTAACCATATTAAACAGATTATAAAGTGTGTACAAGTTTTTAAAGTTGTTTTCAGGACACACTGTGTTTAACAGGATTTGGTGAATGTAGAAACTCTGCCATAGCTAGAATGTCTTTCCACAGGTCACCTTTTTTTTTTCCCTAAAGCACTGTAGCACTAAAAGGAGATGATGGAAAGCTCTCTTGTCCCATCTGAAATGATTCTGTGCAAACTATTTCATCACTGCCATTTTCTTTGTCATCTTCTGCACTCAGACCTGAAAAAAGTCATTCCCCTTTGGAGATGTACATTCATCCATTACCAAATCACAGAATTTCTTATCCCTTCCTTTCCCTAATTAGAAGCTGCATAGCATTCTCTTAAGAGACAATTGAGTCCGAACCCATTTCTCTTAGTTCAGGAGAGTCACAACTCTCCTCCAGTGCCATATTATATCTGAACACTTCCTTTTTTGGGTCACAGTGATTCAGGTCAGCTGGCTTTCTGCATTTACTTCCTTGTTGAGCAGGTCCCCCACTGAGAATGAGGGTTAATTCACAAGTAGCCTGTCAAACCCCAGAGAAATCTGTCCCAAGGAAAATTAGGGGTTTAGTCTCACTACAATTTGCTGCCACTCTTAACACATGTACAGTAACTTTGGTGCACAGATAAAAATATTGGCTATAGTCCTGACAAAGGAGGCTTGTTGTCCCTGAAAATAAGCCTTCTGATTTGTTTTAGTATAGTGGAGTCAGTTCTCATAAATTGTAAGATAAACAAGAATCATGTTTGCATTCCTTTGTAAAAGATATCACCTGATAGACTTCTCAAGTGACCAGTGAAGATGGAGAGGTGGTAACTTCCTGTCCAATCTCTGATCACTGTCCAGAAACTTATAGATATGAAGTCAACAATAAACTAGAGACTTCCTTTCTTCTTCTCTGCCTGAACACCTGTTGTGTGTGTTGCCGTGTGTTTCCATCTGCATTACAGTAACATCGGCTTCTGTTTGTCTGTGTGGATTGTGGTCCACTGTCTGGTATGCATAACCTCCTGCACAGAGGGCTGTTAGGCTGTCACTGCAATTCTGATGAACAGTGAAAGGTTCTCTGCTTTCCCATTCCTGACTTGGATTTTGCTGTTACAAAATTAGAGATCTGAGAACTGCTGTCTTTCAAGCTGTCCAAAGCATGTTGACAGTTTCACATGTGCCAGCCCTCCTTCTGGCTCAAAGAAGGTCAGTGAGGAGTAGTTACTTGACCAGAAAAGGTAAGATTAGAAGTGAGTCCAAATTGAAATGAATAAATGTTTTAAAGGGTTAAAAAAGTAAAACCTGTTTTATCAACAGGTTGTGATGCAAATCACAAGAGGGAAGGCTGAGAGGACTCAATGGCTTTTTTGAAATCTCTGAGCACCAAAATTTTCACATCAGTTTTGATATATAGTTCATTCCAGTAATAATATGATAAAGGATTTTGTTCTGTATCTTAGCACTTTTTCATAAGAAATACTAGACCACCCAGGTAAACAGAAGAAAGGGACAGTTTGATCTGTCCAAATTTTAAAAGCTGTCCCTCCTGACCTAGGACTATGCAGAAGTGTATACTGTCCATCAAAATTATACCAAGTGTGCCATTACATCTGTACTATATTAAGAACAGAGGAGTAGGTATTGTTTCAGTTTGCAATCTTTTATTAAATCTCAGGGTTTTAGGTGTTACCCAGATCTGTGTATAAACATTGACAGAAGCACATTAAAGTGTTCTTCATTCAGAAGTCTTCTACTAGTCCTCTGAAGTCTTCTGGGCTAAGGTATTCTCCTCCACCTCCTGTCATTGTGCCATCACGTATAGTGAAATCTGCACTACCTGGGTAGTTACTAGAACAAAGTAATAACATGACACTTTACCTTTCCACAAATATCCCAGCTTGCACTGCATGGACGATACTCCTGAACCGGGGTTTTTTCCTCAGTCCTTTTGAGCATCATCCCCATTTGCCGAGTGAAGGTAGAAGCCAACCAGTCACGGACCTCTGAGGGCACAGAGTCAGACAGGATATCACTGAGTTCATCTTCTGTGTCCAGTAAACGCCTAGAAGGATGAAGAAACAGAAGGGTAAACAGACTTCCTTAGAGAGCACTACAACATTATTAACAAAAAAGAAAGTCATATATATTCTAATTAAAGCAGCTGTTGAAAGTCTTTGATTCATCAGGTTCATCAGCCCTAATAAAACACAATATACAAGTCTTCAACTGTTTATTCTCTTATGTACTTATATTTAAGACTGTGAAACTCATTACTAGGCTGAGAAACAAGAACTATCAGCCTTCTGAAGCACAACTATATGATCATCTACTGACTTCACATCTTCAGCTCATCAATATTTCTGAACTTTCTGCCTTTCAAAGGTAATTTATGGACATTTCTAGGAATTTCTAGCTTCTAAGTAACATACAGTCCTCTCCTCTCCCATTCTGGTCATCTGTGTTGAGTCTACAAGTGCATTTATCACTGGGTAAATGGCGTGAAACCAAAAGGGGGAACTCCTCTGCGATGTCTTACCAGTCTACCTCTGTCATGAGTAATTTTTTTTTAATTTCAAAGACATTGTGCAAGTGGAAAATGTAACATTATTCAGAAGAAATAGTTGAGTAGAAATTTAGAAACTGTTTGAAAAAGTAGGACACAATTACTATGAAAATATTTCTCTGAGAAAAAGTGTACTACATTTATATTGGTTTTTATCTCCTTCCCTGTCTCAGGAAACTTAAAGAAGCTTTTAAATGAAGAACTGAAGATCTGTTCTACACAGAATACAATATTCTAATGATTAAAACCACATTGCCTATGAGTAATAAATCTTGGTTCAACCAACTTTCACAATTGACATGTAAATTACAACTGGTGCTAGATATAAGTTTGCTGATGTCTGTAGTTAGCTCACCTAGTTTCATCAATGTACACTGACTCAAGAACAATCGCTGCATATTCCAAATTCTTCTTTAGATCTACAACTGAAGCTTCCCCTCTCTCTAATTGCTTTACCAAAGACCACAATCTAAAGAAAAGGAAAACAAAAATCTGATTAGTATAAAGCAAAATAGGTTGAGAATGAGTGTCAGTTCCCAGGATGAGACACCTGGGAACTTGACAGATGAAAACTTTTGGAAGTCTACAAGGTTTTTGAAGTTTTTTCATGTTGATACATGAAATCAGCAAAAATCAATTACAATAATTCCAGGCAAATATACATAAGTCCATGAGTTATCACAGAATTATACAATCACAGAATGAGAGAATATGCTGAGTTGGAAGGGATCTATCAGTATCACTGAGTCCAACCTCTGACCCTACACAAGACAACACAAAAATCACACCCATATGCCTGAGAGCATTGTCCAAAGGCTTCTGAACTCAGACTCTTTGAGTCCTGTCACTAGTCATGAGTGTGAAGAGATCAGTATCTGCCCCTCCACTTCCCCTCGTAAGATTGTTGGAGACTGCAATGAGGTTTCCTCTTCATTTCCTCTTAGTTTCCTCTTCTCCAGCCTGAACTGATCATGTGGTCTCAGTCATTATAAGGCTACTCCTCCAAATCTTTCACCATACTTGTGGCTCTCCTATGGACACTTTCTAATAGTTTAATATCTTTCTTATATTGTGGTGTGCAAAACTTCACACAGTACTCAAGGTGAGGCCATACCAGTGCAGAGCAGGGCAGGACAATCACTTCCATTAATCAGCTGTCTGTTCCCTACTGAAAACTGAAATAAGTGAAAATAGAAATCACTTGAAATTTAACACAGGAGCTAAGAGATCCGGCCATAAGAAGGAACTTCTTGAATAGAGTATACTTAGAAACACTATTGTAGAAATACTATACAAGGTTAGGAAATGTTATGATTTTCACTAGATCAAGCAGCCACCCTTAGACTATCCATGTATATTAAACCAAAGTCACTATTTTCACATCCAAACAGTAAACATTGCTTCATATGCCTCCTCGTTTCTTCATTCCGTGTATGGGGAGCCTGAAGATATGACCCCTTAAACTAGCTACCAGAAACATTGTACACAAGCCACAGGAGTCAGTATTACAGAAAGAACATGACCTTTGTCTCTTCCTGACTCTTATTAAATTGATATAAGTATCTGGAAGCTTTATGCTGCAAGTCATTCAAAATTCATGTTCTATTATATCATAGTGAGTAATGATTTTTTCATGGAACCCACTTTCTTCATCAAAGCTTATGCAAAGTACTATGTGCATCAATCATTTAGGAAAACAGAACTACCATTGTTTCTCACACCATCATGTGAAAAATTACACTTTGTCTTACCATCAATTATCTCTAGCTATTTCTGATTCACTGAGTCACAGCAGGTGCTCCCAATTGTACTAAATAATATATTAAGTAATAATTGTACTAAATTAATGTATTCCATGTATCTGTTTTGGGTTTGGTTTTGGGTTTTTTTTTAATAATCCTAAATGGACTGAAGGGAATAAAAAAAAAATTATTAGCTGAAAAACTCTGCTTCAAGGTGGCTGAAATAATTTTGAAATTCAATCAAATTCACCTGTAGCACTTGGGAACACGGTTGAGTGAGAGCTTGGCAGTGCTGGGTTAACAGTTGGACTCAATGATCTTAGCAGAAAACTCTAAGATCAACTCATTTGGGATAACATTCCTTTGAGAACCAGCTCAAATAGCTTTAAAAACCAAGAACTTTATAAACTAACAAAAGAGTAATCAGAAGTAGACCTGACTGCATAAAAGCCGGCTTCAGTATACACACAAAAAAGATGAAGAGTTTGTCCTAAAGTTTGGAAGATAAAACATCTGCTGAACTGAAAGACAAACCCCTGCCTTCTGATCTTCAGTACATTCCTCACTCTCCTCTGGAAAACCACCATAATTACTGGTAAGAAATTCTTAGTAAGTTTGAGAAGCAGTGAACTGTATCAAAGAATTCCTACACAGAAATGGGTGTGCATCTGCCATCTCATTATCATGTACAAACTTGATAAATCTGATATTCTGAGAGTCATATCAGAGGTAGAGAGCATGTGCAGACAATCTAAGCATGAGCACATAGGTGTGACAGATGCTGTGCAACAGTATCTGTCTGCCTGTTAGTCAGATGTCTCCACAGTTTGCCTAGAAAATCCCTGAAACCCATCACAGGATTGGTGGGAGAGGTACAGCATATACAGGAAGTAACCCAGAAGCTCACCATCAATTCTTACAACAGTCAGCAGGTATTATTCACCACAGTCTGCCACATCTTAATGTAAGGCTCTGCATATATATATATATATATATATATATATATATATATATATATATATAATGTAAATACCACTGAGGAAAAGACACAACCTAGAAAGCCAGTTCATGTAGTAATACTCAAAATGAAACTGGGAACAGAATAACTGGTAGTCTGTGACCCAATGAATTTTAATAAGGCTGGATAGCTATCTTCTGTCACTACTGTTGTACACAAAAAATGCAAGTCACAACATTCAGAGAAAATAAAAACATGTTTCTAAAGAGCAAACAGTACTGCTACACAGGCATTTTTAATAAAAAAAATTTGTTTGTAATTTCTCAAGTAATAGCTTTGCCTTCTTCATGTTTCCTGAAATATCTTTCTTCCTTTGAATAAAAATACAAACATTAAAAATTTTAAGTACTCAATTTTTTTTTTTAATTATTATTAGAAGTATGAAAGTGCAACAATGAAAAGTTCAGTGGCTGTGGCAGGAGGGTAAAAATCTTGTTTCAACTCACCTTGAGTCAGAAAAACTTTAGACAACATTAGTAAACTATAAGTGAAATAAAATAGTTTAGGTTTTCACTTCCCATTTATAAATTCCTTCATGCCTATTAAAGGAACTCCTGTGCTGGAAACTTTAGCAAACTTTGGCTTACTGAATGATTTTCAATAGAACAACAGTCTAGCCACTTCCTCAGTACCAGGTCCTGTAAATTGTCATTGTCTCCCTCTCCTGCTACTGAAATCTCTAAAGGATGTGCATTCCTCCAATATGCAAACACCTCCCCCATTCTCAGGTTCTGAACTTTAGGAACTAAATGAGAAAATATAAGCAGTTAAAAGGATTGGTCTTTTTTTTTTTTTTTTTATTCAAATCAACTGCTTCACTTAGCACAAACGTTTTTTAGAAATCAGGTACACAGAAGCTCATGGATATCAATGATAAACCACCTGTCTGTCTTATACTTCCTCAGGAAAGGGTGCACTGCCTCTTTGATGTGCCTGCCTTCCTGCACTAGTAAGAGAAATGAGCCAGGAGATTATTTTAGGTGGTCATTGTGGTTTCAGATGGCTAAGATGAGGTGAGATGATTCATTCCACTGAATAAATATGAGAACTGAACAAGGATAAATTTCAGATGTGGGAGAGAAAGAATTTTTTATTTTTTCACAATCAGAAGTCTTCTAATTGGCATTTCCCAAAGCAAACCTTCCTGTTGGCAGACTAGTTCTTTTTCAACATGTTAGTATGAATTAGTTTTTTGGGGAAACTGTTGAAACACAATACAATCATTGAATTTGTTGACAATGACATCCAAAGAAAACAAATGAAATCTTCCAGAATTAAGCATTTTCAAACCACTGTTGCCTTTTATAGAAAAAAACAACCTCTATTATAACACATCAGACACAAATCTAACAATTTTTAATTTTCATCTTTAAAAATACGTACCTGAAATAAACTGTCAATAAATATATTTAATATGCAATAAATAGATAATACATGATACATATAATAAAGTGATATGCAATAAGATCACCTGCCCTGGGCTTAGGAGAGGAGACTTTGGCATCTTTGGGGACCTATGCCATAGAGTCCCCTGTGGTAGAGGCCTGGTGAGCAGAGTGGCTCAAGAATACTGGCTAACATTCAAGGACCTCTTCCTCCAAGCTCAGAAACAATGCATCTCAACAAGAGGACAAGGAGCAAAAATGCCAAGAGGCACCCATACATGGATAAGGAGCTACTGAGCACCTCAGAGATAAAAAAGAAGTTTATAGAAGGTAGAAGCAAAGACAAGCTAAAGCCCAGTTAGAATTGAGTCTAGCCAGAGATGTCAAAGACAATAGAAAAAGCTTCTATAGGTACCTTGCTGACATAAAAATGACTAAGGATAATGTGGGCCCCTCTAGAGGTGATACCTGGCTACCTGGATAAGCCTGGAATATGGAGAAGGCTGAGGTTCTCAATGAATTCTATGCTTCAGTCATCAACAGCTCCAGCCACCCAGTCCAAGTCATGAAAGGAAAATGCAAGGATTGGGAGAATGAAGACTCTAATCCCACTGTAGGAGGGAATCAAATTCAAGACCATCTAAGGAACCAGAATGTGCACAAGTATATGGGATCTGAGGAGACTCATCCATGAGTCCTAAGCGACCTGGTAGACAAAGTTGCTAAGCTACTATCTGCCATATTTGAGAAATTGTGGCAGTCAGGTGAAGTTCTTGATGACTGTGTGTTGATTTGGCACAGGCAGTTTTTTGGTAGCAGCAGGGGGGGCACAGGGATAACTTCTGTAAAAAGCTGCTAGAAGCTTCCACTATGTCGGTCAGAGCTGATCTGTCCAATTAAAGAAGTTGTTAACACCTCTGTGATGACATATTTAAGAAAAAAACTCCATAAAGCGCACGCACAGTTTTTGTTTCCAGGGATGGAAAGGCATAGCCAGTGGTGATGCGCTGCTGTAGTTGCCACCATCTTGGGATAGCCCGCAGCAATCCTTGCCTGCCCTTCTGCCCCTAGCCAGCCAAGCCATGGGCAGAAGGGCAGGGGTGGTGCCAGAGCCTTCTTCCCAGCATCCCACATGAAGAAAGACATTAAAGAACACCAGTGCCACAGCAGCCACCATTGCCCACACAGTGGAGGCAGGACCACCTAGCTAACAGCAGAAGGATGATAAAGCAACTCTTCGACACAGAACCTAGATGAGATTGACCTCTAGCACTGCAGGATCTTGAATTAGTGGAACTTGTTGGCAGTGGTAGCTATGAACAGCAGTTTTTCTTCTACCCAGAGAAGAGGAGGAAGTGAGGACAGGTGACAGAAAACAACACAGCAACACCAAGGTCAGGGGGAAAAAAAAGGAGGGAGAGGAGGTGCTTCAGGTGTCAGAGCCGAAATTCCTCTGCAGGCTGTGGTGAGGACTGTGGTGAAGCAGGCTACCCCCTTGCAGCCCATGAAGTCTATGGGGGATGCAGAGATCAACTCACAGCCTGTGGAAAAAATGCTCACGCTGGAACAAGTGGATGCCAGAGAAAGCTGTGGTCCGGTGGGAGACCCAAATACAGAGGGAGGGCCCCTGCTTCCAGAGATAGAGGGCCCTTGCTTCCAAAGTAGAGCAACCTATTCCTAGAAGACTGCACCCCATGGACAAGTGACCCACACCACAACAGTTTTGGGAAGAATATTTGTCTGAAGGAGGGACCTCATTGCATAGCAGAGGAAAGACTTCTCTCTCTGAGAAAACAGAAGATCTCAAGTGACGAACTGACTGAAACCCCATGCCCTGTCTCCCTGCACCATCGGTGGGAAAGAGGGAGAGGCTGTGAGGAAAATGGTGGTTTAGAGGCTTATTTTGCTTCTTATTATCCTCCTCTGACTGTGTTAATAATAAATTTACCTTATACTTTAAATTTGAGACTGTTTTGCCTTTAGAGTGTTTTTCCCCCAATCCTTATCTCAATTCATGAACCCTTCATTAATTTTTTTCCTCCTCCTCTGCCCAACTATAGCAGGAGAGCAAACAACTTTAATGGGTGCCTGGCATCTGGCCAGTATCAAACCATGACAGACTGAAAAAAAGGGAAATATAACCTCCATTTTTAAAAAAGAGAAAGTGGAAGACCCAAGGAACTACAGACAATTCAGTCTCACATCTGTGCCAGGCAAGATCAATCAGCATATTTTCCTGGAAACTATGTTGGTAAACAAAGACTGGTTATAAACAACATGGCTTCACTAAGGGGAAATCATGCCTGACAAGTTTTATGGCTTTCTATGACAGGGTTGCAGAGTTGGTGGATAGGGGCAAAGCAACTGACATTGTGTACCTGGACTTGTGCAAAGCACTCAACACTGTCCTGCATGAGTTCCTTGTCTCTAAACTGAAGACATGTATTTGATGGATGGACCACTCTGGATAAAGACTTAGCTGGATGGGTGCAACCAAACAGTGGTGTGGTAATGGTTCATTGTCCACATGGAAACCAGTGACAAGTAGTGTCCTTCAGGAATTGGTGTTGGACTGACACTGTTCAATATCTTTGTTGGCAACATGGACAGTGAGATTGGTGAACCCTCATCAAGTTCACTGATGACACCAGGCTCTGTGGCAGGTGTCTTCGTTTGGAAGACAGGTATCGCTAAGGACAAACAGGATCCTCTCCTCAAATGGAGAATGCAAAAAACTCCTCTCTCCGAATTGTTATAATTTTAGAATTAAGGGGCTCTCAGGCAAAAATGTGAGGATATGGATAACAGTTCTTTACTTGTGTTTAGCAAGGCAAAACAGAACAACAATAACTATGATATGAGCAACAAAAAGAACCAGGGAAACAGTCACAGTTTTCTCTGCCACTGGCACCCTTCCCCTGTGGGCAGTTACCGACACAGGCAGCTTTGGTGCAGAGTCCCGGGGTGCTGGAGATGGATCAGAAGCTCCACGGCAGTGGCTGGAGCTACGGCACGAGTCCCGGCAGGGCAGGGGGTGCTGGCTGAGGCATGGAGAACACTTGGAGCAGGAGCGAAGGAACAGCGAGGGGGGAGCAGGAACTGCAGCAGCGCAGCTCCCGGCGAGGCAGAGAGGGGCCAGGTTCAGGATTCCCAGGGCACACACAAAGAGACCATGGCAGAAAATCCCAAACTCAGATCCAGTGGTGCCAGTGAAAGAAAAAATCTCCCCCAAAGTCTGGAAACCACAGCCTGCTGCTTTCTTCTCCCAACAAGCACCCCCAACCCCTCGAAAAGAGAAGTGAAGTCCAGGTGCTCCTCCGCTCCCTCCACCTCAGCTACTTCTTTTGTCTTTCTTAACTATCCTTAAGTGCCCTAGGCACTTAAGTTCTCTGGCAATTTATGGGAAAAAAAATTTTACAAGAGGACCCAACCCAAGAGCGGGGCAGTCAATATTCTGGGGGGAAGGAGTAATACCATCCAAAAGGACCTCAACAGGCTTGAGAGGTGGGCCAATGCAAACCTCATGAAGTTCAATAAAGCAAAGTGTAAGGTCCTACATCTGTGTTGGGGCAATCACAGGAGCACCTATGGGTTGGACAGGGAAGAGATTGAGAGCAGTCCTGTGAAGAAGGGCTGTGACTGGTAATAAAAACTCAACATGAGCCAGCAGTGTGTGCTCATAACCTAGAGAGCCAGTCGAATCCTGGGCTGCATCATCTTTTTTTATCTTTTTTCTTCATCTTCTATTTCCCTCTTCGTGGAATATTGGAAACATCAAATAAGCATGTTTTCTGAACTGAATGGGCCAAGTTAATGCTTTGAGAAATCTTTTATGTTGACTGGATGCCAATGTTCCTTAATTTTCTTAAGTAAAGTCTTAGTAAAGTCTTTTGTGTTGTTTTGATCTCTTGAGAATATCTTGTTAGTATTCCTCCCATGCATCCAGAGTATGTGAAGCTCCTTCAAAAGTCTCATCTAGCAAGTTGATTGGGGCCTTACACAGGCCAAAGAGGTAAAGCCTCTGTGGTATGAGGGACAATGGTTGAAATGTAAATATGGGGAGGACTGGCATATGGATTGCATCACACTCCTGCAAATCCACTAAGGTGGGTACTACAAGACCATTGTTCTTACACACAATGGAATAGTGGAAGCAACCACTGGATCTGGATGGCGGCAGATGCACCCTGTGCCTTACACCACTGCCGAGACCACCATCCTGAGCCTTGAAAAAGAAGTCCTGTAGCAACATGGCAGAAATAATTGAGTCAGATAACAAGGACACATTTTAAAAATCACCTCCTAGACACCTGGGCCAGACAGACAGCATGGAGTGGGTATATCATATTCTCTATCACAAACCAGCCTCTGCAAAAATTGAATGGCACAAAGGATTGTTGAATACCACACTGAAAGCAATGGGTGGTGGGATCTCCAAACACAAAGTCAGCTCTGGACACAGAGGGACTATATTGGACAACATAGTAAACAATAACTCCATTGCAGACAAAGCTACGACAAAACACAAAACTCCAAAGCGAAATACATTAAATGGTTTATCTTTTTGTATTTTCACAATGGTGTCCCCATTATGGCAGCAGGGTGTTTGCTCCTGGATTAGTCATTCATTCTAGCAGGATCTTGTACCTAATACTAGTATTTATTAGTTTCATACTAGTATGAAGCACGGCTTCAAATGCCAGAGGGATGAGTGAGCAACAAAAAAAAGGAAGTAGTGTTCTTTTTCCTAGAAGACCTAGAAAACTCTAATATCAACCATATAAACCAAATATAGTTGGCTTAAGACTTGAGTCCAAATTTGCAAAATAGATTGTAACAGAATATGTAGATCTATCAAAATCATTTTATCTAAAAGGGAAAAGATCTCAAAAGGATGGCTGGCTACTCTAACTCAATTTTGCCTACATGGTGCTAAGAATCTTCATCAGTATTGTTAAAATACTAGATAATTTAAGTAAGTTTTACTGAATAAGCTTTACTAGTGATGGTTGCATTTTTGATGTCTTCTAAGTTTCTTTTCACAGACTGTTCTTGTTAGTTTGAGTAAAGGTTTAACAAAATGTTCTATGACAAAGAACACAAAAGAATACCCAGTGGACAGTTTCTCCTTTTGAAGTAGGTCCAAGTGGGACAGAATTTTCTCCTTCTAGAAATGTTCTATGAGAGCATAACATGGTAACAGGACAGAGAAGTCACTGTTCTTCACTGCATCATGTGTTTGCATATTTTTATCTTGTTAAGTGTTAAGATATTTATGTTCATATATGTTTTCTTAAGTTTATTTCCAGCAATATTTTATGATGTTTGTAATTTTTTTTCTCGTTGACACAGTAGATGGGAAAGATTCTTCTCTCAATTTGTTTTGTTCTTACATAGGATTTCATATGATTATGGAATCAAATTTTTGTACCTCTTCCTATCTTATCAGAGTAAAGTATAAAATTACTATACCAAGGGAAGCATGTGTAATAACAGTAAGAGACGTGTAAAGCCTAATTTTGCGAATAAAAGGATGTTGAACAGTTCATGGCCCCTGTAAGGAGGGAGAAAAGGGGCTGACAGATGAGCTGAAGCATAACTTAGCAGCCGTAAAGTTCCAGCTGTAGGTGAAGAAGACATATGTTGTTAAGAGAAGAAGAAAAAATTTGGGGTTGAGAACTATTGAAGGGTTTGATAAAGTTGAAAAATATATTGGTCTGATCCCAGGACCCTGACTGAAATGATGTGCTGAAGAGGTTGAAATTACTCGAGTGCTGTTATATTTTGTCTCCCACCCTTGAGGCAATCCAAACTATTATGCAGTAAAATATTTATGGAATATTTCCATAAATTTTCCCATGGTACCCACTGACCTTTCCCTCTTCCCCTGGGTATGGGTTCTGAGATCCCCCTGAAATCTGTTTGGCAGGAGGAGTAAGGGTGGTAATCTGGCACATGTATATTTGTTTGCCTTGTGTACCTGGACCTCTAAGATCATGGACACCAAAAGGCAAGGTAGCTAACTATTGATTCTTAGAGTTTGTACAAGGAATGCAATGCATTGCACTATCAATAAGCAAGAGAGAATCTTAAATTGAATTTGCCATGCTATTTTGGAGCCAAATTTACTTGTCCAGCAAGCATCAAAAACAGTTTTATAGAATAGTCTAACATTCAAGAACACTAAACCTCACTGAAGAGGAGTGCTGTTCCAAGAAACACAAAGGAAATCACAGACCATGTGATTTAGACCATGATGCGTCCAAACACTGGATTCTTTGGTCACTGCAGATGAAAGATTGGTTCATGAACTCTCCCCCCGGATCCTGGTTTACATCACACCTCGCCTGCAATGTTAGAGACTCACTCAGGGCAGCAGGTGAGGGGGGAGGGGAAAAGACCTGTGTAAGGGGAAATCTTTATTTTTATAAAGATATACGCTTTGATTATTGGAATACTGGAATAGCAATTTACCTTTACATGAGTTACTGTATGCTTTTGTCTTCTTTCCTTTTTTTCTGTCTGCTAGGTTAGGTCATGAGTGGAAAGCTACTGTTACTGTGGTCCCTGTCAATGTCTCGAGCCACAGGGTGGTTATCAGAGACTAGGGGAGATTGTTGGCTCAAAAAATTTCATGTTTGTGTGGGGGAAAGGGTAGCTTGGGCCTTGCCCTGGTGGGGCAGTGCACTGCCCTGTAAACCCCACTCTTATAGCCTGTATCCCAGGCTGTCGGTGGCTGCCAATCCCTGGCACACTGAAGGCAATGCCTCACACTTCACCTCTGGAGCCCCTAATGCAGCTCCTGGATGGGCAGATGACCAGAAGTTACACTTGGAGGAAGAGCCCAAAAAGGCCAAGGGATATTTAAGGCCAAACATGAAGCAATCACTGTAGCAGGGCATCTCCCCCACCACAAAGTCTTGCTAATTGATGAATTAAGACAGATTGTCTCATCAAAGTTACACACTGGGTGACAATAAATCTTGCTATGGAAGCAAAATTGTGGAAATAAGCTGGAATTTCTGACAGACAATCCACTTTACAAACAAAGGAAGCTACACCAAACTTTTACAAAACAGAAATCTTCTGTACATTCCCTTGGAAATGTGTGCGGCTTTTCCCCAAAGTTAGCATGCTGGTTTTATGGTCGCTTTTTTGAGGGGAGTGAAGGTAACACTATCATCAATTCAGTTCTAAATTATAGTGACTCCTAATCTATACTGTTTCTTTTTTTAATATTGGTACCTTAATGTCATGCACTGTTCTTTGTAATCTACTAGTAGTTCTTTTGTTTTATAAAGTGTTGCTCATTATAACAAAATCTGTAAAAAGAAGCTCAACCAAATAAGCCTCCCTGAAGATGCCTGACTGGAACTTTGGACTGTAAATCAAACTACTGAGATTAGATAAAAGGAAAACCAATTTTTCAATCACCTGAAACAAACAAGAATGTGAGCCAAACCCAGCATCTGTGCTAAGAATCATCTTTGGCTTACTTCAGGGTGGGGGAGGCCATAACCCACAGACCCATTTTCTGGGAGCAGATTTCCAGATTTCACCCCCAGCCGAGGTGGGGAGAGGAAGTTTCTGTGTGTTGTAACCTCTGCTCAGGGGCAGTGAACCCATCCCCCCTTACACAAACTGGCTTTGGAACCCCCAACCCTGGGAAGGACACATCCACAGGACATTCAGGTGAGAGGCAGCTGAGGAGGTGCTTTAATCCATCAAAGGCCCCCCAAAGTGCCCTTCAGAGTAATTCCTGAAGCCTTGCACCACAGGACTGCACATGACACAACAAACCCAGAGTGTGTTGTAAGAAATAATGGCAAACTCCCCTGCCCCAGGGAGGTGCCTGGATTTTCCTACCTGGCCTGAGCCTATATTAACCCATCAGATTCTATGCTTTTCAGGGGGACCTTCGCCACCCAGAAGACTGGCTGGAGTGGATCTACAGAACATCATTGGGATCCACAGAGTGGTGATATTTTTCTTATTTTGTCCCTGTTACTCTCTTTCTGTGCCCCCCCCCCCCATTTCCTATTTCTTTCTCTTTCTCTCTCTCTCTCTCTCTCTCTCTCTCTCTCTCTCTCTCTCTCTCTCCCCCCACCCCATACTTACTATCAAATAAAACCCATATTATTGACACTGGCTTATGGTCTCATTTACAACTTAATTCAGGCAGAGGCTTTCTAAGAACCTGAGTAATCAGATCCTGACCAGGTGCAGGCCAAAAGCTGCTACCAAAATCTTACTCTAAGGCAGTGATTACCTGAAGTTCCCACTCTATCCATAAAAACTACACTGTGTCAGGACCCTACTTCTTCTTGCAGTTCCTATCATCATTGAAACCCAGGAGTTAGTAGCTATATGTGTGTTTTTCTATATATTTTCTCTCTTTCTCTCTCCTTCTTCTAATTCCCTCTTCTTGGAATTCTTGAGTAACTTGAAATCAAACTGACTTAGTTTGCTAAGTTGAATGGGCCAAGCTAACGCTTAAAAACAAAACACACACTAAATGCTTGACCCATCTCAGCGTTCTGGAACTTAACTGAATAAGCTGTACAAATGTCCTAAAAGCAGACATTTGTAGTGTATGGGATGAGAAGAGGAAGACTCACAACTGAATGTGTCTTTCATTTGAAGAGAGACCAGTAAAATGAGTACATCTCATAATTTAGGTTGGAAATGACTTTTAAGATCATTGATTCTATTAGCTTCAGTGGAAGGTCACAGGCAATACTAGTTCCTTAATAAATATTAACGAAAAGGATAAGTACACCACATTTTACTTTATCAATATAATAAGACTACCTCATTTCTGTTGTTTACGTAAGATTTCAGCTTGGGTTTTTTTTTTAGAATAGACTGGTTCAGTTGTAAGGGACTTAGACCAACCATCCAGTCCAACCTGACTACTTTAGGGCAATCACTTTTCTGATTGCAAAGTGTCATTTGTGAAGGAAAAATCATGAAGAGGCACACCACAGCTTTGATCAGCCAGACTCTGGCAGTGTAGAGGTAGATTTCAACTATTATTTTCATAGGACAAAAATTATTTCTGCATTATAGAAATACCATCATTTTTCTCTGCTTCCAGAGCCTGAATATAAGCAACAATACTCTTAGAGCACATACTCTGAAAACTGTTTTTTTTTTTTTCCCTTAGGAAAAGCTGAGAAAAGTCTGACAGATTCTTTGAGAATAGGTATCTTTTACATGATTTTTCCTATTCTTCTTTACAGTGCTGTGATGAATGATAATCTGAAATTCAGCTAAGTTTGCATCAATCCTCCTTATGCAAGACCTTTTTGAATAGGATGGGCTCTTACTACACTAAGTCTATCTACAGAGTTGGCACACAGTACCTAGAACTTGCTGTGCTCATGGGCATAGTTTGACTTGAAAACTATTATAGTTGAAAAAAGCTTTGGTGTGAATGTGCTTCATTATGCTAAAATGATTAACATTACATAAACACAGTTTATAGATCCTTCAGATAAGAGACCATCTTCCCAAATCATGTGGGTCACCCTAGACAATGAGAAATTTTATCTCGAATATGCAGTGTTATTAAACTTTCACTGTCTCAGATTCAGTTCTAAGAATTAACAACCACTGGTAACTTTTATTTTGTCCATATTTCACTCAACTTCTTTTATCTTTGAGTTAGCAACTAGTAATCTCATCAATAGCTCATGCTCCTTCTCACCATAATCTCTGAGATAACAAGAGACTTATATGTTTTTCTGAAATACCTATTATTTTTACCACAGCATTCTGTCTTCCTTGTGGTTGCAAAAGACGAAATGAAGGAACCATAACTATATTGTCAGTAAGAGTTTATGAGCAGAGAGCGTGTTGTGGTTTTGGCCCTAAGGGGCCAGTTTCTGATATTGACATAAGATTTAACCAACGAAAAGGGTGGATACGTCTTTGCGAATACACATTTAAGGACAGGGAGACCCAGGAGTAGCTCTCTTCTGCCCTTCGGGGAATGTGGCGGTGTGCCGGGTGCGGGTCAGCCCCGCTCGGCCCGGCCGGGATTCCTCAGGGGCGGTGAGCGGTTGCCAAACCCTCACCAGAGAGGCTGCGGGGCCCTCTCCTGGCGGGGCCGGGCCTCTTCCCGGTGGAGCCGGACAGTCTTTTCTTCCAGCAGAGCCACCGGGCTACGCCGGCCAGAAGCTGTATCGGCACCGGGAGCAGCTCTGCAGCAGGGACCAGCACCGGGAGTGGCACCAAAGGAGTTGTGTGGCAGAAACCAGCACCAGTGATTCCCCGTAGTTCGTGCTAAAGGCGTCCCCAAAGCCAGGAGCAGCTGTACCCCCGCTGCAGACCGAGAGCATCCGGCACAGGTTGCATGGTGCCGGCAGAGCCAGCAGGACTTGGACTAAATTAACTTTTCAGTGTTGCAAGACTTTGTATTCAATGAACACTAATTCTCCCTTGAACTAAGAAGGAAAAAATATGGAACTTTGTAGGAACAACCACATGAAATTGAAGTTGGTAAGAAAAGAGTTAGATTTTAGATCGAAGGGATTTGAAAAGTTTGTCCTAAGTTTAGGCTGTAAAATTCTTTTGTGAAGCTATGGTAAAGGTACACTTGATACATTAGACTTTAGTTTTTTGTGAATTCATGGAATGTTGTTGGGAGGTGTTGGTGTTCTAACCATAATTACGAGCAGAAGCACTAGTATTTAAAAGTTTAGTAAGGAAACCTTGCCCCGGGGATAAAAGGGGAAGATAGATTAAAGGAACTTTTATTTTATGCTAGAATGGCTCATCCTTAAAATAGTACCCCAATAAGTTGACATGGACCAGAGACACAGTTGTGAGAAAAAACTGTGAAAGATGAGAAGAACCTCACAAATGCAGATTTCCGGGCAACTGTCATTTGTGAGAGTTTTAAACTACAACAACTTCTTTTCTTGTAGAGAGTTTTTTCCATAGCATTAGCAAATAATACTTTTCTCTCTAAACGGACTAAAGAAAGACTATTTTTAGAGGTGAAGAACTGACTGGGATTTCTGAGTATTGTTTTTCTGTGCATTGTTAATTGGAAAGAAAGAAAGTATGGGGAGGGAAGGAAAAAGTGTTCTGATTTCTTGTTATTCTTTATTTGGTCCTATTAATAATGTTGTTCTTTGTGTCCTTTCAAGTTTAGGCCTGCTTTGTTACTTTTCTCCTAATCCTATCTCACAGCAGAAAATAGACCCACCATATTTTTTGGCAAGCCAACCAAGAGGAGTCTAAAATTGGCGAACCTAGATCACTATACATAATTGGTATTTCTACTTAGTTTCAAACTAAAACTACGACAGAGTGGGATACTGAAAACTTCTGGAAACAGACTGAGAGCACAGGAGAACTAATGAACAATTCAATTAAGGAATTATTGTATTGCACTAAATAGTTTGTTTGTTATAATTTCACACTGGGTGACTAATATATATATCATAAGTTGTTTTAATATACTGCAAAGTTGTTTTAATTTACTGCACATGGTGTATCGCATATCCTCCTTTCCTAACCTAACGTCTTTCCCTACTGACCCATCCCTCTGAATGTCTCCCATTGGCTGCAAGTTTCCCCTTACCCCATGCCCCTTTATCCTAAGTTTTAAATTCCCCCACACATGTGACTGGGGTCTCTCTTTTTCCTCCCTGGAAGTTGATCTGGTAATAAACCACCGTGTCTAAATACCAGATGAAAAATTAAGCGCCTCTTAATATATTTATCCTTGTCTGGACTCACTTCTGGGATCAGAGCTAGCCAGTTACGATCCTCAGGACTGAGTGTAGACAAGGAATGATAAAGCAAATTTAATTAATGGAAGCAGTAGATGGTTAAGACCCAGAACTCCTCTAAAGTAGTATTTGATAAGTAATAAAAAGTAGATTTGAACTGGTCATAAAGGTGAGGGAAAGGATAATAATAAAGATTCATACAGGACTGTTTTAAAAGTTTCTTTGCTTCATTAGTTTTGACTGACCTCAGTACACATAGGCTCTTTCACTATTCCCAGGATCAGTGTGTTTCCTTAAAAACATACATAAATACAGACTTATTACCATGACAATAAAAACACAGGTATGATAGCTAGAAGCAAGGGATTTGACCATTTATCCTGGATAAGCAATATGATTATGGAGTTATGTACTATCCCATCTAAACCTAACGCAAACCTGGAGGGGTGGGTCTCTCTGTATTAAAATATTCTGTATGCACATCCTGAAGGAACCTTTGCCATTTTGATTTGACAGCCTCAGCAAGTCAGTCTATTAGCAAAATGTAAAAAATCCCCTTTCATGTATCTTCAGCAAATCCACAATCCTGCTTTGTTCACTAAAAATTTTTCAAACATACTAATAACATTTTATAAGCAGGGCAATATAGCAATATTTATGTGAAAAATCAACAATCAATCAGTCATCTAGTTACATTCAATAGTGGTATGGTTCACTAAAACATTTGAGATTTCAGCTAAATGGCTAATTACCTTGTATAGTAAAAATTATTTCAGGAAGGAGAAAGAAAATTTTTTTATTTGGCTAAAGGTGCAAAAGCACTCTACTCTCTGGCTCTTGCTCAGCAAACCTGAGTGCCAGCAGCTGTGACAACTTGAGTTTTAGTTCTGACTTATAAAAAGGTAAAAAATTTATATCATGTTCAGAGTTAGTCTAATTCTGCCACCAGGGAAGACAAATAATTTTTCTTAATTTAAAAAATCATAATACATTAAAGACCGTCCCATCAGTTTAGTGTAATAGCCATAATATGCCTGACCCCTTGTTCTAGTTTGACCAGCCCAGGGAAGTGAGCTGGCTGGGTTTGAGATTGGCATTTTATTGGACCAATGAGAAAGTATTTTCTAGTTCTTATTACTTTTGAAAGGAAGCCCGGGAAGGCCTCTTTGCTTCCAGCCATAGGAGCAAGCACACCTCTCCTCTCTCTAGGCCCTGGCCAAGTGGGGGGGAGGGGAAGGCCACTAGGGTCAAGAAGGACCCAGCTGATTTGGGAACATCTGCCAGCATGGAATTTGCTCTGCTGTTGGCCCAAGCTGAACTTTATTTTTACTGCGTCTGGTGAGAAAGGTGAGGGGAGGAAGGGGAGGCACGATGAGGCAGGCCAGAGCACCTGATGAGACCGAGGAGTGGAGAAGAATTTCAGAAATCTGTTCAACTTTCCTGTTGCTGCCTTCTGGGCCTGAACCCTCTGAGAGTCCCCCCCAGCACGGCTTTGAAACATGACGCCATGGACTGCCGTGGCCAGATGCTGTTTCTTGTTAACTTTTTCAGTGCATCGGTACACAAATGGAACTTAGAAAGCCTCCATCTTCCCTCCAGTGAGAGAAATTAGAATGTAGATGTGTAAAGACCACATGAAGTATCAAAGTCATTCAAGACAGAGTGAAAGTCCAGGTGGAAGGAGTGTGGGAAGATGCTTTTGAGCTATAAAAACTCTTGTAAGCTATGGTAGTTGGTTATAACATATTGAAATATTTCCTTTAAACTATAAAGAAGTATAGGGGAGATAAAAGAGTTCAAGTTGTAAATCTGAGCAAAGAAATGAAATGTTGAAGGAACTGTTGATTTCATGAGAGGTTGAATGGAGTAATGAAGTGATAAAGACTCTTTGCCCTTGAAAAAGAAGTGAATCTCCTTTCCTTGAAGGTGAAAGTGGTCCCAAAGACAAAGAGAACCTTTGTTTTGAACATGTTTATCTGTAAACTAAACCCTGTACATCGGTGTGGCCCAAAGACACAATTGTGAACATGGGAGGAATTTCATGAACACAAAAGATCCGGGTGGTTGCTATCCATAAAAGATGGATCTACAAGAGAACTGTTTTCTTCTGGAGAAATTTACCATAGTGAACAAGAGGTGCTTCCCTCCCTAAATGAACTGAAAAAGACTGTTTTTAAAAGCAGAAACTGGCTGAGATTTCTGAGTGTTATTTTCTTTACATTGTCAGCTGGGAGAAAAGAAATGGTGGGGAGGGAGGAAGAATGTTTCTGAAGGTTCCATCCTCATTCTTTTTATTTTCCTTTCTTTTAATATTTATTAATAAAGTCTTATTACTTTTCAGCTCAAGCCTGCTTTGCTCTTGATTGAAAACTTTGAAATTGGCAAAAAAAAATCAAATCAGAACAAAAATTGGTGTTTCTGCCTGGTTTCGAATTAAAACCACCACACCCTATTCTCTGACTTCATCTACTGGTGTTGACACAGGTCATAGAATCATAAAACATACTGAGCTGGAAGGGACCCATCGAGTACATCAAAGTCCAACTTCTGGCTCTGCACTGGACAGTCCAAAGTATCACACCATGCACCTGAGAACATTGTCCAAATGCTTCTTGAACTCTGTCAGGCTTTGTGCTGTGACCACTTCCCTGGGGAGCCTGATCCAGTGCCCAACCACCCTCTGGGTGAAAAACATTTTCCTGATATCTAAACTAAACCTCACCACACGGTTTCATACCAATACCAGGTCCTGTCACTGATCACCACTGAAAATAGATCAGTGCCTGCCTCTCCACTTCTTGTAAGGAAGTTGTAAACAACTATGTGGTCTCCCCTCTGTTTCCTCTTCTCTAAACCAAATTACCTCAGCCACTCCTTGTATGCCTTCCCCTTCTAGAATCTTCGCCATCTTAATAGCCCTCCTTTGGACACTCTCTAATAGACTTATACCTTTTTTATATTGTGGCACTCAAAAGTGCACACAGCACTAGAGGCAAGGCCTCCCCAGTGCCAAGCAGAGTCGGACAATCCCCTCCCTTGACCAGGGATGATGCTGTGCCTGATGCACTCCAGGACATGGCTGGCCCTTCTGGCTGCCATGGCACTGCTGACTTACATTCAGCTTACCACTGGCCAGCACCCCTTGGTCCCTTTCTGTGGGGCTGCTCTCCAGCATTTCATACATATCTGTCTGGACATCCAGGGTTGCCTGATCCAAGGTGCAGAATCCAGCATTTGTCTTTGTTACATATCATTAACAATCATGGTGATTGTCCAGCCCTCTAATTTGTCCAGGTGTCTCTGTGAAGCCTCTCTGCCTTTGAGGGAGTCAACAGCTTCTCCCAATTTAGTATTATCTGTAAACTTACATAGTGTACCTTCAAGTCCTGTAAACCAACAATCTCTTTGAGTATTCTCAGATGAGCACTATCAGATCCCATGAATTTATAGTGATCCAGCTAGAGCATCTGGAGATTCCACACAATTTCAGTCAACTGGGAGTTATCATTCTCACAGCCATGGTCCTTCAGGATTGTCAGGTCCTGTCAGGACTCCGGGACAGGAATCACCTTAGTCTGTCTTCAGTGCTGAAGACAGGTAGAGAAAGTATTAAGCACCTCTGTCTATGTCCCTGCTTGTGAGATGATCATCCTCATTCTGTAGCAGGACAATATTATTTCTGCAGTAAGTGTTAACAAAAGTCTTTTTATTGTCCTCAATGGCACTGGTCACTCCAATTGAGCTTTGGCCACACAAATTTTTCCCCCTACAGTGGTGAGCGGCCTCTCTCTATTCTTTCCATGTGTCCTGACTTTGCTTGCACCTGCCTTTTTTGCATTATCTCCAAAAGAAAATCCTAGTTCAGCAAAGTGAGCCTTCTCCCTCATCTGCTTGACTTTCAACATTTTGGAATTTTTTTCTCCAATGACCTTAGGAGGTAATGCTTAGAAGATGACCAGCACTGATGGATGCCAATACCTTCAGAAGTATTTTGCCAGGGGACCCTACTCACTAGTTCCCTGAGAATCCTGAAGTCTGCTCTCCTTATATCCAGGGCTGAAGTTTTGGTGGTACTTTTCCTCCTGCCAACATAGACTTTAAACTTGTTTATTTGATGGTTGCTGTAGCTAAGATGGCACTGTGGTAATTGAATATTGAGTTCTTTAAGATGTTTACCCTCTAGCATTATCTCCCTGTTAACCCCCCCCACCCACCCAATGGGCTTGGTTTATCCCTGGCTGGCCACACCCTGTCTCATTGTACCTGTCCCCTGATGGTAACACCCCCAGAAGGACCCAGGATAAAGGCTTGGGCTTTGGGGTACTGCTTCCTCTTCTTTTGCACCCCTTCAGTTGAATAAACTTCCATGCAAAAGTGCCTTCTCTGATCTTTACTTCAAACCTCAGCACAAGGGATCAGGAGACCCATAGGACGAAGAGAACCATTTGCTTTCTATCATTCCTAGACTGTTCTCAGCCTGGGAGCGGTTGTCCCATGCCGCACGTCCAGTGGACAGGGACAGCCAGGCTCCCTCCAACCTCCAGCCACCCAGCCACAGGCTACCAATCTTCACTTCACTCATAAGCTCCTGTCTGTTAATAGGCAGCAAATGAAGGACAGCATCTTTCCTAGTTGGCTCTCTTAGTACTTTAACCATAAAGTTACTATCTAGCTATTTTAGAAATCTTCTGGACCTATTTGTTCCAGCTGTGTGATGCTCTCAGTTAATTTCTGGCAGATTGAAGTCCCCTCCAAATCAACAAGGGCTGTTGATTTGGAGCTGTCTTTTAGTTTCTCAAAAAATAATCCATTGGCATTATTGTCCTGGCTAGGTAGTTTAGAGTAGACTCCCATGATGACATCGGCATTATTTTTTTGTCCCTTGATCCTTACTGAGAAGTTTTCAATCATGCCATCACCAACTGTAAGCCAGTCACCACATTATATACAAGATCATCCACCCTGCCTCGCCTGCCCTGCCTATTCCTTCTGAAGAGCCTGTAACCATCCAACATGGCATTCTAGTCACAGGACTCATCCCACTAGGTTTCATTTATGCCATTCATGTCAAATGGGACTGGGCCAAAGCTTTGTGCTCATCTTGTTTATTACTCATGCTCTATGCATTTGTATAGAAACATTTCAGATGTGCCTCCTTGTAGCTGACACCTCATTGAGTAGACTGAGATAGACAACTAGAGCTCAATTCCTCAAGTTTTTGCACACCATTCCATTGCTCATCACTGTCAAGTCTGATTTTGTCCCTTTGCTCCTTCCATGTTAGTTGAAGCTCTGTCAATGAGCCCCTCTAAGAAAGGTGCATCCTACCAGGTGTCATTAGACCAAGTGTTGTATACATCAGCCTAAAGCCAAAACCCCCAAAATTTTTCCAGTGGTACCAGCCTTGAAATGATGTGTGGATCTGATGGATCTGCCTACTCCTTCTCATATTATTCCTTGCCAGTGCAAGGATTTAGGAAATCATGATCTGTGCTTCTGATCCTTCAAGCAATTGTCCCAAGGCCCTGAAATGCCTTTTCACTTCCTTTGGGTTTCTCTTTGTTAACTTGTTACTGCTGATTTGAAAAACCAACACAGATAATAATCAGAGGGCCCTTAGAATTATAGAATTGTCTAGCAATGTCTCTTACCCAAGCCCCTCAGAGGCAGCAGAATTCCCCGTGGTTTGGGTCTGGTCTACATACCAGACCTTCTGTTCCCTTAGAAGGGAGTTACCTATGACAACTACTCTTCATTGCATCTTAACAAGGAAAGTAGTGATGTGGGGTTAGATTTTGTTTGCCTATGTGGCCCCTCTTTCCTAGAAGACCTTTGTCCATCTCATCAGTTGACCGTCCTGCTAGTTCCATGGCCTTATACCTGTTGTAAAAGTTCCAATCCTACTTGTCATCATCTAATTTTCAGGAGAAGGAGACTTCCTCCTAGTATGGACAGTGACCAGATTCCAGCCTTCAAGTTGAATAGGTCCTTGAGCTTTGACAAACTACTTGGCCCAAGCTGGACTTTGTAAAACAAATCAAAAAGGGTCAGGTTCAAACTGAGTCAGAGGTGTCATCTAGATGTATTGACTCTTGTTTGCCAATACTTCTTTTCTTTCACATTGTCTGTGAGTATGCAAGAGAGAGGATTGGAGAAGCAGAAAGCCCTTGAGCAAAATAAATGATTTAGAAACAAAATTCTCATTATTTTGAGCCTTACTAATTAAGCCTACAACCACAAGATTATACTAAAAGCTGAGCTTTCAAAAGGAGTGAATCTGTCCAAACTATTTAAAATGCATCTACACAAATTAGTCCTTCAAATAATAATGGAAGAAGAAAATAATAAGCATATACTGCATACGCTAACAAATTGCCCATTTCACTGCCTAGAGGAATGAATATATACTCTAGATTACAAATACAAGTGAAGAGACACATGACACCACTGTAACTTTCTAAGCTTCAGTGTAGAACAAATGCTAAAGAGAGTCTATGAAATAGCTGGATGATTTGAGAGCTTGGTCTTTAAACAGTCAGTTTTGGGGACAACATCCCTTTGATCCAGCTGGCTCTCCATTCCAGCACCTTGAGCACAAACCTCTTTCACTATCAAGATAGGTTGTCACATGGTCTAAGAACATAACAACAGTAACATCGGTGAGCAGAAATTACTCTGCTGATGAAACCAAACACAAGCAAAACGGAGGATACTTCTGTGAAGGATAGTGGTAGCAAAACTCTCTGGTCTCCTCTCAAGTTTGACATTTTCTACTCAGTGATGCCAGTTTCTACTGGAAGTCAACACAATTTCCTCTTAGAAGAGTAAGGATCTTTCCTAAAAACTGTTGACACTTTAGGTCCTATATACTGAAAAAGTTATTATAAAAGAAATCTTACAAAATCTTTAGAAGTCAGTATGGACAAAATATTAAGTTTCTGCTAGAGTAATCAAGAAGGATGAATGCAAGAGACAAAAAAAATCAGCTACAAGTGTAGAATGTATGTCTTACTTTAAACACACTCTTAACTTTCTAACATACAGTTGAGAAATCTGAAGGTCAGTGTTGACTGTCATCATAGAGAGCTATTAGCTTTAATCATCAAAAATTATACAAGTTTTGTGTAGAAGGATCAGCATGAGAAAGATCAAGGGAGAAGGGAAGCAAGCATTATAGCTTGGAGAGGCAGACCAAAGAAATGTACTTATTGTGAGGGTATATTTCTTAGCGACACAGGGTATGCTTCACATATGAGTTAGCCAAGCAATTACATGACAATAAGACCTCTGTAAGCAAAGGGAAGGACGCATTATTAACAATTTTACTCCTTTTGTCCTGGAAAATAATATTGTGATAATTATTCATTTTCCTACACCAATGGGAGTGCAATCACCCTGGTGCAGATGAGGTTTTAAGGCTGCAAACCACAAAGTTCATTGTGAGAGGAAGCATATTTTATTGGATCACCTATAAGAGCTAAAGGAAAAAAAGGTATGCTATTAACTTAAAAATCCTCGGGTCTCAAATACTTTGCCTTTTCTCCAAATTGTTTATTAAACATACTATCCTTTTCCTTTTAAAACATGGATGCTTATGCACAGGTGACATGTGATCACCCTCTCGAATAAATAATTAGAGAGGTTTAAAGTTTTGAGTAGTAGTTGTATACAGAAACAGACAGAGAGGTATCAGTACTAGCATAATCTTTACTAAACCTCAGGGGTTCCAACTAACAATGATACTGTGAATGCTTTAAAGACATAAAAAACTCTGCAATGTTTTTTGATGCTATATCTGTCTAATAAGAGACCCAAAGTCACATGAAACCAGTCTTACTAGGGTGTAATATTTGTCTACCATACCTGTTTACTACTGGAAAGTCAAGAGCGGTAACCTGCTGCAATAAATTTCACTAGCAAAAAGGGATAAAACCTTCCTAATCTGGTTGTGTTATGTATTCTTTACATAAGCTACTTCTACTGATATTTTTACCCATTTTTCTTCACAGGTTTTAAAAATTATGTTCACTTTTGTACTGTGCTGCTAAGACTAGGTAGTTGGTTGCTGTTGTACTCCTAAACATTAAGTCTTTATCATTGCATCATCCCAGTGTCATTCCTAACACTACACCTGTTCTTTTATCCCATGAGAGGGTTACTTTCTTTCAGTTATTTTAACACCCTGTTTTTTTATTTGAGAAAGCAAATAGTAGAGTTGGTCAAAAGGATAAACTCATGAAAAGATAAAATAAAAAACCTGAATGATAGATAAAAATCCAAATGTGAAACACTTGTATTAAAATGAGCCTAAGAGCTATGGAAGTTCTCTTTAATATCACCTTGTGCACTACAGCACTTTAAGACCCTGTTTTTTCTTAAATCCTTGGGACTAAATGTATAGAACAGATGCTGGGACTAAAAAAGATGAGAATAACAGGCAGTTGTTACTATGCTTTTTATTCCTTCCTAACATTTGAAACCCAAGGTTAATGGTTAATTGTCATTAAACTGTCATTAAAGAGAAGCAGAGTAAGAGCCATTCAACACCCCTTAATTTGAGATATTTACAGTTGCAATCTGTCTCCAGCCTCCCCTCCTGATGGCAAAGCCTGCAAGTTAAAACTGATGTCTCTTAGCTGAAAAGATCTGTCTTGTCCAGGTTGAATAAAACCCTATTTCAAGATTATTTCATTATAACTAGCTGAGAAAAAGATTTCTTGTTTCCTCAAACAGAAAAGACAAGGGCAAAATAAAAGAGAATTTAAAAAGCATTTTCACTGTAAACTGAAAAAGTAGTCTTTTCTTTATTTTCTCTATCATATTTCTAGAGTGAAATATTCAAAATAAAGCAATATATTTTCCTAGCCTGCCATGTCAGACTTACTAGTCATGAAACTCTCCTGGTGAGCAACTTGGTTGAACACATTTCTTCAGGTTAATAAATGCTTTAAATTCCATAAAAACCCCACATTATTCCTGCCCCAAATTTAATCACTGCTGACTATGTTGATGCATTGTTATCTTTCCATTATATAAAGTAGAATAGAGGTCATAATTAAGGGAAAAAGGATTCTAGCTCATGAGTTGGCAGGGCTGATTGAGAGGGTTTTGAACTAGGTTTGAAGGGGGAAGGGGATTAAGCTAGGGTCTCCAGAGAGGAGCCTAAGGGTGGTAAGCAGCCCAGCTGAAGTGTATGTGCACTAATGCATGTAACATAGGTAACAAACAAGAGGAGCTGGAAGTCATTGTAGAGCACGAAACCTATGATGTAGCTCTTGAAAACTTGGTGGGATGGCTTGCCTGACTGGAGTGCTGCAGCAGATGGCTACATGCTGTTCAGAAGTGACTTTGGCCTATTCAGGATGCCAATTCAGAGAATATCTTGGGAAACGGCCCTTAAACAAGGAGATCCAGGAAGAATGGACATACTTCAAGAAAGAAAGCTTCAAGGCATAGGAGCAGGCTCTTCCTTTGTGCTGAAAGATGAGCTGACAGAGAAATGACCAGCCTCAATGGGAAGGGAGCTTTTGAAGGAAGCCAGGGAAAAAAAGAGGACGTGTCATGGAAAAAGGGGCAGGCAAATCAGGAAGTGTTGAAGTGTGTCATTAGTTATGCAGAAAGAAAATTAGAGGCAAAAGCTCAATTAGAATTGGGCATGGCCACTTATCTAAAGGATAGTAAAAAATGGTTTTATAAACACATTAATAGCAAAAGGAGGGGCAAGAAGAACCTCGATTCTTTATTGGACATGGCAGGGAATACAGTTATCAAAGCTGAGGAAAAGACTGAGGTACTTAAAACCTTTTCCTCCATTTTCAACAATAATACAGGTCGTTCTCAGGACAACTGTCCTCCTGAGCTTGTAGATGAGGACAGAGAGCAGAATAGATCCCCTTTAATGCAGAAGGAAGCTGTTAGAGACCGACTGAGCCACTTTGATTCTCACAAATCTATGGGATGTGATGGAATCTATCTTCAGTGATGAGGTATCTGGCTCTTCAAGCTGTTCTCCATCATTTATCATCAGTTTTGACTAACCAGGGAGGTCCCAGATGACTGGATGCTAGCCAGTGTGATGACCATCTATAAGAAGAGCCAAAAGGAGGGTCTAGGGAACTAAAGGCCTGTCAGCCTAACCTCAGTGCCCAGCAATGTTATGCAACAATTCATCTTGAGTGTGATCACATGGCACCTACAGGATGGCCTGGAGATCACACCCATCCAGCATGGGTTTAGGAGGGAGCAGCCATGACTAACCAACTTCATATCCTTTTATGACCAGGTGACCCACATCATAGATGTGGGAAAGGCTATGGATGTTGTCTGCCTCGACTTCAACAAAGTCTTTGACACCATCTCCCATGGAATAATCCTAGAAAAGCTGGCATCCCATGGCTCAGACAGGTGTACTCTTTGCTGGATTAAGAACTGGCTAGATGGCTGGGCCCAGAGAGTGGTGGTGAATGGTGCTGCATCCAGTTGGCCAGTCACTAGTGGTGTCCCCCAGGGATCTGTGTATGGGCCCAGTCCTGTTTAAGATTTTTATTGATGATCTGGATGAAAGGATCGAGTTTACCATTAGCAAATTTGCAGATTCACACCAAGTTGGGTGTGAATATAAATCTACTGGAGGGTAGAAGGTCTCTGCAGAGCAACCTGGACAAGACATATAGATGGACTGAATCCAAAAATAAGAAGTTTAACAAGATTTAGTGCCAGGTCCTGCTCTTTGGGCACAAACCCCCTGCAGCACTACAGGCTGGGAACAGAGTGGCTGGACAGTGGCCAGGCAGAAAGGGACCTTGGGTGTACTGATTGGCAGCAGTCTGAACATGAGCCGGCAGTGTGCCCACGTGGCCAAGAAGGCTACTGGCATCCTGGCCTGTACCAGCAATAGTGTGGGCAGCAGGACCAGGGAAGTGATTCTTTGTCTGTACTCAGCATTGGTGAGGCCAGACCTTGAGTACTGTGTCCAGTTTTGGGCCCCTCAATTTAGGAAGGATGCTGAGATGCTGAAGAATGTCTGGAGAAATGAAACAAGGCTAGTGAAGGGTCTGGAACACAAGTCCTATGAGGGGCAGCTTGGGGAGCTGGGGTTGTTTAGCCTGGAGAAAAGGAGGCTCAGGGGTGATTTTTTGACTCTCTACACCTCCCTCAAAGGAGGAAATAGGCAGGTGGGGCTCAGTCTCTTCTTCCAGGCAACCAGTGACAGGACAAGAGGACACAGCCTTAAACTGCATGTGGGGAAGTTTAGTTTGGACATTAGGAAGAAGTCCTTCACAGAAAGAGTGACTGGCCATTAGAATGGGCTGCCGAGGGAGGTGGTGGAGTCATTGTCCGTGAAGGTGTTTAAGACTAGGTATGGCAGCTAGTGCCATGATCTAGTTGATAAGGTAGTGTTATGTCATAGATTGGACTCAATGATCTCAAAGGTCTTTTCCAACATTGTTGATTCTGTGAATCATTTTGATATAACTATTCCTGCAACTTAAAAAAATATCAAAGTTTATCTTCTAATTTTTAAGACATTTAATCTTTCTTGCTTCCCAACTTCCTACACAACCAAATAAAACAGCTTTTTTTGTCAAATGTATTCTCAAATACACTACTCTGTAGCATAGATGGAGTAAAAGCATATTTACCACGTATCACACAATTCTAAACTTAATTTTTAAGAAATATTTTATAGCAGTGTATCCCTACTATAAATTATTATTTAAAAGGAAGCAAACAGAAAGCTTGAGAAGAGGCTGTAATATTGAAATCAATTTAAGAAATATGTCAAAAAACAGTCTGTGCAATTTTGTTTGCTATCCTGACAAAATAGTGAAAAATAAATTCTGAGAAGGAAGATGGACACAGCAATGTGAAGAGTGAATTAAAAATTCTATTTTATATTGTGTTCATGTATGTATCTGACTTCTGACATGATGAATGTCTGTAAGTCTGGCTGGAAGGTTTGAGAATTATATACTGCTGTTTAATACAACAACTCAAAGGGCTCTCACTTTTTAGCTTTTTGCTAGAGTAAAAATAAAAACTATCATATTGACCAACTATGGGGTTTGAATCCACAGATTACCAATATATTGCTGAGAAGATCAAAGTCCTTTTCATTAACCAGGAAAATAATATACATGCAGAGAAAAATCTTTATTTTACATGTTCATATATTCTTGCATTTTCTATTTTCTATTAAAAAGAATGCTTATTTATTCTTACACTCATCGTCATTCTCTGTTTCTAAATATATATTAGTTATATATGTATTAAATGAATAATATGATAGACAATTGCTATAAACAATATAAAAAGTTTTCATCCAGCACCTTGTAGATAATCCTAACAACCTGAATAGCACTCCAGACTAAATATCACAGGAGTTCATATCTTTAAAGCACTCCATAAAGAAAAAGCTTGTCTTCTAGTCTCTGAGCAGCTCACAGGATTAGATGTACTTTAGGTTTTTAACAACTTGCTTTCCAGATATTAAATGTCTCTAAGGATTAGATGCATTTTATTAAAACCAACATGTCCCAGCTTTGAGCTGGAGTTATCTACAACATGAAACACTGTGTATTCCACAAATCATCAGAGAACAGAAGGACAGCACTGAAATCACCAGATTAAGGCAAGTGTAAGCAGAGATTTAACCTAACATTTTTCTTTCTCTAAATTCCATAGAAATATCTCCTTCAGAGATATCTGTTTTCATATTTCCATTCAGCTTTGCAGTGTTGGACAAAAATGAACAACTCATTAAAAAAAAAAAATAAGTGCAAGTGGGAAAAATTCTCTATATACACTGCTGTTAGCTGTGTTTTTTATCAAGCCAATCTCTCAGTACTTCTGATCATGCAGAATTGCAAACTTACCACTATCTGGCTCCCAAATGATTCCTGTTTGCAATTCCCTCAGCTGATGAACAAATCCTTGCACCCTCCAGGACTGTGTGGTCCCAGCTGACCCTGAACCACCAGGTGCACCAGCATGGGAACAAGGAGCAGCACTATTCTCAATGAGACAGCCCTGGTGAGTAAATCCTCCAGAGAGGAGAGTAAGCAAATTACTTTCCTGGGTTAAGGAGTAGGTCCCAGGATTAAAAACAAATCTCCAAATAAGTCTTTAGGCCTCTTTATTTTTTGAAAAAACTAGGAAGTTCCTGTGTTTTAGGAGAAACCTCTGCACCTCCCTAAGTATAGAAGATGAGAGAAAAATGCAGTACAAAGATGATATTTAATTATCTTAGAACAACAAAATGGGAATCCAGGTCCTTATCCCCTCAGCTGCAGAGAGACCAGAATTTATGAGTATTACTAAGGAATTATCTGTCTCATAGTGACATAAATTTATTGATGTGTTCGAGGTTTGTGTTCAGTTTTTGTGGGTACATTTTTTAATTTAAAGGTGCCTGAGCAGAAGTTGAGTCAAAATCTAACCTGTGCTGGCAGCAGAAACTTGTAAGTGTGAACCATTTCTTATACAACTAATAATACCTAACTCTTACTACGCACTCTAGTAATCTATGCTTTACTGAGAATTCCCGGATTTAAATTTCATGTAAAGTAAGCAGCAGGATGTGTGTGGTTCGAACTGTATACCCCAGTGACAAGACAGTTGTAACACAAAAGCCATTTTCACTGATGACAAGTTTGTTATCTCAGAAGAATTAATTCCCTCCACTGAGATACTGTACACTGACTGCATTTGTACTCTAGTTTGAAAAATATGTATTACACAAAGATGACTCCAACAAAATATAAAATACTGGTTCTAGTAAAATGAGGGTTCCCTGACCTGAACTTTTTGAGCTGTAAAGAATAAAGTTGGTCAGTTATTGAGAGTTGAAATTCCTCCAATACCTGTAGCTTCAGTCAGTCAATGGTCTAGCCTATGGACTTATCGGCATGTATGCTGTTGATATACACCTTAGAGGAAGATACCTAATTGATCAACTTGACAGTGCAGAGGAAACAGACCTGTCTGAAATCTTTGTAAAAGCAGCCAAAATGAGAGCCTTTGGGCTCTCATGAACCACAGCAGGCTGCAACCAGCAATTTGTCTCAGAGTGGGACCCCTCTCAGAGCTAGTGAACTCTCAAGTTTTTGTACTAGGAGGATCAACTAACAATGACAAATCCTGATTGAATATCTTCACTCCTCTATGCTCCGCCCTTCACCCTTTGGGCAGATGCAAAAGCATCCAAGGTGAGTATTTCACCTTCAAGGGGAATTTTTACTGTTATTCAAGCAAGGTACCTGTGAAAAATAGCATATGCGCACTTGCATGCACACGTGCATATGCTATAACAAAGCTGGGAGAAATACTGCTTTCTTAGATTTTTAAGTACCTTAGATATCTAAGTAAGTTAGACCTGTAAGTAAGTATAAATTATAAGCTAAGTAGAATGCTGCTGAACTTCTTTTCTAAGTGGCTAAATTTAACCTACAAGTTAGGTTAAATGCTGCTAAGTAGTATTCGTCTGTTAAATTGTAAAGTTATAAGTTAAGTTCCAAGTTGTTAGGTTTAAGCTAAGTGTTGTTCCTTTGTTAAATTTTTAAGGTACAAGTTACGGTTAAGTACTGTTAAGTTTGAGTACTGTTACACTTTGGCCGTATTCCTTTTTAACCTTGCCCTCACTGTCCGTTTGTCACACACACAGACTGGATTTTGTTTCATTGGGTTTTTCCTTGGTGTGCCACTGCCCGGTAAGTAGTAGATTGTATCTTTCCAACAAACGTTGTCGTGTTGTTGCTTAATATTTAATCAGTTTTTACTTATACCCTTACCAGTGATATTTTAAGCAATCTCACTTGTTCATAACACATACTATTGTAATTCACTGGCTACTGGTACATAAAATATCTCCCTGTCCAAATCTCTCTTCCTCACAGTCAACTAACTCTTCACAAAAAAACCCCTCACTCATAGGAATTCAAATCTCTCACACACCACTAAAAAGGGAAATAGAGCAGGGAAGGGCTAATAGTGGTTTTATTCCAGTTTCAGATTCTGCCTAATTTTGCCTTTTTCCCTGAAAGTATCAGGAAACACCTTTGGAATCTCTGGTCCCAAGGACACAAGACTGTCATTCCCACCACCATTGGGAGAAAGAGAAAAACATCAGCAGCTGTTTAGACATGTGTTGCCTCCCTTGTCTACTCCTTGTCCTGATCCCCCAGCTAGCTGAGACCCCAGAGACTGAGGAAAAGTTTTCCTCTGGTAGCATGAAAGTTGACAAGAGAAATGTTTCACTTGAGCCTCCCCTTATACAAAATCGGAAATATTGTTCTGAGTGACATTTACTAGATTAAAGCCACAGCCAAAAACAGGTTTGGGATTTGCAGTTTGCCCTGTTTGTAAAATAAAGGAAATTTTATAATTTTCACTTCAGCAGCCTCCTTCCAAATCACTTTTTAAATCACTGACATACTACAGCTTACACTGAGCTGAATCCTTCTAGACACCTCATCATTTGGAAACCAAAGACTCAAGTTCAGTTGTTGCCTGCTGAAATAGAAAATAAATTCTCCCAGAGTCTGGGAGAAATGAGAGGCATATTTCACTTGCTGGGAGAAAAGCCTCACTTCTGTGTCTCAGCAGACCTCATTCCTATGGAACTGCTGGGAGCCAGGGAAGGAGGGGGAGATGGAAGCAGGCTATGCAAAAGTAAAGCTGTAAAAGCAAAGCTTTTAGCATTTTCAGAACATCCCCTGCTCAATTGCAGCTTGAAATAAAACTCAGCTTCATTTTCAAAGCTCAACAGCACTTCAGGAAACAGACATCTGTTCATAAGTAGTCAGCAATACCATTGCATATTAGTCAGTGCCTTCTGGCTTATAGCAAAACAATTGCTTATGCTTTTTTATTTGCATATTCAGTGAAGCAAAATCGCCAAGTAAAATATAATTATAATCCCAAAGGTCCATCCCTAATGATACTCTTCCAATTGATCTGTTATTGCATACAACAAACTGTGAAGGACAGACTAAAGAGAAATCCCCAGGAACGCTCAGCAATAGGGCAATCATTAAAATTCCCTGACACAGTGATAAGTGACGCATTGATAATCTGTAAGTAGTGGCTTAATAGAAGTGGACAGGAGTATAAGCTGACATGATTATCTTTAAATGAGGAACAAAAGGGAGCCCCTTTTCCACAGCTGGTAACCTGTTTCTGATCCACTATTTTCAATGTTAACCCACTATTCCAATATAAAATGAAAATTAACTAAGGGGAAGAAAGTACAGTGTTTCTTATAAAACATAATTTAGAAAATAATATAACTTTTCTAGACTAGTCTTTGACTTTGCCTTGAAATGAAATCTACAAGCCATTTGATTAATGGATAAAAAAAGCCTCCCATCCTTCATCCCCAGAAGAGCTATTTACTCCTTGTATAAAATGCTGTGCAGTAGTAACTTAACTAACACAAGGCAAGCACTGAAAAACCAAGTAAGTTTGGCTGTATTTAAAAACAAATCATGACCCATTGTTGGAAAAGGTATCATTCCTGAATTCTTTTCAGTAGCAATGCACATCTCTGAGGAAAAAAGTTCTTATTCACTAGGATATTCGGTGAAAATCCCAAGGGAATAAAGGGCATGATGGCATGTGCACATGAACACTTACATATCAGATGATAAGGAAAGAAGAGCAGCATCTGAAAAAATGTGAAAGTTCCCCAGTCCAGGAATACAGAACTACTTCATGCCCTTAGTGAGCCAGAAGAAATAGAAAATTAGCAGTGAACTTCTCTTTGAGAAGTAATTTCATTGAGTCATTGAGAAGCAAATCCAGAGACTGATACCCTCATACCCATATCCTCATAATAATTTGATTAATTATTATAAATAATGAAAAAATGGGCATAAATCACATAAAAATAAATCACATTAATTATAATCATATAAATCACATTCTGTCCACTAGTCATTCAAGAACCAGTAAAAAAAGGATCAACGTAATCCAATAAATTATCTCATAAGAACTGTTTTCCTCCATTTTATTTCCATCTCTCTGTGGCCTCTGTCACATTTAAGGCCTTGGCTGACATACATAAGAGCTCTGAAAGGGAAGGGAGACAATTCCCCCAAGTCCACGCACCTTAGTCTACCTGTAATACAGTAATGTAAGGAAGGCCAGAACATTTAGTCCAACAGAGTGTTTTTCCCACCTAATCCAATCACTAGAAACATCACTAGAACTATGGTGAATAAAACAGAGAGCACAGTAGATCTGATTAAGGAGCCTGATCTCTTAGGCCTTATCAAACAGAAACCATGGGAGAGACAGAGACAAGGTAAGTACTTCCTGGGCAAGGAGTGACCAAGAAACATGTGTAACTTTTACCAAGTGATGTGTTGTCATGAAGAATGTGTAACCAATGGGAAATTGTTTCCAAAATTAGAACCCTATATAAGTATCATACAAGTAAAACCCTATAAAACCCCCTGTATACTCAATAAATTTGACTTCTGATCACAACTCAGAATGTCCCCATCTCTCCATCACCTATAAGAACATTCAAAAAAAACAGACTAGAGAGAATGATTATGTTCAGATTAATAAGCTGTACATCAGTCCCAAGCCCTAGAGCCAGACTTACAGACTTTCTCATCATCCAAGAAGCCAGGCATGTCAGTGAACACAATATAAAATAGTATTTTTAATTCACTCTTCACATTGCTAAATTGAGCCCATCTTCTTTTCAAAATTTATCTTTCCACTATTAATCACAATAGCCAACAAAATGGCTAAACATGTTTTTTGACGACTTTCCTCAATTGTTCCCACTGTTACAGCCTCTACTCAAGCTTTCTGTTTTCTTCCTTTCTACTTGTTTGGCCTATTAATGATTCTAGATTACAATCCCAAATTAGCCCTAAAACCACTCACAAAATTCTGTGTAATTCTGAAATTCAATAATTTGGAAGATAATGTACATATTGTTCCATTCCTATTTTATTTAGGAATCACAATTTCTTGCAAATGAATGTCTTTTCACAGGCTAGAGACTGGATGAATACTCATCTTTGACCTTATTCTCAGTTCATTGACACAACACTTAATCTTGGCATGACCTTGTATTGACAAGCAAGAAGCAGCATAAATGTAGCATGAAACTTCATTTAGCAAAGAAAAGAAAAATTCTCTTACTGTGTGCATTTTTGAAGTGTAATAGTACCTTGCTTTTTCTGTATTTTTCATTACAGTCGTCCAGTTTTGCGGAAAACCTAGCTCATTCTTTCAAAAGTAGCTGTTCTGAGTTCAACAGCAGACATGCTGGTACTTGTGTATGATACCATTTCTGAGAGTCCTACAGTAGGCCAGCCTTGAATTTTAATGAAAGATACAATGAAACCACTCAAAAAATGCAAATATTATTCCAGTTTCCTTGTTTTAAATAGAGGATGTATCTCTGAATATATAATCGCTCAAAAGCTAGAGTAAATGTAATTTCCTTGACTGAAAATGAAACTATACAAGGTTAATTACAGTAATAAAATAGGAAAATATAGCAGCAGCACAACAGATTTTTACAAGCAGACTCTTTCTCCTATTGTCCCGGAAGCTGACTTAAGTCAGGAACACTAGGAGCAAGCAGACAGCTGCCTTTATGGGAATAAGATCAGGACCAGATAAAATATTACTGACAGAAAGCAGAGATCAGGTAAACTATATGAACTATTTAAATTTTGATGTATTTTCTGTGTCACTGTAGACTAGAATTTTAAGCCCATTTAAATATTTTTTGCAGCTTCTGCCACCTAAATTGCTTTATTCTCAACAGCTATATATAAAATAGGAATGAAAACATCACCTAGCAATAACACCTACTTCTCTGGAATATCACTCGGAATCACAGAATATTCTAAGCTGGAAGGGACCCACAAGGATTATCACATACGACTTTTACATGAATGGCCTTACAGGGATCAAAAAGAGGCTGCAAGCTGCATGGATATCACAGTTGTGGAAATCAAGTACATATAACGAGAGACATGCAATTTTAGAAGTCCTTTGTCAGGTCCTGCATCAACTACATGTATTTTTTTCTGAGCTTTACAAAAGAGTAAACATTCAAACACATTGGCTGAAATGTCAATTTTTTTTAAGAAGCACAAGTATCTCCAGGAATTTCTTTACTTTTTTTTCAGTCTGCTAAACAAGTTTTTAATTTTCTTGTACTCCCAAATCTTGCCAGTTTGTACTCCAAATTATCTCCCAGTCACAGTGTCAAGGGAAAGGAAGAAAGCATCAGCTGAAGAAAAGCAAAGGAAGTTCCCTATCTGTTCAGTGATCCAGACACATATCTTAACAAGGCTCTAGGTTATAAATCTGCATAGAAATGAACACATTGTAAGCATCTGTAGAAAATCATTAGTGAAAAGAAATAAGCAAAGCAAATTATACTGTTACAGTACAATTTTGAGACTAAGTGAGGGCAGAATGGCAAGTAAAAAACAATAAAACATATTATTTAAAGAAAACTTGAATGGAAAATATCAAAAGTCTTTTGGGAAAAATAGTGAAATTAAACCAGAACAGGTGAAGTGAATTTTCCCAAGAGGAATGTCCCTCTTTCCCTTCTCCTTACTCCCCCGCCCATGATATTCTGCAATGCTATTAAAGTATAGAAAAGAAGCAATGCAGTTACAATGCAAGGAGATTGTAGACCCCAACAGATTCAGTGAAAAATAAAAATTTATAAACAGGTGGCAAAGCATGAAGGGAGTAGAATAGAAATTCTTTATTTCTCAAATCTCTTATTTTACACTTTAATTATCACATACTTCTGAAAATCAGAAGTCCTCTTCATAGCACCCAAATGAAGAGGCCTTATACACAATGGAAAATACTGATGTTTTCATTGAATACTGCAGGAGGTAAAAACATTTTGTGTCTCTTAAAGCCTCATTTCTTTTGCTGTATACCCAACAGGGACTGCATGGCACAATCCCTATGAAAATCTGAAATGGAAACAATTTCCATAATTCCTCACTTTCATGCCTGTAAGAAAGAAATATATAGAAAAGGAATGTAAGCATTCAGATCTTGAAGGGATCTGCTTCGAGAAAAGGTTTTCCTGAGCAGGTACCTATGGGGCAAGTCTGGTTTTTATTTGACATGTCACTAATAAAAATAAATTATGAAAATAAATATAAAGTAAAATATTTTGATAACCATTGAAAATACCAGAAACTGCAGCACTCATCTTGTAATATCACTAACATCAAAGTTATCAGCTAGTATTTCACCAACATTATGTGTATAAGTCATCTTGAATCAATTGCAGAAAATACATTATTTCCCTTTATTATCAGAGTTCTTCATTAGTAAGCAGCATAATTTAAAGAAAATAGGTAATTAAAACTATTTTTAATATCAGCTAACAATAGGAAATACTAGAGAGGAAAAAATGTGGAGTAGAAAGTTTAGAGGGGCCTGAGAAATGGGGAAAAGGTCCAGATAGGAATACTTGGCAACCACAAATACTGCTAATTTCTTGACAGGACAAATCTCCTCATTCTGTAGAAATGAACTGAAGAATGGGACTTAGAGGTTTATTTTCTTTAGTAGTTTACTTGTGTGTCACAATATATGAAGATATCATTTACTTCCTTTGCTGGTTTTGACTGGGGTAGAGTTAATGTTCTTCATACTAGCTAGTATGGGGCCATGTTTTGCATTTTTGTGGTGAAAACCATATTGATAATAAAGGGATGTTTTTGTTACTGCTGACCAGTGCATCAAGGCATTTTTGCTTCTTGCACTGTGTCATAGTTTCAATTTGAAACTGGGCAGAAACACTACTTTGTGTTCCGGTTTGGGTTTGCCAATTTGAAATTTCCCAATCAAGAGCAAAGTAGGCTTAAGCTTAAAAGTAATAAGACTTTATTAACTAACACTAAAAAGGAAAAAAATCTAACAACACTCTTCCTCCCTCCCCAACCCTTCTCCCAATCAACAATGTAAAGAAAACAACATTCAGAAATCTCAGTCAGTTTTCCACTTCTAAAACAGTCTTTCTTCAGTTCACTTAGGGAGGGAAGCACCTCTCGTTCGCTATGGAAAATTCTCCCACAAGAAAACAGTTCTCTCGTGGTTCCATTTTTCATGAATGACAACCACCCAGAAGATCTGAATTCATGAAACTCCTCCCATGTCCACAGTTGTGTCTCTGGGCCACATCAAGGTATGGAATTTTATTTTAAAGATAACTGATCAAAACAAAAGTTCTCTTTATTTATCTTTGGGACCAACTTCATCTCAGGGAACAGAGATTCACTTCTTCTTTCGAGGACAAAGAGTCTTTATCACTTCATCTCTGTTCAACTTCTCATGGAATTAACAGTCCCTTCAACATTTCATTCCTTCGCTCAGGTCTACAATTTTAACTCTTTTATCTCCCCCATACTTCTTTATGGTTTAAAGGAAATATCTCAGTATGTTTTAGCCAAACACCATAGCTTACATGAGTCTTTTACATCTTGAAAACAGCTTCCCATACTCCTTCCATCTGGATATTTACTCCTTCTTGAATGAATTTGATACTTCATGTGGTCTTTACACATCTACACTCAAATGTTTCTCTCACTGGAGAGACAGTAGAAGGTTTTCCAAGTTCCATCTGTGCATTGATGCACTGAAAGAGTTAACAAAGGAAGTGTCCAGACCAAGGCAGTCATCTAAGGGATTGCAGCCATGCTGGAGCTGTGCCAACATCTTGGCCAAATCAAAGTCCATGGTGTCATATTACAAAGCCGTGCTGAAAAGAAAGCAGATCCCAGAAGGCCTGTGCCAAAAGGTAGTCACTGCTGGTCTGATGCAGCTGGGGGGGGGGGGAGTTGGACAGATCCCCAGATTCCCTTTTTCACCCCTTGGTCTTATTAGAGTGACCCAGACTGCAGCATTGCCTCTCTCTCTCTGCCCAGGGCTACAGCAGAGGCAGAGCCCAGCCTGGGGCCAGCAGCAGAGCAGAAATCTGAGTCAGCAGATGTTCTCAAAATCAGCTGACCCTTCCCTGGCCCACATGGTTTTCCCTCCCTCCCCCCACTCGGCCCAGGCTGAAGTGGGAAGGTGTTCTCTCTGACAGCCGGAAGGAAACACAACCTTCCTGGGCTTCCTTTCAAATATAATAAGAACTAGAAAATATAATACGTCCCCATTAGTCCAATAAAATGCCAATTTCAAAACCAGCCAGCTCACTTCTGTGGGCTGGTCAAACTAACACACACTGCCTTACCAGCAAGGCAGCTAGGGATGCATAAGATAGCCAGGAGAGCTGACCCTTCCTGACAAGGGGGTATTCCATATGACATGGTGTCATGCTCAGCATATAAAGCTGGGCAAAGAAGGAAGAAGGAAGAAGACGGGGGTGTTTGGAGTGATGACATTTGTCTTCCCATGTAACCATTAGGCATGAAGGAACCCAACTGTCCTGGAGATGACTGAACGCCTGCCTGCACATGAGAAGCAATGATTAAATTTCTTATTTTGCTTTACCTGTGCATGTGGCTTTTGCTTAGCCTTTTGAAATGTCTTATGCTAAGACACGAGTTTTCTCTCTTTTACTCTTCCAATTCTCTCCCCATCCCACTCATAGTGGAGTAAGCAAGCAGCTGTGTAGGGCTGAGTTGCCAGCTGGGGTTAAACCACAGCACTTGGATAGTTGGTCTCTGCATACAGATGATGCATTCTGAATTAATTCAAGTATTGATTACAAAAAGTAGTTGAAATAAGGACCACAAAACTTCCCTCCCACTAAAAATATTCCCATGTGCATCTTCAAAATACATTCAGAAAACTATTAAAAAAACCCAGAAAACAAAATGTATAATTGATTTTGATTGCCTTTTTACTCCTGAGTTCCCCAGATAATCAGGTCCTTCTTTAAGGACTGAAAATTTCAGATTTTTGTTTCTTTCTTAAAAACAGAAAAAGAAACAAATGGCAAAATGTGAAAACTGACAACAGCATGTGTTATTTGGAGAATAAGTCACTTTGCAAAGAGAGTACATATAAAGGCACCATAGAAAGTAAGGCACTGCAGAGAGAAAGCTAAATAGCAAAAGAATGTCTTTCTGGCAAGTCAAATATGAATGGGTCCATAGAAAAGACCAAATCAATGCACTGAGATCACTAAGTTCTACTTGCATATTTTAGGCTGAGGAGTGATCATGGAGGTTATGATTTCCTTTCACACTTAAGGATAAAGGAAAGTGTTCATGCAATTGAAAGTTTAGAGAAGATATGTCAAATATAATTTAACTAAACAACATGCAAAGTGAAATTCAGCTCTTCTTTCTCATGGTAATTGGCAATTAAAGAAACAACTCAGAAAACAATCTTAATTTACTCATGGTAAACAATGAGTGAAAGTCTCTGGCACATGGACCTGCAATACGTGACTGTCCCTGGGGTGTATCAGTCTAGATCCTGGATAACAATGTTCTGCAAACAACAAAGTCTCTTTGCTAAAGTTAGGATATTTCTATAATTTTACAGTGCCTGTCCCACCAGTCACTAGTTCTTACTTATTCCCCTGACATGCACAGTCTCTATCTCAGTTCTTGGATATAGTCACTATCCCTCAGGGAAATCCCAGAGCAGGCCAACTTCTTCCAGCAAACACTCAACATTTTCTCCTTCTGGCCTGCCATTTTCTACATTAGGTAACTGTTTCTCCAGTGTTATAGAATTCCACACCCATATAATCTTATGTACCCTTTTTATTACCTTTTTTTTTTTTGCAAATCTTTCCTTCTTGTTCCAGTATAATGTTCACAGATTTCAGTGGTTTCCCCAGAAATAAGAGGTTCAAAATTATATGTCCTTTCTTTATGTTCATCTCCCTTCCCACCAACTCTTTCATCTTTCTTCCCCACCACAAAAGCTGATGGTTGACTTCTGTTATCTTCTTCTGCTTTCTCCACTTTCCCAATTCACTGTTGTCCAGTGGCATTTTTCATCACCAAACTAAGCTCATTCTTCTTGATCTTCCATGGATTTTTGTCAAATTATACCAATGGTGGGGAGGAAGTACTGGGGAGAAAATTTCCTTTCCACTTTCTCAGAACAAAATTACTAATCATAATAAAATATTTATTGAGGAAGAAAACTATAAACAAATCATATATTTTTAATGGGAACAGAAATTTTGCCTGCACAGTACCAATTCAAATTGCATTTAAACAGATTGATGACATGTTCTTCCATTGAAATTCTCTGAAATGAGTCAATAATTTCTAACTTTGATGCTTCAGAGATTATTGGAATAGTCCTATTCCATTGTCTTCTGAAGTTTTAAATTTCAAGATAATAGCAACTACAGCAAAGAATTAGGATCTTATAATATAATGTTCTTGTGCAGAAACATTAATGTAAAACAGAAATGGTACTTCTTCCAGAAGATGGGAACACATACTGGAAGCAATAGCATCCACTTCAGAGGGCAAAAGCCTATATGATACATAAAAGAATATGATAGACATGATTTCAAAACCATCTCTGCCCACACAGATTCTAGCAGGTGTAATGATTCCTTTTTCTCCAATGACTGAAAATTTTGTGGCCATAATGAAGTATATAACCAATTTTTTTCTTCATTGGTAATTACTATTGGATTCCCAGTAAGGTGAGATTAGACTACACAAAGCCACTCTGGCTCTACTTCATCTATCCACTGGGGAATTACAAACCATTAGGTTGAAAAAATATTTTTACAGTAGTGAAGTAGCATCAGTGTATATGACAGTGCTCTTCCAATTCTTTATTGCTTTCTAAATCAGATACATCAGAGAAAACATAGAATAGAAAGAAATCACTGAGCTGAAATCAGTCATCTGCTGGCATAAACAGCCATATTAATTATTCATATACCTTATCAGATATGAGATTGTCTCTCTCAAACATGTCAAGTGCATCTGACAACTATTATGTCTGGCCCTCCATTACCTTCTGAGAAATCATTTCCTGAACCTTATTGCTGTGATGGTTAATACCATAATTTTTCTAGTCAAATGTTATTCTTGGCCAGGAAAAGCCCTTTATTTCATTAACATTGTTCATGAGCTCAAATGGCTCCTCTCCTTCTCTTGTATTTACTTCTGTGATATACTTAGTGGCATCAATCACATTCACTCTAAGCTTTTATCTTACAGCCAGGATCTATTAGTCCCCAATCCATCTACCTGTTCTCTGTGTTTGTTGAAAATTTCTTGAATATGAGTGGTGCAGTACTCTACACGGGGACTTGAGCAATTACTTCTTCAAATTCAATGGCAATTGCATTTATACATTACTACTCATACTGTGTTAATGAACAATAGGCCTGAAACTATCTTTTTCTTTCACTGCCACATTATAAAATTATGAAATATTTTCTTGTTGCTAAATATAAAGATGTCCAACCTTACATTTCCATTGCTAAATTTCATCCCTGAGTAGTCCATCTCTCAGTCATTCAGGTTTTTTTCTATTTTATCCTTTGGTCCTCTTCGCTGATGGGGCATTCTGAATTTTTGTATTTCTTTGTTCTTCCTATTCTGTCATCGAAATTTGCTAATATTATCAGCCCCAAGAACATGAGGAATATCTGTAGATATCCCTTGTAACTCCCCCTCACTCACAACCTGTTGTTTCCTCTCCATCAGCTAGTTCCCCATGCAACCTTCCTTTTCTAATTTTGATCTCCATTTCCTTCAGGTTAGAAAACACATAGCACCATAATTTCAAAAATTCTAACTGGACTGAAACTTCCATTCCCCATTTTTCTATAATACATATTTTGTAATGAAGAAAGTGATCACACAGACTGATCTAGACCACAAATGGCATAATGACTGGCAAATGCATACTGAATTCCATCTGTTTCTGCCGTTTCCTTCTGTGCCTTCAATTACCTATTTCAAAAGTCATTAAAAATAATTATAAACCACCAAATAAAAAATTTCTGCCCTAACACAGCGTCCTGGATTGATGCTGAATTGTATCCCAGTTCATCTCTTTAGCTCAGAAATAAGTTTTGCACCTTTAAAACTGGATCTGAGAGTGAAGGAGAAACAGTGGAATCTCTTAGGCAGTTGTTTTCAAAACATAAAGATAAGTGTTTTCAGCTTTCCCTCACACACAGCCTGTGGTTTGTCTGCAGTGCAGATGGCAGGAGAGAGGTCTCCTTTACTCTTTGTTAGTTTTTGGCTAGCTGAAGCACAGCTCTCTCGACTGCGAGATTTTTCCCCTTTTTCTTGGAACTGTTTGAACCTGCTCTGGACTAAACACCCAGAAGAGCACTGGGAGCTTCCACCTGTGTCCCACCATGCCTGGCCTGGGCCTGACATTTCCCAGTGCCAGAGGGACTGACAGACACAGACTGAGTGAGTGTGGAAGATAGGGTCCGGTGAACAGAAGATATCACGCTGTACGGGAAGTCAGGGTCACACCCCACCCCCGCACATAACCAATAGTCATATTAAGTTAGCCAACAGTATGAAGCTCATTATGTAAGCAGACGGATATGATGGCAAAAACTGCAACATATATAACGCTGTGTAACGCTAAATAAACTGCCATTTTGCCATCCATCACATTGGTGTTCGTGAGCACTTGGCCCGAGTAGTCTGAGGTGACTGACCGTGCTGTTCCTGAACCAGGTTGCCACGCCTCGCTGAGGCAACAAGTGAGCTGAGCTGTACTCCACTAAAGAGACTTTCTGAATTTTTCATCTCTTCAGTGGTGAGAGGTTTTGTTGTTTAGTATTGTTCATTTGCTGTGCTGGGGAGTGCTTTGCCTGTTGAATAAACACATTTTTTTCCACTTCTCTCTTGTAGGAACCCAAAAAGCAAAAATGGTTCAGCCCTGGAAGGGAAGGAGTAAGCCAACAGGAACATCCCTCTGAGGTCAGAATGGGAAGTGCCTTCTCCCATGAGGCCTCTGTAGGCACAAGTTAATAAGTTGAATCCCATTGGTTGTTATAGTTGATGTCATCCCGAATTACCAGAGTTCAGCCCTGTTCACCCTAGTTCAGCCCCTATTTACCTTATATGTACCTTTCCTAGAATGTTCTCCTCTTTCCTGATCCCCATTGGCCTCAGTTTGCTGCATTACTCCACCCCTTGCTCTCCCCTCATTAGCGTATTGGTTACCTAGGTGGTTACCCCTCCTCTGCACCATTTTCTGCCTGCTCCCATTGGCCCTTGACCCTCAGATCCACCCCCTCTTTCCCATATATAACCCCATGTTCTCCCCTCCATTTTGTCTTCTTCCCTGGACTTCCCTGAAGCTAAATAAAGTGTTCTTGGATCTCCATATTAAGACCCATCCTTTGCCTTCATCGTCAGCAATTTCAGTAAGCATGTGTTTGTGGGTCGCTCACAGAGATTTTCAGAAGCCAACAGAACTTCATCCTCCAAGGAATTTTTTTTTCCTGAACCAATTGGGGGAGGGGCCATTTGGATTTGCTTTCTAGAGGGACCCCATTTGGAGGCTTCTTCCCAAATCTGCCCTAAACCAAGACAAATATATTCATTGGCGTTTAACACATGGCTCAAGAAAGTGGTAAAAATGGTACTGATTGCATTTTGGTTGTACTTAATCTGTATTGAGATAAAACAGTCAGTAGCCATGCTTCTGCTTGAATTCATAATGTCTCTCTCGGTGGAGGCCTTTCTGGGTTTCTGTTCCCTATGCTTTTTTGAGGTTTTAATACCTTTCTGGTCCCTAGGTTTATTTTCTTATCCAGAAATAGCTCCAGTGTTGTTCCTAACACGTAGTTTTTACCGTAGAGGAGCACAGATTAGAATAGCTATTTTTCTGGGCTCAGTGATAATGATTTATAGGAAGTTTATAAAGGTACTGGAGTTGGTGCCAAGTATGTTTGGTTTATGGTTTCTTCGTCCTACCCTGCATCCCAGTTCCAGTAGCAAGTTTTGGGGGTTTATCAGTAATTACATACAGTTTGCTAGAGGAGGAGGGGCTGAAGCTTTTCAACCTCTCCTTTCTCTCTTCTCCTTTGAATCTGTTATGTCACATTTTGAGAATGTTCAGTTTCCCCTGAGTGCCAAAGAGACCATCTTCATGGTATTTAATCTGGTAGTCTTCCTTTATACAATCTGCAACTTCTCTAAAATTAGGGCAGTGATTTCTAGAGGAGCTGATGAGACCTGTGACTCAGTAGACCCAAATGTTGAGAATCCTGAGTGGTGTGGATAATGGGATGATATGGGCCAAACCCTGAAGGAATTTTCTGACCCTACAGCCTGGGTCTTTCCATGTGAAAAAATTCAGAACCCAGCTAAGGTGGGGAAATACTTGAAAGAGAAGCGTCATGATGATGCTAAGGAGAAAAAGATCATTGCAATAAACTGGGCCCCGACATATGCTTATCTCACACTGCTAGGTACTATAGGGCAGCAGGTAGAGGAAGGGGGGCAGGGAGATAAATCAGCAGCTAAACCAGACAGTGAGCCTAAGCCAGCAGCTAAAACAGACAGTGAGCCTAAACCACTGGCTGTCACTGTGGGAAGAAACACACTAAAACCGATAGGCCAGTGGACGATGAGATCTGGGGGAAGGACCCTCAAAGCCAGCAACTGACACAAAGTCAGAAGTCAGAGCAACTGGCACAAGATCAGGAGCCAATACTGAGCCCTTTTCCCTAAAGGACCTTTGTGGCATAAAAAAGAATTACACTCAACGATCTGATTAATCTATAATTAGTTGCTTAGTCCATCATTGGTATGCTGCAGGCGAGGCTACAATTTTGGATGGCACTGAAGCAAGGCACTTGGGATCCCTGTCACATGATCCAATTATTGACCAAGGAATGATGAAAGGGGCCAACCCTCACAGTCTCTGGGAAACAGGTCCCGGAAAGTGTGGCACAAAGATATCTGTGTGCAGATGATCTCTATATGCAGCAAACCCAGTAGAAGACCATAGAAGAAGGGATTCAACACCTGAGAGTAATGGCAGTGGCAGAGATTGTCTTTTCAGATGACTTAAACACTAGGAACCAGTCTTGGTGCCATATACATCCGTGATGTTGCAAAAATTTGTACGACTTGGGCCACAAGAACATGCTTCTGCTTTAGCAATAATGAAGTGGGATGACTGGGAGGAGACCGTGCTGGATATAGCGAAGAAGCTCTGAGCATATGCAGATGCTGTGCATGGCCCAACACATGCAAGAATTGCAGCTTTGGAATTGTTTGCAGAAATTAGAAGATAAGATAGAGGAAAATCACAATACATTCAGCAAAGAGATTAGAGAGATGAAAGAGGGCTTTCTCCAAATCTCGGCAGTACAGGTCAAAGGTTTTGGTACCAAATGCAAACATTCCCCAGATGGAGAGAGAAGATACACCCCACAAGCTAAGCAGTGGTCTGTCCTGCGTGGTTTTGGGGAAGACATGATGAGATGGGATGGAAAATCTACTGCTGCTCTGGCCCAACGGGTTCTTGAATTGTGCGAAGGTAAGACTCAGGGAGGAAGTTCCACCAAAAAAGAAGTAGTTCCAGTTGCCCAGGGAAAGAAGGATAACCAGGCTTAGAGGGGCCCTGCCTCTAGCCAGGTAAAGGATAGGGAAAACCATGTCTTTTGGACTGTGTGTATTGATTTTCCAGGCACATCAGAACCGCAAAAATATGAGGCCTTGGTTGACACTGGTGCACAGCGCACATTAATCTCATCAAGACATGTGGGGACAGAATCTGTTTCTATCTCTGGTATGACGGGGGATCACAGGATTTTACTTTGGTAGAAGCTGATGTGAGCCTGACTGGAAATGGTTAGAAGAAACACCCTATTGTGACTGGTACAGAGGTCTCATGCATTTGGGGCATAGACTTCCTCTGAAATGGGTATTTCAAAGACCCAAAGGGACTTAGGTGGGCATTTGGGATAGTGTCTGTAGAACTGAGGGCATTAAGCAATTGAACACCTTGCCTGGACTCTCAGAGCAGTAGGACTCCTGAAGGTGGAAGAGCAATAGGTACAGATTGCCTCCTTGACGGTGCACCACTGACAGTACAGAACAACTCAAGGTGCCTTGATCGCCATCCACAAAATGATCCATGAGCTGGAAAGTCAAGGGGTGGTCAGCAAAACCCACTCACCCTTCAACAGCCACATCTGGCCTGTGTGCAAGTCTGACAGAGAATGGAGACTGACTGTGGACTATCGTGGCTTGAATGAAGTGACTCCACCACTGACTGCTGCTGTGCCAGACATGCTGGAGCTCCAGTACGAGCTGGAGTCCATGGCAGCGAAGTGGCATGCCACTATTGACATTGCCAATGCATTTTTCTCCATTTCTCTGGCAGCAGAATGCAGGCCTCAGTTTGCTTCCACCTGGAAGGGAGTGCACTACAGAGTGCACTAAAGTGCACTACTAGAACCAACTGCCCCAGGGTGGAAACACAGCCCCACCATGTGACATGGACTGATCCAAACTGCACTAGAAAAGGGTGATGCTCCAGAACATCTGCAGTACATTGATGACATCATTGTGTGGGGGAACACGCCAGCAGAAGTGTTTGAGAAAGGAGAGAAAACCATTCAGATTCTCCTGAAAGCTGGATTTGCTATCAAGAAGAGCCATGTCAAGGGACCTGCTCTAGAGATCCAGTTCCTGGGAATAAAGTCGCAAGATGGACAGAATCAGATTCCCACTGAGATCATCAACAATATCACTGCAATGTCTCCACCGACCAGCAAGAAGGAAACACAAGCTTTCTTAGGCACCATAGGCTTTTGGAGAATGCACATTCCGGAGTACAGCCGGATTGTGAACCCTCTCTACCTTGTCACCACCAAGAAGACCACTTTCCAGTGGGGCCCTGAAGAGCAACAAACTTTTGCCCAGATCAATCAGGAGATCGCTCATGCAGTAGCCCTTGGCCCAGTCAGGACAGGGCCAGAGGTGAAGAATGTGCTCTACTCTGCAGCTGGGAACCATCATCTGTCCTGAAGCCTTTGGCAAAAGGTGCCTGGGGAGATTCAGGGCCAACCACTGGGATTCTGGAGTCAAAGTTACAGAGGGTCTGAAGACAATTATACCCCAACAGAGAAGGAAATGTTAGCAGCCTATGAAGGAGTTCAAGCAGCCTCAGAGGTGATTGGCACAGAAGCACAACTTCTCCTGGCACCCTGACTACTCGTGCTGAGGTGGATGTTCAAAAGAAAAGTACCCTCCACCCACCATGCCACTGACGCCACATGGAGTAAGTGGATTGCTCTCATAACACAGAACATCCATATTGGAAACCTGAATCACACTGGGATTCTGGAGAAATTGGCCTGAAGGTGAAACCTTTGGTCTCATGGATGAAGAGGAACAGGAACAAGTGACACATGCTTGTCGTAGTTTGGAAAAAAATAAGTTTTTTGAACTTCAGTGGTCAAACCAATGAGTGCTCAGGTTTAAAGACTGGCACCTGGTGTGGCCACTGAGGACAAGGATCCGCCTCTGAGAACACAAGGGGTTAAAAGCAGAGGGCTCTCCGGAAAGCTCTCTTGGTTCCGGTCCCTAAGGATGGGCGGATCTCCCCTGCCCAGCGGCTGGCTGGGCGGGGGAGGGGAAGCCATGCGGCCTGGGTGAGGTAGGCCTGGAACCTCGGCACGGGGGGGGAGAGGAAAAATCCTGCAGGATGGAAGGGTGGAGAGAGTACAAGAACCTTGAGAGGCATCAGACAGCCTTCTTTTCCCTTCCCTCCCCCCTCCCCCCGGAGAGAGAGACTGAGAAAACCGTGTCTGTGATCTCCGTCACCTTGAAATTTGATATCAACAACTAGACAGCACGGCCGAAGGAGTATGGAGGGGGTGGCACGAGAAGAGTGCCTAACAGCAAAGATACCGTGAGAGTTCTGGGGAAACAAAGCCCAAGATTTTAACCCTTTTCGTAAATGATGGAAACTTTATAAATGCTAATCCTCCTGAATTTGAAGAAGAAAGATAGAAAGAATTAAGCAAAGATGATGGAGTGGGAATGCTGAAAAGAATCCTAGGTGGGAGGAGATGATGGAGTGGCTTTGGCTGGACTCTTTTGTATAGCCATGGACGGACTCATTTTTTTCCTGTAACATAGAAGCTGTATCTGGGGAGAGGCATTGGCTTGGAGCCAAGAGTGGACAGTAGTGTGAACAGAGATGAGAGGAAGAGCTCTGTTCTCAAGGCCCCTCGGCCCAGGGGGTAATATTGGGGGGAACTAGTGTCCCAAGATTTGAGAAGCTGTCGTTTCTTGGAACTAACCAAAGCATCTTTAAAAAGAAGAACCCTAAAAGCAGCTCTGGTCCATGCACAGTGGTGAGAGCACTGGACATGGAGGAAAAGGCCACGATGTAGTGCAAGAAGGACTCCTATCTCTCCTCAACGAACTGAGTACTGATTATCGGAAGGGTGGTAATAAACTAAAGATTAATTATCTAAAAGGTGGTAACGTGATGGGGAATTTTCAGTTTGTTTTGTTAGGTTGAGAACTGGTGGGGGGGGGAGGAAGAGTTTTTTTTAAAAGTTTCCATGTTCTTCTGTATGTGTCTTCTTTGCCTATTATAAGTAATAAAGTTTTTTCTTTTGCTTTCTAATTTAGAAACTGTTTTGCTCTGTTTTTGGTCACATCTCACAACAGATACCAGGGACAGTATATCGTCATAGGGGCACTGGCCTTGTGCCAACGTCAAACCTTTGACAATGCTGAAGAAGATCCACCATACAACCAACTGCCAGCAGAAGAAACATGTTATGCTCTTTTTACTGATAGTTCTTGTCTCATTGGAGGGATGAAATAAAAGTGGAAAGCAGCCAAAAGACCCACACGACAGGTCGCACAAGTTACTGAAGGTGAAGGTAGGTCAAGCCAATTTTCTGAACTCAAAGCCATTCAACTGGACCTAGACATTTCTGAGAGAGAGAGGTGGCCAAAGCTCTACCTCTAGACTGATTCATGGATGGTAGCCAATGCTCTGTGGGGATGGCTGGAGAAGTGGAAAAAGGCTAAGTGGCAGCATAGAGGAAAAAAATTTGGGCTGCTGAAGAGTGGAAGGACATCGCTACTAGGATAGAGAAACTATACATGAAAGTCCGCCACATAAATGCCCATGTCCCCAAGAATAGAGATAATGAGGAGCACCAAAACAACAATCAGGTAGATCAGGCTGCAAAGATAGAGGGATCAAAGACAGACTTAGATTGGCAACACAAGGGAGAAGTATTCCTAGCTCAATGGGCCCATGGTGCCTCAGGCCATCAGGGTAGAGATGCCACCTATAAGTGGGCAGGAGACCGAGGGGTGGATCTTTATTGGACATGGACAGTATTTCTCAGGTTATCCATGACTGTGAGATGTGCGCTGCAATCAAGCAGGCCAAGCAGGTGATGTCCCTCTGGTATGGTGGGTGGTGGTCCAAATATAAATATGGAGAGGCCTGGCAGATTGACTACAACACACATGCCAAGGTAAGCATTACATGCTCACAATGGTAGAAGCCACCAAGGCATGGCTGGAGACCTACCCTTTGCCTCAGGCTTCTGCCCGTAACACCATCCTGGGCCTGGAAAGGCAAGTCCTGTGAAGGCATGGAACCCCTGAGAGGATTGAGTCAGATAACGGGGCTCATTTCAAGAACAACCTTATCAACACCTGGGCTAAGGGAACATGGCATAGAGTGGGTGTACCATATCCCCTACCATGCACCAGCTGCAAGCAAAGTGGAAAGGTACAACAGACTGTTAAAAACCACCTTGAAAGCACTGGGCAGGGGATTGTTCAAAAATTGGGAGCAGCATTTAGCAAAGGCCACTTGGTTAGTTAACACCCAAAGCTCCACCAACCAAACAGGCCTTGCCCAGTCTGAGGCCCTGCATAGAGTAGACAGAGATTTAGTCCCAGTGGTGCATGTCAGAGGTTTGTTATGGAAGACAGTTTGGATTAATTCTGCCTCAGGTACAGACAAACCCATCCGTGGGGTAGTCCTTGCTCAGGGACCAGGTTGTACGTGGTGGATAATGCAGAAGGATGGAACAACACAATGTTTTGTACCACAGGGAGATCTGATTGTTGGGTGAGAACTATGTGTAAATATCACTGCTGAATGTTGCTGCCATTGTCTGTATATAGGTATGTACTGTATATATATATGTGCGTGTGTAGAGTTAAAAGATGTATCAGTGTTGGTAGTAAGTTGATGATAAGGGGATAAGGGGTGGAATGTCCTGGATTGATGCTGAATTGCATCCCCATTCACCTCTTTAGCTCAGAAATAAGTTTTGCACCTTTAAAACTGGATCTGAGAGTGAAGGAGAAGCAGTTGAATGTCTGAGGCAGTTGTTTTCAAAACATAAAGAGTTTTCAGCTTTCCCTCACACACAGCCTGTGGTTTGTCTGCAGTGCAGATGGCAGGAGAGAGCTCTCCTTTGCTCTTTGTTAGTTTTTGGCTAGCTGAAGCACAGCTCTCTCGACTGTGAGATTTTTCCCCTTTTTCTTGGAACTGTTTGAACCTGCTCTGGACTAAACACCCAGAAGAGCACTGGGAGCTTCCACCTGTGTCCCACCATGCCTGGCCTGGGCCTGACATTTCCCAGTGCCAGAGGGACTGACAGACACAGACTGAGTGAGTGTGGAAGATAGGGTCCGGTGAACAGAAGATATCACGCTGTACGGGAAGTCAGGGTCACACCCCACCCCCGCACATAACCAATAGTCATATTAAGTTAGCCAACAGTATGAAGCTCATTATGTAAGCAGACGGATATGATGGCAAAAACTGCAACATATAAAACGCTGTGTAACGCTAAATAAACTGCCATTTTGCCATCCATCACATTGGTGTTCGTGAGCACTTGGCCCGAGTAGTCTGAGGTGACTGACCGTGCTGTTCCTGAACCAGGTTGCCACGCCTCGCTGAGGCAACAAGTGAGCTGAGCTGTACTCCACTAAAGAGACTTTCTGAATTTTTCATCTCTTCAGTGGTGAGAGGTTTTGTTGTTTAGTATTGTTCATTTGCTGTGCTGGGGAGTGCTTTGCCTGTTAAATAAACATATTTTTTCCACTTTCCTCCAAGGAAATTTTTTTTTTTTCCTGTACCAGTTGGGCAAGGGGCCATTTGGATTTGCTTTCTAGAGGGACCCCATTCTGTCGTTTCTTCCCAAATTTGCCCCAAACCAGGACACACAACAGCCTGGTTATAAATGTTTCACTGAATTTGGAATTTCAGGTATCTGAAAACAGAGTTGGAATTTCAGTTCTCTAATTATTTTGGTATGAAAAATATCCAATCTCTTGTAAATCAAGTATACTAAGTTCAAACTGAGCAAGTTAAATTAATTTTGTTATCTTTCTGGTAGTGTTTATTTCCCATTTCCTATTTTCTTTTCTTACAGCAGTTCCACTGCTATTTTATTCATACAGATAAGGAACAGTTTAGTATTTGTTTCAAATTCCTTAGTAGAGCCTAACTCTGTTGGGCCTGAGATTGTGCTGCTGCTTAGATGAAAGCACTAAAATTCCTTTCAGGTGAGCACTAATTCTTTGTTCTTCTGCCACAGCTAAACAAAGGAGTTAATTTCGGTAGTTCAGAGGGTTGAAGAGCAAAGTCAATTAAACAAAATTACTTGTCATCTTTGTGTGTAAGATGCAGGCTATCCCTACACCCTGTAGATGGTATAACACTGTAGAAATACCCTTACTCTGACATAATGATATTTTTGCATTACATATCAACCGAGCTCACCTCTCTGAATAAGGTGCTTTGAATTAACAGAATCAGGTTAACCTTTTGGAATTAAAACTATGACAAGCTAGACCAGGAAAAACAAGTATAAGTGAAAAACTGTTTTCTATGACTTTAGCTTTTGCCAAAAGAGTCAAAATTTTAGGAGAAAGGGGGCACAGACACTAGAGCTGGCATATATGGATGTACAGCACCAGTGTGGAGGGATCAGAAGAGAAGGCCAATGCTCCTACTTCAACAAACCGCACTAGAGTGGGATTTCTTATGAGCAAACACTGGGTCTTACAGGTGAACAAAACTATGGCCACATTTACATGTTTGTATGACTGACAGTCATTAAGAGTTAGTGCCAACAGTGTAGTGACAAAAAAAGCATTAGGATGTAGTTATGATTCCATAAAGAGTCTTGAATGTTTAGATTCAGATTTATGTAAAACATTTATAAGTAATATATTTTATTCATTTGCTTTTCTTTGCATGTTCCCAGGACTGGGGTAAAAACACTGTCAATCAAAAACACTTTGAGTACTTAGAGGCTCCTCAAGACTTAGCTTTCTTTATATACAGTAGCAAAAAAATGTTGGTTTTAATTGCAGAACAGACAAAAGTTCTTCCCTCCATCTGATCTGTCATCATTTAAACTGCCTCAGGCTGTAGATGAAGTTAAAATACCTTTTTACAAGCACCTACTCTCTGGCAGGAGTGACAGAATTACAAAATTATGAGTGACTCATGAAAAATTATGCCATTGTCAATTAATGACAGAATACCATGTGCTTGATATTGGTGCCTGGGACTTCAAGGTAACTCTAATGTGTATTCTAATGCCAAACATTTCACATAACAAGTCCTTTCAACAAGATTATTAGTGACTACAGGATGTTTTTAAATGATGGCTGCTTAACAACATATGGCAAAAGGGGCTGAATAATATGTTACAGACAACAAATTTATTGATGGCTTCAAATTTATTGATTTCTCTAGAAATGCAGAAAGAAAACAAAGATATTTTTAAAATCACCCCATTCATTATATGAATTTATACTTTCATATAATAATTTTGGAGATTTAACAACACAACCAACTGCCAGGATTATTTTTCAGAATATGTTTTTCTTTTATGCTTTTTATTTCTAAAAAACTAGACTAACATTTCTAAAGAAAATGCATGTTCCTTTTAGTGAAGTGCATGTACCCTGATGAATTCTCAATATTCAGAAAGGGCTGAAAGAGTCCTCCTCAGTAACAGCAGCTGAAACATGCAAACTCTGGGGCAAGAACCCCAAGAAACAACACACCAAGAACCAGAAGACATAATTCCACAGACAGTAATGGGTTGAGAGAGTTATGCCTGATTTGAGTATAATGTACAGAGAAAAGAACAAAACAGTCCTACTGGTCTGGAACTATACAGCTGTTTAGAGTGCAGCCAAGCTAGAAATAATGGTATAGTCTGCCATCAACATGAACCCATAGGTAACTTCCTATAGGCTCAGGTCTATTTTAAGTTATGAAGTTTCTATTTCAGGGTTGATATATGTCATGTTGATAACAAACACAATGAAGCTGTGGAAATGCCCTGCTGGTCTGCTGTGGAGGAGTCTGGATTTTCTCCTTGTGGGTTCCTGCAAGCACAAAGGCATTGACTCTATTCAGCTGCACAGATAGAGATCGTACTCTACTAACACAAGGCTAAAACATCTATCTGATCAAAATAATGTTTTTAGACTTTTATTGCTTTTCTTTTACTTTTTGGTAGGTACTTTAAATGCAGAAACACTTCAACAAAGACAGAGAATTTAACAAAATGAGGTAACTCCCTGTTGGAAGTTAGGTGCTCCTGTAGAATTTTTTTCCCATAAGTTGCCAAGTAACTGATCTCTAAGCACTTAAGGATAGTTAAGAAAGACAAAGGAAGTGGCTGAGGTGGGGGGAGGGGAGGAGCATGTAGACTTCACTTCCTTTTTGGAGGGTGTGCTTGTCAGGAAAAGAAAACAGCAGGCTGTGGTTTTCAGACTTTGGCGGGGGGGGGGGGGCGGGGGTAGATTTTTTTTTTTCACTGGCATCACTGGAGCAGAGTTCAGGGTTTCCTGCCACGGTCTCTTCATGTGTGCCCCAGGAACCCTGAACCTGGCCCTTCTCTGCCTTGCCTGGAGCTGCGCTGCTGCAGTTTTTCTGCTCCCCTCGCTGTTCCTTCACTCCTGCTCCAAGTGTTCTCCATGCCTCAGCCAGCACCCCCTGCCCTGCCGGGACTCGTGCTGCAGCTCCAGCCACCACCGGGGAGCTTCTGATCCATCTCCAGCATCCCGGGACTCTGCATCACAGCTGCCTGTGTCAGTAACTGCACCAATGGGGAAAGGGTGCCAGCAGCAGAGAAAACTGTGACTGTTTCCCTGGTTCTTTTTGTTGTTCATATCATAGTTATTGTTGTTCTGTTTTGCCTTGCTAAACACAAGTAAAGAACTGTTATCCATATTCTCACATCTTCGCTTGAGAGCCCCTTAATTCTAAAATTATAACAACTCGGAGAGAGAAGTTTTTTTGCATTCTCCATTTCAAGAGAGGATCCTGTTTGTCCTTAGCAGATACCTGTCTTCCAAACCAATACACTCCCATCTCCAGCAATAAGCCTAATAAAATTCTGCAATGACAGAAGGTCACAATATCACTTTTTTTCTATGTAGTGGATTGAGCCTGGCTGGATTCCAGACACCTGCCAAAGTCAATCCCTCACTCCCCTCCACAGGTGGACAGAGGAGAGAAAATATAACAAAAGTTTCATGAGTGAAGAACCAGGAGACGTCACTCACCAAATGCTGCCATGGGCATAACAGGCTCAAATTAGAGGTATTTATTAGATTTACTATTAACAAAATCAGAGCAGGATAATGAGAAGTAAAAAAAAAAAAAACAAACCCTTAAATACTCCTTCCCCCAACCCCTCCCTCCTTCCTAGCTTTACTTCTCCCAGCAGTGCAAGGAGACAGGGTGACGTGGTCCACCGGAGCACAGGCTAGCTCATATCATGCCAGGTGTGGGAAACAGCTGTGGTATGGGATTTTACCAACAGCTGAATCTTTAGAGCCACTTGCTCTACAGTGCAGAGTTGGGTAAGGCAGAAAGTCAGTCAGGAGTCGGGTAAAGGAGAAAGAGGAGGCTCTCTGTATGGGGTTCCAGCAGGAGAGGTTTATTTGAGCTGAAGAGGTCACAACAGAAGAGCCCTCAGCGCTGGTGGGAACAGGTTTAAAAACTGTGGAAATTTGGGGGGTGGGTATGAATCATAAACCAATGGGAAAGCATTAGGGGGAAGTGAGGAGGGTCACGTCACTTGCCTGAGGCCAATTACAGAAGGTGGGGTGCAGAACAGGTCACATGTCCTAATGGGGTGTCAAAGACAGGGAGCCCCCAGGAACACCAGGGAGGGGAACACTTGAAGGATTGGCTCAGGGCATGAGTGACATGCCCAGAACAAGGGGCAGGGTAACAATGATTGATAGGGAAGGAATGAGAATAAAGGGAGGGGATTACCAATAAAGGTAGCTTAGGGGAGGATACAGCTTTCAGGGATAAACCAGTTTGGGGGTACACATGGGGGAACACCAGAACAAATCATCAATATTAAAATCATTAATAATAAACCAATAGAATAATAAAATATGAGCCATAATAATAGGGAATGGGGGTTATGGTCATTCAACCCCTGTGGTTTCACCCAATGCTCAGGTTGAGGAGTAGTTCCCTGCTCCACTGTGGAGTCCTGCCCATAGGAGACAGTTCTCCAAGAACTTCTGCAACGTGAGTCCATCTCACAGGCAACTGTTGTCTCCAGACTGCTGCAGCATGGGTCACTCTTCCATAGAGTGCAAGTCCTTCAATAACAGTCTGTTCCAGTGGGGGTTTCTCTCTCCATGGGCCACCCATGGGATCACAGCCTTCTCTCAGGCATTCACCTTCTCTGGCGTGTGTCTCCTCCACACCAGGTCTGTGTCTCTGTGGTTCTCCTGGGGTTGCAGAGGTACAGCTGCTTTACCATGGTCTTCACTATGGGCTGCAGAGGAATCTCAGCTCAAATGTCTGGAGCACCTCCTCCACTTCCTTCTCCACTGACCTTGGTGTCTGCAAAGTTGTTCCTCTCACATATTCTCATCCTCCTCTTTTCTGGTCACAATTACAACTGCTTAACAATTTTTTTTTTTTCTTAAATATGTTATCACAGAAGCATTACCATCATTTCTAATTGGTATAGCCTTGACCAGCAGCCCATCCATCTTTCATGGCTGGCACTGCTGAACATGAAGGAAGCTTCCAGAAGCTTCTCACAGAAGCCATCCGTGTAGCCCCCTACTACCAAAACCCAGGCCATGCAAACCCAATACAGTATCTCCACATTAAGTTGTTCTGGACAGATATCACAGGCAGAAAGCACATCTTGAGACTAGATATCTATTTTTTAAGCTGGATGTGTGCTAAATACAGAAAAGGGGAAAAGAGCACTCTTGAGCTCAGAAAATCAGTAATTCAACACTGATAAAGAAGTGAAACCAGAAAAAAGTCCAGACTTGGGAAGCTGAAGAAGTAGATATCTTGCCAACCATTTCCCTGAAGGAAATGCACTTAAGTGATATAAATGCCCAAAGGTCTTGGAAAAATGGACAATTGTCAATAAATACCACCAAGCTAGGTGGGAGTGTTGATCTACTTGAGAGAAAGAAGACTCTAATGGCCTGAACAGGCTGGATCCATATGCTAAGGCCAGTTGTGGAGATTCAACAAGGTGAAGTGCCAGGTACCTGCACCTGGATCACAACAACCTCATGCAATGCTACAGGCTTGGGGATCAGTAGCTGGAAAGCTGCCTGGCAGAAAAAGGACTTGGGGGTGCATGTTGAAAGGTATCTGAGCTTGAGCCAGCAGTATGACCACATGGTCAAGAAGGTCAATGGCATCCTGGCCTTTATCAGGAATAATGCAGCCAGCAGGACATGGGAAGTGATTGTGCCCCTGTATTTGAAACTGCTGAGGATGTACTTTGAGTTCTGTGTTCACTTTTGGGCCCCGTCACTACAAGACATTGAGGTACTCAAGCATATCCAGAGAAAGGCAACAAAACTGGTGAAGGGACTGGAGCACAACTCTTAGAAAGAGCAGCTAATGAGACTGGAGTTATTTAGACTGAAGAAATTGAGGCTTTGGTGGGACCTTATCACTTTCTACAGCTGCCTGAAGGGAGTCTGTAACCAGATGGGTGTCAGACTCTTCTCACAAGTAATAAGTGACAGGATGAGATGAAATGGTCTCAAGTTGAGCCAGAGGAGGTTTGAATTGTATATTAGGAAAAACTTCACTGAAATTGTGGTCAGGCGTGGGAACAAGCTGCTCTGGGAAGTGATGGAATGACCACCCCAGAAGTGTTCAAAAACCATGTAGCACTTGTGTATGTGGTTTAGGGGTGAACTTGGGGATGCTGGGTTAAAAGTTCATCTTGTTCTTGGGTTTTTTTCAACCTAAACTATTCTGTGATCTGGAAAAAGGACAGTAAATATTTAAGTTAACCCTGAATGATGCATGCAGACAGTCTCCTCTTCATTCCTTATATTTCTCTCTTTTTTGCTGTTACTCCCTCTGTTATTTATTGCTGCTCTTTTATTCTTTTCTTCACTCAACTTAAAAACAGAGGAAAAAAGAGTAAAACCAGTACCTTACCTGATTTTAGTAATCCAGTTCTGTTAGTCTGAAAATTGTTGCTCAAAACACTAACTCTTATGTTGTAAAAATTTCTGAAAATTTAAATACAGTCAAAGGGTATAACAAGTTAATGTCAAGTTATAAACACTAGTTATATCATAAAAAATTATGTGTAGGCTCATTATATTCTTAAAATCAACAAGAATAAAAAGATAATCAGAAGAAATGTAAAAATACTTTTACAATTTTAGAATTATGTAGCAACTCATTCAAAAGTGTTTGTCACTTTATATATAGTGGATAACTGAAATACAGTTACCTTACACCTACCTCAGCCTGATCGGTACTATAAAGAAAAAAAGTAGGAGGGTAACACATAAGAAAGTTGAATAGAGATAGACTTTTTAACATCAATCAAGCGGAGATTCTGCCATCCCCTGCGATCATTATTCAGCTGCCCATCTAGTCCCAGCTCCTGCAGACATTTCAGAAATCCTTCAAGAAGCATATAACTTCAAATCTGCAGTTCCAACTTACAGTTCTGGGGCAGAGAGTTTATTATACCAGTAATAAACTCCTAGAAACCAGAGAGCTAGTGGTGAAACAAACTAATGTGAACAGCAAGTCAGTATTGCCATTTCTTGTAGGCAGTTTAGCGGCAACAACACACTCCTAAATGAAGAAACTGAGAAGAGTCTGAGGAGCCAAATGTGGTTTTGTGGAATTGCACATTCCTCTAAAGGACACAGGAGCACTTACAGAGCATAGCAAGTCTTTAGCAGGCACCCTGAACTGGTCCCCATTCCATCACATGCACAATTAATGTCTCTGCTATCTCACTTTTTTCGCCTTCCTAAAGCAAGTCTCTTCCTTTTTTATAGCATGATATTTAAGGAAACAGATTACAACAGAATTGCCATGATTCTGCTTCTAATCTTTTCTGAAGAAGAGATTCCATAAATACTTAATTAGACATACAATAGTGTAATATTACAAATGATAATCACACAGTGAGTTGCAGAGCCAACTTTCTTGTCTCCATAAGGAGGCAACAGGATTTTTGTGTCAGGAAATTCAGCACCCTCTGCCAGAAATACAGGAAATAGTGGTTTTTCCTTTTATATTTACACCAGACCTTTCCAAATTAAACATATTGAGGTTAACCCATCTTCTCTTCCACTCCTAGCTTTCAGATGTCTTTTACTTAAAATTTAACAGAAATACTTGAAGAGATACAACCACTTCATTTCTTCCCTTACTCTCTCCACACATCTATCAGAACATAAAAATATTTGAGAATTTTCCAGCATCAGGTATGTGCCATTTTTGCTATCTAAATTTAGAAGTGGTAGGTAAAATAAATTTGAAGCGATACCTACCATCTTTCTGGTTTTGATGAGACCACGTATTTATGGGAAGGTTGTACTTACATCAGATAGGGAAGGGAAGAATAACCAGTCACTAAGCATACCTACCATGGAACTGCGGTGGTACTTTCATCAGAATAAGGGCAAGATGTGTAATCACATTAAAAAGCTCCCATGAAGGTTTCATGGGTAGGCTGAATGCCCTCAAAAGTCAGACAAATATGTTAAAAAGACATGACCTGCAGCTGGCCACTTTTCAAATAACCTCATCTGGTCCCCCCATCATGACTTTCTTGCAGTGTGCACAGCTGTATCCCACCTACTTTGGGCATCCTGTGAGCAGCCCCACCAGAGGAAGGGCTGCTCAAGATCAGAGCTTTGAATGGAAAATGAACAGCTATGGAAAAAGGACCTGAAATGTTCCAAAATACAAGGCTCCCAACTGTCCCTAATTTTGGAATCACCTACATCTTGCTGTAACCTTCCTCTTCATTTTTAGGCAGGTGGCTCAAATCCAGATAAACACAGGGATGGTAAAGTCAATAACTGAGCAAGTTGTTAAAGTCCGTAGTTGTCACACTCATTTTTTGGTTTGCATCTCACTAATCTATGCCTAAGTGTTCACTTGACTATGAATGAATGTAAGAGCATACTTACTTTTCAAAGTCTGGTATTGTTTGCTGACTTTTGATGACTCCATCCATTTTCTTTGCATTCACTTACAAAATTATAACTCATCCCCAGGGGTACAGGAAAACAGAATGCATCCAACAAGAATCTATCATGTATTTTTGCATGTCTGAAATCTCAACAGGTAAGTCTTTGCATCAGCTTGTCATGGGGATACCAGGACAGACAGTAAAAGTTTGATTAACAGAAAATCTTTCAATTTACATATGGAATAGATTTGATAGGGGAGACACTGAGAATTAACAAGTAAGGAAAAACAATGACATAATTTCTGAGTCCGTTTCCCAATCATAAGCAAATATTATGGATTTTCCTCACAGACCACTGTATAGTATAATATATAATAATAATTTATTTTGTCACATATGAAAAGGGTTATGAAATGGAAAATTAGAAAATAAAATAATTAAATTAGAAAATGGAATATTAATAAATTACCAGAAAATATTAGAAACCTAACACAAGATAAGAAAGGAATATGTATTTTTATTTAGTTCCCAATATTTTTATGACTAAAATCATGGAAGAAGATAGATTATGGCTTGGGTAATAAAGAAGAAAGAGGCCACAAAATCAATACCGAAGCTGAAATGACAGATTGCCATAAGTTAGGAAAGATTGATGAATTAACTTTCTCAGTTAAATATACCACTACATAAAAATTTATCTAGCTGGAAAGGATGCCCAGTAACATAACAAGAAAGCACAACAAGAGAAAGAAATATGCTAAAAGGAAAATAACACTTTGAAAAATTTTATGCCTCAATACGGAAAAATATTAAGGCATCACAGCAACCCAGGTGCAGCAAGTGTAATGACTCCAGTGGGAATTCCCTCATAACAGCTTGCAACAACATGTCTTAGTTTGCCAATGGTACTGGGTACTTCACTGGAGAACGCTTTCCTCATTCACCTTCAAATGAAACAGACCCAAGAATTGCAGCCCAGGTTCAAGAAGACAGGACGTCTCCTAAGAAAACGTCACCAAATGAGCAGTTAGGTGCAGTGAAGCAGAGGCTGGTCCAGGGTGGAGATGAATGCCCTCTCCACTGGGGACTGTCAACTTCAAATCAGCCCACCACTGCAAGTGGTGCAGGTGTGGGGAACCTTGTACCATGGCCACCCCTCTCTCCTCAGCCTCAGGTGATAAAGAGGAGATTTTCCACATCTGTCAGGCTTTTCATCTTCATTGTTATTTAAAAGGAAAAAAAAAAAAAAAAAAAAAAAAAAAAAAAAAAAAAAAAAAAGGCCCACGAGTGGTCAGAGTAGCTCCCAAGGAGCTGTATGGAGACATTGTAAAGAAAGTGACTCAGTATGTGAAACGGGTGAGAAGAGGCTTATAACATATTAGTAGCTTTGTAAGACGTGTGTGGCTTAAGTATTAGCAGAAGAGCAGGGAAATCCCTTTCAACAGATAATTAATTCATTTAATTGCTTCTCCATATCAAGAAAACTGATGTAAAATTCTGGTCAATTTGAAACATGTAGCAATATAAACAAAAATTTCTCATAAGTCAAAGATACATTATTTCTAAAGCAAAAAATTTTCATGTCCATTAAAAACAAAGTCCACTGTATTTTTGGAACAGCACAAGTCCAAAGGCCAAATTCTTCCTTTTGGGGTTAAGGAAAATCACATTTTAAAAAAAAATTATTCAGAAAAAGAATTAAAAAAGAAAAACCAAAAAAAATCCCAATTATTCACATAACTTTAAACAGAAAGAATGATTTTCAAATGTGTCAGCAGCAGAAGATAAGAGATCTGAACTCAAAGCAATAAGCAGGAGTGGGGACATGGAATTAGTGTGAAATAGAGCTAGCTTGTTCATAATTCACATAATCTCATTAGAAAGTCATATTCCCTTACCAAAACTTGGTTCTCATCAGGTTAGAATCTGTGAAATTTGGTGGTCTCCCCAGTACATATAGCTCATAAAGATCAAATCATTTAATACAGACATGAAAGCCTGTAATTCAGATGTAAATATTATTTATGCTAAATTATTCAAATTATTATGCTCAAAAAGATATTATAATTACAGTGTCTAGGTGATGGAACAAGAAATTCAAAAATACTTCTGCAGCATGTATGAACACATGCTGTTTTTTCATGTACAGGACAGATGGGAAATGTTTATATAATTTACATTCCTTTTAGTTTTAAAATCACTCTCACATCTTGGCAAGACCAGTCTTCAAAACCTTGTGTAATGGTGGGAAAAGCACTGTGTAATGGTGAAAGAAATACTGGTTTGACATCCCTGTTAGAGGACTAATTCTGTAACAACCTTGAGTCCAATCCTGACAAGTGAACAAGTACTAATGAGTATTATTTTCCTAGTAAGGTACAATTAGAAGAGCCAAAAGAAGCATCTTAAAATAACAAACATTCACTAGAAATACATAAATGGAGACAATAAACAATGTAAAAGGAGGAATAATACCTTTCATTGTTACAAGGCTACATCTAACCTCTCAAAAAATTCTATGGGAGTACACACAAAAGCTTCTGCTTCTAGGAAAACTGCATTTTGGTTTGCAGTAATTATAGTAGTAGTATCTCCACAGTCCAAAGCTTTCTCAGATGGCTCTATGTATTGACAGCACTGAGCTTACCTATTTGAGTAAGCCTCTAAAACTCCCAACTCTTCCAAGTAATTTCTAAAATACCACCACTCCTAGAAAAGGTTACTTACAAACATGACAGAGAGAATACTTGGATACCCTATTAAAAAGCTGCTGTGTCTGACAGCTGTCATGGAAAGAGAGGGTCAGAAAGGTCAGTACTTACTTGGTGTTAGAAATGCTCACAGAAACATTTTACTTGACATATTATGTCTTCAAAACCCTAGATGATTTAGTTTGTGCACCCTTCATGTGCAAAAACAGATAGGTATGCCCAGGGTACATGTTTCCAAGAACTGACTAGAACACTATAATGAGCAACAGAAGCAGAAGTATAATGGAAAATTAACATGTTCTTTAGGAACATGGAAATTAGTGGGGCTTTACACAGAAATAATTATAATACTGCTCTTTTTTACACATCAGCTTTTCATTATTAAATATTAAAGTAGAGGCAAATAGCTCAGAGAACATAAAAAATCAACATGGCCTGACAAAGGGGGGATCCACTGAAGGAACAAGGAGCCTATGCCTTCTCTTGCTGCAACCCAGACAGTCCAATAACAGAGCTGTGGTAACTGTATGTCATGAGGACTTAGGGTAGATTCACAAAAGCTACCTTTGGCATAATGAGCATTATTATCCATAATGAAAGGGAAGAAGAAGGTTCTTCCTTCAGACAAACAGGAGCAGGAAGAGAAACTTAATATAGTTCTTGGTGGACAAAAAGCTGTCAAGGAACCAGCAGTGTGCCCTTGTGGCCAAGAAGGTCAATGGCATCCTGAGGTACAGTAGGAAGAGCATTGCCAGTAGGTTGAGGGAGGTGATGTTGTCCCTCAACTTAGCCCTTGTATGGCCACATCTGAAGTGCTGTGTCCAATCCTGGGCTCCTTGGTACCAGAGACATAAGGATCCTGAAGTGGGTCCAGTAGCAGGCAACAAAGATGATTAAGGGACTGGAGCATCTCTTACAACAATAGGGTGAAAGAGCTGGGTCTGTTCAGAGTTGAGAAGAGATGACTGAGAGGGGACCTTGTTAATGTAATAAGCATCTCAGGGGAGGGTGTCAAGAGAATGAAACAAAGCTCTTCTTGGTGATGCCAAGCAATAGGAAAAAAGGCAACAGGCACAAATTAATGCACAGGAAGTTCCCCTTGAATATGAGGAGTGTTGCTGACCATGCACTGCAATAATTTGCCCAGAGGGGTTGGGAAGTCTTCCTCACTGAAAATATTCAAGAACTGTCTGGATGCAATTCTGTCTAATGTGCTCTAGGATAACCATGCTTAAGCAGAGAGGTTGGACCAGATGACCTACCGTGGTTCTTTCCAGCCTTACCAATTCTGTGATTCTGTTGCTCTTCAAAGCATTATCTATAAGAACTCCTGTCTCTCCTCCTGCTGATTTTAGTTGGAGACCTGGAAGTCTTGCCTTTCTTTCACAGTTTACTAAACACTTATTACTGGTTTCAAACTTTTGTTTCATCTCAGGCTAAATTTTGTTGCAGTTTTTAAGAGAATCACAGAGAACTTTTCTATAACCACACTTTGAACATAGAGGCAAGCAAAGATCAAAATATGATCAGCAGCTTTTTCTGTCAGAAATCCCTTTAATCAGAAAACTCCACAAACATGAGGCTGAGAGTCGAACATTCCCTCAGGCAAGACCTAGGATCCACTGACAGAGATTGTATTTCAGAGATTGCATCCCACAATTACTGGGAAAAAACACAATAATGTTTCCATTTTCCTCTTTATGCACCTCAGAGTCATTGAAATTGGAATCCTCTCCTCTAATACTGACAGCAGTACTAAAGGAGGATCCCTTAGATCCTCTTCCTTCTCCATAAAGCTAGGTGGTATTCAAAGGGAGACAAGGAAGAAAGCAACTCAGAAGGAGAAAAAATGTGAGTATTGCTCAGAAAAATGCCAGCCTGTCTCAGGAAGGCACTGTTTTTCTAGTTCCTGTACATCAAACCCCAACTCCCTCTGTGTGTGTTTTCATGCTACAGCAGATCTACCTGAACTACCTTTAAACTTGGGTACTAGGCAAGTCTAGCTTCAATGATATATTTCTCCCAAAACAGGCTATAAATTCACTCAAGAGGTAGGAGAAATTAATCCATTCTGAATGAGCATAGGCATGGCTAAACAGAAGACATCAAGAGCATGGTGTTGGTGGTAATGCTATTCAAGATTATTATCAGTGATTTGGATTTTTAGATGCAACCATCCTTTCTGAAATTGTGGATGACATCACATTTGGGGGAGTAGGAGATACAGCCATGAGTTTGGAATGCATGGCTTACAAATGTCCCTTTCTATCAAAATTTGTCTATGAGTCTGAGATACATTGACCAACACAGTGACAGGAGCTTCCACTTCTAGTTGTGGCAGCCACCATCAACATAGCTGCTATTTCCTGTCAAAATGAAAGTTGTCTGGACAAACTGACTCTTGTTTGCAATGTTGCTATTCCATTTCACATAAGCAAGCTAATTGCATGCTCTGAACATGTGGAAAACACTAGTTCTGTGCCTAATGACACTGGGATAATTGGCTGGCATATGGCACCATAAAGACAGATCCCAGCAGCATCAGAGTGCTATTTGATACCTTGCAGAATTGTGTGTTGGCATAAAAGGTGACTGCTTTCAGAATACCATTTGTCTAAATAGCAAGTCTTAGGACTCTTCTAAGCATGAAATGTTCACAGCTGCACAACATTTATTCATATTATTCTTTAATCTTTCACAGCCTCTATGAATTATTTGGTGTTACAAATGACAATGTAAATATTGGCTTTCACATTTATATTTTATATATTATTATTAATCCTAACTATTTAGATATAGCACAGTTTATAATCCCTTTTAACAACTTTTTGGTATAGTATAATCTGTCAGCTTTTGTATGTATCATATAATTTATATAAATAATAATGTGAAAAATATAGCTTAGGCCTTTGCTTAATATTAAAATAGAGACTATGTAATATTAAATGCTTTCATTTTTGTAACTAACTAACAATAGGAAAACAGCTAATGCTCATCAAAAATATTTGTAAAATTAGCTAGAACGTCTGTATGATAAGATAACATTTAAAAGAACCAGGCAAATAACATCAAAAGCACAAGGAAGAATCTGCCGCTGACCCTTCGGCTATCAGTAAGTGCCAAATCACAGAACAGGGGGCCTCATGAGGAAATAAAATACAAGACTCTCAAAATCACATCTGCATTGTGGCATGTAGTCTAAGAAGTTGGGGTCAAGGCTCAAACTAAGATAAAGATTCTCTAAACATATAAACTTAAAGGAATATTTGAATATCTATAACATTCATTTGACCAATGCAATGAGAGAGTATATAAGAAGAGTTATTACATATAATGGTGTGTTTTTTTGGCCAACTGACAAAACACCCCATTGCTAGATTTTGTCCCTTTTATCCCTTAATAAACTTTTAAAATTTTACAGAGTGAGTTTTGTTTATCAGATTTAGTAGGGACAATTAAAAAGAGGTCAGCAACACAGCCTATAAAGGTGGAGAAATGGACCTGTAATCGTAACACTATTTATGTTATGAGAAAGGACGACTCATAAAATGTAACAAATTTTACTCAGCAAAAGTGTTTTTGATCTTTTGATGTTAAAAGCTGTAGTGAATTGTCCAAGAGCATATTTATTACTCAGAAAATAATAAGAAATAAATTCAAGAATCATTCACTGTAACAAAATATACTAAGAGACTAGTATAAAATCATTTAGTCTGATTAGAGCATGGAAGAATACATAGTGTATAAACACAGCTTAAGTTATTTCCCCAACAGTAGCTAGTTCTATTATCTGTGGTAAAGGCACCCAAACAACAGCCAACTACCACATGTGCTTGGCAGAATACTGGAGACAGGGGTTGAAGATGCACAAACACGTACGTCAACCTTTTACGTAAACAGCAGGCAACAAAAAGACCATCACAACAGTGCAACTTTTCACTAGCCTGTTCAGCAGGGGCTCAGCACAACTAGCTCCGCAACTGCTCTTTCTCTCTTTTTCTCTTTTTCTCTTTTTCTCTTTCTCTCTTTCTCTTTCTCTTTCTCTTTCTCTTTCTCTTTCTCTTTCTCTTTCTCTTTTCTCTTTCTCTTTCTCTTTCTCTTTCTCTTTCTCTTTATCTTTATCTTTATCTTTCTCTTTCTTTCTCTTTGGAGGAGGTCAGCGCTGCTGCCTGGGGAAGGAAATCTGCTGCTGCCACCAGAGCCCAGCCCAGAGCTGATTCTTGTGCCATGGCGTGAGCCTCTGCTTGTGAGAGCAGCCACTGAACTGGGACCTTATTAACATCTACCCCACTGAAAAAAATGAACCTATCACCATCTGCTTGAGTGCCCAGGATCCTGAGCTCTCATCTTCCTGCCCTGCACCAGAGGAGAAAATACACGCAGCCGAGAAAGCTATCACTGGGTTTATGGTTCTGTTTGTTGTTAATGCTGTAGTTGTTGTTGTTTGTTTGCTTTATTATGCATACTAGTAAAGAACTGTTATTCCAATTCTCATATATTTGCCTGAGAGCCCCTTAATTTCAAAATTATAATAATTCAGAGGGAAGGGGGTTACAATTTCCATTCCAAGGGAGGCTCCTGCCTTCCTTAGCAGACACCTGTCTTTCAAACTAAGACACCATATCTGTTCACACTTTACACCATCCACCTATTGGCACATGCATATCCAATAATTTTGAAGTCTATGACTGAAGACATTTCCTTGCAGAAGAAACTGCAGAGAAATTTTTGGAACTGATACTTTTCTTTATTTGTAGATATTTTTTTATGGCTCTCATGAGATTTTTTTGGTCACTGAACTTAAATGATTACATGTTTTAAGGGGGAAATCTAGAGGGAATACTTTTGTGTCTTGGGTTGCAGTGCAAGATGTGACCAAAAGCATGTATTCTGTTGAAACCAAGGTGGGGGGTGAGAGTGTGATGGTCCTCTGTTAATGGGGCAGCTGTTAAGAACCAGGTGGGGCAGTTTTCTTTGTCTTTTCCATTACTCATCCTCTGTCCAGAGAGATATCTTCTGCTAATGGGCCATTGAGACTCATTTCATGACTGATAAATTTACATCATCCCATTGGGAGATGCTCCGCCCAGGGGGAGGAACATTCCTACCTGGATAAAAATCTAGGATTTGGAACACCAAAGTCAGCCTTTTCTCTACTGTATTCCCAGAGGAAGACCAGGCCCATCTACACCAATACTTGACCTTCAGAGGAAATCTACCCCTTTTTATAGGATCATTGCTTCAAGAGAACCACATCTGCCACTCCAGGAAGACTTCAGCCACCATTTAATCAGACTCCTAGCAACACTCTGACCCACAGGGTGTGAGGTTGTATTCTGACTCTGCCAGTGGGGTTTGATTTTTGTATTACTGCTTTTTTATTTTAATTCTCCTAATAAAGAACTCCTATTCCTATCCCCATATCATTGCCTGAGAGCCTCTTAATTTCAAAATTATAATAATTTGGAGGGAGGGGTTTACATTCTCCATTCCAAGGGAGGCTCCTGCCTTCCTTTGCAGACACCTGTCGATCAAACTGAGACATTCTGTCAGCCAGAATGCTTGACTTTTACCTTAGCTGAAAATGTATAGTGATACAGCTTTGATTAATATTTATTATATTTGATGTTTATTACACTAGCATATTTTTTATATCCATGAAATAAATCAGAAACACCTTCCCATGACTCAATATTTGCCAACTGAAATGGATGACTAGAATAAAAGCACAACAGTAAAATAAGAAATTAATGGCATAAGGTAGAAAAGAGAATCTACACAGGCAACTATGAATTCAAAATTTTGCCACCACAGCTACAGTGTAAATCAGTAACCATTTGACTAGCTTAATAACATTTTTTCAATTTACTTGATTAAAACTATTCGGTGTGAATCATTATTTATTGGGTGAAAAAAAGGCAGCACTCAGATCTGGATCCTGGCTTGGTTTTTGAGTTAGAGATGTGGCCAGGAGTGTGTCTTGCCAGAATATTCTAATTTAGCCACTAAATAAAAACTCTGGGAAAGACAACTCCTTCCAATATTTCAAGTCTCCTGGTGGTATGCAGCAATTCCTGATAGTATCTGATTCCCTTTTCCTAGCAATCAGCTGTGGTGGTGTGGTTTTCTTTATTTTGGGGTTTGTATTGTAACTTCTCAAATGGATTGTTCCTGGTTTCCCCTTGTTAGTTGGTTTGGTCCAAGCTTTCTCCTCCCTTTCCAGTTGTCCATCTTACCCCAACTCTGTCCCTGAATCCAGATTCTTTTCCCTCCTCATGTTAAATTGTCAATCCCACGTTGTATCAACACTTTATTCTCGAATGTTCCCTGTCAGTCCCCTAATCCTTGATGCCCTGTTGATTCATGTGACCTGTTCTCCTCCCATATAGTCCCTCATTGGTTACTGTATTGGTTATTGGGTACTGCCTTGTACCCCTCCCCTCCTTTTACCCTATTGGTTGAAGAATTGTACCCACCCTTTGTACCTCCCCAGTTTAAACGTTTGTGCATGATGTGGTTCTTTGGCTCTCATTCCTGAACCTCTCATGGAATAAACCTCCCTGGGAAGCACATGAGAGACCCCTCCCTGTTCTTTACCCTGAACCTTGACACAAGATATCTGGAGCCATAGAGCAAAAGTCTTACAGCTAACTGCACCCCAGATTGCATGACTTTTTAGGGGCAGCCCACTCATGGCCTGGTGCCTGGAGCTGGCTGGGTAATGTCCAGCACTGCATCAATCAGCAGCACTTTTTTCTGCAATGTTTTTCACTCTCAAAACCAAAAGTCTAAAACCTGTTTCCATCAAAAAGCTGGAATAAGGCAGTGCCTAATGCATGATTAGTATAATGCAAAACATCTGCAATTGAATTCTCAGTCAATGTAAAATAGCTAAACTCCACTGAAGTTTACTGAGATACACTGTCAATTTATAGAAGCAAAGGATCTGGAAAAATTCACTGATTTCTTTTTGACTGACTGAAGCTAGTCACTCAGCTCTGTGAGCTACCTTCAAATATTTTAACTAACATTTTTCTAAGTGTGGATGGGCGAGGAAACTGTGTAAATTATGGGTTGTCAGTTGGTTTCTGCCAACTTAAATTATGTTCAGTTCAGAAAGAACACTTGTTTTGAGGTTTTCTAACAGCCCTTCATAAACCTTAGATAATAACCATTCATTTTTTCATTCCTGAGTCTTCTTCAAGATACAATCTGTGCTGCATGCTGTATCTCAGGACTAAATACCTAAAATCATGACTGCATAGGAATGCCAAGTGACATACCATTTTTCTCCTGTTGTTGCCCAGGTAAACCACATCTTCCAAATGGACATAAGAAAAAATATTTCATATTTAGCTTCTAGCCACTCTGCAATTAAGATTCAGGAGATGTGAAAATGTGCTATGGTTACATATATAAACCATGAATTGTGTATTCATATTCACTTCTGCATACTATTGTTATGCAAGTGAACTACTCACTAATCCTTCAGGACAAAAATAAAAGAGAATTCAGGTGTACCTCCACATACACCTGTCACAGTCCTAACAATGCATATTCAGGTTAAGTGCAGTTTAACTACTAAATGCAGAACAGAATCCCCAATTTAAATGCTGCCCCTGATGCTGGGTATAATTAACAATTTTAAGCTCCTCTGTATTTAGGAGTGCTGAGTGGTCCTAGCAGGGAAAATACTTGACCTTTCTTCTTCTACTAGGGAAGGAACTAAGAGACACATTTCCAAATGTGTGTCCACATTACTGAATAAAGGAAAAACCTACACACCAGCTTGCAAGTGAGTGCAAATTTCCTTCACTAATTAAAGCAGCAACATTAGCACTGTTAAGTCAGAGCACCAGATTAATTTTAGAAATGCTCTGTGTAACAGCCTGCAGCAACAAGGAAGATAACAGCCACAGTTACTACAGCACTCCTTCTGGACAGGGCTCTTAAAAATATGTGATGACCATTTGTAGCTATTCTTATCTATACTTTCCTTTCTGTTCACCTCCAAACCTGATGACTAGGGTGTTTGGATCAGTTTAAACAATGAGGGAAGCTTCAATCTGAAGCTATGGGAGAACCCTTTATGAGTCAGGCAGAATCTGTTACCCAGGGTTCTCCACTTCTGTCAATTAAAAATGGTTACTGGAAAGTTCCACATTCTCTGTACTCCCGTTGGATAGTTTATACCACTCTAACTGTAATATTTCAAATCACCCATTCCTATTTGATCCATTGTTCAAACCCTGCCTTATCCCCTCCTCTCCCTGGAATTTATATATACCCCTGCAGACCCCAAACCCTGGGCTTTATCTGGTTCATTCTTATACAGTGTTCGCAGTTTAGTTTGTTGTTTTATTATTGCATTAAACTTGTTTTTCAGGACAACCGGATCAAGTGGTCTCTCTCATCAAAGTTGTCACACTTGGTTCCTAGGGAACATACATAAGACTTTTTAAAGTTTTTTAATTTATGGGGTTTTTTAAGCTCTGCTTAGGACAAGTATGTTCAACATTTATGGCATACAAGGTTTTAAAAGCCTGAATTTTTAATAATGCTGCAAGAGGAAAGAGGAGAAAATCTGGTTTTGTGGGAAGAGTCTGCATTGTAAAATCATCAGGAAATGAACAGTATGCATTGACAGACATTATCACAGTTTTGGCACTGCATATCCCTGATTTTAGTTGGGACCCCCAGGCACTGTTAAGCTGAAAACAACAAAGAGCAACTCTAGCAATAGTGAAAACTGATTCCAACCTCTAATTTCTTGGCTATCAACTCAAAAGAACAATTGACTTAAATTTTTTCTTTTGAGGTTTTATTCTTGTTTGGTTTGAATGGTTTGTTTCTTAATTTTCAAAGCATTTTTTACTAAAATATATTTAGCCCAAAATCCATTTTTAAATTGAAAAATAGATAAACCCACAAAACTTAGATAGCCCTACCCTTACCCTATTATTAATAACTAATGATGCTAAATGTAGAAGACTGAAATCTCAACAGAAGTTGTAGGATTAAAAGACAGGTTTATTAGTGACCTTTAAGATAATTTGGAAGTAATTCTTTAATTGTGCACTCTTCACATGAGCTGTAAAATCTATGGATATGATGTCATCAATAGCTTTGGTCTGTCCTTGCACTTTTGTATACCAGCTATAGGCAATAGCTTAAACACTTGCCCATTGATGGGAAGATAATAATTTTTAAATGCAAACTTTGCCTTTCTATTACTCTGTTTAAAATAAAATTCTTTGTGAAGAGTAAACAAAATAAGCAAAAAACTTTTTTAAAGTAGAGTAGTTAGCTTCTGCAATATAGAAGGTCTATTTCCAATGTAAATAGTTGTTTCCATGTTCAGTTGCTGCTTGGTCAAGCACCTGAAAAGACAAAAAGTCACATGCAGGATAGCAGCACTAGAGATTCCCTACAAATATGAAAAAAAAAAAAATGTTGTGTGGATCTGTGTAATATTAGTTCACAAAGATTCTAATTGCCAAGCAAGGTGGCTCTTTTGATATCTATTCTAAGCATCACCTTTTATCTCCTAAACATATAAGAACTATTTTGCTTCATAAGACGTGAAATTTCCCTTTACAACTCATTATAAACTATACTCGTTGGTATAAAAGATGTCCTCACTCACACAGTTTGTTTTTGCATTGCACCAGAATTGACTTTCTCTAATTGTCACAAATTAAAACAAGAACTTCTGTCCTAATATAGGTCAATGTCTGAATCTATCCAAAATCTCTAGAAAGATATCCACATCTATAAAACTCTCGTAACCAATATTCATGCCATAAACCATTCTTATTATGCCTGTAGATTTCATCTACAGTTAAGTTGCAAAACTCTGAATAAGAATGAAGTATGGTGCATCTCCAAATTTCACCTCACTGAGTATTAACATGAAACTGCAACGTATGTATACATGACAGGCTCACTGAGTAGCCTGAAAACTGTATACATGCAACCATTTCTATTACCCTCTCCCATCCTTGCCCTTTTTCTGAGCCAGTCATGTCAGTGCCTTGTCCAGCTGTGGAAGTGATAGACAAGCTGGACAGGCTTTAGAAGGTAATTTTTAAACACCTTTAGCACAACAGAACATAAATTGAATGTTGAGCATAGATGCTACAGGCAACCCTAAAATGGGTCACATGCAAATTTTGTAGAACTGACTTGAGCAGAAAGCTTATTTATTTGTTTTTCCCTTTTTCTCCTCAACATGCTCATAATTTCTGCCCACAAAATCCATGAAAGTTTTTAAAAAAAATCATCTTGTCTAGTACACTTATGAAAACTTATATTTTAACCCATTTTTTCTTTTCAAACATCTAAAAGTCTTAAAATTTCAGGGTTTGAGAAGAAAAACCCAAACTTAGTTGACAAGTTCTATAGAGAGGATTAGTAAAAATAGCACATACACATCTATGCTCCACTACACAGCTCCAAATAGGTCATTCTCTACAAGCGAACACTAAGATTATTTATCAACAACTCTCCTCCAATTTTGAGGAGAAGACAAGAGTGGAAGAAGTTCATTTCATAGGTGACAGATGAGTTTTTCCTGGATCCTAAGCCTTTATCCAATCTTTTCAAACATGCACAGATTTTTCCCTAGACAGCTTAATTTGGAGGGATTCCCTACAATGTGTGGGCAATCATGGGAAAAAAAGTGTCCTGAGATAAAGAATCCAAATCCCTCAGAGAGAGCTGAAATGTTTTCAAAGACCAGTCCTTCAGCTGTCCATCTGTTATCAGACACTGTATGTCTAACTTGATGGCAAAACCATGAGCAATAAAAGACATGACAGACTCAAACAGGTCACAAGGAGTGACATTCTAAACACAAGAATGTGAGCCAAATAGATTAATCAGCAGCTCCAAGCCCTGCTGCTCTTCCTACAAATTATTTCTATGCCAAAAGGAAGTGGTCTACCCCTCTACTACCTGATTATTCTGGATTGTGGAAGTATTGTTTTTGCAGCTGGAATAGATGGATGAAGAGGTAAGAGTAGAGAAATGTACTTGACAGCAGACTTGTTTTTCTAAAGGATTCTTAATTTTCTGTAACCCTTTGGTCCATTAAAATATACCAGCTCTCACTCCAGACTCTACTCGTTACTGCACAGAACATTAATATTGCAGTTACGTATGGCATTTTGTCCAGATCAGTACAACGAAATATCACTAAAATACTTGTCTTCTATTTTAGCAGTCACCTTTCTCCAACACATTGAGACTTTTAGGAAGGTAAATACTTCATTTGATAAATCCCAAAGCAGAAAATTGCTAGATTATCTGCATACCTATCAACCTTTCACTGTGCAAAATTCTCCTTCATAATCCTGCTTTCAAAGTTGATGCAATTTGATTAAAGCATCTAATGACAGTTCATACCAAAAAGAGGTTAAATAACTATTCCCTTTATCTTCCCAAATACCATGCTGTGACATAATTTGGATTAGAGGCAATGAGCACCTACCAAAATTACACATCAAAATCCTAAACAGAAAACAATGCATGTAAAAGGCAAGAGCCAAGTTCTGCCATTCTGTTGTGTTTGCAAAATGCCCCACTCTGCATGAAGCCCCTTTATGCAGAGATAGGAATACACAAGTATTAAGGCGGCAGGGAGCATGAATGAGACAAACTTAGTCTCAGTCAAAGCCACAGCGTATTAGAAACATTAAAAATTATTTCCATGGTCATTTTCTGGAGTTACTATCTTTGAAATTTTCAAGTACTTTGTAAAACAATCCATCAAGCCTAAATGACTGAATTCATCTAAAACATCCAGAAATCTAATACCCATGAGAAAAATGAATTAAACATTCAAACCCATCACTTTTCCTTTTCATCTTGCCTAAAACCTCTTCTTCCCTTGGCCCCAGTTTGCTGTCTTTTCATTTCATTCTTCTGCCAGTCAGCATTGGATAATGAGATACATGAGATATTCAACCCTCAGACTGCTTCTTTCTTTCAAAATGGTTTTAATTAAAATGTTTACAGGCTCTAAAATTAAATCAAAATAGTGTAGGATTATTTGTGATTTTCAACTGGATGCCAACCTTTTTTCTCATCAATTATTTCCCCTTTCTCCAACTTAAAAAGAACCCAAACCCATAACATTTTTTAGATCAATCTGGAGAAATAAATTTCCCTTTGGAATTCACTCACATGTTCTTTAAAAATCACTCAGCTAAATCAAATTCATATCTCAATGACAACAAATTATTACATGCACAGTTACTGTTACTGAGAAGGAGTAACTTTTCTCTAATAATCCTGTTTGCTGAAAAGGAAAAAAATAATACAAAAAATTAGTCTAACTCTGACAGACTTGTTTTAAAAAAGAAAAGAATATACTCCACCATCACCTAAAAGTTTTTAACAAACTGTATGATTTCAATCTCACACTGTGGTTTTATATGCTATAATGTAAAACTAATGTCCATTCACTGTAATCTTGCTGTTTCTCATTAATTTCTGAACTATTTTGGCTATCTTAGAGCACTTTCAGACACAGAAATATCTACTCTGATTTCTCTCATCTTGAAATAAAATCTTCTCAGTTTTTTGGGGGGGCAGACAGTTTTGTGGGTTTTTGTTTGGATTTTGGGGGGCTTTTGGGTTTGATGGTGGTTGCTTTTGTTATGTGGTTTTATTTTGGTTTGGATTGTTTTGTTTGGTTGGGGGTTTTGGGGGGTTTTACCACCAGGTAGTAGAATCTTCTTCCAGCTGCTTTACTGTATATTTACAGTTAGTACAAAATTCTATATTCACAGGGCAGGAAGCCCATTTTTTCAATCTTTTAAATATTATGTCACATCATCCACTTGCTTTCTGACTATCTTTGAACACTAAGTAAAGTTCATCCTACCACAAATTCTGTTTGCAATGAGCATCCCCATGCAAAAATGGACAAAAGACAAGGTACAAATTAAGAGTTCTTTAACATATGAACTACTTGCAAGACATATACTCTTGCAAGATATATACAGCCCTAGTGCTAATAAAAAAAAAAGAATATTTTTTCCTGTTTATTTGTATCAGTATGTGGCAAAAGCCTGGCCAGGCACTGCTTCAGTGTATCCTTGACAGTGATAGGACAAGGGAAAAGTTTTAAACTAAAAGAGAGAGATTAGAGGTTAGGAGTAAACTCTTTACTATGAGAGTGGTGAGATACTGGAACAGGTTGCCCAAAGAAGCTGTGGATTCTCCTCTGTGAAAGTGTTCAAGGCCAGGTTGAACAGGTCTTTGAACGACCCATTCTAATGGATGGTGTCCCCCACCATGGCAGAGGGGTAGATGATCTTTAAGGTCCCTTCAAACTCAAGCCACTCTATGATCTTATTATGTGACTCTATTATGTGTGACTCGGTGTCTGGGAAAGCCTAGAGCCAATAACAAAAAGGAATTTGCTACCTAGTGATGTGAAAGAGTCCTCACAAAATTGATTCCATTATTTCTGCCAGTACAAATGGATATGTAGGTAGGTTTTATGTTTATTGCTTACATTATATGCCAGTTATTGGCACTGCACTATAGAAGAAATTACACTATGTACTATTCATACACTATGTACATATACACTATGTAATATTCATAGTCTGTATTTCAGACTGATACATACTTGACGCAACAATTTTTGTACCAGAACTAAAAAACCTCAGTGGCGAAATGGCAACCTAATGAAGGTACTTGAACTTGATTTTCTTGCATGTCAACTGAGTAACTTAAACACACAGCCAGTATCCTTCAACTTATCTTCCCTCTTTCCTTTCACAGGGCTGTCCCAAATGAGATTTTTTTCCCACTGAGAGAAGGTCCTTTTAAACCAATATGATAATATTAAGGGAATTATTCATTTACTCCAATGTAGTCAAAAGTAATAAACTTGAAACACTCTGCAGATGAAGCGGGAGAAGAAGTTTGAAAACAACACTGTGCTGTGTTTCAGTTGCTGTGAGTGAGTTCAGAATCATGGCAGAGTACTGAAAGATGACAAACATGAATGAACCCATGCCACAGACTTACTGCAAAGGCCAAGGTATTAATTACACTATTTGCAAGAATCCAGGAGCAGGTAAGGTTCTATGCTATCCTAGAATGGTATGCACCTGAAGCTCAAAAAAATGCCATAAATCTCCTGCAGTATAAATATATAGAAGCAATACAGGGATAGAGATTTTAAAGAGCATGGCCAGTCCATCTTATCTCCTTGATCTGTTAACTTTTGGAGGAAGATCTATAAGACATCAGATCCACTATATCCTGCTAAAAGCAGATGATGAAAATTGCTTCACACTGCAATATCTATTCACTTTTATAACAGCACAGGAGCAACCACAGTTAAACAACATCAAGGTAGATAAACAGCAGCAAAAATTGTAATGGGCTAGAGCTGAAAGTCCCAATTCATCAAGCCAAAGGCTATAAGAGACTTAATTGCTCAATGCAGTGCAAGAGTCAATGTCTCATATATGGAATATGGAACTAACCTGCCATGCACTCTTCCTGTTTGTATTTATTACCTTGAAATACCGTATTCATAAAACTACATCACCTCTTTACTACTTGCCAGTGTGTGGAAGGTAACTTCCCGTCGCAGCTAATTGAGCCTACCGGAGGTGGGACCCCACTAGACCTTCTGTTTACAATCAGACAAGGTCTGGTGGGAGATGTGTTTGAAAGTTGTCTTGGGCAGAGACATTTATAAAATGATAGAGTTTTTAATACTTGGTGATGTAAGGAGGGGCATCAACAAAACCTGGACTTCCAGAGGGTGGACTTTGACCTGTTCAGTATACTGGTTCAGAAAGTCCCCTGGGAAGCAACCGTTAAAAACAAGAGGTCTCAGGGAGGCTGGACATACTTTAAGAAAGAAATCTTCAAGGTGAAACAGCAGGCCTTCCCTAGGTGCCAAAAGGTGAGTCAGCTGGGAATAAGACTAGCTTGGCTGAGCAGAGACCTTTTATGGAAACTCAGGGTAAGAAAGACGGTGTATCATCTTTGGTAAAAGGGGCAGGCAGCCCAGGAAGTGTTTAAGGATGTCATTAGGTGATGCAAAAAGAAAATTATTCAATTAGATCTCCATCTGGCCACTTCTGTAAATGATAATAAAATGTGGTTTTATAAATACATTAATGGCAAAAGGAGGAGTAAGGAAAACCTCTGTTCTTTGTTTTATGCAGTTGTAGTCACCAAAGACAAGGAAAGATGAGGTACTTAACACCTTCTTTGCCTCGGTCTTCAACAGTAAGGCTGGTTACCTTCAGGACAACTGGGCTCCTAAGCTGGTAGACCTAGACAGTGAACAGAACTGATCCCATGTATTCCAGGAGGAAGCAGTTAGTGACCTGCTGAGCCACTTCACTGCTCACAAGTCTGTGGGACCAGATGGGATTCATCCTAGGGTGATGAGGGAGCTGTCAGAAGAGCTCACTAAGCTGCTCTTCATCATCATTATCATCAGTCCTGGCTACCCAGGGAGGTCTCAGATGACTGGAATTTTATCAAGTGTGATACCCATCTACAAGAAGGGCCAAAAGGAGGATGCAGGAAACTACAGGCCTGTTAGCCTGACCTCGGTGTCTGGCGCAGTTATGGAACTGATCATTTCAGTATGATCACACAGAACCTACAGGACAGCCTGGGGATCAGACACAGCCAGCATGGATTTAGGAGAGGCCAGTCCAGTTGGTGGCCAGTCACTAGTGGTGTCCTCCAGAAACAGGAGTTGGGTCCACTTCTGTTTAATAATTAATGTTCTAAATGAGGGAATTGAGGCTACAATTAGCAAATTCACAAATGACACCAATCTGGGTCAGAATGTCAATCTGCTGGAAGGTAGGAAGGCTCTGCAGAGGGACTTGAACAGGCTGGATAGATGGGCTGAGATCAACAGCATAAGAGTTCAATAAGACCAAGTGTCAGATCCTACATTTTGGCTACAATAACCCCATGCAAAGTTGAAAAAAAAAGTGGCTGAAAAGCAGCCCAGTGGGAAAGGCCAACAGCAGGCTGAACATGAGCCAGCAGGAAGTCCAAATGATCAAGTAGGCCAATGGCAATCTATCCTGTATCAGGAATAGTGTGGTTAGCACAACTGGGGAAGTGATTCTTCCCTTGTACTTGGCACTGGTGAGGCTTTACCTTGAATCCTGTGTCCAGTTCTAAGTCTCTCAATTTAGGAAGGGCATTTAGGTGCTGGAGAGTGTCCAGAGAGGGACAGTGAAGCTGGTAAAGGGACATATGTGCTATGAAGAGTGGCTGAGGGCGCTGTGGTTATTTAGTCTAGAGAAGAGGCTCAGGAGTGACCTTAGCATTCTCTACAAGTACCTTAAAAGGAAGCTGTAGCCAGGTGAGGGTCAGTCTCTTCAACCAGGCAACCAGCAACTGGACAAGAGGACATAGTCTTAAACTGCACCAGAGGAGGTTTAGGTTGCAAAATTAGGAAGAATTTCTTCACAGAAAGGGTATATTGGAATGGGCTGGAGACATCATCGAGTCCAACCTACAACCGAATACCACCATGTCAACTACATTAAATCTCAGATGTCTTTTCCAACTTAATTGTTACTGTGATTCTATGATCACCTAACACTAGCCACATAAATATTTTTTTACTCTCTTCTCCAAGGTTTTGTCCTTAAGCTCAGTCTACAGTCACTTGTAGAAGAGTCACTGTCCACTAAATCTCCCTTAGCAGACAAACACAATTAAGCAAGATGAATTCCATCCTTAACAAGACCTCTTGGCAAAATCAACTAAGCACTTCAAGCCAAACACTATAGTGAAAACAACTATCCCAAATAATATTAAACAGGCTGTAACTGAACTCATAGCAAGTGTGTGAAAAGAAATACTTCTTGTAATTCCTTTCATTTATTTCTCAGAGTTTTCAGCTGTGACTTGCTGGTTTAAACCTATTTTGCTCAGACTGACAATCCTCTTGAGGGCTGGAAACTGTTAATATTACATATACAGCCTAGAACAGTTTAATGTTGTGCTGGTTTAAAAGTAAACCTGAGGGAGAAATGAACCACACTCAACTATCTCAAGAGAGTTTACAGGGCAGAGTTAAAATTTACTAAAGAGACTACAACAAATACAGTGATACAGAGAAAACTGATTTTAACCCACAAAGGCAGAGTATAACCTGGCACCCTCTTGGTCAGAGTGATTGTCGCAGTCCTGTGAAGTGTTGCTTGTAGTCCTGATGAAGTAATGGTCACAGTTCTGTTGAAGTTCTGGTCCTTCACTGGGTACATCAAGTGGTACCAGAAGTTCCTGAGCCCAAATATTATATATGCTCAGGTTCTGCTCAGTATGTCCCCAAGGGCTGGGAGTTTCACAATGGATGATGTAACACTGTAAGTCATGGGAAACTTTGGAACTCTTTGACAGTCTAAGTCATTGCAGATACCTAGGTATGCTAGTGCCCTTGAATCCCTTATGGCCCATTGCTGGAGACTGAAATATTACAGTTTATGGCTTAAACATCTTTATGAAGACCTTTTGCCTATTACAGCAAAACTGTATAACAAAAGTTACATGGAAGACCACTACATATTGAATGGGCCTCTTGTATATCTTGTATGTCTATAAGTATCTGAAGGGAAGGTGTGAAGAGAGTAGAACCAGGCTCTTCTCAGTGGTGACAAGCCTCAAGAGTAGAAGCAATGGGTAGAAACTGATGCACAGGAAGTTCCACCAGTATATGAGGAAGAACTTTGCTGTGTGGATGACCACACATTGCAGTAGATTGACCAGAGAGGGTGTGGAGTCTCCCTTGCAGAAAATACTGAAAAACCATCTGGACACAATTCTTTGCCATGTATTCTATAATGACCCTGCTTGAGCAGGGAGGTGGGCCAGATGACCCACTATGGTCCCTTTCAATTTAATTCTGCGTTTCTGTGGTGTTGTGACTGTTTATTAGTGCAGAAACTTACAGGAGACTTTGTCACAACAATCTGAAAGCAACCACAGTATTGCCAGGTGAAAGAAAAAATTAATTGCAACTGCAATCTGAAAGCTGAAGTACAACCATTCATGTGGCTTAGCCAGACAAACAAAAGAGCAGCAACAAAGTAATTGCTTTTCAGAACATGAACAGCTCCAACCAAAAGGTGTTCAACTGGCTGCCCAGGAAATCAAACTAATTTCTTCATCCATACATAACAGCATTTTTAGTCCAAATTTTTTTTCCTATCACTCTGTTTGTCATGACCTACTACGAGTTTGGTTCGGGAGCTGTTGTAAAATAGCTTAGTCTCTGCACCTGCACATTCCTTGAGTATTCCCATTGAAAATCAACATTCTGTTGCACTTTGCAGGGCTTAACCAGATGTTCCAAGGCCAATGACTTCTTTCACAAAACCACAAGATGTAAATTACCGGACCATCTCTGTTCAGGGGTGTGGATCACACAATTCTTGCAGTCAGTAGCAGATTAGCATTTCTGTCATCATTAAAAGACAGAAGTGGAGAAGAAGTCTTTAGTCAGTACACTTGAATTTGTGTAAATGTTATTAGATAGCTGAAAAAGCCTCCAGGGAAATTACCAGCTCATATGGAAATCAGTTATAGCAGTATCTGTTTTAATAGTGCAAGGGAAAAAACAGCCTAGAATTTTAAACCAACCTTTGGCAGACAAAGAATCAGAATGGAATATTCTATGATTCCATGTATGGAACTGTTGAAACGTTGTCAGCATCTTTAACTTGTTAAAATTTTACCCTTTTTTTTCATTAAAATTTAAGTGCTATCTGCAGCAAATTTTCCCAGAAAGAACAAGTAAGAATCCAGGAAAAAGCCACTTTCATCCTATCTACTCACTGCTAACATGCCAGATTCTGACAACCAGCCTAACAAGGTAATAGTCTACAAGCCTAGAATGGATCACTGATCAACGAGTCCAAAGAGCACTGTCTACACTGCATAAAGCATTGTCTCTGACAACAAACTTAAGAGAATAGAAAATTTTTCTTCCTTTAAAAAAAGCTTGTATTAAACAAGACAGGGATTAAAATTAACTGAAAACTTTGTTTATGTAAATATTAGTCAAGTCAGGTTCCAAAGTTTGAGACTTAATTACATGCACCACTAAATCTGTATGTGTTGCACAGCAGCTCAGAAATAAGTTACCTGTATATATTAGGAGAAGTAACCTCAGAAACACATAATGATTTTAACTACAGCACTTCTATAATGTTCAGATGATTGTTATATATCCTCTCTGAAGAGATGATTGTAGCTAGGTGAGGGGAAATGTGGATTTAAGTATTCTATGAATCAGAATGATTAGCAATAAGTAGCTATATTGATAAAAGCACTAACATTAAAAAGGTTTTCTGATCAGGCATTGGAGGCCCAGATGTTCAAAATCCTGCTCTCGTGAGAAAACAAAGCACTTCTGTACCTGTCCTAGGTTGAAGTATATTCTATCACCATCTTCATGAACTGTTGAAACCAGGTGAGGCAGTGTTCCCTGCCTCCCCCACTCTGGATTATCTTCTGTTAATGGGCCCATGAGACCTTATCACATGACTCACCATCCCATTGTGAGATGCTCTGCCCAGAGGGAGGAACCAAGCATTCCAGCCTAAATATAAACTGAGACTCTGAACACCAGAGCAGTGCTTACCTACTGGCCTTCCAGAGGACAAGAGCTACTGCTAGATCTTCACTTCATCAGAACCACTCTGCTTGGACTGCTACCACCATAGAGTGTCAAGTTGTATTCTGTTTTTGTCAATGTTCTTGTACTACTGCATTTATTTATTTCTTTTCATTTTTTTTCTATAAAATTATTATTCTAACTTAAGATCTCCCACTCATTTGATTTCAAATTAGTACAGTACCCTAATTATTGCCAAACTCTTTCTGAGGGGTTAAAAAAAAAGTAAAACCACAACACAAAAAATTGACACCAGATCTTTGGAAATGAATGTACCAAATCTTACTTCTGAGATGTTAGGATCAGTTCTAATAATCTAGATGCATCTATAATGTACCCGTTGTACATGTATCCACATACACCCACACAGTCAGGCACACCTTTGAGAATGGTCAAACATATAATCCACAATTAATTTATATTCACTAGAGACATTTTACAAAGTCCTCGTGAAGCATAACATGCAGGTAAGTATATAACAAATGGAAGTTTCTACTTGAGAACCTTCTCAGCAGGAGAACAATTATTCTTCTGCATTATGAAAATCTAACATCATCATCCATTGGAGCATAATAGGAATTCAAACCCTGGAAATGTACACATGAAATTCTGTAATAGCGTCTGCATCTTTTCTAATAAATCAGTAGATGGATGAGATTGCGGAAAGGAGATATACCAGGCAAAAACTACAGTAAATTGCTTCTTACTCTTCTTTGTGGCAGTGCTAACTGAAACATGTATCAAGTATTTTAATGTGTGATTCCTTTTTAAACTAACGCACACACAAAGGAAGCCCAAATACCTGTTTCTAATTAAGGCTTATTTACCATTTTTTGTGTTAACACTTGGAAGCCAGCCTATCAAAATATATTATTAGCCATGCTGCCCTGTGGTTATGGAGATGGCATAGCACTCAGCATGGACCTGACAATGTTTTCAGAAGAGAATCTCAGATGTTTTCACCTTAATGTGAAAGCAGTGATCAATCCTTTAGTTCAGAGAGCTCAAAAAACTTCTTCACCTGTCATCTAATTAAAGTAAATTCCATCCCCAAGTTATCATCTCAAAATAGGCAACACAACAGGGCAAACAAAATGCATTTGTTGGGAGGAAAAAGTACTTGGATAGTCTATTGCCAATGTTTTAAAGAAAACACAGAGTTAAATCAGTAGAAATCAAACCAAAAGACTTTCTGATGTGGAAATGAGGGAAGAGGATTTATAGTCTTCCCTGATTTGATAAGGCTTATTAGTGGTTGGTTATGGTTTAACCCCAGCTCACAACTTATGTACTATACAGATGCTCATTCACTCTCCTCACTCTTTACCTACCCCTTCAGTGGGAGGGGGAGGAGAATTATGACAAAGGCGAAAGTTGTGGATTGAGAGAAGAATGCTTTAATAATTGAAGGAAGATGTAATAATAATAAAATTAAAAGAAGAGAAAGAAATAAAGCAATTGCATCCAAGAGAAATAAGGAATGTCATTGCTCGTCACCAATGGACTGATAGCAAGCCCATTACCAAGCAGTGAGCAGCAGCTCCTGGCTAACTCCTTCCAGTTTATATATTGAGCATAATGTTCTATGGTGTAGAATATCCATTTGGCCAGTTTGCGTTGGCTTCCTTCACAGGTTTTTGTGGACCTCCTCATTGTCAGAGAAGGAAAACTGAAAAGTCCTTGTTCTAAAGGAAGCGCTACTTAGCAACAATTAAAACATCAGTGTGTTATCAATGTTGCTCTTGTACTAACTCAAAAACACAAAACTGTACCAGCTACTAAGAAGAAAATTAATTCTATCCCAGCCAAACCCAAAAGTTCAATGTGTTCAGAAAAAACCCCCAATGGTTCAAGTGTAATTCACACTAAAAGGAACACATTTCTCTTGAGGAAATGTTCTGTTGCCAGGAGATAGCTGATTCTCTCCTAGGGCAAATTATCTCTGCAAAGATGCCTTATCCCTTGCACTTGATAGATCTTTAACAAAATGCCTTAGGATTCACCCTTCATCATTTGCAATGGAGTAACACATTTAAGAAGCGAGAGATTTTGAAGGCTGGAAGCTAATACAAGACTTCAGTTCCATCACCCACCCTCTGAGGATGTCTCCAACTAAAAGCTGGTTCTTCTCATATTAACTGCCAAGATAACGTCAGTCACTAACAATTTTGTTCTTCCTACCTCTTTCCTTCTTACCCTCCACTCCTCCCCAATGTCTGACTGCTAAATCAAAGAGAAAGAGTGAAACAACTAATTATCAATTCAAAGCAAATTTAAGACACAGCTAACACATAGGAGATCTGAATTAGTCATGAAAATTCTTCATCCTAGGGTAATTTAAATGACCACATTTCTGTAATTACCCAGTACTGAAAATTGCCAAGAAGTTGCTATAGTTCATACCCTATAAATGCTTGATGGAAAAAATTCAATGAATTACCTATCCACTTGCAATGAGGAAGAACTTCTTTACTGTGTGGGTGACCATGCACTGCAATAGATTGACCAGAGAGGGTGTGGAGACTCCCTTGCAGAAGGTATTGAAGAACCATTTGGACACAATTCTTTGCCATGTACTCTTATGATGACCCTGCTTGAGCGGGGAGTTTGGGCCAGATGACCCACTGTGGTCCCTTTCAACTTTATTCATTCTGTGATAATGTCCTTACTCAGACAATCAGCTTTGAGTGAGCACTGATTCTTCATTCCAGTAAAGATCTCTTTAGTGTGCCTAAAAGCACAAAAGGATGAGATTAATCACAGCACAGAGTTTTTCTCACAGGAAGTAAATGCCAAAATTTAAAGATTACTTAGAATGAGACTTGCAAGGCAATATTTCAAACGTAATAGTGGATTGTTTTAACCTACAGAGGTGTCAGCATAAGCAACCCTGATGATTACCAACTAAATTTGGGGGGAAAATGAACTTTTTCATTTACTTTGTATGTAACACCATTATATATATAGTTTCATCTCTTGTGCCCCACACTAGCATAAATGCATTTCTCCAAGAACATATTAACTAAATGCTGAAGCAAACTGGAACTAAGAAGCACACACAGATGAGAAAAAATAGAAATGGGGAAAAGGACAGAAAAGATCTCTGCTTATGAGTTTCGTGCTTTACTGTCTGAAGTAGAAAAAAAAAATCCTTCTGAAGATTAGGGAGGTCTTGATATTCTGGCCATGTGATTTGTATCAGATGTCCAACTTTATTAATCGACCTTTTTTGAAGAAACCACATTAGTATTTTGCAGGGCCCATTAGGATGCATTTTTCAGAGCCAAAGTCATATTTCAAAGACCCTTTGGTTACATTTTCTGCTGAGACATAGTACTTCTTTGGCACAAGTACATTTGAAGTAGAATGAGTTATACACATTATAATACTGTTTGGACTTAGTCTTCTTAGCTTCGCTTGCTCAGCCTAAGTAGCTGAAGGTGAAGCTTTAGGCCACAAGCTGTGAAGTTATATCTAGATATGCTTTCAGCTTGGATAGTTAATATTCTGTGTTATTTTTCTAGTAGCTGCTATGGTGCTGTGTCTTGTCTTTAGTATGAGAAGAATATAGATAACATGATGTTTTGGTTGTTTCTAAGTAATGTTTATCCTACCTCTAGGGCTTTTTTAGTTTCCTAAGCTCTGGTGACCAGGTCCACCAAAATCACAAATTGGAAGATAAGGAGACTAGAGCCATCAGGAGAAGATACAACTTGACCAGTCATAAAGAGCTAATGGCCTGCATGCACAGACTCTTGAGAAATAGCTTAATAAGATGTTAGAAGACCCCCAAAACAAAAATCACTATCCGACTGAGAAATGCATTCAAGGCACATGAAGAGCATGAAAGGGGCAGGTGTGTAAGTCATAAGAGCATAATTTTCCATGGATTTCTATGTTCTGGTCCCTCTCTGGAGGCACCCAGCTTGAGCTGACCTGCTGCAGGAAACCTACTGTTGAGTCTGAAGAAGGAGGAAGAACACCTGAGTGTGTGCATGTGCACAAGGTATCAAAAGAGGCAGCTGCAGCTCCATGGAGCTGCCTTCTGTGAAGGGACTCTGGGCCTTGCAGTTTAAATCTGAGGTGGTGTGTGTAACTCCCTGAAGGGTGTGATAATATTTGATTACTGGCTTCTCCTTTAACATTTCCTTTTCTACTTTGTACTTTATGTAAAGCATTAACAGATACTTAGGGGGAAGAAATTCATTCATCCATGATGAACAGATGAAATATCAGGACTCCTTTTTCTTGGCTTTTATCTGAAATTAGGTCACTATAAAAGAAGCATTTGTATCTTAATAGAAAATTAAACTGTACAATTAACCAATAGCCAGCTAAATTAAAAGAGCAACACATGCAATTCTGTGTTACTAATGGAATAAAAATGCATGACTGTGGCCTCTAATGGAGGAAAATTTATGCCATATAAACTAACGTGGATTATTTATCTGACAAATTTTGTGATGATAAATTGGACTTTAGTGAGTCTTTAGAAGTGCCAAATTGCTTGCACTAGCTGAAAACACCCAAGAGGATGAACCTAACCTAGGAGGAGATTGCCAAGGGCTACTTGAAATGCTCCGTTCCCATTTAATGTTCCAGAAGCTGAAGGTGTTGAGTATCTCCTAGAAATATATGACAGCCCACAGCTGGCAGTCTTCAGGACAACATAAGTAAACTATCTACTGTTTACTTACCAAACAGAACTAGACATCAGAATGATAAAATTACTTGAGTTCAGATTAAATATCCCTCTTCTCTGGTATTGTTGTGATTAAACTACATCATATTCAGTAGTTCAGATGCAATTCAGGTTGGGACTAATGAAGTTAGGCTTGTCTAGACAGATGTGAATCTTCCAAGTTTATAAGGAAAATCATACCAATATATTATTGTTACAAAAGCATTCAAGTCAACACAATTAACAGAATGATCAATGTAAAAGTCACTGTCTGTCATTTCTAATTACACTTTTAGGATGACTCAGATTTCACCTCATCTCTTTCTCATTAGATTTTCTTATGTACCTCATTTATTTTCTTACATGTACTTGATTTTCCTTCCTAACAGGTCTGCATTCAGAGGAAGCTCTTTCTTTACACTCACTGCAAGGTACAAAGGACAGCAGTGTTTCTCCTACACAGCTGCTGCTACTATCATGTAATCATTCTTATGTGAAAACACTCCCCAAATAGAAACAAAAAAAAAGATGTAAAAGCAAGTGATAGCTGATTTCAGTTCAGCTGTCAGACAGCCTCAGAGCCCAGTGGTGAAGGAAGCACAAAGATTGTTTTGAAAAAATGTCAAAGGCAAAAAGAAAACCTACAACAGATGAATATGAGAAATGAAGGTGGAAACATGAGCCAAGTCATCAGTTTATGCACATTGCTGGAATTAGCAACTCAACAGAGGTTACTTAAAACCAGACTTTAAGTGAACTGCTGTCCTAACACTTCTTTTTGCTGGATGTTACACTTTTGCACCAGGTATGTGTAATTTTCCATTTGGCACCATACTTAATCACTCAGCAGGTGGAAAATTCAAGACAGAACCTTACTAGCCATCTAGGTTTCCCTAGATGCTGCCAGTTTTTGGTTCCTAGACATAAATATGAGTTAGCCCATTGTGCTACAGAGCCCTCTGGGTCAGAAGTCAGCACCCACTGGGCAAGGTTATCAGCAGTAGCTGCTCAGCAGCTGCCATATGCTGGTCGCTGGAGTGGCCTCTTGGCCTGTGCTGAGCTCACATCATTTCAGACATCAGAAGGTCATGAAAATCCATTTGCAAAATTGCTGCAAGGATGCACACAATCAGGCAGGCAGCTGGCATGTGTAACAGTAAGAGAAAAAACCAGAAAGTTCAAAACCCCACAGGGCACAAAATTTTGCCCTGTAATGCTATGTTTAAACAAACTGACATACTGTATTCTTTGTACATCATCAATACAAGAATGTATTGGACTTGTAGAACATACTTACATCTCTCTTTTGAGACTTATAGAAAGTCTCCCATAGAAAAGAGATGTTGAATACAAACCTCGCTAATGTCACAGTTATGTACACAGAAAAGATACCTAAATAAGACACAGTACTCAATGCAATGCATTGACAATGCAAGCAGTCCAAGGCACTCACAAATGCACACATACACAGTGAAATCATTCATTCTGGAAACAATCTTCTTGCAGCAGCTGAAGAGTTGTTCAGAGAAACAGTTCATAATTAATTCATAATTGCCAGATAAATGTTCAGAATAACAGTCATGGCAGCAGCAAGGGAAAGGGGGAGAAAAGTAGAGCTGCAAACAAAACTACTATGTCTGCCCTATATTTGGAAAAAAACACTGGGAGCATATTTACTTTCTCCCTGTTCATGTGTCTCACATAATCCAATGCCCTCTTGCACAGATCAGCACAGAATCTCCAAATCAGTATTTTTCACTAAACTCTCATAGCTTAAACAAACCCTGTCTGTGACTCAAGTCATCACACTTCAGTTTCTTGTGGCTGCAACACATGAACACACATATAGCCTGTCCTGTCATTGGTGCACTAGAGAGATAATTTTCAGCAAAGTGTAATAGCAAACAGGAGTGGTGCCTATGACGCCTTCACCAATCAAAGCATCACATTGGCTTATCTGCCAGCACGCTCAAGGGTTCCAAAGCAAGAAAATTTTTCTGTCATTGAGCCTGCCTCCTACACAAAAGAAGTAAGGTAACTACATCTGGAAGCTGTAATATGGACTCTCAACAGGATTCACATTTTCCTTCAGTCTACTGCAATGGTGCAGATTATTAGTAGCTCTACAAGCTTACAATTCACTTTGTTATTACATGTAGAGGACCAAAAAGAAAATCATTCAGCCCTGGGAAGGAAAAATTCAATCCGGGAGAGACACTCCCCTGAGCCCAAAGGGGGAAGGGCCGTCTGCCATAAGGTCTTTGTAAGCATGAGTTCATATGTTGAACCTTATTGGTTGTTGTATTTGGTGCCACTCAAAGTGGCTTGGTTCAGCCCTGTTCAACCTCCTGTTGCCTTATATGTACCTCCCCCTAGAATGTTCTCCCCTTCCCTGAGCCCCATTGGTCCCAGTTTGCTGCAGTACTCCACCCCTTTCTCTGCCCCTGCTAGCCCATTGGTTAGCTGGCTGGCTGCCCCTCCTCTACACTAGTCTTACCTGCCCCCATTGGCCCTTGACCCTCAGAGCCACCCCTTGTTCCCATGTGCTTCCCTCCATCTTTGTCTTTTTCCCTGGATTTCCATGTGGCCAATAAAGTGCTCTTGAATTTCTATATTGAGACCCATCTTTTTTGCCTTTATCGTTGGCCACCTTAAAAGCGTCTGTCGAATTCTGCACCTGTGAGTCACTCGCAATGTTCACTGAAGCTGGCAGTGCTTCAGGGTGGTGCCCGAGCAAGGGACTCTTTTTTGGGGGCTTTGAGAGCGACTCCTGTGGACTGTGTCTGTGGGAAACAAGACGCCTTCGGGTAAGCCACAACCCTGAAAGTGAATCCTGAGTTTTATCAGGATCTTACTGAGGGGAAAGTCGGCACCCTCTCTGCGGCTCGAGGACCAGCTTGGCTGACGACATCCACAAGAAATCTTGAGAACCTGTGCCCGGAGCCACCTTGCTGTGAGCAGGTGAGCAGCCACTCAGGCTTGTGTTGGGACTGCTTTGTCTTGTGGGTGAGCACTTTCCCTTCCATCAGGTATAGCCATGGGTTGTAAGCTATCCAAGGCTGAAAAGGATGTATATGTTTGGGTTCGGGAAGTTCTCATTTTAGATGGGAAACCTTTTCAAAAGGGGAATTTGAAGGTTTTTGTTCATTGATTATGTAAAAAATTCCCCAATGTTTCAGTTGATTCAATTCGGCATTTAGAATTCTGTGATTCTGTCGGGGGGAAACTATTTTTTACAAACCCAAGGGATATCCAAAGTGGTAAAATTTTACCCTGTTTTTCTTTTAATTTATAGGGCTGTTTTTAAAGTTCATAGTTCTAATGTTAATCCCCAGTTATCTCAATCTACCCTCGACTTTCCTGAACCCACTAACTTTGAGGGTAGGACAGGAGATGGAAACTGCTCTAAGTCACAGGCAAGCCACCTGCCACCTGCCATCTCCCCTCCTCTCCTACCCCCTCCCAGGATGGTATGGGCCCTACCATCCTGGATTCTACCCCAGCCCATTCTCCTTTACCCTCCAATCCTACCCCACCATCTTGTACTGCCCAAGATGGCATTCACTCTGTGAGTGAAACCACCAAGTTAGGCTCCCTGCCACTCCCCTCTCTCTCATCAGAGCCTCCCCCTGCGTCAGGTCCGCCCCTTCCAACGGGTACCACCCCCTCACCAGACTCCACCCTTGCGACGGGTACCACCTCCTTGTCGGACCCCTCTCTCTCAGTCAGGAAGTCCCTCCCTACTGTGGGCTCGGGCTCCAGCTCCTCCGGACTAGCCACTTCTGGTTCCCACGATACCAGAACCCGAAATAAGCATAAGGTCTACCAGAAGGTAGCCATCTCGAAAACCAAAAAGCATAAACGCCAGGCTTTACCAGTAAACCGAAAGACCATTGCCAGGAATCACAGTTCTTCCTCAGAAGACTGCGATAGTAGTTCATCCGAATTTGTGGATGAACCACTTGATACATGGCAGAGGGTCCAGGAAGAGGCCAAGAAGGAGGGGGATTGGGAACTCGTTTCTAAGATTCAAGCAGAACCTGTGCGATATCGCAGGGGAGCCAATCCCTGATGGGAAGCCATTACTCATGGGGAAGTGAAGGACATTTGTAAAGCTGCCAAAGACCATGGGAGAAATTCCCCATATTTTAACAACTTGATCAATGCCATTTTTGCCGCTCATGTTATGGTACCACATGACTTAAGACACTTTATGGGAGTTTTACTCACTCCCACAGAATTTGTCCTCTGGGAAGGCATGTGGAAAAAGTCCCTAAGACAGCTTTTGGACAGTTATGTCCGAGAGGATGGATGCACCCACTTAACCTTAGACCACCTTGCTGGGTAAGGGGACTTTTCCAAACCAGAGGACCAAGAAATAGATCTCCCTCAAGCCATTCTGGAGGACATTAAAAACGCGGCAAAAACAGCACTATTACAAATACCAGATGGGACACCACCTAATATTGACTTTACTAGCATTCATCAGAGCCCTGATGAATCTTTCATAAAGTCTGTGGACCACCTTACAGAGGCAATTAATAGACAAACAGACAATCCAAAGACCAGAGAAGAACTGCTTCTTAACACCTTTGCTGTTAAAAATGCCAACAGTAGCTGCAAAGAAGTTCTTCGTGCCCTACCCTCGACCCTAGACGAACAATTGCCCAGATGGTTGAGGCATGTACAAAAAAGGCTGCTTTAGATCGGGAAGACAGCCTTGCAAAGGCTGCAGTGCAAGGAGTGATAAATGCCCTGGTAGCAGCTCAAATGCTTCCCCAACAAACAAATAACAAAGGAGGAAAGGGACCATGTTTTAAGTGTGGGGAAGAGGAACATTTTCAAAAGGACTGTAAATCTAAAGGCAATAACCAATTTCAATCAAAAAAGCCCAAATGTCATAATCAGTGCCCATGTTGCAAGCAACACCAGAGCCAGCACAGCACCCAGTTCTCACGACGCCACTCGGGAAACTCCTGGATGAGCGCAGAAGAGCCAAGCACGATGACAGCAAATGTGAGCCCGTCCTACTCCACCCTTCCAACCATTGTGGAGAACAAATGCGTCGAATTGCTCCAGTGCATCCCAGCAACTCCATCACCCCGGAGGAATTCGACACATGACAGGTCCAACCAGGTACCCAGAGAGAACTGGTAAGTGCACTTTCCATACACATTGAAGATGTCTATGTCCACACTATACCTACAGGCAAATATGGACTTGAAGAACGTCCTAGAGATGTTCTAATCATAACTGACACTAGGAAGGGGGTTCCAGGTCTGGCCGTGTTACCCGAGGTACAGACTGTCACATCTTTGACAGAGATCACAGTTCAAGTCATGTGTTTATAACCTCCTATTTTTATAATGAAAGGAACTGTTATTGCCACAGCCTATTCACTGCCAAAATTCATCCCTACCCCACATGATCCACTGGTCCTATGGACTCAAATTTTAAGTCACAACAGGCCTGTGATTGATTGTACTTTGTCTCAAAATGGACAAGAGATCTATCTCTCAGGACTGCTAGACACTGGATCTGATCTGACAATTGTTTCTCGCTCTGACTGGCCAAAGGAATGGCCCCTTGTTCCAGCTTCTGGGATCATCGTAGGCATTGGGGGAACATCTACCAGTTTCAGAAGCAGAGACACCATGACCATCAAGAGACTGGAAGGAAAGATTGCCATGGTGAGACCATTCATACTTAGGGCACCTGCCATGCTTTGGGGCAGGGACCTTTTGTCACAATGGGGGACAAGATTAGAAATCTGGACAACACCACAGGATTTCTAGTAGGGGACACTGAGCAGCGCACCACCCTGCAATTAACTTGGAAAACTGATGAATCTGTATGGGTGGACCAGTGGCCCCTTCCACAAAAGAAACTCTCAGTGTTGCAATCCCTCATGCAAGAGCAGTTAGCCAAAGGCCACATTGTTCCAACCACCAGCCCATGGAACACGCCTGTTTCTGTTATTCAGAAACCAGGCAAAGACAAGTTGCAGCTCTTGCAAGACCTCATAAAGATCATTGAGGTCATTGAAGACATGGGTCCCCTCCAACCTGGCTTGCCTTCACCTTCCACGTTACCCCGAGACTGGCAGATGTTGTCATCAATCTTAAAGACTGCTTCTTTAATATTCCATTGCACCCTGATGACGCCCCCGATTTGCTTTCTCAGTCCCCTCACCAAACAGACAAGCGCCTCTACAGAGTTACCATTGGACTGTTTTGCCACAAGGCATGAAAAATTCACCCACCATTTGCCAGTGGTTTGTGGCCCGCATCCTGTCTCCGATACGGGAGAGGTACAAAAATGTTATTATACTTCATTACATGGATGACATCCTTGCTTGTGCAGAAACTCAGATCATTTTGGACTGTGCTGTTCAAGATATCATTTCAGCTGTCCGAGACCAAGGATTTGAGATTGCAGAGGGAAAAATCCAATGTACTGCACCTTGGAGATACCTCGGCCTCAAGATCACAGAGATGACCATCGTACCCCAGCCACTGCAGATCAAAGATGATCCAAAGACTCTACGAGAACTTCACCAACTCTGTGGAAGCATTGGGTATGGACATTATTGGGGATCACCACGGAGGACCTTGCACCACTGTTCCAACTCCGGAAAGGCAACGAGGACTTCAGTGTTCCGCAATCCCTGGCACCAGAGGCCAAGGTAGTGGTACAAAAGGTACCTTATGCTATACAAACAAAGCAAGCACACAGGTATAACCCTGACTTACCTTTCTCTCTAGCAATCTTGGGTACAAGTCCAAAATTCCATGCATTGATTTTTCAGTGGGATCAAAAGGAAACAGATCCTTTGATAATAATAGAGTGGGTCTTCAGAACACACCAACCATATAAAACTACCACTACACCACAAGAAATAATATTACAATTAATTATAAAAGCCAGAGCTTGACTGCTTTCTCTAGCAGGAATAGATTTTACCACCATATATCTGCCTCTTTCTAATGATCACCTCAATTGGCTGTTACAAACTTCTGAACCATTACAATATGCCATGGATAGTTTTTTGGGACAACTTTCCATTCATTTTCCAAAACATAAAATTTTTAATTCGGCTTTTAATTTGGCTCCAAAACCTTTAAGAAGTCAGATTCCACTAGAAGCTTTAACTGTCTTTACTGATGGGTCTGGAAGCTCTCATAAATAAGTTATTTGAAGAACCAGTTAATATCATCACAGATTCTGCTTACATCTATGGCATAGTGCAAAGGGCAGAAAACTCAATTTTAAAAGATATTCCCAATACCCAATTGTATACTTTACTATCTCATTTAATTCGTTTATTGTCTCATAGAAAAAAATCCATATTATATTATGCACACCAGATCCCATACTAGCCTTCCTGGTTTCATTGCAGAAGGGAATGCTAAAGCAGATACAGTGGCAATGATAGCACAAGACACTACTCTCCCTAATGTATTTGAACAAGCAAAGATAAGTCATCAAGTTTACCATCAAAATGTACCTGCTGTCATTTGGATGTTTAAAACTACCAGAGAACAAGCTAGAGCCATTGTAGCCACGTGCCCAAATTGTCAAACTTATGACATGCCCTCTACTGGGACAGGAATCAATCCCAGGGGACTGAACAGTCTCCAACTTTGGCAAACAGATGTAACCCATTATGCCCCTTTTGGGCGATTAAAATACATTCATGTCTCCATAGATACATTTTCAGGAGCTGTTTTTGCTTCAGCCCATGCTGGAGAGAAAACAAAGGATGCCATGAAACATCATTTATTGGCATGCTTCACCTTGGGAGTACCACAACAAATAAAAACAGATAATGGCCCCGCATACTCCTCAAAACAATTCCAGCACTTTGTTAACCAATGGGGAGTACGCCACACCACAGGCATACCACACAACCCTACAGGACAATCTATTGTTGAAAGAGCACATTGCTCTATCAAAAAGATCCTTGATCAACAAAGAGGGGGAGTCCAGATACTATCTCCCATTGATAGACTGGCAAAGGCACTTTATGTTTTTAACTTTTTAAATAAATCATTCATGCAGCCTACTCCTCCAATCATTAGGCACTTTACCAATTCGACCACCATGCAATTAAAAGAAAAGCCACCTGTGTTGATTAAGGACCCAGAAACAAAACAAATCACCGGTCCTTTACCGCTAATAACATGGGAGAGAGGGTATGGTTGTGTTTCAACAGTGGCTGACGCAAGATGGATTCCAGCAAAGAACATAAAACCATATATACAGTCAATAAAACCAGCTCCTGAAAGAGACAAAGAGAATGAAGACAAGCCAGTGGAGGAGACCTCAGAAGCCTGGAAAAGATGGAAGAGAAAGCTTGTGGGCCACCCCTCGGATGGCTTCAATTTCACAGCAGAAGACTTTGCCACGGACACTTAAAGGACTGGATAATGACTGTGACATGAACCTGTTATAATAATTTTAACAAACTGTGTTTTGTTATATTATGAACAATTTTTATTCCTTTCTTTAATGTTTGTTTGTTTTCAGGCCAATCAAAACCCCAGGATTGTTTTTACTGTATTAATTAGTTCTGCTTGTTTTGTTAAGTGCTTACAGAAATCTTTAGGAGAGGCTTTTTTTTAGTAAATAAAAAAGGGGGAGATGTAGAGGACCAAAAAGAAAATCATTCAGCCCTGGAAAAGAAAAATTCAGTCCGGGAGAGACACTCCCCTGAGCCCAAAGGGGAAGGGTCCTCTGCCATAAGGTCTCTGTAAGCACGAGTTCATATGTTGAACCTTATTGGTTGTTGTATTTGGTGCCACTCAAAGTGGCTTGGTTCAGCCCTGTTCAACCTCCTGTTGCCTTATATGTACCTCCCCCTAGAATGTTCTCCCCTTCCCTGAGCCCCATTGGTCCCAGTTTGCTGCAGTACTCCACCCCTTTCTCTGCCCCTGCTAGCCCATTGGTTAGCTGGCTGGCTGCCCCTCCTCTACACTAGTCTTACCTGCCCCCATTGGCCCTTGACCCTCAGAGCCACCCCCTTGTTCCCATGTGCTTCCCTCCATCTTTGTCTTTTTCCCTGGATTTCCATGTGGCCAATAAAGTGCTCTTGAATTTCTATATTGAGACCCATCTTTTTTGCCTTTATCATCGGCCACCTTAAAAGCGTCTGTTGAATTATGCACCTGCGAGTCACTCGCAATGTTCACTGAAGCTGGCAGTGCTTCAATTACAGAACAAGCAAGCAATACAAGTTAGAACCAGCAGATATTTGAAAAGAAACAGCGTGATGTTTATTAGGATTTCACCTTCAGTGACAAGTATTTCTGACCTTACTCAGAGAGAAATACCACTAACATCAGAGGGGAGGACTACCATTAGTAGCAAAGGAGGTTGGGAGCAGCAGCACCACAAGATGGCCCTTCAAAGGGGGAAACAATCAGTAGAATGGCATTTCCCTGGGAAAAAAGAGAAAAAACCACCAACCTGGTAACAGGAAAATCTTCTTTCAAACCCCCTAACATAAAAGAGAGTGATGACTCACAAATACCTTCCAGTCCTCTGCGATTTACTCTTACCTCTGTGATGTTTTCTTATATTTTCTCCTGCAGGAAAAAACAAAAATGAGAACAACTGAGATGAGAAGGCTAAACAGGCAAGGAGGAAAAATGAGAGAGTCAGAAATCAGGAGTAATTCAGTGAAGTAACTTCTGCCATAAGATTGTCCCAAACCTGATGTAGCCATTCCCTTCTACTAACCTCAGTGGTGGTTGCCACTAAATTTGGGAGAAAAAACTGTGTTTGCTTGTATGCACATACTGCCCTTTCTTGTGAGAAAGGGTTGCTGCAACTAGGAAAAAATTATTTATTATTCTAAATTACTAGGAATAGGAATAGCAAGAGCAAATTAACATACAAGACCTCTTCTCTACCCCAATGCTCACACCACATCAATTACAGCCAAGGCTGTACACTTCTTACTCTTCTTAGCATGGTGGATTTTGTCTTCAACAAGGACACAGGCTGCCAATGCAGAGTAAGGCAATACACAAAAAGGCAATACACGCCTTTCTGCATAGCTATCTATGTGTACCTGCAGGTGTGTATCAGCACTGTATGTTGTCTGTGAGCTACTGCTTTGCAAAGCAAAGGCTTTGCACAGAGGCTGGCAAAACAGGGCATTAATTTACTTGAACTCAGCTCTGCCTTTATGTTCTAAAGTAAAATTAACATTATTTAAACTTCACAAGTAATGACTGAAATAAGTTTCAATGTGGACTGTGATGAGGCATGCCCTGTTATATAGCAATACACTAACAGACATTCCCGACATTTTCAGTGTGTATGTATTATTGTTAAAATAGGTGTATGGCTATTAGCATCAAGTATACTTTTTCATTTCTGATACTACTGTACGTGGAAAATTGTAGCTAGGGTGGTCCTAGAAAACCCAAACAAAAAGTAACTTTCCTTACAAATAAGAAACACAGCAAAAATAAGCATCTTGTAAAAGAATGTTAACAAGAGCCATGAATAATGTCTCTTGACTATAAAGTGTTTCATGCAACAAATATCTTTACAAATTATACTTTTGGTTGTACCCACTTCTATATTCTGACCATGTTAGAATCATAAAAATACTAAATAGTTACTTAAATAAATATTTCCTTTACAATTTACTGTGTGAAGAATTACTTATTTAAACTTGAAATTATGCAAAGGAGTAAAAGAGCAAATATTCATAGCAGTATCAAGTTTATAGCTTACTGTCATTAAGAATGTTGACACATAAAAAGAGAAGCCCAACTGGACAAATCTTATTCTATAAGAATTCTTCATATTCATTTCAAAAGGATGAAAAGTAGAACTTTTGTTTTGAAGAATGCACATTAGGAAGTTTATACTCTGACAAATACAGAACTTCATTATGTTTTCTGGCAAAAAAAACCTCATGAAAAATAGCCCATCTGATTGGCCGTTCTAATCCACACTAATTAAGATTTTATTACCAAGAAATCTAAATTTGTTTAAGTTTTAAAATTAAATTATTTGTAAGTTAATTCTTTCCCCTGAGAGGCTCTTATGGTTCATTCCAACACTGTCAGAACTCTTTTTTCCTTTATTGGTTTGTGACTCACAATCTATTATAAAGTGTTTCTCTTTCAGACATTTGAGCAAAGATAAAATTCATTAACTCCAGTCTTAGGGTGTTCTTTACATTTGATTAATAACATGACTTTTTCCATCAGTTAGACCTTTAATATTCCTTTCATCCAAGAATATTTTTAATACATTAAAAAGCTTTACTATCACAGATGACAGTACTAGGAAAAAAAGATTTGCCTAAGTCAAAGAAATTCTTAAAATCTTTTACACAGTTTTTTACTGTCGTTGCTGTTTTCACACCTGCAGTCCAATCACAGTTAAGGTTTACATGCACCAAATTACTGTTTTTCCAAGCACTGACTGAATTTGCAATTTACACTCAAAGAGAATATAACTAGAGGAACTGGTTTATAGATTCAATATCACTACTGCATGCACATGCTTTAAAAGGAACACCATTAGCAGATTCTGATATCCAGGAAAAAAAATTCTGTATGCTTGAATTTCCAGCATTTCAAAAAACAAGGTCTAACAATGCTACTCACCATATTATAAAAAAATGATGTTGATAACATGTAACTGTTTGTAAATATAGTACTCAGGGCTTTTTTTGCAAACACAATATCAATGTCTATCTTCTTTATGGTTACAAACCACCATTTAGACATGCCTTCCATTAAATGAGACCACTGAAAATAAAGGAATTAGGAAGTACTTCTTTAATACCACAGCCAGCATCAGAGACTGGCTTGAATCAGCAACCATGTGTGCATTAACAAGAGGAAACTGGAGGGGGGTAGATTTAGGTTTAGTTGGGTTTGCAGGATTTTGTTTGATTTTTTTTTTTTTTTTTGAGGTTATTTTGTTATGAGGGGTTTTGTTTGGTTGTTTATTAAGAAAAAAAAAAAAATCTTGATTTATGTCCCCAGGATGAGTCTATGAAGAAAGAACTATCTATGAAATTGCTTTTAGCAGATGCTCTAGGATAAACCTGGAAACAGGCACACTTCCAGTGAAGTCCAAGGGACTTCTCATTTTTTGAACAAACCCAAGCGATACCTCTTTCCTAGGACAGAAAGAATGAGAGTGATTTAAAGGAGGTAATGTTACAGCTTCCCACATCTGTGGGCCGTCCTGTGCTCTTGCCTGAAAAGAGGCTTATTGGTATTACCAAATCTGTGTAAGTTCAGTTTCTGTTCTCACTGCACATTTCATGCTCAGACTGTCACATCCATTCAATTCCTGTTACTGGCTGTGCAATGTATTATTCAGAGGTTTATATTTAGCTTCTACTAAAAAAAATTAATTAAAATAGGGGTTTTTTCATGATGAAGAGAAATAGCAAGTGACTCACACGAGGTAGGGCCTATACAACCAGTGTAAACTAAAAATAGCTTTACTGAACTTAATGCATTTACACTTGTATAAGTATAGTATGAAGTGAGTCAGTCCTAGTCCAAGAATGCTGCTGGAGCCTAATGAAAAAAGAAAAGCAGTAAGACACCTAAAAATAGATATTTCATAATTGAAGTGGTAGGTAAGATGAATTTTTTTTTACTCGGAAACCATAAAGTTAACAAGAATGTTGAGTCAACTATTTCAGTATCTCCTCTTCTGAGGATGAATCTTTCTTGTAGCCAGAGAAAAAAAGACAGCATACTGGCCCAAAATAAAATTAGGACATATTTTTGAAGGTATTAAATAATCAGTAAGATGTAGCTCGCTACAGCTGTATGCCCACTCAATTCCCATTGAAATAACTAGACATAAAAAAATTTCTCTTTGTGCTGTGATGCCCATCAACTTCTTCAAAGTTGTCTACTCAGGCAGTTTTCCATTAATTTGTTAGCTCTTCAGGATTGTGGGTTTAGCTATATAGGGTTTTGCACAACAATTCATGACTTGAGCCCAAGTAACACTACATTTGAGTTTTTGCAAAATGCTCCTGCTCTTCCTCTGCATCTAGGAACTTGGAAATGAAGAGAATATAATATAAACACACAAAATCGGTGTCTGCATTTCGTAGTGATGTTCTCAGACCTTAGTCTTCTGAGAGAGTTGAGTGAGTTAATACAACTGAGTAGGTACAGAGAGAAGTGAGGACAGAGGAATTGGGGAAATTAAGTAACTCTGTCAGCTGACCTCGTTTTGCCTCATAATCATAAAAATCATAGTATCAACTAGCTATATAAATTGCTATTTCACTCCTTCACAGTCTCAGAAAAATTACCTAAACACCTAATTATCCTAATTGTTTTTACTCATAATAGTGGTTTGGCTAATATGGTACTATTCCACATTAATTCCACAGGTTTTGGTATTAATGGCATCTTTTCAGAATATGGATAAACCTGTGGGTGCTGCAGAAGTAATAGGAGGATCCTTGCCTAGTTTCATCCTTGAAAATCTATACTAAAATTTGAAAGTTGATAAGAATCTCATGCTCTGCTCACACTCTGCTAGAGATTAGGGGCTATATCTGTATGTGGAAAAAGCCCTTCAGGCTTCTATCTAAAATTATTATAATAATTTTTGTTTAATTGTTGCTTAAACAAATATGTAGTTATATAATCATAACTAAAATAGTATAAATATGTGCATTCTGAACAAATGGATGGAGCTAGATTTGGGTAGCTATACCCCTGGTTCCTGAGTGCTCTTAATAAAGCACCTGCATATAATCCACCTGTGATTATGTGTTCCTGAATATTAACAAAAGCAGTTTAATAATCCAGGTAGATCTTTTGAATTCTGTAAAACTTGGTGGCGTGTGCTCTCTTTGTGCCAACAGCTGAGTGTGCACAAGCCTAGATCTAGCACAGCATGTGTTTTCAGGCTGGATTTGTGTTTCCTATTGAAAAAGAGGGCAGTAGCTTTTTAGGGTACCAATAGACAAGCAAAAAATTAATCTGCTGCAGTGGTTTAAAAAGTTATTGCCACCAGCTGCCTTGTATGTGATACCCTGCCTCAGGTCTGCACCGTCACAGCCCAGTTGGCAGACACGAGAACACCTCTGGGCATCTGTTGCTGCAGTGCAAGGTTCAACCTTTTGGCTTAAACTGCCAACAGTGGTAACTTTTGGCAAAGATGCCAGGTTTTGTACAGCCACATCTGAAGTACACTCCTGAGTGCTCATTCTGCAGAGAAGAAAAACTACCAGCACATTAACTTCTTCAGCTGATGCAGCAAACCTCATCAGACCTTGCCTGCCATACCCTTAGTGCTGTCACTGACACTGTAAAGCATGATTAGAGAAAAGGGAACATTCCTCCTGCCTGAAGAGGATCATTTTGCAAAAGCTACTTCTTCAAAGGAACCACAATTGTTTAGGAAAACCGTTGCCACAGGCTAATACTTCAAATTAGTTGTTCACAGGCTCAAGGAGAAAGGATTTTGCCTCCTTTATTTAAAAAGCTTTATAATTTGCATGTGTAAGATGTGAGGGGTGAGCTTAGTCATCTATTAACAAAAGCACAGGATAATGTCCTTTAATAGTAGAGTCCCACTATAGTCATAGCTCACACAAGTTAGGGCTAGTAATCTCTGCTTCCCTGCAGAGCTCCTATGATCAACTCATTTGGAAACAGATAAAAAAGCCACCTTACTGAAGTGAAATATCCATATCATAACACACACATTTTCTCAGGTCCTTTTCTTTTCTTTCCTGCCAGAGCTGGGCATCTGATATTAAAACCATTAAGATAATACTACTAAAATCCTATTTTGTAGTTCAACAAACCAACAGTGATATAAACAATGACATTCAGCAAAAGAGAAAAATGTCTCTCTAAAAGTCAAATCTGGAAGATTTTTCTGCTCCTTTTTTACCCATCGGTGAATCTATGTTTTTCTGAATGACATACCTCCACTACCTTTTTCTGTAAGAGCCAACCACAATTCATGTTTACTATTCTTGCCCCCAGGCCCTTCCAACTCATGGGTCCAGAATTCCCAAGATTTTCTCTTGGTGACCATGTCTAGACAGAAGGATTTAAGAGCATTTCCCAGCTTACAAGGTCAGGTGGCATCTCTGGTCATATCACAGTCACATAGCAGTTTGTACTGGGGGTAGGCACTGTCCCTCTGTGCATCACTCCAAAGGAGAGGCGGCTGGAGGCTCAGATTAAGTTGACTAACAGGATCGCTTAAATAAATTGAAAATCTTCTCTCCCAGCAGCTCAATATTCTCAGTCATGCAGTGCATTACCAAATAATCATCACTACAGGATTAGAGATGCATTTATGTTACATTACTAAAGTCTATATTAATAACCAAGTATAAATCAACTCACAAAACCCCAATCTCACAGCATAGACTACAGCATCTGGCAAAGCACAGGATCCCATGGGAGTCCTGAACAGTACTCAGAAATACATTGAGGTGTCCAGATTTTACTGATGGTATAATGCCATCTTTTCCTGATAGATTTTTTAATTATTTGAACAGAATGATGCCCATTCTTGCTTTACTCACACTCCAGTCAATAATAAAAAAAATTTTAAAAATTATTTTTTTCTGCCACATGGGCTGTTTACCAGAATACTGTACTAATTTAAAAACAATACAAACTCAGAAACTATTAACAGCAGAGGAGAAGAAACAGTAAGAAGTGGGTGAGGAAAGTGGGCAAAATTTCAACTTGAAATTTGAAAGAGGATTTATGTGGAATTTTTAAGAAACAAGGGAAATAATTTTAGATTGGGCCCTGAACTACATGGGGACATCCTGAATCATGGAGAGGATGAGGCAGTCACATGTCTCATTCAAAATAGATTAGAAACGCCTGTGTGCTCTGTAGTATGGGTATGCATGATGGAAGTACACAAAGAAAAGAAGTGCTCACAAGCTGAAACTGATAGAATGATTTCAGTAGAAATGGAAACAAGATAGATGAGAAACACAACAGGTCACAGTTAGTAAATAATGCATGTAAGCAATTCAAAGCCAGAAAATATAGTCTGATTTTGTCCAAGGAAAATACTATTTTAATAAACTTTATTTCATCTGGCTGACCATTGGATTTCACCAGTCTAACTACCAAGTTTTCTAAAGAACAACAAAAAAGAAACTTAAAGCTTCATCTCCAAAAATTATTGCAATCATTAGGACATACAATCAATTGATGTCTCTTGTTCTGCCTCTGCTTAGCTGTGACCTTTTGCCATTGTAGGTCTTACCTACATGCATCTTACCTGTTGCTTAGAAACCAGTTTCCTACTTGCTCATTTCATGTCTAATACCTGTACTACGTAGATGTTAATCATGGCTGGAAAGGCAACAAGTTTAAATTCTTACAGAATAGCCTCTGTGATTACAGTCAGTCAGGAATTTCTTCTGCAGTACCAGCTCAAGAGAGCTGAAATTCCTTCTCTACACATTTAGTAAAGGGTGAGCAGAGCCTAGAGGTACTACAAATGGGTGTTATGGATAGATCTGAATGGACTGAGTTTAACAATGTTATACTATATGCCGTCTTGAGAGCTGATGATCTTTAATTGCACTTAAAGTCCAAATTCCTCCGTTTTTCACAGAGTGCTGGGTACCAACTCCCTAGCAAAGCAGGATTCAAGAACAGAGAGGGGGAAAGAAGAATAGGGAAAAGAGACTTGTAAGAAGGGGGTTACTCTTGAGATCTGTTCCTGCAGATAATTAGGATACAATTGACTTGAACTATTTGACACTACAAACCTGGCTTAGTGGCTTGATCTTATCTCCCAAGACTAGTGTAAAAGCAATCCCCTACTGACCTTGGACAGGACTATATACAATTATAATACTTTTATTCAAGCAGTAGTGTGAGAGCTGTATTAGTTGAATGTACATTATTTTCCACTGTCATGAATTTTTTTATGACCAATTGACATAAATTTGTTTAGCTTCATTTCAACAAAGGACAATCATGGCTTGCTCAAACTTTGATAAATAACACCAGCTATCAGAAGAGGAAAGTTAACATCAGTGTGTTTTCCCATGGAACAGTATGTATACTGAAAGAGAAGAAAAAGAAACACAGGAAAGGTTTACTTAATTGATCTGTATTGAATACAGTATGCTTAGAATGGTTTTGAGCAAGACAGCCTGAGGTACAAGGATCTGCAAGGAGCAAAGGAAATACTGCAGGGACAACTTAGTGCTTCAGGTGTATCACCAAAGTTTTTAGGACCACCAAATCAGAAGGGTAAATTCAAATTCACTAGTGAAACGGCTTTGTATTAGAAAACAGACTTGACTGGGCTTATAGCTTCTTAACTACAAAAGAAGTCAGCAAATTTTGTTCTAAAAACTTCTAAAAACTATGATTTTACTCATGTTGATTTTGTTCATAGCCAGATCAACTACCAAGATTTTGAGGTTCTTCCTCTGTTTTTACTCAGTTTTCCATCACTTCTCAAGCAAAAGACCAAACAAAATCATAAACAAAGGAAACCAACCACAACAGCAAATTATATTCTTTCCTGCTATTGTGTGTGGATTCAGCTGAAGAAAAACATGAAGTAAAAAGGAAAATTAGTCTGCATCTGAAAATCTAACCCTTTGAAAGAACATGATCTGCTGTTTACTCTGCTTTATCACGGCACACAACAAGCAAATTCTCTTGCACTTCATGCAAATCACATTCTCAAGAGAAGAGCAGGCTCATAAAAATCCAGTTACAGGAAAGTACATTTCAGGAAAATAAAGTTCTATCGTGTAAAAAGAATATAGAGCAGTTCTCAGTATGCATCCTTTAAAAGTAAAAAAGTCAAACCATTATAGTATATGTCCTTCACATATTTATTTATTATCGGAAAAATAGATACATATTTAGCTTGTCTGAATTCTACTATCTAGCTGGCCACTACAAATTACTTATGGAACTTTTAGCTTTGAAATTAGTAAAGGTGATGACCTGTAAAGTACAGAATGGTACATCAACATGCTTTTTCAGTAGTCTCTCCCACTGGAAGACAATGTGGCACTTAGTGCACAATGGGATCAGAGGGGCCAAGAGGGAAGAATACCTCCTGCTGCATAAATGTGCTTCACAATGTGTTTACATGGCAACAACTGATGTCAGCAACTGGGATGTCCCTTCCTTGTTAGTACAAGGTCTCAGAAAAAGGAGATACATGGTCTTTACTTGGCATCCTTTAGCTATATTTAGCTGTTCATTTCACTAAGAAGAAAGTAATGAAAACAAATCAACAAGGAGTGTACTGGGAATAAGACAAAGCAGAATTTTGCAGAGCACATATATATGCAATTATTGACGTGTCATGATGTATCATGAAGTACATAATACTGTTTAGCAGGAATTCCACTCTCCCACTGGAAAAAACTGTTAGACCCTGAAAGAAACAAGCATGTACAGGTTAAAAACTTATTTTAATCATCACTACCATGTAAAACTAACATTCAGATTTGGTAGGAGCCAGCTGTCCAGCTTTTCTCATGCAAGATGGCCCAGCGATGTTATAGCATGCATGAAAATGTGATTCCATTCTTATACTCTGGGTTAAATATGAAGACAGAAAACATGGACTGGAATTGTATCAGGTCAGACAAGCTGTGTGTGTAAGGTCACTAAACAAATTTGCATCTAGCCCTAAGCTTGAGTAAATCTATTTGTTATTATTTTTAGATCTAACTGTTGCTTGTTACTGTTTCCCCTCTAATCTTCCTCCCCCCAAACACAACCTACCCCTTCTGTCTGTTAACAGACATCTGGTGTGACGCAGAATTTTAAATCTCATGGGTTTGTGCCAGATCCTTTTTTGACTCTGAGTTACAGTCTAAAACACTTGGATTGCTGTTGAACAAGACTAAATACTGTGAGAAAATTTTTTAGCCAAAGATACAGTGTTCCCTTTCCAAAAGAAAGTTCACTTCCCCATCCCTACCTTCAAACTTTCCCCTCCTTTAGCACCATGGTAGACTTTGAAAATTATTCAAGCCTTTTAGCAACACTACTTTGTGCAGCAACTCAGGACTGCTGCTGTCCTGATAATGCTTCTTCACTAGCAGGCCAGATATTAAATGTCACTCTTGGGAAAATACAACTTTTAAACTTCTCATGGAGAGCCAGTGTTCTTTTTCTAGGCTTTCTAGAACTCTTTGTGTCTTCAGGAGCAGAGACATTACAGAGGAAAGTAATGTGAATGATGATGGGTTTTTGGGATAGCTAGTCAAAGTGTGTTTGCAAGGAGAAGTTGTTTCACAGAGGCTCCTATCTTCAAAATTGATGGTTGCAACAAGGTTCATCATTTGCAGGATGCCTGCTGCTCTGTTCACACCATTTCTGTATCACTACATTATTTTCTGCAGAGGGTAAAGAAGGTTGCCCATCTTTTGTTCCTCCCTTCCCTAGGCATGAATGATGTGATGGTGCACACCTCGCTCCACTGAATTAGACATGAGGGTAAAGGGAAGGAAGTGAGCAAAGTGAAGAGAGAGAGGTGGCAGTACTGCCATCTGCAAGCTCAAAATCATTGTCCTGTGGTCTCAACATGTGAGTATCTTGCTACACAGGAAGAAATTTTGTGAGAGAGAACTGGGATAGGAAGGTGAGAAGAGTGGGAACAGGTGCTGAGCATGTGCACAGAGAATGAAGGAGGCTGTGCAAGATTTTATTTCTTAAAATCCTACTCCATCCTGATACCAGCTGTTTCAGAAGTATCTAGATGGCACAGAAACCATGGGGTAAGGAGTGGGATATGCCTTCAGAAGCCTCACATATTAAGATGTATTTAAAAAATCCTATTCTTTCTGCATAGCAGGTGCCCTGTTTGAGACAGTAAATCTAGCTCTTAAAAGTTTGTCTGCTGTAAGGGAGGAGTCAAGTTCCCTGCCTCTAGCCCAGAAGAGGAGCAGATATGCCTTCATAAGGTAAATAGGTAATTCAAACTGAAATTTGACATTTCATAGAATGTGAGGCTAGGTGGGGAGAAGTAGCTCAAAAGATGTTCAGCAGAAAGGAATGTGGGGGTGCTGGTTGACAGCTGGCTCAATATGAGCCAGAAGTGTGCCCAGGTGGCCAAGAAGGTAAATGGCACATAAATGGTAAATGATAGATTGCCTGTTGATCTTAACAGATCAAGAATAATGTAGACACCAGGACCAGGGAAGTGATCATCCCTCAGTACTCAGCACTGGTTCTCGAGTTTCAAGTAACTGCTTTCAGTTCTGGGTGTCTCATTTTAAAAAGGTCGTTGAGGTGCTGGAGCTTGTCCAGTGAAGGGCAAGGTCATGAAAGGGCTAGAAAACATGTCTTATGAAGAACAGCTGAGAGATCTGGATTTCTTTAGTCTTGATGAGAGAAAGGTCAGGGAGAACTTCATTGCTCTCTATAACTACATGAAATGAGGTTGTAGTGAGTGGGGGCCAGTCTCTTCTACTATGCCTACAGTGAGAGAACCAGAGGAAAGGACCTTAAGATGAGACACTGGAGATTCAGATTAAAAATTTTTAAAAATTTCACTAGTAGGGTGGCCATGCATTGGAAAAGTTTGCTCAGGGAGGTGGTAGACTCACCATCCCTGGAGGTCTTTAAGAGGTGTCTGTATCTGGCACTGGGTGATATGGTTTAGTGGTTCAGGGCTTGAGTGGTAATGCTGGATTGATAACTGGTCTTGATCATGAAGGTCTCTTCCAACCTTGTTGATTCTATGAGAGTAACAGCATGAGGAAAGACTACACTGAGAATGAAGGGATTTTTTTTAATGTATTTAACAAGTCAACTCCAGCAACTGGAAACAAGGTTAAAGTCCATTTTTCTGCCTTTCCTCCTTCAATGTGTAAATCACAGCAGGGAACCAGCAGATGCCAGTGATGATGTACTACTACTGTAATAGCTAAAAAAAAGGTGGAGGGTTTTTTTTTGCATGAAAGCAACCAAAATCAAACCAAAAATATCTGCAAGCTGCATCTTCAGCTGCCACAAACTAGAACATCTTTACTGAAACTCACAAAGTTCTTTGGATGTATGCCTCTGCATTCTTCTTTTTCCTCAGATGCAATATCTAATCCTAGTGTTGAAAAGAGCTTCAGTGCTTTCTATGTTCTTAAAAAATCAGAAGGCAACTGAAGACACTTTTTGAAGCTTTAAGGGTTGTAAGTAGCAGATGCATGTTTAAGTCTCACAGCTAGGGTTCCAAGTACTAAAACAAGAACTCCCCAACACAGACATCACTGCTCTCACCTCCACAGAGGAATCATCAGCTTGAAAAGCAACCATGCAATTTTGAAACCATACATTTTGAAATAAGGTCTCCAAGTTCCACCGTTAACACTAACCTGTAAGGGCTCCTACCTAATCTTAACCAGTATGTTTTGCAGAGCAGGTGGTCTTGGTTTTAGCAGAGTTATTAGCAACCACTGGAGAGTGGAAGGAAGACTCACATGTAATTTCTTGGAGTCCTACAGAAGTTTTGGCTAGTCTTTTTATAGAGCTGAATAAGGCAAGTCTGAAAAATACACTGTCTTCTAGACAGGATCGAAGGAGAAAGGAGGATAGAACAGAGCAAGAGACTCAGGATCTTTTTCTGACAGCTATTGAGAGTATTAAACATATCCTTAAGAAACATAGTTTCTTGCAGGGTGATCACTGCTTAGGTAAAAGGGGAAAATTATCAAAGGCAGGCCCTGCCTGACGGTACAATGTGCAGAGGCAGCTGGCAGCCCATCAGTAGCCAGGGAGTGATAGCACCCGTGTCCTTGTGCAGGAAGGCACAGGGTGGTGGAAAAGCACTACTTGAGTCCAGCAGCATTCTTGAGAGACAGGCAGCCCTCTGGCAGGCAAGAGCAAAAGCCCTCCAATATCCTGATGGGATATGAAGCTGTTCCAGTCTGATTCATTTATGGTGTCATTAAAATTCAGAAGCAGGTCTGTTTCTGGGAGGCCTCTGATGCAAGGAAATCTGCTGCATTCCTTCCCATGGAAGAAAGGACACTGATGGCTTCATTTCTTGTTTACACAGTTTATTGCAGGGTGAGCTCCCATAAGGAGAAATCTGGATTAAACTTTCCCCTAATAATCTAGCATAACATGAAAAAAAAGGGCAAAAATGTCAGTTCTCAGACAGTCTCATATACTTCTAATGGTACCTTTGTGCAGAAACAGCTTATTCACAAATCATTCCTCAAAGTTTATTAAAAGTAAATCAATTAAAGATTTTTTCTAATATGTGATTAAATCTAAATAGGCATCTAATAGGGCATGTGTAAAAGACAACATTTATTTCTAGATCTCTGGTTTGAAACATGCAGAGATTTTGCCAGAGATGATTTACTTCCCAATGAGACAACTTACCATGCTCTCCTAAACCTCAGAAAACACTCTAAGTCCTCTGCCTAGATTATCTTAGAAAGTACAGCACAGAACTATTACATCATGAATACATATATATCAAGTAAAAACATTTCAGTAGTCTTACTGTATTAGTATTTTAGGTGTTTCTTTAACAGTAAAAGCAAAAGAAACTTGTACATGGCTTAACAATCACCACCTCACACTGCTGTGCTTATAAAGCAACTATGTTGTCCTGACTAACCACATTTTGGAGCAATGCGAAACAGAAAGGAGAAGCAAACCCTTCCACTCCACTCCAGAGACAAATTCAATACCTTGTCTGCCTTTTACAACATTGCATATGTTGCAACATATGACTCATGTTGCAACAGGCACCTGGCTTCAGCCTCACAAAAGTCTGTCCTTCTCCGCTGTCCAAAAAATCTCCCTTTACCTTGAAAACACACATTCCATGACAAATCCCCAGAGGCCACCCATCCTGCAAGACAGAACAGTAACAGGAACATGGCAAAAAAAGCCCTCAGCAGACATGTTTCAGCAGAAAATTACGGGCATCCAAAAAGAACGTCAACTCAATCGTTACATTGCAGCCTTTGGGTTTCCATTCCCTTCAAACCAAGCAGGCTGAGAAGGGGTGAAAATTCAAAAAGCCCCTTCTCCTGCCCCCTAGAAAAGCCAGGTGATGAATATTTTTTTGTCCACAGTCTTTGTGAATAAACACACCAGCTGGCACTGGGGGTGGGAAGAGGAGAGGAAAGTACCAGAGCTGACACAGGTAAAGTCCTACCAAGGAGATGTCCAACTCAGTGCTCAGACCTCAGATGGTTTAAATCACCACAGCCCTTCCCATTTAAGAAGAGATGTCTGGATCAAATAATCTACTGGGTGTCTGCCTGCTGCAGACTACAACTCCTCAGGTGCCTTCAGCCAGAAGCATGCTCTCAGTACCTGTGTAACACTGTACTGGTTGCACTGTGGTGCCTTGTTGCTAATTTCACTGAGATACGGCTGTCAGTTTACTAGTGGCAGAGGAAGAGAGGTATTTTCTCAAATAGTATTTGTTGTCTCCAGGATGAAGCCTTTATTTAGACTTCAACTAAGAGAGTCATGGACATCTGATTGTTCTTCTTACACATATAGGCATGCATAAAGTCAGACAAGAAAAATCATGAAACATGCCCAACCTCAATTTGTGTGTATGGATGCACTAAGCCTCCATAAAATAACTGGGAATAGAAAATCTTCTTTTCCATTTTCATCTAGTGATTAAGAATTCTACAGAAAAAAATTCTCTCCTCTTTAGGCAATCTTTAAACTCGGAAGAGACATATTTGTTACACTCATACACACTTATGACAAAGAGGGTTATACTGAAAAACAGTGTGAGGTTTAGTTATTACACATCTAGAATAAGCCTTACAGTTTTTCTAACTTTCTAAAAGGTAGAAGAGACCCAAGTTTGATGTACAATATACAGACACTGTCTTGTACTAACTGCAGGAGACATCCTGAACTAAAATGCTGCTTATCTATGAACCCTAGGTAGAATCCAAATCAGCATGCTCCTAACTCTATATAAAACAGAAATTCAAGAAGTCCTAATAGAGGGTTTGTTTTGTGTGAGTCTTATATTAGTAAGGCTTATAAGACAGCTGTCATCTACTTTGATTAGGTTCCTTCACAAAACAGGCTTCCTGGAATGATACTTTGAAAGAAACACATGTTAATGCATATCTCTTATATTGCTTGAAGTCCTACAGAAATTTTGGCTATGCTTTGCAAAACATACCATAGTTGCTCACACAAAGTAACACCTAAAAAGCAGCTCAAGTTTAACTTGAACCTATTTTTTTTCAAGTACTGGCCTACTCTTTCTTCAGTTTTTTGCTTCTACTGTTTCCAAGCCTCCTTGGTCCCTTCCCACCTCCCTTTCTTTGAGGGCTGAAATTTTAATAACTCTAATATGTGAGGCTGAAGAAAAAAAATACAAACATAAACTGTTTTGAACACAGGAAGCATTGTAGTTGAAAATTGTAACACTCTTGTTTGCCATAGCCAAGAAATGATGGGCAAATAGTTGACAGAATTTTACATATGAGAATATGAAAAACACCAGACATTGTTTCTAAATAAGCTAAGCCGACACTACATCTTTTTCTTTTCTGCAAGGCCAAGTTCTTTAAGCACAGATACTTCTTTCTACTCAGGAGGCAGTATACAGTCATCTCATGGCAAGTCTTGCTTAACATATACATTAGTAAGTACAATCAAATCAGTGGAAGATGAATTTGCTGCCATTAAAAATGTTACTGGAAATGTTTCCCAGTTGTGCTTTCTCTGCCTATTTTGTCCTTATGCAACATGTCAGTGCTAGAAATGGTGTACATTGCAATGGGGAAAAAGTCTCTATGCTGCAGCTAAGGGTAAGATTATAAAAAACAGAGGATTCAATTAAGTATCATTAATTGATTAACTTTTTCTAGTATAACACCTGAAATAATTAGTATTCCACTAACCGCTAAAACCACTATATCTTAAAATGCTTCATTAATGGCATTTCTACATTTTCACTTGAAAATGTTCAATGTAAGAAGCAGTTTAATTTAAGGAAGTAAATGGATCTGCTGCTAAGATAAAGTCACTTTATTTATGGAGAACAGGTATGGAAACTGCTGGGAGATTTTGAAGGTACAGCAAGAAAGAAAAAATACAGTGCTACAATAATTTTGACAGGGGGAGGAAATTGGAGGAGATGAAAAGTATTACTTACAAGCCTCGGAGACGAAGCCAGATTTTCTCTATTTGCTCTGGCTGTAGGTGTTTCAGGGAGTTGTTCTCAAATTCTTCAATTTCCTTAGTCGGTGACTCCATAGCTGCAGGTTACCACTTTGATTTAAGCTCTGCAAAGACAGCTGCTGCCTCCACACACACACACTCTCCACCTTTAACACTCATGGGGAGTAGTGAACATTTCTGACACACACTTCTCCCCAGTCCCTGCAAATGGAACTGTGTGGGCAGCCCTGGAGAACTCAGGTGTATAGAGGGGGCAGCTGTGCCAGTATGCCACTATCCTCAGGCTGAGTGAGAGGATCAAAGGCTCATCTCCAGATTGCAAAACTACACAGATTTTTTCCCTTTGTTTTTTGCTTCACTTTGCTTTTACAATAAGCCAAGGATACAACCCATAATAGCCGCTGAGGGATCTTTATCAAGGGAGGAGGGGAGGAAAATCCCTTGATGACAAGTGAGCTGTGTACACAGGGACTGCTGTGGGGAGTCTGACGGCTGCAGGGGCCCCCAAGGCTGCAGCTCTGCCTTTGCCACACTGCCTATTGCTGTGCAAGTGGCAGTACACGGGCCCCTTTTGGTCTAGTCCCCACCAGGTCAGCCTTGCCCTCCCCTCCCTAACTGTATTTTTTCCCACTTACCAGCAGCGCTGCTGACAGGCTTGAAACCTGACAACTGAAGAAGAATTCCTCTGACAACATCACCTAAGAACTGTTTCACACTCTGCCTCCCTCTTTGCTCCCCTCTCTCCCATGCACATGCAAATCCACAGACACACAAGGGGAACAGGCTATTGGAGAAAGACTGGCTTTGATTAAAACACCAACCAAGAAAAATCATTGACTAAAAAAAAAGAAAATGGAAATAACAGAAAGTGAGCCATTCACTTCTGGCAAACAAAAATCTACTTCATTGAAGTTGGTCTCCTCTCCTGAGAAAATGACACAGAACAAGGGCTGTAAGGCTTCAACAGGGACAAAATCCATGTTTAAAATAAACAAATCAGTAAAGTTCCAATGCTTGAAAATGCTTAGAAGGCAAGTCAGCACACTGAAGAGAGATCAAGTCCAACACATTAGTCACAGATGTATCAGTGTCTTTGAATAAGAGTTTTGCACAGTGGAGGTTAAAACTCAGTTTTGCAAAAAAATACCTGCCTCTGGCTCCCCTGGAGCATCCCCATACTGACCCCTGGGGACATGTCCCTCTACACCTGCAGGGTTCATGCTTTGAGCACGAGGAAGAAAGGGATTTCTTCCATTGCACCAGCCCAATCAGTCATCTCTCAAACTCTGCCAAGATGTCTGCACACTTCTCTTTAGTTAATGTTATTGATGTGGTGCTTTCAGCCAAAGCCAACAGAACAGAGGGAAAATAACTGTCAAAATACTGTCTCAGCCTTAATACATTTTGTTGCATATTGCAAAAGCTGTCTTTTGAGAAGCAGAGCCTGAAACAAAAGAATTAACACAGACAGTCAGGTAGCCTGTGACCTGAACAAGGTCACATCTTCTTTCCAATGACATTCAACAGTATGTCTGTGGTGCTGGGTCCAAGGCAGGTCTCTGAAGTACTTGATGTTGCTTTTCAGAAAGCTCTTTGTACAAGGGATGTTATCCTTCCCATTGCTAGGTGCCAAATTGCATCAGCCATCACTCTAAGCAGTTTCAATCCTTTCCTAGGAGTAGTTCTTAAGGAGTTACCTAGGTAGAGTGCTGCTGCAATTGTTAACCATCTCCAGCTCTCTGCAGATGAGTAAGATTCTCAAATATAACCAGAAAGCAGCTGAGTCAAGTTAGTACACATTCAAAGAAAAGGCACAACTTAAGGGAGGTAAAAACATGAATAATTCTCTAGGTGGTCCTCTCTCCCCTTGTGGATTACAAAGGATAAACCAGTATGTTTGCTCTAGAAACCTCTTTTGAATGACACAGAGAACTGCACAGGCAGTCATAGCAAGCAATTTTCTAACAAAAGTTTGGGGCATATGATCTTCTTATGTTCCTGCTGTAGTAATAACAGAACACAGTGCTATTTTTCACTGCTTGTGCTACTTTCCATTACACTGATGCCCAACACTAAACAGTTAGCATGTTGCACACATCACTGCATTTTGCATTTTGGTGGTGAGTAAAGTAGTTACAAGATATGTTGTCTTTTTTTCATGCATTTGACTTTAAGGTATAGAGGAACTAACAGGGAAAAATGGGAATGCAGAATATGGGTGGCACTATGTTTGAGTTCAAGTTTGGGATTCCCTTTCTTGTTTAAGTCCTGGTGGTCTGATTTTGTGATAGATGCCATCAAAATAGCAAACACCAAGACAGTGACTGTAAAATATTATGAACTTGTTCCATAAGCATCTGATATGAATACATATCATATTGCTTGTCTTGTCCTTAAACTTATGGATCACCTCATGGTAAGAGAGTAACTTCCAAGAAGACAAAGTTTACAGGCCAAGTAAGCAGCACTCTTTCAGTTCTCACACTGATTGCTACATTGAGGCAACAAGTTGTAGGCAACCAAATGGCACCATTTGGTTTCACTCCATTTAAAGAGCTTGACTATCATGACTGCCATTGGATGGCTACAAGCAGTAAGCCACCTCCTGGTGGATCAGCCATGTCTTTAAAGCCGAGGAGAGCTCAGATGAGCAAAAGTCCACCTGTCTGTCACAAACATCTGTTTTTCAGCCTTACACAAGCTGATGACCAAGCTGAGAGGAGAGACAGCACTATGTATGTACCTCTGCAAGCCCCTATGGCTGAAGCAACACTGCACAAACTTTATCCCTGGAATTACAAAATCACAGAATATTCTGAATTGGAAGGGACCCACAAGGATCACTGAGTTGAACTCTGAAGTTAATGGTCATATGGGGATCGAACTCACAACCCTGGCATTAGAAGTTCCATGCTCTAACCAACTTAACAAATCCTATTAATTTTTTGTATCCAAGTGCTTCACCAACCTATCTTTTAGGAGTTTCAGGAGGGGTCCAGAACACCTCTGTTGCCTTCAAACAGACCTCAGAGTCTGGACTTCCCTCTGCTTCTCTGTTACCTGGTATGAGGTCCAGCACAGGATGACTATTTCCTGAGCTTTTGAAGCAGCCTTCTTGCCTCCTCTGCTTAACTGTGGAAGAAGAGCTGGGACACCCATCTCAACCAGCTCAAACTCTCCCTTCCTAGGTGACTAGGTGAGCACTGTCAGTGACAGAAAGGGATAAAGAGCAATGGGATGGAGAGATGGAGGTCCCGGGCAGGCAAATTATACCCTACACTGATTGTCTCCTTTATCACAGCACACAGATTTGGGCAAATGGGGGCTTCGCCTCTTTTCCTCCACTTCGTCAGTTGAGGACAGTAGTGGCATCCACATGAAAAGCTTTTAGATTGAGCCCTGTGCAGGAAGGGTCTTAATTATTACAAGTATTTCTTTCAGTTCTGAAGGACTGAAGATGTAGGAGGATGCCGACATGCAACAGAGAGGGTAAAAGGCAGCTGAGAAGAACACAACCTGCACTGTGCCTCCATGAGGACAAGCATCACTGTAAGACAGTCAAAATACCAGGGAGCACAGGAGCAGGTCCACCTTTCTCAGGATGGTGGTACAAGTATTTCATGTATAGTCCAAGGAAAAGTCAGAGCCATCTCTGACATATGCGGCTGCAAATTAGACTCTGTCCCCATGTTAAACTACTCAGCGGCAAACTTCTATAAAGACACCTATAGTTCCTTTTTTTACATTTTTTAAACAAAGACTAGAAAAACAGTGAGAAAGTTCAGAGACATGCTTACTTTCATCAGAGCTAAATAAATTTAGCAGTAACATTCAGAAGGCCCACTGAAATGCATCCAAAATTCTTCCAAGACAGAAACAGCACTTCAGTGAGCATGAGCAAACTGATGCAATTATTTCAGATACCACGTTATATAAAGTCCTTGCTGAACTGCAACAAAACCAGAGAAGCTACCATGGTGAAGGGGCAGCATGAGATACTTGACATGTTGTCTATTGTGATTCCTACATATTGCCTTTGTGAACATTGAAACAAGTTCTATAATTAGTAAAACTACAATATATTCGTATGTCTCTCCATGTATAAATACTCCAGAATATATTTTATCCTCTTACCACTAATGTCTCCAACCAAAATTGCAGCAGGGTATTTGTCTTTTCTTTCTTTATTGAAAATCTGAGATGGATCCCTGAACTTCAATTATGTCAGTGTGATGAGTCAGGCAGTAACATATTCCAAAATGTTTTGCTAATTCTATATTCAAACAATTGTAAAACTCTGATATGTCTTCTAATTCTATTAAAGCCGAAATAAACTAGGCAGATTTTGCCCAGTCTTTATCCTAGCAGGAAATAGCTTCTTGTTCCTTTTCAGTTTAAAACAACTTTTTGTTTTGTTTGGAAGGGAGTTAGGAGGAGAGAGAGATGTTCAGCTATGTCACTGAATTGCACTGGCCTTATTTATACTTCATGTTGAGGTATAAGAGAGTGGTGGGAGATATTTAGACAGTTATACTTTTTAGTTTTATTAAATTATATCTCAAACTTCTTAAACAGTAGTTTCTAAGTGAAATTTCATCTCTTTTTCTGCCCAAGGTTAGACTTCAGGCTTTGATGGCAACAAGACACTCCGTAGCCATATAGCCATTAATACAACCATAAGTGAAAGATGGAAGAAAAGGCTGCAAGGGCTAAAGATTTCAAGGAGTATCAGCTGAAGAGACAACTAACTATCTTTAATTAATCTTAATAAGCATTCATCCAGTTTCCTCAGGGCTGAGGAATTGTGATTTCTGTTACTCTCAGTAATTAAGGATAGTTTCAGCCTTTCTGTCCAGAAGTAGCACAGACACAGCTGACCCAGAGAATGCCACACTTTCAAAAAGTTTCAAAAACAGCAAACTAGGTATATATAGATATGTAATTATTGATATACCAGAAGATAAGACACTAAGAATACTGCAGCATTCCCTGCATCCTAAAAATGTATTAGCCTCAGATTGCCACCAGGACTAGGCATACAGTGGAGAATTTGAAGCAGCAATATCAGACAAAGACAAATTTTAGCTTTCTATCTTAGAAATTTAAAAAAAAACACAACAAAAATAACAGTTAAATAATCAGCACCGAAAGAAAAGGCACTTATTAATTTAGTGGAAAGGTGCTGTTCATTTAAACTTCTATTGAGTCAAGTCAATCAAGCTGACAGTGTCAATTAAAAGTTCTGTTGACTGGCAAAAAGTTTTCTGTCAAATTTTATAAAAATATTATCAACAAGACAAAGAACACCTCTTTTGGGGTCTCTCCCTTTTGACTCAGAATTCCTGCTTTCTGTGAAGGCAGATTTAAGAAAACATGCAGAAACCTTCTTCAACTTAGGAAGCTTACCAAAATGAGAAGATTTCCACACTGATGACATCTGCAGTTATTACTTATGCCATGCTATTGTGATAGCAACAAAAATTTCTTATTGTACTCACTCAGAGTACTGCAACTTTGACAAAGAACCACCACTCTTGAAAGGCAATTCTGAAAACCTGTTTTTCTTTAATGACCTCCACAGCACTAGAATTACTATACATGGCAGTTTAAGGAAAAGACATGAAGGAGGAGGGATGTTAAAGGGGAGATTTATAAAATGCTCTGCAAAAAAAAAAAAAAAAAAAAAAAAAAAGGAGAGCTTCAAAACTCAGCTATACAAGGTATGTGCAAAAGATGTTAGATGTGAGTAGTAATCCAATCAACTAATTATTCAAAAGAAATATCTAATTAGAGGAAAAAACAAGATGAGCTTTCTAGTTTTTCCTTTTTCACCAACATTGAATAAGGTCAAAGTAGGCAATTTTGAGGACCCGAAGACATGTCAAAGGTTTGACGTTGGCATAAGGCTAGTGCCCTTATGACGATATACTGTCTCTGGTATCTGCTGTGAGATGTGACTAAAAACAGAACAAAACAGTTTCTAATTTAGAAAGCAAAAGAAAAAAAAAGAACTTTATTACTTATAATAGGTAAAGAAGATACATACAGAAGAACATGGAAACTTTAAAAAACACTCTTCCTCCCCCCCACCACCAGTTCTCAACCTAACAAAACAAACTGAAAATTCCCCATCACGTTACTACTTTTTAGATAATTAATCTTTAGTTTATTACCACCCTTCCGATAATCAGTACTCAGTTCATTGAGGAGAGATAGGAGTCCTTCTTGCACCACATTGTGGCCTCTTCCTCCATGTCTAGTGCTCTCACCACTGTGCATGGACTAGAGCTGTTTCTAGGGTTTTTCTTTTTAAAGATGCTTTGGTTAGTTCCAAGAAACGACAGCTTCTCAAATTTTGGGACACCAGTCCCCCCCAGTATTACCCGCTGGGGCCGAGGGGCCTTGAGAACAGAGCTCTTCTTCTCATCTCTGTTCATACTACTGTCCACTCTTGGCTCCAAGCCAATGCCTCTCCCCAGATACAGCTTCTATGTTACAGAAAAGAAATGAGTTCGTCTATGGCTATACAAAAAAAGTCCAGCCAAAGGCCACTCCATCATCTCTTCCCACCTAGGATTCTTTTCAGCATCCTCTGACAATCTTCTACTTGCACAAACTTTCATCATCTTTGCTTAGTTCTTTCTATCTTTCTTCTTCAAATTCAGGAGGATTAGCATTTATAAAGTTTCCATCATTTACGAAAAGGGTTAAAATCTTGGGCTTTGTTTCCCCAGAACTCTCACAGTATCTTTGCTGCTGGGCACTCTTCTCGCGCCACCCCCCCCCATACTCCTTCGGCCGTGCTGTCTAGTTGTTGATATCAAATTTCAAGGTGACGGAGATCACAGACACGGTTTCTCAGTTTCTCTCTCTCTCCGGGGGGAGGGGGGAGGGAAGGGAAAAGAAGGCTGTCTGATGCCTCTCAAGGTTCTTGTACTCTCTCCACCCTTCCATCCTGTAGGATTTTTCCTCTCCCCCTCTGTGCCCAAGGTTCCAGGCCTACCTCGCCCAGGCCGCATGGCTTCCCCTCCCCCGCCCAGCCAGCCGCTGGGCAGGGGAGATCCCTCCGTCCTCAGGGACCAGAACCAAGAGAGAGCTTTCCGGGGGGGGGAGCCCTCTGCTTTTAACTCCTTGTGTTCTCAGAGGCGGATCCTTGTCCTCAGTGGCCACACCAGGTGCCAGTCTTTAAACCTGAGCACTCATTGGTTTGACTACTGAAGTTCAAAAAGACTCATTTTTTCTAAACTACGACACACAGTTTCTCACAGTTTCCTGCTCCAAGTCATCCTTCACATCTTCAAAGGGATTGAATAAATACCGAAGTTTATTCAAAATAAGCATGAATCTGCCTCAAAGGGTTTTTTAATTGCTACTTATATGTTGGAGAGATGGAAATGAGAGGGTTTTCACTTATCTGTCTGTCATGCACAAACCACACTATATTACACAGGCCAATACTGCCCCCTGTACTATGAAAATGTTACATTTCACATATACATTTAGCTCTTGTTAGAGTTAAGACATAAATTATTATAGATTATATATTATCCTTTGTGGAGTTAGGAAAAATATCTCTGTGTGTGTGTGTATATATATATATATATATATATATATATATATATACACACGCACATATAAAACTGAATTTTATCAACTTAAAAGTGTATGTGAGTCATTTATAAACCAGACCTCAAATTTCCCGCCCATTGTTTTCACTTTCAAATCTGCCAAGTTGCTGTACAAAGAGAAAATTCCCCAGCTGCCATTTTGCACTACCATTGCTTTTTGAGAATAGGGAGCCCACATGCTATTCTTTCCTTTCTCCTTATCCTCTGTCTCCTGGGGGAGATAGGTAGCCACCTCTGATTGCTCCAGTTGGCTTTGCTGGCAGAGACAGCCAAGTCATGGTTATTTAAAGAACCATCTCTGGCAGACTACAGACCAAGTAACAAATGTTAGTTTCAGGACCTTATGTAGATTCCTTTCTACTCCAAAATACCCAATCAAATTAAATTTCCTTTGTTTCTCTATGAATAGCATGCATTGAACAGGAGTGGAAGTAAAAGCAGAAAGTAGAAGCAAAATACAAAACCACATTACAAAATGCAAGACCAGAGAGCTCAGAACACCATCATCAGAGAAATGCAGGTATCTACAATGTACAGGGACCTTTTACTGAAGTGATACACAAAATAGAAGATTATTGTATGCTCTCAGCAGTTTGCCAGATTGGGTCCCAGACGTGTGTCAGAACTCAGAGAAAAGTCAAAGAGAATGTACTTAAAAAAAGCAACACCTATTTATAACATTGGATCATGGCTGATTAACCTGGTCTCTTTCTTGCTCAATCCACTTCCTGTGATCACACAAATATGGTAGATTTAGCACATTTAAAGTTCATGAAGGCCTCAATTTTAATTTTTTTTGGAAAAACAGGCAGTGGAACAGAGAGCTATAATGCAAGCAGGGACATGATTAAAACTAAAATGAGGATGTAGGGTAAACTAGCTTTCACAGTACTTTTCACTGCCGCAGCTGACCTGCTTTCCCTACTTGTGCTTGCTCATGAAAACCCTAAGGAATTAGCTGCTTCAACAGAGCAAAAGGAAGACTATAAAAGATTGTAATACTCTGTTAATTATCAGACCAGGAAAAAAAAAAAAAAAAAACAACAGCAAATCTTACCTTTAGAGGAACAACTTGCCACAAGGGCAAAAGGAAATAAACAGGCCCTGAGTACATCTTGAAAGATGTTCCTTTTCTCAGCTCCAATGGCTGAACTGCCTTGAACAGGTTAAAGACTTTTGAACTTCCTCCCTTCTCATATGTTGTCTTCTGCTAGAAAGAGGAAAGGTCTGCCCTCAAAACCTGAATTACCTTTTCCCTTTGATGAAAATAAGACTTTTGTGAGCCTGCAGGTAGTTTAAGCACTTTAGTTTAACGGCAGGTTCCCCATCTTCTTTTGCTGCAACTACTCCTCCTCCTGCAATTATTGATTCTTACATTGCTTAAAACAAGTAACATTTATAATAAATACGAAAATTGCAGAAAAGTGTCATAGCAAGGAAACACATATATGGATGTAGCTGAGCAGACTCCAGACACTTTCCGAATAAAGAGGTTGTTCACACCAGGGAAACGCTATTGCAGAACAGTTTGAAGGGTTGAAGTGGTCCTCTTCTGTAGGCAAGTAACTGGCATTCACACTTCAGGACGCACAAGATGTAAGATTCAAAGGCAGTTTGTACCTTCATCCTGCTACTGTGAAACTAAATCCTCCTTGTCCTGTCGAAAGTGGATGGTGTCTCCTTTGACCAGAATGTTTCACAGGCATGTGCCCATTCAGACATAACATACTAAGGGATTTGATTGCCTCTATAATTCAGAGAAATTACATGGGCCTTGTACTGCTATATCCTCTTTTCATTATCATGTTGGACAGAAAAATATCCAAAACCAGACCAATTAACATATTGCAAAGAACATGAATACCCATGAAATCCTGGACACTGCACATGACAACTACAGGAAAGATAAATAGCTTTCTTAACAGCAAGAGATTTACAGTCTCCCTTCTGCCTTTTGTATATCACCCTCTCAGTGTTACAAACGACCTGACAAATTGTGGCTTTTGCTTTTAATCAGAACCTAGAAAAAAACATTTTGCTGCAACAATTCATCTTGCAATTATCTTAAATGAAGGTGAAGACTTTTTCTGCTGCATGTACAAATAATTGTTATAATAGATACTCTCTGCTGTTCTTATTTATCCTTAGTTTAGTATCCAAGTAAATTGTAGAGATATAAAAAAATGGTAGGACATGCCCCATCTCACCTCAACGTAACCTCCCAGTTTCTGCAAAAAGATGAGATAATGATTTTTTTTTTTTTTTATTTGTTAACAAATAATTCACTGGGTAGCTTAAGAAATTTAATGTACTATATTTCAGTTATGTCTTAAAAAATAAAATTTGCATGTCTAATTTCTTAATATATACAGAAATACATTTTTACATGCCAGTATAAAATTGGCATCAAAGTAGTCATTTGTGGTAGGACTGTGCTGGTTACTTCTTTTTGGGTTAAACAAATAGGTGATTTGTCTGTTTATTAACTCAAAAGGCTCAAAATTGTAACAAGAAGCCTAGATTTTAAAGCTGTAAAGTTCCCCTGATTTTAATTACATAATTATGTTAATATAAAAGAAGGAAACAGAATTAGGTAACCTAGTCTTTGGTTTGCCCTTTGCTTTTTTTTTTTGTATATTAGTTTTAGTCCTGCTTTTCAGCTAAGATTGATCATCTCTGGACACAGAGAGCTCTTGGAGGGACTCCACTCTTCTTACTCGTATTGGAGTTAAATTAAATAATCCCATTTAAACACTAATTCAAAAAGCCTATTGACTTTCATCTACTGAAAAACTTAAGCATTTGGCCAGGAAAAGTCACAGCTAGTTGCTCAAATCATAACTCCTGCTCTTCTGCTGGGTCAACATTATGACAGAAAATTGCTTACAACATCGACTGAAAAGTGTGTTCCTATCTTTCTTATAAGCCCCCTTTAAGTACTAAAAGGCCACAATGAGGTCTCCCCAGAGCTTTCTCCTCTCCAGGTTGAAGAATTCCAACTCCTTCTGCCTTTCCTCATAGGAAAGGTGATAATTTTTGTGACCCTTCCCTGGGCCTGCTTCAACAGGTCCATGTGTTTCCTGTGCTATAGAACTCCAGTGTTCAACACAGTACTCCAGGTAGGGTCTCATGGAAGCAGAGTTGAGGGACAATCATCTCCCTTGACCTGCTGGCCATGTTTCTTATGATGCAGCCCAGCATACAGTTGGCTTTCTGGGCTACAAATCATTTGATCCACCTTGTCCAGTGGAAGGTGCCCATGCACAGGGTAGAGGGGTTAGAACAGAATCATCTTTCAATTCAAACAATCTTATCATGCTAAATCTTATTTTAACAGGACGATAGTCTCTAATTATATAGTAATATAACTAAGTAATACCCAGGAGCTCAAAGGTAAAGCAACTCTGCCTGCATATATCTGTAAAAAAGTTTCCAGCTCCCTGAAGTCTATTTGAAGTAGAATACACAGAATTATATATTGCTCAGGAGCTAGTGCAGTCAGTTAGTTGTTTCATACAAAGGCTCACAGCAACACTTACAAACTATAGTGAATAGTCATTTTCTGAAAATGGTACCCTGGAATTCATTAGGTACGCTGGAATTGGTCTTCAACCATGAACCTAGGTAAGGTTCTAAGTGTCCTCTATGTGCATTTCATTTTCAAATACCATTAGCTGACATAGAAAGGTTCCTTCTGATTTCAGGCAACTAAGCACATACTTCAATCTATACACTGCCCAAAAAGACAAGTCTGCTCAAAAACTACCTAACATTTTTACTCTGAATACACTTGCAGTATCCTGTGGGAACTTGAGACATTTTCAGTATCAGCAGGGCTAGGTAAAACATGTAAATACTGATTGCGTTTTAGCCTGAACAGTTGCCTATTTGAACCCAGTGCTGTCAGATGTGCAGTGTCTTCCTAAAAGCACAGAGTATTTATCTTCTAAAAAAGGAATCAATTCCTACCATGGCAGGAAGAACAGATGCTGGGATTCAAATGGAAGAAGTCACATGCATGTCTAGCATGTCACTGCATGTCTAGCAGGATGCCTAGACTGTACTGCTGTCTTGATGCCGCTTCTCTCATGTATTTTCTCCCTAGAATTGCAGTATGGAGCCCTTACGTATTAAATTATATATCACTTTTTCCAGAAGCTTTAAAAGACACGGGGGAGGGAAAAAAAAAGTCTTATTCTGAAGCAAATAAAATAGGTGTATTTTTTTTAATTATCTGTATCACCATAATTATTGCTATTATTGCTGTTTGCTGACTCTTATAAAATCTCCCCATTCAGGAAGACTTCTGAATCAATAAGTGCAGATTGCTGCCAGAGACATAACTATGTCCAAAGTATATGACATAAAAAGAGTTAATGTAATAAAGCCTTGGGCATCTGTGATGCATCTGCAATACAAATGCATGCTTTGAACAAGTGTTAATAAAAATAACCCTCCAACAAGGAGGAACAACAGAAGAGTGATGCAAGCAGACTACAGACTACTAAGGCACCAATAAATTTTAATAAAGGAAAAATAAAATAAGCTAGCAAGCTCAGCTCAAGAAGAAAACACTTGGACATATGGATTAGAACTCCTTTAAAAAGAATTTTGTTTCTTTAACTGAAGAAGAAATTAGTTCAAAACCATTTCAAAATGTGGTTTCAACCTCCCCCTAGCAAAACCAGCAGTGCAGAAGTGTAGTTAGCAATCACCCTTGTGATAGCTTGAAAGGGGGCTACAAAACCCTAGTTGAGAGGGCCACAAACTCTTTTCTGAGGAACAGTTTTATACAGTCCCTAAAGGTGTGACTTGCTTGCTATTACTGTGAGTTAAAAATGCTCATTAAACCACATTAACTTTAGAGCTTCCAATAATAACAACAGCTACTCATGGTCTATCAAAAGTTTCTGACGTGAGCTTTTTTCCTAACTTTTGCAGTACAAAACTACAATCTGCATGAGCCTCTCCATACACTGACAAATGTACTGCTCCTTGCAAAGACTTCTGGTTGAAAAAAGTTTGTCCATGCACAAATATCCATTACTATTCCAGATGAGAACATATTGTCATTAGCAATGCTAAATGACAGCAAGATTTGAGAGCAAACTTAAGACTTCTAGAATTAGTCAATACATTTATTTCCAATTGTCTTGGTTTGAAAAACAGGTGTCTGCTAAGAAAGGCAGGATCCTCCCTTGGAATGGATGCTATGACCCCCTTCCCTCTGAATTGATGTAATTTTGAAATTAAGGGGCTTTTGGGAAAATATATGGCAAAAGGAACAAAAATTGTTTACTAGTATGTAAAACAAGGCAAACAAACAACAACAATGGCAGCGACAACAAACAGACCCACAAACCCAGTGGCAGCCTTCTCTTGGCTGTTGGGCACTTTACCCTTCGGTGCAGTTCCGGTCACAGCCGGCAGGGGCGCTGGTGGCTCCCGGTGGGCAGGGATGGTTCGGTGATTCCCCAGAGGCTGCAGGGGCACTTCAGTGTGAGTTTGGGGACCACGCAGTAATGGCAGGAGCAGATGGAGGGATGGGATAGAGAAGGGGCTTCTTTTACGAACCTCCAGGGACAGATGATCCCAGTGCTCCCTCTAGGTAGCTGAAGCAGGAAACCTCTGGAGAAGCAAGCTGAAAACTCAGGACCTCCTGGAAGGCAGAGGGTGAAAACCTACAGTGTAGCACAAACCCAGAGCAATGGCAGAGGTAGTGTGGGGGGTGGGCAGTAGCAGTCTGGGTAATGAATGCAGTAAAAGGCTCCTTGGGCTTTTCTTACTAGCTGAGAAAAGCTGGTTCTTCAAATCCCAGCTGTGTGGATGGTGGGAACAGCCCCCTGGTGGTGCATGCACTGGCTCTGGGCTTCCCAACAGCAAAGCAACAAAAGAAGCCCAGCTAGCAAGCTCAATCACAGTGCCAAAGCAAAACAAAACCAAAAAGAAGCAGGCAAACCCCACAGAAACAGCAGGATCCCTGGTCAGAGATACTAGCTGTGTGTCTCATTGAACCACCCCACCAGAAGAGAAAAGACTGCCTCTCCCCCTGCCCCCAATTCCCCCAAAAAACCCCTGCTGAGCTTCCATTAATTGTAACAGCCCCAGAGCCAGGGAGGATGGGAGGCAGGGGGGCATGGGAACAGCAACCACCCCGGGCACAAAACAAAACAGAACAGATCAAAGACCACAAAAATAAGATGGGATAATAAACCACCCCCAAGACACCAATATAGCCTCTGATCCTGATACCAATGTTCACCTGATGTGCAGAATAAAGACTCCACAAGTCGCTAAAGTTATGAAGTGAGTATGTATTGAGCGCCCGACACAAGCAATATAATTCTCAAAGTCTTGTGTAATCAGCCCCAATTCAAGTTTTACATTTATTTACAAAGGTATTGCATATGCACAATTTTTCATGACTATTCATCCCCTGGTCCCGCCTGCCCTTGTTTCATATGGTAATTAAGTCCATGCCCTTCTGAGCATGCATAGCATGGGGGTCTCTCGGGGGTCCCTCAAGGTTGAAGGCCGTATGTCTACCTCACATTGAACTTTTGAACTTTCTCTTTTGTACATGTGCTTTTGTCCCTTGGTGCTTATTCACATAGATCCACTGGTTCTGGCCAGTTTTGGGGCCTGAAGGATCTCTTATTTAGGTCTCTTGTTTTCCTCAGTCCTTTGTCATTGTCCTTTTATCATCAGAGGTTTGCCTTCTTCCTTGTGCCTTTTGTATTATAACAGATGTCTTCAAATAAGGGTTAAAGTTCATTGCACAATTCTATAGGTTAAGATTCTAAGCATTTATTCATATTGCTAACTTAAGTGTTTGTATTAGTTGGACCCAAAGTCTCCATTTCACACCACTATGTTTTTTTTTAATCAAGCCTATGTATATTAACTCCAAAGTTTTAGGTATTTGCATGATCAGAACTAGGGCTCTCAACTCCACTGCTACACTGACAAGTTTGGACATACTACATCAGAGGAAGAGTTTAGCAGTTCACTCAGAGTGTGGTGTGAAGAAAGAGCAGAGCAATGAAGGAACCCTAACCCCTTTGAGGAACTCAGGCAACTGCAGAACAATATCAATTTGTTCAGAAAAAAACCCCTGAGACATGGAATTTTTTTTTTAAAATAAATTAACAATTTGACATCAGTTCTTTGCAAATTTCTTTACTGCATTTTATTTTTCTTTAAGAAAGGAAATGTTACTATTATATTCAATGATTCCACTTTCGCTGGCAGATAAAGACTGGCGAAGGGCAATAACACCAGCCTCTCACACTTTTGTCTAAAAAGGTGGCACAGTGTATGCTACTACCAAAAGCCTGGGTATAGCAGGGCATCTCACCATCTCACTTGTTAACCAGTCAGGTAACTCACTACAAGCTGTCTTGTAGTGAGTTGTTTTGGTGCCATGGGATTAACACCAATCTGGAACCTCCCAGCTATCAATAAACGTCTTGCTGTTGAAGTGACTTCTGGCAAGATAAATTGGATTTCTGACTGACAGACAACCACTTTATAAACTATAAAAGCCACACCAAACTTTCACAAAGTAGAAATCTATACATTATCCTGGAAATGTATGGATCTTTGAGTAGGGATGCCTACTTTGCAGTTACTTTTGAGGGTTAAGTGAAGGAATCTGTACATTATTGTCGTTTCGGTTGTAAGTTACTTCGACTCCTAATCAATACTATTTCTTTTCGTAGCTTAACTATAGGTACCTTGATACAGTGCAGCATTATATGTTATGCTGTAATCTACTAATAGTTCTTGACTTTTATACTTTGTAGAAAGTAATATTGATTAAGATCTTTTTCTGTTATCTCTTGTCTGCTTAATAAATAATTCATTTTTATAAATAGACCTGATTTGGCATCATTAGAATTCGCGGACAAGAGTGATTTATTAAACTTAAACTGTTCTTAAAATCTGATGCTTGTCTAAGCTTCTACTTGTCCCATGACCCTGGGAAGGGTTTAATAGCAGCTATGCAATCTGTGGGTAAGGACTGGACTGGTCACGTCTTGCTGGAGAGGAAGGGAAGCAGAGCAGGACCAAGATACCCTGTATTGTTCCTGATGACCCTAGTGCAATCTCAGGTGAAGGATTACAGGTTGTAGCATGTAGAGGACCAAAAAGAAAATCATTCAGCCCTGGAAAAGAAAAATTCAATCTGGGAGAGACACTCCCCTGAGCCCAAAGGGGGAAGGGCTGTCTGCCATAAGGTCTCTGTAAGCACGAGTTCATATGTTGAACCTTATTGGTTGTTGTATTTGGTGCCACTCAAAGTGGCTTGGTTCAGCCCTGTTCAACCTCCTGTTGCCTTATATGTACCTCCCCCTAGAATGTTCTCCCCTTCCCTGAGCCCCATTGGTCCCAGTTTGCTGCAGTACTCCACCCCTTTCTCCACCCCTGCTAGCCCATTGGTTAGCTGGCTGGCTGCCCCTCCTCTACACTAGTCTTACCTGCCCCCATTGGCCCTTGACCTTCAGAGCCACCCCTTGTTCCCATGTGCTTCCCTCCATCTTTGTCTTTTTCCCTGGATTTCCATGTGGCAAATAAAATGCTCTTGGATTTCTATACTGAGACCCGTCCTTTTTGCCTTTATCATCGGCCACCTTAAAAGCGTCTGTTGAATTCTGCACCTGTGAGTCGCTCACAAGGTTCACTGAAGCCGGCAGTGCTTCAGTAGCATCAGCTTTTTCCCCTAGCATCTCTTCAGTACCACTCACAGAGGCTCAGAACAGCTCTAGTTGAGCATCTGTAAGCAATGAATTCTAAGGCAGTCCATGATGAGTCTCTTTACCTACAAAAGGAAATAAAAGAAGCCAAAAATCTCTTAGAACAATTGGATATAAAAAAGTTAAGACCTTAAAACTGAATATCAGTATGAAGGAGATGATGCTTTTCCAACTGTGGTTAAAAAGAAATACCTTTTCCAGCTACTGAATTGGCTAAATTGCAGTCCTGAGTAAACCAAACTATTTTTGTATTCCATATCTATCTGTGCCAAAAATTGTTACAGTCTCTTTAAGACCCAGAGTGCAGCTGGAACACAACCATAGGCTGCAGATTGCCCAGGCTTTTTAATGTCAGGACACTCAGGCAGAGCTCTCTTGCCTCTTTCTGTTCCCCTTTTGTTCTTGCAGGAAGACAGAGCTGAGGCAAAACGAGTGGAGGCTCGCCTCTGGTTTACTTTGGTTGTTTTGGGTTTTTTTCCCAAGGGAGAAAAGTAGCAAACCAAGAAGCTGAATTTTATAATTCAAAACTGTTTCAGAGTGAATTTTGTAATGTCTCCCCATAGCATGAAGCCAGTGCTGGTCAAGGTTGGGCCACTGTTATTCAGTGCTTAGGAGTCTGTTTTCATCAGAACAGGGACTCAAGACAGCAGCACCAACACCAGTGGCTTGAAGGCTGCAGAGCTGACACTGTCTGGAACTGGTGTAGAGCCAGCTGAAGAAGAGGCAGAGAAGGAGAGAGAGGAAGTCTGCAAAGCTGCCACACAAGAGCCTTAGTCAGCTCTCTTTCAGCATCAACTTTTTTTGGCTAGAAATAGTATTTCCAGGTTTTGTTTTCCACAGCTCCCATTGTTTGTTTGGGAAGAAAGGGAGCTTTGGAATAATGGAGGCTTGCTTGCTGTGTTGTTTCCTTCAATCTCTCTCTCAGCTACATAGCCCAGAGAGGGGACTCTCCACCATTTCTGTCTGTGTTCCACAGAACAAATAGGGGAACCTCCGCTGCATTTGTCAGTGGGAGTTGAACCCTTTCCCTTTCTCTCTCAGAACAGACATGTGCAGAGGCGCCATCCTTGGGGGAGGGTTTGCCTGCCATTTTGCCTTTGTTTCTCAGCATATGCAGTCATTTGTGGAAGGCACTGTATTGAGGCAGGGGTTTCTCTGCCATTTTAGCTTTCCCTTTGTTCCCAGGGACTCTGTGAGATTAAACAGTTTTATATCTAGTGATTATTCATGGTTATTTTTTTTGCCTGCTGCTGTTTCATTTTTTAGTAAACTGTTATTTTTTCTCTTATGTTTAGTTATTATTAATTCTTCCATTTTGTTGGAAAGGGATTGGTTAAAACTGAAGAGGAGGTGAGTTACTGTGATGCACAGAGGGAACACAGCAACACACAGACGACAGGTGTCCAGAGCACAGAAGAAGAGAAGAACTCGAGTTTACTGAAACCTCAGCTATTTATCATTTTCAGGACACTGACCAGGGATTGGGTAATGAGGTATACACCTCTCTAATCCCACTGGTCAGATGAGAAGTCCTTCACATCATATCTTTCATGAAGGAATGCAAACACAGTCTTTGTTTATCTTATAATTCATGAGAACTGACTCCATTCTACCAAAACAAATCAGAAGGCTTATTTTCAGGGACAACAGAGGTGATGCATTTTCAACTGTCTACCCCATTTAATTGTCTTAAACCAAGATAAATTTGGGATCCAACTAAAGGGACACGAGAGAGAAAGTGCAAAACTAACAATTTTGACTGAAACATTTGGTATTGCCTACAGAACTCACTGGTCACCATGCTTCTCAGTCTGATGGCGCTGTGGCACCTAGCCTTGAATATTTCTTCATATATATGGTACAATTTGCTCAAGATATGGCTTTTTTTCGATCAGGGACACAAACCAAGATTGCTTTCTGGATACACTCAGTGATATCAGCTTATGTAAAGATAATGTCAGAAGCAATGAGGATTATTTGGGATGTGTATTCATTGTTGTCTGCCTGTTCTAGTCTTGGCAATTGAACTTCTGAGGGTTTATAAATAATCACATTCATCCTGTTGGAGAAGCAGTTGAGGACCACAGAATGACAGAATTAACCAGGCTGGAAAAGACCTTTGAGTCCAACTTATAACTTAACACCACCTTATCAACTAGACAATGTCACTAAGTGCCACATCCACTCTTTTCTTAAACACCTTCATGGATAGTGACTCTGCCACCTCCCTGGGCAAACCATTCTAATGGCCAGTCACTCTTTCTGTGAATAACTTCTTCCTAATGCCCAAGTTAAACTTCCCCATATGCAGCTTAAGGCTGTGTCTTCTTGTCCTGTCACTGGTTCCCTGGGAGAAGAGACCAACCCCCACCTGCCTACTACTTCCTTTGAGACAGTTGTAGAGAGTGAAAAGGTTTCCCCTGAGCCTCCTTTTCTTCAGGCTAGACAACAACAGCTCCCTCAGCCAATCCTCATTGCAATTGTGTTCCAGACCCTCCACCAGCCTTGTTGCCTTTCTCTGGACATGCTCCAGCTTCTAAACATCCCTCCTAAATTGAGGGGCTCAGAAATGGACACAGTACTCAAGGTCTGGCCTCACCAGTGCAGAGTCCAGGGGAAGAATTACTTTTCTTTTTCTGCTGACCACACTATTCCTGATACAGGCCAGGATGCCATTGGCCTTCTTGGCCACATGGATACACTTCTCGCTCATGTTCAGTCTGCCATCAATCAGTAGCCCCCAGGTCCCTTTCTACCTGCCCTCTAACCAGCCCAACTTGGTGTCATCTGCAGATTTTCTAATGATGGAGTTGATCCCTTCATCCAGATCATCAATAAAAATCTTAAACAGGACTGGGTCCATACACGGATCTCTGGGGGACACCAGACTAGTGACTGGCCACCAACTGGATGTAGCACCATTCACCACCACTCTCTGGGCCCAGTCATCCAGCCAGTTTTAACCCACAAAGGGTGCACCTGTCCAAGCCATGGGCTGCCAGCTTTTCCAGGAATATTCCATGGGAGATGGTGTTAAAGGCCTTGCTAAAGTCCAGGTAGGCAACATCCATAGCCTTCCCCTCATCCACCAGGTAGATCACCTGGTCATAAAGGGAGATCAGGCTGGTAAGGTAGGACCCTCCCCTCCTAAATTCATGCTGGCTGGGTCTGATCCCAGGTCATTCTGTAGGTCCCGTAAGATTGCACTCAAGATGAACTCTTCCATTATGTTGCTGGGCACTGAGGTCAAGCTGACAGGCATGTAAGTTCCAAGATCCTCCTTTTGCTCCTTCTTATGGATAGGCATCACACTGGCCAGATTCAAGTCATTTGGGACTTCCCCAGTTAGGCCGGACTGATGATAAATGATGGAGAGCAATTTCACAAGCCCTTCTGCCAGCTTCCTCATCACTCAGGATGGATCCCATCTGGTCCCATAGACTTGTGAGCATCAAAGTGGCTCATCAAGTCTAACTGTCAACCAACTGATTCCTCCTGGATTATAAGGAGACTATTATGCTTCCTATCCCCATTTACCAGATCAATTTCTCTCAGCATTTTACTTCCTTCTTCACCTCAGGTCTGACATGTCACATTTTGAAAATGTTGATTTCCCTCTGGGTGTTAAAGGCACCATATTTTTTTGTTAGTTCTGCTCTGTCTCCTCCATACGGCCTGAAATATGGGGCTGAAATTTCCAGGGAAGTTTCCAAGTGATGGAATTTCCAGAGATGTTTCCAAGTGGTGGAAAATCCTAAATCACATGGAATGTGGGAGGATATAGGTCAGATAGTGAAGAAATACTTTGCCCCAATAGTTTGGAACTTTGCCCCTGAACAAATTCAGAATACAGATAAGAGCAGAATATCTGAAAGAAAATAGCAATGGCAACTCCAAAGAGGGGCAGCTCCAAAGAAGGGCAACTTACTGCACTGTGCTGGGCCATGGCTAATGCTTATTTCATACTGGTCATTATTATGCGCAACAGCACCTACAGCCAAAAGGGAAGGAGAACAGAGAAATCCACAGACACCATAATCCCTCAGGCTGCAGTCAAACCAGAAGGGCAACTTAAGCCTGCCCCTGCCCAGAGAAGGAAATCTAAAAATAAATTCATTCACCCAGTGGATGACAATGGGGAGGCAGAACCCTTACGGCCAGCAGAGGAATCAAAACCAGAAATAATTACTGAATCTTTATTCTTAGAAGGTCTCCACAGTCTGAAGAAAAACCTCACCCAATGAACCAATGAGTCAATACTGACCTGGTGATCCAAATTCAAGACACTGAAGGTGATGCTAAAGTTTTGGATGGTATTGAAGGAGGTGTTTGGGATCTGTGTTGCCTGATGTGGGTGTAAACCAGGGAATCATGAGGAGGCAGACACCTCTCAACTTCTAGACGTGACTCTTCACAAGCCTGAAGGAGAGATACCTTTGCCAAGACCTCCAGCTGCAGAAGGGCCCTTTGAAAACCTTGGAGCAAGGAATTCAATGCCTACTAGGACTGGCTCAGATAGACATCCTTTTCTCAAATGATGACCAAGCCATCAAGAGTCCACTCCTGGTAAAATGTACAACACTGAGATGGCTCAGAATTATTCCACGCAGGCCAAGCATACTCCCACTACCTAGAGATGCTGCAATGGAATGAGGGAAATGAGACAGTGAGCATTAATAACTAGAATGCTACAAACATGAAGATACTGTTCACACCACAACACAAGCCCAGATCTCAGCAGTGGAAACAGATTTGACTGAGCATATGTGGAAACCAGAAGAAAGGACTGAAGAGACTCAGAACCTCAGGAAGGAGCTTAAAGAGAACTTTCACAAAGTTCCATCAGTATACATCAGAGGCCTTGCTATCAGAAGCCCAAGTTTCCCAGCTAGGAAGAGAGGGTACGCCCCACAAGCCAACCTGAGGTTCTTTCTGCATGAGCATGGGGAAGACATGAGGTAAGATGGAAACCCCACTTTTGTCCTAGCAGCATGGGTCCATAAGCTAAAAGAAGAAACTAGTAATGAGGAATTCTGCAAGAATGAATGTAGCTCCAGTTTCTCATGACCAAGCTGCTAGGCTTAACAGAAGGGAGGATGATGTTCCTAATCCCCTTGAAGGGACCACCAGAATGCATGACCAGAGCAGAACAATAGCCAGAACTAGAGGGGCCCTGCCTCTAGCCAAGTAGTTGCCAGGGAAAATTTTATCTATTGGACTATGTGAATTGAATGTCCTGGAACATCAGAAGCACAAAAATACAAAGTTTTGGCTGACACTGGCACACAATGGTTTCATGTCCTGAAACCATCAGGACATGTATGGGCAGAACCTGTTTCCTTGGCTGGGGTGACAGGGGTCTCAGCAGTCTCAGGGATTAGGGATTTTTTAGGGATTATTTTTTCTGTATAAATAAAAACAATGTAAGAGGAAGAAAAAGCATTAAAACAATACAGTGAGACAACAGCATTATTATTATTTCAAAATGCAGTTGCTTTGGCTGTGCAGCATAAGGAAAGATTCTTTCTGCTGATATCTGTTCAACACCTTTAAGATCTGAAGAGACACAGTGGTCACTGAAACTCTGGAATAATCAAGCTAAAGTAAATGCCATCACTATATGTTGAGCATCTTTTTTTTTAATGTATACTAAGAATTGCAATGTTACTAAAAAAAACACTCCTCTCTGTCATCAGGCCCTTATGGTACAACTTTTGTACAGGTATGAAAAACATAAATCTGACCCTAGTATGACACAGTGGGTGAATGCTAACTTTCTGTCCTGAATGGTACAGGTAGTTTTCATTGCAGTGTTACAGATGTCCAATTTCTGTTCCAATACAGCAATGATCCTGGAATTAATTGCCCTCTGCCACTCTTCAACTCCCTTAGTTGACTCACAGTTGCTTAAAAAGTCTTGAGCATGTCAGTGTTCTTGAGGTAGAAGATATAGGTGTTTGGAATAATATGATATTTTAGTGCCACAATGTCAACATAACTCCAAACCATCCTGCTTAGGAAAGAGTGCCAAAGTCATCCTGATGTGTGCACAGTGACCATGGTGGATGGTAACAGCTTCAAATACCTCCCGTATCCCAGATGTCCTTGATTACATTGCTCTTTATTTCCATTCCAGTTCAGTGCTCTATATTAATCAAAAGTGACAGATGGAAGCTGTAATACATCTACAGTTCCAGATTATTAAATATGATGACCTGTATTTCCTGCAGTAATCAGATATTTCTGCAAATTACCTTCACCTCATAAAAACCAAGGCTGGCAAAAGAACCTCTATGATCATAGAGGAGATTTTGCTTGTTTCTTTGCAAGTTTCAGTTCATATCAGGAGTATTTATATTTCATACTTTTGCTTTGTCAATGTGTTAAATTTTGGGGGAAAAAATGAGCAGCATATATCCTCTAACTGCAATAATATTTAGAAGGGGAAAATTGTGGGTGATAGTTGTATTTTTAAGAGTATATGGAGCACTCTCCATCTACTGGGTAATCCAACTAGTTGATCAAGGGAAGCTGGCTGATGTAATCTTTTTTTTGTATTTCAGTAAGGCTTTTCATACAGTCTCTCACAGAATGCTTCTGGACAAAATGTCCACCACACAGCTGGGTAAAAATGTCATATTTAAGTGACTGGCTTGTAGGTCAGGCACAAAGCATGAATAAGGCTACACTAGGCTGGTGACAAGTCATAGCAGTGTTCCACAGAGCTCTGTCTTAGGCCCAGTTCTTTTAAATATCTTCATAAATTACTTGGGAGCAGGACTTGAAGGGATACTAATTTTGATGATGATAGTGAACTGTTTACTCCCTCAAAGGTAGAGAGGCCATGCAGAGAAACCCTGACAAATTGGAGGGATGAGCAATCATCAACAGTATGAAGTTCAAAAAAGACAAGTGCCAGATTCTGCACCTGTGATATGGCAAACCTGGATTGGAGGGATGGAGAGCAGCACTGCTGAAAAGGGTCCTGGCCAACATCAAGTTTAACATGACTCAGCAATGCCCTGGCAGCCAGAAGGACCAATTGTGTCCTAGGGTCTATCAGACACATCATCACCAGCCAGTTGAGGTGAAATGCAGTGATAAGCACTGATCTCTTCTCTCTGGTTACCAGCGACAAGACCCAAGAGAATAGCACGAAGCTGTGTTGGGGAGGTCTAGGTGATATAGTAAGAAAAGGTTCTTTTCCCAGAGGGTGGTTGGGCACAAGAATAATCTCCCCAGGGAAGTGGTCACAACACCATGCCTGTTAGAGTTCAAGAAGCTTTTAGACAATGCTCTCAGGCACATGGTGTTATTTTTGGGTTGTCCTGTCTAGGAATTAGGTTTTGATTGTGGGCCCCTTCCAAGTCAGGACATTCTATGACTGTATGATGCTGTCTGGAAGAAGTTAACACAAAGACTTTAAGGAAGAAAATTACTTTCAAGATAGAAAGCATTATTAGCTGACAGTCTTGACATATCAGTGATTTGGTTTTATTTTCACAGGAGATCGAGATGGCTTGTCTAAAGTAATAAAAGTTTTTCTTAGGTGAAAAACAAAGTGGAGGAATTTGTAATTTAAATGAATGTGCAGAATGCAAATGAAGGAAGAAAAGGGTGCAATTACCTGTGTTCTCTCCTTGCCCTTCAAACTTCCTGCTGTAGGGAATGGGGTAGGCAGATTATTTTGCTCAGTGTAAAAGGCCTCTTTTCCATTTGTATTTCCCCACTCCATGGAGGGATTTGAAGAAAGTCTAGTACCTTGAAAGAGAGCTCACGCCTGCCTTGGAAGAATCTTTTCCTCAGTCTCTCCCATTGCAGTTATTCTGCTTTGTGAGAAATACTTGAATAATCCTTGTAGCAGGGCCCTAAAGCCATGTCACTCTGTCCCAGGAATGTGCTCTGACCACCAAGGTAAGGACTCATTCTCCTTTCCTTACTGCAGACTGTTACTTCTGGTTGGTGGGCTGATTTGGCAAATTTGGACACACAGAAGGAAATTAGGGAGGTGAGAGAATGGAGCTGGGTGAGAAGACACAGAGAATTACATCTGATAGTGACATTTATTAAATGCTTGCTTCCTTTTGGCTTTTCCTCATACGTATTTGCCCAAACAGTTTTATGATATTCAAAACCAAATTTGCAAGTAGCTTAAGACTGACAAAGTCTGCCTCTAAGCACAGGTTGTTCACCCCAAAAAGCCTGTTCAATATTTATCCTGAACTTTAATCCCAGTTCTGACATGAAGACCCCATGCGACCTTCTTTAATCTTATAGGCATCTTTAAGAAAACAAGCACAGATGGACAGTTTCATAAGAGGGAGTAAAATAACATTGCATTTATTTCAAAGTATCTTTCGTATTTTTTCCTCAGTTTCCTTATCTGTCAAGTAAGCCAAACTTCCCAGTAATATAAAGCAAAGCACACATTGGTCTCACCACTTTACCAATAAATTTATAACTGACACCTTGGTAATATTCCATTTCTCTCTTTATGAAAAACATAGCTTTACCACAAATATATTGCACCGGTAGTCACACTGGATTTGACACATCACTTGAAGCAATCATTTTCCTCATGAATTTTGAGATGCTTTCATTTCTATATCACTTTATAGCTATATAAGAAATGATTTGTCAGCCTTATATGTTTTCTAATCTGTTACACGATAAGGAGACAGAAGTGTATTCTGTAACACCAGGAAGATATTACACTGCATATAATTTAATAGATATTATATTTGGGGGAAAAAAATAACTCTTGAGTACTGACTTTAAGCAGCAACAAAAAGTCACACAGGACAAAGCCAGCACAGCACACAAGAATTTGTGGATTGTAGGTCCTTCCATCTTCCATTCCTGGAAAAAATAGATGGAAATGAAATTTAGAGATGACTCACAAATGACCTAAGATTTTTTCTGCATCAACATATTAAATCAGAGTAGCCTGGTGCTACAGTGATACAGTGTGAAAGGCAGATAGAACAAAAGCTTGAAATTTAAATATTTATCTCAACATCCTTTCTACCAATATCTTGAGTATGTGCATTTTTCTTTCTCTCTTCCCTCCACAACTCCCATCACTGCATATCCCTCCTTTCAAGATATGTATTACTTTTTGAAGTGAGAAATTATATTTTCAGTGACACTACAAATTTCAAACACATTACATAACTGTTCTCAGCTGAGAAGGGAGCTAGTTAACAGACGTATATAATGGCAGACACAGTCTATTTATCATTGGGTAGACTCTTGAGAAAGCTCTCAAATCCCAGTGCAGAATATACTAGGCAGGGTCCGCAATGTGTCAAACCATTTTCCACTAACTGCCAAGTTAATGAGCTTTGAAGCTTGACATGCAGCCACAAGGCCCCAGACTCTAATGTGTGACTAAGTCTTGGGGAGACAGATGGGGTAGCAGATGATTTGCCATGGGGGCCTTGGTGTTAGTTCTGTACCAGTCTCTAGCCCCACTAAATACAGTGACTGCTAAATGCATTAAAATTGTGAAAACAAGCCTGTTTCCTTCAGACTGCATCAGTCCTAAATCATATATTGGATAGTTGCAAACAAGGAGGCAAAGCAAACTGGTGTAATAAGATCAGACCATGCTAATCAGTAACAACTACCATTGCTTTGGATAAAAAGGTAATGTAAACCAGGCTTTCTTTGGTTTTTATCCCCTTTCCCTGCAAAAAGTTAAGATGTTCAAGCTTTCTCCAGTATAAACCAGTATAAATCTCTCCTTCTTTCTTCATATTTCTTGCATTTTTTCATGCTCTTTTCTACAGCATAGTACTTTGAAGATGAACTTTTCATAAGCCTATACATGACTATTACCAATGAGGTAATGTCACCTCAACTGAATGCCGATGGTGGCATCTTTAAGATAACCACATTAGGTTTTTCACATTAGACTATTTATGTCAAACAGACAAACTTGTGTAGATGAGATTTATTCATGTTCTAGAAATATGGCCCTTAGAATACAGAAACTGTAGGGCCTAGTCACTGGAAAGGGACACAAGTGTCCCAGCACAGCCTGCCAGTCTCATGCAAAGGAATCAGACTGCCTGAGGCTCTGATCAGGTGGAGTAAACACCACAGTCACATGTAACATTTTCATCTCATCTCCTGAGGCGTTTACATGAGGCTCACTATGTGGAAGTAGGTGCCCTTTTCACAACAGTCCCTCCACTGACAAAGCTTAGATAACAAGGCAAGAAGCAGTAAAGAAAGCTATGATTTCATTACAAAAGTCAGAGAAGGTAAGATATAAAGTGCCTCCTGAGAAGGGAAGGAGTAACTAGTCTCTGAGGCATGTACCTAACTGAAGAGCCTACACAGGTGCCAACAATGACTATGTGACACAAAAAGGAGGTGGGAGAAGTTTGGACTTGCTTATGCATCTTCAAACATTGAGGATGGGGCAGAACTCCAAGAGGTCTTTAATCCTCTTCCCCTTGCAAAAATTTCTGCATGCCCCCTATGAGAGTTCATCTAATGTCGATGGAGCTGAAGCCTAGCTGCAGGTGGAAAGCATCTGAGGCTTGGCACAAGTAGTTTCCATCTCATACTGTGTCCTCGGATCTTTAAAATACATGGGAAGAGGTTCAGCAGATAATTTGTTTTCTCAGTCCTTTTATAAAACTGAAAGCAGCTAAAAAGTAACCAAGAAAGACCCACCAATGAACTGAAATTTCTGCTCTGCCCTGTGATAAGTCCCTGTATTTTGAAATTGTGCAAACATTTCTTTATGCATGGCAGCCTAAAAGAATTTTTTTCTTATTGAACTGCAAAGAATGGCAGGCCAAAAATTCAGAGCTAGAAACATTAGCTCATCTTTCAAATGTCCTCTGGTATTTCAGTATATTCAGTAAGTACTGAAGGAATCTCAAGCAAACATGTGGTGCCTCAGATCACATGTTTGATGTTTACCTGGGCATGTTAGCTAGGGAAGACACCACTGAGATAAAACAGACTTGTGTTGTATTATATCATCATGAACTCACAGAAAGACACAAAAAAATGGCAGTATATGTGACTGTGGTATAGATTCCTTTGAAACTCCAGATGGTCAAATTTAAGATATGAGTTCACTTGTTACAAATAATGAAATTTCATTAAAATGTGTCTATGAAAGTAAAGTTTTTCTTTTTAATCCGTATTATATTTATCAGATGGTACCACATTTGATACATATTTTTTAAAACTCAGACTTGTTTGGTTTAAAAGGATAAATTTAGGAAAATGCTTTTTGTACAGCGATCCCAGGAATGGATCCAGAAATCTTAGGATTCCTCCAGCCATTATTCCAGCACTGATATCCAAAGGCAGAAAATACCTTTTGTTACCATTCTATTAGCATAGCAAGTGATGCAGAAGTAATAAGAAAGATACTAACCCAGTTATACAGGAATATTTCTAATTTTACCAAATTCAGTATGCCTACATGAAAATCAATCCTATGATTTCATTTGGGTGTAGTGTTATCCCCTTCTGTTCATTCTTGCTAACAAGAAAATATTGTATTTTAGAGAATTGCTATTAACTTAGACAAAACTTTAGGTTGAAAGCTTACTTAGCTCTATTTAGGAATTAATGAAGTCATCTGCAACCACACTTTTTTAAGAAGGTACCTCTGATTTTCCTGAGTAAAACCCAGTATATATTGAGACATTCTACATAAATTTTATTTAATGGATATATCATTTCAGCATTTATCTTAAATATAATAATACCATTTCAGCCAGAGAAAACAAAAAATTGTATTACTATGAGAAATGGATTCCCAAGGATGACAGGAAGATAAATGTTCTCCATGTTAATCTGTTTTCCACAAAGCATCCATTTTTTCACTTTTAATAATAAACAAATTCCACAAAGAAAATAGCAAATGGGAATTAAAGTGCTCTTTACAAATAAAGCAATAGCTCAAGGAGCCTCAGAAGGGATGTTTCTGCCTCCTCTACTGAACAGAACAACATCCGCTGAGCATCCTATGTGAGCAGTACTGCTAGTTTAACAAATAGCCCCTCTGAAATGAGGCGTTCAGTGTAAGGGTAAAGAAATCTAGCCCAAAATCAGTTTACTGCCAGTCAAGTTTCGGCTTTGCAGTTCCCATGACAGTAAAAAGGAAAATGGATTCCTGCACTGTAAAGGAAACTTGATTTTCAGACAAACTTTTTTCTCCTGTCAAACCCTGGAGCCTGGTGTGTGGTTACACATTTTCAAATCTTGACACATGAATGCTAATGCAAAAGGTGTAAGAGAATCCTTTTGGTCTCTTGTGCTGTTTTTGGAGGGGGTAAAATTACTTGTTCTCATAGTGGTGCTGAACACAGTGTTGATAATATAGAGATGGCAAGGAAGATGTGGGTGCATGGGAGCATGGGAGAAGACACAGCCAGGACAGGTGACCCAAACTGACCAAAGGGATATTTAATATCCTATAACATCATGCTCAGTATATAAAGCTGGAGGGAAGGAGGAATGTTTAGAGTGATGGCATTTGTCTTTCCAAGTGACTGTTACACACCATTATGCCTGCTGTCCTGGAAACAGCTGAATATCTGCCTGCCCATGGGAAACAGTGAACTAATTATTTGTTTTTTTCTTTGCTTGTGAGCATGGCTTTTGCATTCCGTGTTAACCTGTCTTTGTCTCAACCCACACATTTTATAGCTTTTACCTTTACAATTATTTCCGTGATCCTGCTGGTGAGGGACTGAGTGAGCAGCTGCATATTGTTTGACAGTTGGCTAGAGTTATACAACATCATCTCTGTTTAAGAAGAATTACATCAGCCTCCAGGAGAAAAACAGCCCTTGTTTAAACCCAGACTTCACTTTCTTTGTGCAGATGTTATGAAATAAAATACAAGAAATCAAGATGTAAAATGTAAGCCAAAATACCATTGGTTTCCTAGTCCTCTAAAAGCGTGAAGACTGTAAACAATTGGCCCTGTGATAAACACAACCCCAGAGAGGTCTCCATACTCAGGTATGCCATACAACAGATACTCCTTTGCTCTTAATCTTTTCCCCTGGCCCCCTCCCAATGCTGTGTAGGCAGTCTCCATCTACATCTACATCTGAAGCACCTTCTTCCATAGCAACAAAGTTCCTCTTCAGAGTCTGACACTTCTATCACCAAAATCTTTTTCTAATGAAAAATCATGGACCTGAGAAAGTCTACAGTGGTCCATCTTTCTCATCCTGGTCTCCTCTCTTTTAAGCTACTGGGGTCTTTTCTGAATTATTCTTTTTTAAGTACAGCTGCTAGATAAGTATGGGAAATCTGTGCCAGGATCTGGAACTGGAAGAGGACAAGATTTTTGAGCCAACAAGTGTGGGACCCTGGAAGCGGGGAAGAAGAAGGGGATTCCAGACAGGGGGAGCTACAAAAGCATGTGAGATGATGACTCCCTGGGCAAGTCTGCATTTAGTTACTATCATCTATATTATCACTCCCCTTCCGCCTTCTGGGAAGAGAAGGGTGGGAAGACTTCACCTCTGTGAAGCAGTCTGGAAGAGGCTATGTCAGAGACATGAGATTTAGAGAGGGAATCTGAGACAGCATCAAAGGAAGTCGATGTAGCAGTGCATCAGAAGCTCAAGGGAACAGGAATTGCAGCCTCCATGATGCGCTCTTACACTTGTTTCTGGAGACCTGTGAACAGGGCTATGCTTTGGGTGGAGTATGCAGGCAGAAGGCCTGTTGTCATATCACCCCCTGTTTACACACTGTCGTAGTTTGGAAAAAATGAGTTTTTTCTGAACTTCAGTGGTCAAACCAATGAGTACTCAGGTTTAAAGACTGGCACCTAGTGTGGCCACTGAAGACAAGGATCCGCCTCTGAGAACACAAGGGGTTAAAAGCAGAAGGCTCCCCGGAAAGCTCTCTCTTGGTTCCGGTCCCTGAGGACAGAAAGATCTCCCCTGCCCAGCGGCTGGCTGGGCGGGGGAGGGGAAGCCATGCGGCCTGGGTGAGGTAGGCCTAGAACCTCGGGCAGAGAGGGGGAGAGGAAAAATCCTACAAGATGGAAGGGTAGAGAAAGTACAAGAACCTGGAAAAGCATCAGACAGCCTTCTTTTCCCTTTCCCCCCCCCCCCCCTCCTTTCCCCCCCCCCGGAGAGAGAAACTGAGAAAACCGTGTCTGTGATCTTCGTCACCTTGAAATTTGATATCAACAACTAAACAGCACGGCCGAAAGAGTATGGGGAGGTAGCGTGAGAAGAGTGCCCAACAGCAAAGATACCATGAGAGTTCTGGGGAAACAAAGCCCAAAATTTTAACCCTTTTCATAAATGATAGAAACTTTATAAATGCTAATCCTCCTGAATTTGAAGAAGAAAGATAGAAAGAACTAAGCAAAGATTATGAAAGTTTGTGTAAGTAGAAGATTGTCAGAGAACACTGAAAAGAATCCTAGGTGGGAAGAGATGATAGAGTGGCTTTAACTAGACTCTTTTGTATAGCCATGGACAGACTCATTTTTTTACTATAACATAGAAACTGTATCTGGGGAGAGGCATTGGCTTAGAGCCAAGAGTGAACAGTAGTGTGAACAGAGATGAGAAGTGTCCCAAAATTGAAAAGCTGTCGTTTCTTGGAACTAACCAAAGCATTTTTAAAAAGAGAAACCCTAGAAACAGCTCTAGTCCATGCACAGTGGTGAGAGCACTGGACATGGAGGAAGAGGCCACGATGTAGTGCAAGAAGGACTCCTATCTCTCCTCAATGAACTGAGTACTGATTATCAGAAGAGTAGTAATAGACTGAAGATTAATTATCTAAAAGGTAGTAACGTGATGAAGAATTTTCAGTTTGTTTTGTTAGGTTGAGAACTGGTGGGGGGGGAGGAAGAGTGTTTTTTTTAAAAGTTTCCATGTTCTTCTGTATGTGTCTTCTTTACCTATTATTAGTAATAAAGTTTTTTTCCTGTTGCTTTCTAAATTAGAAACTGTTTTGCTCTGTTTTTGGTCACATCTCACAACAGATACCAAGGACAGTATATCGTTATAGGGACACTGGCCTTGTGCCAACGTCAAACCTTTGACACACACCTACCCTAGGAACAGCACTGTGCCCAGCACTGCCATCTGCTTCTTTAGAAAGGAAGGAAAAGCCATAATGTACTTCTCCAGCATATACAAGCACAGCACTAGGCTTTGAAATGTGTTTCCTCTAAAAATGTCTCAGACAAAACAGGTACAAAGATAAACAGCCCAATTCTCTGTTCAAGAAGCAGGGTGCTGCCAATGCTATCCACTGCACACAGATGTACCAACACACTCCCACCAAGTACTGCTTGTAGATTAAGTAGCAGACCTTTGCCACAAGTTTCAAAATGTTGGACCATTATATAACTAGTATGCCTCCCATTAAGAGGCAACAGCATCTTTTTTAAGAAAGAACAGCACTGCTAAATGGATATAACTATCTCTTATATTACTAGAGTTACAACAGAACATCTTTACTGTTTTTCCACTCATTCTGGTTCATATACTCTGTGGCTGATTTTAAACCCTCACATCTTATAGTGGATAAATATATAAAGTATTTTGTTTTCAGCTAATGTTATATAATGCCAGACAGATTTTGTTTGGCCCAAGAACAGATCCAAGCTTTGCACCCAAAATGAGAGCAAATTTTTAATAGACTCAAGACTGAAGCATACTTATAAATATTATAACTATACTTTTATGTATATGTATGTATGCATGTGTGTGTATGTATATATATATATATATATATGTATATATATACACAAAATACATTTTTAAATATTTATATATATATATATAAAATACCTTTAGTTCTAATAAGGACTAGGGAAAAGTGAAAAAGCTTAATTCCAATAATTTACTCTAGAGCTGTCTTGCGGGTCAATGGATTGATTCATAGGTCAAAGAAACTTGCAATGAAATAGTAGCAAAACTATTTTCATTCTGCATTTTCCAAGAAACAATACTGAACTTACATTTTACCACTACCTACATTATGTATTCACCATTTATGCAAACTAAATAAACATTCCTATCATTTACATGAGGTAAGATTGCTTTTATATGTAGGTAAAAACTGACTAGATCCACTCTATTGAGTTCATGTGGCAGAGCTGTCATAGTGGTGGATCTATGGGGTAGCTTCTCTGAGAAGCTACTAGAAACTTCCTCATGTGCACTGCTGTGGAAGAGGACATAGAAAACTGGTAATAAAGTTAAGACAGGAAGGAGGAAGGACTGGGGGAAAGCTTTGGTCTTAATTGGTTTTAAGACATTTCTTCTCATTCTCATGCTCCGATTTTGAATCATAATAAATAAAATTAATTCGTTCAGGTTGGGTCTGTTTTGTTCATGACATCTATCAATGAGTTATTCCTCTCTATCAGTGCCTCATCTCATGAATCTTTTGTTACATTGTCTCTCTCCTGCTCCACTGAGGAAGGGAATGCTAAAGTGGCTTTGAGGGCCTTCAGCCAGAGTGAAACCACACCCACAGACATTACTTGAGGTTGTTCAGAGAGTACAGAACTATTTCACCTTTGTACACTTAGAAATATCTTCATGAGTGATATTTCACAGCATGGTCTTGCATGTCTCCTTCACTTAGCAAAACATCATCGACATGCCCAAAATATCATCAGTATTCCTAAACTGGTCCTGTTTTTGTAAAACTGTCTTTAAAGCAAGATGTTATGCAGCCTCCAGCACAGATGTTTCATAATTAAATTGGATATAATAAAATGTGATGTAGGTAGCATACTAGGTGGTTGAAGGTAAATATTCATAGATTAACCTTGCTCTCTTTAGCTTGAAAACTTATGCAATTTAGAGATCCTAAATTCTAAAATTAATTAAAATCTTAATGAATTCACAAAACCAAGCTTTTGTGTTTTAAAAAAAGTATAAAAATAGATTGCTTTAGCTCATGCTCTGCTAAGATTACCTGATGTGTAGGTGCTAACATGGATATGTGCAACAAAGTCTATACATACAGGGACTTTTGTTATATACTCTCCTAATTACTTGTATTGCTTATCAATATTCACTCACTCATTCAGAAATGCATGTCCATGTGATCTAACTCATTAGAGCAATTTTCATTACAGCTTTCTTTGAATACTGTCTCACTGTCAACATCAACTAGTCAAACTCTAGCTATTCATATGATTCCCATGGTACCTGCACATATAGAGTACAGAATTTGTGAGATAATACCTGTGCTAACAAGGTATGACACAAGTGTCATTTTGTGCATTCATGATGAATGGTACATCGTCTATCCAAAGCATGGACAAACATGACACTAAGACTTTCATGAATTTACTGTGAGAAAGAAGAAAATAGTAGAAGACTTGCCTTCTGAAATTGGAACATTCTCTTCAAAAGCAAGAACTGCCACTTGTATTAACTCTTTGCAAACATCTGCAGCTTAGAGGACTCTTCCTTTGAGTTGAGTACTTAACAGTCCTTTCTCCAATTATACAAACTTGACAGAGATGACTCTATTAGTCTATTACAGTATCCTCTAAGATATTTTGGCTAAACTGGGTTTTGTTTGTTTTTCCAGAATAAATTATAGGGAAAGTAGTAAATGCCAACAGAGCTCTTCAAGTACACTTGTGTAGTCTGGGTTTCCTAGGCCTGAGGTTTCTGAATTTCTAGGTTTAGTTTAATTGTGATGTTTTGGTTTAGGAGGGCCTAGTTCTCACAGGATTTGACATAAACAGAGCTAGTGTTTCTGTCATGAATTTAATGTTTTGGATTCCTTTCTGTGGGATGGACTTTCTCTATGTCTTTTGTTTTTGGCCTATGGGATGAAGAGTTCTGGAACTCTTCTGACCAATGAGAGTAGCCTGTTCAAAAAGGTATATAAAGGAGGTCTGTAGTTGAATAAAGGTTTGGAGTCAGATGATTTTGCTAAACGAGGTTTGTGTCGTTTGTTACTTGCCACAGCGACACATTTGCATGTTCTTGTAGACCTGCCACCAAAGGAAAAAAATTTGCACATAATTTTGCAGTGAAAATAGTTCACTCTGCACTAACAGCTTTCTTTTTTTTTGCTTCTGAATCCCAGATTGTAGTTGTTGAAAGGAAGTTTTCTAGTCATAAAGTTAGTTGAGCTATTATTGGCAATACATGATGTATTTTGTCACTACCCACCAGCATGGAACTTCCTGTCCTGTAACTGCACATCTCAGATTATACAACACATATAGATGTCTTCCTTTTAAATGATCAGTTATTTATTTTATAGCTGAGGAAACATATCTCAATGTGAGAGAACAAGTATAACACCTACTCACTCTGTTGAGTATAAACTTCACTGCAACTCACCTTGCATAGTTTATTTCCAGAGGAGATGACATGAGAAATATTAGATTCCAATGTGGCTTTCACTCATCCAGAAAATTATTTCAAATTATTGCTGTGTGACTAATGCAAAGATTATATTGTGATACAGATTGAAAGGGTGACCATCTTGCATGCACTTTGAAGACTGTGAGGTTCTGTACATAAATAATAGAGAAATGTGAATCAGCACAAGTAGATCAGAGATTTGTCTATTACATAATGAAGTGCTAAAAGATTAATTTGCAAATTTGCTTATTTAGGTTTTTTTTCTTACACCTCTGCATCAGAAACTGGAATGTTTCATGCTTTAAACATTGTTATGAAGGAGGTTGCCCATTATAGAAAAAACTGTATAAAAACAACCACAGAAGCCCATCCTTCCTTGAAAATGACTGACAGTAACTGTGAACTGTGAGAGAAGCTGCCCACTTAAGATAAAGGAGATGATATTGTTCAATCATCTCAGGTCTAGGGAGAAACAAACAAGGCTGAGGAAAAGTGTGGGGGATACCACAGCCCCCAGCAGCCAGGTTTACACAGACTTGCCCCAACTGAGGGGTGAGGAAAAGGCTTCAGGGGTGTGGTGTAATCTCTGGTCAGAGGAACTGAATATCCATCTTCCCATACACAAACAAGTGCAGCTGCGAAACCCCCATAGGCCGCATCCACAGCACATTCATGTGAGAGGCAACATAGGGGTGTGAAAATCCATTGAAGACCCCCAAGGCAGTTCCCAGACTTACTCCTGAGGCCTTTCACCACAAGACTGCATGTGATGCAAAGTGATGCAACAGATCCAGAGTCTGCGGCAATACACTGTCAAACTGCCCCCACTTCTCCCCTCTCAAGGAGGTACATGGGCATTCCTAACTGGACTGAGCATATATTAATCCATTAGATTAAATCTTTTTGAGGTACTTAGACCACAAAGAAGACCACATGGAGAAGATCAACAGAACATTCATTCTTTTTCTGTCCCTCCACCTCTTCTCTCTCTTTCTTCTTTTCTTTTCTTTTCTTCTTTCTTTTCTTTCTTTTTCTTTCTTCTTTCTTTCTTTCTTTCTTTCTTTTTCTTTCTTTTCTTTCTTTCTTTCTTCTTTCTTTCTTCTTCTTTCTTTCTTTCTTCTTTCTTTCTTTCTTTCTTTCTTTCTTTCTTTCTTTCTTTCTTTCTTTCTTTCTTTCTTCTCTTTCTTCTCTCTTTCTTTCTTTCTTTCTTCTCTTTCTTCTTTCTTTCTTTCTTTCTTTCTTTCTTTTCTTTCTTTCTTTCTTTCTTTCTTTCTTTCTTTCTTTCTTTTTTCTTTCTTTCTTCTTTCTTTCTTTCTTTCTTTCTTTCTTCTTTCTTTCTTTCTTTCTTTCTTTCTTTCTTTCTTTCTTCTTCTTTCTTTCTTTCTTTCTTTCTTTCTTTCTTCTCTTCTTTCTTTCTCTCTTCATCTTTCTCTCTTCTCTCTTCTTCTATCATCTCTCATCTCTCTCTCTCTCTCTCTTTCTCTTATTTCACTTCTATAATCATAAACATTACTATTGATTGATATCTCTGTACCTTAATTTGGGCAGAGGCATTTCTAATAACTTTAAAAACTGTACTGTAACACTCTGTCACTGGTAAGCCACTGGCAAGATCCTTCATTTCGTAATTCAGTTGTTTACACTTTATTCATTATTTTATTTTTAAATATGAGCTTAAATTTTAGAGCTGTCCAGTCATACATGCAACTCCAACATATCCCTCATCTGTAAATCTGCCAGTCTGATGCTCATTTATATTACAGGTCTTTCACCAAGCACAGTGTTCCAAGGTGTGCAATAGTTGCCCAGGTAAATGCCTTTACATTTCCAGAGAAGTTAAAAAGATGCTTTGGCATGGCTGGAATTTCAGGTTGGATGGAAAACCACAAAAATAGAGAAAACCTTAAAAATATTAAGGTGCATCATTTCACTGCCCATAAGGAAAACCCACTGAGCACGTATGGTTATGAAGATCTGTTCCTTTGCCCCATTATTTCCTGAAAGGGCAATGAGCAGAATACTGCTTGGGACAATTTGCTACCTGCAAAATTCTATGATTTGGTATTATGTTTCTGAAATTACAGCATGCAGCCTCTGCAGCATACTGCATTAAAAAAAATGCTCCTGCTGCCTTGCAGCCCTACCACTCCACAAATCCCAGGACACCTCAGGACTCTGCACATCCACATCAGGTCTCCTTGTGCGGACATTCCCAGTGGAATTACGCTGCTTTGAGCACGCAAAGGCATGTAACCTAAGACATGAAAAAAAATTTTAAAATTCATACACTTTCTCCTTAATAAAAGTCCCTCAGGACACAGAAGTTCACAGTCTACCCTGCTTTGCAAAATATTGAGATAACCATGGATCAGTCACATCCTACATTTTCTCTGTGCTGTTTTTATTTTTGCAGCACTTGCTGATATCCATTTGCAAATATGATAATTCCAAAACACTGCTGCCTCTATGCTACAGGGTGTCAGCATTCATTAGAGTAGTATTAGTGCGTTATAAACTACTGGGTTTTTTGTACAGAAAGTAACAACAAATTAGGAAATTTGCTGTATGAACATTTTATCTGCCTTGGCTTTGACAAACCATCCTGTCCTCTTAAAAAACTACAGTATTGAGAGAAATGATGTATTTGTCTTTACAAACAAGCTCTGGGTCTGCTGGTAGACAAAACTAGCACTGAGAGAGAAAAGAAACAATGGGAAGGATTCCACTGATTGATGAATCGAAAAAAAGATATTTGCCTTTACAAACAAACTGTAGGTTTGCTGATAAATGAAATTGGATATTGAAAGATGAAAGAAACAATGGGGAAAAACCATAAATTCCATAAGAATTAAAAATTAAAAGGGAGGGTTATACATTACTAAGGAATCTTAGGTATCAGATGTTCTGGGCAGTCCGAACCTCTCAAGTACCTCAGCCAATGGGGAAAGAGAGAGGGAAATGCGGTTGGGAAATTAGGATAAAAAGGAGGCTGCATCCTCCAAAAATTGGAGAGACCCCAGGGAAATACCCCATGGCTTCTCTCTTTAATCAAATAAAGTAAAAGGACTCCTCTGTCTCCTTTTTGAACATAAACCTCTGGTGTTCGTAGATTAATTTTCCTGACAGTATTGAAATAAACTATACAAAGCTTGCACATACTCATTGTTTCTAGTCCTCTTTCTTTTCCTCGCATTCAAATCCCTTTTCAAAAATATGAGATGACAAGAGATATAGAAAGCACCTAGCACCTTTAAGGTTACCTTTTTGCTCATCTAGCAACTTATATGGCTGTTTGCCTCTGGACAAGATTTGAGGAGCTGCATCAATATGCAAAGAACTCAAAAGAAGGAGGGGATCTATGGCTGCTTAATTGTCACACTGTCCTGAAACTGAGACCGCCAACAGAACAAAGATCTCTAAGACCAAACAAATTCAGCAATGAACAACAATTAAGATAGTTTGCTAAACAAACTTCAGTCCTGCTCATGGCAAACTAGAGGTAATTTGCTTAGAGGACAAATTTTTTCAAGATGTCAATTTGGCAAAAAAATTGCCATCAAGTTAAAAATAATGCAACAGCACCTTGATGCGGATGAGAAAAAAGTGACATTGTCCCAAGAACCAAAGTATATCCTAAGTTCATTTTACCATTCAGTAAAATCAGATAACATGATATGACTTCTCTTTCAGCAGATATACATTTTCTTATTCCTAACTTAGAGTGGAGAGAGCAAAATACAGTTTAAGAACTACCTGTTCTCACATTTCATTTATATTCTTAAAAGTAGGGGATTTTAAGCATGAATATGCCACTCATGGCATACCTGTTTCCTGTCTATATTAAATTTAAAAGCAGCCTCTCTTGAAATGATCACAAGTTACACACTGACATTTGGTCACCTTCTTTTAAACAGGAACCGACCATAGCTTTACCACATCTCTCTATGGCCATCTCTTCATTTCTGTTGCTAAATATTGCAGCACATGTGGCAAAACAGCTGGATCATTTACTATTAATTAAGAGGTAGAAATGACACAGCAGGAGGATGTCAAGTTTTGTCCATTACTTTGCACTTACTTGGTCTGATATTTAATCCACTTATGCATTTTGGTAAGTGGAATGAAGACCATTTATCTAAATCAGAATGATTCATCTAAAGATTATTCTTCCCTCCTGCATATTTTTTTTCCCAAATCTCATATAAAATAAATTCTCCTGAACTACCTTGTTGGTACATTTCTATTAATAACAGACTCCAAAAACACTTCACTCCTCTATAAATATTGCTCAGCTGAGCATCCCATGCTTGAAAGGTCTCAGGATAACAATGAAAACTTTCTGCTTCAAAGACTGAAAACTTTGAAAAATACCTTAATGAAGCTAGGAAGGATTCCTGGAATTTAAAAAAAAAAAAAAAAAAAAAAAAAGAAATTAAAAAAACAAATGTGCTAACTGGTCCAAACACTTGCATGAATTTGGGCCAGTTTCTGTCAAATTTCCCCTTGTTATTCCTTGCCTAAGAGTCTTTCACAGATTTCAACTGAGTTGTGGCTGCTCACAGATTTTTGTTCAGAATTGAAAACTTACATTAAAACAAAGAAAAATCTTGAAACACAAAATTATTTCCATTTTCATTCAGACTAGAACACTTGTAGAAAAGGCTCCACTCTCCAGAAGGCTGTTGACCACAGCCTTCTTTTGCAGTTCAAATTATATCCAAGTCCAGACCACTGAAGATTGAGCAGTCTGGTTTAGACTCATAATGTAATAAAAAGTCAGTGCAGTAAGACAACAATGTGCCAAATAATCAACTTTTTTACATACCTATGAATCAGCTCTGCAGCAATCTCATGTCAATGGCAAAACGTAACAGGATAATACATAGCAGTAGGTGTCTTGCAAATGCCACAAGAACATATGTAGAAAGTTGACTGTTTTTGTGTTTCTCAACTGATCACAGATTCTGGGATCTGAGTAATAAGTGATCTAGTGACTGGATGTGTTCCATCACCTACACAATGCCTGAGAACAATAAATTTGTGTTGTTTGGGCTACAGCAAAACTATTTTTAAGAACCAAAATGGAAAAGGTTTGGTATTTGATATTTAATTAAAAAAATATGTAGTCCATTAAATATAAATTAACAGGACAATTCTTTCTTTCTCTGATTTGTACATTGACTATTTCTTTGCTTTCTTAAATAATATCTATGTCAAAATTTGGGAAGAATTCAGAGGGGATCACTTAAAAGTATAGTAAGGGCTGTGTCCTGTGCCAAAAGCTTTTTCAAAACGAGAACTGTGGAAAATGTGAAGAATGACAACTGCAAATCTGTAAGTACATAAATTATCAACAAATTCTGACTGATACCTAATGCGGTAAATAAAGCAATGGTTGATAGCCTAACATGGTGAGTAAGTCTGCTCCTGCATTGACAAGGGGCAAGTGAATAAACAACTGTTACTCAGATGTCATAAGAATGCCATTATTTCTGTATGTATACTTCAAATTAAAGTACTATGGAGATAATCTTCGGAAAAGAAAATGAGAATGACAGTATGGAAAGATGCCATTCTACCTTACTTCAGATGCTTGTCTATAGCACCTGAAGAAAGAAAACAACTGACATTGTATTTATAATTTTCTGCTGCTACGTGTATGCCTGAACTGATGTGATAATGTCTTCCTCCATGCAAGTGTGCTAAAAAGGAAACATTGCACCCATAAGTTTCTGAATTAATTAAACAGTTGCAAGTACTAAGTTAAAAAACTGATCTCTAAATTTCTGTTTTCATGGACAGATCAGTGTGTTTGTCCCTGAAATTATTTTTACCTACAGACTTGGGCTACACTTAAAGTTATTTCTGATTTCACTCTTGAACTGAACAACAGAACAAAAACTGACATTCTAGATTCCTGTCCTCATGACTACTTGTAACTGGTGATAAAAAGATGGCCACAGTGCATGTTTTTAGGGTTTTAGCTGTCATTTGGCAACATTTTCAGTTACACACTGATTAGATAAAAACAGTAAAATTGGACACTGCAGAGAAGTCTGGCTTACCAGAGCTATCACTTTTTTGTCATTGAGTCTTCTTGTCCACAGGTTTTATTGACCCACAGCAAAGTAATTATATTACATGAAAAGAGGAGGTAGGGGTAATCTTCAGCCTCAAAATCACCCACCTCCATGCTGCGTTGCATTTCCCCTTCCTTGGTATGGACTGAGGCTCTGCAAGCCAACAGAGATACGGGAATGCAGTATCTTCTACAATGGAAATTACACTGACACTGTCAACAGTGTTAATTGCTATAGTCCTATACCAGCATTAACTACTTCTATCAAAATGGTAATAACAGCAACAAAACACTTGAAAATAATTCCTGAATTTTACATGAGAGGGAAAAACATGTGCTTTCCTCTAAATTGTGTTTCTTTTTCTTTCTTCTTCCCCTTTGCCCCACTCCCCTCTCCTTTAGCTTAACATTCAGTTGTGGGTTTTGCATTTTCTTGGAGTTGAGCCCAACATACCTGGTTTGTCACTGGACTTGTTCATGACAAATATTATTGCCAGTTTCTAATGCTTTTTGCAGCAGCTATATTTTGTCCCTCAGTATATTTACAGGCTTCCCACCTCGCTGAGTTGGTGCAGTGTGTTCATAGGTTTCAACTTATAACACTGCCCTGAAAGGAGCAAAATTTCCACTTGATGACACTAAAGAGAAAAGCAGGCTTAAGTCTGTGACAGGCCACGATTTCTCATCAGAGTAAAAACAGTGGTACTTGATACCACAAACCCTCCTTTCCAAGATACGCTACTTTTTCGCTTCAAAATGTTCCTGAATGTGGTTAGTGCAGCATCCAAAGGCTGCATGGCCTGAGAGCTGCCTTCAGAGACTATATGGTCTGAGGGCTAGTTTCCAAAAACCCCAGGGTGTGGCTAACCTAACAATACATAGGGTTACCTGAGAACAGGTATCCAATCTTGTCCTCAGGACAGGGACCTGATCATATATATCTTGAATCAACAGACAGGTAGAACCAGAAACATGACCCACCCCTGGGTCATGCAAGACCCCATTTCCCATGGCCTCAGGTTAATGCTGTTGTCATGGTTTGACGCTGGCACAAGGCCAGTGTCCCCATGAAGATATAATGTCCCTGGTGCTTCCTGTGAGATGTGACTAAAAACAGAGCAAAACAGTTTCTAATTTAGAAAGTAAAAGGAAAGAAGAACTTTATTACTTATAATATGTAAAGAAGACACATACAGAAGAAGATGAAAACTTTAAAAAACACTCTTCCTCCTCCCCCCACCCTAGTTTTCAACACAATAAAACAAACTAAAAATTCCCAATCAAGTTACCACCTTTCAGATAATTAATCTTCAGTCCATTACCACCTTTTTGATAATCAGTACTTAGTTCATCAAGGAGAGATAGGAGTCCTTCTTGCACCATCTTGTGACTTCTTCTTCCATGTCCAGTGCTCTCACCACTGTGCATGGACCAGAACTGTTTCTAGGGTTTCTCTTTTTAAAGATGCTTTGGTCAGTTCCAAAAACGACAGCCTCTCAAATTCTGGGACACCAGTCCCCCCCAAATTTCACCCCCTGGGGCCGAGGGGCCTTGAGAACAGAGCTCTTCCTCTCATCTCTGTTCATACTACTTTCTGCTGTCCACTTTTGGCTCCAAGCCAATGCCTCTCCCCAGATGCAGTCTTTATGTCACAAAAAAATAAGTCCGTCCATGGCTATACAAGAAAAGTCCAGCCAAAGGCCACTCCATCATCTCCTCCCACCTAGGATTCTTTTCAGTATTCTCTGACAATCTTCCACTTGCATGAACTCTTATCATCTCTGCTTAGTTCTCTCTATCTTCCTTTTTCAGATTCAGAAGGATTAGCATTTATAAAGTTTCCATCATCTACAAAAAGGGTTAAAACCTTGGACTGTGCCTGCCCAAACTCCCACAGCAAGTTGCCAGCACCTCTCGCGCCTCCTCCTCTTCACTCGTTCGGCCGTGCTGCCCAGCTGCCGATATCAAATTTCAAGGTGGCACAGACACAGTCTCTCACTCTCTCTCTCCGGAGGGGGGAAGGAGGCTGCCTGATACCTCTCAAGGTTCTTGTATTCTCTTCACCCTTCCATCCTGCAGGAGCTTTATCTCCCCCTCTCTGCCCAAGGCTCCATCCTACCTCGCCCAGGCCACATGGCTTCCCCTCCCCCGCCCAGCTCGCAGCTGGGCAGGGGAGATCTGACCGTCTTCCAGAACTGGAACCAAGAGAGAGTTCTCCTGGGAGTCCTCTGCTTTTAACCCCCTGTGTTCTCAGAGGCGGATCCTTGTCCTCAGTGGCCACTCTAACTGCCAATGTTCAAACCTGAGCACTTATTGGTTTGACCACTGAATTCCAAAAAGCTCATTTCCTTTTCAAACCACCACAGCTGTCCGAGGAAGGAGCCCAGGCTAAGCCACAATCTATCCCATCTAATTCAGTTCCAACATCTGCCCCTTCTTTTCAAATTGCAAAAACCTTCGGTAAAGATTTTTGAAAAACCCTTAAAAGACAGGGTAACAACATAAACACAGCAGCAACTATAAAAATCAGTAAACCCGTTTTCATTAGAGTCCAGCTAGATACGTCCCATTTTTTGAGTAATCTATTGAACCAGTCACTGTCATCTTCTAACTGCAGTTTCTTGATTCCTTTGAGAATCTGTATACTGTGATGAATAGATTCACTATGATCAGAGAGGTTCATACAGCATATGCCTTCGAAATCTTGGCAGCTGTTTCCATGTGCTAAAAGTAGAAAGTTTACTGCAGCTCTATTCTGCAGGGTGGCATGTCTGATGGCAAATACGTCTGAGAGCAAGCCACTTAACAAAAGGGAGGTGGTGTTTGTTTGCTTACTCAGGAGGCACCTGAGATGGTCTAATTGTCCTAAAGCTTTTGCTGCAGCTACCAAAGGAAGTAAAATGGAGGCAGCCATTCTCTTATTTTTACTCCAATATGTGACCTCATCATTGCAGCCAGATTCAAAGTAGTGCCTAGATCTTTTTGCTCTGTTTCTTTGGCTATGAATCATTTTTATGTTGGGTGCAGGAAAGTAAGCCTACCTAAGCTACACGGCCCACCTTTAATATGTGATGATATGCCAGGCCATACTCTGTCCCCACAAATAAGAAACACACCCTGCAGTAACTGGAGTGGGTGATTACTGGACCAAGAAGTGATGGAGGACGTGCAATTACACCATCGGCTCTGACTTTTATAAGCTGGCTTGTATGGGGAAATGTCTTTCCTAATAATTCCTCTGTGATTGTAGGGTTTTCAATCTTTTCCCACCTTGGTTGATAAAGAAACCTTACACAATAATCCATTTTTACAGAGCCAAGGATTTCTAGCATCTGAGGATCAAGTGGTGGTGCATGCAGGAGCTTCTGGGTCCAGTGATCCCAGGCATCAACAGGGTTGTGTTTCCATATGCTATTGGGATTGTTATTTTGCGTACTATGGGTGGCATTATTTTTTATTGGCCACACATCCATAGGTAAGCCTACTAAGCAGATGGAAAAGGGATCATCAGGGCTAGCAACAGACAGGCACAGGGTATTTTCTTTTATGGTTTTTGCCAGAATTACCCATATGTTTTGTTCTGGCTGTGGGACTATCCGGGTCTCTGTGAGGAACAGAGGGTTGATTAGGATGGCAGTAGTAACAGGAGTCCCTTGGGGTCATGTTTAATGGAATAACCTGTGGGAAAGCTAAGAAAATAGGGAAGTTAAAGGAATTTTGCAGTGGGTAGCTGGTATTTCTCAGGACATCTTTTCCTTAGGTTCCTTTTGTGATTTCTCTCATAGTGTCTGAGTGTTCCTGCTGAGGCTCCAGGTACGATTTGATGTTTTTTGCTGGAACCAACTGAACTCCTCTACCTGTCAAGACACAAGCATATCCTCTTCCCCAGGTAATTAAAGGAAAGGGTCCCATAATTTAGCCTGTTTCTAAATCTTTAATTAGAACTGGTGGTCTCTCTTTTAATTGTGCTTGCTTAGTGTTTGAAAAACATCTGGTAATAGGGAGGTTAGGCTCCATAACTGAGTTGTTCAAAAAAATTAAAAAAATATGTAGCTTTACTGAGCCTCTCTACAGTAGACAGTGTCTCTACTCCACCTTTCTGTTGCTCTAGAATTTGTTTGAGAGACACAAGCTCTTTCTTCAATTGATTGTCCTGTGGAGAAGTGGGGAATGACTGCAGTATGTTTTATTCCCCACTTACTAAAGAATTGTTGTGATTTGCGAGAGATGTAGTCTGGCCCATTATCTGTTTTTATTTCTTGTGGAATGCCAAGTGTTGCAAATGCTTGGAGAAAGTGTTTGAGAATTGTCCTAGTTTAGGGCAAATTTGGGAGAAAACTTCTAAAGGAAGCTCCCTCTGGAGATCAAACTTACACGGCCCCTCCCCCCAGCCGGTTCGGGAATGATTTCTCGGAGAGAAGTGGAAAGAACCTGTTTATTTAACAGGCACAGCCTCCCCCCCCCAGTACACAAAATGAATAATACTAGATGACAACACTTTTTCACCGTTCTGAAAAAGAGATGACAAATGCAGTGAGTCTCTCTTGGGGGTGGTCGCCCTGTTGTCACTCCCTCCGGCGCTGGGGATGGCTGTTGCCGGCCACAAGGTGTTCTCAGGTCCCAGTCCGGAGCAGGTTCTAGTAGTTACAAGAAAAAAGAAAAAAAAGGAAAAAAACAAAGCAAGAGCGAAGCGAAGCAGGAGCAGGAGTAAAAGCAGTAGCCAGAGCTAGAGTCAAGGAGAAAAGAGAGCAGCAAAAAACAATAGCCACACTATGTACTGCCCCGTCTCTGTGTCTCGCTAGTCGTGGGGGGGAAGCAGGCTGATAACAGAACTAAAATAAAACATTTGTCCTTCAGAGCCCGTCTCACAGGCACAGAACATAACATCTAACATAGCAGAACACACATAAATGGGGATACAAACATCACCCTAGGACATTCTATCCTTTATCTCCATATTATACTACTACACATCATACATTTTAAAACTTCTATCTGTCATTTGTTTAGACCTTCGATACTTACATGTTTCTTTCTCTATTTTTTCACTTGCCTAGACTTTTGACACTTATACATTTTCTAACAAATATTGATCATCTTTACCTCACAATCAGATTTCTCTGAGGTACACATCGTGTTGATCTATCTCTTTGCATTACCCACTAGGTGTAACCTGGTCTCTGAGCAAAGACAACTCCGCGGATGGGTTTGTCTGTACTCGAGGCAGATTTGATCTACACCGTCTTCTTTAACAAACTTCTGACATGCACTACTGGGACTTTATCTTCGTCTGTTGTATTCAAGGACTCAGACTGGGCAGGACCTGTTCGGTTGGTGGAACTCTGAGTGTTAACTAACCAAGTGGTCTTTGTTAGATGTTGCTTCAATTTTTGAAAGATTTTCCACTTAAGGCCTTCAGCTGGGTTTTTAGTAATCTGTTGTACCTTTCTACTTTACCTGTAGCTGGTGCATGGTAGGGAATATGATACACCCACTCGATGTCATGTTCTCTAGTCCAGGTGTTGATAAGACTGTTCTTAAAATGAGTTTTATTGTCTGACTCAATTCTCTCAGGGGTACTATGCCTCTAAAGGACCTGCTTTTTAAGGCCTAGGATGGTGTTCCGGGCAGTGGCATGAGACGTAGGGTAGGTCTCTAACTATCTTGTGGTGGCTTCTACTATTGTGAGCACGTAGTGCTTGCCTTGACGTGTTTGGGGCAGTGTGATGTAGTCAACCTGCCAGGCCTCCTTATACTTGTATTTGGACCATTGCCTCCTATACCAGAGGGGCTTCACCCTTTTGGCTTGTTTGATGGTAGCACATGTCTCACAGTCGTGGATAACTTGAGAAATGTTATTCATGGTTAAATTTACTCTTTGGTCTTGAGCTCACTTATAGGTGGCATCTCTACCCTGATGGCCTGAGGCATCATGGGCCCATCGAGCTAGGAACAACTCTCTCTTGTGTTCCTAGTCTAGATCTATTTTGGACACTTCTATTTTTGTAGTCTGATCTACCTGATTGTTGTTTTGGTGCTCCTCATTAGCTCTACTTTTGGGGACATGGGCATCTACATGGCGGACCTTCATAGGTAGCCTCTCTACTCTGGTAGTGATGTCTTTCCACTCTTTAGCAGCCTAAATTGGTTTTTTTCTACGTTGCTAGTGAGCTTTTTTCTACCTTTCTAGCCATCTCCACAGAGCATTGGCTACTATCTATGAATCAGTGTAGAGGTAGAGCTTTGGCCACCTTTCTCTTTCAGTAATGTCTAGGGTCAGTTGAACGGCTTTGAGCTCTGTAAGTTGGCTTGACTCACTTTCTCTTTTAATGGCTTCTGTGACTTGTTGTGTAGGGCTCCAGACAGTTGCTTTTCACTTCCGGTTCATCCTTACAATACGACAGGAACCGTCAGTGAAAAGAGCATAGCGTGTTTCCTCTGGGGGTAGTTGGTTATATGGAGGAGCTTCTTGAGCCCGTGTCACTGGTTCTTCTTCTTTATCTCTGACATTAAAATTTTCACTTTCGGGCTAATTTGTAATTGCTTCTAGAATTTCAGGGCGATTTAGTTTACCTATACGGGCGCGCTGTGTGAGAAGAGCAATCTACTTGCTCCATGTAGCACTGGTGGCATGGTGGGTAGAAGGAACCTTGTCTTTGAACATCCACCCCAGTACCGGTAGTCGGGGTGCCAGAAGGAGTTGTACTTCTGTACCAATCACTTTTGAGGTAGTTTGGACTCCTTCGTAAGCAGCTAAGATTTCTTTTTCTGTTGGAGTGTAGTTGGATTCAGACTTCTTGTAGCTTCGACTCTAAAATCCTAATGGTCGACCCCGAGTCTTCTCAGGCACCTTTTGCCAAAGGCTCTAGGACAGACCATGGCTCCCGGCTGCAGAGTAGAGCACATTCTTTATTTCTGGTCCTGTCTTGACTGGGCCAAGGGCCACTGCATGAGCGATCTCTTGTTTAATCTGGGCAAAAGTTTGTTGTTGTTCAGGGCCCCAGTGGAAATCGTTTTTCTTGCGGGTGACCAGGTAAAGAGGGTTTACGATTTGACTGTACTCAGGAATGTGCATTCTCTAAAAACCTATGGCGCCTAGGAAAGCTTGTGTCTTCTTCTTATTGGTTGGTGGAGACATAGCTGTAATCTTATTGATGACATCCGTAGGAATCTGACGCCGTCCATTTTGCCACTTTACTCCTAGGAACTGAATCTCACGAGCTGGTCCCTTGACTTTACTCTTTTTGATGGCGAAACTAGCTTTCAGGAGGATTTGGATAATTTTTTCTCCTTTCTCAAACACTTCTACTGTCGTGTTCCTCCACACAATGATGTCATCAATATACTGTAGATGTTCTGGAGTCTCACCCTTTTTTAGTGCAGTCTGGATTAGTCCATGGCAGATGGTGGGACTGTGTTTTCACCCCTGGGGCAGTCGATTTTAAGTATACTGTACTCCCCTCCACGTGAAAGCAAACTGAGGCCTGCATTCTGCTGCCAGAGGAATGGAGAAAAATGCATTTGTAATGTCAATAGTGGCATACCACTTCGCAGCCTTGGACTTTAGCTCGTACTGGAGCTCTAATATGTCTGGCACAGCAGTACTCAGCGGTGGAGTCACTTCATTTAATGCACGGTAGTCTACCGTCAATCTCCATTCTCTTTCAGATTTGCGCACAGGCCAGATGGGGCTGTTGAAGGGTGAGTGGGTTTTGTTGACTACCTCTTGGCTCTCTAGTTCTCGGATCATCTTATGGATGGGAATCACAGTATCTCGAGTTGTTCTGTACTGTCGACGATGCATTATGGAAGTAGCAATTGGTACTTGTTGCTCTTCTCCTTTCAGAAGTCTTACTGTAGATGGATTTTCGGACAGTCCAGGCAAAGTGTTCAGTTGCTGGATGCTCTCTGTCACTACAGCCGCTATCCCAAATGCCCACCTGAGTCCTTTTGGGTCTTTGAAATACTCACTTCGAAGATAATCTATGCCTAAAATACATGGGGCCTCTGGGCCAGTCACAATAGGGTGTTTCTTCCACTCATTTCCAGTCAGGCTCACATCAGCTTCCACCAAAGTGAAATTCTGCGATCCCCTTGTCACACCAGCAATAGAAACAGATTCTGTCTCCACATGTCTTGATGGGATTAATGTGCACTGTGTACTAGTGTCAACTAAAGCTGTATACTCTCGTGGTTTTGATGTGCTAGGCCAACGAATCCACACGGTCCAGAAAACACGGTTTTCCCTAGCCTCTACCTGGTTAGAGGCAGGGCCCCTCTAAGCCTGGTTATCTTTCTTTCTTTGGGTATATGTTTTGGAGGTTCCTTCAAGGGGATCGGACATGTCATCATTATCATCATACTTGGCAGTTTGGCTACGGGCAACTGGAGCTGTTTTCCTTTTGGTGGAACTTCCTCTCTGATCCTTGTCTTTTTTCAATTCACGCACCCGTTGGGCCAGAGCAGCAGTTGGTTTTCCATCCTATCTTTTCATGTTTTCTCTACAATCACGCAGGAAGAACCACAGCTCAGCTCGTGGGGTGTATTTTCTCTCTCTATATGGGGAACGTCTGTGTTGGGTACCAGAGCCTCTGATTTGTACTGCTGAGATTTGGAGAAGGTCTTCTTTAATCTCTTCTCTGAGCTTCTTATGATTTTTTTTCTATCTTGTCCTCTAATTTTTGCAGACGTGTTTCTACCGCTGTAATTCTGGCATGTGTTGGGCCATGCACAGCATTTGCGTAAGCTCGGAGCTTCTTTGCCATATCCAGCACAGTCTCATTTCTGTCATCCTTCTTCATTATGGCTAAAGCAGAGGCATATTCTTGTGGCCCAAGTCGTACTAGTTTTCGCCATATCACAGACGTGCATGGTACCATGTCTGGATTCCTAGTTGTTATGTCATCTGAGAAGATAATCTCTGCCACTGCCATTTCTCTCAGGCGTTGTATCTCTTGTTCTATGGTTTTCCACTGTGTTTGCTGTATATAAAGATCGTCTGTACAGAGGTATCTTTGTGCTACACTTTCCAAGACCCGTGCCCAGAGGCTGTGAGGGTTAACCCCTCTCATCATTCTTTGGTCGATGACAGGATCATGTGACAGGGATTTCAAATGCCTCGCTTCAGTGTCATCCAGAATTGTAGCCTCACTTGCAGCATCTCAAAGACGGACTAACCAACTAATTATAGATTCATCAGGTCGTCGAGTGTAGTCCTTCCGTAGGCCACGAAGGTCCTTCAGGGAAAAGGACTCAATATTGGCTTCTGATCTGGTACTTGTTGTTTTGACTCTTGATTTTATGTCAGGAGGTGTTGAGGGTCCTTCTCCTGTATCATCATCATCATTATCCACTGGTCGATCGGTCTTGTCTGTGCACTTCCCACTTCGAGTGCTAGTAGCAACAGTTATTGGTTGAGGCTTATTATCTGTTGTAGTTGTTGCCTTAGGCTCACTATCTGGTTTGGCTGTTGGCTTTGAGCCCAGGGTGTTTGCTGTAGCTTGAGTGACCGGGATAACTGTTGATGTATCTCCCTGCCCCCCTTCCTCTGTCTGCTGTCCTACAGTATCTAGCAGTGTGCGATAAGCATATGCCAGGGCCCAGCTCACTGCAATGATCTTTTTCTCCTTAGGATTATCATGGTACTTCTCTTTCAGGTATTTCCCTACCTCAGCTGGGTTCTGAATTTGTTTATGGGGAAAGTCCTAGGCTATAGGGTCAGAGAATTCTTTCAGGATTTGGCCTATATCCTCTCATTTCCCACACCACTCAGGATTTTCTACACTTGGGTCTACTCCTGGGTTAGGGGTCTCATCAGCCCGTCTAGAAATTTCAGCCCTCATTCTAGAGAAGCTGTGGACTGTATAATGGAAGCTTACTAGATTAAAGACCAGAAAGATAGTCTCTTTAACATTTAGGGGAAACTGAATATTCTCAAACAGTGATGTGACAAACTCAGAGGAGAAGAAGGAAAGCAAAGACTGAAAAGCCTCATCCCCTACTCTTCCCATAACAATCTGGGTAAATAACCATAGCCATGAACCATCCATACCTGGAACAGCCTCCAGCAGATTTATAAACTTCTTACAAATCACCACCACCAAGCCCAGCAGTATGGCTATTCTGGTCACTGCCCCTCTGCTGTAAAAACTACGTATTAGGGACAATAGTAGAACTATTTGAGGATAAGCAAATAAACCTAGGGACCATAGAAGTATTATGATCTCAAAAAACCCTAGGGACCAGAAATACAGGCAAGCCTTCACCCCAAGAGACATTATAAATTGAAAGCACATGACTATTAAATGCTTTATACCACCACCAAGTAGTAACAACCAAAATATACTCAAAACAGGGTTTTTCCACTCTCTCTCGAGCCCCACGTTGGGCGCCAAATTTTGTCCTAGTTTAGGGCAAATTTGGGAGAAAACCTCCAAAGGAAGCTCCCTCTGGAGATCAAACCCACACGGCCCCTCCCCCCAGCCGGTTCGGAATGATTCCTCGGAGAGAAGTGGAAAGAACCTGTTTATTTAACAGGCACAGCCTCCCCCCCCCAGTACACAAAATGAACAATACCAGATGACAACACTTTTTCACCGCTCTGAAAAAGAGATGACAAATGCAGCGAGTCTCTCTTGGGGTGGTCGCCCTGTTGTCACTCCCTCCGGCGCTGGGGATGGCTGTTGCCGGCCACAAGGTGTTCTCAGGTCCCAGTCCGGAGCAGGTTCCAGTAGTTACAAGAAAAAAGAAAAAAAAAGGAAAAAAACAAAGCAAGAGCGAAGCGAAGCAGGAGCAGGAGCAAAAGCAGTAGCCAGAGCTAGAGTCAAGGAGAAAAGAGAGCAGCAAAAAACAATAGCCACACTATGTACTGCCCCGTCTCTGTGTCTCGCTAGTCGTGGGGGGGAAGCAGGCTGATAACAGAACTAAAACAAAACATTTGTCCTTCAGAGCCCGTCTCACAGGCACAGAACATAACATCCAACATAGCAGAACACACATAAATGGGGATACAAACATCACCCTAGGACAAGAATTTTACATGGGTTTGTAATATTTTAAAGAGTTTCCAAGCTCATTAATGGTATCTACAGATATTATTTCTATGATGCATATAGGCTATATTATACTTACGGCAAATAAGAAAATGTAACTTAATTTAAAATTGTTCAATAATTCCATGTTATTCTTTGTGTCACAGGGGTGTTGCTTTGTCTATTACCCTCTTCTAGGAATCTTGGCAAAGAAATTTGAGAACATACGTGCATAATAGGGGTGCTGTCTCTGAGAAAAAGTAGATGTTAAAATTTTAAACAAATAGTACAGCTTATTTTTAATAAACAGCTTTAGAAATAAATTCCCAACTTTTTCAATGATGCCTGCAATATAAACAAAATCAGTTAACCAACTTAAAAAGACATGTAAACATAGAAAAAGCTCCACAAAACCAAATAATAGAATTAGGTCTTCATAGTAATCTTGAGCAGAGGTTTAACTTTGTAAATTGTGGAGTGTCTCCAGTCTTCTATCTGGCTGCAACAGCTGGTGTTGTACAGTCTGAAGGCGAACCCCAAGTCTTAGGTATTTCTAAGGTTGTATCCACCGTATCCTTTCTTCTGCAATGGTGACTCTTGCTCTTTGATAGCTGCAACAGTGGCTTTTAAAGTTGCATTCAAAGATAGATCATTTAAAAACCCAAGTTGGCCTGTGGATATGGTACAAGTGAAACAGTCAGGGTTACTGGCTTGGCACTTGCCAGCTCCAGCCTGGCACCTGGGGTAAGGTAGCTAGTAGACCTGAGATGAGGTGTTGAAGCTCTGAGTTACAGGCCTCCAGTGGTCACGGGCATATGCGGTATTTTTAATATCATCATTGGGTTGAGTATGTGCCCATTCCCCAGCCAGGTATTCCAGCATTAGCATTGCCCATGCCAGGTCCCTTGCTTAAGTGGGCAATAATTGGATTAGTAATCTCTTCCATCCCACTTCCCACAGGGTATATTCCATTGGTGACAACAGCCATATTATGCTTTAAATCACGAGGAGTTAGCACATGTGCTGTAAAAGTAGCTCTAATCAAATTGTTAAAAAAGAGGGAGCTTCTCCTGTAATCCTTAGCAGCCTTGCATAGTTCTTTTACATCCCCATATGCGAGAGGTTCCCACCTAGGGCCAGTTCCTGCCCTCCTGTATAGCATAGGGAAAGCCACAATTTTGGAAGCCAACTCCAAATCTCCTTCTTTTACTGCGCCAGCCTGGATCTTTTCCCATGGATCACTGGAATCGCTGGAACCAGAAGGGCATAAGACCTCTTCAGAGGTGGGGGGGAGGGCAGAAACATGGTGCTTTTGGTGCTGGATAAGCAGCAGCGGGGCTTTGGCACCAGCAGCGTGGGTTCCATGGCGCTGCCATGTTGGAGAGTGGGGGTTCCAGGAGGACAGTGGGCTTAGTTTGGGTCCCCCCAAGAGAGATGTGGCCTGAGCCTGAAGGAGCAGGTGGAGGCAGAGCAGGCCCCGTGCAGCCCACCCCAAGGGAGAGGAGCAGGGTGGGCAGGGGTGCGGTAGAAGGGGTGGAGCAGCCCCTGCTCCTCCTAGCCTGAAGGGAAGGGGTGGGGATGGAGTGGGGGAGAGACCCAGAGCAAGGAGGGAGCAGCCCTGGGGCGGAGGCAGCAGGGCCTGGGGCAGAGCTGGATGGGGAAACCCGAACTGATTTAGCTGGTTTGTGTTGCAAAGTAGAAGCAGGGTTGTTAGCAAGCACTGTTTTCCATGAATGGAGACAAAGTGGTGTGTGTGTGTGTTGTGTGGGGTGTGTGTGTGTTGTAATTAGAGGAGCTGGGGGAAAAGAAGGGGAGGTGGTGGGGGGAAGAGTGCCAGTATCTGAAATTACACAGCCAGCGTCATATAAGAGTCCTGGCTGGTGGGGAGAGAGAGATGAAGAGTGACAGAGTAATGGGAAGATCCCGCATTTCCTCTGAGCCCAGCAGCTTTTTTGACTCTGCACCTCAATCCAGGATCATCCAAGGGGATAGAAGGAAGAGAACACAAAAGGGCAGGAGTAGCTAACTGCTGAGGACCCTGTACTGGGGATGATTTCCACTTGCATGTTCCCTTCCTAGGGTTGGAGGGGTTAGAAGCAGTCCCAGATGGGAGTGTGAAATAGAAAGTTGTGTTTCATGTCAGGTAAATAAAGGTAACCTGTGCAATTATAATTGTGGAATGTGTGGGACACTGCCATGAGACAATTATAAAGATGAATTATAGTAAATAACCAGGAAAACAAAGCATGGAAGAAGGCCTTTAAACCAATCCTGTGTTCACAATTAACTATTATAAGTCTTAAGTTGTTTTGTAGTGAGAGTATTTGAATTATAACCTTAGGATGTTGCTTTTTGATAAAGCCTTAGGCTGTTTTGTACTGAGAACCTTTGAGTTATAACTTTAGAATATTGTTTTGTATTAAGGATTTTTTAAACTGTAGCTTTAGAATAAACAAAAGATGGATGTCAACTTATCTCAAGCTCCTAACAAAACGGTGAGAACATCCTGAAGAAGGAGGATATACATCCTAGGAGGATTGGGTCACAATAGAGTAAAGAGGAAGCTTGACCACACCATCTGGAAAAACACATACTAAGATATATCCTAGGAGGAATGGATCACAATAGAGTAAAAGGAAGCTGGATACGTATCCTAAGATATACATCCTGGGAGGAATGGATCACAATAGAGTAAAAAGGAAGCTTGACCACACCATCTGGATATACATCCGAAGATACACATCCTGGGAGGAATGGATCACAATAGAGTACAGAATTGTAATGTAGAAATTGTAAATAGAAAACTGCTGAGTAAAGCCTATAGATCTCTCAAAAAATACCAGCAATCCCAGTAATCAGTGTACAGTCAGAGGGGAAAACTTCTCCAACTGTACCCAGCACTGTGTTTGCTCATACTTTACCATATTAATTAATAAATTAAATTACTGCTTGATGTAATGGCTGAGTTGAGCTTCTCATTTTTAACAGGAGGGAGATTATGCTAGGCAGAGCAAAAACAGCCCCAGTTCCCTCGGACAGGGCAGCGTGAACTGGAGTTCTTGCTATCTTTCTTTGGCTTTCAGCTTCACCCCTACTGGATCCCAATATCCCAAGGAAAAGATCTCATAGCCCAAGCTGGGTCCCATAGTGTTGCCCAAGGCAGTGGCAGCAGGTGGAGCAGTTCCACACAAATTTAAAGTGGACAGAGAATTGCACAAGACCCATTTCAGTAGTATTTTAAATTCGTGGTTTTTGATCTTCCTATGGTCTGCTAAAAGTGCTTTAAATCATCTATATACATCCCGTTCTAAATTGTAAAGTCTTTGTCCCATCTTGAACACCAGTAAAACTGGGGATGGGTGGGATTTACCCACCCACCCAGTTGGGGTAGAAGCAATGGGGGCATTCCCTCTCTCTCAGGTCACCCACATTCTAAGCAGGGGGTCTGAGATGACTGTCCATCCTCCAAGGATCGTTTGCTTTGCATTGGCCCCAACAACTGGTCCACAGCAGAGAGTTGCTATCTGTTTGTTAAGCTGCAGCAAAATCAAAAACCCTTGAGAGTCCTCTCAATATGAGAAGTCCCTGGTCAGGGCACCTTGTATCAGAGTGCAGACTGCAATCTCAGGTCCAGTTTGGCTGGGTTCAGAGTGGCTAATAAGTTGGGACAGGTACAATGTAGTAGCCAAAGATAGATTTTAATGCATCAGAGTAACCATGTGGTCAGGGCAGCATCCAAAGGCTGCATGGCCTGAGAGCTGCCTTCAGAGACTATATGGTCTGAGGGCTAGTTTCCAAAAACCCCAGGGTGTGGCTAACCTAACAATACATAGGGTTACCTGAGAACAGGTATCCAATCTTGTACTCAGGACAGGGACCTGACCATATATATCTTGAACCAACAGAGAGGTGGACCAAAAACATGACCCACTCCTGGATAACCTTCCTTCAGTACCCCATTTCCCATGGCCTCAGGTTAATGCTGTCCAAGTAAGGAGTCTGGGCTAAGCCATGATCTATCCTATCTAGTTAATTTCCCACACTTGTACAGGTATACAACATTTGGCTTTAATAATGTATTTATCCTCTCTGCGTCTCAGGCCCCAACATAGTCTATCATGTCAAGAACTGCAGTTGATCTGATGCTGGCAAAACCAGAACTGGGACTCTTGCACAGCTACAAAACAAATGCTTAGCGTTCATGATGGTACAGGACTCAGTTGATATACATCAAGCAGAGAAGTGTGTGTCAAGGACAGGCACTAGTCAGTCCTCAAACTAGGATCTTCTGGCCTTTGTTTATCCATTCAGTTTCAGCTCAAATTATTGTTTCTATTTCAGAAGTGGATTTGTTCCCTCCTATTCAGATGTACAGTTCTGTTAGAACACCTACAAGTCACTGTTTCGCCTTATTATTAATACACCTATCCTATGAAGTACAAGTAGATAATAATAATATTAAAAATTAAAAAAAAAAAAAAAAAAAGAGAGATGCATTTCTCTTTCAACTGCCTAAAAAACACCTTCTTGGATGCCATGTGGATACACACAAAGGTAAGGAGAAAATGCAGCCTTTGAATAGTCTTTCTCCTCTTATTCCCCTTCTGACTTGTAAATCTACAAGAAATGGCCACATAGCTCTCACCAAGCATAACACGAACATACAAGGGAGACATGATTAAAAGGAAAACAATGTTTTAATGATAAATGAGACCTGGATTTGTTATAGATGAGTTTAAAATACAACAAGAAAGTGTATTTCACATGTTCAGCTCATGCAGTGATTTTGTTTATTTTAACAAGTAAGGGAAAGTGAAACATCTCTCTTATTTGTGTGTGTGTGTTGAGGGTTTTTAAAATCCAAATAAAACAGGCAATAAACAAATATTGAGACCCAGCAAGGAATGTGGGCTTTATTCTACCCATCAACTAGCCTTAAACACCTGTTCTTTGCACAGTCACAGCTGTCCTGCACAACATGACCTCCCTCTCCAATTTTCAGACCCCACATATTGCTTTAAGTAGACACAGCCAAGCTGTGATGCTCAAAGGTTGTCAAAATGTGAGAAGTGGTAAAGTAGGAGTCCTACAGGTCTCTCTCTGTCACATGACTGGAGATAGGTTCTTCCTAAGACTCAGACAAGACAATGAAGCTCATAGCTGTTATTCCCACTGACATCACCTTAAAACAATAGAATCATAAAATAGTGCAAGTTGGAAGAGACTTTTTAAAAGTCATCTAGTCCAGCCCCAGAAACATCTTCAACTAATTCAGGCTGCTCAGAATCCAGTCCAATCTGACCTTATATGTTTCTAAGGATAAGGCAACTACTGTCTCTAGGCAACTGTTCCAGTGTTTCACCATTGGTAGAGTATAAAAATTTTCTTCCTTCTAGCTAACTTAAATTGACACCCCCCCCTTCAGTTTAAAACTAATACCCCTTGTCCTATAACAAGAGGCCCTACTGAAAAGTGTGTCCCTGTCTGTCTTATAAGCCCCCTTTAAGTACTGCAATGTCATAATGAAGTGTCTCTGGAGCCTTCTTTTGTCGAGGTTGAACAGCTCAATTCTTTTAGCCTTCCTCATAGGAGAGGTGTTCCATCCCTCTGATCATTACTGGGGCCATCCTCTGGACCTGCTCCAACAGATACATTCTTTATTATGTTTGAGAACTCTAGAACTGGACAGTATTCCAGGTAGAGGTCTCATGAGAGTGGAGTAGGGGAGCAGAATCATCTCCCTTGACCTTTTGGCCTTGGTCTTTTAATTCAGACCAGGACAGAGTTTTCTGATCTATGAACACACTCTGTTGGGTCATATTTAGCCTCTTATTCACCAGAATTTCCCCAAGTCCTTCTCTGCAAGACTGCTCTCAATATCTTCATCCTCCAGCTGGCATGGTACTGGGAGTTGCACCAAGCCAGGTGCAGACCCTGGCATTTGAGCTTCTTGAACCTCATGAAGTTCCCATGGGCCCATTTCTCAAACTTGTCCAGGTACCTCTGGTACTTTAGGTGAGCCAACCACTTAATTTGGTGTCACCTGGAAATTTACTGAGGGTGCACTCAATCCCTTTGTCTATGTCTCTGATAAAGACATTAAGTAGCACTGGCCCCAATATGGACACCTCCCTCAGGGCCTTTACTGGGTCCCTAAGCTGTTGATTACCCTGTGGATGTGACTGTCAAACCAATTCCTTCTCCAGTGAACAGCCCCCCGCCCCCCTCAAATCCATCTCTCTCCAGTTTAGAGAGGATGTTGCGGTTATGTTGTGAACCGTATCAAAGGCCTATAATAAATCCAGATAGATTCTTAAATTGAGATTAGATCGCTTCCCTTGCCCACTGATGTAATTGTTCCATCATAGAAGGTCAAAAAGGTTTCTAGATCAGCCAGGACTTTACTTTGGTGAAATTGTCCTGGTTGTCTCAACTCACCTGCCTTTCATGTGCCTTGGCATGGCTTCTTGGACAATCTGTTCCATGATCTTCCCAAGCATAGAGGTGAGACTGACAGGTTGGTAGTTTCCAGGATCCTACTTTCTACCCTTTTCTGAGATGGGTACAATGTTATCTCTTTTTCCAGTCACCAGGGTCTTCACCTGACTGCCACAATTTCTTGAATATCATGGAGAGTTGGCTTGGCAACTATATCAGCCAATTCTTGCAATGCCTCTCACGAGGTCCCATGGATGTAAGTAGAATCACATTCCTCAGGTGGTCATGAACCTGATCTTCACTTACAGTGGGAAATGCTTTCGTTCCGCAGTCCCCCCCAATTAGTTCATCCACACAAGAGATGTGAGAGGAAAGGTTGCCATTGCAGACTGAGACAATAAAGTTTTTGAATGCCTCAGAATTCATTTTGTCTACTATTACCACTTTGTCAACCTTGCTTACTTTCTTTGACCTTTCTTTTCTGGCTGTCATACCTGTAGAAGCTCTTCTTGTTATTCTTTGCCTGGACAAGTTCAGGCCAGTTTCACCTTTAGCCTTCTTCATCTCACCCTTAAAAAACTGGGCTGTATCCCTTGTACTCTTCCCAGGATACCTGTCCTTGCTTTCCCTGCCTGTGCATATATCCTGTCGCTGTGGCGAGTAACAACACGACACGAATTCCTCTTTAGAACATGATCTATCTCCACTTTATTCAAACAATTGACCCCTTTTTATACCTTTTTGGACAGGCCACTCTCATTGGTAGGGAGAGTGATAGAACTCTTCACCCACATTGGCCAAAGCTGAAAGACATCACAGAAAGTCCGTCCCACAGGAAGAATTCAAAACATTAAGCTTTTGTTACAGAAACAATGTCAATGTTTATGCTCAAACTGTGAGAACAGACTTCCAAATCCAAAACATCATGAAGGAATATAACTTAGAAACTTAGAAACTGCAGGTCTAGGAAAACCAGACTACAATACTCCTTGTTGTTTAGTTTGACCAGAAGGTCCTTACTCAGCCATGCTGTTCTCTTGCCTTCCTTGGCCCCATTTCTTGTGCCTAGTAATCAGGAGCTCTTGAATTCTATGAAAGGCATCCTTGAAAGGTCTGCCAACTCTGTTCTGCACCCTTTTCCCTGAGGGTGGTTTCCCAGGTGGTCCTATTGAGTTACTCCTTGAAGAACTCTAAGTTTGCTTTCCTAAATTCCAGGGTCCTGACTTAAATCTTTGCCTGACCCATAGCCCTCAGTGATGCTGGTTTGGGGTTTGCATTCTTTTTTTCTATTTTCTCTGTTTTCTTCACACATATATTTGTAGCTCAGTAGCCTATTGTATTAGCAGCTAGTTTTCCCAGTACTTTCCCAAGGTCTTTCCTTAAGCAAAAATACAAAACAAATTCCAGAGCTCCAAACCCCAGGAGGTGCAAGCCCCAGTGCTATTTTGGTTCTTCCTGGGAACCAAGGTTGAGAACAACCCTTTGAGATATATTTCGTAGACAGAGCACAGCTAGTGCCAACACCAGGACTCCAGAGAAGGGGCTTGACTTGGGGGGAAATTGCATCACCACTTGTCCTTCTAATTGGTGCCTTTTATCAATTATGCTAATTTCCTAAAACTTATAAAAATGTATTCAACCCTGAGGGGTGTGGGCTTTTGTGAACATCTTTCCATAACTGCCCCCGAAGATCTTCAAATTAAGATCCACTCTTATATTACCTCCTTGTCACAAAAGAAAGGCCATGTAAAGCCATGCTTCAGACCTTGTTACTTCGGCTAAGCATTGCTAACAGCTAGCCTGCCCCATGAGAATCTGCAAGCACATCAGCCATTACTCCTGAAAACTATCCAACACCTCTGAAAATAGCAAGTCTATCCCACAACAATCTGTGAGGAAAAAATGTGGAATCTGTGGAAGAAGAGAGCCTTAGCATGTACACACATGAGCACCTACTAACCAATGAATTGAGTGGCAAGAAAGTTACGAACCAATTAGAATTAAACGCAATACTTTTGAAAAGTGTATAAAAACAGGCTGTGCACATTAATGAGTGACTTTTGCCACTTGACTTTGAAAGTGTCACGTCTGTCTTTGTCCAACCTCACAGCAACACCTCCTTACTAAAATTATCTCAGGTTTCATTTCCAGGTTGGGAAAAAGGCAGTATCAGGACTGCAAATTCCACCAGTTCACAATCACTGTAGCCCAGTGACTCCAGTCTTGATATCCCAAATAACTCATGTGCATTGATGGCCATTAGGTACAGTATCACAATCCCTCTGGGAGGTCTGTTTATTATCTGACTAAGAAGTTATCCTCCATGCATTCCAGGAATCACCTGTGCTACTTTTCCAGTAGATGTAAGAGTGGTTGCAGTCCCCCAGAAGGATGAGACCCTGCAGATACAATGCCTCCCATAGCTGGAGCAAGAAGGCTCGATCAATAGGAGCGCTGAGATCAGGTGGGGTATAATGGACACCAACCACAATGTTCCCTTTGTTGACTCAGTCTCTGATTTTTACCCATATGCTTTAGACCAGTTCATGGCTGTTCCCCAGAGAGAGCTCTTTACATTCCATCCATCTCTTGATACAGATGGTAACCCCTTTGCCCCTCCTTCCTCTCCAGTTCCTTCTTGTCTTGGTTTGAAAGACAGGTGTCAGCTAAGGAAGACAGGAGCCTCCCTTGGAATGGAGAATGTAAACCCCCTCCCCCCCAGTTATTATAATTATGAAATTAAGGGGCTCTCAGGCAAAGATATGGGAATAGGAATAACAGTTATTTATTGGGAGAATTAAAATAAAATGAAGTAATACAAAAATTAAATCCCACTGACAGAGACAGAATACAACCTGACACTCTGTAGGTCAGGATGTCATAGCAGTCCAATCAAATGGATTGCTGCGGTCCTTCTGGAGTGGCAGATGTAGTTCTGTTGATGTAATGATCCTGTAGAAAGGTGTAGATTTCCTCCAAAGGATGAGTGGTGGTATAGACGGGCCTGGTCTTCCTCTGGAAATACAGTGGGAAAAGCTGCTCCTCTGGGGATCAAGTGGAAAAAGCAGCTTTGATGTTCCAAATGTCAGATTTTTACCCAGGTAGGAAAGCTTGGCTCCTCCCCCTGGATAAAGCATTTCCCCAGTGGGACAATATAAGTTTAGGAGTCATGAAATGAGGCTTAATGTCCCGTTAGCAGAAGATATCTCCCTGGAGAGAGGATGGGTCATGGAAGAGATAACAAAAACTGTCCTAGCTGGTTTTTCAACAGCTGCCCCATTAACAGAAGACCACCACACCCCCACACCCCCGCCCCAGTTTCAGCAGATGGTTGATAGAATACATGCTTTTGGATGGTTGACATAACACATGCTTTTGGTCTCATCTTGCACTGCAACCCAAGACACTTCTGAACATCCTGCAGCCATGCTCCAGTCACAGGATTCATGCCTCAAAATTTCAGTAATGACAATGAGGTCATGCTTTCTAGCAGCATGATGGCTTCAAGCTCCCTGTTTTTTGTTCATGCTGCATACATTGGTATAGCTACAGGTTTGAGGCTCATGGGCTGACTCCCAGCCCGTGGTGTTATTACTGATTTATTGTCACATTTGGAGCACTGCAATATCACTTCTACACTGTACACCAAGTGGCCAGAAGCTGGCAGGAGCAAGATTTTACATTATCCACAACCAAATCAGAAATACAGAAACATAAGCTGCCAATAAGATTTTAAACCATAAAGCAGAACAGAAGCTGATAAGAAAAGCAAAACCAACTGTCCTTGGAAAGATAAACTTGACAGCTGACATAAAAAAGCAACCATTAAGGTAAGCAGGGGTGTTACAAGCCTCAGGTTAAAAACTGGAAGTATTTTGAAAGGTGACAGTAGAACACATGCAAGCCTTGAGCTGAAAAACAGTCTGACCTTGAAGTAACTGAAACTGCATTTCTGGTTCTCAGGTCTTACGGCCTTGGTAACAGACAATATGCATCACTTAGTGGTACAGCATAGCTGCACCAATAGCTACTACAGCATCGCTGCATCCAATAAGACCTCTCTGGTATGAGACAGAGGGTCTTTGCCTCACCTGCTGCCTGCTGTTCTGATTTGTCATTAACATTGCCACATCAAGGCCCCAAGTGCTAGACAAAGACAACTGCTCCAAGATTCCAGACCAACTTTACCTGTCAATGCAGGCCCTGGGCCAAGGACAGGGAGGCTTCCCTGAACATTGTTTGGGTTTTTTACAGATCAACATATTCACTCTGCCCTGAATGTCTCAGTCAGCTCAAGCTATGGTATCTCCTCTCACAAGATCCAGCACAGCCATTATATACTGTAAGCACCGTCATAGTCAGATAATATCTCAATGTGGCGTTCCAGATCTCCAGACTCAAAATAACACTTAATCTCTCCTATACATTAAAACAAGTCTAGGAGAAATCATTACATCTTAGGCACATTAAATTTTCAGCTGAAGCAGTGCCACCCACTTGTGAACCCTTGAATCATCCAGGCAGTAGACTGGCAATAAAAGCAGCAGTTTCTCTTATATGGTCTAACATAAAGAGCTTACACAAACTTCTAGGTGGTGTTTGCAGAACATCATCCAAAACTGTTTTTTGTTTCTATGCTTCCCCTGGTGGGTGCCAGCACACCATTATCAAAATGCCTTCTAGGGTAGTGCCTGCAAAGGACTTGGACACAGAAGTTAAAGCAGCCTATAAAGTTGTTATACAGCTTCCTTAACAGTTCATTAATTACCACTGTTAATTTGATTGATACTGCACCACTGCTCATCACAGGGCAGTGATGATCAAAAAGCAGATTTAGGAGAAGAGTTACAGACTTCAGTGTTGATAACCATTGACATCTATAGTCAACATCCAGATCAAACAGCCCTGAGAAGTCCATATGAATATTCCTGGGCATCAATTTTTTAGCCTTGTGCAGCTGTTAAAATATGCAATGATCATAGCTCCTGTAGTAGTGAATTTCCATATTTGTGCAAAGAAAATTATGTGTCAGATTGGTTGCATTAAGAGTGGACCAAGAAGCTAATCAATTCTATGTCTCCAATTTCATTTTTCCCTTGTCGGAAAGGGATAAACCACCACAATTCCATTGTATTTTCAAATATAATTCAAACTTGGACCTCTGCTGTCTTTAATAGACAGAAAGACTAAATGCCAGTGAGAAGGGATTTTAAAATATGTATTTTAAGCACTGCAGTACTACAACCCGTCAGGACACAAAATTACTTGTAACTACTAACTCAGTCCATTACTGCAAACAAGTATATACTACAACTTCTGTCAGAAAAGAGACAGTAAAATAATTATACAAAAAAAATCAAGACCATCAGGGCACTCCTAAATTATTAAAAGATCATGCACCACATGTATTTGGGATGTAAAGAGAGAGATGGTTTCATTTGATTTTTTTTTGCTTTACATCTGGATTACAAGGGATTACTACTACTCAACAGGTATACCAGAAAGCGTTGAAATAACCACACTGGTTCTTTTATGTTTAAATGTGTTTCCAGCACATATCCAGGTGTTGGCAAAATCAAATATTGATCTCTTCTTAATTTTCCAAGCTACAGAAGATAACTGCACAGAAGAAAACAATATCTAATACAATATGTGGTAACTGGGATTTCATGCTGCTAATATGTAGTCATTTAAAAGATAGGAAATCACAAGCAAGTGTGACTCATTTTGACTTTGGAAAGACCTTTTTTTAATTGTGTGTCTCAGTTTAGAGACAAATTTTTGGAGAAAATGCACTAGAATGAGCATTTTCTCTAAAGAGAAGGGCTTCAATAATTCCATTTGCCAATGAGAGAAAAGATTATCATTGGGTGAAAGTGAAAAAAAAAAAAAGAAAAAAAAAAAGTGCAGATTCCTGGAACAGCTCCTACAGCCTCCAGGCTAGGGGAAGGAAAAAAAAGGAAAACTTCCTTCAAGCTAGCAAGAAATACTAATCCAACAAAATTAACAATGTAACATCCTGGTCAACCTGAGCACACTAGAGAGTGAGGGTTTGAACAAAAACCCTTCAGGAGCCCCAGGGCTCCTCACCCTCAGGTCCATCTTAAAGAGACAGCAGCTATTTCTGGTCATAAAGCAGAAGATTAGGGATAAAATATCATCATAAAAATCACCCCAAGACACTGTGCATGAAAGGATTCATATACTGCTTTAACAGCAGTGAATCAGATGCAGTAAGGGAATTGATGCTTTTCACATTTTTTTGCAGTCGTATTCAAAAACAAGGCTTGGTTCTTCTTTCTGTGAAACTATTTCATCTAAGCCCAACACCACCCCATCCCTATCCAAAGATTAAGTCGCCAGATTCCTAAGTACTACATGAAACACCCGACAACTTGTAAAACACATTTCTTTCCCCAAAAGGCACCAGAGTAGCAAAATCTTCCCCTAATATCTAGTAAATAAGAAACAAGGAAAGTCCATGCCTACCAGGCAATCACATGCATTCAGACACAGCAGTCAAGGGAAGCACTTAAAGCTCATGACACACAGAATACCCAAATGAATCAAATATATAACCCTTCATGCAAAAAGATGATGCCTCCTAAGCCCCGTTTAGCACCATATTATCAAGCTAAAAAACCTAATAAAAACAAATAAAAACACTGCAACATTTTTTAGACAGTAATTTTTATTTAGAATGTTTTAATTTGTTTTAATTTTAAAACAATAATAAATTTAATTTAATTTAATTTAATTTATTTAGACAGTAATTGCAATGTAATCCTTCTGGATGTTTGAAGTTTTCCTTTTTCTCCATTCTCTCAGGGCATTTTGTCTCATTTGTTGCTAAGAGACAGTAACAACGGATACTTAAGGGACAAAAGAAATGGCCAAGGTGGAGGGAGGAGTGCAGTTGCCTGCACTCTCATAGCTGAGGGGCATTCTCTTGGGACTGGAGAGATACTGGGAGATTTTGGCTGGGGTATGAGGGGCTCGGCTTGGCTCGGTTTGGCTTCTCTCTCTTCTTTCTCTCACTCTTCTCTCTTGCTCTCTCTTCTCGCTCTCTCTCAATCTCAGGATCAAAGGGAGAGAGGCTGAAGTTGCTGTGGGAAGAATTCACCACCACTACAGGGATCAATCTCCTGCTGTCTTCTCCTACCATAAGAGAAGCTCTGCTCATAGGACTGGGACCGTTGGAATGGGACTTTATTAAGACCCTATCACACTGGAAAGGACCATCACTGAAATAAACAGGGCAGGAGACTTTGCTCCTTTTTAATGCCTTTATTTAAGGATCAGCTCAGGGCAGGAACCGATGGGTCGCACTCACGCCGCCGCTGCTCCCAGGGGTGACCCAAAGGATAAGGTATGCAGCTTTGTCCACTGGTATGCGGGCAGAGCCAGGGCTTCAGTCCTTGCAGGAATTTATAAGAAGACACCTCTCAATTTGAGGTCTGGGATCCTCTTTTTGGCTAGGGTGAGGAGTTAAATATATTTATTTATTTATTTATTTATTTATTTATTTATTTTTATTTTTTTTAAGGTATATATAATATAAGGTCTAGTGTCACCCCCTCTGCATAGCCCCAGGCACTATTCCTAGGATGGGGCTGCAGAGGTGACTCTTGGCACAAAAAGCAATAGAATCGTTAACAGGTAATTACAGCTTTAACTTAACATTATTTTGTTGATACTTTATAACTTAACTGTTGTCCCTGAAAATAAGCCTTCTGATTTGTTTTAGTATAGTGGAGTCAGTTCTCATGAATTGTAAGATAAACAAGAATCATGTTTGCATTCCTTTGTAAAAGATATCACCTGATGGACTTCTCAAGTGACCAGTGAAGATGGAGAGGTGGTAACCTCTCTGTCCAATCTCTGATCACTGTCCAGAAACTTATACATACGAGGTCAACAATAAACTAGAATCTCCTTCCTTTCTTCTTCTCTGCCTGAACACCTGTTGTGTGTGTTGCTGTGTGTTTCTATCTGTGTCACAGTAACACTTAACACTATAAAGTTGATACTTTATAACTTTTGAACCAGGTTATTTTGGGGTTTTATTCCCAACAATCACCATCTGCTCAGGTGCCTCAGGGACCCCGAGCCCTTGAGCCCCCTTCCAAGGGAACATCTCCCAGATGTGTTCGTGAACCTGGTTGCTGCTGCCCAGCCCTGCCACTTCACTGCAACTGCTCCACATTCTTCATTACACAGTAATCCTGCACCCCCTGCCTGCCAGGACACCCCATCTCCTGCTACAGATGAGGAGTTTCTGCTACATTTAATTTGCTAACCCAGGTGTGCCCACTTCTGCCATTCCAGCTGCTGCTCTGATGTTTCTGATACTGAAATAGAGTTTTTTTAAGTTCACTTGAGTTAGCAAAATGAATTAAGCATATAAATTTTAGCTTGTAGAATTATGTGTTGAATTTTAACCTTTTTACTTAAAAATCCTCTGCCATGGTACAAAGGGCATAAGAAAATGCAAGTTTCTGAAGCTTCTTGCATAAAGAACAATACCGGGAGAAGACCAAGGGAGGCAAGGAACCCAGATAAAAGGACTCCTCTGTCTCCAATCTCATCAAGTCTGAGAGACATACTCAGATAAGCACCAAGAGACCAAGAGCACATACACAGAAGAGAAAAGTTCAAAAGGTCAGTCATGAGGAAGACCAACCACAACCTTCAGCCTCAGAAGACCACTAAAGACCTCTGTGCTCCACCACAGCAAACAATGCATGCCCAGAAGGGCATGGATCTAATTACCATGTGAAGGGAGGACAGGCATGGCTAGGGGTTGAATATGCATGAATAAGTTGTGTTCTGCATATAGAACGCCTTTGTGAATAAAGATGTGGGTCAGCCCGAGACTCAGGATACAAGACTTTGAGAATTATCTCGCTTGTGTTAGGCAATCAATACATACTAACTTCATAACTTTAAAGAGTTGAGGAGTCTTTATTCGTGCATCACTACAATCCATTTTGCCATCCAGAGAGGCACCAAGATTGGCTGCCCCTGTGTGAAATACAAAGTTGTGTTTTGTGTCAGGTAAATAAAGGTAACCTGCATAATTGTAATTGTGAAATGTGTGGAACCCAACCATGGGACAGTTATAAAGAGGTATAATAAACAACCGAGGAAAGCAAAGCACGGAAGAAGGCCTTTGAACCGATCCCTTGTTTGCAATTAACTATTGTAGTGTAGTAGGAGTATTTGAATTATAACTTTAGGATGTTGCTTTTGGACAAGAACTTTCTGCTTAAGCTGTTTTGTAATAAGAATCTTTGAAGTATAATTTTAGAATATTGCTTGGTATTAAGGATTTTAAAAATATAGTTTTGGAATGTATAAAAGTTTGGACAAAAGAGGGAAGTGGGCCTGTCCCAAGTTCCTCACAAAACGGTGAAAAACAGCCTGAAAAAGGAACATAGATAACAATGCGCTGATTAATGGTTTTGACAAAGGGAAGCTGGACATCACTATAATTGATTAATGATCCAAAAAAAAAAAAAAAAAAAAGAAGTTGGACCCCACATCTGACAGCTGGACCCCACCACCTGGACACACATCCTGGGATGTACATCCTAGGAGGACTGGATCACAATAAAGTATAGAATTGTGATGGAAAAATTAAATATAGAATTGATGAGAAAACTTGTGAATACACATATAAATACCAGCAAGACTCAACAATTGGTGTGCAGTTGGAGGGGAAGACCCCACCCACCACTGTACCTAGCACCATTTGCTCATACTTTACCACATTAATTAATAAATTGAATTACTGCTTGATATATTGGCTGAGTCAAGCTTTTCATTTCTAACACCTGTGAGTTTGTAAAGTTTCTGTCTCTTCCACCAGCACATCACCGTTACCCATGTGGAGGGAGGCAGCTGCGCTCATGCTGCATTGATCCCTGCAGCCATGGGGTAATCATCGCACCTGCCCAGCAGGGAGCGAACAGCACCCCTGTCAGATGTGACCATAACTACATCAAAGGGTGTCAAGAGAATAAAATATTATAGTTTATGAATTAAACATTTTCATGAATGACTTTTAAAACCATATTACAAAAGCTGCAAAAGAATGCCACCACACAGTGACTAGGCCTTCGGAGTGAGGCCCTGGACCGTTTGCTGATGACTATAAGGTAAGGTAACAACTCAGGACTGGGGAAATTCACAAAGCACAAGCTTAACTCCTTCAGGGAGGAGACCACAGCCTCGGGGCTATCAGCTGCCAGGCTTCACACAGACCCTTGCACCAAAGGGTGGGGGAAGAGCAACTTTGGGTGCATGTTGGAAAGGCCTCTGATCAAGAGTCAGTGAACAGAAGCTTGTCCACAGCAGAAGGGGGTGTCATGGCCCACCAAAGGACCCTCCCCTCACGGTGTCCAGACCCTGCACCAGAACACTGCAGCATGATGCAACAGACCCTCAGTGTTGCAAGGGACAGTGTCAAGCTGGCCCCCTGCAAGGGAGGCACATGAGCATTCCCACCAGGCCCAAATTCACTGAATTCTATACTCTTCAATGTGTGGCCACAGCAGGGGACCCTCACCACCAAAAAGACTAGATGGAGGGAGCAATGAGACGTATTTGATGTGTGATATGCTTCTACCTAATCCCTGTCACTTTCCCCCAGTCCCCACACACACTTCTTTATCTCTTCCTTTCTTTTCTCCTTTCTCTTTGCCTCTTTAACTATTAAATAAAGCATATCAATTTTTTGGCACCAACATCTAACCTTGTTTGGTTTTAATCTCAGATTTGGGTATCTTTTGAACCTTCCAAATTCTATACAGAACTTGTTCCAGTTTATACACAGAGACTTGGCTTTCTTTGCTTTTCTGAGTTTAAGCTGGATTGCAACAAAGGGGAAAGTGACTGACAGCTGAAAGAAGGCTCTTATTTGGGATTTCTGTTTTTGTTAGTTCTTGCTGCCATTGTTGTTTGTCTTGTTATACACATATGCATATTAATAAAGAACTGTTATTTCTTTCCCCATATCTTTTCCTGAAAGCCTCTTAATTTCAAAGTTATAGTAATTTGGATGGAAGGAGGGGTCATATTTTCCATTCCAAGGGAGGTTCCTGCCTCTTTTTCACAAACCAAGACAACTCTCTTATCTTCCACTCCTCTACAAACCTATTAAGCACACACAAAGCTTTGTTTCTTTGGAAAAATAGGCATTTACTATTTATTTTTTAACAACAATTTATTTGGATTTCCATCTATAAAGCCCCCCAAAATGCCACATTATACAGTAATATCTATATTGATATAATACAAAGGCTTTATAAAGCCTTTTAAGCTGTATTAGTGTGGTGGTTTTAGTTTGAAACCAGGCAGAAACACTAATTTTATTTAGTGGTTTAGGTTTGCTAATTTGAGATTTTTTTTGTCTAATGCACTAATTATGTGGTGAGTCTACTTTTTTGCTGTGAGATAGGAATAGGAGAAAAGTAAAGCAGACAAACTTTGAAAGGGTATAAAGAAAACTTTATTAACAGAACTAAAAGAAGAATAACAAGAATCAGAATAAAACTCTCAGAACACTTGTCTTCTTCCTAACCTTCCCCCTCTTTCACTGACAATGCATAGAAATAACACTTAGAATTTTCAGTTAGTTTTTTACCTTTAGAATAGTCTTTCTTCAGTTTACTTAGGGAGAAAAGCATTTCTTTGTTAAGTTATGGAGAACTCCCCACAAGCAAAACAGTTTTCTTGTGGCTTCAATTTCTACAAACAGCAGCCTCCTGGGAATCTGCATTTGTGAAATTCTTTCTATTTTTCACAGCTTCTTCTACAGTGGTGTTTATGGGCCATGTCAACTTACTGGGGTGCTATTTTAAGGATGAACTGTTCTAGCATAAAACAAAAAAAGGTTTTTTTTCATTTATCTTTGGGAACAGAGTTGTTGGGGGTTTTTTATTCCTGGGGCAAGCTTTCTCATCTCTCTCTTCTTTTTCTGTTTAAAATTCTCATTGGATCACAGCTGCTGAAACATCTGCTTACTTTAACACTGGTGTCTGCTCAAAGCTCTGGTTAGCTCACTACATCTTCCTAATGCATTTCTGTAAATTACAGGGAAAAACAAAGTCTGATATATCAAATATATCTTCACTATAGCCTTACAAAAGAAATTTACACCAAGATTAAGGCATCTCCTTAATTTACCCTATCTAGATTTTAACTCCTTCTTTACTGACTTCAGAGTCTCATGTTGTCTTTACGTGTCTCTACCTTTTTTTGATTCAGGAGAGAATTGGTGCTTTTAGGGTTGTTTGTTCTTAAGCTTTATTAATTGAAACAGTTTTAATAGAGTCCTGCAATGTTGAAAGATTAATCTGGTTTAAGCTCTGTAATGGGAACATGGCTCGCTGTGCCTCTCTGTTGGCCACATGGTCTCTGCCGACTTCGTGCGAGCTGTGCTCAGCCCGACTCTGCCGGGGAGCCAAAAACAGGAAAAGCTGCTGCCGAAACTTTTGTCCTTCTGTCTGCAGCTAAGCAGGTTTAACGTGCCTAAGTAAGTAACATTCATTGTGAGTCATGCCAAGGTGGCTGTGGCTGTGTGGGACCACTCTGGATGCTGCAATTCTGGCCACATGGCCGCTCCTGGTCTGGGAATGGTGGCAGCCAGACAGCTGCTCCTGGCCTCAGGGACACCCCCACCCAAGGTGTTCCTGGTGCCAATACAGCCCAGCTGGCACAGCCAAGCAGGCTCCACTGGCAAGGGTCCCCAGTAGCCTGTCAGGACAGGGCCCAGCAGGCCCAGCAGTGAGAGGCTCAGCAGACTGCTCACCACCCCTCCAGTGACAGAAAATCTCAGCTGTACCGAGTGGGGTTGGCCAGGCTTGGCTAGGTGGGCCAAGCGGGGCTACGTGGGCCAAGCGGGGCCAGCCCAAACCCACCTGGCCACCTCCTCAAAGGCCAGAAACCAAAAGAGCTATTCCTGGTATTTTTTGTCTTAAAATGTGTGTTCATAAAGGCGTATCCATCCCTTTCATTGGTTTAACCATGTGTCAGTATTCAAAATTGGCCACTGATTGGCCCCCTGTAAGGTCCACAGAAGCTAATAAGATTTTTAACAGAGAATCACTTCTACCAAAACAAACAAACAAACAAACAAAAAATCAATGCCAAACCAGGAAAATTAGCAAAGCTGTTTTGCTAAATTACATTTTCCAACTCATCAGTCCTTATTATGCTATACCATGAAACGCGGTGACACTATTTTGCTGTATTAAATGTTTAAAATTATCTTGACAATGGCAATGTAAGGAATGCTGCTACCCATATATTGTCATCAGAAGTAAAAGCTAACAAATACTTAGATCTCTTAAAATTATAGATTTTAGTTATCATAGATATAAAGCTTTTAAGTCATTAAATACCATAGGCCATCATAAAAAGAGGATCCAGGTTCTGAAACCCATGTCCTGAACCATTTAAATGTGAATATTATAGAATGAAAATCCACTATGAAATTACAGGATTATTTATATAGATTGACATAAACTCCCTTTATGGTATTATGCTTTTAAACATCAAACACTGTGAACAAATACCTGAAATTACTACCTAATATAACAACATATAATTATTAATATAACAACTCAATCAAGTACCTTCAAAATAATAATTGTATGAAAAGTAAAATAAGTTTTGCAGACTCAGGTATAATAAAAATCACTGTAGTCAGAGAAATTTATCCAAATCAAGAAACATTATTTTAAACACACGTGTTTAATACAAAAGAAAAGTAGAGCACAAATTTTCAACAACCAAAAAATAAGCTCAAAAAACATTTAGAAAAATCAATTCTGTCACTCACTTGGCTTTTTCTGGGCATATCAATTTTCACATTTCAGTCAAAAATCCATTGTATACCCTAAGGCTTCTCTATTTTACCTCACTTTGAGAGAAAAATTTTCAGAAAGCACGTTTCCAAGAAACATATGGCAACTGTACATTGACAGCATTAAATAGAAGAGTGGAAAACACAGCAATATATATATATCACACTTCAAAAACAAAGATATATCACTCTACAACAGCAGAAATCACTTTTTTGCAAGGCCCAGGTGAGAGTTCTTCCCCTTCATATATTAATGCTAGGCAGTTCTCAAGACATTACATCATAGGAAAAGCTCTAACTCACCCTTGCATCAATGAAGCATATCATCTGACCTAAAGCACAATTATTCATCATTTAATCACTTTCAAATGAAACAATACCAACCTTCAAATGAAACAATACTAACCATCAAAGACATCTTCATATGATGAGCTGTTTTTGCTGATTATTTTGACTACAGACTTTCTGCCGAGTAAATAATCTTTTAGGGAGGCTAATAAAGTGTAAGAAATTAAAGGCAAATCCAATCAATGTTATTTATTAATTTCTTTTTACACTCTTTTTCAGTACAAAGATATGCAGCAACACAGAATCTTTTGGTAACAATTTCTGTCACCAAACCCACACTGCAGACTTAGTCTTAAAAAGATATCCCCTCAAAGATAAATGAAGTAAACTCATATCAGTCAGACCTGAAAGATGTTTTCAGCAATGCCTCAGGACTGCCCACTGGCGGTAGTTCATCTGCTAAAACTTCTTCAGGAGGTCTTGGGTCACTGATAATGGTCAGCTTTGGACTTTCTTTGCAGTTGCTGGTCGTAACAGTATTCCACAAATATTTTTGTGATTTAGACCCTGAAAAAACAGTGAGAAGGAAAATAAATTCATAGGCTTATTGCCCATTGTGTCAGAATTCTGAAAAACAAAGATGGTCTGCTATCATTTTACCTTTGCATGACCACAGTTTGGGAATAAGCCTGAGAACCTGAAAAAGAGTTTGAAGTGGAAATAAGCACAATCATTAGGGTCATTCCAAATGCAGAACTGTAATGCTTCCCATAAAAAATATTTATTATTGAACATAAAGCTTTCACATCAATAAAAAATATCCTCTCCACATCACACTTAGGTTTTAACTGCCTATGTGTTGATGTGGTTCTTTAGCCAAAGAACTGGCTAAAAAACAAAGTACCACACTCATCATTGACATTCTTCAGACTAGTTAGTAGTGGTTAAATTATAGATAAGAGTTCACTGCAGGATTAGTACCAGAAAATATATTTCTCTTCTGTCAAAACTTCAGCTTTTCACAGTAGATACTCAAATACCAAAACATTTCTTTGGATTTTTTTTTACATTTATTTAGAAGTGCCATCAAGTGGCTCTTGCATGTCATTCAGAGAATCCATCCTTATTTGTAAGTCTAGTTCCACTGAGAAAGTATAAGTAGCATCCTTCAGTCAGATGTCTACCCTGCCACAGCAGAAGAGAATACGTGACTTAAATTTTGTTGTGTCTGTTCCACATTTTCAAATATTTCCAAAGTTTTTTTTAATAAATCAGGCACTTCTGTAAATTCCAGCAATATTCCCATACTGAAAACTTCTGTCATATTTTAATTTTCAAGTATTATAGAATGATACATGACTGAACTAGCAGACCAAATAAGAACAGGTAGGTACTGAAATGCTGATTACTGTTTCAGACTTCCCACAACAGAGGTGCAGCAAGCATTAATCTTTCCACATTCCAAAATAGTAATACAAACCAACTCTGCTAGTAGTCATTCTCCAAGGGCTCTGTAGCAATAAGCAAAATTTTTAAAAATCTGGAAAATGGGATATCTCTGAAGTCAGCAACTGATTTTAGTTACGGACTATACAGGTAAAATTTTCTAATATTTTCCCAGCTTTCAGATGAACTATCCAGTGAACCTAATACATGGATTAAGGGTTACTTTTTGATGCAATACATACTAAATATACAAGACGAACCCAACCAGAAGAGCTGTTATTGCATGCCTCAAGAGAATAAACCACTCTCATGTGTTTGGCTCTAAGGAGCCAGTTTCTGACACCGACACAGGATTTAACCAATGAAAAGGGTGAATACGCCTTTGCGAATACACCTTTAAGGACAGGGAGGCCCAGGAGTAGCTCTCTTTGTCTTCTGACCTTTGGGGAAGGCGGCGGCGGGCCAGTGTGTGGGCGGGCCACACTCAGCTCGGCTGGGATTCTCTGTTCCTGGAGGAGCAGTGAGCGGTTTCTGAGCCCCTCACTGGGGAGCCCACGGGGCCCCATGACGGTAGGAGTAAAGGAGCCGGCAGAACCTGCAGATCTTTTGTTCCAGTCAAACCACCAAACCACGCCAACCAGTTTTTTTGTTGTTTTGACCTCTTGAGAATATCTTGTTTGTATATCTCCCACACATCTAACTCCAAGTACTTAAAGAAAAGTAAGCCCTTTTAAGTGGCTTATCAAGCCAGTTTTGTGGGCCTTACACTGTGTCCCAGGTGCAGAATCCAGCATTTCACTGGTTAAACTTTTATGACTGCTGATTGCTCAGCCCTTTAATTTGTTGAGGTCTCTCTTCAGCGCCTTTCTGCCCACAAGGGAGTTAACAGCTCCTTCCAGTTTAGAAGCAAGCTTACTTAATATTCCCTCAAGTCCTGCATTCAAGACATTAAGGAAGAAAACTGCAAAACCCCACTAGAGAGGTCACTAGTCTGATGTTACCCCATTCCCTGTACTTCTTTGTGTCTGGCCTGTGAGCCAGTTTCTCATCCATCGTGTAACATGATTATTGAGTTGTATGCTGGACATGTTGTTGAGAAGGATCCTGTGAGAGACAGCATCAAAAGCTTTGCTGAAATCCAAAAAGATTACACCCACTGGCTTTCCAAGAAGAACTAAGTGGGTTACCCTGTCATAGAAGGAAATCATATTCAACAAGCAGGAATTTTCACTCACAAAAGCCATGCTTGGCTGTGACCAATGACTGCATTTCCTCCAGTTTTTCAGTACTTTTCAGAAACTTTTTCATTATTTTACTAGGCAGTGAAGTGAGACTAGCAGGCCTGTAGTTTCCAGGATCCTACCTTCTTGCCCTTCTTGAAAATCAGGACATTTGCTAGCTTCCAGTCAGCTGAGACCTCTCCAGATTCCTAAGACTGATCAAAAATCATCAAAAGAGGTTCTGCAATGACATCAGGTAGACTTTTGAGAATTCTTAGATGAAGGCTCCATAGATTTTTAGAGATCCAACTGAAGCAGCAGATCCCACTCAAATTCAGGTTCAACTGGGACTTGATCATTCTCACAGACATGGTCCTCCAGCTCAGGACACTGAGACCCGCCTTGGTCCACCATCCATGTTGAAGACAGAAATAAAGAATGCATTAAATACCTCTGCCTTTTCTATGTCACTGTGAGATGACCATCCTCATCCTGCAACAGGCCAATATTATTTCTACACTGCCTTTAATATATTTTTCAGAACTCTTTTTATTGTCCCACACTTGCTGGCCAGTTTCAGCTCCAATTGAGTTTTGGTTACACAAATTTTCTCCCTACAGCAGCAAGCAGTATCTCTGTATTCTTTCCATGTGACCTGATCTTGCTTCCACTGGACACACACCTTCCTTTCTTTGCCTTATTTCCAAGACCAGATCCCTGTTCAGCCAAGCCAGCCTTCTGCCTTTGCCTGCTTGACTTCCAACATTTTGGAATTGCCTACTCCTGTACCCTCAGGAGATAATGATGTTTAAAAAGTAACGAGCAATGATGGACCTTGGCACCTGCAAAAACATCTTTCATGGGGATTTTACATACTAATTCCTTGAGCAGTCCAAAGTCTGCTCTCCTCATCTCAAGTTGAAGTCTTGCTGGCACTTTTCGTCCTGCCAAAGGAGATTTCAATCGCTCTGGCATCACTGTGGCCAAGATGGATGCAAATCATCCCTTTGCTCATGAGATTCTCTCTGTTGACAAGCATCAGATCAAAGAGGGTATCTTTCTGAGTTGGCTCCCTTAGGACCTGTTCCATAAAGTTTTAATCTAGGCTTTTAGCAATCTTCTGGCCCATGGTGGACCAGCTGTGTGAAGCTCGCAGTTGATTTAGGCAAAATAGAAGTCCACTATAAGGCCAAGAACAGTTGACTTGAAAGTGTCCCTTTGTTTATCAAAGAATAATTCATCAGTATCATTGTCCAGTCTAGGAGGTTAATAGTAGATTCACATGATGACATTATCTATTTATCCCTTGATTCTTATACAGATACCCCCAGCTGTGCCATTGCCAATGAGCATTGCCAGTGAGCTCCATACATTCTTACCCTTCTATTACAGGACTCATCCCAGCAGGTTTCAGTTATGCCAGTGATATCAAATCTCTGGGACTGGGCCAAAACCTCCTCTTGTTTGTTCCTCACACTGTGTGCATTAGTGTAGAAACATTTTGTGCGCAGTACATTGTAGCCAACACCTCATGAAACATTGAAGGATCCTATCAGTGCACCGGTGCTTCCAGTTTTCGGCACACCACCCCATTGCTTATCACTGGCAAGCCTGGTATCTTCCCTTTCCCCCTTCCATGCTTGCATGAGCTCTATCAACAAGACCTACTAGCTCCTGTGCTGGAACTTTTCTTCCCTTCTGAAAAAGATGCATCCTATCAGGTGGAAACAGATCATTATCTACACCATCATCCTTATTTTAACATCATCAGGTGTTAAATAGATCATCCCATGGTCAAAAAACCCAGAATTTTTCCAGTTACACTAGGCTTGGAATGAAACATTGACCTGATGCATTCTTATCAATATTATTCCTTGTTACCAGAATGACCAAGGAAATCATTACCTGTGCTCTTGATTCCTCAATTAATCATCCCAAGGTCCTGAAGTCTCTTTCAATTGCTCTCAGACTTCTCTTTTTTATTTTATTGCTACTGGCTTGAACAACAAATTACAGATAGTAATCAGAGGGTCTTAGTAGACTGGAGAGTTTTCTAGTAATGTCCCTTATCCTTGCCTGCTGGGGAACAGAAGACATCCCTTTGAGTAGGGTCAAGTCTGCATATCAGGCCCTCTGATCCCCTTAGAAAGGAGTCTTCTATTACAACTACACCTGTAGTACAACTACAACTGGGCACTTATGGATAGTTAAGAAAGACAAAAGAAGTGGCTGAGGTGGAGGGAGAGGAGGAACACATGGACTTCATTTCTTTTTTGGGGGGTGTGCTTGTTGGGAGAAGAAAACAGTAGGCTGTGGTTTTCAGACTTCGGAAGGAGATTTTTCTTTCACTGGCATCACTGGAGCAGAGTTCAGGGTTTCCTGCCATGGTCTCTTCGTGTGTGCCCCAGGAATCCTGAACCTGGCCCCCCTCTGCCTCACCGGGAGCTGTGCCGCTGCAGTTCCTGCCCCCCTTGCTGTTCCTTCGTTCCTGCTTCGAGTGTTCTCCACGCCTCAGCCCGCACACCCTGCCCTGCTGGGACATGTGCTGCAGCTCCAGTCACTGCTGTGAAGCTTCTGATCCATCTCCAGCATCCCGGGACTCTGCACCACAGCTGCCTGTGACAGTAACAGCCTACAAGGGAAGGGTGCCAGCGGCAGAGAAAAACTGCAACTGTTTGCCTGGTTCTGTCTGTTGTTCATATCATAGTTATTGTTCTGTTTTACCTTGCTAAACACAAGTAAAGAACTGTTATCCATATCCTCACATCTTTGCCTGAGAGCCCCTTAATTCTAAAATTATAACAATTCGGAGAGAGGAGTTTTGCATTCTCCAATTCAGGAGAGGATCCTGTTTGTCCTTAGCAGATACCTGTCTTCTAAACTAAGACACTGGTGAAAGAAAGATAAATTTCTGACAAAAAGTCACAACCCACACCATAGATGATTTTTAGTATTTTCAGAGATTTCCTGTATCACTGTCCCATTAGATATGCTTATTCTCCAGCCACACTTTGCCCTTGTAGACCGAAGTCTAGGCTAATTTTCATCAGATTAGATGAGACTATCAGCATGAAAACAGCAGATATTTACTTTATTCTCCTAAATGGGTGACACCTTCTAACCTCCATTGAACAATTTTCTAATTTTTTTTAATACCATGCATATTTTGAAGTTATTTTCCATTCCAATATGGAAGCAAATAAATCTCAGTGAATGGTATAGTAAAGTGCTAGTTGTTTGTAAGTAACTGCTCTTCTTTTAGAAAGACAGCCTTTAGAGGCAGGAGACATGATCCTGTAATCAATCCACTACAGGAAAATATTCACATGCTCTCTGTATTTTCTTGTCCAAGTAGACAACAAAATACTAGGCCTAGCCAAATTTCTTCCATTTGAAAAGTTTTATGTTGTATTGTAACTGCCTGGAAAGTCCAAAAGCTTCAAACTGCAATTATTAAAATAACTTCATGAGTTCTTTGATTAACATAGATCAGTCATATTCAAGTTCACTATATGCCCACCTTATAGGCAGGTTCCTCTTTTTAGTGATTTCCCTACTAAACTATTTCCTACAGTTTGCCACCATTTTCTACAGAAGATACCCATTTCACAAGTATGCCACCTCAATCAATTTAGCTTTCAAATTTCCTTTGCCTAACTCCTAGTACAATGCAAAAAACTCCATACAACTTCAGAGCATTGTTTCATCAACTCTAATAGACAATAACAAATCATCTATGTTTGCCATTAAGCAGCTGACAGTCTGCAACAAGAATGTCAGGTGTTTTTCACCCACCAGTAAAGACATTCTTTCATGAAACTTCTTTTTTTAATCTGTCAAAGGGCAGACAAACTTAACTATAAATTTCATGCTTTTAGTAAATTGGTCAGTGTTAGGAAGAGGAAAAATACATTAGTGTTGTAGTTTGGAAAAGATGAGTTTTTTCTGAACTTCAGTGGTCAAACCAATGAGTGCTTAAGTTTAAAGACTGGCACCTGGTGTGGCTACTGAGGACAAGGATCTGTCTCTGAGAACACAAGGGGTTAAAAGCAGAGGGCTCCTCGGTAAGCTCTCTCTTGGTTCCGGTCCCTGAAGACGGAGGGATCTCCCCTGCCCAGCGGTTGGCTGGGCGGGGGAGGGGAAGCCATGCGGCCTGGGTGAGGTAGGGCCGGAACCTCGGGCACAGAGGGGGAGAGGAAAATCCTGCAGGATGGAAGAGTGGCAGACAGCTTTCTTTTCCCTTTCCCCCCCCCCTTCCCCCGGAGAGAGAGAGACTGAGAAAAACTGGGTCTGTGATCTTCGTTACCTTGAAATTTGATATCAACAATTAGACAGTACAGCTGAAGGAGTATGGGGGGGTGGCGCGAAAAGAGTGTTCAGTAGTAAAAATACCGTGAGAGTTCTAGGAAAACAAAGCCCAAGATTTTAACTTTTTTTGTAAATGATGGAAACTTTATAAATGTTAATCTTCTTGAATTTGAAGAAGACAGATAGAAAGAACTGAGCAAAGATGATGAAAGTTTGTGTAAGTAGAAGATTGTCAGAGAACGCTGAAAAGAATCCTAGGTGGGAGGAGATGATGGAGTGGTTTTGGCTGGACTCTTTTGTATAACTATGGATGGACTCATTTTTTTTTCCTATAACATAGAAGCTGTATCTAGGGAGAGGTATTGGCTTGGAACCAAGAGTAGACAGTAGTGTGAACAGAGATGAGAAGAAGAGCTCTGTTCTCAAGGCCCCTCGGCCCCAGGGGTAATATTGGGGGGGACTAGTGTCCCAAACTTGAAAAGCTGTCGTTTCTTGGAACTAACCAAAGCATCTTTAAAGAGAGAAACCCTAGAAGCAACTCTGGTCCATGCACAGTGGTGAGAGCACTGAACATGGAGGAAGAGGCCACGATGTGGTACAAGAAGGACTCCTATCTCTCCTCAACGAACTGAGTACTGATTATCGGAAGGGTAGTAATAGACTGAAGATTAATTATCTAAAAGGTGGTAACGTGATGGGAAATTTTCAGTTTGTTTTGTTAAGTTGAGAACTGGTGGGGGGGGGGAGGAAGAGTGTTTTTTTTAAAGTTTCCATGTTCTTCTGTATGTGTCTTCTTTGCCTATTATAAGTAATAAAGTTTTTTTCCTTTTGCTTTCTAAATTAGACACTGTTTTGCTCTGTTTTTGGTCACATCTCACAAGAGATACCAGGGACAGTATATCGTTATAGGGGCACTGGCCTTGTGCCAACGTCAAACCTTTGACATTTGGTTCCCTGACCGGGAAACGAACCGAATTCTAAATGAAAAAAAAGAGAAAATAAAACAAGACTGTGAGATAGGATCAGAGAAAGAGAGCAAAACATGTATCAAAGTAAACTAATAGTGAAATTTAGATGTAGAAGAAAATATTTAGTGTCTTTTGTAATAATTTTAAGATAGGTATGTGTTCTCAGAGGCGAAGGGTGGAATGTCGTAGTTTGGAAAAGATGAGTTTTTTCTGAACTTCAGTGGTCAAACCAATGAGTGCTCAAGTTTAAAGACTGGCACCTGGTGTGGCCACTGAGGACAAGGATCCGCCTCTGAGAACACAAGGGGTTAAAAGCAGAGGGCTCCCCGGCAAGCTCTCTCTTGGTTCCGGTCCCTGAAGACGGAGGGATCTCCCCTGCCCAGCGGCTGGCTGGGCGGGGGAGGGGAAGCCATGCGGCCTGGGTGAGGTAGGGCCGGAACCTCGGGCACAGAGGGGGAGAGGAAAATCCTGCAGGATGGAAGAGTGGCAGACAGCCTTCTTTTCCCTTTCCCCCCCCCTTCCCCCGGAGAGAGAGAGACTGAGAAAAACTGGGTCTGTGATCTTCGTCACCTTGAAATTTGATATCAACAACTAGACAGCACAGCCGAAGGAGTATGGGGGGGTGGCGCGAAAAGAGTGCTCAGCAGCAAAAATACCGTGAGAGTTCTAGGAAAACAAAGCCCAAGATTTTAACCCTTTTTGTAAATGATGGAAACTTTATAAATGTTAATCTTCTTGAATTTGAAGAAGACAGATAGAAAGAACTGAGCAAAGATGATGAAAGTTTGTGTAAGTAGAAGATTGTCAGAGAACGCTGAAAAGAATCCTAGGTGGGAGGAGATGATGGAGTGGCTTTGGCTGGACTCTTTTGTATAACCATGGATGGACTCATTTTTTTTTCCTATAACATAGAAGCTGTATCTAGGGAGAGGCATTGGCTTGGAACCAAGAGTAGACAGTAGTGTGAACAGAGATGAGAAGAAGAGCTCTGTTCTCAAGGCCCCTCGGCCCCAGGGGGTAATATTGGGGGGGACTAGTGTCCCAAACTTGAAAAGCTGTCGTTTCTTGGAACTAACCAAAGCATCTTTAAAGAGAGAAACCCTAGAAGCAACTCTGGTCCATGCACAGTGGTGAGAGCACTGAACATGGAGGAAGAGGCCACGATGTGGTACAAGAAGGACTCCTATCTCTCCTCAACGAACTGAGTACTGATTATCGGAAGGGTAGTAATAGACTGAAGATTAATTATCTAAAAGGTGGTAACGTGATGGGAAATTTTCAGTTTGTTTTGTTAAGTTGAGAACTGGGGGGGGGGGAGGAAGAGTGTTTTTTTTTAAAGTTTCCATGTTCTCCTGTATGTGTCTTCTTTGCCTATTATAAGTAATAAAGTTTTTTTCCTTTTGCTTTCTAAATTAGACACTGTTTTGCTCTGTTTTTGGTCACATCTCACAAGAAATACCAGGGACAGTATATCGTTATAGGGGCACTGGCCTTGTGCCAACGTCAAACCTTTAACAATTAGAAAAGGCAAGAACATATGGATGAATTTACATTGAATGCACAATCTAGATAAACTCTAGTAATACCATCTCTGAAAATGCCAGCAGGTTTTTCTCTAAAAGACTATGACATTAGATGTTTTATAAACTTACCAAACACAATCATAAAAGTAGATTTCTTTTCACACTTACCCATTTTACATTATGAGATCTTGACAAAATTTGATTTCAGTGTCAGTTATAGCTTCACTTTTTATAAATTTGTTGCACAAGCAATCTCTATAAACTGAGAGTTTTTGGAAGTTTTTTCCTGTCAATTAATCCTCCTCTAATTTGGTCATGAAAAGACTGAATTTTCTCCTTCCACCATCTTTTTATGGACTGAGTACACCATGAACCATTCAGTCTTCCTCAGAGTATAGGTATCTTCATATCCCCTTTCTGTTGTCAGGAACGTAGGTGTGAATCATGTCAATGGGCACACTGTCACATATGTTGGTGTACAAATTGCAAATTAGCATTAAGGACCTTAGGGACAAAGGACTGTATCACAGAATCTGATGATTAAACGACATATGATTATGTCCCATGTATTTGCTTTTACAAACTTTTATAAATTGTAACCATTTTTTGTAGCCATAGTGCAAATAATAATTGCTTTTGTGAACAATATAACTAAAATCGTGCATGAAAAAGAGGTCAGAAAAAGGACACTGAAAAAGAGGAGTAGCTTCCAGGGAATAGAAACTCTATATCAAAATGAAGAAATGAAAGAGGAGAAGATTCTGAGGAAATAGAAACTCTGAACTCAATAAATATAGAGGACTTTTGTACTGAGAGCATGTGCCATTGGTTGAGCTGTGACTCCCCAGTGCACCCAGTGCTGCTTGCTTATCCTTTTTCTTAATAAAACTTTGATGTGTAAAATTTGGATTGGCTGGAATTTATAACACTGTCTTTTTGAACCTCTTCAGTGTCAATTCATTTTCTCACAGATACTGTTGTGGTGTGATCATCCCTCCTTTCACCACCCCTGACAATCACTATCTATCACTCCTGGAATTCCAGAAGGGTGTCAAGTGATTGCAGATTCAAAGAATGCTCTCTACCCCTGGTGGGGCATTGGCCATCTGAGTGTCCTTTGTCCCCTAAGACCTCCTCACCTGTACCTGGTTGGTGGGCTTCCTGTCCCCTCCCCTCCTCCTCTCCCCTGGTTAAAAGGACCAGTGACCACGTGGTCAGGGGTTCAGCTGGAGTCGTTAAGAGATTCAGAGGCCTGCTGGCTAGAATAAATGTTCTGGACAAAACCCACCATCAGAACTGACTCCTTTCCTTCACCATCACCTTAAGGTTATTGGACTTACTAGAAAGTCCAATAGATACCACATGCAAACATCCAAGGAAATGTGTTCTTACCTGGTCACATGTTAGTGGATGGCTGTGACACATCACTCATAAAAACAATGAACTCTCACAGGCTTCTGAATGAGGGAAGAGGAAACCACTTGGCTAAGCCCCCACAGCGTGGCTGCTGAAATCTTGCTGCCCTGAGCCCCACCCACAGCCATCAGGCCTGGCCAAGCTCTGCCCCACCACCAGGCTGGGCCAGGCTGGGATACGGGATGACCACCAAAATTTCTGCTGCTGGGAAACCACCCTGGCACCACAAGACACCATGCAGCTAGGACTGGGGGCAGCTCTCTGACTCACACCAGGGCCAACCCCAGAGTAGAGCCCACAGCCGGCGCAGGTTGCATGGTGCCAGTGGAGACCACATGATCAGCAGCGAGAAGCACAGCAAGTGAATTCCCCCAGTGCAGGGCCTGGACGAGACTGACTCTTTCAAGTGCTGCCACAAATAACTATGCAGCCTCTGCTGCCCAGCAGGGATCACATGACCAGCAAGCAGCAAGTGGCAAAGGACGCAATTCCCTGATGCAGGGCCCAGGCAAGGAACCTTTTCTAGTGCTGTAGAATTCCATCTGAGAACAAATAAATCTGTGAACACAAATCTTCTCCCAAGTCAGACAAAAGGAAAGGTGAAGACAGGTGAAGAAAACAACAGAGCAACACCAAGGTCAGTGAAGAAAGATGGGCCAAAGCCCAGAGAAAAGAAGGAGAGGAGATGTTCCAGTTTCAGAGCTGAAAACCTTTTGCAAGCCAAGGTGAGAATATGATACACCAGACTATGTCCCTGTAATTCATAAAGGGCATGGGGGGATGCAGCGTTCATCTGCAGCTCAGAAGAGAACTGGAGAATATAGATGTTGAAAGAAGCTGTGATATGACTTGAACAGAGATAGAAGGAGGGAACCTTTGCTTTTAGAGGTAGAAGAAGGAGAACCTTTGGTTTCAGAGGTAGAAGAAGAAAACATTTGCTTTTATACTAGAATGGGTCATTCTTAAACTATAACCCATTAGCCCAAAAGGCCCTCGAGAGCAGTTGTGGGAAAAAACTGTAAACCAATGGGAGGGACTTTCATGTGCAAACAGATTTTTTCTACGTTGACTGTTAGCTGTGAACTTAAAACCATGAGGAAATAGCTTCCTGTGGCATGGCAAAAGAGACTGCTATGCCTAAACAAACAAAAGAAAGAATCTTTTTAGAAGGGGTAAACTGACTGATACAGGTTTTGTGTCTTTATGTTGTCAGTGGGAAGGAAAGAGGGGCTGGGGGGAGAAAAGTGTTCTAAAAGTTTATTTAGTTCTTATCATTCTTCTTTTATTTCTGTTAATACAGTTTTCTTTACACCCTTTAAAGTTTTGAGCCTGTTTTGCCCCTAAAACATTTTCTCCTAATCCTTATCTCAACCCCATGAACTTTAGTTTAACTGTGGTTTTTTCCCTCTTCTGCTCCAATTATAGCAGAGGATGATCAGTAGATGATTTTTGAGAGTGCACTGGCTTTTGGCCAGTCTAGTACAGCTACCATAGCTTCCAGGTCACTTCTATTAGAAAACACATCTTATAAACAATAGGATTGTGATTAGACACATGAAAGTTTTATCAGACTGTGGTAGCCTGCATACTTTCTGACTGGCATACCTTTGAAAACCACCTTTATGAGCTTCTTCACCCACTCCATTTCTCATCATGTTCCCCTCAACTTGTAGCATTTGAGTTGAAGTACAGTTATCAAGAGTGTTTATATCTCTCTCACATTACCCCCTTTGCCCTTTCTTAGTTATACTTCCTCTGTACAAAGACCCACGTACATTCTTGAATAGCTGAGAGGCTAAAAAAATTTTCCTGTCTGACCACCTAGTCATGCTCCCACCATCCCAGACTGTCACTACTGGGTCTGAAGACCCTTTGCAGTAGACAGCTCCAGTGAACTGACTCCACACCCTACACACATCACATTCACACTGTCAGACAAATTTTCCTTACCCGTTCAACTCTAGGTTTCCCATAGCAAAGTCACAGATGTCCACTAATTTAGTAAAATAAGTAATTTTATCATGGTGCAGCAACGCAATAAAAGCCTAAAATAGGTGTCTCCAGGAAGGGATTCTGAACAAAGAAATCCTTGAGCTTTTATACTGTCAGAGACTGGAAAAGGTAATCTGCTTCAAGACATCTTGGGAGCTTCTAATATGTGATTATGTGTTGACTTATCAGGTGTTGGTGTAAGGAGAGAGTTAAACAAAGAACACCAGCAGCAGGTCTGACACAGTATCTACCTGAGACAGAACTGAACAACTAAGTTTCTACTACATCAATATAGACACACACTTTTCACACACACTTCATGCTCTTTTACCATGGCTTTGGAGAGAACAACAGAAAATGTCAAGAGGACAGATTTATTGTAGGACTGTGATCACGTCTGTAAGCTGTAACCAAAAAAAGCTCTTAAAGATACATATACTGATGCTTCTGAATAAACCTTAGATTTATTCAGATTCACTCTCTCTCTTCTGGTGGGTCCTGTCTCTTCATGTGTCACAGCTGGGGGTGGATCAGACCTCATCCTGGTGAGGCAGTCCCCTCCCTGCCCCTCATACCCCTCAGCCCCACAGTGTCATTGGAGGCCATCCCAGTTTTGCATTACCCAGTACCTGAGTGGCTGAAAGACCCTAAGTTCCACCTGGAAAGATGGTTCAGGATGGGCCAAAGCTTTAAGATGCCTCACCACAAGAAAAGCATGTTTTCCTTTAAACCTACCTTCATCTTAGAGCTTTACATCACTGGAATCCAGGAGCTGGTAGCTATGACTATTTTTCTATATCTTTCCTGTCTTTCTGGTTTTCTCCCTTTCTTCTTCTCTCTTCTCACAGAGAGTAACATCATATGGGTTACAAGGTTTTCTATGTTAAATGGGCTATATATGCTGTAATAAGTGGTGTTATGTAGTATTTACTCTTTTGCCAATGTTCCTTAATTTTCTATAGTTTGCCCATAAATGTCTGTGTATTTTTACCTCTTGAGAATATTTGGCTGGAATTTTCTTCTTTGCATCTACCCAGAGCAAAAGAACATTGTTTAGCCCTAGGTTTGAGTGACCGGGATGTAATATATACCCTTTACAGTCTGTGAGCCCATTCCAATATTGATATTTATTCTGCAGACTTTTCATCTTCATTGGCTCTTGGAGAGTCCCTGGGTGACCAGACACCCCTCTCCATGTCTGGCACCACAGGATATTAAGCAAAGGGTTAGTGCCAGTTCATGGCTTGTTGCCTGGGGCTCCCACATTTTTCTTGCTCTCAGGGCACAACCTGAATCTTGCATTGCAGCTGCACTTTGAACTACCTGCACTGGGTATAGACCTCAAGAGAGAGACTACTTTGTCCATCTAGAAGAAAGGATGCAGAACAAAACTCAAGAGTTTGTGCCATTTCTTATATTGCTCCATAAGCAATTGCTGTCATAAGATGCCCACATACCCCAGTCTGATTGCAACAGACATGAATAAAGTGCATGAGGAAATCTGAGTGAAAATCTGAAGAAGCACCTTTCTTCAGTACTTCCCTTCCCTTCCTTTCCCTTCCCTTCCCCTCCTCCAAAAATAAGCTCATCATACTGTGCTTCTGGCCACCATCTGAGACAGACCACTGAATTGCTTTAGTCTGGTTCAGATCAGCAACTCATCTGTTTTTTAAATACTGGCTTGTTTGGCAGCCTCCGCCACTTGGCTCTCAAGGACCAACCAATGCTGTTATTCATCTCTCAGGCCACAGCAGAAACCAACCCTGCTGCCAAGAGACCACCCGTAATAGCAGACCCCTCTCTACATCAGAGCTAACCTCCCTGAGACCATGATGCAAAGGACTTGATTAGTCTGGACACAAACCCTTTTCTTGGAGCATAAGGGGACTGATTTTGGCAATTGCAGTTTGGTGGAAAGCCAAAGTCTAACCAGAGCCATAGGTGTGGATGCATTGTGACAAGGGACCACCATGGATTTCACAGAGTTTTGGAAAACAAGTGAGAGAAGATAACACTGATGAGATGAAAAGGTCATTTTCAGACCTTAAACAATTACATTTGTGCCCAAATGAGCCAGCCAGAGCTTAAAAAAAAAAAAAAAAATGTAAATTGCTATGCCTGAAGAAACAGCCTCACTGTACCCACAGCTCAGCCAAGGAAGTGTCAGGCCTTTTCCACTGTCCTGGTTTGTCCTGAAAGAGTGTGCTTGACATCACCCAAAAATCACCAGAAATCAGCCAAGCACAGGATTTTTTGTGGTAGCTGTGAAGGCGCAGAGCCTGGGACCATGTGGTCATGGCCAAGACCCTAAAGTAAATCAATACCATCTCGCATCATTTGCAGGTAATGGGCATTGGAAGCCTGGAGCCCCAAGCAACAGGCAGGGGCCTGGTGGCTTTAGGGCTGGGAGATCCAGCTGGCTGGCTGGAACCATGTGACCTTCTAGCTTCTGTCTTCTTTCTTCTTGTTGTTTTTGTGCAAGCAAAGCAGGCCTCTATGGCCAGTTTCTAACCCTAAGTTGACCAATCAGCTAAATACACAAACCTAAAACAATTTCTCTGCACCTATTAAATGTATTGAAAAACATTACACATCTCAGTGTAATTTTACATAAGTTGTTTTTCCATGTACATGAAGGCTTTATCTTGTGTTTGTCTTTAATATTATCTACATATCTTATTTTTTTGTCCTTAACACTACCTGTTGTTAGCGAATTGTTCTATCTGAAAAATGTAAAACAATCTTGTACTGTGTTTTGTACTGTGTTTGCAGTTACGTCTATGAAATACTAACCTTTTAACTAGACTTTAGGGCATCATCCCTCTGCTTCTATTCAGGCAGCTGGCATTTTACTTCTACTAAAGGCACTTAGAAAGCATAAAACTTATTTGTCCTTAAACTTATTGTGGTTTAATATATCTTAGTTTTTCCAAAGGTTCCAACTCAAATTCCACCTTTCCTTCTCCCTCTGAGAGATTCAGAGGGGGAAAAACTGCTTAGTTTCCAACCTTCTCCAAAACTTCCCATCTGCCACTAATCTGCAACAACTATAGTCAACATTCCAGCACATAAGTTTAATGGCCTTTAACACACAAAGTGTGTCTGATGCAGAGCACGAAGATGTACTACCATCCCAAAAGCAAGTCCCCTACATAAATCTGTTTTTCTCCAAGTTTCACTATCATCTCCTCATTCACTGGTAATGAACAAGAAATTTGTGGTCTCCTGTTAAAGAGAAGGTCTTAACTTCCCATGCATTTGTCTTTCTGATGTTTTAAAATGTGGGAGCAATTTCAGTGGTTTCCCTCCCTCCCACTTTGTTTCCTCTGCAAAGAGAATCCAGATTGTTCTGCTCCATCTGATGTTCTGAATGCTGATGCACAATAGCTGTGAATTTTAGACGCCTGAGGCAAGAAAAGTACTCAGAAAGGGTAAGGGTCAGAAAGGCTCAAATTGCTTAGTATAACTTTCAAAGTATTTTGGAATATATGTGTTGGATTTTGCACTCACCTCCTGCTCTCAGACTCGGGCTCTGAATTGAAAAAGGAGTTTGAAAGCTTAAACATTTTAAGAAAATAAAATTATGTCACATTGGCTAAAGCTTGCACCAACTTACAGTAAATTTTGGGCTAGCAATCCAGAAATCAGAGGTTAATCTCTGAGAAACTTTAAGTATTGCAGAAATGAGCATGTCCTCATCATGATAAAGTTGTGCAACCGATCTCTGGGTCAAACAGAAAAATAGAGGACAATTACCAAATATGAAATTACATTTTCACTGTTTGAATGTATCTGCTTTGTTTTGAAAAAGCACACTGGAAAATAAAGCTTAAAAAAACCCACAATGTTAGATTATGCCTATCAAAAAAAATGGTAATATTTATGACCTACATTTTGTAAGCAGGGTAATATTTTTTTCTTTTCTTTCAAGAAGAAATTCAGCTGTATTTGTAGTGTTAATATTTACAGTCTGGAGTAGCTCTGTACATAACAGAGTAGTAGCATCCACATTTGTCATCTCAATTGCTAAATTTCCTTTAAGTGAGTAAACTAGCAAATGGCTTGCTCTCCAAATAACAGGAGGTCACTTCAATGAATCTAAATACTGCTTTATCTGTAAGCACATGGAAAACGAGAGACAGCAAGCCCACATGTATTACTTAGATTAATTTAGCAATTTCACAGGAGCAGACTGCCACTCACTAGACTGCCACCTCTAAATCATTAAAAGAATGTCAAGTGTCCTTGGTTTTCAGATGATGCCCTGATGAAAACAAAGGAAGATCAAAATGCACTTTCTTGTTATAGTTTAATTTTCTCCCCAAATTATATTTTGTAATTAGAAGAATGATATTTAAACTGCACCCTTGGCAAAATTAATAAAATATATCAACTACTGATCAAGGCAGCAACTACTGACCACAAAGTAGTCAAAATAAACAAGTATAATTCAACTGGATTCCTGCTTTCACCAATATTTGACATGAGTGACCAAAAGAGGCAGTCCTGTCCTTTCATCTTGCATTTATTTCCTAATCTACACCAAGATGACACTGAAAGAAAAGCAAAGACACTGATTTTATCCAGGATTGATTCCTAGTTTTGGTGCTTTTTCCAGTACCATCTGCAGAGGCTGAAGGTGATGAGAAAGCAGAAGGATATTGAAGGGAAATGACAGAGCTACTTCTTTCAATGGTACCAGGCCCATCTACACCACCACTGGACCTTCAGAGGAAAACTACGCCTTTCTACAGGATCATTGCTTCAACAGAACCACATCTGCCACTCCAGAAGGACTGCAAACACCATTTAATTGGACTGCTACCAACACTCTGACCAAAAGAGTGTCAGGTTGTATTCTAACTCTGTCAGTAGGTTTGTTGGTTTGGTTTTTTTTATTACTGCATTTTTATCTTAAATTTCCTAATAAAGAACTGTTATTCCTATTCCCATATCTTTGCCTGAGAGTCCCTTAATTTCAAAACTATAATAATTTGGAGAGGGGGGGTTACATTTTCCATTTCAAGGGAGGCTCCTGCCTTCATTAGAAGACACCTGTCTTTCAAACCAAGACACCAAAATAAGTCAGACGAACAACACCTTAAAAGAATCTATTTTTCTTCATTGATTATAAAGGAAGCCAACATGATTACCTCAGTTGATGATGCCTTAAATTAAGTGAAATCCTGCCCTGACCTGGTTATATATGCTGCTTGTACAGATCATGTTTGAGAGTCTCTCCTTGAAAATAGTTGGGCTGTGTAGAAACTAGCCACATGAGCTCAACCTCATAAATGTTTAACCTGATGGAGAAAAGTTCTTGAAAAGGTTCTCAAGCAGATTCATTACAAAGTTACCATGGAAACTTTTTTTTTTTCCATTGGTAGAGCACAGTTTGGCAATAAGCTCTTGTGACTGTGACCCTTTGGATCTGAATTTTGTAATAGCAGCTAATTTCTCACAGCCACATTTATCCCCTTGCTGCACATACACAAAACAAGAAAACAATGTGTGATGCAGGGATAAAATAGAGTGATCCTTAAAAAAAAGGGGAAAAAATAAAAAGAAACTCACTGAGCTGTGCACAGCTAAAAGAATGCTAGGCCTGAAGTTCAGCCTCTGATATGTGTGAGGTTTGGGGTTTCCCGTTCATCAAAAGAACTGGCTTTCAAAACAAAGGATTCAGTAACCATCCCAGAGCAATAAACCTTCTTAACCTCAAGAACCTTCCAGCTCTAATACAACATCAAATTAAATTATTCTCTAGAATGGGGAAAACGCAGTAACTTCAGAGCACATTATTAATAGATACTTAAATTGACAGTGAACAAATTTCATCCTCACTCAGCCAAACAAGCACTTCTGTTACCTGGGAATAAAAGACTGATAGATGCATTACTCTACGTCAATAATAAGATCCTAAGATACAAAAGTAGATGATGCTTTATGAGGGCAAGTCTTTTAAGGATCACAGAGACATAAGTTAAGTGTTTGTATTCACACCTGACAGCAGAGCCTCAGCTGCCACTTAAGAGTTTTTGTAAATGTCATCCACTAAGAAGACAGAAAGGTTCTGATAACTATCAAAAATGGCATGCCTCTTTATGATCTTAGTGCAGCCAGGTGTAAACAAAATGTTCTGAAGAATTAAGAGAGCTAGAGCCTTTGTATCCATAGTAAAGGTATCTCAGGTTACATTTGCAGTGACAGAAAAATTCAAGGATCAAAAAACCTGACCACAGTACTTTGCATTTGCCTTTTACTCCTGATTGCCCTGGATTGTTTTCAACTGCCCTGATTCTGCCCAATATGTGCCACAGAACAGAATGTAAGAGGTCATGCAGTATTAGATTGATTCCCTCAACAGCAGTTACAGCACAGACATGCACACCTTCTGTCCTGCAGCCCTGTTTCCACTCCTCCCATGGGAGGAGGCATTTCAAAGCTGGAGAGGAGCTACAGGAGTGCAGCCTGAAAGTACATTTTCCAGCTGGGACACCTGAAGGGAACTAGTGTGCTGTGCAGTGCCACAATTTCTCTCTTCCTTGGCCCAGAGGTTCACAAAGGAGAGGAGATGCCATAGTAATGTCATGCCAAAGTGCAAATCCTGGCTTCACAGATGGGTAAGTTGTCTAACTTGGCTTGAACATGAGCCAGCAACTTGCCTCAGCAGCAAAGGCAGTTAACAGTGTCCTGGGCTTCATTAAGTGTTGCCAGCAGGTCAATGGAGATGATACTTCCCTACTATGCAGCACTGATCAGGTCACACTTGGAGTGCTGTGTCTAGGTCTGCACTTCCCTGAGCAAGAGAGAAATGGAGACACTGGAGGGAGTCCACCAAAAGCCAACAGAGATAATTAAAACACCTCATGGATAAGCAAAGCCAAAGAGCTGAGACTCTTCAACCTGGAGAAGAGAAAGCTTTGGGGGATCTCATAAGTGTGTAGATATACCTGTACGACCAGGGTGCAAAAAGGACAGAGACAGGCTCTTTACTGTGGTGCCCAGTGACAGGACCACAGACAATATGCACACGCTGAAGAACAGGGGGTTTTCTCTGAAAATAAAGAAATACATCTTTTTTCTTAACGTGAGTTTGTCCAAGTACTGGCTTAGGTTGCTCAGAAGCTTTTGGTGCCTCCATACTTGAAGATATTAAAAAGCCATCTGGACATGGTTTTAGGCAGTTCTGGTATAGGTGGGTATGCTTGAGCAGGGGGATTGAACAGGATGGCCTCCAGAAACCTTTTCCACCCTTTTCCCTTTCCAAACACTTTGTGATTCTGCATGCTTTCACCTTTTATCACAGCTACGAGATGCACTGAGCAGACAGACTTCCTTGAGAGTTCAGAGGCTCTAAAAAAACCTGTCAGCTCTTGTGATCTTCCTCAACATTGTCTCCTCTGTGTACATTCGGTGAATAGGACATACTTTCAGGACACACATCATCTTTCATCCTCCCCCTCTGCAAAGACTGCAATACTCAACAGCCTGGACTGATTTCTGTGGTAGTTCATAAAGATAAGTATTTCAGGCTAGTTTATTTACTAAAAAAAAACATGGCTAACCTGATTTTTTTTTTTTCCTTTAGTTGGATATATTTCTGTACTACAATGAACAGATTGTATAAATGGTGAGCTACTATTCCTATTAATTATTTCTACTTTTCCTGTAAAAAAGTGAGCTCAGAACACACATAAAAGGCTTTCAGGTACTGGGAGGCATGGCTGAGATAGTTAACTATATGTCAAACCCACATTTCTAGCAGCAGATCTCTCTACATTTTCTCTCACTGGGTCTATCTCAAAAGCCAAAAAGAAAAGAAGATCCACTGCCTCTGATTTCCATTGTTTGTCTCAGACAAAGAGATGACTGGGAAAGGCAATAGGCATTTCTGAGTTTTCTTTCTCAAGAGATAAACTCAATATTTTCATAGTTGTGTAATTTGCATATGATTTGTATATTTTTTTTCCCAGCATCCTATTTTAATTTTTAATCTCCATGTGCCCCTGGGATCATCACTTTGCCCACTCAGGTTTTCATCAGATATCTTCTTACACACGAACAGCTACTACTCTGCAGAACAATAGCATGCTGTGGGCTCTGTCTCCCAGCACCTAGGAGAGTTCACTTTTAAAGAACTTCAAAACATGCAGTCTCTGGAAGTTTTATTTACAAAATACTTGTGTTACAAAGCAATAATTCCATTGTTTTCAATAGGACTAATTATACATAATTTCCTTTGCCCTTCTGTTTCATTCTGCAATCCCAGGTGATCAGAATTAGCCCTATGGCTGTGAATGGGACATCTCAGGAAGTTCCTTTGATGCTTGCTCTCTCTCCGTTCTTGGACAGGAAGGGGCCTCAGGCATCATCCATGCCTAGAAGTGATCCAGAGCACACCTAGATTGTACTTGAGGAAGCATGTGCCAGGAAGACCACACGTTGTTCTGTTTCCCTTGAAGGACACCTATATCTATTTCTGAACATGTAATTAATTTTTCCCATTCCTTTTCTCCTACATATGACTTCTAATGTTTCCCCATGAAATTCAAAAAGCCAGTGGGACAAAAGAGTTAAACCAGGAAGGCAATTAAGTGTGACTGATGCCTTTACAACTTCTCTACTTGGATCTTCTTTAAATTCCAGGTCTTCTCTGACTTTTACCCTTGGTCATCTGTAATACTCCTAAATTCTTGTACAATTGCTGCATACTTGGTTTACCTTTCTGTTTCCATAAAGTGAAACAAATACACACATCTATATTTAAAATGAGGCCTAAGAAACTCCTTTCTTTGCCAGTAACATCATCTGCATGCTAACAGAAAGATGAGGCACACCTGCTAGCTTCTTTAATCACAGGAATCCTGTATAGGTGATTATTGCACATGCCACACAGCAGAGTGGATTCACAGCTCGAGTACATCAGTGGTAGCTCTGACTGAAAATGCCCTGAAGTTCACTGCTTTTTCATCTACCAGCACTAGTAGGTTTGCATGGGCAGTAGAAAAGGAGCAATACAACCTCTTTTTTTAAGAGGCTTCATCATAAATACTCCCCTTAACTGATCAGCAACTCAGTTTTAATCATCAGAGAATTCTCCCTTCTCACTCTTCTGTGCACTGTCTCAGGACCAAGAGATTGAGTATGAACAGCTCTGTGGCTCTAGAAATATTGCCAAAGTGGTTCGCGTAATGGAAGTGCACTGAGTTTCCAGCTTCCTTCAATCACTGTCACTACACCGGTGTTGCTGAGGATTTCCACATAAACACTTTGGCACCAGTGCATTCACTCTTCATGCACTTTTTAAGCAACATGGGATCAGATATAATGGACTTCAAGAGTTTTCTACGATTCCATTCAGGAGTCCAAATGTCTGAGTAATAAATCCTGCCCTGGAGTACTGCATAACCTTAAAACCAGGATACATAGAGACTCTGTAAACTTTTACCTGTGCCTCAGAGAGCAGGCCAAGAACTGGGTAGGATTTGCCACCTTCAACTCATGAAATAAAATCTGATCTAACAAAACTTAATGCTGCTTTGGCTCACCTTCTAGGTGGAATAAATAGGAGGGGTTTTTCACAATGAACATGTGCAAAAAACTAGAAAAGATAATCCTGGTAAATAAACCTCTCATTAATATTCAATATAGCCAGTCAACCATGCCATACAGTAACACTACACCACTTCATAAACTGCTGGTGCAGATGTTAGGACTATGTCCACTGGTCTTTTTTCAGATTGTGTGCTTTCTAAAGTTTGTAACAGAGGTGGGCAGGTGACATGGTGCCATCTGATATAATTGTTTCAAGCAATTGAATTTCAGATAGATGACTAAAGTGTATACAGAAACTTCTGGTCTATACAGAAACCAAGTGCTGCTTCAAAGTTCCCTGTCACTGGCAATCTGTCGCTGAGTACCAAAAGACAGCTCTTCTCAGAGACACCTTTCTAGCAACTGATCTTCAGCTGTGATGCAAAAGCATTGACACAAATACGCTCTGCAATTTAAAATCAATACTCTTTTTTAACTCTTTCTTTTAAATCTCCACATTGAAGCAAGTATAGCCAAACCATTAAGCACTTCAGATGTGAAAAATGCCACTGGAAGTATCTTGCCAAAGTTACTTAACATAAACTACCAACACCGATAAAAGTAGTGAACAGTGTAACATAATAATCTTTCCCCAAAGCTGTCTTCCCACTTAAAAGAAGACAGTTTTGTCTTAATACTTAATACTACATAAATTTAAAGTTTCTATCTTTAAAAGGTTTACCAGGCTTCACATCCATTTGCTGTCAATCTGTGATAAAAAGAGAAAAGACCCAAGGCTTGAGTCAGATCAGTTGTTACACTGTGCTAGGAAGGTCTTTGCTGAAGGCCCTGAGCAAAAACACTGACACTGGCTAAAACACAATATCAGTCTTCATTAAGAAGTTACATATGGCTCTTTAAATTGAAACAAGGAAAAATACTTTTGATTGGTTGGTTCCTCTGAAAGCCACCAAGCTTTCTGTGAAAAGCAGTTCATTTTTTAGCAATACCATAAGATACTTCATTGCAGATGAAGTATTGAGACTGAACCAGGCAGTAATACATGCTATATCTCCCCCACATCTCCCAACAGACACCTTGGTTTTTAAGGCACATTGCTGATTCTGGATGGAAAAATCCCTTAAGTCTTTCTAGAGACTGTTATTTCAGCAGCTTCAAAGGCAAGCAGGCCACAGTGAATGCTGAGTCTGTACAACAGAGGAAAGAAACATCAGGACAAAGCAGTTTTGGCCTCTTAGTGAAGGAGGAGCTATCTGCCAGCCCACAGGTACACAGCAGAATGTATATGTACTTTAAAGGATCTGTGTGACAATGCTATAAGGCCTTCAGCCTCAATACTAGTGGTGCTGCAGATGCAACACAGATGGTTAAATCCATGCTCCCTTAAAAGGTCTTAACAGCAATAGCTCTCTGCAGAGAAACAAGTATATTCATACTGAACTGAGCAGTTCAGAGGTAACTGCACTCATATAAATCACCTGAACTAAGACTCAGATTGAAATCAGCTTTGATTATCACTTTGTATTTTAAAATTTCAGATTTTCACAAAGAAAGAAAAGGTTTGGGTTTTTTTCCTCAACTTTGATGGAGATTTCTTAGATTTGCTTATATGATAGTTTTGGAAAAAAAAATAATACTCACTTAAGACCAAATTATATTTTGACTTACCAGGGCTGCATAGGAGTTAGAAAATAATGTGGCCTGAAAGATCTGTAATTCTGAATTTATGGTAATGTTCAAGGTGGAAAAAACATAGATTGTCTCTAAATTAATGGCCAGCAGCTAGGAGAAAAGACCAGGTCCCTCTAGGCTAATATAATGTGGTACAGTGCCGCAAAACAAGGTCTGTATATTCTGAAGATGCCTTTTTCAGAGTACATTCCATAGCAAATAGTAATTATTACCAGTATACTCATTTGGTAATAATTACGTATTTGGAAGAGGGGGAGTAAATCAGTATCAACTACATGAGCTTAGTATTCTGCTACTCATGTCACATCAAGCATAAACATCCTATCCTGCAAAATGTCAGTTTTAACAGGAGAGAAAAATACACTTTGCACTCGGAACATGCATATATATTGGCACCTACATATTATAGCACCTATGAGTTTCAGAGAGTCCTTTTTCTCCTTGGCTTTCCATTCTTTGCTCACTTCCTAGAGGGTTACAATTACAATTGCAACAACTTGACATATGAGGAAAGTAACAATTACTCTCATTTAATCATGGAGCACTTTTTATCACTATGCTGCAGAACTTCTCATCCTGCAACTAACTGAAGACCACTAGTTTGGAAAATCCTGTTACTTCAATAAGGTTTCATGTGCAAGTCCAACAACAGAATCATGGCCTGAGTGAAAATCTCCTTTTAGGTCTTCTTAAGGCTGTCTGCCTCATATGTGTAAATTATTTGTCTTCCTCTAAAGATCCATTTTAAAAAAAGAACAAAATTGAAACTCAGTATTTTAAACAGAGCAAAAATTACTGTAAGTAATTTCACAGAAAGTTAGCATATTTATAATCTCTACTTCAAATCTGTTCCAAAGGTGTTAAATTACTTGCTCGATTTGAACAATAAAAAATTCCCTGTAATGCTCTGAAATTCTCTGTATGGGATTAGCTGTGTGTGGGGAGCAGAGCAAGAAAGCTTGACTTTCAGTTGTCTCCATTAAAACCAAATCACACTGGCATTCACAAAGTATAAAATAAGAGAGAAAATTATAAAATAAAGAGGAAAACACTAGCACAAAATTTGGGAACCAGATTTATTACCACAGTTCAAGAATGCAAGGCCCAAAAATGGAAAGAAAAAAAAGAATGTGAAAAATTTAGTCCATAAAAAAGCAATCAGCATGCCATATAGGAGAACTGTAAGGACCTCAGCTACCCATGTATATGGGGAAGAAACAAGTAAAATTTTATTTTGGAACACTTTGACTCTAAATAATGTTTGACTATCAATATTAAAAGAGAAAGGATATCCAGAATCCTTATTCTCATCTCCAATTGTTATAAATCTACTTTAAGTCTTTGGAGTTGTAACTGAATTAAGTGGTACTGACTGAGCAAGTTTTCTACCTTCTCTCCTTTCCCAACTCACTTGGCAGGTTTCATCACTTTTCACAACAGAGAAGGAGGAGTGAATTGATTGGAAAGGGTATTAAATCAACAGACATGAAATGTATCATCATACAGCACTAGAAGTAAGAGACAAACCATGCCATTTAATGGAAAGAGATGATGTTTGCACCTAAGAAAAATTTTCAGGGGACTGATTGCAGCTGCTATGACAACAAGAGAGAGGATGTGACATAATGACCCAAGTGATTGTTTCATGTTGTTCCAGTGAACCACTTTACTCATCAGCTGGGAAACCAGGAGAGACTTCATTAAGTGCATCTATTCAGTAATTACTGCATCCTTTCCTGCACCACAACTCTAACTTTCCATGCAGACATAGCACAAAGCTGTTGGATGCAATCATGAGGGTTCATTTCTCAGTACTAAAAATTTCAAGCCTGTAGCTATTAGGAATTTGGAATTGAGTTTCAGCAGACTTGATGATGCCTTGCAAGCAAGCCATGGAAAAGCTGCATTATTTGCCTGCCTTGTATGTAGTGCAGTTCCTTCTCTAATATACAGCAACTTTAACTGGAAAAGACCAGGTCAGATCCTTTGCGCATTTAAATCTTTGCAATTCTCCTGACTGCAGTGGAGTGATGAATATTTACTGCTGGTCAGGATTCTGCCCCTTGATTTTATTTGCACTAGTACACAAATAAGTGAATTATATGTCCAGGAGCCTTTTGCTTTCTTAGTCATGCAAAGCTACAGAACTAGGAAAAATGAGCTTGTATTTACACTACATCAAAACAATAGACCAATTAGCAGAACACAGGATTTAAAATAGAAAATTTGCAGCAAAAACACAAATCCCCAAAGACAGTTAGCTTGAAATCTCCTAGACTTTGATCCTCAGCAGTGGGAGGAGGAGTAGGAGGAGGCAGAACTCTGGCTTTCAACATGGGAGAAGGAATAATCTTGACAGAAGGTTCTCCCTGTCAGAGCCAGCCTGCCTAAAACTGAGTTCAAAAGGCACAGAAGAGTTCATGCCTCTTTATTTCTTCTGAAATTTAGGAATTCTAGAAAATCTGAGTTTTTAAATTAATACCTTTGTATCAATTCCGAAGGCACTACGAGCAGGAATAGCTGGCCAATGACCAGAGAGGAAAAAAGCAGAGGCAACGTTATTTCACATCAGAGTAAGATCAGGACCCTCCTTGTAGTAAGTAACCATTATTAGTTGTCTGCGAAAGAGGCCTGACTGTATGTCTTTCCTTCATGGAAGATGGATAGGGGGACAAACTCTGGGTCTACGATCCGGCACAAAGAGAATAGGTGTCATCATCTCCAGCCAGGTGTCTCCACCTTCTGCCCTATTTGCTCCTTGTGTTTGCATCAAAAATCACCACAAAACAAAACTCAGGGCTTCCATAGTAACTGGGGGGGAAAGCTTTTACATGCAAAAAGTGCAAAAGTATGTTTTCATAAAGAAAGTTACCTACAAGATTAATAAAGAACTGCTGTGAGCAAGACTAAGTGTTTCAATGCCACATACTTTCTCGCCAACACCTAAGTTACAGCAGAATTCTTCACCACTTCACTTCATTCTATAATTCTATTCTTAAAAATTTATTTTATATATTGGATAGGACAAACAGTGTTGCCAGATGCTTCTGGATATAAAAAGCAGAAAATTTGAGTTTTACTGAAGCTAAGCTCTCAGTCATAGAAATGTAATGTCAAGGTTTGATGTTGGCACAAGGCCAGTGTCTCCATGAAGATATACTGTCCTTGGTGTTTGCTGTGAGATGTGACCAAAAACAGAGCAAAACAGTTTCTAATATAGAAAGTAAAAGAAAAGAACTTTATTACTTATAATATGTAAAGAAGACACATACAGAAGAAAATGAAAACTTTAAAAAACGCTCTTCCTCCCCCCCTCACCCAAATTCTCAACACAGTGAAACAAACTAAAAATTCCCAGTCAAGCTACCACTTTTTAGATAATTAATCTTCAGTCTATTACTACTCTTCTAATTATCAGTACTCAGTTCATCAAGGATAGGAGTCTTTCTTGCACTATCTCGTGACTTCTTCTTCCATGTGCAGTGCTCTCACCACTGTGCATGGACCAGAACTGCTTCTAGGGTTTCTCTTTTTTAAAGATGCTTTGGTCAGTTCCAAAAAACGACAGCCTCTCAAATTTTGGGACACCAGTTTCTCCCCCTGGGGCCGAGGGGCCTTGAGAACAGAGATCTTCTTCTCATCTCTGTTCATACTACTCTTCTACTGTCCACTTTTGGCTCCAAGCCAATGCCTCTCCCCAGATGCAGTCTCTGCGTCACAGAAAAGAAATGAGTCCGTCCATGGCTATACAAGAAAAGTCTAGCCAAAGGCCACTCTATCATCTCCTCTCACCTAGGATTCTTTTCAGCATTCTCTGACAATCTTCTACTTGCACGAACTTTCATTATTTTTGCTCAGTTCTCTATCTTCCTTTTTCAAATTCCAGAGGATTAGTATTTATAAAGTTTCTATCATCTAACGAAAAAGGTTAAAACTTTGGACTGTGCCTGCCCAGAACTCCCACGGCATCTTTGCTACTGAGCACTTTTCTCGCGCCACTCCCTCCTTACTCGTTCGGCCGTGCTGCCCAGCTGCCGATATCAAATTTCAAGGTGGCACAGACACAGTCTCTCTCTCTCTCTCTCTCCGAGGGGGAGGAAAAAGGAAACTGCCTGATACCTCTCAAGGTTCTTGTATTCTCTCCACCCTTCCATCCTATAAGAGCTTCCTCTCCCCCATTCTGTCCAAAGCTCCGGCCTACCTCGCCCAGGCCACTTGGATTCCCCTCCCCCGCCCAGCCCGCCGCTGGGCAGGGGAGATCCGCCCATCCTCAGGGACCGGAACCAAGAAAGAGTTTTTCCCGGGAGCCCTCTGCTTTTAACCCCTTGTGTTCTCAGAAGCAGATCCTTGTCCTCAGTAGCCACACCAGGTACCAATCATTAAACCTGAGCACTCATTGGTTTGACTACTGAATTTCAAAAAACTCATTTCTTTTTCAAACTACCACATGTAATAAATGCTGAAGGAAAATATCTTCTAAATATTTGTGTTAATCATTTTCCCAGGTTTAAAGACAGTGGACCAACTTTTACAAAGTCAATTACAACAGCAAGTAACACTTAACTGGCATTCTGAGTTAACAGTCTCTCATTTGCACAGCAGTGATAAGACAATGACGTGGAAAAAAGGCCTTAACTTCCTCTCTGTTATGTTTTAGTGGAGGAAAACCTAGCCAAAGTCAAACAAGAGTTCGAATGCAGTATCCTGTGTACATAAAACTTCATGTACTCTGAAATTTGGTGACATAAACCATGACAAATAAAGATCTTGAAGCCTTCATCTGAGACAGATTGAGCTTTCTAGAGCAAATTAAGTTGCATGATTCCAGTTCTTGAATAGTCCCACTAAATTGCTCACACTGTGTCTCAAAGCTTTCCACCAGCTAGCAGTGCAAGAAGTCCGTAAAACTGGAATATTCAAAATCCTCGCTGGGCCAGTGCACCTCAACTCTCCTCAGAATCTGTCAAAACAGTTGTATCTAGAGGAAAAGGATTTGCAACTACATTGTTTCTTCACACAGAAGACAGCTACATAGTACTGTCACACATTTGCCTTACTGGTACAGCACATCCCTCTCTTCTGCAGGGATCTATAAAGTCCTTGGGAAATATGCCATTCCTGCAGCTCTTGTGTCCCAACACCAATGTGGTAAGCAGCTAAGGTGAAAATTAGAACAGCTGAGAAGCTGCTCTATTTTGCTCTGCTCCGTAAGGAGATGCTGACCAACTCCAGGTACACAAGGGTATCTAACTATAAGCCTTCACCAAGCTGCTGTTCTTGCACCAGGCTTCTTCCTTGCCCTTATACTTTCATGTTTGATGTTAGGCCCAGGTATTTCATTAATTTTCATTAAAATTTTCCTTAAATCTCATGGTCAGTAATCAGTTTTCAAAACACTGTGAAGATCATGATTTCTTAAAAGTTAGTATAAATGTGAATCAATGCAAAATATTTTCTCTTCATAGAAGACTGAAATTTTTCTCTTCATTTAGGTTGGAAAAAAACATGTAAGACCATTGAGAGCAATTGTAAACTGAACACTGCCAAGTACACCAAAAAAAGCAATGGAATGACCAAACATTCTTCTCCATTGGTCTCAACCATGCAGTAAGAGGTGACAATAGTGAAGACAGAAGTTACAATTTTTACCATGCTTCCCTTCTAATAGTACAGCTATTTCATCATTGACCTACACAGACTCCCAGTGTGTTGTTCCCACTCTTTCTAGACAACAATTTGCAAATGTTGCATAACAACTACTATGATTCATTTTGCACCCAAGGGGAAGTTACTTTCTCTCAAACTAATATTTCTCTATTCCTCAAGGGTATCAGCCTTCCCTCTTAACTAATACTACAGTAGCAGATGCAGCAGCTCAGCATTTTCCAAGAACTTCTTAAAAATCGTCAGGACACAAAAACCAGAATTCTCATCTGATGGAAAAAAAGGCATTTAAGCCCATCCCTGAGACACTAATATTGCTGTGGGGTTTCTTGGATAGATTTATTTTCTTCATTATAATAATTAACAAATACATGAATCATTTAGGTCTGTCCACCACACAGTGCTGGTAATACTACATAGCATGTTTACAAAGATTTTATGGTTATGTGATGCAATACAATGCACACTTGCCCAGATATAAAAACAAATGCTATGTAATACACAGATCATAGAATCCATATACTGTGTGCATCAAATAAAGATGCACATCAAACAAATAGCACAGGAGATGCAATGCAACAAGTGGCAGAAAAAAACTGAGTCTTGCTTTAAGACAATTTAAAGGGGATCAGTCTGAGCTCTCCACCATTGCTTTAATCAATCCCTTTCCACCAATAAGGAGAAATTAAATCCTACAAGATACAAGCAAAAAATTAACAGTTTATTAACAAGCAAAACTACAAAAGGCAAAAAATAACAGTAAATAATCACTAGATACAAAATTGCTAAATCTCATTAACTCTCTGAGAACAAAGAGAAATCCAAAATGGCAAATACCCCTTTCAAGGTGGCATCCATCACAGGCAAAGGGAGACATGTAGGGAGACAAAGCAAAAATGGTATCTGACCAAAACGGCAGCATTTGCCACGCAACCATGCAGTTCGGGAGCCAAAGGGGAAAGCAGGGGAGCAAACCCTCCTGGGAAGGTAGGAGCTAACAAAGCAGTTCTAGTGGCATATGGGAATTGCCAGCACATATGGGATCAGCTCCATCGCCCACTGCTTCCTTCTGCCACCAACTGTACTCCACCAGTGTTGGTGCTGCTGCCCTCTGAGCCACTGGTGTGTTTGTGAGTGAAAAGAAAGAGTCTCCTGGAACCGACACAGGGTGGCCTGGTGAGGGACCAGCTCCAGCGGTGCACTGCCAATAGAGGTTTGCAAAGTTCACTCCGAAACAGTTTTTGATTGCAGAAATACAGTTTTTCTGGGTGGCTAGCCCAGAACTCCTTCCCCCCAAAACAACCTCTGCCTTAAGCAAAATGCCACCACACAAGGGAACAAAGGAAAGCCTCTGCCCACACTACCTCAGCTTTAAGGTAAAAGCCAAGAAGCGTGAGAAGAGAGGAGAAATCAAGCCAAAAAGTGAAAAGGGTGACTTTGCCAGTGTACTCCAACCGATGTGACACCTTAATGAAACAGCAACCTTAAAGAGATGTGCAAACCTTAAAGACATTATAAGAATTTTTGGGCATGGATAGATATAAAATACAATATAATTTTTGATTAGCCAAGACAACCTTCAGTTCTAAGCCCTAAGTAATTTGACCCAAAAAAAAAAAAAAAAAAAAAAAAAAAAAAAAAAAAAAAAAAAAAAAGTTCATCCTGTGAAAAATGAGGTTCATTTTCCTGGTAAAATTTAAAAATGTTTAATAAAGACAATAAAGAGACAATAAAAGACATAGAAAATAAAGCAAAGGTTAAATGGCCAGGTGCCTTGGCACACTGCCAAGAGCACACTGGTGTCTTGGAGACACTGTTTTTTATACTGTTTTTCATGCATGGACTTATGCACATTCACTTTTCCAGGAACTGTTCTGCACAGCCATGCCTTGGGTCCGTCAAGTGCAGTTCTGCTTTTATTTGGTTCTTATCATCTTTTGATTTGATCTCATCTTTGGTCTCTTTTTCACAAGCAGTGAATGCTGATAGTCACTTGGGCCTCTTTTGGAAGTTATCTATTCAGGCAGCTAAAACACACTACACCTAAATTCCAAACTACAGCAAAAAAAAAAAAAAAAAAAAAAAAATTATACATCTGTTCAGGCAGTTAAAACACACTAAAAACTACTGAAAAAGAAACATCATACTTATAACATTCGTTCCAACATTTGCAAAAAGCCAACACCAAAATATGTATTTATAACAACCTACCAGACTGACACAAACAGACATAAACCCATTACTAATAATGATGCTGAGAGTGGAAGAGACCAAGATAAGGGGTGCAAAAGTGAGTATATTGCAACAACCTGTGGAGGCTTTCCCATCAGAGAAAGAAATTTCAAAAGTAGCATTGGCCTGGCAGTTTCACCTTTAAAATACTATATGAACATTAACAGACAGTTAAGATATCTTAACTATGTAAAGATATTTTAATGAAACATGTATCTGCAGTTTTTTCAACAAGCTTAATGTTTGCATGATGTTAATTATTGCAAAAAAAATTCTCCATGAATCAGAGGACCAAACAGTAATCTTCTTCCACACCAATAAAAGCTTGTGTCCATCATTAGATGAATTTCTGGCCAAATTGTGTTAGCATCATCCATGAAAAACTTTCCTGATTTCACAATGGCAAGGAAGTGGAATCTCTGTCTTCTTAAGGCATTCAACAAGAATTTCGATTGATTAAAAGTAAGTTATCCATATATTTTAACTTGGATTTAATCTAAAAATTCAAATGGGATATAAGCTTGCTTTGCTTCTAAGATCTATGTGGATATGTATAGGGGTACCTATATATACACATATCCTTTTAGCAAAGCAGCCTGCTCAGACAATCCTCAAATTTTGTGTATCAAGTCTATTTAGAAAAGCCTTTTCACTTAGAGAAGCTTTGTTTTTCCCTAAGACTGCATACATAAACATGAAACAGCACATTCCAAACAACTACAGTAATCCATCCTAAAATTCCTAATCCTTCCTCAATATTTCTCATTGCCTCAGGAATTTTACTTGTGTTTGCTAACTGTCATAATATATATATATATATATATATATATATATCTTTCTGCAAAGTGAGAAATGACAAAAGATTACAGAATTTGAAAACACTGTCTAAGTAAACAATAAAGTATTGCAAAGAAAGCCAAGGCTCCCAAGGATGACATTTTTGGGCTCATAGGAAGGAAATGCAGCTAGCAAGCTGGAAACCTGCAATCCTGGAGCCCAGGCTTTCCTGAGGTAAGGTTTCAAAACAAAAGTACCACAAACATATTGGTGAACTTGTGCCAAAACCCAGCAAAAGGATGTAGAGCAGCTGCATATCAAAGGCAAGTTTCTTAGGCAAAAGAAAATACAGAAGACAGAATGCAAAACCAATGCAGGCAAAAATTGCCAGGCATCTGTAGAGGCATATATTGACAAATGGCAGTTGACAACAGCTGTCTTTTAGCTATACTTACTGGAACTACTAAGAAAGATAGAAAAGAAAGCAAAGAAAGAAAATAAATGAGACAAGTTAAATCAGGCTCACCAATTGTAAAGTTATAGCCATCAATTCTAAAGGTAGCACTCCGGCATTTTTTAAATGTTTCCTTTCTGCTACTTCGGTCTGTCATAATGCTGCCAGCTTGTGCTTTCAGCAGCTGCCTTTCTGTTCTTCGTGGAAGCAAAGCACTGAGCTCACTCTTAGCTGCCCTTGAATATCTGCCTGTGACTGTACACACACCAAGCCTCACGTCTTCTTACAGAGAGACAGATCTGAGAGGCGTGCACCCAAGAATTTTCTCCTCCCCCAAACACTCTCATTGGCAAGTTACCTACAAGCCTGCTCAGAGTTCAACTAGTTAGAGGCACCCCTATCAAAGCCGGCAGTCAATTAGTGTGAGACTACCTAGTCAATAAGCCAACGGTAGCTGTCTAATCTCTGTGTAGGAGGTGGCACACAAAAAACCGATGAAGGTTTAGATTTTACTGTTACCTACCCACTGACACTCCCTGTATTCCCTGCTATGCTGCAACCAATTTCTGCGGCTTCCTCTCCCTCATCAGGGTTTCTGACTTGCAGCAAATTGTGCTCGGATTTAAGCTCTTCAAACAGAAGCAGTGTGTTTTAATAATTCAAGATACAATGAATCAACCCAAATACATTACACCATCAATCATTTGCTACTACAGCAAGTCTCCAGAAACCCAACTGAGAGCACAGAACTAGAGATTATCAGTGAAGAAGAACACGGGAAAACAAGATGTAATTCAGCATAATGTTGATAAACTGAGCAAAATGATCATGCATGCACACACACAAAACAGTCTTCCAAACTCTTCCTTCTTGTTGCCATTTATCATAGTTTGTAAACTCGTCTCTAGTTTTTTTTCCTAGTAATGTTTAGAAATGTTGACTCAGAGCACAGGCAAGCAAACCACTGAAAAAAGGCAGGCAAATCCTAAGAGCAGACAAAATTTAGAGTAAAGGCTGGCAAAGTTTTCACAAGAAGTTCACAAGAAAACCAAAGTTTTATGAATAGGCATCTACGAAAACACTGTCAACATCTTAATGATTCGAGTACACATAAATCTGTGCAATTCTTTCTTTTTCTTATATGTTAAAACTATAAATGTGCTATTGAAATGTTCCAATTTTTATGTTCAGAAGGAAAAATATAAATTCCACATAAATGCATCAAGTTTTGCATTGGTCTGGATTGAAACCACTTGGAATCACTAAGTTTCAAGAAGACTACCATCAAAATAATAGCCAGGATACAGTTTACTAAAAGCTTTCTTAATGCACACCTAAAGGTTTATAAAATATCAGCAAATGTGGTCATGTGTAAGGTATAAACTTCAGCCATACCTTGATTTCTCAACAAAAACTTAAGTCAGATAGGAATGTTGCACTTCTTAAATCCCCTCTCTTCAAAGGATGGAAGAGAATCACTACTGATCTCCAGCAGTTAATTTAAATTTCTCTCAGTTCTATCATAGTGGAGAGCCTCAGCCAGGGATTTTTTTTGGTAAACTTTTTTATATTGTTTATTTGGGTGTTGAATACTATAAGAAAAGTTGATTAAGAAAACAACTTCTAGCACTGAGGGTTTGTTTGGCTTGGTTTTTAATTGTTTTAAAACAAAAACAACTACTTACATATTACATTTCCAACACTTGCACCTGCAATTATTTTTGACATGAAAAGTGTAGGCAACGGTTCTGAAGTTTAAAACAGTTGCTGCTGTTTATAGACACTTTATAGCTACTGCAATGAGGGCTGCTCATGCAGTTTACTGAAATCCATCAGGCAGCTGCCTCTCCAAAAGAAGGTAGGAGAATAATCCCAGTATAAAATATTTTTAAGGAATTATTTTGTCTGTCACTGGTCATAGAGATCATATAAGCACCAATGCTCTTCCTAAGAGAGCAAAAGCACAGAGAATGATTCATACTATATTTAGAAAGCAGAAAGTTAAATGTTACATAAATGAGAGGTAAGTTTCAATATTTTGAAACTATCAGGTTTGGACTTGTGGTTTTTTCTTAATCTAATTATTTGCTGACACCATTTTCTTCCCTAAGCCATAAAATATTCATTCATAAAGAACAACCGTGGGAAGATACCAGCGATTTGATGAAGTTTCAGTCAGGTTTCTAAGTTGGAGGACAAATGTTCTAAAAAACAGGCAGGTAGAGAGAGTCCTGCTTCCTCCTTGGCTTTGGACCATGTACTCACACAGGAAGCAGGAGAATTATATTTGCATTTCTCTTCTCAGGAGAGTATCCAGTTCACAAAGCTACTTCTGTGATGCTCATTTCTGAACTCCTTCACTGGTGTTTCAGCCACTTTGCACAGATTGCCAGAGAGAAAATGACCTGGCCATTCAGTGGCTGAGCACTCTGGAGCAACAAATACTTGTTCAAGGTCCAGCTAATACTAATGCAAACATTTGTAGTAGTTTGATGCGCTCATTTAGGTAAAAGTGAACATCTACACCACAAAAGAATAAAGACAGTCACTCAGGAGGGTAAAGTGATCCAATAAGTTTAGAAGCCAGATTATCCATACTATTGGAGAGGGGCCTTAACTGGCTGGTCACAGAGGGATGCTCTCTCCATTCAAAACTGCAGAGATAATCACACTGCAGTGAAAAGACAAAGGCAAGTTTTTTGACCTGCAAGTTTTCCAAGAAGAAAACAGTTTCTTCAGAGCTCTAGTTAAAATTTAATCCATCTGCTCAAAGAATGACGAAGTTATATCAGAAACTTTACACCTGATCCTATCTCATTCTTTGCATTTTGCTGTTCAGCTCTTGGTTAGTTTTCAAGTCTGCATTTATGGCCTTCTATGATGGCAAAACAGCTGGTCTGTGAAGCCTGAAAGAAGGAGGGGTTTGGCTATAGAGAGCCAATCCCTGATGAGAACACAAGCAGGTAGCTTTGGTTAGTGAACTGGTTGGTAACCAATCATAGCCAATCAGGTTCAAACACGGAGTCTTTTCCATAGAGTATATAAGAGCTGTGTAATCTTTCCCAAACAATTCCTACAGATGCATTCAATGTATAGATAGTTTACCTTCTGCTGCCAGGAAGTACCAATATAGATTACCAGGTACTACTTGCAGTTGTAGTTCACTGCCATCTAGAGCAATAAATGTGTCATTTGTAAACTCCCTGAACATCCTTTGAGGTAAAAAGCACAGTGTGAATAAAAATTATTTATGATTATTGCTGTAAAAAGGCCACAGTCTACATGATAACTTTTGATTTGGCAGTCCATAAAACAGCAGTTTGTTATTTCGCCTTTACCTTCCTACCTGTAAAAGAGTTTGCATGTTTTCAGAAAGTCTATTTTAACCAATGGTCATCTCAAATTAAACCAAATACCAATCTGTCAGGAAAATCCACAAACACCAGAGGTTTATGTCCAAAAAGGAGACAGAGGAGTCCTTCAACTTTATCCAAATAAAGGGAGAGAGTTCACTGGGACACATGCTCACAGTTTTCTCTCACTCATGGTTTCAGAGGGTGCAGCCCCCCTTTTATCCTAACTCTTGGCCGTGTGTTGCCTTCTTCCTTTCTCCATTGGCTGAGGTACTAGGAAGGTACTTGAGCCTTCTTGAACCACCTACTCCATATTCCCCCTTGAACTTATTCTTTTATCCCAAATTTCAGAAGTTCAGGCTTGTGCAGACCCTTGTCTCTTTCAGGAGCCAAACTCTCTGGGCCTGGTAATAAACTTGCTCAAAGTCAGTAGAGACATTAAGACTCATTTTAAAGATGTTAACACCCATTACTTCACCCACCAAATTATTTCTAAAGACATTAACACACATCTTTCCTATCACATCCAAATCTCCAGACTACCTACTAGAGAAAGTGGTGAAAAAACAGCCACCTATAACAAGTAAGAAACGCTTCCTATTTCTAACCAGTCCTTTTCTGTCCTTCAGTATGAAAGGCATACTATTGATATAGATTTGCCTTAGCAAGAGTGAACATTTTTTTATTGCAGTTTACACTTTCCAAATATAATCTAAAATAATCAGTTGCATGGAGAAATACTTCTTTGTGTTAACTAAAGGCACAATTTGTTCTTTCAGTATTGTAACCCTTTGCTCATGTAGTGTGAGAAATGGAACATGAGAGCATTAAATAAAATCCCAGCTCCACAAATGTCAAGTATAAAATTCCCACTCACTTCAACAGGGCTGAAGCTCTACCCTCCTCGATTTTCATATCTGTGCTCCTCTTTACTTTGTTCCTAAAACAACCAAATTTCACAGAAGCACTGATAAATTTAGGTACCCATATGACTTTTGTAGTGCTAATCACTAAAGTTATCAGAATAAGGATCTCTGAATTTTTACCTTTTCAGAAATGTCTCCGATATCCTAAATCAGTGGATAACTTGACTTATAATACTAACAAAAAACAAATGCAGCCATCCTGGATAAGACCATAGGTCCACTCAAAACAGCATCCTGTATCAAGCTCTGTATCATATCTCCATCAGTGCCCAAATGTAAATGCTAAAAAAATTATAAAGATGTTAAAAATTATCATGAAAAAGGCAGACTGTGGTGATACTCAGTATCCAATCACTACCAGTTTGGGAAACTCATGTACTGTCTTTATATTGTCTGTGTTCATAAATAGTCCAGAGTTTTCTGATCACTCAGCTTAAACTTTAGCACCCTCATCATCATCCATCAGAGGGGTCTACAGCTTAATAAATAATAAATATTGCATGAACACTTCCTGCTAGTGTTTGTTTTAAACCTTTCTCCTTCTCACTGCCTGGTTGTTCTTTAGGCCTACGATGCCTTTGGAGGCTGATCTGGAACAGAGACTAGACAGAGCAAAAGGATAAAGTAGGTCTCAATGGGTACACTTGGCAGTACAAGAGCCTGGCTGGGCTACACCCAAGATGAACCCCAAAATGGTCACAAAATGGACAGCTGATCACAAGGTCTTGCGCTTTTATAAGTTTTGGTCTATTAGCATATTGGAGTCAATTGTCCAATTATAGCTTCAGGTTATGAAGTTCCATTCTCTTGTTTTTTTCTTTTCACTTCACCATTGTTTTTGTTCTTGGGCTTAAAATTTGTATCAGTTGTCCTTGGTACTAAGCCAGAAAAGGAATTTTTTTGTTTACTTTCTCTGTGAAGAGAGCTTATTAGCACCTAATATGAAACCTAGAACTACACACTAAAACAGTACAGAATCTGAAAAAAAAAAGCTAAAACTTAAGGCATCACCTAATATTCAGTATCAATTCTGTAGCCTTCTGGCTATGAATCCAAAGTTGAGGAGTGATCATAAGGGTGGCAGAGGCATCCCCAGCATGCAGAATTTCTAGTGGTAAGGAACCCCAGAAACAGTGGATTCCAGTGAGAGTGACCAAAGAAGCGCCAGGAAGCTCCCACCTTTGAAAATATCGATTCCACCACTGAATTTCCACAAACTTCAATTGAACAATTTTTACAAGCTTATATTTTTCAGAGAAGTTTTAGAGGGCTGTCTCACCACTAGTATCAATGTCACCTGAAAACATTTAATATCCCAAAGAAGAGCTATATGGGCATGATGCTCTAAAAATTGATAAATCTTTTAAGAAAATTTCCAACTTCAGAAAAGAAATTAATCTGTAATCGCCTGAAGTGTTTGGTGTATTTCTCACAGTCCGCAATGAACTTACGTATTGCAGGTTGTTTATGCAGAGATGCTATTCTTCCCTGAAAGCTTTTACTGTTTCCTAGTAGCATTTCATCTGCACATTGTGATGATATTATCAGAGGTTGTCATTGTCAGGAGTACTCACCACATATAAGATATTTTTAGGCATTGCAGCCAGAAGACAATATGACTTTTTAATAAAACTGTTTAATGCCACCTGTTCTGATGTTTTCTGCTTGCTTCAGGCTTTATTCCTTTTTTCAGCTTGTGGAAAGGGAGAATATGGTAGTCTTTAGTTTGCTGGAGTATTTTCTCGGTTTATGCTACTTTATACTTCCCAATAAACACACATTTTGTGCTATTTAAAGTGACTTCACACCATGGGTGAAAATACAGATGCATCCAGTAAATCCCGGGCACATGAAAGGAAAAAGAAATTATAATATTATTTTGAGCTTGGACTTCACCTTAACTATTTCAAGCCTGCAACTCAAAGAAAGCACATTATTCTCTTTAGAGGCACAGGAGGAATCTACACCATCCAGTTTCAGGCACTTGGCTGAGCTGCCTAAATGAGGTACCCTGTGACTTCTACTGCAGTGAGCAGATGAGTTGGAACTCCTAAAATCTGAATCACTCTCTAGAGTAGCTCTTCCTTAAATACCCAGAGAGAGTGAAGCATCTGAGAGCTGGAAGAGATAGTTTAGTGAAGAGGCTTAAGCTGAACCTCAGGATCATCAGTAATAGCTTATGATTTCTTCCGATTGCCTGCCAACAGTAATATTGTAAGTATGATCCTCTTCAAACTAGATGCAATTTGCTAACAGCAGTGATGCCCATCTTTTGTCTTGTGTCCAGTAAAAATGCAGTATTAGCAGCTACATATAGCTTTCCAGTTCAACTTGCAATTGGGAAAAACAAAGTGGTGAAGGAACAGCTGGTCTGGACATTTTCAAAGGTAAACAGTGGGAAAGAAGCTCTAGCAGGAAAAGAGAACATGAAAGCCTTATCTCTATGTATTTCCTTCACACACTAACTTGCAGGCCCTAGTACCAAGAAGGCCAAAAGCAACCCTGCCTCCAGCTATAGTTTCATTTTCTAAATAAAAATTTTCTCCTTGTTTAGAGGAGAGGAAGGTGAATTATAAAAAAAATAGAGTTTCAACTGCAAAATATTTTTAGTGTTCTAATTCCAGTCTTGTCTAAACAGCTCTGCTTGATCAGATTTCATTTGTCTTTATGTTTTCATTTTATTTCTTTGGTCTTGCTCAGCAGCACACTACTTAAGTATGATTCTACAGTGTAATGTGATTCCCAGTATTATAGCAAGCAGTTGCTGAAAGCAAGTCAACCAAAATAAGAACCAAAAAAACTTATACCATTACTCAGCAAAACAAAACTTGAGGTATGAGCCTTAAAAACAGGTTGCAAAGGAATTAACACTACACAGTTTTGTCATATACATGCAGTAAAGACAGGCTTTTGCTTCCAACAGTATTCATGGGAATATACCATAACTAAAGAAATACTGAAAGATTTCCTTTCTGTCTTGTCAGAGAGATTTCTGATCCTCATGGTACTTGCACCATGTTTACTTTGTTCATGGTTTTGCCTTCATTCCTTCTGGCTAGCCCTCTTGAAAAGTCACCACACAGTGGAACAGCAGTAACCAATTAGTCATTGCAACCCATTTGATTCCCAAGTAGGTATCATTCTTCCTGATGTTTTGGGCTGTAGCCAGTTGTGCTGATTTTGACAGGTGCAGAGTTAATTTTCTTCACAATAGCTAGTATGGGGCTGTGTTTTGAATTTTTGTTAGTAATACACAGATGTTTTAGCCACTGCTGAGGAGTGCTGACATCGCCTTTTCTGCTTCACATGCTGCCATGCTGGCAAAGAGACTGGGAATGCATGGGAAATTGACAAAAGACACTCAGGACAGCTGACCCCAAATGACCAAAGGGGTAGTCCATACCATATGGCATTGTGTTCAGTATATAAAGTGTCAGGGAAGAAGGAAGAAGCAAGGCACACCTGGCATTATGACATTTGTCTTTCCAACTAACCATTATGCGATGTAGCTCTGCTTTCCTGGGAATAGATGAACACTTATCTCCTCATCAGAAGTGGTAAATAAATTCCTTATTTTGCTTTGCTAGGATGCATGGCTTTTTCTTTACCTATTAAACTGTCTTAACCCAGGAGTTTTCTCATTTTCTGCCAGTTCTCTCTCATCCCACTGGTGAAAGAACGAGTGAGAAGCTGCATGCTGGGGCTAAACCACAACAGCAGTTAAATATCAAAAATTAACTTGCTTTCCAATTCACACATTATACCACTATTGTATGTCCTCTCACTCAACCCTGATTTTTTTCTCTTCTTCTATTCTACAAATTTAATTTTAAATGTATTCTCTTTTTCTAAAGGAATTCAGACATGATTTATCTATGATGTGGAAATCTTGAGTGCAAGCTACAACAGACAGAGTTAAAAAGCACATCTTTTGATGGAGTGCAACTTCACCAGATTCAGAAAAGTTGCCTTAGCTCTTAGAATCAAGATCTGCTCCTTTATCTCCAGCCTGGAGGAAAAACTGAACTGTGGTGCTTAAACAGCTTCTTAGCCAGTGTCCTGAATGCCAGCCTACTCATGTCGTTATGTGGCTTTTAACATACTATTCCAGATGGTAAATTACTTACATATCCTTCCTCCCAAAAGAGTGGAGAGCATTGCTTTTCTCTATCTTCATACATACTGAGTGTATACTTGTTTTTACCTGAAGGGCAGATGTTACTTCTGGCTAGAATTTACACTTGATTCATGCAAAAACACAACTTGAATAAATGTGCTTGAGTCACCATGAAAGCCACAGTCTTCAAGTTATCTAAAAAAATTAAGAAGCATCCTGGTAACATGGACAACCTAATTCCCTACAGGTGCTCCAAGCCATTCCCTCCCTAAGCCAGCTGCTCCTTCTTCAATTGTACAAACACAAGTAAGTAAAACGAGATACAGTTATGACTTTCTAAAGTTATTAAAAGCTAGACTGCCTGTTACAGCTACCCAGTTCCTAGAACTAAGGGTTTTGACCAGATTAAAGTGCTCTTCATGCTATATGAATGCAGCCTATATACTATTTGCATAACTGTTTTCTGTGTTGATATAGATCTACTTGATTAAATGGAAATTAAGCCTCAGAAGAGTGATTTTAAATACATATAGCACACCACACACACCACAACATACACACAACAACTTTTTATATCATGTGCAATACAGTGGTCATTGTTCCACCCAATCTCTTGAGAGAAGGTCAGTGCAAAGCTGCCTTGTCCACAGAAGAATTAGATCAGCAAATACTGCTCTGAAAGGAAAGAGTGGAGAAGTTTCCACACTGCTTCAGGTATATAGTAGTAAGTACTGAATTTAAGGGCAGTCACTCTGAGTTCTCTCTGTATGTGCTGGCCAGCGTACATAAAAATATGTACAAACCAGAGAATGGGACGGGACTACTGAGGCATGCATCTCAAGCTGTTTTTTATTTTTTCTTCAAGAGTCTCTTTATACGAGACAGCAGCTCACACCCCAGACAACAGCCATGGAGTTCTGTGTTACAATATACTTTAAAAGTCTTTCAGCCAACAGCAGAAAGCAAAAGCTTACTTGACATGAGCTTCAGCCAACCAATGCTAATACACGTACACTTGCTTAAAATACTGCTTGCTTGTTAGTCTTAAAATACAATGCACAGTACTTCATTATTAAGCCTAAAACTTTCTATATCTTGACAGATATATTTTTCTGCTATCTGAAGGTTTGCTTGACCTAGATTGAAGACACTGCTTATTGTCTAATGTCCTTCCTCACTATCTAATTGTTAGAAAGAAAAAAAAGAGTTATGAGTTATTGTTAACCATATTTGTAGTTGCAAGATTAATGTTTGTAGTAGCAACTTTTGTAACTGTTGAATAGTGTTAAAAAAACTCACCTACCTCGTGTCTGTATTGTAGCCCTATCCCAAGTTCCTGTATCCTGTTTCCTGTATCCTGTTCCTTGTTCCTGTGTCTGTCGGGCCCCGCCTCCACTCCTTCCCTACTCTTCCCCATGACAACCAGTGGCTCCACCCAGTATGTAAACCATGTGAACTTCCAGACCCCCGAGGGACCATGGGAGTGAGAGCGCCGCATACAAACTGCTGAAGTTTAGAAACGAATAAACAGATACTTCGCCAAACCACCCTAGAAGATCGGGAAGAACAGCAGCTATCTGGAGAACAGTTTTCAATCATCTCACATCTCACTGTAACAAGAATAAGACTTGCTCGGAGTCACCCCCCTGGACTTTAAACGAGCCAAGTAGTCTCCTAGGGGACTCCTGCGAGGGTGGAGACTCCAGCTCTGTTGTTAAGGCAAAGCTGCTTGCATCTCCTCCTCTTCGTTGTCCACAGGGAGCAGTGGCGGTGAGCGCGACCCCTCGAGCCCCCTCCCCCAGGCTGATTTCACAATAAAGGCTTTAAAAAGGAGCAGAAGAGCTCCTGGCCCATTTATTCATACCATTTTTTGGGGGCTCGTCCGGGAGCTGACCACGCCTGAAGAGGACTCCAGCAAAGGAAAGCTGCAGGACGGCTGCCCCCCACCTGGGACTCCAGGACCAGCTGGTCACCCCCGGACCTGGAGATCCGCCTGGGCAAGGACAACAAAGAGGAGCGCCGGACTGGTAAGACACCGGCAGCGGGAGTGGGAGGCGAGTGAGTGGATGTGTGAATGAGACGGGGGCCGGCAGCTCGGACCCCCGAAGTGAGAGTGGACCCTTTAGTACCGCGTTTCCGGACTCCCGCGAGGGGGCCGGCCGGGAACAAGGGGAAGCGAAAGAGGGCCTAATAAGGCTCAAAAGAACGAAAGAGGCGCCTCCCGGGGATAGAAGGGTCCCCCCTCCGAGCGTGCGGAGGTTTCCTTAGTGTATGAGTGGCACGCATAGGGGTAGGTCCCCCTATTCAAAGGACTAAGCGGTCTAGGCTGCTCTGGGCGCGTAGAGGGCCTAGGGAATTGAGAGTCACGCGCAGACAACCTGAGTAGCTCACGGGGTGGTGTGTGGGAGTGCCTAGGTTAGGTGTGAGTGAACACACCCCCCTCGCTTGGGTACCCGAGAGGACCGGACCGAGGAATTGGAATTGGGGGTCCCCAGGCCCTACCGGCACCAAGTGGTCAGTGAAAGACCTTCACTTCCCAAGGTCTGTGACACAGGATGTGCTGAGAGGCCATAGCTGTCGCGGCTCAGTCTCGGCTCAGGGAGTTCCTGGGAAGGGGGGGGTCGAACTTGCTGCCGGAAGAGCACAGGGGGAAGTAGTTAGTCTGCGCAGGCGGGCGAGGCAGCTAAGGTAACACACACACGCATCCCCTTGCCGAAGCCATCCCTTGGTGGGTGGGGTGGCTAGGAGGCAAGGGGGGAATCTTCCACCACTTGCTCACATTCAGCCCTCGCACAGAAGCTATCCTCACTGGGGAAGGGGGATAGTCAGGGAGTGGAGGGGCAGGGGGCTCCGGAGTGAGCCCTGCTGACCAAAGTTTTGTGGACGGCACGGAGACAGGGACAGGGGAAGATCCCAGGGAGTCTGGTGCTAGGGTCCCCTCCACGTCGACTCAATAGTGCTCATAGTCTCTACTGACAGGGGAGTCAGGGAGGCGAGGCGGGAGGGGAACGGAGATCGGATTTTGACCGATTGAGGATAAAGAGAGAATTTTAATTTTCATAATAATTTAGAAGTCCATTTGCCCGTCATTAAATTTCCATTCGAGTAGGGGCACGTTTATAAAGTAAGTAAGGGACAGTTATAAGTTTTTTTTTTTAAAACTTGTGTGCCTGTCAGTAGTGTTTTGTTCAGGTAGAGGCACCGTCAATTTTTAAGTTTAAACCCAGAGAAAAGAAGAGTAATGGGACAGTGCCTAAATAAGAGGGCAAGTCCCAAGGAGAATAAAAAAACTACCAGAACCATTCCCCCTGATAGCCCATTAGAACAAATATTAGATCACTGGGACACACAAGAGGCCACCAAGGGCCTAGACCGGATTAAAATGATCCATTATTGTATGGAAGTTTGGCCCAAATTAGAAATGCAGGGACAGTGGCCGTGGTATGGCACGAAAGATCCCTGGATGTGTTCCCAATTATACCAACATCGAAAAACCAAAAGAGGTACAAGCCCAGAAGAAATAATGTATGCAGCTTTGTGGCAAAAAGGTAAAACAGAAACAGAATTAGTGAAGGTATGTAAGTTAAAAGAACAGAAAACAGGAGTTAAGGGAAATAAAAAGCAAGAAAAAGAGACTAATGGAAACAGTAGTAAATGGGACCCCTTGGAGTACCTACCCCCTCCTCCCATATACCCAATAGTGCCCCAAGCTCCCCTTTGCAATTCCCAGACTATCCCAGCCTCTATACCACCCTCACTTAACCCACCTGTTTCCAGTTCGAACCCTTTCTGCCTGAACCCGTCCTCCTCTGCATTTTCAGCCCCTCCCACTGCCACTGAATCTTCTCCCTCAATCCCATCACCGGTTCCTTATAATCTGACAGTTACAGTTCCTTTACCTCCAGAAACCCCTATAGTGAACCAACTCTCCTCTCCCTCACCTGCAACTGTTCCCTTACCTCCGCATGACTGGGAGTCAAGAATGCCCAAAATTAATCCTAACCCTCCCCTTAACAATGAGCAACTTCCCCTAACCCCTACTTCTAGTCAAGGACAAAATCCTGGAGATGGACCTTATTGTCATACAAGATCTAAGACAACCAAACTCTTCCCCTTGAGAGAAGTCCCTATGGGAGGAGTAGTTGGAGGAGTAGGGTTTGTCAATGCCCCATTGACAGCTTCAGAAGTTAGAGGATTCAAGAAAGAGCTAGGAAACCTGGTTGAAGACCCGGTGGGAATAGCCAATCAAGTAGACCAATTTCTAGGTCCCAATATTTACACTTGGAGTGAGTTAAAGTCTATTTTAAATATCTTATTTAACCCTGAAGAGATAGCCATGATCCGTGTCACAGGAATGAGAATCTGGGAACGAGAAAACAGGATTGGGCCCCGGGGAGAAGACAAGCTCCCACAAGTGGATCCAGGATGGGATCCAAACAGGGAAGAGGGAAGACAGAATATGAGAGATTACAGAACCCTAATGGTAAAAGGAATTAAAGAATCTGTTCCCCGAAGTAACAACACCAAGCTAGCCTTTGATGAGACCCAAGAAAAAGAGGAGACCCCAGCCACCTGGTTAAATAGGTTAAGAAGAAATTTTCAATTATACTCAAACATAGATCCCGACAGTCCTGAAGGCCAAGTACTGTTAAAAGCACAATTTGTTACTAAGTCCTGGCCTGATATCAGGAAGAAGCTAGAAAAATTAGATGATTGGCAAGAGAAAGGGATCAATGAACTATTAAAGGAAGCTCTAAAAGTTTACTTAAGGAGAGAAGAAGAAAGAACAAAAACAAAAGCAAGACTCATGGTAGCTGTGGCCAAAGAAACTGTCCAGGCAAGTAAGGATCAGTCAAGTGAAGGGGGGCAAAAGTCCAAACAGGAGGAAAACAAAAAGAAATCCATTATGCCCCCAAAGACCAATTCGGGGAACACCCAAAAGAGCGGGAGGTGTTACTATTGTGGACAGACAGGGCACTTTAAAAGAGACTGTAATAAACTATCCTTGGATGAAGCAATAGCAAAAGAACAGGATACTTTAGAAAAGATCTTGAAGGGGGGGGGGGAATAGTGATGACTAGGGGTGTCGGGGGCTGTATGTATTAGGGGACCCGATGAAACACCGAGAAGAGCCCCTGGTAAATTTTGAAGTAGGTCCCAAGAGTGAAGAGATTGAATTTTTAGTAGATACAGGAGCAGACCGTTCAAGTATAAACAAGCTCCCAACTGGTATGTTTTTAAGTAATAAAGTTTGTGAAGTATTAGGAGCAGAGGGAAAACCCTTTATGGCACCAGTAATAAAAAACGTTGAAGTAAAAGGAAATTCTCGACAGTGTTATACAGACTTTGTATATTTACCAGACCTAGAAACTAATTTATTAGGAAGAGATTTACAAGTGCAGCTAGGAGTAGGAATAATCCCAGTGAATGGAAAAATGGTAGTCCAGATGATGAAGCTAACCATAAAAGATATGGGAGAGATTAACTCTGAAGTTTGGGCAGAAGAAGGAAAGTTTGGGTATTTAGACATTCCCCCAATAAAGATCAAAATCCAGGAAGGAACACCCCCCATTAAAATCAGACAGTACCCCATGTCCATAGAAGGGAAAAAAGGATTGGCTCCTGTCATAGATAACTTATTAACAGAAGGTATCCTGGAACCATGTATGTCCCCCTATAACACTCCAATTCTGGCTGTTAAAAAGGCAGAGGGGAAATATCGATTAGTTCAAGACCTAAGAGAAATAAATAAAAGGACAATCACCAGACACCCAGTAGTGCCAAATCCTTATACCCTCCTGAGCCAGGTACCCAACGGACATGCTTGGTTCACAGTTATAGATTTAAAGGATGCCTTTTGGGCATGTCCCCTAGCAGAAGAGTGCCGTGACTGGTTTGCCTTTGAGTGGGAGTATCCTGATAGAAATAGAAAACAACAACTAAGATGGTCCCGCTTACCCCAGGGTTTTACAGAGTCCCCGAACCTTTTTGGACAAGCATTAGAGGAATTATTAAGTCAATTTAATCCTGAGAATGAGGTTAAAATTTTACAGTATGTAGACGATCTCTTAATATCTGGAGAAGATCAAGAAAAAGTGAGGCAAACCAGTATACAACTATTGAATTTTCTGGGAACCAAGGGATTAAGAGTGTCCCGGAACAAATTACAATTTGTGGAGCCCAAAGTAATTTATTTAGGACATGTAATAGAACAAGGCTGTAAAAAATTAAGCCCAGAAAGAATATCAGGTATCCTAGCCATACAAGCATCAAAAACAAAGAGAGACATAAGAAAACTCTTAGGTCTCTTCGGATATTGCAAACTATGGATAGAACAATATACCCAGAGTGTTAAATTTCTTTATGAAAAATTAGTTAATTCTGAACCCATAAAGTGGACGATTGAAGATGAAGAGCGATTGAATCATCTAAAAGATAAGCTCAGCTTCAGCACCAGTTTTAAGCCTGCCAGATTTAAAGAAAGAGTTTGACTTATTTGTCAACTCCGAAGAGGGGACGGCATATGGGGTTTTAACTCAAGAGTGGGGGGGATATCGCAAGCCCATAGCCTATTTATCAAAACTATTAGACCCAGTAGCTCGTGGATGGCCTACCTGCTTACAATCCATAGCTGCAGCTGCAAGTTTAATTGAAGAAGCTCAAAAGCTAACCTTACAGGGTAGAATCAAGGTCCACACACCACACGACTTAAAAACAGTCTTGAGTCAGAAGGCTCAACAATGGCTGACAGATGCTAGGATATTAAAATATGAAGTCATTCTAATGGATACCAGCAATTTAGAACTAATGACCTCCAAGAGCTTGAACCCAGCGCAATTTTTATCAGGGGAGCCTCCATATGAGTTAGAACATAACTGCTTGGAATTAGTAAATTTCCAAACAAAAGTGAGGGAAGATTTGGAAGATATACCTCTACCCTATGGAAAAATATTATTTACTGATGGTTCCTCCAGAGAAGTGGAAGGAAAACGACATTCTGGGTATGCAGTAGTCATGAAAACAGAAAAAGGAGAATTAGAGGTACTAGAAAAAGGGAAATTACCCCCCAGCTGGTCAGCTCAAAGTTGTGAAGTTCATGCTCTAAAGAGAGGTCTGGACTTGTTAGAAAAAGAAAAAGGAACAATTTACACAGATTCGAGGTATGCCTTTGGAATAGTTCATACCTTTGGTAAAATCTGGGAAGAGCGAGGCTACCTAAATTCAAAAGGAAAGAACCTAGCACATGAAGGACTAATAAAATCAGTGTTAGAATCCCTAACCAAACCCACAGAAATTGCAGTGGTCCACATAAAAGGACATCAAAAAGGAGACACTTTAGAAAACAGAGGAAACCAATTAGCTGATCAGGTAGCAAAAGAAGTAGCTGTAAATCCAGAGGGACCAGTAAAAATCCTAAAACTAGACAAGGCAATGACTGAAAAAGAAGAGAAAAGGGAACCAATATTTAGTAAGAAAGAATGGGAAGCAATAAAGAAACTGGAATTATCTCAAGGAGAACAAGGGGAATGGTTAACATCAGATGGGCGAAAATTTTTGAACAAAGCTTTAGCCCAGAAAATGTTAAATGAGATACATGAACTAACTCATTGGGGAACCCAAGGGATGTGTGACCATTTCTTGAGGGAAAATTTGTGCCTCGGAGTTTATGATTTGGCAAGAGCTATAACAAAGGGGTGTATAATATGCCAAAAAGTAAACCAAAAAGTAATGAGGAAAACTGAACCTGGGGGAAGAGAGTTGGCCTTAAGACCATTCCAGAGTGTGCAAATAGATTTCACAGAAATGCCCCCTATACAAGGGTATAAACATTTATTAGTAATAGTTGACCACCTGACACATTGGGTAGAAGCATTTCCCACAAAGAGAGAAACAGCAGAGGAAGTTGCCCGAGTAATACTGGAAAATATTATCCCCAGATATGGTTTAGTTAACACTATTGACTCAGATAGGGGATCCCATTTCACTTCCCAAGCCCTACAAGCTATTGTAAAAGCCCTAGGAATAAAATGGAGACTACACACCCCATGGCACCCCCAGAGTTCGGGTCGAGTAGAATGTATGAATAAAACATTAAAAAATGTGTTAACGAAACTGAGGACTGAGACCCAAATGAATTGGTTAAAGTGTTTACCTCTCGCCCTCTTGAGAATCAGAACCAAGCCACGATCTGACCTTGGGGCATCCCCATACGAAATGATGTTTGGACTTCCCTTCCTGATGACCCCTTATAGCACTGGAGACTATATAGAGGGAGAAGAAATGACTAGAAAATACTTAGAGACAATTGGAAAGACCCTAAGTAATTTAAGAAAAAGAGGGTATCTCCCTCAAACCTCCCCATTTGACACCAATGCCCACCAAATCAGTCCTGGAGATTGGGTACTAATCAAATCCTGGAAAGACACTCCATTAACCCCAAAATTTGAAGGTCCCTTCCAGGTTCTGCTAGTGACCCATGCTGCTCTCCGGACCCAAGAAAAAGGGTGGACTCACGTCTCCCGTGTGAAGGGACCAGTACCGCCTCCCCTAACTGTGGACAAAACCCAGAAAGATCCCCCACGAGTTTCTCCAAGTGGATTGCCATCCAAGATCCTGCCAGCCTTAAAGTAACTCTTAAGAAACAACCAAAGAAGGACTGAAAAGAAATAGAAAAAGGGTGGACTCACATCTCCTGTAAGAAGGCACCAGTACCACCTCCCCCTAACTGTGGACAAAGCCCAGAAAAGACCCACCCCGAGTCTCTGAAAGTGAATTGCCATCCAAGATCCTGCCAGCCTTAAAGTAATTCTTAAAACAGCCAAAGACAGACTGAAGAAGAAATAGATAAAAACTACAGAGTTCTGTTAAGCAAAATTGTTGTTAGAGTATACATATATATTTGTTAAGATATTGTAATTGTTAATGTTTTAGTATAAATTGATATTCTAATGCAGATTGTTAATATTTTGATATGTTCTAATGTAGATTGTTAATATTTTGATATAAATTGTTAAAATTTTCAATCCAAATAGAATAAGTTAAATAAAAAAATCCCCCATCGACTTCCCTCACAGAACATTTCCCAAAGGCAGTTAAATTAAAAGGTGGGGAAAAAAAAAAAAAAAAAAAAAAAAAAAAAAGGAAAAAAGGACCTTATTAACGGAAAAAAGAGGATCTTCTTACCAGGAAAAAGAGGACGTCCTCACACCTCCAAACCTAAGAGGCAAGACCGGGTGAGGCTAAAGAGAAGGGTGAGCCATGAAGCCCCCTAGGACAGAACTAGCTCATACCGGACTCTTAGGTGGACTAATGTTAGTCCAGTCTATAAGCTTGGCACTAGGAGGGAGTGAAGAAACATGCACGAAGTGCTACTACCCTCTTTATGATGAAGAAGACCTAGGATCACTAATGAGGGTCCACATAAACATTAATCCCACCTGTTTTGATCATACACAATTAGAAACTTGCCAAGAAGAAGGAAAAACATATTGGCTCACAAAAAATACTGCCTCACATAGGCAGCGCCTGATTGGTGAATGTCCTGTAAGGGAAGCCTGGTTCTGTTTTGAACAAGAAGGAATGAATGACATAATAAAAGAAAAACAATTAACAGTAAAGAAGGAAAACCTAGATAAAACACTGGGTAAAAATCTATTCATAGACTTAATTGAGAAAATTAGTAAAGAACTAAATGTAACCAATTGTTCGGTGTGTGGAAGTACCCAAATGTCAGATATTTGGCCCTGGGAAGGAATTAGTTTAACACCTCTAGACATTTTAAGATGGAAATTAGCTGAGCAAAAACCCAGAATCACAGGAAAAAGGAGGCAAGAACAATGGGACCTGAAAGCAAACGTGATCGGAGAAGAATGTATTAAAAGGACAGGAAAGAAATACCAAACCCCCGTAGGGAGAACAGCCTGCAAACGATATTTAATTGTAAAAGATTCAGGGAGCAGGTGGATCCCACAAGAACCAAATAGATATTGGACTACTACAAAAAAGAAAGAGGATGTATCTACCATGAAGGGTATAAACTTTATGAGTGTGCAGACAAAGGAATAAATCCTTTCCAAGGATTGAAAGAGCTCTCCAAATATTGGGAGTGCCCCACAGAAACGCAAGACATATTCTGGGAGGCCCCTGAGCATTTATTCTGGATTTGTGGAAACACTGCCTATACCCTCCTCCCCGGAGATTGGACAGGAAGCTGCACCATTGGAGCAATCAAACCTGCTTTCTTCCTCCTACCTAAGGAATCAGGGTCATACTTAGGAGTCCCCTTATATGATAACTTAAGAATGAGTAATCGGAAGAGAAGACAAGTAGTAAACCTAGAAAGTAAACAAAAATGGAAGGGAAAAATTTGGACCCCTGAAGAAATAATTAAGACCTATGGACCAGCCACTTGGGCCCAGGATGGATCCTGGGGGTACCGTACTCCTATTTATATGCTAAATCGAATCATCCGTCTCCAGGCAGTACTAGAAATAGTGTCAAATAAAACAGCACTTGCCCTAGACCACATTAGCACACAATTGACACAAACCAGAGCTGTAGTCTACCAAATTCGGCTTGCAGTAGACTACTTATTGGCAGATGAAGGAGGCATTTGTGGGAAGTTTAACTCCTCAGAATGCTGCCTGGAAATAGATGATAAGAGTGAAGTTATCAAAAACATTTCAAAAGAAATACGAAAAGTAGCTTATGTAGGCACCCAAGAATGGACTCCTCTAGGAAACTCAGATTGGTGGAACGACTTTTGGTCATTCAAAGTAGGATGGTGGAAGAAAGCAATCTTTATTGCTGTTTGTGCCTTTGGAAGCTTCTTATTTTTACCCTGTTTACTTCCCTGTGTAATCAAGACAGTAACTACCACAGTACAAGCTAGCCTTCAGATCCCTAAAATAACAGATAAAAAACAAGCCAAATTATGTTAATGGAAACTCAGAATCAGAACCAAGAACATGAAATCAGCTATACAAATATATAACCAATACCAGAAATCTAGAGAAATATACTCCAATGATTCAGAAATTGAAGATTGATCGACTAAAGCCCGATCAAAACATAAGAGGGGGGATATTGTTAGAAAGAAAAAAAAGAGTTAAGAGTTATTGTTAACCATATTTGTAGTTGCAAGATTAATGTTTGTAGTAGCAACTTTTGTAACTGTTGAATAGTGTTAAAAAAACTCACCTACCTCGTGTCTGTATTGTAGCCCTATCCCAAGTTCCTGTATCCTGTTTCCTGTATCCTGTTCCTTGTTCCTGTGTCTGTCGGGCCCCGCCTCCACTCCTCCCCTACTCTTCCCCATGACAACCAGTGGCTCCACCCAGTATGTAAACCATGTGAACTTCCAGACCCCCGAGGGACCATGGGAATGAGAGCGCCGCATACAAACTGCTGAAGTTTAGAAACGAATAAACAGATACTTCGCCAAACCACCCTAGAAGATCGGGAAGAACAGCAGCTATCTGGAGAACAGTTTTCAATCATCTCACATCTCACTGTAACAAGAATAAGACTTGCTCGGAGTCACCCCCCTGGACTTCAAACGAGCCAAGTAGTCTCCTAGGGGACTCCTGCGAGGGTGGAGACTCCAGCTCTGTTGTTAAGGCAAAGCTGCTTGCATCTCCTCCTCTTCGTTGTCCACAGGGAGCAGTGGCGGTGAGCGAGACCCCTCGAGCCCCCTCCCCCAGGCTGATTTCACAATAAAGGCTTTAAAAAGGAGCAGAAGAGCTCCTGGCCCATTTATTCATACCACTAATGTAACTCTTTTACTTTCAGAATCAGCATCTACAGCATAGCTCTGAGGTTTTCTGTTTTCTTCTGTCGCTGAGACCTGCTTTTACAACTTTCCCAAGACCTTTTACTTTTAATGATTCCCACACCTCTGTAGTTAACAGCAGTGTAGAAGCCATGCTACAGGAAATGAGCAACAGGTATCAGACCTATCATCAACTCATCAACATGTATGTAGCAGATTTACTTCCATTTCAATATTAACTAATTTTATTTCCCTAATCAAACCACCAAATCATTAAAAACAAGGTTCCCTGTTGAAGAATGGCTGCTGGAACAGGGCCAGCAAACTGCAAAGCTATGCTGATAATAGAGTAAGAACGCTGTACTCTTGGAAGGACACTGTACCCTTGGCAAGAAGGTATAAACTATTACCTTGATAGTATAATTAATAAGAAAGTACAGCTGTAAGAATGAGGAGGAACCCTGGTTCTCAAAACAGCACAGAAGTATGTTTAACTTTTGCTTTTAGCCAATCGCTTTGTGACAGGTATGCACGCTTGCTGAACAATGTATAAAAGAAACTGAGCTTTCTGAATAAACCAAAGCTTGCTTTATCAATCATATTAATTGTCAGCGTGTCTTCCCTCACCATCACAGTTCCCATAATGAATGCTTTAATCACTAGCATACTTAAGTGACTGAAGAGAAGCTTCCCTTGAATTATATACAGTGTAAGCTAATATCTTACTGTTACTATAAAGCCAGAGATTCTACAAGCATATATTTCATACAGATAATTCCACTGTTGTCAAAGCCCATAATGAGATTTCCATTTATCTTATTCCTTTAATCTGATTTTTAAAAGTTATTTAAAAAGCTACTGCATTAAGAATTGCCAGATAGATTTTTTTATATATATATCTATAATAATCTGCACTTTTCTAAGACATTTGATGTAGCAAAACTGCATATACTTCAGATATGTCATATATTATTTCAAGTATAAGAGTCTCTGCACAAAATGTAATTTCATTTGGCTGCCATCTACTTCTTGCTAACCTACTCTGGGCTAAATCTCTGTATTGCAACTGGCAGCTCTCCTCCTAGGACTCTGAACTTACCTTTCTTCTTACCTTTGAAGAAAGTTAGAAGCCTAGAAAGCAATGTCATTTAAATACCAGCCTTCTGAAAAGCAGGCCTTCAGCCTAAGTTAATCAGGTACACACCCTCTATAATTAAGGAAGAAGCACAGGTACCTCCAGAGATGGGATCATTCTACGCTGTTTTAATTTGTGTGCAGAATGATCCTATCTGACAAATTTATCTGTTTGCCTAAAAATTGAATCTGTGGCTATACAGGAGGTGAATCCTGCCCTGCATTGTTAAGTACCAGGACAGATCAGAGTAAATTTTTTACTTGCAGATTGGAAATAGTAAGCATTGTTCCACTGGCTCTTCAGAATTGCTTCATCAGTGACGAGGTAGGGGTTTGGAGTTGTCTGTACCCATACAGCAAGGACTTCTCCATGCCACCTTGCCTATCCAAAGTCTGGCAATGTCAAGTGGATAGCTGGTCCCCATAAAGCTACTTTTGACAGGCATCATGTTCTCAGCCTACTCAGAAGGGCCAGGAGCAGAAGAGGCATTGCCTGAAAACCACCTAAATCACCAAATACTTTCAGCCATGCAAATTTTTCTCTGAGTTAGATCATACCAATGGCAGAAAAAACAGAAGAGGTCCCCAGTTATTCACAGTACTGTTGGAACCCTGAACACAGTGGATTTCAGGCTTTCTGTGCTGACAGGGACTGATCCTCAAAAATACACTGTATTTGACCTGAGGCCATAGAAATGCTTTCAAAACTGAGAGATTGCACCGAGATTGTAAGTGTGTAGTTGAATAGAAGTGTGTTATATCACAGGGTGAAAGAATTACAATTTAAGGTTTTGAGATATAGTAAAATATGTATATTTGTAACAAGATGGAGGGTTTAGGGCATAGTCTTCTCCTTCTCCTTCTTCTTCTTCACAAGTCTGTGCAATATTGTGTGAACCGTTGAAAAAAACCATGCAGAATATTGGTGGTTGGTTATTGGGTTGAAAATAAAATAAATTAGTTGGCATTTCATAATTGGGTAATTTAGGCTTAAAAAGACCTTGAAGACAGAACTCTAGGCATCATTTCTACTCTGTTAACTTAGCATGTAGGGGCACTTACAGTCAGTGAGGCTGTAACATAGATAAGAAATAATGAACATTTACATACAAACAAGAATTCTGTCTCTCGTGCTTTTAATCCCTTAGTAAAAAGAACCAGATAAAGCCAAGGGGGGTGCCACACATTGGTGGCCCGTGTGAGGATCTAAGGACCTCCCTGAAAAAAACAGTCAAAAGAAGCAGCAGAAAGCTGGGAAAGAATCCCCAGGGAAGAAAAAAAAACAACAACTTGGAGACTCACTAAACACTGGTGAAACGGAGGAACCAGAAAGCCCGTGCTGCAAGTCAGACACAAGCAGGGACCCAAGGAAACTGCTGACAGCAAAGTCAGGTAGGCTTCAGGGTTAATCAGAATTCATAATGGGAAATGTTATGTCTAGATCACACTCGCTGAGAATCTATGATAAGAGAACAACCCGTAACTGTCCCAAAAGAGCAATTAAGAGACTTTGTCTCTTGGGTCCATTCGCAATTTCCCCAAAGACCCCAAGGCTTTGTTCACATCATTTCTTTGGGACTCTTGTTAATCTCGGACTATATAAAGCAGCTACACTGAGGAATGCTGCAACCGGCAGGCTTCTTTCTGTCTGCAGGGTTGTATACGAAGGAATAACCAGCAAATGCGGCAGTCAAAATCAAATAGCAGACAAAGGAGAGGCAGTTGTACCAAAACCAGTCACCCCGAGCAGCTAATGGAGCCATCAGCGGCAGGGCTTGGAGCCCCGTCCTCTCAAGCGGCAGCGGCGAAAGCACAGGCGGACGGGGGTCACCCAAACCCTACGCAGGACTTCCCAACGATCAGGGACCTCCCGAAATGCCAGGGACCAAGGCATCCACGGCAGCAACGGAACAAATCCCTGCCGGAGGAGCGGAGGCGGGGGGGAGCGGCTCCATTACCTCTCGGAAGAGAGAGACTGCCCCGCAGCCTCCGAGCAAGCAGGCACAGCGGAGAAATTTTAAACACTGCAAACATGGCTCTGCCCCAAGCCAGCCCACAGACCACGGCACAGACTAGCCTTAGGCAGGGGGAAGTAGCAGAACTCCAGCCGAGCGAGGGAGAGGCGGGATCTGATCCCGGACCGGGGGTTTTAAACGCGGAGCCAGGAGCAGCAAACTGCGGCTCCTTATTGCCAATATCGGCAGCTCAAAGTCTCCCTCGACTTTCTCATACAAAGTCCTACCGAACCCCTCAGTACAGCAGCTAACTCTCCAGATCCCTGGTTAGCCCCAGGCTTTCCAGCAATCCCAGCCGGTTCTCCCCTTGGGCAAATTATATACTACGGCGCGTTCCCATGAGAATTTCTGCGAGATTTCTTACTGCAGCTCAGGGATTCTGTGCAAGAGAGGAGTTTCCCACAACATGGCGGCGCCGGGCAGCCCTCTGCCGTACAACAACATGTCGGAACGCTCGTCACCTCTGCCATACAACATTGTGGCGCCCTAGTAACTTCCGTAAATAATGGCTACGTACTTCCGCGGCGCCATTTTGTGACAACGAGATGCTCAACCTCCCATTGCAGCGCCACCTGTGGCCGTTTCTATTATTGCACCCTCAAATACTTAACACAGATACCGCCTCGAAGTTTCTGCGCCGGAGGAGAAGGCATGAATACAGCCTTGAAGCCAGAAGAAGGAGCATCTTCACAAGGCATAAATCCACAAAATACAAACTGTTTACAAAATGGAAATAGAGAATTAGTCACATTTTCTCCTAATCCAGGAGTTGTTTCAAATAATAATCCAAGTGACCCTTTAAGAGGTGCATTCCATTTTACCAATTGGGCAGAAATGAGAAGAAAGGCATTAAAAGAGGGTGATTTTGACATGGCAACAACATAGATAGTAGGTAGCCATGCCAGTGAGATATGGCAAAAGAAATGCAAATCCTGAATGTATCCCATTATCGCACAACATAATCACAGACTTGAGACAGGCAATTAAAGACAGTGGCTTAGGCTATCCATACTTCAAACAGCTTTTGAAGGGCACCTTCAATAATTACAATTTTGTGCCTTATGACTGTAAATACATAGCATCCACAATCTTAACAGATTCACAATACATGTTATGGGAAGTTAAATGGAGAAGAGATCTCACCAAGTTAATAGAGAGGTGCAATTGCAGCTCTACAATTAGCAGAAATAGCCAGTGAAGCTCCCCACAAGAAGCCAGAAGATCAAGCTGATTTCCTTGAGAAGTTATTTCAGATATGAAAGAAGCGTCTCGTAATGCAATTCTTCAAATTCAACCTACTGGATGCCCAGAGGGTATTTGTACAGAAGTAAAACAAGGAGTATCTCAGTCATTCACTTCTTTCATAGATCACCTTACTCAAGAAATAGAAAGACAATGCAGTGATGAGGTGGCACATCCCCATCTGCTTTGAAGTCTTGCTTTTGCTAAGGCAAATGAAGACTGCAAGTGTTTAATTAGTGCCTTGCCAGATCCACGGCCAACCTTGCCACAAATGATACAGGCCAGTAGCCAGATAGGGACTCTTCAACATATAGCAGAAATCCAAGCGAATGTCTTGGGGGAACAATTTGGGAAAGTCCTCAAAGCTGCAGACCAAAGACTCACAAAAACCTTCGCTGCTCTCCATGTAGCTCCTCATCAAGATAATTCCACAGAAGTAATGGCAGCAGAACTTACCAAGAGGCCATATTTCAAGTGTGACACATCAAAAATTTGGAAACATCAAACACTTGGAAAATCTGGACACATCAAAAAGTATTGTCTACAGTCTGCGGAGAGCGTGAAAGCACCAAATTGTTGCCCAAGATGCAGGAAAGTGAGACATTTTTCAAATCAGTGTTGCTCTAAAGTGGATGTAGACAGAAGACCTCTACCGATTCCATGCAACTCCAAAAAGATCGGGGGACATCTATGTGTGACAACACAAGTTATGCTGGTGACACACAAGACACACAGTACGTGGGGTACTACAATCAGACTCCCTACACAGGACCATCTGCTGTTTCCCCAGTGACTCAGAATTGCTACCCCCAGAGCCACAATGTGAATTGGCAGCTTCCAAATTAATATACTTCATGGATGGCAGTCATGCAGTGATACCCACAGAAGTCACTGGAACTTCATGGAAAAGGCAAGACTTTTTGATTATAGGTAAGGACAGAAACAGCACTTTAGGGCTCATTATCTATCTATCAATCAGTTATTTCAGCAAACCATAGTGAGGAGTTGACAGTTTTGGCTCAGGCTTTGAAATCTCCATTGATTTTTCCAGAAAATACTCCAATAACTAAGGCCATTGCTTTACCATCCAATGCAATAAAACAAGTCATGCCAATAGTAAATCAGCAGGCACCTCCTGAAAGTGAAGACGTGGAGACTGATTCTGGATAAAAGACTGTTTTCTGGATGAAACAAATAGGCCATGATCAACCACTAATAACTTGAAACTTGACTTTTAACAGCAAAACTACTACAATAACAGGCATGTGGGACACTGGTGGAAATGTCACAATCATCTCTCATAATTTTTGGCCCAGAGAGTTGAATTTGGTTATTCCTTTGAACTCTCTCACAGGAATAAAAGGAACCACGATATGCCTGCAAAGTAAAAACCCGCTCATCCTTACAGGACTGGATGGAAAGGCAGGAATCATTCATCCATTCATTGTTCAAAAACAGTATGGGGAAAGGACGTCCTGTTTCAATGAGAAGCAAGAATAGAAGTGGATTTTTAATAGGGGCAGCTGAAGCACTCACCGTCCAAAAACTGACCTGGAAGACAGACAAGTCTGTCTGGGTGGATCAGTGGCCCCTGGAAAAATGAAATTGAGTGCTCTCAAAGCTTTAGTGAAGGAACAATGCAGAAAGACCACATTAAGCCGACAAATAGTCCCTGGAATTCTCCAGTGTTTGTTATTCACAAGGAAACTTCCAATTCATGGAGATTGCTCCACGACCTCAGAAAAATCAACAAGGTCATTGAAGAAATGGGACCATTTCAACTCCGACTTCCTTCTCTCTCGATAATCCCAAGAGAACAGCCACTTTTAATTATAGATCTGAAAGACTGTTTCTTCAACATTCCGCTTCATCCAAAAGACGCTCCACGATATGCATTTACTGTCCCAAGCATCTACAGACAGAAACCTTTGCGAAGATATCATTGGATGGTCCTTCTTCAAGGACGCAAAAATTTGCCAACAATTTGCCAATAGTTTGTGGCCCAAGCCTTGTCTCCAGCTTGAAAGAAACACCCACAAGCAATGATTGTGCATCATATGGATGATCTGCTCATTGCAGCACCAACACTCAAAGAAATGCAAGCTGATTGTGACAGCATGATTGCAGAAGATCAAAATGTAGGGCTGGAAGTCTCTGCATCAAAAATCCAGGAAGTTATTGCTGGCTTATCTGTCTCTGTCCCGGCTCTGTTTCAGCTTCCCAGTTAGATCAAAGGGAAGACCTTGGAGCAGATGTTTTCAGCAATAATTTCTAGTTTTGGGGTTCAGCTTCGAAGCTAGCAGAATTAGACGGCAAGAAGTTCTTTCTCAGAGAGGGGGGCTCAATTCGGAGTTTCAAGAAAAGTTTATTTATCACATCAGGTTGAGAGAAGTTGCTCTGGCGGTGTTCCAAACAAAGAGCCCCAGGGGCCCCAGGGAGCATCACCATTTAAAGGAGGGTGGTTACAAAAAAAGAGATAACATGGTGAGCCACCCCTTGGTCTCAACCACATGATCTCCCACAGCTCTGGGACAGCCCTTTGGCAACTTGCATCCAGAACTTTTTGTGGATGAAGGATTTCTTCAGCAGCCATGCTGGGAGGCGGGAAGGAGTGGCTGGGGTCTCATCAGCCAGACTGGGCTCAGCTGCGACATGCCATGGCTTACCCTCCCCCTGCCCAACAGCCATCAGGGCCTGACCTGGGCCGTGTGGGCTGTGGCGGAGCAAGCCTGGCCCAGCCCGTCACTGGACTCTGGTGGACCCTGGCTCTGCTTGGGCCAGCAGCGGGGCAGGGCTTAATGTCCATAAGATGTTGGCATCTGCGGTCCGGGCCAACTTCAGCTGGGGCCTGTGGCCTTCCCTCCCCCACCCAGCCATCACTGGGGCCCAGTCTGGCTCCACCAGGCTGCGTAGGTCACAGCAGAGCAGGGCCGGCCCAGTCAGCACCCTGCTGCCTCTTCCAAGCCAGAAACCTGAGAGCAAAGTTCCTGGAATTCTCATTTTTAAATGTATATTTACAAAGCTGTACCTACCCTTTTCACTGGTTTAATCATGCATCAATATTCAGAAAATGACCAATTAAGTCCAAAGCAGGACACACACAAGTTTTTGTACATAATTTAAAGTTTTTAATTTTGGTTGAAAGTTGAGTTGTTTGTGTCTGTATGGTCTGATCCATTATTTTGAGTCCTAGGAATTTCCATGGTAGTTGCTGCTGTACCTTTTCTGGTGGTCCTTGCAGCCTAAATGTTTTTAATGCTTGCATCAGGCTTGGCTGAAACTGTGAAAGGTCTTTTTTGGTTGGGGTTGCTATCAAAACATCATCCATCTAGTGGTAACAGTATGTCCCTAGAAATTGCTCTCTGTGTTGCACAGAGTGCCTGTGCAACACACCACTGGCAAATTGTAGGGCTGTTTGTCATCCCCTGTGGTAAAACTCTCGATTGATAATGCTCGACTGGTAGAGCATTATTAACACATGGCACTGTGAAGGCAAACTTTGGGGTATCTTCAGGGTGTAATGGAATAGTGAAAAAGCAATCTTTTAAATTCACAATCAGAATGTCCCAGGTAGCAGGTATTATGGTAGGAGATGGCATACCAGGTTGCAAAACACACATGCTTTCTGCATGACTGCACTGATTTTTCTCAAGTCATGGAGCAACCTCCATTTACCAGATTTCTCTTTTATAACGAATACTGGGGTGTTCCATGAGCTCATAGATGCTTCTATGTGCCCCTGAGCTAGTTGTTCTTGGGATTTTAGGGTGCGTAGTTTCTCTTTCTCAAGGGACTGCTGTGGTACTCACATGTTGGGATCCATGAACGCTTTAGGATAAGGACATGGGAAAAACCTGTTAGTTAGGGTGAGCAAATGTGTGAATCATTAAAAATAAAGGGTCATGGGAAAGCTGTAAAAGCATGTTTCAGAGAGAGAAGAAAACATAAAAATGTAGAACCATGTATTGTGGGAATCATTAAAAGTAAAAAGTACTTGGGAAAGTTGTAAAAGCAGGTCTCAGAGAGAAAAACAGAAAACCTCAGAGCTATGCTGTAGATGTTGATTTTGAAAGCAAAAGAGTTAAATCAGATAGTGAGGAAGGACATTAGACAATAAGCAGTGTCTTCAATCTAGGTCAAGCAAACCTTAGGATAGCAGAAAAGTATATCTGTCAAGATACAGAAAGTTTTAGGCTTAATACTGAAGTACTGTGCACTGTATTTTAAGATTAACAAGCAAGCATTGTTTTAAGCAAGCATATGTGCATTAGTATTGGTTGGCTAAAGCTCATGTCAAGTAAGCTTTTGCTTTCTGCTCTTGGCTGAAAAACTTCTAAAGTCTATTGTAACAGAACTCCGTGGCTGTTGTCTGGGGTGCGAGCTGCTGTCTTGGTTGTATAATGAGACTCTTGAAGAAAAAATAAAAACCAGCTCAAGATGCATCCCTCAGCAGTCCCGTCCCATTCGTGGGTTTGTACATATTTTATGTACAGTGGCTGGCGCATAAGTAAAAAGCTCACTCCCATCAGCCCCTGGTAGCTCATATGTTAAAAGTTCACAGTTCTTGTTACTCCAGTTGGTTGTGTTACCCCCGCAATGTTTTACGTCTTCCAAATCTTCCTATCCCAGTGGAATCTTTCCCTGAGACTTCGCCCTTAATCTACCCTGTATAAGTTATTGTTTCACCCTGGCCCTTGCCTTTTTGGTTCACCCCATACCAAGTTTGCGTACTCTCTGGTTCGTTGTTTTGCTCATTAAAGAGTCTTTGTTTTTTGGGTCACCAAATCATGCCCATCTCCTTTTCATTTGCTGACCTTGGACTTTGGGAAAAAGTCCTGAGTGTAACACTCAGCATTACCATCTGGGCCCGGGGTGTTACACCCACACAGGCTAAGTAGTGACCCATTTCAGAATTAATGTGGGATACTTTTCACCTTCTAATACAGTGGCCCCCATTAAAAATCGATCCCCACCCGGACTCCCCATGCTGATAGAACATCCCTCCTCCACAGGTTAAGTGGTGCAGCAGTGATGTATGGCCAAACCATGGCTGTCTGACCCTCTGGATTTTTAACCAACACAGGTTTGCTATTCAAGCTGCTCTGTGTGGTCCATCTGAGGCCAGCAATAGCAGATCCTGCAAGCGTGGTAGGCCACGATGAAGATCAAATGTTGGCAGAAATTATGATAACATCTCCCCTGTAGTCTGGGTTTTCCAGGCAGAAGCTTCTGAGTTTCTAAAGCTCATTTTTCCTGATGTTTTGGGTTGTTGAAAGTATGTTGCCACAGCCTGAACATAAAACATCAGGATTGTTTGTGTAACGATACTCATGTTTGGAATTCTTTCTGTGGGACGGACTTTCTTTTGATGTCCCTCTAGTTTGGCCAATGTGGGTGAAGAGTTCACCCACATTGTGCACCAGTCACAGTGGCCTGTTGAAAATGTATAAAAGGGGAGCCATTGTTTGAAAAAACAGAGTAAGATTCATCTCTCCAAGCTGTTTAGGAGAAATTCGTTTCGTGTGTTATTCACCACAGCAACATCTGGTGGACGCCAACGTGATTGCAGCCACAGGAATGAGGTGAAAAATCGTATCCTTTTTTTGAGAAACAAGGTAAGTTGTTGGAAAAAACAAACAAAACAAAAAAACACCCTAGCCCATGGACTCTTGCCAGTTTGTGTCTTCTTTCTATTTAAGGAGAAAAAATTTTGGCAAAATTATACTTTCTACCCTAGACCAAGATGATCAGCTGGCCTTGGGATTTTGGGGGGATATTGTTCAGCAAAGAGCTGGGGTCCCCCAAGAGAATGTTAAAACTTTCTACCTCTGGGGGAGAGAGAGAGGCATCTTCTATAGTGCCGAGACAATAATCTCGAAAAGACTATGGATGTCTCCCAGTGAAACTCTCCATGAAATACTCAGGGTGATATAGAAGTGGCCAAACTTACAGTGGTATGGAAGAAAGTTATAACGGTGTTTCAGGGGGAGGCTTGTGGGTCCACTCCCAGTTCTGAGGTCTCTGAGGCCAAGGGTGATTAGAGATGCATCTTGACTCAGATGCAGAATCTGGCCAAGCCCCTGCGGAGACTGACGAGTCTGGAAATGAGTTGGAAATCCACCCTCCCTCCCAAGATACCATGTTTAACTTAGTTTCCTTTGTGGAGAACGACTCCGATCTTTGGAAAGGGGTTGGGGGCCCCCTCTCTGAGCTCCGTCTCTGGTGGCAGGGGTACTGTAGTGGGGCTAGGACCTTCAGTCCCCTTCTGTACTCCACCCCGCAGCCGCCGTTTCTCTCAGAGCTGGGGAATGCGTGCAAGGGGGAGGAACTGTGTATCCCCTGTGCATTTCCTGCGGTGGGGAGGCTGAAAACCCAGAAGATCTGCCCGTGTTTCCAGCAGAGCTGGATTCAGGTGGCATGGTTACTGCGACGTGCCCGAATTGTGGGGGATTTGCGAGATACTCCCTCAGTCACTGGGAAGTCGTGGCAACTGCAACCCAGACGGATCCCTTTGTTTGTCATGGGGGAGGGGTCCACTCCTGGCTCAGCAGAGTCAGCATCTGCGTTTGAACAGCCAGGCAGGGTTTCCATCAGAATGCTCCCAGGGCATGCCCAAATGGGGACTGGACACTTCCCCCTTCTGCCTCGCGTGATGGCCCTACTGCACTCTGCTGCGTCTTTGCTTGTGACACTGGCTGAGGGTGGTGCGGGATTGAAGCAGCACCCACCACCTCCCGCAGCGTCATTGCCAGTGGCACCGCACGGCACCTGCGTGTCCTGCCACATCATTGCTGGCAGTGCTGGGTGAGGGTGGGATCAGGGAGGTCCTGGCCGTGCCGCTCTCTGCCCTGCCCCTGGCCATGGCACTGGGAGACGGCGGAGCCTAGGTGGAACCGGCCGCTGTTTTCCCTGCCCTGACTTAGTCTGGGGTGCCAGCAGGGGGTGGATCTGGGTCGGTTCCAGCCACACTCCCCCTGCACCAGTTTTGCTCCTGCCGCTCCCCCTCCAAGGGGGACCAGCGGGTGGAGCTGGGTCTATCTCAGCACTGGTTTATCCCACTCCATTCCCCCTCCAAGGGGGGAGGAGTGGGCACGGCTGGGTCTGTCCCAGCCCCTTTCCTACCCACAGTGCTTCACCTCCAAGGGGGGTGTGGGCAGAGCTGAATCTTTTTTGGTGCCTTTGCCACCTGATTTGGGTGTGCAGGCAGTTCCTTAGAGCTTGCCACAGGTACCCATGGCCTCTGACAGGGCTGGGGAAGCTCAAGCAGCTGCCTCTAATGCACCTGCCTCTGGTGAGACTGGGAATGCTGTGTCAGTGGCTCCTCCATTGTTTACTTTTGGGGCAGGAGGCAAAGCACAGGTGGAAGCACGAAGCAGAGGACACCGAACTGGTGCCCTGGCTTCACAAAATCATTGGACATTCCCGCCATGCCAGAGACCTCAAATGATTCTGGGATGAGGTGAAGTCCAAGGTTTTGGAAATGGGGGACTGGGAGCTTGCAGCACATTTTATGGGGTCTGGAGAGAGTCCTGTGGGACAGACGAACACGAAAAAGACCCTGTTATGAGGTGCTATAGACATGAAGAACCCCAGACAAGTATCTGTGCCTGTCCCTGGGACATCCACAGGACAGGACTGAGACAAGAGGCTAGAAATTTAAAGTTTCTTTTAGAGATTTTACCAAAAGTCTGAACTACACTTACTGCCTAAAATCACTTATGCTGGGCCTACAGACAGTAGGATGAGACACAGCTCTCACAGTAGATGAGGTGTACATGCAGAAAAACAACTCAGAGGTATGCAAGAAGGCATGATAAGGGGAAATTATTTACAAAACTGCAGGTGCAGTGTACCAGACTTACAAGGCCTCCAGATAATAGAAGCTCATGAGACCTAGATAACGGGACAGAGCCAACCTTCTGACTTGGACTGAGACCAAGAGCTCAGAGAGCATACGTGGAGAGCCGGGGTGAAAAGTTCAACCTAGAGGAAGACTACCTGCCTTTATCCCCCAGCGACCGCAACCCCAGTGCAACCCCCCCAGTGGGTGCCGTGCAGCCACAGAAGGACTCACTGGGCAAGTTACATGCGAAGCAGAGCTGGGAAATGACTACACATGAAGGGTTACACAATTCATATGTGTACGGGATTAAAAGGGGATTTTAAGTGCCGCGAAAGTTGTGCATGTCTTTGGAGGAGCTATTCCCCATGTGCTATCCCCCATACCGGATTTTTCAACTCTCCCGAGTTGTGGATTACTTTTTCCGTGTATAAGGACCACACAGATGCCGTCACAATGCAAGGAGGTGCTCAGGGTTTCCCTGTATATAAGGGTGACCCTAATGCAGGACAACCTCACAGTCACCATGTCTTGTTCTGGAAGGTTGTTATGGATCTTCAGGACAAGGTGGCCAAATATGGCCTGGGTTCCTCAGAGGTGATGAACATGCTGAGAGCCATAAATGCAGACCTATTGGCACCTTATGATATCAGGCATCTGGCTCAGGTGCTGTTTCAACCTGTCCAGCCTGAGGTTTTTGAGGATCAGTAGACTCAGTTGGCTATGACTGCAATAATGCAGAATAGTCGATTGCTCCTGCAGGACACCAGGCGTGCAGCTAGTCTGGATTTGTTCAAGGGGGTAGGCATATACGCTAACCCTGATGATCAGGCCACCTTTCCCCACCTTCTTTTGGAGCAGTGCCAAAAAAGTGTGAATGACAGGAGTGATAAAAAACACTGAATTGGCTACTCCAAGAGAGAAGTTTGTGGCCATAGTCCAAGGAGCAAAGGAATCATATTTGGAATTTGCAGAGAGGCTGTCTGCTGCTGTGGAGAAGCAAGTGGAAAATGCAGATGTGAGAATACTTCTGCTCAAACAGCTTGCAAGAACTAATTCCAATGCAGACTGTAAAAGGCTGATTGACACTCTCCCTGGGGATCCTTCCCTAATGGACATGGTCCAGGTATGTGCTAACGTAGGTACCACAGACAATAAAATCGCTGCTTTCACCAGTTCGTTGCAGACAGCTTCGAAAAGGGGACGAAAGGCGAAAAACGGATTCACGTCAAACAGAATTAGGGGACTGCACAGACCAGGAAAAAGCAAGACCAGAAAAAACAGAAGGAAAAAGCTACTTTGGGTTACTGTGCTCAGTGTGGAAATAAAAATGATAATGCAGACGTTTGTACAGCAAAAGCTACAGTCGATGATGACCCATTGACAAGCTCGGGAAATGGGAAGTAGAGCGCCAAGGGGAAGAGCGCTCAGACATAAGTAATTCCCCAAGTCCTGATGCTGATGCAGGTTTGCTTGGCAAACTTGCAGCCACCACCTACAGCTCTGCCAGGGTGAACCTCTGCACAGCAGAAGCAGTAGTCTTAGACTCTTGCCAAGTGTAAAAAGTCCCCCTGGATACCTTTGGACCCTTGGGTGAGGGCAAAAGTGCTATCCTCATGGAGAGGTCAAGTGCCACCCTTCAGGGTATCATTGTGCATCTAGTACTTATCGATGCAGATTATAAGGAACAAATTTATGCTATGGTTTCCACACCCACCCCCCCGTCATTATCCCTGAAAAAACTCGAATTTCTCAACTTGTACCTTTTAAGTCTTCTGTCTCTAGGACAGAGAAGTGGTGATGAGGAGATGGCTGCTTTGGATCTACTGGGCTGCCTCAAGTTCACGGGACTGCTTTCCTCTCTGACAAGGGTCCTGAAAGGTGGTGTACACTGAGCCTCCCGGGTACCACTCCATCAGAGATCCACCTACAAGGCCTGCTGGACACGTGAGCTAACATAACCACTGTCTCCATCGCTGTGTGGCCTCCACAGTGGCTTCTGGATCTTGTGCAGTCACCTGTTGTAGGATTGGGTGGACTGAGACAATGCTTCGTGAGCCAGCAGCCCGTGATTATCATGAACTCAGAGCAACAGTCTACAATGGTTCAACCTTATGTCACCATGACTACTGAAAACCTCTGGGAGCGGGATGTACTGGCAGGTTGGGGGGTGCAAATCAGGACAGCTTTTTGATGGGGACAACAGTGTCTCATGTCTCCTATACGGTGGTTGGTAGACAAACCTGTCTGGGTAAACCAGTGGCCCCTCCCAGAAAACAAATTTACTGCCCTTTGTGATTTGGTCCAGGAGCAGTTGGACCAGGGCCAGCTGGAGTTTTCCAACAGTTCCTGGAACACTCCTGTCTTTTACATCAAAAAAAAAAATCTGGAAAATGGAGGTTGTTACAAGACCTCCACAAGGTTAAGGCCATGATGGAAAGCATGGGGACGCTGCAACCTGGTATGCTGTTACCCATCATGCTTACTGCAGATTGGTCCATTATCATTGTGGATCTGAAGGACTGTCCATTGAAACAGACCCTCATTAATATCCAAGTCCTTTGTGCTGGGAGAGGGTTTCTGCCTGATAAAATTCCACACGGATGAGGACCTTTCCCAGACCCAAGCTGTCACCAGCAAGAACCTGGGCTGCTTTTGGAGTGGTAAATGCCTCCTGCAAAGTGACACCAGGAACCTGGCAGGTGAGATTTCTTTCCCATAGAAACGAGCCCTGGTTCAAGTCCAGGTCCACCTGTGAACACATGGGGGCCATGTCACAATGGGGGCAGCTGTAAAAGGCCACAACAGGTAACACTGGCCCTGTATTGCTTGGGCAAGCGGTGAGTGCACACGTGGCGGGGAGGCTGCACTGAGGACAAGGGCTGGGACAGAAACACTGCATGTGGGGCTGGGTTCTCCTTCTGCATGCAGGGACATCCCCTCATGGTACAGCCTTGGCAGCCTTGTGGTCATTTCCAACTTGTCACTAAAGATGCTTTTCTTTTCAGATCTATGCACTGGACAATCATTGAGGTAGAATTACCCGAAAAATAACCAGACTTGACAGTGGAACTCACAGGACTAGACAATGAGTTTTTTGTTATTGGGGACACTGCACACACACCCATAGAAATTGAAATTGTTCCCATGATCACCAAGGGGGCCGTGCCCCTACTCAGTATCCTGGCACACTGTCCTCAGCCACCTTTCTATCTGGCCAAAGGGCAAATTATCACCTAAGTCATTCCCACTCCAGTGGGGGTCCCTGCAGATGACAAAACACCTGACATCTACTGAGCAGAGGTAGTAGGTGAAGACAAACCCATGATGGGGTGTAACCTAACCCGTGGGTCAGACTACCTTCACGTAAATGGCCTTTTAGACTGTGGATGGAACATGACGGTCATACCAGAAAAAATGTGGCCTTCTAATTGGGAGTTGCAATCCATGGCTGGAAAACTTCAAGGTATAGGTGGGCTTCAATTGGCAAAAATCTCAAAAAACACAGTACAAATTGAAGGACTGGATGGAAAATTGGCAAATGTCCATCCATTTGTCATCAACTATAAAACTCCCTTGTGGGGGAGAGACACCATGTCCCAGTGGGGTGTCAAATTAGTTATTCCAAAAGACCCCCAGGATTTTTAGAAGTGGCCACTGTAGAGCGCCCTACCCAAAAGCTAACATGGCTGGATGATAGCCCAGTCTGGATCAACCAGTGGCCACTCAGTAAAGAAAAGCTTAGGGCGCTCAAGGAGCTGGTAGAAGAACAGTTGGCAAAAGGTCACATAGAAGAAACTACCAGTCCTTGGAATTCCCTGGTCTTTGTGATAAAAAAGCTGGGAAAGAACAAGTGGAGGCTCCTCCACGACCTCCGAGAAATAAACAAAGTAATCGAGGACATGGGGTCACCCCAGCCAGGGATGCCATCCCCTTCCATGCTCCCTCAAAATTGGAAATTAGTTGTCCTAGATATTAAGGACTGTTTCTTCCAAATTCCACTACACCCAGAAGATGCCCCATGGTTTGCATTCTCAGTTCCCACCTTAAATAGGGAAGCCCCAATGAAGCACTATCACTGGAGGGTCCTACCCCAAGAGTTAAAGGTCAGTCCTGTTATCTGCCAGCAGTATGTAGCCTCATTACTGTCCCCAGTATGTGCTGAAAGAAAAGAAGCCATTATCTTTCACTATATGGATAATGTGCTTGTGTGTGTCCCCAATGACAATACACTCCAACACACACTTGACCTAGTGGTTAAAGTTTTAACCTCTGCTGGATTCCAATTGCAGGAAGACAAGGTACAAAAGATACCACCTTGGAGGTACCTGGGCTTGGAAATCACTGCACAAACCGTTGTTCCTCAAAAATTAGAAATCAAAGGTAATCCCAAAACCCTAGCAGATCTCCAGTCCCTGTGTGGGTCTTTGAACTGGGTCAGGCCCTGGCTAGGTCTCACCAATAAAGACCTAGATCCCCTCAACAATTTATTGAGAGGGGAGAGAGACCTGCTCTCTCCCAGAGAACTGACCCCAGAGGCAAAAGCTGCAATAAAAAAAGCACAAAAAGCCTTGACTGAGAGGCAGGCTCACCAGTACAAGCCCGAGCTGCCTTTCAAATTCATTGTCCTAGGAAAATTACCACATTTACATGGTTTAATTTTCCAATGGATTAAAGGGCAGAGAGATTCACTCTTAATAAGCGAGTGGGTCTTCCTCTCCCGCCAGCGATCCAAGACCATCACGAAGCCACAGGAACTGATAGCTCAGCTGATCCTGAAAGCCAGGTTAAGACTGCGTGAGCTGGCCGGTTGTGACTTTGCATGTATTCACCTCCCAGTCAAGCTCTCTAAGGAAGGTAAGAACGCTCCAGAGAGACTGACCAGAGATGTTTGAGTGTCTGCTCCAGGGGAATGCCTACCTCCAAATATCCCTGGACAGCTACAGTGCACAAATATCAGTCCATGCCCCGTCTCACAAATTGTTTAATGAGGAATTCCACCTCATTCCTTGTGAGAAAAGGAGTCATAGACCACTCAAAGCTCTCACAGTGTTCACTGATGCATCTGGAGCATCCCACAAGTCGGTGATGACTTGGAGAAAATCCACAAACTCAGCATTGGGAAGCTGATGTGGAATTTGTGGAGGGATCGCCTCAGATAGCTGAACTAGCTGCGGTTGTGAGAGTCTTTGAAAAGTTCTTGGAGCCAATCAATTTGGGTACCGATTCAGCCTACGTAGCAGGAGTAGTGTCCAGGGCGGAGCAGGCAGTTCTCAAAGACATCAAGAACTAGCATCTCTTCAGGCTGCTCTCAAAACTAATTTGGTTTCACACCGAGAGCACCCGTTTTATGTGATGCACGTAAGGTCACATACTGATCTGCCAGGCAAGATTGCAGAAGGTAATCACAAGGCAGATGCCCTTGCAGCCCCAGCAGAAATGGCACGCTTCCCAGATGTTTTCCAGCAGGCAAAGCTAAGTCACCAGAAGTACCATCAAAATGCACCAGGCCTGATGCGTCAGTTCCAACTCACGTGAGGTCAGGCTCGAGCCATAGTGGCTCCTCTCTTTCCTCTCTTTCCTACCAGGTTTTTCATGGAGTAAGTTCTGTAATAAAGCAGGAGGACTGTGCCTGGATAGGAAGAGTGCCTTTTAATCTTTTATCCGCGTCCTTGCCACAGTTCCCCCTCTGAGGGACTGGTGCTAGCCCGGCAGGAACCCTAGAGGTGAGGGAACTGTGGCAATTAACTAACACTAAAGAAAAAAAATACAAAAATATATAATGAATATTGTATATATATTATTTTCATACAGAAGTATGGCCATATACAGTGTCACTATCTGTTTAGACACGTACCAATGCCCCATAGTTAGTGAAGGTATGACTGGCAAACATGAAATTTCTTTGCTGTTGTTTCAATAAAGTGCAATCTTGGAGAAACTGGAGCATGAAAGACTCTTGATCTCAGCCAGACCTGTAGTATTGGTAAATGTCACGCAATGGGAATCTGGGCTTGTGAACAGTCTCCTTGAATTCAACCAGACTTAGTGCTGAATTGGTTCTAATCAGAAATTAAGCCCAGCTGTCCACAGCCCCTCTGATCCCAGAATCACAGAGTGGCTTGGCTTGGAAGGGTCCTTAGAAATTTTCTTGTTGCAACCTGCTGCCAAGGCCAGGGACACCTTCCACCAGGCCATGATGCTCCAAGCCCCATCCAACCTGGCCTGGAACACTGCCAGGGATGGAGCAGCCACAGCTTCTGAGAGCAGTGTGGCCAAGAGCCTCAGCAGCCTCAGAGAGCAGAATTTATTCCACATCTCCAGCCTAAGCCCACCCTCTGCCAGTGGGAAGCCATCGGCCCTGGTGTCCCTCCAGGCCCTTGTACACAGCCCCTCTGCAGGTGTCTGGTGTGCCTTGCGCAGGCACTGAAAGGCTACAGGAAGATGCCCCTTGGAGACCACTGGGGCCAGGCATGCCACCATCAGAGCAGCTAGTAGGGCCTGGCATGGCCGTTGGGGCTGGAGGGCACAGGGCAGGCACTGAGCCCCTGCCAGCTGGAGCTGGGAGCTCTGGAGGGTGGCCAGCATTGAGCCATGGGCTCCCACAGCGATGCATCCTTCATGGCTGAGGCAGCTGCACAGGCACAGCTGGGTAAGGACACATGGCCATTCCGTGTCTCCCTCAGGGGCATTCCTGCTCTGGGGCCAGAGTGATTTGTGGCTGTGGGATGAGTGGTCAGCATGAGTTGGTTCCCTTGAGTGGTGACAAGTGTGCAGGGGAAAATGTCACCCGGGGAAGAAGCAACAGCAAACAGCTTTCAGCATGGCCATAGTAATACTGGTGTCTTACTGGCTGTCCCTCTTTCCATATGGAAATAGCAGAGGGACTATCTAGAAATAAGTACCTGTCAGTACCAATAAAACTTCACAAATTTTCTATGGGTAGTGCAGTTTCCTTCATTGCAAAATTACCAGGAAAAGAGGCCAGCAGGGGTAGGTAGGCCAACACAACCACAGTTGGGAACTGATTTTGGCACTAAATCTTTCTTCAGGTCTGACATTCATGAAATAGATTTTTCAGAGAGTAACTTGATGTGTAGGAGTCAGACCACCCTGAAAGTAAAGGTAACTGATTTCCACAAAGAAGGGACAGTAGCAGAAAGGCAGGATGAGAGAAAGAATTAAAAAACTCTGCATCTTTGCATACAAAAGAGTCTTTTAATAGGGCTTCTAAGGAACGTAGGAAAAGTGTGGGCCACTCCTGTTTTGTTCTCTATTTCTCATTGTATCTTTTTTGATCCTATCTGCATATCCTTTTGTTCTGCTGATTGTCTTTCCATACCATGTTTCTCCCTACTCTCTCCTTCTACAATTCCAGTAGTGTTACAAGTCCTAGCAAGCAGATATATTAATTAATTCAGCTATAATATACAAACATCTCACTTTCCAATTTTTTTGTCAGGAACAACGAAGCAATGCAATAATGTAATCAGCTCCTGATGGTAGAAGTTGACTGGAAATTGCTAGAAGTCTGCCATGGGAAGAAACAGTTTTATTCTGGAGAATGAAGTAGCAGACAGTATTCCACTAAATCACATCAGTAAGGCAAAAGGTGTAAATAAGAAGCTGGAAGCTGCTTTGGATAACAAGACAAACTGGCTTGGCAACAGTCCTGAAAATAATGCCTGACTCAACTCAGCCAGGAAGCACATACAATAAATAACAAAGCAGGTAGGATACACTAAAGAACAGCAACAAAACACACTGTGACGTTATTGGTACATCATTTAATTTCAGATGAATCAAAGCCGTGAGCCAAGGTTTGGGATCAGCACTGCTAACATACACTTTGCAGATACCACATCCTAAGTGCTGAGCTCAGGGACAGTACTAGATTTTGTTTATTTAAGCTAGATAGCTCGCTTAAATAAACTCCAACAGGGACACAGAACAATGAAGAGGGATAAATTTGGAATGAAGAAGATGAGCTAAAGACAGCTGTTATTACATTAAATATTAATATCACTGTGTGGAATCAGATGGCCAGAATTTTCTTTGGGGATTGCTGGACAGACACTGTTGGTTTTTTCAATTTTATTTAACTGTACAAGAGTAGTTCTATGGTATCCCTTGTCCTGGAGAAAATAATAATAAAGCACCACAGAAGAGAGTGGATCCCTCGCAGCAAACTCAGGTGTGTCTGGATGACCAGCACAGAGCCGAGGGGATGTGGCTTGTGGGGAAGTCTGTGCAGCAGTGCTAGCTGGGGACCGCACCTCTCTTCACAGGCTTCCCACAACACACCCCACAGCCAAGGCCATGGTTGCTGGACATCTGGCACCTCCAGTGAGGCACAGACAGAGGAAACCCTTAACCCTGCCATTGAGAAGAGGGACCCTCAGAAAATGCTGCTTGAGCACTGGGGCTGCCTGTGTCTCAAGCAGCATTTTCTGCTGTTTAATAGCTTAATATCTTTCTTATATTGTGGTAAACAGCGTCCAAAGGAGAGCAACCAAGATGACAGAGGGCTGTGAGGGGAAGCCATACGAGGTCAGTTGGTCTGTCCAACCTGACAGAGGTACGAGACTGAAGGGAGACCTCATCAGTCTACAATTTCCTCGTGAAGAGATCTAGAGGGACAAGCACTTACCTCTTTTCTCTGGTGACACAACCCGAAGGAGTGGCCTGGAGTTTTATCAGGGAGGTTTAGGTCGGATATTAGAATAAAGTTCTTCCCTCAGAGGGTGGTTGGGCACTGGAACAGGCACCCCAGGGAAGCCGTCACAGCATAAAGCCTGACAAAGTTCAAGAAGCGTCTGGGCCATGCTCTCAGGCACATAGTGTGACTCTGGGGGCTATCCTGTGCAAGGCCAGGAGCTGGACTCGATGATCCCTGCGGGTCCCTTCCGCGTCAGGAAGTAACTCCCTCTCCTCCGCCGTTCACAGCGCTTCCCGCCATCGCCCCCTGCCGCGCCGCGCCGGCACCGCAGTAATGGCGGCCCACACGCGCCCGCGTGAGCTCGACGCCGACCGCAGCTGCCGTGAGTGGAGACGGGCGGCCGAGCCCGGGGCGCGGTCAGGGCGGGCCCCGCCGCCGTTCCTGCAGGCACCGCCACACCGGAGCGAGCCCCGCCGCCCCTCCTGGCGGGCTCGGCCCGGCGGAAAATGGCCGCGGGGTCGGTCGGGGCCCCGCGGGGCGGAAAGAGGCGCGGGAGGGGGTTTGCACCGGATCAGTCCTATCGGGGCGCGGCCACAGCAGCTCCGCAGCGACTGCGGGGAGTGGCGGGCGCCTACAAGGGCGGTGGGCGTCAAACCAGGGGCACTGAGCGGTTGCATCACGGCGAGGGCAGCAGTACTGTGGGGCGGGCAGGGCTTGCTCAGTGACCCCCGAGAGCCTTAACACATTTCCCCTTGTTAGAAAGAAAAAAGAGTTAAGAGTTATTGTTAACCATATTTGTAGTTGCAAAGTTAATGTTTGTAGTAACAATTGTTATAACTGTTAAATAATGTTTAAAAAATCACCTACCTCGTATCTGTATTGTAGCCCTATCCCAAGTTCCTGTATCCTGTTTCCTGTATCCTGTTTCCTTGTTCCTGTGTCTGTCGGGCCCCGCCTCCACTCCTCCCCTACTCTTCCCCATGACAACCAGTGGCTCCACCCAGTATGTAAACCATGTGAACTCCCAGACCCCCGAGGGACCATGGGAATGAGAGCGCCGCATACAAACTGCTGAAGTTTAGAAACGAATAAACAGATACTTCGCCAAACCACCCTAGAAGATCGGGAAGAACAGCAGCTATCTGGAGAACAGTTTTCAATCATCTCACATCTCACTGTAACAAGAATAAGACTTGCTCGGAGTCACCCCTGGACTTCAAACGAGCCAAGTACTCTCCTATGGGACTGCTGCAAAGGCGGAGACTCCAGCTCTGTCGTTAAGGCAAAGCTGCTTGCACCTCTTCGTTGTCCGCAGGGAGCAGTGGTGGTGAGCGCGACCCCTCGAGCCCCCTCCCCCAGGCTGATTTCACAATAAAGGCTTTAAAAAGGAGCAGAAGAGCTCCTGGCCCGTTTATTTATACCACCTTCGGGCCCTGTTAACAGTATTTGCACTTAAAATACTTCTTGGCTGCCTTCAGAAGAGGAGTGTGAGGCAGATTTATCTACCAAGCTACAGTGAAAGCCTGATATACAGAGCATAATCAGAAGTGCAGCAGAAAACACGTCTTGTTTGTAACAGGCACAGGCCCACAGTGCAGGGCACTGTGGGGAATTCGGTGGCAGGGACACAGCTAGAGGAAATGGGAAGAGGTAGGGCGAACATGAAAGCAAGTTGGTTGCAGTGACTTATCCACATGGTAAGGAATCTACAGTCAGATTTCTTTGTTATTCAGGTACAGCTGGTGAAGCAATCAGGTTGTCTTGAGCAGGTTTAATGTTCAAACACTGCAAAGGAAAGGGATTGCTATATTTCTTTCCCTGTAAAAATTGGAACTTCCCTGTTTTAAGTCTGCTCTGGTCACTGAAACAAGATTTCCCCATCCCTTTTTATCAGTGACTCTGGTTGCTCTTCCTTTCCATCCTAGTTGGTTTCTTTCTGCTCACTCACATGAACTCTTTAAGTGCAAGTAGAGATCATGTAACTTGAAGTATAAGAGCGGCCTGAGTTGCTTCTTTTATAGCCAGTTTTTGAGGAATCGACGTGTTGAAACAAATTTCAAAAAACCCTAGTACTGCCTCAAAGGCTGGAGTTATAGCAGGCTGCGACAGCAAGGTGGCCCTGTTCCACCGCCCAGCTGAACATCGTTCTGTACCTCTTGCATCAGGCTTAGGGATCACCTGGCTTTTTGAAGGTTAGTTTTTCCAGTGCATCAAGGCTTTCTGGACATGGCATGCACTGCAGCTGCACAGCCCAGCAGTAGGACGGGAAAAGTGGCATAAGCACCCCCATTCCAGCAGCAACTCCCCAGACCTGCATTTAAATCCAGTGTTAAACTACAACTACTCTTTGTTTTGAGTCTAAGCTTTGACTCAAATTTGACCAGTAAATCGGTGTTTCATATCATCCAGTAGCCCATGTCAAGGGTTCTCAAACTTGACTGGGGATGTGGTAGAGAAAGATGCATGCACTTTGACAGATAACAAAATACTGCCTTTCTGCCTAGAGATCCTTGTGCTATTTAAAACTTGGCAAAATTGCTGTGCTCACTATCTCAATTACTTAAGTGCTGAAATATCCCAGATCAGCCAAATTCCATTAAACACAAAGTGCAAAGGGAAGTTATCTTAAACAAGCAATGTACTAATTGTAAAGTTGTTGCATTTACTCCCCAAGGAAGAAAGGATTCTCGTCAAGAAGGGGGTGAAGAGGTTAGCCAAACTTGAAGTGTCATTTTTTTCTTAGATGAGCTTTAACTTAGACTACTGTAAATTGAATGAAAAACCATGGAGAAGGGAGATAAGGAGCTTTTGGGATTAAAAATAAAAATAAACCCTAAAGCCTTCATTACTATCTTACAGCTTTTTCTAAGTAGTACTTTGCTGTTGCAGTTTTGAAATTAATGAAGTGTGCATGGATTATTGCTGCGTATATTTTACTTCAAAGCTGGTTATTCCCCAGAAGTCAGAGGCTTTGCATGTCTGTTAATACAGTACTTTCCAGGCTACTTTTCTAATACAAACTTCTGGGTTTTGACTCAATGCCAGAGGAGCAAAATAACATCCTTACCTTTGCAGCTGTGAGCACAAGATAAAATCAAGCAGGAAGAAGAGCTGATGCTGGGGGTGTTTTTCACTATCCTTAAGGCACCTTGATAGTTGGAGCTCACTCAAAGAAATGAGCTCACTTACAACCCTCCCTAAGCAATGTGGCTGTTAAGGCACTTGTCCTTTCTTTTGTACCTGCCCCAGTTTAGCCAGCACAGGTGAATGCATCTTGTCTGTTAAACATTCCAGCTCCCTCTATGTGAGCATTGCTGTTGCACAGCAGCTCCCCCCATTTGCCTGTGCTGCCTTACCCAGGCTGCAGGAGTGCCCTCAGAGCAGTTCCAAGGATGGTTTGGTGTCAGCCCAGCTTTGTGGTTGTTCTGGGAATTAAGAGGAGGCTCTAGGCACAGATACGAAAGGTGGCTGCATCAGCTCTAGACAAATTTTGTATGTAGACTTCTCTGCTTGTCCAACTCCCAGCTGTACCAATGCCACTAAAACAGAAGTCAACAAGTGATGTGTCCGAATGCCTACCTTGAAATGCTTGCATATTCAAGCAAGTGGGAGAGGAGAGGGGGAAAAAAAGTGCTTAGCTGGATTTTTCTATTTCTCTGTACTGCTGTTAGTGACTCGGTCTACAGTTTTGAGCTGTGATTTTGCATAACTGAGGAGGTTGCAGGAAAAAGCTATATTATGTCTCAGTTTCTGGGAGGAGCAGTTGTCTGCTATCAGGCTAGTGTTGGAGCTAACCTCTTGAAGATGAAGTTTTACTTTTTTCTAGTCAGCCTATTGTAAGGAATAGAAAGTTCTTGAGAGTATACTTCTGAAAAGCTACCTGATACACAAGAATATTGGAATATGTTAGTAAAATTTCAAGTTATCAGCATTACTTCTTAGTCTTTTCCCTGTTATGAGCAACTTGAAAAATTGTAACGAGGTACTTTATCCTGACATTTGTCTTTCGCATTTTTTGGGAATTCTTTCTGGTATTAGAATGTTGTAAATGACAATCCTTTCAATCTGCTGTGGTGCAGTAGTGGTTTTTTAACAACTGCACAGCAGTAATAGCAGTTGAATTTAACCACCCTAACCCACTTCCCCCAGGGCAGAGTAATTTGCTTTTCTTGGTGTTTAAATGTTTTCACTAAGTGTTTGCATAGCATGCCACCAGCTAAAATACATAGTTCCTATTTCCAGAGCTCTCTGAGAGTACCCTGCATCTCTTTGGTACACAGCAGATAGTAAGGGCTTTGCCCTGCCTTTCTTACCCCCTCCCTACACCAAATAAAAAGCCAATCCTGCTATTAATTTGATCACTGCATTAAACATAGTAAGCCCAATTATCCATTACATCAAAATGTATTTTGCCATTATATTATTAGACCTCTTTAGATCAAACTGGAAGCAAGTGAAGAAGGAATGTGTTCTTTTTTCCTATCTGTAGCTGTATCTGCTTTGAAGATTGGCTTTGTAAGCTTCTCCCATTAACTAACAAAGAGATAGAAATCTTCCACATCCCTGTGTGCCTTCTCCAGATGTGGATTAAGTTCATTAATGAGAGCAGTAATCTCCCACACTGTCTGACAGGTGTAGATCTGTGCACCAGGACTAGTGCAGATTCTCACTTTGATGCTGTTAAATGAGTGACAGCCCAGAGTGTGGGTTTGAAGCAGATTGTGTCCATGTACTGCACTTTGATTTGAACATGAAGTTCTCAGATGGATCACCAGAGGCTGCACCACCAGTGAATATTCAACACTCTCCACAACTCACAGGTGGGAAAGTCTGTAAGGGCCAGCAAGAGCTAACCTAAACCAACCACACGCACAGAACCCATAGTGGGAACAAAACCCTCAGCATCAGGTATTTTCTTTTGCAGACTCGTGCTTATTCCTGATATAGACATAGCCAACAGTAATTGAAATAATCCAGTCTAGCATTAAAATAATTAAAATTGATGTATTGAACTCCCCCAGAAGGAAGACCCATAAGAAATAGGAATATCTATAAGGAAATTTGATCCAACAGAAGACTAAAACAGTCCCAAAGACTTCACACCACTCCTTTTCAGTCTTTTAGCACTCTACAGGAACCTCTACAACTGATTGTGTGGTATTGGTGAACACCAGAAATTGAAGGTGTAAACATAGTGTCATACACCAAAATCTGGACTACTCGAAAAGACATGGTCATCTGAACAATATTCATTTTAGTTTAACTTAAGGGATCTATCACCTGAGGCTGGGGAATGTATGTAGGGTACCTGGAGGTATGAGAAAATGAAGATATACTCAGACTGCAGAGGCATTTATGGGTTCAGTTTAGCAGGTTATAAGTAAGTAGAAGCAATGCAAGTCTTGCCACAGATAAAAATAAATAGGTTTGTCCTGTTCATGGCATGAGAGAACTGTGAAAGAAATTTTAACATTAAAACCAGGCACAGAAACAAAAGTTAAAAGGTTAGAGAATTGCAAGAGCCTGCTCTTGAAAGCATGTGAGATGAGTGATTAGGATTCATTTGATAGGCTTAGAGGAAATTCAGATGCTTTCCATAGAGATGTGGTTTTATTAGAGATTGCTGCTGGGCTGCTGTTCAGCCTGCTGGGGGAAGGTAGTAATGGAAAGACAGACCTTGCCAGGTAAAGAGTCAAAGATAATTTAGATGGACACACAGTAAGGAAAACAAGCCAGGAGATACCTTATTTAGTAGGTTGGTGTTTTTTCCTGAGGTATAAAAATGAGGAACACTGTTATCTTGAAAATCCTTCGTGTCTTGTGAGCACAATCACTAAATCTTATATATAGCCTTGCTTACTCTGATTTCTGGTATAATTTTCTTCTGTCCCCTCCACAAAATTAAAACCTCTTCAAAATACATAGTTAGCATCCCTTCAGTGGCCTTCCCTGTCAGTACCTTTGTCAAACAGTTGACAGAATTATTTTTCCCCTGTGCTCTACCTGCACACCATTATCTCCAGCCATAATAAAGGCAGAATTTGGAGAATCATTTGCCTTATTTGGTGGTACTGGTTGTGCAGTAAGTATCTTATTAATGAGCATTCTGAGGAAGGAGACACAGCCTACCTGTTTACACAAGTGACACAGCACTGTTTTTGCATGACTTAAGTATCACATGTTTAACTTGTAGTCAATAAAATCTTTAGGCTTGAATTCTTGCCTTGGCACCTTAATACGACCTCTCCTTAGGATCCCAAGAGCAGCAGTATGATGCATATCATACACCAACACATTTAAACTACTGAGTTTAGATGGAAGAATGATGTTGCTTATTCCAGTAGGACTGGAAAGCAACTATCAGCACATAGACCTACAGCGTGAGCTGCACTTGAGTTATTAGAGCTGCAGCTAAATAACCTTAATCCTGGCATCTAGGAACATTTCCTTGGATTTTACTGGACACATACATTTATGGACACAGATCTACAAGCACTGAGAGAGAAAACTACAAGCCTACGTGCTTCAGAGCCTGCACTACAGTTAAAAATGCTAGCACAAGTGAAAGGGAGAGCTGCTATGTGCAACTTCATCATTACATTTGGTCTAGCAGTTGCATATACACAAAACTGCTCTACAAGTGCTGGTTTGCTGTGGTACAACATTTCTACACATAGCCTGGTTAGAGAGCCCACCTTAACAGATGCTTTAGAATAAATAGTACTTCTAAGATTTCCTGTGCTGAATAGGAGTACATTAAGAAGATGGAAGCCATCACACACCACTTGGAAAAGGGTAATTAAAAGCTTACCAAGACCCCCATATATACCACAAAACAGTCTTCAAACCTTGTCAAAAATAAAAATACATTAAAATTTGAAGCCTAGAACATTTTCACCTAGTTTCCTACCTAAAGTAGCTATAGGCTCCTGCTTTAAAGTGACTCTTCTTCATACTAGAAGCTCATAGGTGCCTTCTCTCAAATTTTGGCGCATCTCCCTTGCTACTCTTTAACTTTCTTTCTTTGAGCCTCACAGGTGCAAAACTTTCAGTTGAATTAACTCTACCTTATCCAGAAGTGGTGAGGAACGTGTTTCTCTGAATATTAATCTTGCTAGGTATGAAGGACTAATGTTTAAAAAAATAAGTTGCCTGAATTTCTGTTACTTTGGGAGTTTAGATATTTGTTTGTTTGGTTTGTTTTGATTTGTTTTTCCAGTCAGAGTTCCACAGGCTTCTGAGTAAAAGAGTTAACTCCAAGAGTGTAACACAGAATGTTTGCTTTCCATGTTTATTACAAAATCTACAGTCATGTCCACAGAGGTTCTGTTTAATTGGAGTTTTGCCACCAACTTAAATAGCTCAGGTCCAAGTTCATTAACAGAATGGAAAGGTTTACTCCAAGTGTGGGATGTAGTAGAAAGATTGGAAGCTGAGCTGTTGCCTTTACATGGTGAACATGCCTGAACTTGATGAGGTTATTTCCTGAACCTAAACTATAAACAAGGAACTGTGCAAAGTTGCAAACCTGCATATGGGATGCATCTGCTGGAAATTATGACAAAAACTAACAATCTTCACCTCACTGAAGTCAGAGAAACATTTTCCATGTACGTGATTGGAGCCAGGATTTTGATGTAGGCACCTATACTTTAATTTTGCAGGAATTAATGCACGTTGCACAGTAAGTACTTCTGAAAAATGTTTTAGCTCCTCTCCTTCCCAGTTCTCCCTTTTTCTTTAGGCTGGGGTTTAAATTGCTTTCCTAAACCTTTTCCAATCCCCTTTTTAAATCAGAAACTGAATAGATATCCTTTCAGCATTCTGCTTAAGCAACACCAATGGCATCACTTTTACACTTGATTAATTGTGATGCACAATAGTATGATGTCTGCCATCAGAATTGCAAAGCACTTAACAAATATTAGTTAAGTACTGCATCTCTGTGAGGTGTGTAAGTAGTTAATTTTATAAGACAATGCCATTTAAAGGAGAGAGAAGGGTGGATTCTTATCTTAGTGTATAGCCTCCTACTCATTTACAGTTATTTTCTTCCTGAGAAAAGACCTGAAATAAGTTCCTTATGCAGCTTTTGTAATGGCATCAGTAACAGGCACATTTGTGAAGCTGAAATGCAAGACACCTCTCATATTTCCATTATATGAAAGCACGTCCTCTCAAATTCATTGTCAAATGTAATTGTGGTAAATCAAGTCAGTAGAGAAGACAGGAAAAATTTGAGACTTGAGCTCCAGCCCTGCCTTCACTTCATTAGAACAGGTGTTCCTAAACTTCTGGTGTCCTATGTTTGCTTTTGCACAGGAAGCAAAGGACTTCCAAGATGCTACAGGCTTTCTTTTTCCAGACACATTTACTCTTTGCACCTGGAAATCACATTCAGGAAGATTTCGAGGGCTTCAGAAATTTGTCTGGGCTTTCCAGGTGTTGGTAGATGTAGAGAGCAGACACTTTTGAATTGGTTGCTGCATGCCTGGGAACTCTGGATGTGAGCACACACAGCAGTTACAGGACATGAAGCCCCTCACAGGAGCAGCTCTGTGTGCATGCTGGCCTGTCCAGCCATGCATATGAAGTGCAACACATCAGAAACAGCAGACTTGATGTAGACACGGCCATGCAGTCAGGCCTGTGGTTTCATGGGGGAACAATATAGTTAGATTATACATCCCCTGTTCCCGTGTGTTGCAGCTGCTTCAACTGCTGCTGCAGTTGTTTTCTACCCATGAAATCCTCTGCAGACCTATGGGATTTCTACCACTCTGGTTTGCACCCTGATATACACGCTCCTCCAAAGAACAGGACCCTTACTTGTTCTACTTCTTCTGTCAATTCCCCTTCCCTTCTAATAACAAGTCCTTGCAATAAGAAGACAGTTCTTCCATGAGGCACCCTCAGACAATTTCAGTTTGCACAGAAGAGAGATGTGGTAGTCCCCAGTCCTTTTTCCCTCTCCAGGAGTCCTTGGTTTTGGTATTTCTGCTGCTTACTATGACCTGGTTCCGTATGTTGAATCTCTCCATCAGCCACTTTGACCTATTAGCCTGGAAGGAAAATAGCAGAAAGGTGGGTAGCTTTCCCTGGCATAGTGAGGTAAATAGCTGACTAAATGACAGATATGAGGTAGAGGATCAGCAAATTTGCTGATGATACCAAGCTGTGAGGTGTGGAGGGAAGAGATGACAGTTGGCAGGTTTGAGAGGTAAGCTTGTGTGAACCTCATGAAATCCAACAGGGCCAAGTGCAAGGTGCTGCCAATGGGTTGGGGCAATTCCAACCACAAGTAGGCTGGGCAGAAAATGGATTGAGAGCAAACTCCTTCTCCAGGGGAGAAGGAGTTTGGGTGTGTTGGTTGACGAGAAGCTTGACATTACCCAACAGTGTGCACTTGCAGCCCAAAAATCCAATTGTGTCCTAGGCTGCATCCAAAGCAGCGTGGCTAGCAGGACCAGGGAGGGGATTCTGCCTCTCGTCTCTGTTCTCATGAGACCCAATGTAAAATGCTTTGTCCATCATAGGAAGGACATGGACCTGTTGGAACAAATTCAGAGGATGGCTACAAAGATGCTCAAAGGGCCGGGGTATTCTCCTGTGACGACAGGCTGAGAGAGTTGGGGATGTTCTGCCCAGAGAAGAAAAGACTCCAGGGAGACCTTGGAGCAGCTTTCCTGTACTTAAAGGGACCTTTAAAAATCTGGAGAGAGACTTTTTGCAAGGCCTGTGATGATAGGACAAAGGGGAGTAGTTTTAAACAGAGATTAGGTTTACATTAGATATTAGGAAGAATTTCTTTGCTGTGAGGATGTTAAATCATTGCAACAGGTTGTCCAGGGGGATGCCCCATCCCTGGAAGTATTCAAGCCCAGACTGGATGGGGCTTGAGCATCCTACTCTAGTGGGTAGCATCCCTGGCCATGGCAGGGGGTTTGTAACTAGGTGATCTTTGAAGTCCCTTCCAACCCAAATGATTTCTGTGATTCCGTGATCAGGGGAGTACTGAGATGTTGCAAGTGCAGCTGGGAGGATGGAAAGAGATTAAGAGACCTGACCTCTCACTTTTGCAAGTGACTTGCTAGCTCAGCTTAGCAGCCTGCAAAGTGGTAATTTGATTTGTTTCTTTTACAGAACAGAGGTCCTACATTGCCTCTTTTTCTCTTCTCCTTGGAAATGTCTTTGTCTGGGAAAATTCAGGTGTTTTTCGTCACATCACCCCATTAGAATAATATATTTGGAAGGGTTATCAAGGATTTTCTACATTGCTTTCCTACATGCATTTGCATATAAACTTTCTTCCATATGTTTATGTGGCCTCACACCAGTTGGATTGTTTTTCACTGTTATTCATATGTTGGAGGCTAAAACCATTGCTATAATCATGTTCATAAACCTCTGATTTTTAAACAAGCTTATTCTGATTCTATGTTATCCTCAAAAATACTTCAAATCCATTGTCTTGCTCTGTAGAATTAGTTTCAAAATTGTACCTAAAGCTAAAGGCACCTCCCATGTTGTGTGGAAATTAATTTGAAATTAAACAGTAATATGAAGAAGCTTCTGTTGGCTGCCTCAGAGAGTGTCAAGCATATGAAATATTCCTCCCATCCCCCTGGAAAATTAATAAATAAATTAATATTCCCCCCCCCAACTTCCAGCTAGATTTGAACTGGAAGAACATAAAATCACACCATGATGAAATTCTGATTTTTCTTTCAGTATTGTTTGAGAAATGATGGAAGACTTCAGTGCATTAATAAAGCAGTTTAGACACCTGTCTGCCACAGTGGTGGAGCTTAGAAGATCAAAAGAACATTCTCATCTGCTTGACACACAGTGTTCATTCATTAATGGCATACTTTTAATGTAGGTTATAACTGTACACATTGTACAACAAAGCATGAAGTCCCCTGTCCCAGAACAGGGGAACAGAAGGAGCAGAAAAAAAAGTGGTTGATTAAAGCATTCTCAGCAGCTGAGAACATTCCTAACACTGACACATTTTACTGTGAACTTTAAAAGGGTGGGAAGAATAACTGCTCACCACCATCTTCATTTGATGGTATTGTTCAGAATAAATCCCCCACTGGTAGAATAATCTGATAAGAGGTGTTCTAGCTTTCAGAAGCCATGCTTTCAAAGCATACACAGTGAGGGGATATTGTACTATCAGCGCTCCATAAAATATGTACAAATTAGTTTGGAATTTCCCATCTGTTCTGGTGACTGAAAGTGGAGGTCTAGATATGTGTGTCTTAAACCAAATATGATCCATTTTAGGCTCTGAAGTAAAAGAAAATTCATCTTTCCCTGACAGAGACAAGTTCCATTGTGTTTCCTAATACTCATTCCATAGGGTCTCTGAAGACCCAAACTTAACTGAAAAGCAAAAAGTCCTTGCTTGGTGGCGGTGGGGGGGTGAGGGGGTTGGAACTACAACCTTTAAGGCCCCTTCCAATGCAAACCTTTCTATTATTCTATGATTTGCTTACTGGTTTTGCAATTTTAGAAAATAAATTTTCTTACCTCTAGTTTAGGAAAATTCCAGTTGTAATGAGGCTAACTGGGTAGTTTCCAGATGACACTCATTCCTTGCATGGTAGTATTGATGTAGTGGCAGAGCACCAGAAATTAATCTGTCCCTTTCTCTCCATGAAAGTGTAAGTGTGTTAGGCAGGCATTTCAGCACACAAGGTAATGTGCCTTTGGATTGTACACAGCTAATCCTCTTTATACTTTGCTGACTGTAACCTGCTTAGTCTTACATGAAATGTATTCGGCTTCTTTTTCTGAGCCTGATCCAAAGCCTGTTGAAGTCAGTGGAAAGAGTCCAGATACTTTTTCAGTAGTTTTGGAGCTGACTCTATATGAACAGCTGGTCTAGCACTGAGTCTTCCAGTTGAAAGACAAGGAAAATAAGCAGCACCAAACCACACTGGACTCAGTGCTGTATTAAATATATAAATGAAAGTAATGAGAAACTTGTAAAACCAGACTGGACCAAACACTCTGAAACATGCTGCAGGGGACAGCAGTTCTAGTGCTAGCAGGGGAATAAGTTAGCTATTTAATGATTTCTTTTCCATAGCTTTTGCTTTTCCACATATTCTGTAATGTAACAGTACTTTCTTCTCCTTGGGCAAATAGCTGTCAGACAGCAGCACTGGAATGAGAACATATGCAGTGTTTGCTTTTATCTTACATTACAAAAGAAGTATGAATAGCTTGTGTTATTCCAAGTATAAAATTACAGATGTCAAATCATTTGGTGCTTTAAATGCTGTGCCAGAAAAGTAATCCAGTAAAAATAGCAATGTCCTGTCAAAGCTAAGCAGTTAATATTGTTATTACAGTTTCTTGCATGGCTCAAAAAGTGTAAGATGGCAAAAATGTATAAGAGACCAACAAGAAACTTGCCTGGAATCACCCAGAGCATAGAAAGACAGGAGGATGGAAATGAGGTAAATCTAATGACTTGAAGTGAGAATTTGCCTGGTCTGATTTACAATTGGTTTGAACTTTAAAAATGCTGTTAAACAAAAGCTGGTTAACATTGTAGGGGCTGATTCTTATCCACAGATCCCAAAGAGTTAAAGAGTGATTCGTGCTTGATTCTGGGTGAGTATGTGGTTGATCCTCTGTCCTAAGTAGTATACCATTTAAAAAGAAGAAAAATTTTTAGCTGGAAGGGTTGAAGAATTTTATCATCTCCACATGTCAAGTGGGAGTACAAAATGGTGGTGAAGAAGTTTTGGCTGGGTTAAACAGTCTGGGGTCTGAGTTGTCTGTGACAGAGAACCCCTAAATCCTGTCAAGTGCTTTGCAAACAAGGCCATCCACACCTAACTGTGGTATGGATGTGAAGTTGTGAATGAAGGTATGTGGTGAAGTTTCCTGTGGACCTGAAGTAAAATAGGAGATACAAGAACAGGTCATAGCAGAGCTATGGGGTTTTGTGTGTGAATTTCTCCTCAAAAGATCATTAAGAGCCACACACACTTTATGCAGCTTCTGGAATTTAGGTTAATACTTTTGTTGTCCATTGCACAAAAATGAGAACGGAAGAAAACTTACATAGTAGATTATGTCTGCTAGGGGGCAGAAGAATCATTGCATTTAATACTCTTTTCAGGTCTTCAGAGCTACAGTGAAACCTGGACAGAAACAGCCTGATTTGCTAAATTGGGAAAATGCTGCTTCAGACAGTATGGATGTTAGGAAGCTAATTAAAGGATATAGCAGCTGACAAGTGACTCTTTAATCCCTGTCAAATCCTTTGAGTTCACAACCAGTGTGAAATAGTTCATATAGAAAATAAAGTTTTACTTCTGAATTCATGTGTTTCCAGATTAGATGTGTTTATTTTCATGGTAATAATCAGAATACATTTTGCTTAATATTTTCAGGATGAATTTTATCTGCCTTATAAATCACTCCTCAAATCCCTGCTCTCTTCCCCTGCTTCTTGAAAACCATGGGAGTCATATTGTTTGTCCACACTGGTATTTTAAGTAAGTGGCATGAAGGGTGTGTCAGGCTGCATAGTATGCTGCTGAGCAGCAGACCAAATCCTGGTGCTTAGAGGCTGCAGTTATGCTGAAAGGTCAGAAACACCAAGGACATGTAGTGCACCAAAACTTGCCTGTCCTGAGATAGTGAGGAACAGTCACACGTGTTGATTTACAGAAAAACTTTGTTTGGTTCCTTTTTTTTTTTCTTTGCAAATCACACGCTCTTGCTGAATGTAAATATCTCATGCAATGATTAAGTCCATTTTAGATTCATTTCCATTAATCATTGAAAAGACTGTTCCAAAACCCAGAATAGGCTATGAAGGATAAATTGTGGGGGCTTTTTAATTTCTGAAAAAAAAACAAACTCAGAAGTAGGTTGTCAGTAAGTACATCAAAGGATGCATCTAGTGTACCTTGGTATGCTGTAATGTGAGCTATTTGTTCAAAAGTTAGCTCTAGTTAACTAACATCGCTATTCATTCTAAAATAAGCACTCAGGCAGTGTTTGCTCCCCGGCAAATACTTGTTCTGCTACAGTTCTTTCTCAGCTCAGCTACGTCTGATCCCCTTTGCAAGTGCCAAAGTTGTTAGCCTTTGTAGTCATGAGAGTTAATTACCACTAATTTTGTTCACTTTTCTGCATGGCCAAAAGCTTTTATGTCTTTTACATGATTTGGGAGTGGAAAGACTCGCCTGCATTAAGGGACTGTTTCTTATGCAATACGTGGTTTATAGCTGCCAAGAAGTGGTCTGCCACATGTGTGCTGGCAGGTTGGTGGCTGTGCAGCTGCACTGCTAATTACATGGCTGGGCTGGGTGAGCACAGTGCATCTGATGGTAAGAGATAGGCTCCATCTCTACCCGCAGAAGATCGAGGTTAGGTAAACTGGGCCACCTGGGCTATGGTGGCTAGATGTGGCATCTGGGGACAGATGGGATGGATCTGCTGAGGTTGAAGCCTGGACATGTGGAGAGAACACCTAGGAGCTATGATATGGGACAGTGAGTAAGGAGTGGAGGAGGAAGTTAATAGCAGGCTAAAGCAATTCATGTAGCAGTCAGCTGTGCACAGCATGGCCTTTTGGTATTAGGCTAGACTCCCTTAGTTTTGGGAGTATTTGTGTAGTAGGAGAGGAGCACATAATATTGTTTAGCTTTCATATCAGTCCAAGAAAACTAGGTTTATCTCCCAGCTCAAAAGCATTGTCCCCACAGAAATGGATATTCAAACACAGTGCTCTTTAGAGGTTGTGGCCCGCAGTAGCAGAAAGCTCAGGAGAGACTGTATACTTTTAGTATCTCTAAGCTCTAGAGCTTTTTCCTTGAAATATGTTTTCCTTTTCAGCTAAATAAACCGTAGCAAAAAGCCTTCCACTGTGTGCTAAGATATTCTCAAGTGCTCTTGTTTCCAAGGGTGACTTTACTGGGGGCATCGATGCAGTCTCAGAACAGAGCTCTTATGTGTCCCATTTACAGAATTACTTCCCATGCTGCTGACAGCTTGATTTGTGAAAGAAAAAAGAATAGAAAAACAAAACTCAACCCACAGCCTGTGCAAGAGAGTAAAACACAGGCTTGCTGTGCTTTAGAGAAAGTGTGAAACACAAACATTTCAAAGGAGGAAAGCTTCTAGTCTTCATGTACATGATAAAAATCCTTTTACAAGGATAAGTCACACAACTGTAACTATTTTTTAAGCTTTAAAAGTTTCCTGTTTAATACCTATGGGATAGATCTGTGCAGCTAGCTGGAGCCAATTTTAACCTTGGACCATTGAAATCTGTTGACCTGTGGTTTGGTACTGAGGTGGCCATTGTTGTTTTTTCCTGCTTTGAAATAAGGGATATCTGGGAAACCTCTAGCACCACCACCCCCAAAACAAACAAAAAACCCAAAAAAAACCCCAAACAAACAAACAAACAACAAAAAAAGTCTGACTGTGCTAGACCTGCTTTACTTAGCTGCCAAGTGTTGCAAAGTAGCCAGATACTGAAAGTGTTCTGCAGTTGAGCAAGCAATTTTATTTCTAAAGCAAAATCGCATGCAATACAGGGCTCATGATTCATAAATCTGGTACGGTGCTGAAGGAAGCTGTGTCTTGATTTGCAGCTTATAAAAACAGTATTTTGCTAATAAATGTGTTCTTCAGAATTACAGACCAGCAGATTCTTAAATGTGGAGGTCATGAACAGTAGCCTCCTATGATTACTGTGTACTGTGTTTTTATGATAGGTGAGACAGCTTCTTCCTGGCCACTTAGTTATGTCACCATTAAATGGAGAAAAGGAATTGGGATGGCCTAGTCTGGAGGGAGTAAAGCAAACAGCAGAACACTGGCATTGGTGAAACAAACTTGCTTTAAGCAGTTTCTCTAGTTAGCCTGAGTCATCAATAATCAATTACGTTTGTTCTCTCCGTCTTTCTCCGTCTTTCCCTGAGCTGTATTATAAAGCAGTGCTGTGAGTGGAATCAGGGGTACATATGTGGGAGTGGTCCTGAGAGCAGGCAGGGATGGGGACTGGGGGTAGGGGCTGAGCCAAGGCATGGAGAGGCAAGTAGAGTGCCGTTTGCAAGAGCTGCTTGAGTCAAGTGTTGCCTCTTAAAGATAGCTCTGGAAGGATATATCCAGCCATGGATACCATGCAAACCATGCATTAGTCCAGTAACTTCCTTGGTGCCTGTTCCCTGCACTGCCTGTTCTACCTCTCAGGCTTGGAGTTGCCCTGTTGCTTCCTCCTAATGCAGGCTTTGTTCCCGGACTGAGTATTCCTCTCCCTGACATTGCCCCATCCTCAGATGTTCAGTTGCTCACAGTGCACAATGTTTCCTAAAGTCAGCCAAATAGGATGAGGATGCTCTTCTAGCATGTGCTGAGCTGAGAAATCTGCCTTCACCATTTTAATTCCCTTATAAGAACATGTCATAAATGTTTTCTTCTCTTAGGATGTCTGTATACACATGTATGTTCATCTGTGTATCTATGCATATATCCCATTATTAACAGTGAGCATTAAGTGTAGACATCTGGAATGAAATGGACTGTAAAATTTCCATGCCGTCTGCCCAAACAACACACTGGCTTCAAAAGAATGCTCAGATGTTTATGAAAGCTAGACTGAATGATGATGAGGAGGAGGATGATATCTCTATGTGGGGAAAACACTTATTTCTCAACTGGCAAACTTTTTTGAAACTCAGAAATGTTTGCCACATGATATACGTCTTTCAGATTTGCGATTCGTTTTCTGCTTGTTAGAACAGTGTGTAGATTGAGCAAAACAAAGTTGGTGATATGACAAAATGTTTTGATATCTTGTCCTAATTCAAGAGAGGTTTCTCACCTCTCCATCAGGGAGAGCTGGTTGGCAGCCTGAGCTGAGGCTACAGCAACCCCACTTTTGGTGACAGTAGCTGTGTCATTGGTTTTGTTCTTCCACTGAACCATGGGATGAAAACAGAATTAGGGGTAAATTCAGTTATAGTATTGGTTATGCTATTAGCCAAGTTCAGTCAATTGCATTTATGGTGAGCAACACCCAGAGCCTGTTGGAGTCAGTGGGAGTTTTGCAATCAGTTTCCCCAAGAAGTAGGATTTTGCTTATTGTTTAAATTAGCCACATCTTCATGGGGAGCATATGGGAGCAAAGGCAAAGGTCTTGAATTGAAGAAGCCAGTAAGCAGCTTTATGCATTTACTTTGTTACACAGGTAAAAGCCGAGACAGCAAAACCCATCTGCTAAGCCTTCAACACTGTGGCTACTGGCCCGGGGGCCCGGCTAGCTGTGTAGCCAAGCTGTATAGCCAAGGGCAGCTGTTTTCAGGCTGCAACGAGTCCTTGTACGGTAGAAAGCAGAGAGGCTTTCTGCTCTCTAGGCTTCCAACCTCCCAGAGTCGGGATTTGAAGAAATGGTCCGAGAAGACACATTTACAGAGGTTTTCATTCTTCTTTAGGGGATGCAAAAGAGAGCGCAGGACCTCAAAGCCACAGCTATTAACCTGTGTCATGCTGGGGGCGTTACCATTGGGGAACAGGTACAATGGGACAGGGTGTGGCCAGCCAGGAACAGACCAAACCCATTGTGGGGGGGGAGGGGGCGGATAACAGGGACAAACCATTTGGGAAAACCCAAATTTAACATCCCCCACCACACAACACATCTCTATAAAATCTAAGTTAGGGTAAGAGAATTCTTTTCTCTTTTATTTATGGCCTTGGCTGCCTGAATGAGTGCATCTGGAGCTCAGATGTCTGATGCCCTTATTGTAAATTAGTTAACTTGAAAAACTGCTCGTTCTCTAAGATCTTTGCTGTGGAAATGCCAGGCTCTGTAGTTGAGGTGCTTTTGTGTGTGCATGTTTTTTTTATGTGAAAAGGCTCTTGAACTTTATGCATAAACACTGTTCTGTCTCTCTTTCCCCCCCACCCCCTTCCTCTTCTGTTACAGACTGTGGACTAGCATTGAATATTCAGGGAAAGCTCCCCAGGGAGATTAGGGACATGGACAGATTTTAAAGAGAGCCCTAATGCATGGACAGAAAAGGACCAACATTCTAGTGGGAATACTTGTGCAAATTCCCTGCTTTGGGGTCAAAATGCGTTAAACAGCTGTTTGCATTCTAAAGATGCTTTTAAAATCAATACAGACCAGAAATTATAAAATTTATAAGTAGGGATGGTGCTCAGTGAGAGCAGAAGTACTTCAGTAATGCCTTTTGTTATAAATCATACAACAGTATATAGCAGTCCTAGAGAGAAGTGCATCTATAAATTCCTTTCTGCAGGGCTGAGAATCCCAGATCGCACTGAAACTTACTTCAAGCAGGATTTTTCCTGGAGGGAACTGAAATTTAATTAACAGCAGTAGGAATTAGATGCCTTGATGTGAATAAATTGCTGTTATCATCAGTTACTATGATTACACTGTTGTGGAAGATGGCTTATTGCTATATTTAATAAATCTACATTAAAAGAAATTTAATGAAGCCATTGCACAAACAAGCAGTAACAGTACATATATTTGGGGCTGCTGTGCAGTAGCTAAACTCTGGTAGAGTCCAGCTGTAAAAAATGGCAACCTGGATGGGTCAACATCTGAAACTGGATTGCATAACAGCAACACGGTAATATCAAAGCTGCAGTGTGGCTTTAATTGCCACACAGCTGGTATTTATCATATTGCTATGTGCTTATTTAAGAATAAATGCAATTAAAAATATTTAATTCTGAAATAAATATTTTGCCTTACCATTGCTGCACATTTGTGTTATGGGTCCTTCAGCCTGACTCCACATTACTGCTGAGCCCTGTCTTCTGAAATTGAAACAAGTGTCATTTGCTGTATAGAAGTGCAGCAGCATTTGTATAATACTTAGATCATTCAAGTTCCCATTACAGACCAGATTTTAGTATGTGTACATTTCATAAGGCTCATTGCCTCTATTGCCACTGTCTCATATTATGGTATTCCCTAAAAAAGCTGCTGCTAAATTGAAGGCCTTTGTTTTTACATGCTGTATGCTTGCAGCTGCTGCAAGCATTTGACAGCTTCAAAGTCCATATTTCTTAAGTTACATCTTAGTCTGGGGCAAAAGAACAGGTCTTCAGTGTGGAGCCCTGCAGCACTGCACTCTGCAGCCTGCAGCTTTTATTGCTGCCTGCAGCTTTTATTGCTGCCTGCAGCTTTTATTGCTGCCTGCTCTTCCTTTTGGCTCCTCTTTGCTTTCTACTGGTTCAGACATTTTTTTCCAACCTTACAGCTTTCTTCTGGACTACCACTTCTAATTGTGCTCTTCACACCATTCCTTGGAGAATCTTCTCTGCACCAAAAGTTGTTCCCAAGCTTATTCTGCAAGCCAGTTTTGAGGACTGTTGGTGTGTGTATGTATCCCATTTACCACTTGGAAGACAGCAGTCAAGTCCCACTCTGCAGCTATAAGAAATAGAAAGAACTGCAGCTGCTCTACATGAAAGATATAATTTTGGATTGTTTCAGAATGAGGTGGCCTCTCTAACCTTAGCCTTGCTCTCAGAAATGCCTGTGGTGTAGCCACATGCAGCAGTTTCTGTCTTGGATGTTGAAGGGCACAATTCTCTGTGACAACACAACTGCTGTTGGCATAAATGCCAGGATTTCATATCTCCATTTGTACATGGCCATTAAAGCCAATCAGCCACCAAGGCAAGTCAGACCCCCTCTCAACAGGCTGGTCCTTGTTCAAATACTCTGAGACAGCACTTTTGGCATTAACCAGGGTGCCCTTACATACCCCTGCTTTTCATCCCTAAAATGCACAGGTGTTTCTTAAATGAGTCTTGTGTCTACTTCTGCCAGGCTTGGCTGTTTCACGGAAATGCTCGAAGAAAATGAAATGCTAAAGGCTGGGAACGTTTATGTGAGCTTGTGGCACAGGAGGTGGGATGCACTGTACAGCAGGCGTGGATGCTGCTGCTGCTACTCTGTTGGGTCTGCTCCCCCTCAGTTACGTACTACATGATGATGGATTCAAAGGGAGGCGGGGAGGAACCCAAAAAAGCAGGGCTAGGGAGTGAAATGAAGCCACTTGCCGTAGTATTCTTCCATTTGAAGGGGAAGGGAAATAACGCTTGCCCATGTGTCCAGAAGGTGGCACCAGCAGCCCGAGCCTGCCGGTAGCTCTTGCTTGACCGGCCCCGCCGGGCGGGCACCGCCGCCCCGCTTGGAAACACCCTCGCTAATCCGGGGTCTCAGCCTCCCTAAAGACTCTCAGCCCTTTAAGCTTGTAACTAAGCCGGTGCTCTCATTGTCTGGCTCCAGGCCTCTGAACCCACGGGTGACAGGCTTGGGGGTGACCAGTCATCGGTGTGACTAGATCTTGGGACTTTGAATAAGTAGCTAAGTCCTGGTGGGAACAGAAGCTCTAAGCTGCTGGATCTTTACCTCCTCATTACAAAATTAGTTTTATTGTCAAAGTGGAAAAAAACCTGTCTGGAGACACCATGCAGGGTTGCTTTTTTTTTTTTTTTTTTTTTTTTTTTTTTTTTTTTTGAAAAGATGTCTTGCAACAGATGTGTTATTATACAAGTATTTCTCAGGTGTCACAACTCCAAATATTAGAAGAGAAGACGGTAATTTATTTTCCCTGTTTTGAGGAAATCTCTGTGAATGTGAACACTAGATCTGGAGCAGGGACACTTCCAGCCAAAGAACGAGGTGAGGAGACACCTTGTTGCTGGAGGGCTCTCAGCTCATCATCCCTGGGCAGTGAAACTGTTCTGCTGCAAAGGAGAGTAGATAAAATTTTTGAGCAGGCTTGAGGAATCAGATAAGTTAAGCTTTTCTGCATGATTGATTCTGACTATTTCATTTCCTTTCTTGAGATGGAAAATAGCTTTCTTAATTTAGACAATCGTTTTCCAACCTCAGAAATCACAGGGTTCCATGTAAAAATTTGGAGATATCCTGCTCTCCATGTTGGCCAGTCTATTCCCATTTTCCCTTACTAGCATTTCCCTTACTAGCTCTTGGTTATAAAAGACAAAAACTCCAACATATTTTCTTCCCTCTTTTCTTCACCCTGTCTCACCTCAGCATGAGCCCAAACCAGTCTCCTTTGCCTACCACTTGGAGCCAGCTGCTGTGATAGGAAGGAGAGGGTAGGCACCAGGCCAGCTACTGGTTGTTGTGCCTGTGCCAGCTCTCATCTTCCAGCCACTACCCTCTGCTCCCTCTATGGCAGCTGTTCAGTTGTGAACACTTAGCAGGCAGGAGCAGGAGCAGATACTTGAGGGAAAGCAGTGGTCTGCCTACTGAACATGTTGGTCACTTTTGCAAAAAAAGCCAACAAAACAACACCCAAAATATCCCCAGACTTCCAAAGCTCTCTTCTGTGCTAGTTCTTAGGCACTGTTAGTTTTCATCTAGTGGCATGAGATTGAAAAACTGTCTGGAATAAACTTCTCATATCTGGGCACAGTGTGTTACTGTGTGCCTTCAGTTTAACAGTGTCCTAAAAGGACCCTTTTTCTTTAGAGGTATAAACTAAGCAGCTAGAAATACAGGTAATCATGTCCATTTAAATTTTAAAAAGGTTTTACCACTAGGGAGGAAATGTGTAGGTTGAAAATAAGGAGCAGAGGAGAAATTATTTCAAGTTTCACAGTTGACTTTGTGCTGGAACAGCTTGCTTTATCCCAGGTGCTTATCTTCTGTTGATGGCTTTTGGTATTGTGCATATGCAGGAAGGCAGAATATGCAGCTGAACAAGAGGGCTATATGCAGAGGACATTTTTGACCTTCCAGCAGTTTCAGATGTTGCAGTTCCTTCTTACTTCTTTCTGTGTTCTTCGCTTCTTATATAGTTTCCTTGCTTAACATAGATTAGGGGTTGGGATTATTTTTTTTCACTTTTTTTTTTTTTTTAAATTCATTTTGTTGGTTTACACCACTTCTGATAGATTCTTTATCACCTGCTCCCTTCAAGGCAAAATGCAAGCCTGCTTGGCTTCTGTAGCAGCTCTGCTGGAGGTCTGCTGATGAGGAACAAAATGGGAGCTACTGAACAGTCATTTGAAGGCTGGCTATTAAAAAGAAAAAAGCTAGCTAATTAGAACTTAAAGGAAGAGGCAACACTGTGCAAAAACACCAGAAGGTAGGCCCTCCAAATCCCATACACTCCCTGTAAATAGCTATAATTAATCCCACAGTTTTCAATTTATTAATTAAAATTTAATTAATATTTTCTGTCCTTGACAATAATTTTAGAGGCAGTCAGGAAAACATAGTGGCAGCTGGGTTTCCATAGAGCAGCAGTGGCATTCAAAAGGGCAGAGCCACAGGAGACTCATCTCAGTCTCCCAGTCATACCTGTGATAAAACAAAGCTGAAACTGGCCACTGGATTTCTGGAAAAGGAGGGGAGTACGGGAGGCAGTGCAAGCCCTGATGTTCTCCTGCATACTTCCAGCCATCACCCTACAAATGCAGTACTCATCTTGATTATCTGAAAGGGTAAGAGAGCAGTGGAAAATGGGTGTCATCTTTACTTACCTACCAATTTACACACCAACTGAGGGCTGCTGTACATCACTGTTTCTTCCTCACTTGGGTTTGATGTTCTGCTTGGTTGGTGCTCTGACTGGGAGAGTGAGAGACCTCTCCTGAACTTCATGGATCCTGTCAAAGTAGAACAGCTATTGCTTAAAAATGCTGTGGCTGGACTTGCTGCACTGCTGCTCTTCTCCCGCAATGGGTTTCCTGGTCATTCATACTACACCTGTCAGTGTCAGAGCACTCTTCTGGAACAAATCCATTGGGATCCCAGTGGGAAATGTGAGTGTTTTCAGCTGTGTAGAGCACTCCAAGGTTTGCTTCAAACAGATAGGATAGATGTGGAAGACACCAAATGTGTTTCCTTCAGCAAGGACAGTGCTTCATCACTATCCAAGGTTAGGCAATACTGTAATTCATGCCCTCACCCATCCTTTTTCTAGAGCACACAATTTTTTTCCCTGGCATTATAGTTTTTTGACACAGCACTGTTCTGATTGCCTGCAGCATACACCTATTAGTACTCTTCATGCTTTGAATTGAAAAAATACACCAAGCCCATGAACAGAAAATACTGACTGTTAACTACAGGGTCATGCAAAGAGAAGTGAGCTGAGCACTGTGCAGCATGGCTGCAGCCAGTCCACTCAGCAGGGACCAAACTCTAAACAGTGTGGTCATGAGCCAATCTGTGAAAACTGGCCTGTGAATAAGAATATCCAGTACAGGCCTGGTGAGAATAGCCATGAGGTAAAGGAGGTCTTTTATTTCTCATTCGATGGAAGGGTGCATACTGAATCAGCTAGAGAATGTACTCAGAGCATGTTGAAAGCAGATCTCCCAGGTCACGGGGGAAAATCTTCCAGTACAGAACTGTTTAGAGCAACTGGGAGAGGAGGTGGGCTGCACTGACCATCAACATGAACACCTTCTCTCCGCTTCTCTGGATGAAACATGAGGTGTTAGGCAGAGTTTTTGGTATACCTAGTGATTCAGGCCCTTGAGGTAGTGAAGTGGCATGACATCTCTCAATCCTAGGGAGGCAGGCACAAGCTGTGCAGTACTATGAGGCCAGAAGTGCTTCTAAGAACACCCAGAAGCAGAACTGGAGTTTTCCAGTGAACATGAACATTACAAAAGATGATTATCACAATTTGTAGTCTTTTTGTCCTCCAGACTTTGGTGCATAAATGCAACTTTAGGACCATTACAGAGCCTCCTTGTATGGTCTGTCTTAGGGTCATGCAGGAAACCAGCCTCAGACCCATCAGTCACATCTCCCATCAGATGTGTTTACCCAGGTGTGGCAGTATGGGGCTAGAATAAACAAGTTCTCTTCCTTTGTGTGAAAACAAGTGCTTCTGATGCTCTGCAAAGGTGCTCACACAGGGCTGTCCCCATTCTGCCAGCAGCAAGGCCAGAAGGGTGGAGATGAAGATGCCATTGCTATTGCAGTGGTTCTGTTGGCATCAGGCTGGGACATCTGATGTGGCAATGTTGAGTCACAGCAGCATTTAATCGTGTGTTGCCACACATGATGAAGCAGGCCTGATCCATTGTTATACTGTTGGGGATTCCAGGTAAATTTCAGCAAAACTAAGGGAGATGGAGATAGATGCTGAGAATCACTTCAGCCTTCACCTTGAAATGAAGCTCCAAAAGAACACAGCAATTGTCCAACGACTGTTGCAACTATTGCCTGACTTTTCATGCATCATTTAGTCTTTCTTTTCTTCCTTCTTTTCTTGCTTACTTGCTTTCTTCCTCTCTTTTTCTCTTGTAAATAATTTTAACCAAATTTTTAGAAAAGTACTTCCTGTACCTCTCAAAAATTCATCTGTTTCTCCAACTTTTACAAAGAAAGTAGGGGGAAAGAACAAACCCCAGGCAACTCACTAATAAGTTTTGAATTTGACATGCAGAACGACAAATTTGTCCAAAACAAGCTTTGCTTTACTGTTAGTCATTTGTACCAACCTGCAATTAAAAGGCTCAGCATTTGTTCTCATCACTTTCTGAAATTATATTTTCCACTTCCTAGGCCCTGGCCTCAGGCAGTGAATTTCTGAAGCAATCATGCCTTGGTAATTCATGTTTAAAGATGAATGTTGCAACTTCTAAAACAGTGTTGCTGAGTAAACATACAGCAGGAAGCATACAGAAAACTACAAAAACTACTTTTCCTTTTATGGAAAGCTGCAAAGTTTAGAGGTGTTATCCTTAGAGCTCCCAGCTACAGTGCATTTGATTACCCCTTCCTCCATTCTTTCAGGTGGGGGAGACAGCCATGCTTAAAAATAAACAGAGGAAAATAAATATCTCATCTGATCTGTCATTTCTTTGTTTTACTGACTCATCACCCCAGAAAGCTTGCTGGAAATGATTAACTCGTACAGAGAGAGAGAGGAGACAAATCTTTGGCATGGTCTGTAGCTGTAACATGACCGTTTTGGATTTTTGCAAAAGAGTGGGAGGACAAGGAATAAAATATGAAGGGAGGAAGGGGTAAAAATGGAAGGGGAAGTTCCCTTCCTCTGTCACATCCCTTGGTTTGTCATGAGTCTGCCTTTTCTCTGTAGAAGCCACAGGTTCCATTCTGTTACTAACCCAGCTGGATTTACCTGTGACAGCAGTCCATCCCACACAGGGTTTCTGTATATGACAGTAGTGCTCCTCAGTACCATTACCTGAATCTCTCATTGCAGCATTTTTTTGATGCTGTAAAACCTAAGTTGCTGTATCATCATTTTCTAACAGAAATCCTTAGCAACTGAAAAGGCACGTTGGGAAAGTCAGCAGCTTCAACATTTCAGGAAGGGGAAAAAGTCTGGATTGAGACTGCCTTCCTATTATAGGCATCTGACTTGGGCATTGCAGTCCTGATTCAGACCTTTTGGAGGACACACCTCACGTCTAATGTTTCCCAATAGGTTGGCATGATGCAGCTGTCTCTTCATTTGACACACCTAAGGCAGGAAAAGTGGGAAAGCACTTGTAGTCTTGTGAGTGATTTCTGTAAAAAAAGGGCATGGAGGTCCTGCTGTACCATGGGAGGGATGCTGTTTTTCATACATAGAAGTCTTTCCTGGTCTAGCAAAGGCCAGTGATAAAATCCTAAACAGATAACTGGAACAAGAACAGACTACTGCTTTGGACTGTTTTTTTTTGGTTTGTTTTTTGGGGTTTTTTTGTTTGTTTTTGTTTTGTTTTGGTTTTGGTTTTGTTTGTTTGTTTGTTTGTTTTCCTCTCTTCTTTTCTTTCTTCCAGAAAAGGGAATAAAATTCCCAAACCAACATACAGCTGGGAGGCTGGCTAGCCTAATTTGAATTAGGTTCTTTGGGCTTTGTTACTCTGATATTCTTTTTGCTCAGAAGTAAGCAAAACCCAGAGATCTATTGGAAGAACTCCATGTGTCTGATTCTGCATTTAAGTGGAAAAATGGAACCTCCCAAATAATCTTGCCTTTCTGAAAGTGAAGTTCAGGCTCTAAGAAAGGTTAGTAAAGGACTCATTCAGCACTAGTCATACTCATTTGGGTAACAGGCAAGTTTCTGCCTGTGCTCACTTCTGGTATTCATAATGAATGTGTATTAGTTACTTCCTAAGCAGTAATTTTAGCAGAACAGTAAATGAAGTATTGTCTTCTGCTTTAATAATTTTCCTAATCTTTTAGCATTGTTTATATACCATCATCAATATGCTGATACATTAACTGGATACCAGTGCATGATATATTTTATTATCCATTACTTTAGTTATCTGTCCAGACTCTTAATCCTAAAAGGATTAAGTTGCATTTTAGATGATTTTGCTGTTGAAGCACAGTGGTTTTGAATTGTTTTGTTTGTTTGTTTTTATGACCTCTTTAAAGGTTTTCCAATATAGATGAGGGCTTATTTATACTAAATTTATACCTGCTTGTTCCAAATAGCTTGCTTGGTTTTTTTTTAATGTTGCTTTTTCAGAGATCTCTTAAAAAACACAAAACCAGAAAGCACTTCTGCAGGATGCAGTGTGCTTCAGTTGTGCTTCATGTTAAACGTCACACAGATCCTTCAGATCCTTCAGCATTAAGTTAAAATGAAGCAAATAGAATGGAAAATGCATTGGTATTATGTTACTGTGACGTACTGAGGGAACACAACAGGTGTTTAGGTAGAGAAGAAGAAAAGAACTCTTTAGTTTATTGTTGACTTTGTATATATAAGTTTTTGAACAGTGACTAGAGATTGGACAGAGAAGTTACCTCCTCTACATTTTTACTGGTCACTTGAGAAGTTTAACAGGTGATATTTTTTTACAAAGGAATGCAAACAAGATTTTTGTTTATTTTACAATTCATGAGAATTGACTCTATTATATTAAAACAAATTAGAAGGCTTATTTTCAGAGACAACAGTATTAAAAGCAGTGTGTCTTTCAAGAAATGTTTAATCCTAAGCAGATCATTCAAATGGAGTGTAATAAAGACTACTGCAGCTAACGGAAAGATTTTGTTCAACTCAGTGGGTTCTAAACAGGCAGAGAAAATATGCTTGCCCTTGCTAACAGTTTTCACTTAGCTGTGTTTCCTTTCCTAGATGGAAATTAGATTTCCTTCTCCATTGTTTATATAGAAAAACTCAAACTATTCAAGAAGATTATGTGGGAGCCACTGTTTTTAGAAGAAAGAGCTGCATTTGAATAAGATGCCTCCCAACTTAGTGTTTAGCTACTTAGCAGTAGCTGAAATAAACATCCTTACCATGTTTTTGAGCTAAAGCCATACAACAGGCTGTATGTGTCCCCTGCATACACCCTGTGCTGCAAGGAGGGACTGTACAAGAGCCTGCATCAATAAACAGCAAGCAACCAGCTCCCGTGACAGCTCACCTGTGTGTTCATGTATTCCACTAGTGAGCATGTGCATTAAGCCACATAAATTTATACACCTAAGGTTAGAAATGTCTATATTTTCTTTTTTCCTATGCTTCATTCCCAGTTTATTTCAAATCCTGTCTCCAGACTTAACACACTTCATTCTTACCATGCCTACTTTGAAGGCTTCGGACCTGAATTGAGCAGGCTCCCAACACATTTAGCTGTCTTCAGACCACACTTCAACTGGAACATCTTTATGTAGAGGGCATTTTGAAACATGTATGAATGTTGATTTCCAAGGCTGTTTCATAAGGACCAAGACTCAACAAGAAGCAAGCAGACGTACAAGAGCAAATTGATCAGAGGCACAGTCACCCAAGTATCAGGCATGAGGATGAAGTTTAGAGATCTGGCTTTTTACTTCCACCACAATACAATTTAGTCCTTGTTTGGTTTTGTCTCTTGCTCTTTCTTCTCCTTACTTCTTCACCTTTGGAATTAAAATGTAAAAATAATTTATGCTCCAGATTTATTTTCTTGTTCTGAAAATGGCTGTGAATGTTGTAGGTTTGTCTTAAGGAAAACTTTCTCTAAACCTTTTTCTAAAGGTGCCACACATAGAGAGCTTCTCTCCAGGAGTATGGAGCAGGGAGAGAAAACTCTATTAGTGACCCTTTTGCTGTGTAACCTTTCCTTAAAATGCCAGCAACTGAGCTTCTGCAGAGTAAACAACAAATATTAAAAGAGAAATGTGAAGGACATTTTAAAACAAGGAAGTAAGCAAAGGGATCTGCTCAGACAAGTTTCTCAGGAAAGGTGATGTAATATGTACTGAAGAAAATCCTAGCAGTTGACATAATAGTTTCATTCTAAATAGCTGTGGATGCCAGCAAGCTGGGAGAATCAGAGTGTACAGCTGGGAATACAGCTGAGCAGACTGTTTTGTCCAAAAGAAATATAGTAGGTGTAAAACTTCTTTTCAGAAGATGTCATTGAAGTTTAATTGAAAAGTGTCTTTTTAATTAAGGCTGAGTGACCACTGAATGAAAGCCTCATTTCTGTTGAGGCTGTTCTTGGTGATATTCTAAGATTAACCCATGCAGGCTGGCAGTACTCAAGAGGCTGCTTTTGGGATGCCACGGTACACAGTTGTGTAGCAAGTGCTCAGTCCCATTCATAGACTTTTGCTGATGTTTATCAAGCTTTTTAACAGCTGTCTTGAGAATTGCCCAACTTTTTATTGACTGGCTTGCTCATATTTCAGCCTGGTTTTCTACATAAATGACTGTTCTCAACATATGTTCTGTGCGTATTCACATCTGCATACATAAAATCTGGGAACTTCCCTCTCTGTTATAACAGACCTGAGAGAGACACACAGGGTCTTCAAGATAATAAAATATTAGAATTTTGTGGCAGTGTGTGACTGGATATTGGAGAACATCTGGATCTTCTCGGCAGGGGAAAGGCTGTGGGGAACTGTGCTCTGTGTCAGCCTTGGAGACTCCAAAAGGCCCAGATCTGGAGTGTATCAGGTGTTTTTATTCCACTTCCCACACAGCTTACAAATTTTAAGGTCTTGGTTGGAGACCGAAACCTTAAAAATCACTGGTTTCTCCACTTTGTTCCTCCTGGTAATTATAGAGCAAAATACTGCATGTGCAGAGACTGATACACACAAAGTGTCATTAGAAATGCCATTTTCAGGTAGGTTAGTTCATAAAAGTTGGAAAAACTGCCAAAGAAAAAGTCCCAGCTCATTATTGTGGGATTTATTCATCATTACAGAGGAAGAACTGTATAGGAAGAATGTCTATTATGAAAATTATATTTAGTTATAGGGCTGACATACATGGTCCATTACCTACTTTTTACAAATACTGTTAGCACCGTTCAGGCAGCCAGCAGGCATGGTTTCATGCAAAAGAGTGTGTGGTTATTTTCATGAGGTTTTTATGAATAAGGCTTGAGAAAGCTGCAGGAGATCCTTAATGTTTTTATGGCACTGCTATCATGTCAAAATATCGTGTACCAACTTCTCTCTTTACTATAAATTCGTTGTAAGGAAAAGTAAGGCAGTAGGACTGACAGTGCTAGATGTCCTGGAGTGGGGGGTTGAATTGAATCCTTAGGAATGTTTGAATATTCTTCCTCTGTCTCTGATACATACCCACTCCTGCATTTTCTCTTTTGTTTTAGGTGAAGTGTGGATAAGAGCTGTCAGGAGGGCTTTTTAGCCAGTTTTGAGGCTGAGTGATAGCAATCTTGAACCACAGTTTTAGAGGAGTGGCACCAAAAAACCTGTTGTTAACACTGAGTGCTTTACAGGGCAAGTAGCACTCCCTGTTTCCTCAGCTGCCTGAAAATCAAGCCATAGATACTGACCTTCAATCCAAATAAGGTAAGTCAAGCCTGCATCAAGCATGACTGAGTTTAAAATATGGTTATCAGACTGTCATACGACTGTTTGAAATGAAACCAGGGAAAAAATCACTAGAGCACAATGATGTGCAGAGGTCACTAATATTGCCATATCTCTCTCTGTTGTGCTAAAACTACAGTAAATGATGTCTTGTTAGTACACCCTAGTGCTGTACTGAAGTTGGGCATTTCATGAGCTTCCTAAGTTACAGCAGTGCTGAGGCTGAAAAACTGCAATAGATCCACTGCAAAAACCCTGCCCACTGCAAAAACCAGACATGCTTCCTGGCTCCAAAGGCTCCAGATTTCTTTGTGCAGCTTCAATTTATTTCCTAAAATGCAAAATGCAGCAGACATCTAAGCTGACTGGTGACTTAAGAGAATATTCAGTCTACCTTTTTTTTTACTGAGGTAAAAAACCCAAGGATCAAACTTGTTACTGATCAAAGTAACAACTCATTATTCCTAAAGACAGTCTCCAGAAAGGGTACCATATAACTAAAGTGAACTTTCAAAAGTAACCTTTAAAAAAACCCCCAAACCCATCCCTTCATCTGGGATACAGTATCCATAAAGTGTCTCTTAAGGTTACTGTATACCTAAAGATAAACCATTCAAAAGCCTCAGTTTGCCATTTGCTGGGCTCGATTTAACAGAAAGTTTCCCCCAGCTAAGATTTGATGGCAACACTGATGGGGTAGGAGGAGCAGAGCAGCTGGCTGCTCTCATTTGGCATAGAGAAAATATCCAGGCTCCCGTTAGACTTTAGGCCAGCCTTAGATAAAACTCTCGTGCCACACTCACATATGAAGCCCTTTTCTATTCCCACATGACCCACATGCATACTCTTGTTTCCCTATAAAAGTCCACTTATGGCTTTAAAGGCTCGTGTCAGATATGAAGCCATTTAAATCTTTCATGATTTCTTATGTTTATTCTTTTGACGTTTGAGCGCTGTTGCTAAAAGTGTGAGAACAGTTGTTGCTCCTGTTTAAATATCTTTACCTCTCCACTCCTCAACCAGATGACATTTTCAGCTTTAAATTGTATGACAGGGAACACATTAAACATTATATCTGAGAGAAATGGGAAACGACAAGATGGGACTGCAGCTCTGGGTGCTGCAAACAACCTAAATCTGCATTTTAAAAACTGAACACTTTTTTGGTTTAAAGTGTGAACAGTCCCTCAAAAAGCTACATGAGATCCATTTGCTGGGTGATGAAATGTATGCCTGCCTAGTTTGCTTCCTTTGAGGTTATTAACACTTGCTGCATCTGTAACTGCTGGTTATTGAAGGAAAGACTTAACTCCCTCCCAGAATCCTGGGAAATACAAACAATCAAACATAACCAAAACATTGCCATTAATATTTAATGAGAAAGTTGTTGCTTTCACCAATAAACTGGCTTAGACTCTTAGTCCCCTAAAGCACAAATGGCACATACTGCATCATAGTTAACAAGCAGATTTTGGAAAATAACACAGTCAGAGGAGTGCAGCTTGTTGCATAAGCTCAAAATGATGGGCTGATTTCTTCTTACTTTCCCCACCAGTAGTGGGTATTATGTATGCTAACTAGTATTCATCTCTCAGCAAAGTATCCAGACCTTGTAGGGCCAGTTCTTTCTTCCAGAAAGACCTCTGCATCATAAAACAACCCAGACAAAACATGCCCAGGGGAAAATCCATGCTTATAGGAGCTTCCAAGCCTTTTCTTGCTCCCCTAGCTGCTTGTCTTGGGTGGAAGAGAATGGCCTGTTAGAAAGGAATGGCCAACATAAATGGAAAAGAACAAATAAGACACTTAAGGGTGTGTCTAATGGATCCAGATATCCAGGACAGCAAAGGAAGTATTGCCCCTCCTCTGGAGAGAGCAGCCAAACTGGTAAATTTTAGCTCTGTCAGCCAATTCTGCCATTTTGGTTGCCATTGGGGTAAAGGGAATACAGCAAATGGGAGACATTCAGGGAAGGGGTCAGTTTGGGAAGGTTACATTACCAGGTCAGGAGAAGGGGGTACATAGGATATACCATGTGAGTATAATAAAAACAATTATTAATCACTAGTGTGCATCTATAACAAACTAACTATCTTGTGCAGTACAGCAGTTAAAAACTAATTTATCTAGGAAGTTAATTTTTCCCATTATGAAAGTGGCTTGTCAGATATTAGTGAAATTAATTAGTCACTTACCACACCTTTCACAATCTCTAAAAATTAGATTATGGCCTATATGTTCCCATGAGTAACAGGAACAGTTCTCCTCTTTGTATATACAGTAGTATCACTCCACAGTTTCTGATTATGTTTTATTCACATAGAAGCATTAATCAGTCATAAATCAGTCCAAAGCCTAAAACTAACCAGACCTGTTCATATTTCTCACATGAGCTATTCTATTTGCATGACTTTCCAGATTAAACATTTCTTGTTGTGATATAAAAAGATTCCAGGTACATGGTATTCAATGGATAAAGGTGACAGCATGATATTTAGAAGATGTGTGCATGAGGAACAAAAGGAAAGTGAGAGAACAACAGGAAAAGAAAGGAACATTTGCTTATAACCATCTTGACAGAGGAAAGTAAATTGAGCAATACCTACCCTATTTATCCCTTGATTTATCCCTCTGCTTTCTGGAACTATTCAGAGTAGAGGAGGTGCAAGCATGATCTCATCAGTGAATGTCAATAGTGAAGAAGATGGAGCCAGGTTCTGTCCATCAATGTCCAGGGATGGGACCAGAGGTGATGGGCACAAACTGAAACATAGGAGATGCAGTCTGAACATCAGAAAATGGTTTTTGGAGAGAGGTTGACAAGGAGCTGGCACAGGTTGCCCAGAGAGGTTGTGGAGTCTCCACCCTTGGAGATACTCAAAACCTGTCTGGACATCATCATTCTAGACAACCATCTGTAGGAAACCACATTTGAGCAGGGCTACTGAACAAAGTGGCCTCCAGAGAGCCCTTCTGACCTCAGACCTGCTGTGATACTGCGATGCTGCTTTGGTCTCTTGTCAGCAAGAGAGGGAGGCAGCTCATTTCCTTGGTTGGCTCTCTTCAACCAGGAGCATCAAATTTCAGAAATGCAAAGGGCACTACAGCAGCCAGGAAATCTGGAAGAGACCCCAATAAGCACGTGGAGTTTGCAGTGGGAAGGAGTGGAATGCTTGTAGGGTCAGGATAGGCAACTTAACATCTGGCAAATTAATAGAAACAAAGCAGGAGAGCAAGAATTGTGTATTACTTCCACTTCGATCACTCTGAGAAACATTCCCATCCTTTTTGTTTCAGAGGGGGAACTGTGATGAAATTAATAAATATACAGAAGTGTCATCTGATGACTACAGATTTGTGCCAGGATCCTTTGGAGCGCAGGAGGAAAGCTGAGAACTACTGTGAAAGGACTTGTCATGTGCAAAAGCAAAGCAGAGAAATCTGGATGTCTGAATGTTATGACATTTAATTTCAGTGCAAACGACTGCGACCTTGGTAGTTTCTGGGACTATAATCACATTCTCCAGACTGATTTACCATATCATCCTCCTGCACAGAATGAAGCTAAGCACATCAAGGGATGCTTAGGTTCAGGAGCTTTATAGTGCCAGTTGCTGATGCTGCAACACTTAGCCGTGGCCCTAGGCAAGAATCCCAGACTTTGGGGCTGCACTGTGTTCACACTGTTCACATAGTAATAAGGGTCACACACCTCCTCCATCTCCTGTGACTAGCTTGTCTTGAATGCCAGCTGTCCTACATGTTAAAAAATATCTGAACTGGACTTAATGCAGTGTAGGGCAGCTGAAAAAATTAAAAGGCAAGTGTAGTGCCAGGTTAAACACTGAATCCTTTTCTTGGGTCATCACCTTCCTGGTACAGCTTCCCATGAGCATGGCAAGACTAGGAAGCTATTTTCTTTTCTTCCTTAAGTGAACATTGCACAAAGACAGCACCGAGGAGACTGAAACTTTCAAAACCATGAACTTGGAAATGCTGAATTCAAGCAAAAATGCAGCACTTTCAAATCATACCTAGCACATTAAGGTAACCCTGACAAGCAAGACACAGAGGGGCAAATGCAGCTTTAACGTAAAAGTAGCAAGTTTCTGTCTAAAAATACAACATCTGGTGAAGTTACAAAGAAGGCTTTTTTTCTTACTCTTCAGTAGGCAACACTGTTATCAAATAGGGTGGTGCTGTTGAAAGTGGAGGAAGAGTTCTTTTCACATCTTTCTCTAGGCTATTTCTGCTTCTAATAAATTCAAGTGCCTACTGAAAAACTCTGTGCTAAAGTGCCTGGGTTTCTTTAACGGGGAGCTCAGGGGAGCACTGATGGGGTTAACATACTGTTTTTCCCAGGCATATACAAGTGTATTGCAGAAGGCACTATGCAAATAGTATTCACAGAGTTTATAATTTCCTGTTGGAAAAGCAAAGAAAAGAAGGTCGTTGATTTAAACCAGAGAATACAAATTATTTCCTGCCCAAAAAGCTGCCAAATGCTTGAAGTTATTGATTTTTTTCCTCCCTGCTGCTAACCAAACACTTCTGGTCCTGTCATGGGCATCACCAGCTTATTGACTAAGTAAACATAACCCATTAAGCTGAACATTTTAAAGATAATAGAAAATTATAGTGACTTTAGTGAAAAGAAAATAGAAAGGAGACGAGAAACAGTTCCTGAAGTTAATTAACTTTTATGTAGATTCAGGTTTCTGCAATATGGGTTTGCATCCTAATGAGAGAGCAAGGAAAATATTGAAAGAAGACTCAGGGGAAAAAACCCAAAAGTCCTTTGCTAAAGAAGTCAAGAAGAGGAGGGTGCAGAGAAGCAGGTACTTCATATTTTAAGATTCCAAGTAAGAGAAAAAAATAATGCAAAATTGAGATTGGAAGGATAAAACCATGTGGCAGCAGCAGGGTGAAGGCACATTTTTATTTATTTATTTACTTACTAGCAGCAGGAGGTCTGTGCTATTGTCTGATTTTTTAATTTTTTTTTTTTTTTTTTAAGTCAGAGCTGAGAACAGCTGATGCCTGGCCTTGGAACCTGTCAGTTTGAAGATAGCACATACAGTATTAATAAATGTAGAACACTACTTGCTGCCAAGTTGGTTACAAGGCAGTAGTTCACTGAAGGGGGTCTGACAGTGTCAAAAAGCATTAGACCAGAGCCAGCAAATGTTTTATACTCTACAGTTGAACCCAAAAGATGAATTGATGCCCTGAATCTGACTTTAAGGCATCTGTCTGCTCTGGAGAGTGTATTTTTCTGAAGAAGCAGGGAACAAGTTACTTTTCCCTCCTCCTTTAGGCATCTGCCTACACGAGGGAGGCAAGGACCAAGACACAAGAGAACAAATCCTAGTGTGCTGTAGATAGACAGGGATACCTTACATACAAAATAGTCCTTAAAAATAGGAGAGGTGTTTACAGGCAGCTCTGAACAGCAGGGAGACAGCTACCTGGCTGAGATGCTGCAGAGAGGGCTGGCTTTCCCCCGGGACTGGCTGTTGCAGGTGGCTTCCCTGGCCAAGAGCCTTACAGTCCTTTGGTGTGAGAGTCAGCAGTGAGAGAAGAGCCAGAGGGAAGAGACACCACGAGGGAAGCTGATTACAAAGTGATGATAAATGAGGGTATTGGTCTTCTACAGTGGCTTAGAAGAAGGTGTGACTGTTTCCTCCACCCCCTCACCTTCATGCCTGTTGACTGAATACTATTAAGGCAGGTAGTCACAGATTATTAATGGCCTGTTAACAGCTTCTTTAATTTTCTAATAAGTGCCAACTGCAGCTACTATAATTATTCTTCTGGTCCTACGACATGCCCTGTGACAGACTGCAAAATATTTTATTTTTTTTGTCTGCAACACATTGTCGTGCTCTTAACGTGTGTACTGCACATGGGCAATTGTATGCCTAAGTAAAATTACATCTTAGGCTGTCAGAACACTTTGCAGCCATTAAATATTGATATCTTCCAGCAAAGTAGGAACCAGGAAGTGTTTAGCCACTGATTTTTGAATGTGTGAATTGAGACACTCAAATTTTGTAGTTTTAGCCACAGTGATACAGTGTGTCAGTCCCTGAGCTGCTTTTGAAACCTGGAAACTCTTGTCTTCTGCTTTGTGTTGGTATCATATGAACTGCAAAAGTCACAGAGAGGTAGGTGGTAGCTGGACACTCCTTGCTGGACAAAGCCCTGTGCTGTAGCTCCATAAAGGAAAGCTTGTCCCCATATCTCTAAAGATAGGTTTGCTGTAGGAATCAGCCCTGGATTTGTGCTGAATCTGCCTAGTCTAGGGAACGGGGAACAGCCCAGGTCTCTGAGAATCAAGTGCCTGACCTGGTACCAGCTTCCTGTGAAGTTGTTGTGTTTTTCTGACACAACTCTGCAAAATGGAAAAAAAAAAAAAAATCCCTGCCTTCCATAACAGGAGCTGTTGAAGGACTGAAGATTTAGTGAATCACAAAGTATTAAACAGAGAAACATTTATTCCTTAAAATCTTTCCCACACATATTCTGAGGAGGAAAATATTGATTACAGTCAGCTGTTCTCTGAAATTCCTCTTGTCCTGACTCATATTTGGAAGGGAAACTGATTCATGTCCTATATTGTGAATATCCAGTGTAACTTTTCCTTTATCCATGGGTGGATGAATAAATCAGTAGCTACTCCCCAGATGAAGTTAAAGGTCTGACTCCAAATGCTGCATGTGCAGTGTGGCAGGTTCCATCACTTCCTTTGCCCTTTTGCACTCTCCATCTTGCACAGCTCTGTGCACAAGTTAAGGTAGATCTGTCTGAACAGAAACCCTTAAGTACTATGGGAATTTATTTATTTATTTTTAATGGTACCCATCGTAATTATTTTTTTCCCTTTTTTGTCTTTCTGATAATAGAATGTTTCTAGGTCAGAATCCCGGTTGGTCTTGTGCTGGTTTTAGTCCCCAATGCTTATTAGAAAGTCACAAGCCTTTGAGGTTAGCTTTTCCCCAGATCCTAATTTGTATTAACAGATTTAGCTGATACTGAACCAGTTCTGCTCGTATAGGAAAGGACCAACTTTTGGAACTGATTCAGGTGTCCAAGATGTTTGAAAGTAATTAGTTTCTTTAAAGCCTTGGGCTGTCAGTGTTGATCTGATATATTTAAAAGGGACTTGACTTTCAGAAGGGTAGAGTCTTTTTCTGAAGGAAAGACACTTCTGTGAGGGTATAAAAAAAGGGCACTTGAAATAAATTTACCCCATCTGAGAGGAATTAGGGTATCATTTTTTCTTTAGTTTTGGTTTTCAGTAGGACATAAGAATAGGAGCAGGGTGTTTGTTAAGTGCCAGAAGTATGTACTGCTGTAATACTTTATAATAAAAAGCACTAGATCAGCAAGGTGTTTGGGCACAGGACTGCCAAGCTTCCCAGCTCCACCGATACTTTTAAAAGCTTTGTAAATCCGGCTCTGTGCTAACCACAGCAGAGCAGACCACATCTTTTACCCTCTAGTTTCTGGAGGCAGACAAGGGAGCAAGCATCATATGATTTACACTATGTTCCTGCTTTAAACATTTTTTTCCCTGTGACTGCCTCCCCTGGCATTCAGTTCCTTTAGGTCACTGTCTACTGCATGCCTGTTTAATGTGTACATGTGGATGATATTATTGAACTCAGAAAGCATACTACAGACAAGCATAAGCCTTATCACGACTGGAGTTAGAGATGATAAACTTCCAGGTTGGTTCTGATTTTTAACACAGCTACATAGAGTTCCTAGCCCAATGATGTCTGCAGTACTTCTGTGAACTTCTGAGACCATTTTCTTTTCCTTTTACAAGGTAAAATGTAACCTGTTAGCCTAGCAGATTATCACAGATTCCTGGTGGGTTTTGATTCTTTCGCACATCTCAGGATTTAGTAAATTGACTTAAAGTTAGATTGGATATTGGTTTTGGCTTTGAGATTTTCTCAATATCTTCAGCATAATGAGTGTATTGGACATAGATAGATGCCCACAAACTGCCAAGAAAGATAAGTAGTTACCAGTGCATAGAAAGAATTGCAAACTCTTTCCATGAGAAATGATTTTGTACTCTTCCCTGCTCTCTTACCTTGCAGGTTCAGTGAACCTATTCTAGGCAATTATATATGGGAAACACACCTCACTCTATGAAAATCTCACTGTTGACCATCCCTTTCTGCTAAGCACAGTGTTATTTCCTCTCATCATGACAGAATGAGACAGTCAAAGGACACTATTTGCTATTTCTTTATACAATTCTTTTATTTTAATGTGCCCATTTGGAAGCTGGCCTGTGTTGCAGGCTGTGGGAAGGTGCAGGGACAGCATAGAGCAATTCTTATGAACCTTAGGTTGCAGCACTCATGACCTCACTCCCAGCAGCAAGGAAACCAAGAAGCTGTCACACAGCTTTCTCAGGTAAACCACTCACTGTTAAACCCATAAACACCACTGATCTTTTCTTCTTGCACCTTGGATGCAACTTTTTCATTTACCCTACTTATGAATTCTTTCTCTTATATCCTTTGCAATTCACATCTAAAATGCAAAAGATGAACATTCACACCTTCTTCCCCCCTCCATGGTGTCCAGTTACAGAAACATGCAATTAGTGATGTTAATGACAGATTATTAGGCATTAACCTATAATGGCATCCTCCAATAGCAGGAAAAATGGGCCACACTGTAGGTATAATTATCCTGGTTCTCTAATAATACGCCTTGGTCGTCCCTTGTTTCTGCGATATATCCCTTGTATTTCAGTACAAAGTACTGGCAGCTCTGGTGTTGGACAGTGATCTGGAGCAGGCTGCCGAACTGCTGGCATGTGGGCCTGGCCTTCAGAGAGACTGAACAAACTAGGCTGTAGCATCTTTCCAGCTTAGAGAAAGCAAATAAAGGATTTTGGCACCTGCCTTTTTTACCCGAAGTTAGGAAGACAGGGTCTATTCACAGAGGGATAAACTGAGGGACAGAAGGAGACAATAGGACTCCTTGGACAATAGGAATGGTGGCCCCACTGCTTCTGTCTGCTCAGCACCAGGGTGGTGGTGCAATATCCTTCAGGGAAGATGGCACATAGAGGGGTGAAGGTGGGTGGGCAGGAGGAAGAGAAATGCAGTGCAGGTGAGTCCACTGGATGTGACACTGTGGTACAGCTTAAAAGCACAAAGGGAAGTTGTCTGTGACAGCAGAACAGAAACTCTATACTGTAAATGGAATAGAAACATGAAAATAAGAGTGCCCAAGAGAGGAGAAAAATGAAATGAAACTAAGATATCTGAAAGCAGCAGGCAAGTTTTGTGCTAACTGAGAAGGCCAACTGCTTTGTAGCGTGTGCTACAGGAGAAGTGATATGAGAGTGAGGTAGCTGTTTAGAGTCCTTAATTGCTTTATTGACTACTTTCTCTTCCCTTGTTAAGTAGCTAGTAGCAAAGGCAGAAAATAAACTTAACACGGTTTCTTGGCTTTCTTGCCAGTAGTCTTTCTCATATGTAGAGAGGGCCCCTTAAGGCATTCTCACCAGGACCTGCTACACAAATCTAGGAAGAGATCCACAAGGAGATCCTGGAAGAGACTATTTCAAAGCTGTCTAAAAAGGTGTTTTACCTCCATAAATATCAGAATATGTGTTTTCAGTGCATCTGAAGAACAACTGAGGGGAAAAAAATGGAAAAATATATTAATCCTACTTTATTGTAGGATTTTTGTTTGACTGTGAATTAAACTTTACTACACTTTTCTGAGGTCTTGGTGAAGGCACTCTATACATGCAGAGTCTTTGATGTTTCTGAACATGCTGGCAGGGTCAAAAATTTGTGTTGTTATCTCTCATAAATGAGGTAAATAATATGTAGAGGCTATTTCCATGAAAAAGGGGAAAAATAATATGCTGAGATCCTGTCAGAACACTTGTGGTGCACTGTCCTGTTTTTGGTGAGAGTACTGATCATGAAGGGATGTAACAGACAGTGAGTGTCAAAAAGATGTGTCTAAAATGTTGCCCTAGCATGTTATTAGTATAGAAATTGGCTTACACCCAGATGCCTGCCTTATGGATCTCAGAAGATCAATGGATTGGCAAGAAAGCAAGAATGTGAAATACAGGTGTGTGCTTGTGTGTGGTTTGCCTGGCATTCCTCTCGTCTCCTGTGACTTCCTGGGTAACTTGCTGAAAAGCTGAGCCTAGGGCCAATTAAAAACCTACCAGCCCGCATGAGAGTTCCATTGCAGATGGGTCAGCAGCAATTCCAGCCTTGAAGTTAGATGCTCAGGTCTGTGTTCAGGTCTGTCGATAAATTTTCATTTAATTTAATAGTAGTCTCTTGCTGCACCTATTTAGTGTGTCATTCCAACACCTCAGAACTGCAGTGGTTCAAGGTGGTTTTAAGGCTCCCAGTTGCTGTGTTGATGGCACTTCCCACCCTTACTCAGCAAACTGCCATCAGCACCACCCCCACCCCTCAGACATTTGCGTTCAATTACCCTGAATTTAATCACAGAGAGCTAATTTTTCCTGGCCACAGTTTTGAAAGGGGCAAAAATAAATGCTGCAGGTCACAAACAGTTATATCTGATCCTCCCATTCAGATTTACCACGGGTTTTTTTTCCCTGTCCCTGTTATGTGGTGTCAGAGCCTCCCCCAGGCCAGATGAATCTTATAAGAAACTTGGTTATTAATCAGATTTTTTTTGGATTTAAGGGAAGTTGCAAACACAAGCAGACAAGCAGGAAGTTCTCACTGTCCTTGTGAAATGACTACCACTGTTTCTCTGTAAAACCACACTTGCACATTTCTTCTGCTGTAACTTCTTGTGCCATTCAAGTTCCCTAGGGGAAGTGAGAAGAAAAAAACTCATCAGAGAAACTTATCAGGAGTGAGAGAGATGATAGCTGACTATACTAACAGCACAGTTTAGGCATTTTTGGGACATAAAATAGGCATAACATCCACATGCCTCTCTGGGTTACTATCACTACTAGCCATGCAAAAATCTGAAAATTTAAATAGTAAATTTAAATACTAAGAGTTCTTAAAAATCAAGAAACTAGTTAACAAGGGAAGCCTTCAACCTAGGTATAGCACGCATTACAACTGAGTGCTAGTGCCAGCAGGGCAGGAGACGAAATTTATACCTGAGTTGCATTCACAGTTTTATAGAATAATGGAATATGCTGAGTTGAAAGGCTCCCACAAGGATCATGGAGTCCAGTTCCTGTCCCTGCACAGAACAGCTCAAGAATCACATGCCCAGGAGCATTGTCCACACACTTCTTGAGCTCAGACAGGCTTGGTGCTGTGATCACTTCCTTGGGGAGTCTGAGTTTCCCTCAGTTTAGAGCATGCAAGTGTCAGTGCGAGGGCAAGTCAGCAGAGTTGTGAGCAGAGGGAGGCTGCCCATGTCACCCTGACCTGGCCACGATGGGAAGAAGTTCTGTCACTTGTCTCTCCACTCTTGCTGAACTGTGGTTGTCAGCTGAACAATACCTGACTAACACATATCTGAGGGATGCTAGAGGTGGTTTCCACAGCAGAGCTCAAATGGCCTTGCCCAGGTCACATTTCTGTAACTGGTTTGGGTCTTGGTTTATTAATTAGCTCTCATTGAGTGTAGCACTTAAGCCACAACGTCATGTGACAAGTGTTGGGGTACAAAGCTTTTGGGATTAGAAGTCCCATACAGCTCCCCCAATTATTCATATGCCTATGTGCCCATTGAAAAAGAAGAGCTTTTTGTTATTTTTTAAATTGCTGTCAAGACCATTACTCCCTCCCATCTCACTCCGAGAGAATCAAGAGCAGAAGCAAATACTCAGATGCATGTTCAAGTCCCATCATGCCACAGCCTGAAGCATAGCGCTACGCCCCCACTGACAGCTCAGCTTGACTCCTGCTAACCTGCTGTGGGCAGGAGCATTAGCTCAGGCTCTTTGGTCCCCCTCTTACCCAAACTATGGAAGTGTTTCTTATTCTGCTGGGCCATGCATTCAGATGTCAAAATTATGACTCATTAAAAGGGTAAGTTTGGGTGGGGGGTGGGGGGGTACAGGAAGGATCAAAAACAGCTTGCAAGAGACTTCCTGTTTATCCACAGCTTGGGAAAAAGATTGACACCACAGAATACACACACCCTGGCTCCATTATCTTTGCTGGCACAGTGCTGGCTTGGCTCTGTCCCTTACCACTCAAGGCCAGATCTATCCTTGCCACGAGCGTGTTTACTTTAGAGGAGTTTACTCGAGAGAGAAATCCGGCCCCGGAGCCTGAATGCTTGCAGTGTGCAAATAAACACATGGCACCAGGAGCCCCTGCCACAACGGCACGGCACTGGCCCCTGGCCACACCAGGGAGGTCATTTCTTCTTGGCCATTAGCAAAGTGGTGGCATCACTAAAAGAAGTTGAATAAACACATTCAACCCAGCTGGGTTCCCAGTTTGCTCAGTTCTCACCACTCTTCCTTCTGGGCGCACGGTGGGGCCCCAGCAAGCGAGAGCTTGATGCCTGTGCACTGTGCTTTCATTCAGGCCTGGTTGGAAAGGGCTTTTAGTAAAGTGGAGGAGGGGGGAAATAACCTTTGGCTTTCTTCTTTTACAACAACTGTCTTCTCTTTTTCTTTTCAGGAAAAAAAATGCCAGCTTCTCTAAGAAAACTGCAGCAAATGGCTGTTTTCATGGGACTGTTCAGTTGCGGGGGATGCATCATGATGTATAATCTTATGCAAAGTAAGTCTTGTTGTTGTTAGAAGCCTTATTTCTCCTCTGCCCCTTTCACTGGCTTTTGTGTAGTGGGGAAAATAGCAGCATGTGAGTTGTGAAAAGCAGAAGAAGTTAAGGGGAATATGGCTGAGCTTCTGGGTTCTGCCTCTGTGGGCTCCAATTTTTCATCCCCAGGGCTTTTGCTCTCCCAAGTACTGCTGTGTGCATTTCCAGAGGCGCACATTGCATAGGGAGCATGCTGTTGTGGTCAGAAGAAATCTGGCTTTTGGGGGTTTCCTGAGGGTGATGGTGAACTGAAAGTTTCACCTGCAGTAATGCAGGTTTCATTTCTTAACTGAGATTTTGTAACTGGGCAGTAAAAGAGGACCATCTGTGAGAAGGCATTAAAGTCTAGCAGTTTTATCTGTAAATCTCTGTGTGGTGCTGGCCCTTAAGCACAACACACCTGTGAAGTGCTAAGAAATCATGAGTTTCTCCTGAATGAAGTACAGATAAGATCAGTCAGCACTGAGAAGACCAGGTCAAAGAGAAAAACTAGACAGGGGATGTTACTGTTTATAGACCTCTCTAGTTGCTATGTGACTTTGGCCAAGAAACCACATTATTAGTCCAAATTATAGATGTTTATGTTTTTAAAAACTGATTTTAGATATTTAGCATCAGAGCAGAAATAAGCTTTGCCTCTCTCTCAGGGGTGCTATAGGCCTCTTGGCCCTATACCTCTCACTTGTTGGTGCTATCAAATGCTATTGCTTTTCACTTACCCTGATACCAGAGGATGCTGCCAGAAAAAAGTGTAGCCAAGCCCGTTTCTCAAGCCCTCAGATAAGCTCTGAAACCTCCCCTTCATTTTACACATATTAATAACAAATCAGACAGGGCTGGAAAGCAGGCTTTAATTTTAAGCAGTGCATGCCCCCAAGCTCTGGAGTACATGACAGAAATATGATCCTTACACTTTTAAAATATTGAATCTGGCTTTAACAAGGACATTAGCATTTTTCAATTTTCAGCTTCAGCACTGTTATCTAGAAATCTTGTGGGGTAGTCACCCCCTGTGCTACACAGCAAGCCTGAGGGCTGGTTCCCTAAAATGCCTTGACTGTGCAGTCGTGGCACATTGCAATGGCTACTTCTGGCTCTCTTGCAATTTCAGTGGCCACTGAGCAGCTGCCTGGCCACTCAGCCAGGCTGCTGAAAGAACACTTTCTGCAGCCAAGTGTGTCCTTCCATATCCTCTAAACAGACACAGGAGCCACACTTAGAACCTTCCTCCCTTGCCTCATGCCTGGGGAGATCCCAGTGCACAGAACTGGCCCGTACACGGACTAGTGAGGAGTGAGTGGCCTCCATAGTGGTGGGAGCAGTGGGAGAAGATCCCTTCCCTTCCCTTCCCTTCCTTCCCTTCTCCCTTCCCTTCCCTTCCCTTCCCTTCCCTTCCCTTCCCTCCCTCCCTTCCTCCTTCCCTTCCCTTCCCTGAAGGTAAGTTTGCAGGCACGTGATCTCTGTGCAAGCTTGTACAAATACTCAGGTAATCCTATTTCTCCTTACTCTCATCACCTCACACCCTTCTCATGGAAGCAGTCTGCACAGCCAACTCCAGCATGCTTTCAGTTCCCCTACCAAAAGATGTGGGGACAAATGGATTAGTTGGGCATTTAATGCCTAATGCATGAGATACTAACAAGGAACAGCTGAGAAGGAGCACCAGGAAATTAGAATCCATTTCTCCTCCAACCTGCAGGATGAAAACAACATACTTTTCCTGTGGTCTGGGTGGCTATTTGCCATGATTCATAGGTACTAAAGGGCTGCAACCCCTTTGGTTGGAGCTCCTTAGGATGCAGAGGGGGACACGGGAGGACCAACACACATGACAGCCTAGCAAAGCTGTTTCTATGCCAACTGGATGCTGCTTGCTCACAGGGGATGTCTCTAATTAGGGAGAGGGTACAGCATCCTTCTTCCTCATGCTCCAGGATTAATACTGACAGTCAAGAGACCAAGAAACAAACCTAATACCTTGTTTTAAACCCTTTGAAAGGTAAGGGCAAAGTTGCCAGAGTAGGATTTTACAACTACACACTCTTAGCTTAACTCTGCCCTTCTTGATGTCAAAAGAGCAAAATTACACTGATCTAGAAACCCCAGCAAGGCAGCCTTAAAACTCTTGATAAGCACATCTCTGTCTCCATAAGGAGGGTCAGGAAGTCTCCAGCTCCTCAGCTGTGCCCTGTCCATTAGTGACCACAGTACAGTGTTTCACAGCCATACAGAGCAACCAGACACTGATATATAGCAGTTTGCCACAACTGTCCTCCATGTGCCAACACTGCAGCATCCATCTACAGTGCTGTTGTGGCTGTTTGACCAGTAACTCAAGCGGTGCTTCTTAGTGCCTCCTTTCTAAGGCATCTGTCAGCAGAGTTGTAGCTTCATGGTTGCCACTTGGAAACCTGTATCAAGAGCTCAGCTAGAGTTCCACAGCAGCAGCTGTTCCCCTCAATGACTGCAAGATATTCTCTATTCTTAAAGTATTTTATGTACCTCCAATAGAAAAAAAATAAACCCAGAATTTTTATCAGAACATTTCAGATATTCATCCTTCTACTTATTTTTTCCCCCTTCCTTTTAGATAACCTACAAATGCATGAAAAGTGGGGAGACACATAAGCTGAGCTGTATATCAGAATGGAACAGGCTATGTTCTAGAGCCCTCTTCATTTAAATGAGCTGAATAACGTTTGCTTCTCTGATGTAAGGGTGTGTTTCCTCTGTTTCCTCCTTTAGCCAAATTTCTTCTAACTAATAGTTTTGGACTGTATTTCAGGGAGGGTGTGGTAGTCTGGAGAAAATGTCTTTTTCTTTTTTTTAGGCTTATGTTTTGCTTTTAAGTAAGCAGTCTCTTCACTACCCTGTTTCTTTAACCTAGAGAGTTTTGCCAGGACCCAGTATTACCAGCAAGCTTTGGAGCAACTGAACAACAATCCTGATGCCCTGGAAGCCCTGGGTGCCCCCCCTCTTAAGGTTCACAACATTCACCTGACAGATGGGAGCAATCGCGTGGACATGGAAAGAGCTCAGGTAACGCTGTGCAGGCGGTGTCACAGGGTGGCTTCCAAAGATGTCAGGTGACAAGAGATTAGCCAGGGGATTTTCAGCGGGTCATGAGTCACCTGGGGGCACTAGAAGGAAGTAGAGTGGAATACCATTTGATCTGGAATGAATTTTCAGAACATAAATCTACTAGCCTAGAAACAAGAGCAGAATCTCTGTATTGTTTATATGGGCCCATCACAAAATTCTGAGGAACCTCTCAAGACAGTCCCTCCTTCTCATACTATAAGCCACAAAATCATTCTCGGAGACATATCAGATCCATTTTTAAAATAGCACCTGCCTTCCTTTACCCCTAGGTATATCCCATGCTAGTTTTTAGAGCTTTATTCAGAGCAGTTTTACAGCCTCTTATGGGCTATGCTGTGGTACAGCATAAATGGTGTGGGTTTTAAGAGCACCTGTAAGTTTGTGTCATTGAGAACAGCTGCCCAGCCTGAGACTGAGCATGAGGCTTACTCAGTGACTGGAGAATGCTGTGCTGGGTGCTGAAGTATTGCATAAGGCTGGCTTGCCAAGGGCTGGGCCCAGGCAAACCTTGCAAACACAAGTCCACTTCCACTTGTACTCAAGAGTACTTTCTATCAGTGTTTTTACCCCTTAATCCAGGACTGGATGCCCTTCCCTTGTTTTACAAGGTTAGTAACACCAAGTGTCCCTAGCAACCTCTCCAGGTCCTTCACTAGGGTAACTCATCACACTGGAATAATTTTGTTCTTTCTGGTGAGTACTTATGAATGCCAGGGACCAAGCAAGGGCATTAAGGAATGACTCAGATGGTACACTGAAGAAGCGTGGATATCAGGGTAAGATAAAGCCTCCCAACCTTTAACCAGCTCACATACAATTACTTTGCATTTCACTTCAGCCAGGCTGCACTTACCTGATACACTGGGTCAAAACATTTCCCGTGTTTTATAGATTCCACCAGGAAACATATCTAAGGAAAAAAACCATGCAAAATCCCACGCAATCTCATATACTGACTAAAAAGAAGATAGCATTTCCCACAGTTTTCCTATGCCACTGTTGAAGAGTGCTGGTCGCTTGGGTGACTCAGGGTGAAGTCAAACCCTGCCTTCCACTGGCCTCACCCAAAACACAGATTACCTACTTTCTTCTCTACTTTTTCATGCTCCTAAGTATTCATGTTTTCATGAAATAAACTGGTTAATCATCATTCTACCACAGGTCAATTTACTGACTTCACAACATTCTGAGCTCATGGGTCAGTTGGCGAACACCTGGCATTTTCTCTGTGATTGCATAACTGCCAGCAGATGCTTCACCTGAAACATTTCTTTTATTCAGATATTAGACCCAGTGCAATTGGCCATGCTTACTCCTGCAGCTCCAGATTTGTTTGTTTAACAGATAAGTGATAAAATTTGTGACATTGAAAAAAAAGAATCATTGAACCTCTCATTGCCTCAGTGTGTGTTAAGGGACTGATATGCAGAGGATCTCAACCTACAGGCTTGTAATGGTTATTGTAATGGCTCTGACAGTTCAGGTCACCTCTGCATTCTCATAAGGAAAGGTTTTTGTTCATAAATATTTCAGGGATCCAGTGGTTTTCCCTGGGGGTTGCAGCTGTAACAGTACATTCTTTTCAGCAGAGAGAGATTAATGCATGACAGAGCAGACATACTTGTGTAGCCACACACGTGTTAACTGTTAGAATAACTTAGTCCAACTCTGAAATACAGTTAAAAATATTATAGTGCTAAAGTTAAAAAGGTGTGAACTCTTTGACTAGAAGGAGCAAATGTCTGTTTCATAATATGCTTTGCTGAATATTTAATGTGCTTTTACATTTACAGATTAAGTTACCAGTCTCTGGAACAAAATCATCAGGCTACCTCCACATTAACTCAGAGATGGACCACTCCCGTCGGTGGTGCATACTGGGGGAGGTAACAGGAGAAATGGGAAAGAAGTGGTAGGAGAAAAGTGTAGAGCAGGATATTTGCTTTAGTCATCCATGTTGCTGAGGTCATGCACAAAAATCAAGCAGAAGCTCCTGTCTGAAAGTCTTGTGAAAGTTTATTATTTTCATTAGGACAAAAATGTTAGTTTAGAAATATTTTGAATCCATCTCTCTAAATGTGAACAGAAGAGCAACATGAGCCATTCCTTTGTGTTACATGTGTTCTGCAAACTGTAGCTCAGTACATATAAAAATACTGTGAGCCAAGGTAAAGTACTGTCCCCTCCCACCCCGCCTCCCCACAGCGGTGCAGAGGCTGTTGAACAGCAGTCCTAACTCTAGTCTGGTGTTATGGATTGCAGTAAGGGGAATCACACATTATATTGCAGCTGAGCGAGGTGAGCTAGAAACACAGGATTTGTTTTCTTAAGCTATTCAAGAAGTGTGGTTCATATGGTTAAAAAAAAAGAGCTAGAGCAGATACATTATAGAAGAATACTCTGATACCATATCATATAGAAGTGACTTTACATTTTTGTAGTATTGAAGCCTGAAAACCTCCTTTGTCAACAGTAAACTGGTTTCTGGAAGTGAGCAAAAAATTAATACATGAACTCAAAAGTTTCACTAGATGCAAACCTCTTGTTAGGTACTTCTGTTAGCTCAGTCTAGAAACCGAAAGCTACAAAACTTTTACTCAGCTGCCACCAGCCATATGGTGATGTTTTCTATTCATAATTACATAAGCATGACTTACTGGATTTCTCTTCTGAGTAAGTATGGCTAAGGAAGAGAAAGGTACTAGGCTGGGACTGGAGAAACTCAGTACTGGACCTGGCCTCCTCCCTAACGACCAGGAATAACTCCAGAGGTCCTCAGCCCCATTTCTTGCACAGCTCACTTCCCAGGTGCCTGAGCTCTGATTTCCTCACTCCTCCTTAGCCCCTCCTCACAGACAGTTCTCTGTTATTCCTGGTTCACAGTTACTGTGAAGATAACTGAAGATTGCAAAATGTTAAACTACAGCAGTGCATACACATCTCTCAGAGTTTTGTTTTAAAGTGAGCTCTTTGTGCATTTCTGTAAACCTAAGAAAAAAAATGGCATCTGCTTGTAAAACGATTTGTGGCAGATAAATCTATCAGACTCCACCAAATCCACCCATGTGCAGGGTCCTATGCCCAGCTTCATATGAGGCTGAGACAGGACTTGGTGCCCTTGCATCCCACTGAGGAACTAACAGTAAAATGGTTGGGATTAAGGAGCAGGTAAGCAGACCATCCTGGTGGGATGCTGCAGTGTGTGTGCGCTTTTCCAGGGTAGACCAGGGCAGCTCTCATACCGATACAGAGCTAAATGACACCAGGAGTTGAGTGCTCTATGCAAGGAAGAGTAGCTAAGGCACCAAAGCCACTGAAACGCATCTGACTCTTGAGTGTGCAGACTATCCATAGTAGTTTATTTATTTTATAATAGAGAAGACAACTGAAAAAGATAATTTGGGGTCTGTGAACTCCTTTGATCCAGGAGGAAGTGGCATTCACCCAGAGGCAAGGGCAGCCAAGGCACTGCACAATGCCTTGCCTACCCCGAAGAGACCAAGAGAAGCGCTGAGCTCCAGGCCACACTGTGGGGAAGGAGGAGGTCACCTCCAGGCCCGGTTGCTTGGTCTGGGTTGGGGATGGGAGCAGAGGGCTTCTGAGCAGAGCCCTACTGCAGAGCCATTGCATAGAGGTGCAGCAGCCTAATTACCTAATTGTATGTACTTGGCACTGACTCCAGCAAAAGTGGAGCTGAGCCAGTGCCAGAAACTTTTGAAAAAAATCCTGGTTTAGTACCCTAAAATAATAGTCCTTTCCAGCTGGAAAAGCAGCATGAGCAGTTTCTCAGAAGTGGGTTTGGAGCAGAGCTTAGAGGAAGGAAAAGACTCCCCCTCAGTCTCCAACAAATGCAATTTTCCTTCTTTGAGTAACCACTGTTGCACCCTGTCAGGTTTTCAGCAGTCACATTGAGTGATCACACAGTGTTCAAACTCTTCCAAGCCAGAATAATTCCTTAGCAACACTGTCTGGCTCCAAGGCTGGAGAGGAGTGGAGCAAGGAATGCACCCACAGGATGGAGAGGAAAAAAGGCATCGGGTCAGGGGAGGAATGTCTTAAGAAGAGCTGGCAGGTTTTTATTTGAATTGCAACAAATAGGAACACGCATATCAGACCTTTAAATGTGGGCTGTGCTATGATATTAGGGATAACAGCCTTCAGAAGCTGGCACTCACAAACCAAGTTTCAAAACACTTAAGAGAATTTTTAAAAGCAATGAATGTATGGAATAATTTGTTTCTCTGTGCCAACTGTTTCTACACTGACTTTATCATGTTACATGTGATTGCTACAAGTTAAAAATCCTCTTTGGTTTGTGTCAGCTGGTGCCTTCAGGATGTCACCTTGAAACTGTGGGATGGCCAGAATATTCCCATTTACCACTCTCCGGTGCAAAGCATTGGCGTGCAAGAAGGCTAAAAATCAGGGACAGTTGCATCTCCGCCTCCCACTGAGCCAAAGGAGCCATTAATCGATCGCATCCTGCTGTGTCTGTGAATGTACACAGTTTCACTTAAGCGGGTGCTTTCAAGACAATTTTCTCTCTAAGATTGACCTCATCATTGTTGTAATAGTAATTTCTTTCTTTTGCTGGTTTATTCATGTGTTTAACAGAAGCCTAAAATAAATATCTTGCAAAAGAGTTGCTGTTGCAGAGAAGTCATGTGTTTTGCCCTCCGTGTGCTGGTCTTAAGAATTTGAAATACATAAATAAGCTGCCAGGAAACTGAGCTTTGTTTTACTGTGGCAGACCAAAACCAGGACAAGTCAGCCTCTCAAAGCTTTGAGCAGCCTTGCTGCTTCAGATTTTCCCCCCATTTCTCAACAAGGTCTCACCAAATCAGGAAGGATGAAACAAAGGTAACACTCAGCAGCAGCATCCTTAACTCCACTTATCAGGTAGATTTGGACCCTCACAGTTATCATTCCAAAGGTCATGAGATAGCTGAGGCCACTCAACTTAGGAATTCTAGGAAGAGACTCACTACTCATGCCGAAGGTTACTCTGAGGAAGCCACCTTTTCACACCAGCACTGCCTGACGTGTTCTGGAGAGGACATTTAAGGAGAAAAACACTCACAAGGGTGCAGAACAGGTGAAGGCACCACCATGGCTTCTTCTGACTACCACGAGGGATTTTGACTGTGCCATCAGGTAGAGAATTGCCCATCACCAAGCAAGTTGAGGAATAAGCAGAACACCCCAAACTAAGAAAAAACCCCCTCCAAACTAAAACAATTTCCACTCCCACCCCAAACTGCCCATGCAAACAATTGCAAAGCCTAAGGCACAGTCTGAGGCACAGAAAAAATACAAGTAACTGTCCTGTCTGTAGCAGGAGGTAAAATGGGAGCCCTTAAGAACACCCAGACAAAAGAGTGTTTTGAACTCACTGTAAGAGAGATGCTTAATCAGGCTGCAACTAGGGATAGCCCAGAGCTTATACCACTCCATTCCTTGTCCCTCACCCCTCCATCTCTTCTTCCAAATTTGAGTCCAAGAAATTCACCAAGGACACAGGCACTGCAGAGCTTTTCAAGAGCCATGAGTATTAGATAGAAAAGGGAGCGCTACAGCAAAGAATTTTAAGAGATCAGTGAGCATCTTCTTATTCAATAATGACCCAGCAAACTGGGCAAGGTGGCTTTTGAACAAACCTGAAAAGCAAATGCCTAATTAGAAAGCAATTTAATTAGAAAGGAGATGCTAAAGGGCCACAGCAAAGGCATCTTGGATAAACAATTTTGGAATGAGACAATACATATGTGCTTTAGTTTCAACTTCACAAAGAGCTGTCAGGATGAACAGCACTTGTGAGACCTGATCCAACCCACATGAAAGCCCAGCGCACCACGGAGAAGATTAGAATTCATCAGAAAAAGGCAGCATTGTCCAGGTTTAAGACTGAAATTTCTGTTTACTGGTTTCACAAAACAAAATACAAACCAAATTAAATTTCTTGTGATATGAAAATATTAGTCTTGAACTACCACTTGCAAGAACAATACCTCAGGGATATGGAAATCTGCTAGCCACCTGATGCCTCAGAGCTTGATTGACTCTAGCTTTTGGTTACTGAAGAAGTTTGGTGGGAAATCAAACAGATGACAAGAAAAGGCCAAATCAACCACTTCCATCCATCAATTACCACTTCCTTGGCTGCAGCTTTGATTTGTTGCTAATCAACAAAGATACCATGGCTGTGGAAAGGAACCCCAGCCTGTTCAGTCCCTCCCTGTGTCTGCACAGGGAGCATCTGGCACACACTGCCATACATCTGCGTTTTGTCATCTCTGTGTGCTTAGTAAGCCTGCAACCTGCAGTGGCTGCAAAGTGCTCTAGTGTCCAAGAAATCTGGCCACAGCCACCCCAGCCTACAGCACAGCACTTGCTCACCACCTCCCTGTACCTTGAGCTGGCACACACAGTGTCCCCATGCTGGCTTCACAAGCTGCTTCACCACAATGCCACTGCCTGGCCTTGCTCCAACCCTGACTTTTCCAGGCCTGGAGGAGTTATCCCCACACAAACCTTACAAGTAACACTGGAGATTTTGTTACCTGGCTTGGGGGAAGCAGAGCTTGCAAAGAGGCTCCATCTCTCATTTTCTCCCCTGAGTAACCCTTTAACTTTGAGGGCTCTTAGTCACCTCAACCAACCCATTGGCTCTCCAGAGCTGTGAGAATGGGCAGTGTTGTCATGCTAATGGTTCTTTTAATCAAATCTTGAAACCCAGAGAAGGAAGAAAGCAATGGGTGAATATGGAAGCCAACAAATCAATGGAAGGGGACAAGAGGAAAATCACAATTAATTGTGATTACTTTGTTTTACTATGTAGAAGCTAGCAAACATAGAATTTCTTGCCTTATCACCTTAAAGTACCTCAGAAGTCACTTCCTCTCCACTTTTGAGCTCTTATAGGAAGCACATATTCAAAAGGAGAAAAAAGCATCAGGCTGATGTATTCAGTGCCAAGCAGCTTTGGCCATGTGGCTCCCATTAAATTACATCACAGCCCAAGGCGGCTGCTTTCACAGAGGACACAGGTGCAGCAGGAGCAGCCAAAGGGGCTGGAACATGCTAGGAAAACAGGGAGACCAAAGGTCTTAGAACCACCAGCAGCTGCTGAAAGCCCAAATAACTTCAAAAGGGCACCTGGCACCCATCTTGCAGTGTTTTCTTCTAAGGAACACTGGACCAAGATTAGGTTCTCTTTAATTGCATCATGTCACTGAAACATCGGGTTGTTTTTTCTTTTTTTTTTTGGGGGGGGGGTTATGGTTTTTTTAATTTTCGTTTTTCTTTCTTTTTGAGAAAATCTTTACCTTTTGAGAAAAGATCCTGGATCCCACAAAACCCTTAAGGTTGGGAGGAACCTTGGGGCATCATCTGGTCCAACTGCTTCATTCCCACCAGAGTCAGCTTGAACAGATTTCCTGAAAGCATGTCCAGCCAGGTTTTAAAGATCACCAAAGGTAGAGACTCCACAACCTCTGGACAAGCTGTACCAGTGTTCAACCATTCTCACAGTAAAAAAAGCTTTTGCTTATGTTTAAACATTAAACAATTAAACATCAACAGAATTTTGTATGCTTGAGGGTGTGCTCACTGTCTCTTGTCCTGATACTGGACACTGCCAAGACAAATCTGTCTCTATTCTCTTTACTCTGCCCCCACACTGATCCCTCCCCAAGCCTTCTCCAATTCCAGGTCTCTCAGCTTCATTAACAGGTGCTACAATCCTTTAACCATCTTAATCACATTCAGTATATTAAAAAATTTCTTTTTAATTGGCTTGAAAATTTGTGCAGTTCCTTTTCCAGTTGGTGTGGTTAAAACAAGCATTATCTTCATGACCTTTGCTGGATTGCTTGTTTGTTTCTTATTGTCTAGTTTGATTTTAACAGTTTCTGTGAGGCAGTAATCACCCTCACAGAAATTACCAAGGTGGCAGACTCTTCAGGGCAAGAATTTAGTTTACAGCTGAGGAACAGCAGATACTGCTCTATGCTGTTAAAACACTTCTATTTGATTTGGAGCTGATGGGTATACAGAGGCTGTGTAAAGCTAGATGTTTTGAAAGCACTGCCTTCAGAAAGGCTAAGTGGGCTGACATATTCCCTTTGGAATATGTTTCTTCAAGGAGTGATAGAATTTAGTCTGAGTTATGGGCCACTCTAGTTCACTTCCTGTTTTGGGCAGATGTCTTGCACTGCACAGGAACGCAAGTTATTTGGATTCATCTCCCATCTAGAAATGAGGATACATCCAATTCTTTCCTGACATATGCTGCATCTTTCCTGCTTGTCAAAGACATATAATTTCTCTGAGTTTCCCACAAAATTTACTACAGAGTTTCCTGCAGCAGAGCCTGGGAAGTCCTGTAATATCAGGAACAATGGAGACCTGCTTGCTCTTGATGTTACTTTGGAACATGTATCACACCTGCCCAAATGCCTGTGGTTCATTTTAAGTAGCACTAATTGTATAAAAATGCTAGACAATGTAATTTCTTGACCAATCTAAGGCAGTTTTTATTAATTTGCTTTCCTAGAAGATTTAGGAGCAAAGAATCTTCATTCAGTAACTTCTGAGAAACAATCTTTGCCTCTCTTTGTTTGATAAGGCCCACAAGATGTTCCATCCAGCAGCCAGACCAGCTGGATCTCACAAGGTGCTACTGGAAAGTGGCAGATGGTAAGTCATATCCTGGCAGCTCAGGAGATTTCTCTGTCAGGATTAGTTTAAAAACACCTGTTTTGTTTTTTTTAAATATGGTCTGTATGCTGGCATTACAAATTAATTGAAGAGATGGGGTACACTGATTTCAATGCATCACCGGCTTAGCTGCGCTTCTACTTGTACAAGCAAGCAAAGACTCAATGTAATTAAGTTCTCTGTGTTTATAAGAAAAAAGATAATCCCTTCAAGTAGTTCCCTTTCCTCTCCTAATTTTGCAGTAACAACTCTGGTCCTACATGCTCTGCTTCGCTTTGATGAATCCCAACCTTTTCTTAATTAGGAGATATTTTTATCACATCCATCTGTACTTTTTTTTTTCCTAACTCTATTTATTAATCCAAATTACAGCTTAATTCAACATCTGTACCATGAGGAACTCTACAGTGGAAGCAATATTACTTTAGTATGGAAAAGACTTCTGACATATTTTATATTTTCTGCACATATTGAACAAATGTGTGATTCAGAATACTAAAATATCAGTAATCCTGATAATGGGTGTTTCCCAAAGCACAAAGAACAAAAGACCCTTCGGCTGTTCAGAAAACAAAATTCCATTTATTGTAAAGTTCCTGAAACAGTAAACACCTTATCAAAAGTACAATGATCTGGCACTATTTCTTTAAAATGTTGAACTGTCTTCCAGGAAGAACACCTGAAACGTTCAAGAGAGATCTTAAGCCATGGAGTAACATGATGCGAGGCCTGCCTCCCTCCCTATCCCTTATGAGCACCATCAGTGGAGAATGGGCAGTGAACTTTTATTTACATTTGTGACCTAACAGCTCTCTAGATTCAGGGGGTAGATCACAAACTGGAATTCACCCTGGACCTGCACATGAAAATGTGACAAATCAGACAAATCACAATGCAAATTCCACTTTGGACAAAAAGAAAAATATGATTTTGTAGAACATTTAATTTAGTAACCATAAAATCTATAAGCCTCTCCCGTGAAGAGGTGAATATAGCAACAAGAGGAGACAAGGCTGTGCTTTTTTTTAGGACTTTGCTCTATATTCCAACAACTGAAAGAAGGCCTAGGCCTGGACCTACCCCTCCTATTGATACAGTTCATGGCTCTTCCACAAACCACAGGTAACTCTGTAGGAACATCTGCCCTTCCATTCCTTCAGCATCCTGAATCTGAGCAATCAGCAGCCATACTCCCAGTGCAACAAAGGCAGCCAGCATGTACTCAGTCTGGAGAGTGGAGACTGGGAGAGCCCACAAGGTCCAAGGAGCTGATTCTTTCCACAAGCAGCCCCTTCCCTGCCAATACAGCAGCTTTTCCCAACAATCTGTGTACATACACACAGACGGCCGTATTCACGGAGCTGCATTTTCATGCAGAAAAACAGCTGTTCCTCACAGCTCATGGTTTGTTCCCAGTCTTACTGATGTGTTGCTTCACTCATAACTGAACTCAAGAACACTTACTGCAACAGCCACTTCCTACAGCTCAAGGTGAGAACACCTCATTTGCAGCTTTACCTATACTCACAGTGGAACAGAAACACCTCAAGGGTGGGAGTCTGGCTGATAGTCCTGCAGTTAAATGACATGGAAATTTTTCCCTGTTAGAGGGTGAATCTAAGATGCCTATTAAACTTCCGCAATTTTATACAAATTCTTAATGATGTTAAAAAACACTATAAAACCACCTTAAGGCAGAAAGAGTTAAAGAGAAATGCAGCCCACTGGAAATCTCAAAGCAGCCAATTCAAGAAAAGCTGGCCTTGAAATAAGTATGTATTTCATATATACATGTTAAGCTTCACTGCCATACAGGAAAAACAGTATATATAGGACAAAATGTATACTACTCGGCACTTACTGTTCTCCATTAGTACCAGTCTCAATCTGAGATATGATCTGTGGTTACAAAGGGGAAGTGAATTGGGTATATATCCCTAAAATAGTTTGCTGTGGGCAACCAGGAATTGTTAAAAACATTTATGTATGCGACACTGGCTGGCAGCATTGTTTTGTAAGGGTAGGATGTGAACATGCTTCAACCTCACTGCTCTGCCCAAATTAGTAAAGTAAAGAAATATGGATGCAGGGGAAAAAAATATCAAAATGGCAATGATGGAAGATGGGAGAAATTGCACTCTTGCACAGAAGAATTCCGTGAATCAATGTCCTCTCACCCAAGATAACTGTCTTGGGCAAATGACTGGAGAGTAAAATTAAGACACCCATGAAGGTACTGTCCTGCCTAACAAGGCTGAAACAGATCAGCATTGTAGATAGGATCAGCTCCTGTCTGTGTCCAGAAACACCCAGATAAGACAGATATGCTGTTGGCTCAAAGATTCTCCTGCTGAGAGCCAGCCACAGCTGTCCAGCAATTGACTTCTTTTTCCATAGCGTGAAGGGCGTCTCTGCATTACAATATAAAACACATCCAAACTCAATTCTGAGCCCACTAGCTGTTTTCTTATATGAACAACTTCGAAGAACAAGAAGCAACATACATGAATACTCAATATGTAATTCCATAGGGGAAGAAGCTTGATAAAACAGTTTAATTTACTTACAACTTCCCTGATGTGGCTTGAAGTAAAGGCAACCCAACCTCTGGCAACGTAGCCTTATGGAAAAACACTCGTTGTCCCACTGCTTTTGGTTCAGCTTTCTTCTGTACTAGTGCTTTTCTCCCACCTTTCCAGCCATGCTCATCACATCACCCCAGTACTTCTGCTCTTATTAAGCCATGTAACTTTCGTGTGAAGGAGGAATTGTAATATTAGGACACTGCTCCCTGAACTCCTGCTCACTAAATGGAGTAAGAACATTTGATACATCTGAAATTAGAAAAGTGTGTACCAACATGGAAAAAAAGGGAAAAACTAGTTCAAAGTTTCTATTCACTTTTTTTATAGCAAGAAAACTTTTGTCAGAGTTTATTATAAAGGAACAGCATAAGGAAACCAAATAAATAGCTGAATAGTTAACAGTATGCAATATAATAGCACTAAACTTCCATTACATAAAAATTAAACTTTGGAACAGCATCAATATGAAAGATTTCTTAGAAAACTAGACTCAGTCCAAGATCCTCAGATCTGTACATTGCAAAAACCACTCAGTTTTGATGCCCAGTTGGTGCCAGCTTTGTCCTCTGTGGCACTGCGTCCTTTGAGAACTATGACCCATCCATACTGCTCCCTAATCCCACTTTGCCCAGCCACACAACATGCTGTATTTCCAAATGTCTAAGGGAGAGTGAACAGGAAGCAGGAGGTATGAGGTATGCTTCACTGTTTCAGAAGAAGCAGTATCTTCTTCGTCATCTGACAGCTATACTGAACAACTGCAATTTAGCCTAAGGATGCTCCTTTTTTCCTGAAAGCAGCAGTCAGAGGAACAGAAAGAAGGTAGAAATGGCCTCAGGATCCCAGTAAAATCCCAGCTGGTTCTGGGAGGTGGAATCAAGGGCTGATTAGCTGGACAAACTGTCTAACCTAACTGGTAAAGTCAGTGGAAAGAACTTCAATAATTTCAGAGGAGCTACATCAGACTGTCATTCTTTATTCCTGTCATCAGCACCGTGTGGCCACACTGAACTGGGTTCTATTGGCACATCTCACCAACACAAGAGCAGAAGGGAACAATCTCTGCTGTCTCGCAAGTGACGGAAATAAGCAAATACATCACTCTCAGGAGCAGGATTTTACCATGCTCCCAAACCAGATATATGTCCAGTACAGATTTCTTTACCAGTGGGACATGCGCACCTCTGCCTAGAGAAGCTCAGCTCACTGTTCAGCTACACACCAGAGAAGTCTGGGTCTTTGACCTGATGTAAACAAAGAAATACAAACAGGATGTTGTGAAATCTGTATGTCAAAAAAGGTAATAAAATTCTCCTCTCATACATGTTTTAGATGAGCAGATAGTTCCACTGAAGTCAGGAGACATTTGATGAAAATCCAGCATTATATATTTGCATTAAATACCAAAACACACCCTAAAATACTCCTATTGACATCTGTCACCAAAACGCTTCAATTTCTCAAGAACCTTGGAACAATTAAAAAATCTGTTACCACTCAATAGCAACAACAAAAAAACCAGAAATAAAAATTAAAAACAAAAATAAGCTTATCCTCTTTGTTAAATTTCTGTCAGCCACTTGAAATCTTATCTGTTCCATGAAAATAAGAACCTGGCACATTTTTGGTTTATGCCATTTATAAACACTTCCTTTTATTTAGAACATTTATTGCATATCAGAAATTCACTTGGCTAGAATATTTTTATTTAGTAGAAAAAACTGCCTTCCAGTTATAGCTATGAAGCTCCACACAGTTCAGTAAATGAATTCTCCTGGTATTTCCTGCAGTAATGGTTCCTCAAATTTAAATCGTTTGGAAATGGCTTTCTGCTCAGTTACTTTTTCCTTTTCTGACTGCCTACATTGTCCCAGTGTGTACGAAGCCACTACAATTAGTTCTTCTGTCACTATTGGTTCTTTCTCTCCAGTCTTTTCAGCATCTACTAATTGTCCAGAGGCAGAATCTGCATCTTTCAGGATGGTATCTCTGGTTTCCTCTTCCGTACTTTTATTCCAGGCCCTGCATGGAGGATTATCACTTTGTTCTAACCAAGGATGTTGAAGACATTCTTCAGCAGTTGCCCGGTCCCTGCAGAGGAAAGAAAGTATTAAAATAAATGTCCAAATGAATACAAAATTCAGAACCTTGCAGAAGAGATCCCCAAAAATTATTCCAAGGATATGACTGTATTAAAGACAGATAGAATTGTAAATAAAAAACAAAAGCACTGGCAGCTATCTTTTACCAAAAAAGACTACAGCAGTTCAAGTAGATTACTCCTACATGTAGAATAAAGGAATTCATAGATCCCTAAATATGAGTTTACACTTCCATGTTGCCAACCAGCTTTTCAAGTTTATACTTTTTATATATAAAAAAATTATCCAACTTTCACATTCTTCAAGTATTCCCACAGACAAGCAGTAAGCAATTGCAATAGCTGACATGTACCATGAAGAACTGGTAAAGTTTCACAGAAAACACCTGTTCTATTTGGGAACCTGGAATTTCCAGTTTGCTGCCCATTAAGAAAAGTGTACTAATGAACCAGAAAAGGCAATGTTCTCTACCAACCGAACCAAAATTAAGGACTCAAAGCTCAGTTAATTTAAAAGTCTTCAGAAAGGTACCTGCAAGAAGAATGGGTATACTGTTCACTGCTACATGCTACAGTTCATACACGGTTTTCTGAAAGTAATTTGAGTTTTAATTACTAACACTTGAACATAATTTTGAATATACAAGCTTGGATGGAAATGGAGGAATTCTCTCCTCATATACATAAAAAGTAAGAGCACAATGAAATCAAAGTCCCCTTATACTTTAAAAATGCCAACACTTGCTACATTTAAATTTAGGTCAGTCTGACATATTAGCATATACAATTGTGTATTTTACTTACTCGGGTTTCTTAATCAGCAGAGTTTTGATGAAATCTACAGCAGACTCTGATACAAGGTCAAAGTCCTCTCCAGAGTAACTTACGTTCATTTGAGATATATTTAAGAATGTTTCTTGTTTATCATCCCCCAAGAAAGGCGATATCCCTGTTAGCATAACATATGCCAGTACTCCAATGCTCCTAAATTAAAAGTAAAAAAAGAAAACCAGTTCTTTAGTTAGCCTTTTCTTCTTAAAAGCAAACAAACAAAAAAATCCCCAAAGAACAACCCTTTTCAGTAAAGTTATGCTGACCATTAATTTGTTCAACTTACCACATATCAGTTGCTGTACTGATTGGGTCATAACTCAGAATTTCAGGAGCTATTTGAGGGGAAAAAAAGTGGATTTTGACATATGCAGACATAACAAAGCTAAAAAAATGCAATAATGGTCCTGAGGTAAAATTTAAGATAAGCCACTTGAGGCATGACAATCTTTTGAAATCAAGATACTTCTATTCAGGTTATTTAAGTGGTTTTTATCATTCACTATTTTTTAAGTGTAAAAAAATGTTTTCCTTTTATTGCTATCTTCAGAAGCCAGGCCAGTCTCCTTCCCAATTAAGGAATCTTTATACAAAATTTCTTGCAGCCAAAATAGAAATAGGCAACATCGCATATTCCAGCACTGTATCCCATAATTATGAAGATATACCACACAACTTAAAAAATATTTTCAAGGCCTCGAGTGGCTTGGGGCTTTTTTTAAAAAGCCAGAAATCCTACACTGGCTAAAATATTGTAATCAGAGATTGAGTATGTGAATTTAAACTTCTAATTCAAGTAATACTTGCTATCACTGCTGTTAAGAATCATCTAAAACATGTCTTCAACATAAGCACACAATGACAGTTCATTAGACTGGCAAGACTTGCCAGTTCTACCTTTGACAGGAGTACCCGGACCAAGTATTAACTCGATCTTGCAACATAGTAACTACACAGCCAGGCTGGCATGCTCCAAATTCTCTTTTCACTCCCCAGAAGCCTGGACTATTCATTACTCCTATAGGAACAACTCACCTACGTATTCTGGAGTTCCCATGATTTCTCTTAGTTCTTCACTGCTCTTCATTATTCTGGAAAGCCCAAAATCTACTATCTTAACATTTCCCAAAGGAGACTTACTAGTTAACAGAATATTTTGAGGCTGAAAAACAAGAGAAGACTTTTGGGATCACCCAAAACTCATGTCTATGACATCATATTGCATAATTATTTTAGACCATGAGCAGCAACAGAGCCTCCCATAGGTATGATACCCTGGATCATTTATGTATTTTGCCCAAGATGATTTTGAAGAGACATGTAGTCTAAAAGGAGTGGTTGGATTTTCAATTTAGAATTGAGAATCAAACTTTTGTTAGCTTAGAACACATTGGAAATATATGCCAATAGCTGTTATTTAACAATAGCATGTAAGTACTTCCACACTTGTACCTCTAGTCCTTTGTATCACCTTTTTAACTCCTCTTTGCTCCTCGATTCTTCCAACAGATGGTGTAAAATACCTCCCTTTGACGTGTGTCCAAAAACACCCAATCATTTTAAAAACTCTGAACACACAAAATTATTTTGACTTCACCTGTTTAAAGGTCTGTTGCAACCAACCTGAATCGTATTCAAAGTACAAACAACTGTATTACAGAATACTAACTGAAGAACAGTTTAAAAAAAATATACCAGCCTGAAAAACAGGTTTTTAAAGAGCATCATCTTTGGATAAACTTGTTTGCACTGACGTCACTAGATCTTGGCTGTCTTCCTTCAAAGCATCTGTGGTCATTAAGAAGTTCCTTACTATTTTAAATGCTAGCTCAATTTAAGAAAGAAAAAATTTTGCAACTGAAGCATATCCTTGCTAACAAAAAAAAAAAAAAAAAAAAAAAAAAAAAAAGGTGTGACTTTCCCTAACTTTCCCTACCCCAAGACCAGTGATCACAATGGGTTTTATCATTAACTTCTCCAAATGGTAGTGCCGACAATTGACACTGCATTCAAGCACAAGTTCTGTGGAAGTACAGAAGTCTTTATTGGGAACCTGGATCATCTTGCATCACTGTGGTTGAAAAGGGAGGACAAAAGAGTACAAAAAGCAAGCAACCACTGACTGATAATACAGCTGGAGTAACACCAACATTTATACTTCTTCCCTCATCACAGAGCTACTCTGTCCTCCATCCCCAGAGTCACTTTTGAAGACATGCTCTCATATGAACAGCCTTGCTTTTGAAAAAAGAAATAAACCTGGGCAAGAACATTTTAAAAAATTTGGGCCGGTTCTCCACACTGCAAGACCTGAATATAGTCAAGTTTTTTGATTCCTGAAGAGGTAAACTGTTATTTGAAACTAACTCCATGATGTTGTCAATTTATTTTCTGTTTGTAAACCTACACATCAAGAATAGCTCTTTTTTTATTTTCTTTACAAATTTGGACCTGGTGGCTATACAAAGGCTTTTGGAGCTGCACATTCCCACATTCTTTATAGTTCAGATTTGTTGTTCTCTATTTGTATTAGAAAATAAAACATCAAAAAAAGCTGATCATGCCTCCTTCATTAGCCTCTCAGATGTTATTCTCAGTGAGAAATTTAGTTATGTTGTGAAGAGTCAAATTAATAGCATGAGAAAAGTATTTGTTCTCTATACCTAAATGAGGAAAAGTTTTTAATGGAAAAGTTTTGTGAAACCCTTCAGCCCTGTGTTTTAACATTTTAGCAGATAAAGTAGCCAGAAGTAGTTTTTATTGTCTTTTTTTTTTTTAAATCTTAATATGCGAAACACACCTATGCAGAAAAAAACCCTGTCTACAGTAAGAATTGAGTCAAAACTCTAAATCAGTTCTTAATGAGATACCAGTAATTTCCTTATTTTAAGGAATCATGGGATTCTTGTGAAGTGCCAGCCTAAACACCAGAATGAAACATTAAAGAAGCCATAGCTTTGACTTCACCATAGTTTTAAGCTTGACATCATTACTCAAACTTTCAGAAAAAGATCATTTCCTCACATCTGTAATTCTGTTTCTCTTTTGGTTTTACTCTGCTAGAATACATCTAGGTTTGCCTTAATGCCAGTCAGCCCACAAAGATAGGAAATGCCAGCTGGAGATCTCCTAGTGGCCATTCTAGAAAGGGCCTTTTACTTTTACCCTCAAGAATTATTGAAATTGTTGATGAAAACCATCACATGGCAATGTTTGAAGACCTCCCCCTCTACAGCAACAAGGCTTAAAGGTTCCATTTAAATCCTCTTATTTCTTGTATCTTCAGTTGGTTTCCAGAAGATACATAAAGAATAAGAACACATAATAAAAGTCAGGTCTTTAATCTAATCAATGTCTCACCCTTACTTAATTTCATTAATGTGGAAGGTTATGTAATTATATAATATTCAAAAAACTTCAGATCCCTAGGTGAAAAGACAGGAATTATCCAAGAAATAATGATCAGAAACAGGAAAAACGGACTAGCTGAGATACTCCAGCTGCATTACATCTAAAGATTCTAATAAAAGTACCCCCATATTTTCTTCCTCAGCTCCCACACCTGCTTAAATTCTCTTCCATTCCCAACTAGCTTAAGCTTTTATCAAACAGCAATTCAAGATTAGGTCAAACAGCAAGTGAGAACATAGAGAAAGGAGACTTCCCTTGCTCTGCAGCTTTTAAACACTGTCAAGAGGAGATGAAAGACTCCTGACTACAGTCTGTGCACACCCTGCAAATTAAATAGCATCAACACAATACTGTCAAGTGATAATTAATTAGCACTTGGTAGCATTATATTTGCTCTTCATCCAAGTCAAAACTAGGCTCCATAATTTTATGTTGCTATTAAAAACAAGAAACATTTCAACTGTCTTTCAGTAGAACAACAATTTTGGAAAGAAATGATCAAGTGACAATCTTGCTAAGCCACATCAAAATACCCCACTTCTTTCTGCAGTGTTAGTCTCAGGAAAAATCTTGTATCTATTCAGAGAAGAGCAAAGAGAAGCTAAAGGAAGGTAGCTGTCAGTGTCATAGATCCAGTTAATTAGATTTATAACACAAATATTAAGCTGACAATTACATATGGACAACCACTTCAGTTTAAATTTTTCTGGGTGGAGAATTTAACTTTTTTTGAAGGTGCAACAAATGGAAAATTGGATGGACCTTTCCAAAGGAATTTGTAACAGACAAATGAAATGAAAATCTAGAGACATAAAGGTGAAACTAATAGCACAAAAAAAAAAAAAAAAATTTAGTGAGAATTTGTAAACTTTGCTCTTGGTAAACACCCTGCATAGCAACAGTAAACATACAGAAGTCTTCCAAATGTCATCACAAACAAAGTAGTAAATTCCACGGTGTTTTAAGCCACAAGTTAAAGCAGCATGAGACACATCATACAACAGAAGGTGAGTACTGTGGGTTAATAAATATGTGGCCAAAGTGAGCACCCGACTTTTTTAAATTCTGTCAAAAATGGGCTTTTTTAAAAAGTCTTGCAAGGCATGTGGATCAATTAATCCTTGCAAGTAATACTTTTTCATTCTACCATTTCCATAATTTTTATTTGCCAATACTCTGAAGATGTTCATAAACCTTATTTTGCAAAAGAATGATAGCTTTATATATCATGGAAATCATCATACTGCAAGTAGGACTCTGATTAAACACACACTGCAGTAATGTATAAACACTAGACAATTGCCTCTGCTAATGAACTTCTGTAAGGCAGGAAAACAATGCCGGATTTTTCAGTGAGAACTGCATATGCTCCACGATATAGCATAAGTTTTCTGACCAATTGGAAAGTTTTTAAGTAAGCTTTTTATACATTTCTTTTCTGGACAAAATCTGTAATCAACATCCCAAGTCTACTTTTGCAAGTAAGTACTGTAGTCATATAAACCACATCACATTTCCAGTTACAAATATCCAGCTGATGATGCTAAGAAACATCACAATTTTAACAACAAACCTGCAAAAATATATACTGTCCACAAGATTTAATTTTACACACTTTGTTTCAAGGAAATTGAATGGCCAACCATTGAGACACTATCTTGTTTATGCATTTGAGGAATTCCAACTGCTCATTTTTAGTCTTTCTGAAAATTTATTCTCACATCACTGGCTAAAAATGTTTCATTAATTCTTTTAGTACAATTATTAATATTCTGTGTGTATGACTCAATCAAAATTTTAAAGAGTTTCATATATAATTTGAATAGATGTTTTGAAAACCAGTCAGGTGACATATGTGTGTGCAAACATGACTCATTTGCTTTAGCTGATGAATGGCTCATGATGTGCTAAGTTATATATTAAGTACATATTGATACTGGACTCTACTGGTTTATAATACTGCCAAAATACAGCTAAGCTCCTCTCAGCAACAGAACAAACATTCAGCAGCTTACAATATTCTTAGTAATTATGAGAATAGGACATGTAAAAAAAGTTTTAAAAAATGTAATGCAGGCTACTTTTAAGACTGCCTTGCTTAGTAATAAACTAGTTCAACCACATAATGAGATAAAGTTGCATCTTTCATATGAGTGCATGGATAGAAGCTAAAGAAAATTAACTGGAGCTTGCTACCCATAGGAGAGGATAGATCTCTGGATCCCTGTTACAACTCCCTTCTTGACCGTAAGATTTCATATGATGGTAACTGTACTTTTCACTTGATTTGTGTAAAAACTATTTTTCAATAAGAAAAAATACTTGTTCCAGTAAATCATGATAATTTATGTACCAAAAGGGTGTCAGCCAACAAGCAGCAAATGACAGACATTTAAATTAGGTTTTATTGTAACTGGGAAAAAAAAGGAAGAAAATGCTGTAAGTGTACTTAACACATTAATTTACCAGTCTTGTTTGAACATTTCATTCTGAAACATTACACTTTATCCCACCGGTGTCCCTACTACCCTCCTTCTTCACTAAAATTCAAGTCAATACAAAAACCAAACCTGGTTTTCAATGGTCATAATACCCCAACATTTTTACTGCAATGTATAAACGAGTCAGGTCTTACCCAAAGCACTCATTTGCAATTGAAGGTGCAAGGCAAATTGACTTTTGAATTTATTACATTTCACTTAATGAAATGAAGTTTATATTCTTAACATAATCATAGAACCCCCCCAGAAGGCTTGCAGACCTAGTGGCTATGCTATCCCTAAAGTTTAATTTTATCATTCCAGATATATTTAAATAAAATTATGTAATTACAAATTGGCATTATTGTTATGTATTACCAGCAAGAAAGTCAACAGATAAGAAATCAATAAGAAAAATACATCACCAATCTTACCTTTAAGTCAAGATGAACAACATTGTTTCTGTGCAAGAATGAGACTCCTTCTAATATCTGCTTCATTAGTCGCTTAACATCGTTTTCTTTGAAGGCCTCCTCTCTTTCAGCCACACACTGGTCAAAGATCTCACCTCCAGCAGCACTGTGGAACAGCAGGAATATTCTTATTTCAAAGACTAAATTATAGCACCCATTTGGCCCTACTCACACTTTTTTTTTTATAGGCAATATCAGCAGGAGGTATGATCCAGTTGTAGTATTTTCAGTTATTATACATTTGGCAAGGTTTTACAACCTTGGAAGTGTCTTCTGCAGTATAGCAACTTTGGAGAGAGGCAAAGATTTTTGTCATTTAGGTTAGAGAATATGAATAATACAGAGATTTTGGGGACTACTTTTGAACACAACTGACTTGACTTTAGGATGAATGCCACAATTATTTGAGGGCAGTGTTTTCATAAAAGATCTGCCTTTTGCCATTCCTATGAAATTACATGGAAATTTGGCCAAGGCAATCTTTGCAAACATAGAGCAAAGCAACCCCACTTTCCCTCCTCAAAACACTTAGCACGTACTCAAAAGAATAAATGTAAATTCTGCAGTTGAATTTTTTATAAAGTCTCTGGTATACAGGGATGCATTAAGTTTCAAATCTTCTTTCATCTAAAAATACTTCTGAAAATTTTTGCTCTCAGTTTGCATCCTCTTTTGTTTATATATATTTAAACAAATAGTAAGAAAAAATACAAAAGTAACTAGATACAAATTAATGTTTTTAAAATACTCTGAAGCCACATACAGTACCAGCTCTGCATAGCAATGGCTCTAGAGAACTAAAATTGTTTTAAAATATAACCAGGTAGCATCAAAAGTAAAATAAACTGAACAGAAGCTCCATCTTAAAACAAGAATGGGCATAAGAATGTTAGAATGGGGCCACTTTGCATATGGATTGTTGAAATCCTACTATGAAATCAGCACATACGCCCTTTGTTCTGCATGAAATTCTATAATCATCCCTCAGGGAAAGGTGGTGAAACCCTCAAGGGCAGAATTTCCTCCAGTTACACCAAACTGTGACATGCAAAAATGGCTTTGCACGAATGTTAATCTTTACTGATACATACCCATCTACATTGCCTTTCCTTGCTTTTTTCCAATGAATTGTACTGCCTAGGCTATCCCGAAGACAGCCAGGCACATTCAACATGAATATAACAGCAAATGAGAGTTCTATAAAAATGGTGCATTTCAACTGAGCATCCCCAGAAAAAGAACACTTAAATATACTCAATTTTTTACTTTGCCTATACTAACTTTGCTGCTACAGTCCTAGCACTTTCAAAAGCCTCATGGATTTTAAAAAAAAGGTTTTTGCTCTCTAAGGTATTCTCACTGCTATTATTTTAAATTTTCCCTGCAGATGGTCCTACAAAAAAAATTAAAAGAAGGTTAAAGCTTAACCTTTTATAAAGAGTTTTACACTTCTGTTCTGTATGCTGGCTAACTGGTACAGCAGTACAATTTGATTTATTAAACTATGATTTTCTTTCAAAAATCCCTCTATTAAATAATTATTTTTCTTCATTATGTATCAAAGATGACAGAGCTCAAGAATAAAATGAGTTTTTCAAAGGAATATTAATACTATAATTCCTTTTGAAAAATTTCACATGCCTGACACTATCACATTTCTTCAGTCCATTTTTATTTAATTCATGGAAATAGTAATAGTTCAGCTTTGAATAGCATTCAAATATTAATGACATTTTTAAAATGAACAACAGACAGTGTATTCTAATATCCTACACCAAATTCCTTGAAAAAGCAACATCAATTGGATTTTCCAGATAGGAATAGAAAAAGATCTATTGCAACCCATAAATTAAACTTTCTGCCTAAAGAATTCAATAATATGTTAATTGAAGAATGATTTAATTGCTTGTAGCAGTGAATCATAATGCGCATACAGCGATAAGATCTACTACAAAATTACTAACATGGTATGTTTTATAGCAATAACCCTGGGATTTTGTTGGTAAAGCTCTGTCACTTCAAATAAGGTAAAAGTATTTTTGCTATTTAATTCTGTGAAATCGGATTTACACCCAAAACACGGGAACACACTTTACACTTAACAGACACAGCTGAAAAAACAGTGGAAGTTGGAGGGGGAGGGCCTTAAAACCCCTGCTTGCTATATGTCTACTTGGTAGGCATCTGTTACAATTTGTTTATTAGTGTAACTTCATTAAAACTGAGGTAGACACCAATGCTAAAATGAAAGCTACCTAGAATTTGAATACTACACTTAAAGAACTCTGAATTATAGGTGTTAAAAGTCAAGGCAATAAAAGTTGAAGCAAAGTCCCATCAGTGAAATCAAGAGACAGTGCTAACAATGTAAGAGTAGAAAACCCTTGACTCAGAAACTTTATTGAAAAAAAAAAAAAAAGAAAATTTAAGTCCCTCCCCATACTTCTGAAGATGCCTGGGTTCATCAGCATTTTTATGAGTGAGACATGCAAATACAGCCCTCACACATGCACACCCACTTCATAACTTAAGAGACACTGCCATTCTCACCTACCATAGACACTTGGCTTTACAAAATAGTTTCACGTGGGAAGGTGACTTCACATGCAATATTTTGTTTTTTGATCTTAACTTTACTATTTAGGGTGCTGATGGAACAACTCTTTCTGGACAATTCATTCTGTCCAAAAAATACCACATTCAAACAAGTAACCTTTTTCAAGAACACATGGAAATTTGATGCTTAAAGACTGTTTTGTGTATTGTTGCTGCGGAGTGAGCTTTTAATGGATTCCCTTAAGCAAAATGGATTCCCTTAAGCAAAACAGTCGGGGAGCTGTGAGCCAAGCCAGTCTCAAGTGGTTGGAAGCACAGTGTCAAAATGAACTACAAAAAGATCCTCCTGCACACCTATTCTGAGTTTTTCCAAGTTCCTTAACAATACTTTCAACTCAGTTATTTTGTACTCCCCCGTTAGATTTCAGGGGCAAAAGAAATCTAACCGTAGGAGGGCTCAAAATATCTGCTAGGAAAGTATCACAGGCATGTCACAGCTATGATTTCTGTATATATGCAGACCAGGAGTTCTCTGGTATTAATAATATTTACCCATTTTTCATTAAACTGTCCTAACTGTCATTATGAAATAACTTGGCAAATGACTGGGCCAGTCAGAAAATATTCTTAGGTGATAAAAGCAAAGAATTATCCTTAGGACAACAAAGTTTTTAGGAACATAAGCTGTCTTAATCTGAAAAAAAAAATATAAGGACATATTTAATGGCAAAACATTTTGAAATCCAGTGTTACTTAGAATGCATTATTTCTCTAGTATACCCTCCCTTGGCTAAGTGTATGGAAAAAAATGTGAGACAAAAGAAGGTTTTCTGAACTTGAAACTATGGCAACCATAATTCTTTAGCTATTTTAATTGACTTATGAAAGAACTGCTGTGCCATTAATTTCTCTAATTTCAAGTGAAATCTAACTGTTCTTCATCAATGAAAAGCATGCTAACGCTTTATTACTACTTAGCAACATAAATGAGCTAAAAGTCATTTGGAAGTCTAGAGAACTAATCTTTGTTACAATTATGTTGACTTTAGATTAAAGAGACTACTTATCTTCCTTGAAATGTATCTTAACAATGAACTGTATGAAATTCAGCATCAAACTTCTTTCAAGTACACTAGGGAACACTAACACAGTCATTTAATACATTGTTAGAAAAAGATTGAACAAACCTATTTCAGGGTACCTGAAGAAATGAACCATTTCCCCAACTTCAATGGATCAGACATGAAGTTAGTGTTCTGCAGGATGCAGAAGTACAAATCACCAGACTACAGATATGTAGACCAATTCCTAAAATATACTTGATTTCAATGCTGAGTTACATACAGTCTGCAATGGACAACAATTTTACTTCCTGAATCTTCAACTCTGTCAAAAGTCTTTCTTGAAAGGGTTATCTTTGCAAGGTAATGGAAAGTCAACTACTTTCTGTACATGGGGCTTACAGTACAAGCTGTTCCCACCACAGTCATAACACTACCAGCAAAGGTTCATGCTCACTGTTGCTTTCCTTGGCTAGGAATACCATTGGATAGTATGTACACTTACTGGTAATTTTTCCAGTGTAAGGCAATGTAATGTACCAATGTCCCCAAAGCCTGAGAAAACTGTAAATCTATATCTGATGAGAGGACATGGGAACAGAAGCATCCAAATACACAAAATTGTGCATACAGGTCTTGAAAGTTCTAAGTTCTCAGACAAATGCTTTTATTTTTTTGTCTTCACCTTTCAATCAGACAGCCTAAGAACTGAATGAAACACAAAGAAAGCTAACTAAGACAATTCAAGAAGTTTTCCCCTAAAATTTTCTTAGACCTCCAGTCTTGATTTGAGACTGCTAAAACAACTCCGCTTGCTACTCAAATAGACAAGATACAAACATTGGAGCAGCAGTTATTTGTGATTACAGTGGGTTTGCTTCAAGTTCTGTCTGTTGAATTCCATGCCAAATGGATCACTTCTTGCCAGCAGACTCTTATTTCAACCAGTCACACCTCCAGTAAGTAGGACAATCACAGAATCAGAATCACAGAATAACTAGGTTAGAAGAGACCTTCAAGATCATTGAGTCCAGCCCATGCCCTAACACCTCAACTAGACCACGGCACTGAGTGCCATATACAGTCTTTTTTTAAACACATCCAGTGATGGTGATTCCACCACCTCCCCAGGCAGACCATTCCAGTACTTTATCACTCTTTCTGTGAAAAACTTTTTCCTAATATCCAACGTAATTTTCCCTTGGTGCAGGTTGAGACTATGTCCTCTCGTTCTGTCAGTTGCTGCCTAGTGAAAGAAAGAAAACCGCACATGACAACAGCCACCTTTTGGGAAGTTGCAGAGGGTGATAAAGTCACCCCTCAGTCTCCATTTCTCCAGGCTAAAAAATCATGTCCAAGATTATGTAAGTCCATTAATATTAATGGACATATAAGTCCATCACATTACCCAGGTCCAAACAGTAGTTACAGGTGAAAAAACACTTCATCCAGCATATCAAATAAATACTGCGTCTTCATGATATAAAGACAACTTCTTCCTCTTTTTAAAGCAAGCATTAACAAAAGTCTACTGTATTTCCACAAGGCTCTGGCTCAGTTCAGAGGCTCTTCATAACAAAATATTAACAATGATGATTTTTGAAGCTCCACTTACAGGTTTCTATACATTTGACCCATTAATGACCCACTAGTATCATCTATCCCTGCCATAGATGTGTAAAAATACAGTGATGAACAATTAAGAAAAAGACCAGCTCTTAAGCATCAGATGCTCTACTGCTCTTTTTTTCAAAATAAATTGGAAGATGACAGGTAAGTTATATACAGGTATCAAGCCCAAAAGTTACCAAATTTACTCTTCTCTCCTTTATACCTGATATGTTAAGTTTCCCAGACTCTCTACCCTCTTCAGCAAAATTTCAGGTTCTTTTTATTAAATTTTCAGTGAAATAGAGAAACATAACTGACACACAAATTAATTCTAGGCTTTCTGTTACCCCTTAGCACTACTTCAGACTTTCTTACCCCTTCAACTCTGACTTAAGTACTCTGATTGAGGTCTTACAGCAAACCAAAGTCAGTCTTGTGGAGGTAGATGCAGACAGCCCCAATTTGCTATGCTACAGCTGAAGCCAACACTGTAATGCCTCCTTGCTTCCCCCTGCTCAACATTTAATATTAACATGGCCAATTGTGAGTTTGTTTTCTGTCAAAAACCGATAGTGCTTGAGAGACAACCCTCCATGTAACAGTAATATTTCTTCTCCTAAAAGCAAGACATTTCCTGAAGGCAAAACCCTCAGCCCTTATGACAGATTCTACATCAAGACAAGAAACTTTAAAATCTTAGCAGATGAAGTTGGTGGCCAAGATTAAGTATATCTTTTACTTCTTCAGGAGATAAAGATATGCCACAAAGACCATCAAGCTTAATAGAAACTGAAATGCCCTAGAGAAGCTTGCAGTCCAGGTGTATGTTCTTTAATCCTCTGCATACAGAATGCCAGAAATTCACTAACATTCATACCTGTTTTGTTGCAACATGTCTTTGGAACACATCGACATTAAAGAAACATCCAGACATACTTGCTGAAATCAGGGAAAGACTGTTTTTGTAATTTACAACTCCAGAACACAGCTATTTATCTGAAACGAGGTATGACTGTGTGATGCATATAAACCAAATAATTTTGCGAATTACTTAACAACCTAGTTAATACTTCAGATTAAAAGCTTCGCAACTGTAAGAAAATTGAGTTCTAAAAGGAAAGTAGGAATTTTGTATTGAAATTGTCACAAAACTCATTGCTCCTTTAGATTCCACTGCTCATATTAAATCCTATGGGGTCTAGAAAATGAAACTGTATTTGAGTTCAAATTTCTCTAGTGTTTGAAGCAGGTATTTATGAGTCTTCAGTAGCAACAGCTAAACCCCCAGAAGCTCTGTCACACCTATGTATTATAAAAGCCATTTGAATATTTCACATATTATGACCTTATTTAGGGCACAGTGAAATTTAAAAAATGTATTCTAGAAGGAATTTTGCCTTAGGAAACATGGTCTCATTCCATTTCACTTAACTTTAAAGATAGCTTCTTTTGACTTCTAAACAAGATGTGATTGGGACACAAGATTTCTCACCATTTCTTTTTGCTATCAAGGAAGAGAACAGAAGAGCAACACAAACTAGATTTATTTTAACAGACAAGTAATTTTTGAACTACTGAGCCTCACTTTTCCTCTCCTATTTAAAATCCATAGAGCTTATTGCTTAGAGTAGCAACAAGCATTTGGCTGAATCTTGGAAGCTAGCTAGATGCCTTACTATCTAAAGCCATTGGCATATGAGATGAACAGTCAAAACAGCTGCAGGAATACCCGTCTGGACAAACTCAAGTGGAGAAAACCACATAGACAAACGCAGAGTCAAGTGTCCTTTGAAAGAAACTATTCTAAGTCTCAATCCTTGTCCTCCCTTTCCCCAAAAAGATACTGTTTTAGTAAGTTTTCTATTGTAGAAGGGTTTAATAGTTTCTTTTTAGAAATGATGTTGCTTTCAATACCTTTTTTATAACTGGTAAAAAAACCACAGCAGATTTCATTCCATCTTTGCCACTGTAGATGAAATAAACTTCAGTTCTTGAACAGTTACTCATTGCTTCTTTTCCTCTTCCTCTTACATGTAGGGAGTGTACAGAGCTCATATTTCATTAAAGATGCTTTAACTACATAAATTATAGTTCAGTTTTGAAAGATACTACATAGTTAGAAAAATTTCTTATAATCTGAAGTAGTTTTGAGACTACACAACTTCTTGTAATCATCATTTTATTAGCAGTTCTTCTTAAAGTTAAGTAAGGGTAACAGGCAGCCAATAAAAACTTTTAGATTATTCACATTGATACACGGTATTTTTACATTATTATTTTTAAGCAAAAACTGCAGAAATTTATTCAAGAATTATTACTAATACTTACTATTCCAGGACTAAAATCATCTCTGTCGCAGTTTCATAAACTTCATGCAAGTTAATGACCCAAAGGTTGCATTGTGCCAGCTCAAGGACTGCAATTTCGTGGATTATTTCCATCCGACAGTCTTGGCCCTTTCTTCTTTTTCTCATGAATTTTGCTGCAAACTCTCTTTCAGTGTCTTTCTGGATACACTTCTTCACCACTGCAAATTTTCCCCTGAAATTAAGTAAGAATTTAGTTTTACATGCCTTAGTGAGAGCTTTAGCACTGCCTTTATAAACAAATGTTTCAGAAAACTTAAACCAAATCACTATTAATGGGTGCATTTAGGCTTTGATCTGAATTTAGAAAGATGCCTTGCTGAATGATGAACCCTGCATCACCCCAGCCCAGAATGTAAATAATCTCCATGAAACATAAGGAATTAAAAAACCCCCAATCAATTCAAACAAGAGTTTTCAAAAATACAGAAAAAACACGCTGAGCTAGTTCCCAAGATTACATTATCCTCAAAACTTTAATTTAAAAAGCTGGCAAAATCAACATGCACAAATGAGCAATTTATGCTTCCTCTGACTACCTCACAGTAACCCAGTTATTGTTTTCTGAAGTATCCCACCATATCCAAGGTAACAGCACCCTTGTTGAATCCTGCTCCATTTGCCATGCAATGTCCATGCTCTGCATTTTTCAAGATGGCACTTTGCATTTTCACCATGGCACATCTCAAATGATAAAAGCTGGAGTTTTTTTTGATTAACAGTTCTCAAAACCCCCTACTTATACAGTGAGACTAAGAATAAGGAACACCGATAATTTATGTACAATGAAGCAGCTTGACTAACATCAAGCTCAGTAGCACAGTTTTTGCTGCAATGCCCAGGTGAATAGGAACACGGAGAGCAGAGAGAGCTGAGCACCGTGCTTAGCCCACACTAATGAGCGTCACCTCGGCAGAACACACACCTGATGATGCACCAGGCCAGCTCAAACCACACTGCAGCGCTTGCCTCACACCACTTCCCCCACAGCACTCTGGCACAAGCGGCTGTTCTTAACTTCCGTGCAAGAGTCCAACACCACCTGCTCCACTCAGTTCCATTCACACGGTGCTGATTTTTAGACTCAAAAAGTATTTTAATTAATACCACTCATTAATGCAATGATGAATTCTCACACTTTGAAGTACAGTAATTTTTAGCTCTCACCATACAGGTATAATGATTATCAAAACTACCTTTTTTTATTTATATGTAAACATTTTCTTATAAAGCTGCAGGAATAGCTTTAAGATCTTTATTTTGGTTCTTTACTTACTGTAGGGTTGCTTAAACCAAAATAATGTCCTAATCTATTTTGGAATACAATTACTATGGGTAATTGTCTCTCCCATCTCCAGGCTGAAGTTCACAGAATTAATTACTTTGGCTCATATCAAAGTTTTCACTCTCACATCCTACTGGCAGAAGACTGCTATCCATGAAATATAACTGCTAAACAAAGTTGTGGTCAGCTTGCTGTTAATAAGCATTTGTTTCAAAATCACACAGTCTAAGTGAATCAAGTCAAATAAGTACCCACAAAGTGGATATTTGCTAGGCAATCTCAATAAAATAATTGGACTTGTAACCACTGATACAGCCACAGTTATTCCTCTAGGAATAATATTTTGCATAAGCACATTATCTATAGCACAATATATATTAAGACTAGATAATAGCACATTCCAGATGTCTGGTGTAGGTAGACAAACGAAGAACATGCTTTCGAAGTCTTGCAACTAACTTTTTGGGAAAATGTTCTTAATTACTAATACATGAAGACAAAACTATCAAGGTTTGTAAATGCATGAAGACAATTTTGTAGCACAAAATTTATGTACAATAGAAAGCTATGCATTTATCAAAAGTGTTAAGGCACTTGTTCAAATTCTTAGCACCAAATAACATCTCAAGAAAAAAATCAGCTGGTATGTTGTCAAAAAACAACGTATATAAATACATTAAGAAGCCCTTTAACAGGAATTTAATTAAATACCAGATAAATACTAAGCCTTACACCAGTAAATCTAGGTACTTGCCTGGATTCAGCCTTCTGTTTTCCTTATATAATCTCTAAATGCACTGCATTAACTCCTCTTGAATGCTGCCTTAGTGCAGCCAAAAGCTTTTAATTCTAGCACCAGGAAGGACCTAGAGAAAGTGGCTCAGAAAAGTTTGAAATCTCTATAATACAGCTTTCAAGTACTGTGCTGTTTTGAATTACATACAAAATCTATCTGGAAACAAGTTAATTAGCCTAATGAGTACAGATGTTGCTGATTCGCCATGCATTAGTCACTATGGAAATAAAACAGTATTCATGGAGCAGCAAGAAACTGCAAGAGCCACCACCGTGTGTGGCCATGTATGTCCTGTTTAGTTGAGCTGGCCAGAAGCCTGACAGGTGATGTAATTCAAAGGACAGGTTACACAGGAGTTCAGATGGCTGACAAATACTAATTCTAAATTATTTCAGACCAAGAATGCTGCCCAGATTCCTTATGGTTATGCCTGTAATTAGAGCTATTATAACTACTGCCTGTTAGAACTCATCTTTTCTGAACACAATCCCCAAAAATATCAAACTCGACAAACCTGATGTTTATAACCAGTAGAACTAATGACTGCAGTGATCTATATTCATGTTTGAGAAAATTTCAGAGCTAAGATCCAAAGACAGCATTCACTATATGGTTAAGCCAACAGATAAATTTCAAAGAATTTCTTTTCAATTAAGACAACAGTAGGTAAGACAGATATAAACATGCTTTCTTATGAAGTATACACTGCATATACTTCATCGTTGCTTTTCTTAAAATCCTGCTTTTCAGAACTTATTATAAAAAAGTATATAAAATAGTGTTAGATCACATCATTGCTACTTTAGTGTATTGAGAAGAGCTAGTAGTGAGAATGTTGCATGGAAGGAAGAATAATTTTGAGTTGAAAATCTTAATGCACATTTGTCAAGATGAAAACAGACTGCCAGACATCCAATCACAAATAAAAATGCTTTGGACGGAGACAAGAATAGAAACTCTAGGTAGTTCTCAGTCCTTACAAGTCACATTCAAGAATTATGATTTAAGACAAGTCACAACTGATTACAAAGAAGTTCAATGTCACCTCTTCAGATTGTCAACAGAATTTGCATTGTTTCATTATAGCTCAAAGGAAAATTGTCAAATCACAAATCAAATGTCAAATCAGATAAGCAGGAACATTTATATCACGCCAATTAATTTTTGTTGTCCTAGGATCAGAAAAACAGAGTACTAAACTTACTAATTTATTTATAATATATAAAAATAACTAAGTTTAACTAAACATTTAAAAATAACCAACCTTATTTTTAAGGTGACCTATAAAATGCTGTCATTGTAACAAATGCAGGAATAACTTCTTCCTGTGAAGATATTTACTTTTTATAAAGTTCAGAAAAAAAACTTTTCTGAGATCCACAATACTATATGTAGTTTATTATGTAACTCATATCAAACATTTTTTTGAATTGTGTTTTTTTCCCCCTGACAATTTTGGATTTCCAAACAACAAAGTGCAGGGATTCCATTTCTGATGTTCATGAATAATTTACTCACATAAATTTATTCTCAATGGCAAAACCAATTACTTGCAACTTTTCATTTTCACCTCTTTTCCACTTTTGCTTTGTTCCACAGATATTTTACCCCAGCTTTGCTACTGCAGAAAACAGCTGAGGACAACAGTGTCATGGCACAAAATGGTACAAGTGTCATGTACTGCTAAGACACACATTACTGAAAGCTACCTGAGAAATAAAAGATCATGCCAGAATTGTTCTTTTAGGGAAAGAACCCATCCAAGACATGCATTATCTGCACAAGAAACTGCAGTCACATCACCAGTCAGGAACAAAGAATATTTCACACTCCTTGGATGATTACAGTATTTCTTATTCTTACCTTTGGGTGGAGAATGAGCTTTAACGAAAATAGGGAATGAGGAGAAACTACTGAATTGCACTGGACATATTTACATGTGTGCACAGATTTTGCTAGAAGATAATTTTATTGTGGATCAATCATTTAAGGTGACTGTTACTTTCCAGAAGAAAGACAGACCTGTCAACTTATACCTTCTTCTAAACCAGCTCTAGAATCAAGAGTATTATTTTCTCTACATAAATGATGACTTCCAGTATGTGCATAGCTTCTTTCACATAAAAAGAGTGCAACATTCCATCAGCAAGCTGAAGAATTGATAGCCTAGTAATACTTTATCTGCCATTAGGAGTTTTTTCTTGAGGAAAATAAGCAAAGCAACTAAATAAAAAGCAACTGAATATAATTATAGTAGACTACTTAAGGAAGCTCTTGGTAGGAAAAAATGTATTGTTCCCCATTTTACAGCACCATTATGGCTTAAGCACAAACGGTAAGGGGAAGAGTTAAGGAATTGGTGTCTTGTCCTCTGCAAAGGTTACACTTCTTCAAACTAACCTAACTCAAGCAAGCACTGTCTGAAAACATTTAAATTTCAGTGAGGTGATAAGAAGTGGCACCCTTAAAACAAACATCAGAGGTAAGTTTGATTTCAAACCTCATGTAAGGGCAGATTTGTGCAAGAATATTGTGATTTTGAGGACAGTAAAATTATTAAGCCTGTGAATACTGGACCAAAATACCATATATTAAATAATTTCATTTAAAAACTTTTATTTCCATGTCCTCCTAAGGAACTTGCAATAATTTATTTTCCTGAGTGGCCATTATAAGCAAGTTTTTGATATTTTTCCCAAGTGAACCTGACTTTCCCAACAGCTGTGTTTCAACAGACTTGCAAATGCCTGTTCAGCTACTGAACGAGGCAGCACCTTCTGAAGCACATAAACTCTACATTCTGAAAGCACTTTTTTCTCCTGTGAGCAGAACTAATGAAGCCGGAATTTCCACAGGTTTGCATCCAAATGCCTCTGGTGACACAATGATCAAATTCCTCCTAGGTTCATCCATGCCTCTCAGGACTCCTTCTCCCAGGATTTTTGCTCCCTAATGTGCTCCATGGGGCCAGAGCCCCCATACCTCTCTTCCCAGCATTACCAGAATTACAATACCTTAATATTTTGCCATGTTCTACTTTCTTCCCACCTCCTCCAAATGCAGGGGACCAGAGAACAAAAAACAGAGGCTCCAAGTGCCTTGGGAAGTTCAACGTACACATGCTGACTGACAGAATGGGAGGCCAAAGATCACACAAACCTGTTGAGGTCAGGCAGCAGCACTCTCTCACCAAAACCTACTTGCTTCTTTCTCCACACTCTCAGTTTTAAACACAATCCATAAGAATGTTGTTACTCTCAAACCTACCTAAAGTTCAGCTTTAAAACTGTTTCTCTAATTCTGGGAAATGGGATTGACAAATACAGAGTGTATAAACTTTTTCCTACCAAACCTCAATGCTAAGATAGATTATGTTGTGTGCACAAGGACTGCTTTTCACCTGAGACAAAAATCTGCCATACCTGGGTGTTAATTTGTTCTTTGTACAAATAAACTCTACACATAAAGAGAAAATAATACAATTTATGAACATATAAAAGTGAAACAATTTGTGTTAATAAATTTTCAATAAAATTACAGTTATAACTGGCAGAGACTTTCCACCTACATTTTGTTGCAGTTAGCAAAAAATAATCTTTAATGGGAGTATTTCAGCTGAAGTATTAGCTTTTTAAGAAACAAAATTTAGAATTGTTGAATATAAAATCAAGCACATGCATTCAAATGTAGAGATTTTTATATTCGAAAAGAGAAGATAGTGAAAACACTTGTGAAATTGAGGAGCGATAGTCTGAACCAAAAATATGTGCAACTGTTGCTCAAAACCAAGACAAACACTTAGAACCACCACTTTACTCATTTTAACTACAGGTGCAAAATCAAAGCCTTCATTTGAAGGTCACCTTTAAAATAGTTTTTTAAAAATCCAGACAAAAATCCATGCTGCTATTTACTTGCTTAAACTGCAGACTAAGACTTGCAGCAGTACTTAATTCTTGTTCTTAGTGTAAAGCAAATCACCTCAGTTGTACTTTTTTTGTTCCAGAAGGAATCCTCATCTATTCTATGTTCTGATTAGGTCAATATCTATCACCTGATGCTGAGGGAAATGCTCATTCCATGAAGAACTGCAAAATATTTTCTGATGTCATCTGAACTTCAAATAAAAAAAAATAACCCAAACCAAAACAGCAGTGATACCGGGACATTCTGTGCTACACTGCTCCTATGCCTTTTGAACTGTTGCTTAGAATTTAGGGTGATTTGTAGCTTGCATTGAGTTAGCTTCAGTTTCCAGGCCTTGGACATTGTGGTCACAAACAATCTACAAAAAGCTTTCTCATTCCACAGGATGTTTCACCCACCTGCTTACCATGTGAATTCTTTAGATCACTATATTTAAACAGGTATTATTCTACTGGTACATCAGAGTTACAAAGTGAGCATTAAGCTAACACCTAGGCAACCTAAATATTTATTAGAGGTACTTACAGCAGGTACATTTGCCTTGGAACTCCTCCTTAGCTCCAAAGGGGTTGACTTTGCCACTGTATAAACTGAGTTACACAGCAAGCATAACTTGCAATAGAACACGCACCAAGGAGGACACCATTCCATATAGCCAGTGGTATTACATATAATCTTTTTTTAATTGGAACACTCTTTGGATGAAGCACACGTAATTCTAACAATACTATCATTCTTTTAAGGAGAAGTGGCAGAATTCCAGGCAAAAATATTGGCTAAGTGGTGCTGAAATTACATGTATGTAGTTCCCAAGATGTGAAAACCTTTTAATGAGACTTTTTGCCCTAAACCTTGCTTTCTATCAGTCATGTGTTGAAATCAGACACGGACTAAACGTTACAAGTGGAATCACTTCCAAACCCAAATTTTCAACCAGCTTTAACTCCTTGAAAAGTGCCACCATTAGATTACTCTCAAGCATATGTTAGCCCAAAGGAGTGTAAAATTGTCTTTCCACGTCACAGCTTACAAAGCTTGAGGAAATGATAAATACTTATGTTAAAAAAAACCAAAAAAAACCAAAAAAACACCCACTGCTCCATACGGGCTCGCAGGGAACTACTGCATCTTCTCAGCCAGACCAGCAAGGCTGGGGAGCCGAGGATGCCTTCTTCAGCAGAAGGAGGGGCAGACAGCTGCGGGGTACAGCTGCCTCCCAGCACGCTCTTCCAGCCGAGCCAACGCCATGACACGCCCTCGGAGCTGACCTAGCGCGGGCAGAGCTCACCGCCGGATGCCCCTGGACGCGGCCCTACCCAGGCAGGCATCCCCAGGGTGGGACGCCACAACCCCCCAGTCCCGCTCCATCCCCCGCCGTCCTGGGCAGCGGAGGCAGCGCTCACCTGCCGAGCTCCCGTCCGGGGCTGAGGCTGTACCGCTCCTGGAAGGGTTCCGTGCGGATGGGCGTACGGATCTCCGCCAGGAGCCCGCCCCGCCGCCGGGATCGCCCGGCCGCGGGCTGAGGTGACGGTGACGACGGCGGCCGGTTACCGCGGGGGCGACCGGGCGGCGGCTTCTCGTCGGGGCTCATGGCGAGGGGCTTCTCCCTCGGCAGGGGGACTCCTACTCCTTCACCTCTTATCTTCCCGTGTCCGTCCCGGGCCGCGCTGCCGCCGCCGCGCGCTCGCGGAGGCTGCGGGCGGCACGCGCCGGCCGAGGGGGCGGGGCGCAGCCGCGCGGCCCCGCCCCTCGTGCGCCTCACCTTGGCGGGCGGGCCTCAGGGAGGGCCGGCGGGGCTGCGCCACCTGGCGGCGCATGCGGGGAGCGGCGGGTCAACGTCGCTGTTCGGGTCAACGAGGCTTAAAGAAACCCCGTAAAGCCGGGGCTGTGTCTGAGTGAGACCGGTTTGCCTCCCTTCCTAGCACGGATATCTTCGTGTCACTGCAGCTGCAGGATCCTCCCCCTCTATTCGGCCACATCTGGAGCACTAAGTCCAGTTCTGGGTTCCTCAGGACAAGAGAGATGAGGAGCTACTGAAGAGGGACAAGTGGAGGAGGGACAAGGATGATTAGAGGTCAGGAGTGTCTCTCTAATGAGGAGAGATGCCGGGAGCTGGACCTATTTAATCTAGAGAGGAAAAGGCAGAGAAGAGATCTAATCAATATATACAAATATGACAGAGGTGGGTGTCAAGAGGATGGTGCCAGAATCTTCTCAGTGGTCCCAGAGGAAAAATGGCCACAGACTAAAACTCAAGAAGTTTCACCTCAACATGAGGAAGAACTTCTCTAAACTGAGGGTGGCAGAGAACTGGAACAGGCAGCCCAGGAAAGTTGAGGAGTCTCCTTCTCTGGAGACATTGAAAAACAACCTGGATGAATTCCTATGTAACCTGCTGTAGCTGATCCTTCCTCAGTGATCTCCAGACGTCCTTTCCAACCTTAAGGATTCTTTGATTCTGTGATCCCCCAGGCCAGGACCTCGCTCTGTGGACGGGCACTCAGGTGTGCCCCGAGGGGCAGCAGGGAGGGACTGTGAAGCCTGGGGTGAACCTGCAGGAGGTGGAGGCCATTGACTGTAGGGGCCATCCAGGCTCAGGACGCTGGGAAACAAGGCTGACAGAGGACGAGGAGAAAAGGGGCAGCAGCAGCTCTGCATAGGGCAAATGCACCTGTGCTGTCCTGATGAAGCCTTGGTCCCTGTGGTATCTGAGGCACAAGCCTCGGTTAAGCCTTTCCCACGGCCAGGGCGTGTGTAGTGCCTCTCCTCCATGCGTGCATGAGATCCAGGTGTCTCTGTGAGGTGTGCAGGAATTGCCTCCTAGTCATCGTTTGTGCAGGCTGGTGGGAATTACTTCATGGATTTGGCATGAGCCTAACTCGAAAAAGCTTGAGAAAAGCATATCCTCACTTCTTGATCCCTTCACTGACTCGATTACTAAATGTACACATTAAAGAGACCTGTTCAGCATGGCTGTCATTTATCAAGGCACTTCTGTGGTGTGTGTCTCTTAAAAGAGCTCCTGCCAACATCCAGAGCATGGAGGAGAAAAGACTATTGAGGAAACAGGCCAACATACAGGAAAGGATTCAGTCCAAACCTGGGTCATTGATCTGGGAGTACAATTGCTGACAAGGCATTGTGCTGGAATTCCTTCAATTAGTTACTGCCAAATCTGATTTGCAGAAAAAAGTAGAATCTTAGAATGGTTTGGATTGTACATAACCTTAAAGATCACCTAGTTCCAACCCCCTGCCATGGGCAGGGACACCTCCCACTAGGCCAGGTTGCTCAGAGCCCCATCCAGCCTGGCCTTGAACAGTGCCAGGGAGAGGGCATCCATGGCTTCTCTGGGCAACATGTTCCAGTGTCTCACCACTTTCAGAGTAAATAATTTCTTCATAATATCCTACGTAAGAATCCTTCTCAGTTTAAAACCATGCCCCCTTGTCCTGTCACTGTCACTACATGCCCTTGCCAAAACTTCCTCTTCATCATTCTTGTGGTACTTCCAGTACTTCCAGGTAGTGGAAGGCTGCAATTATGTCACCCTGGAGCCTTTTCTTTTTCAACTCGAACAATCCCAATTCTCTTAGCCTTTCTTCATAGGAGAGGTGGTCCATCCATCCATATATAGTTTACGAATAAATTCCAGAACCAGTATGCCAAGTAAGAGAGTGTTAAAGACTTTTGGTATCAATGTACTTTCCACTCAAAAAGTTGTGAAAGTTGTAGCAGAGGCAGGGTATTCCTGCTGAACATTAAAATCTGGATTAAACAGAGATTATATAATTGTTACATCTGAAAGTAGATATCAGTGGCATTTACTACAGAGAGGAGGTTTTTGCCTGACAAATACATCGGATCTTGAAAGTCTATTAATCCTAAATGAAGGTTTCAGACACTTAATTCTTGTGACATTTTCTACTTCTTTACCTATTTTCATAATCACATTTTTCTGGGGGATCCTGCTAAAAATTTATGAAAATCAGTGTAATTACTGATTCTGAAGTAGAAACATATCTTCCTCAAAATACTTTGGGATATTTAAGGTTCCCTGGCTATATTTTAAAATAACTTCTAGATTCTTAAATGCCTTTAAAAATCTAGCAAGTGGTTCTGTTTGGCTTAGGAAGACATTGTTGCATTCTTAAAAAGAATTATCCACAGAATACAAATAGTCCTATTATCCTGCAATGAGCAGGGACATCTTCAACTGGATCAGTTGACCAACCTGTCCAATCTGACCTTGAATGTTTCCAGGGATGGAATAGCTACTACCTCTCTGGTCAACACATGCCAGGGTTTTATCACCCTCATTGTAGAAAACTTCTTCCTTATATTTAATTTAAAATGACCCTCATTCAGTTTAAAACCATTAGCCTTTGTCCTATTACAACAGACCCTGCTAAACTGTTTGACCCCTATCTGTCTTGTAATCCCTTCAAGTACTGGAAAGCTGCTCTAATGTCTTCTCCAGGCTGAGCAACCCCACTCTCAGCCTGTCTTTGTAGGAGAAATACTTCAGCCCTCTGAGCAGCTTTGTGGCCTCCACTGGACTCCCTCCAGCAGGTCCATGTTGGGGACCCCAGAGCTGGATGCAGCACTGCAGGTGGGGTCTCACCAGAGTAGAGCACAGGGGCGAATCCCCTCCCTTGCCCTGCTGCCCACTCTGCTTTGGACGCAGCCCAAGGCACGTTTGTCTCTCTGGGCTGTGAGTACCCATGGCTGGCTCATGTCCAACCTCTCATCCACCAGCACCCTAGGTCCTTCTCCCCAGGGCTGCTCTGGATCTCTTCATCCCCCAGCCTCTGTTAGTATTGGGGGCTGCCCCAACCCAGGTGAAGCACCTTGTCCTTGGTCTTGTTGAACTGCATGAGATTCCCATGGGCCCACTTGCTGAGCCTGTCCAGATCCCTGTGGATGGCATCCCATCCCACAGGTGAGGCAACCACACCAGTCAGCTTGGTGTCATTGACAATCCCTTTGTCTGTGTTATTAACGAAGATATGAAATAGCACAGGTTCCAATATGGGCTCCTGAGTGACATCACTTGTCATAGATGTCCACTGGGACTCTGAGTCACTGACCACTACCTTCTGGATGTGACTGTTCAACTAATTTCTTGTCCACCTAATAGTCTACCCATCAAATCCATCTCTCTCCAGTTTGGAGAGAAGGATGTTGTGGGGTACCATGTTAAAGGCGTTACAGAAATCCAGATAAAAGACATCTGTAGCTCCTCCCTTTTTCACTGATGGGATCACCCAATCATCAGGATTGGTCAGACAGGACTTGCTCTTAGTGAAGCCATGTTGGCTGTCCAACTTCTTTTCCCACTTTGCTATGCACTAGCCATAGAACAGATGATGCTTTGCCTAGTAGTACCTGAATATTGTGGAGCTGATGTATGCTGTATTAATTTCAGTTGTTCCTCTAGGAAAGATAAATATAAGCTTCAGGACTCACTGTAGTTTCACCTGTGCACTAAAACAGCATTGATCTCAGTCTTAAATACTGCAACATAAACCTATCTGCGCTATCTACACAGGGAGAAATTCGTGTGGATATGAACAATGCTTATTTAGAGATAAGCTAACAGACATATCTAGACTGGTTTCTCTTGTGTGTTGCCTTCTCTCATGTGTTACCTGAAAAAGTACAAGCTTTTTCTCTGCTGTTTGGATATTTGGCTTCGATCACTTAAATATTATTAGCTGCTGTATATTCAATTGCACTCAGATGCCATAACAAATATTAATTTCTGCTGGTATGTGGACACTGGATCGACCAGAGATCAGAAGTAGCTCTACTTCTTTCATGCAGGGCATTGAGCCCTTCTCATGGGAAAGCAGAGAGAGAAGAATGTAAGCAATCTTAACACCTGTTGTTTTCGAGGATCTTGCATTTCGTGGGAACATGCTGGTGTTGCTCAGTTGTGTATCAAGGGTGGTGTCTTTCTCAACCAATCAATGCTTAGGCAGCGATATGCATTATAAAAATGCAGTTAATTTCTAATAAACGCCTTTCTCTCTTTGCCTTCTGAGAAAGTGTCTTTGTCTTTTTGCCACTCCACAGTGACACTGGTATAGATAACATTAATTGTTCTACATTTTAATATATATTTTTTTCTTTCATGGCAGTAGCATCTAAGGAATTCAATCTCATGAGCTGTGTTTGGCCTGCAAGCTAAGAAGCAGGAGGTGAGGTGAAAGACACCACCACAGGTATTCTGTTAAAAACAATGCCTCTTTATGTCTGCATGCAGTAAGATAGTGATTTCTATTCTGCCCTGAAGAGATGGATCAGAAGTGTTGCATAGGGACATAAGCTTTGTTTGGTTATATCAACCTGACTCTAGCTTGATCATTATAGGATGCTTCTCTTCCCAATACAAATGTATTCAGGCAGCTCATACATGATAGAGGAGATATGTGAAATTATCATCATGATCATCAATCATCATCATCACGGTCCATTTTTTACAGAAATATGAAATCTTATCATCTGTATCTCAGCACATATAATTTAAAATTTAAGATAGTTTTTTTCATTTTGAATTGCTAAATTCATCCTTTCAGCTTCTGTACCGATAGAGAACCATGGTCTTCTGTGGCTGGAATTTCTGCAGGCTACATATTTTTTGATGTGGTGGTTTTATCTATGAGGCAACAGGAAGAGTACACATTCTTCACCTGAGGGGTTTTGCTCCTGTACTCCTCAAATGCCTCTTGTCATCACGTAAAAGCACTTACTCAAGAACTCTTGAGTACACAGCACCACTGAAAAACTGTCCCCTCCTATACTTCTGTATATGGATATTTCTTACCAGCTGCAACAAAAATAAAGTGTTATTAATCTTTTTTTCTAGTTTAAAGGAGGAAGCCACGGCTCCACTAAGTGGCTGCAGTAAGCATCATTACTGCCACTTTGCTGAATTATTTTTATATTCATGAGAGATTTAATATAAACTGGTACTCAGGTTACAATAAGATTTATTCCTCTTTTTCCTCATAGGGTTTGATTTCATCATTTCTAAGACAGATGAATAGTCCTGTGCTTAGGAATCTACCAGTAACCTTTTCAAATACTCTCACAGGTTCATATTTTGCAGAAATTCTCATTTGAATATGAATTTTACATATTTTATTTTAATATTAACTTATCAGTTGAAAAACACATCATATGGGTCCCCACGCATTACATTGGGTGCACCTTAGATCAGTTTTGCAGCTTCTCTGCACTGCCCAGGCAGTCCCAAACACTAATTCACCTTTTGCAAAGTTGTTAGACTGTATTTTACAAAGTCCAAGATGCATCATTACTTATTTTATGGCTGTGTCCAGAGTACAAACTTTCAGTTTGTACATTTGGAGGACATTGTTGAAGCACAATGATGAGGTTCAAAATGTCGTGGGCTTTACATGCTATAGAAGCAGGTGTTAGACTCTAAGGTCCCAGTTCTACTGATCGATGCGCATATCACTAATGCTGTTAACTTACATGCCTAAAGCAAGGAAGCTTATTTTCCATTGCCAAAGAAGCCAAAGCTGTCAGTAAACGTATCCTCACACACTGTAAGTATAATCTTACATAGCATTTTTTATTATTAATTTCAGTCATTCTTAAAAGTCACTGATCAAACTTCAGTAACCAAGACACACCTAAGAGTTACTCAAGTCAAATCACAGCTTGTAACAAAGTTCCTAAGCAGATTCCTTTGCTGCCCCAGCTGCATTCCTGAAAAGCTGTTACCTAAACATGATGAATCCATGCGTCATGATGGTTGGGAACCTGTATTGCTTTGTCTACAGACTGAAGCATATGAAGTGCTGAAAACAGAAAAACTGGAGGATATGCTATTTATTTTTGTATGCTGTTTTGATCTTGGAAAACCAGCATCAGGACATCACATCCAACAACATATTTTCAATTGTTGTCTATGGTCCATTTTGAAACTGACTGGACACATTTTCAGTGTCACAGAGACAGAGTAATTACAGATTTACTTTTTTCCTTCCAAATGGTTTATTTTGTAAGTGGAAAGTTAACCCAAACCAGTCTTCTATTTTCATACTGAAAAAACAAAAAAAGTAAAATGTTACTAAAGTGTATTACGCTTCACAAAAGAAAAAGCAAGTTACCTCAGTGTTACTATTGCTTATCATCAGCACAGAAATCTCCCCCATGCAGCCAGAAATCACAGCTATTGTCCAGTCTGGCCTCTTGTACAAGAATGAACATCAGGCCATGGATTTATTGTCCTTTGTAGAAAAAATCCCATGACACTGCTACCACAGGGCAGGAGGAGATTGTTATTTGTTTGTAATATCCTACAGAATTAATACAGTTTTGTTAGCATGCCAAGAAAGACACCAGATGTACCCATGGAGGCTTCATGTGGACTGCTGCTCTATTTTAACAGAAATTCAGTAATTCAGTCATAGAATCATAGAATGTTAAGGTGTAGGAATGGACCTTAAAGACCAACTGGTTCCTACCCTCTCTGCCATGGGCAGGGACACCTCCCACTAGAACAGATTGCTTAAGACTGTATCCAACTTGGCTTTGAATGGGTTAATAGAATTTGAATGGAATCACTGAATGGGTTGTGGTAAAAGGCATAGTTCCAGCCACATACAAAGATCACTGCTGTGGAAACTGATACTTCTGATGCATCCTAATGATCAGCAGCTCATGTCACTGCTTTTTAATCAATATGGATTTTCCCTTCCTTTATATGTGAACAATGCATAGAAATCCAGCTTAGTGACAAAATGCCCTCTTGCTCACTTCTTCCTCACACGTGCACAATCACACACACAGGATATGAATAAAGGCTGAGCTGTGATACCTGGATTTCTTGAGCATGTGCATGGGTGGGTGCTACTCTTGCCATCAGCACCACCATCCCTGCTGAAGGAGAGCCAGTGCTGGGCCTCATGGACCTGTGCTCCTCCATATGGAATGAAATGCACGGTCAGCTCCAGAGGGACTCTCAAGAGTTCTCTCAGTCACAGAGTTTCACATTTGTTATTGATTTGTCTTGTGCAAGATACACTCACAACTTCTGTTGAAGTATCTTCCATGGATTTATATTTTTCCTTACAGAAACAGTGCCTCATATTAGAAAAGTGTCTTTCTTATCCTTCCTATTGTACCACAATCTCTCATGGGGTGCCATTTATGTAAGAAAACAGGTATGGTCAGGAAGTGTCCGCTGATGGTGTATCTGAGGCGTGTTAATCTATCCTGGAATGTGTTAATGAAACACGCCAGAGATGTTACAGTGACGAGCAGGAGAGAAAGGGGTGTGACATACTGAGATGCCAGAGCATCTTGCAATGTACTTGCTGTCAACACAGTGCAGACCCAGCTTAAGCTATTAAGAAATCATCCTTGCAGTTGCATTTCATCCCTATAGTGCAGTAATTATACCTAGAAGCAAGGTATGTGTAAGTAGCATACACACTGCTTTTGTCCCTCTGTTTGACCAGACATTTACTATAGTGAGGAATAAGCTCACATGCTCTCAAGGCAGGAGAGCATGGGGGCTATGGTCATGTGCACCTCTGTGGAGAACCTCAGGTTTTAGACATATGCCTGGAAATATTGAATAAAAACAGTGGAATGGCCTGAATGCAATAGTGGTAAAGGAAAAATCCTGGAACTGCAATTTCTGAAATTTGTGGCCTTTGACAATGACAGTTTCCATCCACCCTTACATACATCCTCTACGAAATAGTTTATTTGTAATAGACAGTCCACACAATACCATAACAAAGTGATTTTATTGACATTCCTCCATAGTGATATGGTTGAATAGAAAGCACAGCCTGAGTATCATGTGACATTTTTCCGTCAATAAAAGCAAAATCAGTCCAATAATGAGGACCTTTCCTGCCACTGACTTTATGTAGTCTTTAACAAAAACTGTAACAGACATTAGATAAATCGGAAGCTGCAGGGAATTTGGCTAATGGTACAATATTTACTATACCTAGTATCTACTATCTACAGGCATCTGTTTTTCTACTGGAGCAAAAGAACTACATGACTCACTAGTGAGAAAGTAACAATCCAATCTTTTGGACCTTGTGATAACTGGAAAACCTATCCCAGATTTAGTATAATGCAGTAGTTGTATCTTTTCATAATGAACACTGAGGTACAGCATGAATAGTAAAAAAGCACCGCATTTGTTGTAGAAAGATTTATTGGTCTTCATTTGACTGAAAGTGTTTAATCTTGACTGGGAAGTCCTATTAATATCACTATAGAGACAGGGAAAATATAATTTCAACAGAAAATAAACAGATCTCCAGTCAAATTTGTCCTTTGGAAATTCCATAGACTGTCAAAGGATTAATAGTAAAGGACGAGTTTAACCCGTCCCCTGTGCGTTATATTTTAGCTTATTTCTGTTCCAATTTTCATGTTCAAACTCAGTATCCTAATATTTCCAACTAGAGGAATGTCAATTATTTGTTACAGTGAAACTAGAACAACAAAACACAATCCTAACAAACCTCCACACAGACCATCTCTGAGACTAGGCTACAAACTCAAATCTCAGATATAATTCATTCAAAAGTTCATGGGCACTTGAGCAAACTGGGTGTAAAAAGTGCCCTGTGTCAGACCTGTACAAAAGTCATGATTTATCCATTAGATGGTAGATGTTGTTTGGACCACTCACTTCTTGTCTTGTGATACCCATGGACCTCTCAGGAACATAAAAGTCAAGTTTTGAATATGCACAGACTAAAACTGAACACTTATGTAATTTACTGCAGACTGAAGTGACAGCATTTGTAAGGTTTAGACCTGACGCTGTTGACACTAAGATACAGGTGTTTATACTGGATCAAATCCTGCATAGCTGATGGTTGAACAGTCAGTGAGACTACTTCAAGGTGGAAGACCTACCGATGATTTAAAATACCTATTTCCATTCTCTTATCTCCAGATTAATGCTAACAGGATTTAAAAACAGAAATACCCCCTTCCCTCCTTCTGCCATTAATACCATCATGACAAATTCTGAGAAACATGGATCTTCTGAAACTGTTGCCAGTATTCATTGCTCTGACTGAAAACTAGAATTCATGTCAGATTGCCTCCTCCATGTTTCACCTGCATTTTAAAAGTCTATTGATATTGATATTGTATCTTAATCTAGCCACCACCATATCTAGCCACCACCTGGTTTAAAGGGAACTGAGGTGAAAGAGCTGAAAAGATTATTCCACTGTACATATCTTCTAGTCTTTCCTGTGGGGAAACAATGAAACTAGAATTTCCGTAATCAGCAGTCAGTGTTTTACAAATGAAGATGCAGACCTGGAGAGTAACAGCACTTGAATCAACAGATGAACAAGGAAGGGTATGTCTTGCATATACACAACAACAACAAAGTCAATTAATTGCATAACGGGCAGGTTAAATAACAGGCCAAGGGAGGTAAGTTCCTCCCTCTCTCCTGTTACCACCATTCACTGCCTCACTCTGACAACTGCAATGTCACTTCAGATGCACAGCTTCCCCTTCACTCCAGGCTGGGACTGGATTCTGCCCATGACATGATGCAAGGAATGGAGAGACAGTGTGAAGTGTTGATCTGGGTATCAGAAAGATTATGTCGCGATTTGACAACCTATTGGGGTAGGGCTTTTGGGAAGAGGGAGGGATAGGGCTTGAATGGCAGAATGCAAGAAAAGCCACATATGGAATTTTCTTTCTCTTCTTGGCCTTAGATCCAAAAAACTTGCAAGGAAATCTGCACAACTTTATCAACTTAGAAAGCAGCTTTTAAAAAAATATTAGGCTGTGTGCTTGAAAGACAACTTGGATCAAGGATTTTGATGGGAAGTAGCTGGCTATGGTCTGTGTTTTCCAGAGGAGCAACACACAAGGTGCTCGAGATGGAATTTGCCAAACATAATCTAGTTTAGTGTGTGATGAATGCCAGAAAATGTTGTGAAGAAGAATTTCAGGAGACAGTCTTCTGTGTTTCATTTAGTGGAGCTTGATGCTGTCTCTGAAATACAAACATCTTCTATTATGCTACAAAAAATAGTTTCATTTTTTTGTAATAAAATATAGTTTTAAAATACTAAAAAAAAAAATTATACAGCATTGTAAAGATTGGATTTTTTTCCCTACTTTTTTACTATGTTAATGAGACAGCTCTTGATTTTTCTTGGCCAAACATGGACCAACCAGTTGGATGCTTCTCTTTTTTCTAATGTTGGAAGGCATTCAACATTTGACATAGTACAGGTAACTTTATAACATCACCAGGAATAAGTTAGGAACTATACAAGAATCACTAGATTTTGGAGCCCAGAGGCAAAGATGCAGGAATTACATACATTGGAAGATTTCATGTTCAGTGTCTCCTGGTGTGACTTGTTCTGATGCACATGACGACACGTGCACATGACAGATGCTCTGAGAAAAACATTAATTTTTCCATCTCTCCTGTGCAGTGGGCTGGTCACATGGAATAAATGCTTGAGAGCTCATTTATGGAAACACTAAACATCATTTTTGGTGTGTGGTAAAATGAACCTCGCCTGTAGCTGCAGCCTCTGCAACTGTAATATAACAACAACATACTAAAACATAGATTCTCAGTAAATTAGTATAAAAGTTGCAGAAATGGCACAGAAATTGAATGAATGGGGCAATTTAAGTATTTCAAATTTTTTATGTACCATTAAAAAAAATTGTTTTTTTTTTGCTTAGAAATATATTTTTAGGTCCATCACCTTTCAAATACCTACTGACCTAAGAATAAAAGCAGGAGAAAAATCTGCAACTCTCAGAATGCAGTTTTTCAAGTGCTATGATGTTCTATACAACCACCATAAAAATATATGAGAAAGCAGAGCCCAATTTTTTTCTCTGGAGAGAAAACTTAAGACCATTAGATGTGTTAGATCTTGAACTGGTCTCCAGATTTTACAGTGATCTAAAGCTTAACTAATACAAAACTACCAGTAACAAGCCCCCAAGCGGGTGTCATACTTCGTGCAAGCTGCTAGACACTATGATGTTACCTTCTCACTTACCTTTATATATCTCTCACTTTGCATTTCTTGCATCCTTTAACATATTTAATGTCAGAAGATACTTTGTATTTCCATTTCCCAGTTAAGACAAACACTTTCAATCTGAGATTAGTCTTGGAAAACAAGGGCAGCAAAGATTAATAACTAGAATGTAATCAGCCTCAGCAAAATCCATCCGAAGACAAGCCTACTGCTGTATTATTTTTTTTCCCCCTGTATTTAGAGTTGGAAAGTACACCAAACTGAAGAGGGTTTTGCCTGCAATAACAGGAACAAGATCTTTAGTTTAGCAGTGCCTAGTATGACTGGAGGGCCTTTGGGCTTTGTCCAAGAGGTTATGCACCAAAATCTTAACCCCTAGAGTTAACAGTTCCCTTCATATCTGACAAACACCCTCATTCACTGCAGCTTCTCATTTGACAGACCCCAGACAAAAACATTCTGTCTACAACCAACCACTCTTGAGGATATGGACTATTCCACTGAACAAGAAATGAGAAACAAGAGAACTGAAAACTGCCCCCAGCAACCATAGATTAGTCCAACCTAACAGAAAATAAATGGCTTCTGACACAGGGGATGGGATTGTCTAGACTTGTCATTTGGAAAGGAACATTTTAAACATCAGAAAACAAAGATCTGGTAAACAGAACCCAAGGGTATTCATAAGAGTAGAACATTCTTCTTACTTCCCCTTTTCCTTGTCATATACAACACTAAGGTAAGGGAGCCTTGTCCTTTATGCTACATAATAAAACATCTTTCTTGAGTATGCACAACCTTGTGCTTCTTGTGTGGTAAACATTACAATGGAGATGCCCCTCCCAATAGCTTTGAAGTGCAAGTTCTCTCCAGTACTGGCAAGCAACAATCATAACAATCACTGTTATGCTCTGCATTGCATTACAGGTTGGGGTTTTTTTAGTTTTGAAGGTCTTATCTGCTCCATGTATCAGGGCCGGTTCCAGCTGATGCAATTGACGTGGATCATGAGTTCATATATAAAAATTTCAGTTTTGCTCATAGGTGTCTTTCAGATGGACAATACATACAGGGAAGATAAGGATGGATGATGATATATTTGACCAGCTCCTAGTACTGGATTAAACAATTAAGGAGTAATATGGGCTACGAATTGATTTAGAAGATATGGGTATATAAAAGCTTGGAATGCTTGATGAGTTTGGTTTTTTTAAATTTTTTAACCAACGTAGGTGGAAGTAAACATTTATAACATTTGGTCAAGTGTAGCGTAACTTGCATTTGTATTTTCCTTGGTATTAATGGAGGTATGTAGAGATATACAGAAACCTTGAGACAGTTGTTTTTCTATTGCATACAGTCCATTGGAAACAGAGGATGAAAGCATGAAGGTTAGATTGTAGAGGGTGGCAGTTATTCATGCACAGCTTTTGTTAATCTTGATTTTTGTTTTGTTTTCAAAAATAAAAACATGGGAAACCAAGATCAAATGATAGTGGACAGGAAAGGTGACATCATCAGCCATAAAAACACCAGAAGTGCCTGAACCCCCTCATTCAAGTCCAAAGGTGCTAGTTTCTTCAACAGCTGTCAGCAGCTTTTCATACAGCATAGAATATGAGGGGTAAGGTGGAAGATCCAAACGGTTGAAACATGTGTGTGCCCTGCAAAAGGAAAATATGCTACATGTTAAGCTTAATCTAAAAACTCGAGAAAATTAGAATTGAGAAAAAACTAATTTCTACTGACACTCAAGACATTCAAGTTCACTCAAACGAAAACTTTTGAATTTCACCAAAATATGAGGTACTGAAATATATGTGCACATACACATGAATATTTTATATAGAATACACAAGCTAAGTATCAACATAACATCTGATATCCCTGCTTTGGATGCTGCAGGGATCTTTTACAAATCTTGATGGAGAAGAATGCTGGAGGTCACCGAGGGGCTGGGGTTTAGGGCCTGAAAGAGAAGTTCATTACTATAATTTTAAATTCAAGATTTTTTAAAAAAAATGGCACTCATCTGTACATCCAACACGAGCTGCCAGTAAGTTTTGCATCAGTGGAGAAACACAATGTGATGGACTATACTGACAGAATGGACTCAGCATGTGTTTGCAGCGAGGCAGGCCTGACTGCTAAAAGACCATTCAGGGATCTGCTAACTGAGGAAGGTTGCTGAAAATATTCTTTCAAGTCAGCTGTTGGCCATCTGCTGCAAGTCTGGCCATTAAATGTTATTTTTTTGTAGTACTCAAGACAAAAGCAAAATATTCTGTGCAGAGCAAGCTGCAAACTTGATGACTATCTCTTTCCCCAGTTTTACCATTATATTTAACTGCCATTATATTTACATTAGTGCCACCTTCAAAAGAAGCCATGGAATGGGTTCCATGCTTGTCTTCGCCTTGTTGCAGCTTTTCTAGCAGCAGCAATTAGACCCACAGGCAAATAGCACTTCACTGTGGGAGGTGCTATACAAATGTGGAGTAAAGAAACAGTCCCTGCCCCAACAGTTCAGACATTTCAACTGACTGAGAAACTACACAGCTCATTCAACAAATGGACATGGGAGGGGCACATTTTCAGTAAAATCATTTCGGTTTTTTTTCAGTCAGCTTAGAGTTTTACATGACGATAGAAATATTGCTCACTGGGACAAATATGAATTGACAAAACTTTACAGAAGAAAATGTAGCCTCAATGGCTAACAATGTCTGAGCTTCTGGCCCCTAGTATTTTTAGAAGCCATGGAGTTGTTGTACTTCTAGTTCTTCTATCTCAAGCTTTAACTCAATGCTACTTCTCTTACACTGAAGCTGCAGAGCAATCTTGTAGAAAATTACATGAAGCCATGTTAGTCATCTCTTAGGCCACCCACAAAGTGGGAAAGGTATAATGCTAGTAGATGGGCTGGCCTGAGACTTGTAGATTCAGAGGGTGGGTTTCATCAAGCACCAGTGGTGAACCATTAAAAGCAATCAGGCAACTGAAATATCCAGAGGCATGTAATCTTCACTGCATTACAGAATTTCAATTAGGAGAGCTTTTACAATCCTTCCTCCTCTTCTCAATGAAGATCTGTTAGCTGGTTAGTCTCAGACAAGAAAACAATAAACGCAGAATCTGTGGAAATGAGCTGGGAATACTTGAGTTAGTGAAAAAGGAACATTAATAAAGCCATTAATTAATCATCTCTTGAAATTAAACATGGCATCTCCATGAGTAGCTCTGCACTGCTTATTGTTTATCTCAATAATCTTTGGCAACATAAATTGTTTCTACAATCCATTGGCAATATGTATCAACCACTGGGAGTTAATTAACAGAAGGAATCTTGTAGTCCATTCAGAACACGATTATCAAAGGTAGGACAGCCCCATGTAGAGACAAGACAGCTTGTCTTGAGGAGCTCAGCCACTGGGCTTCAGAATTGGAAGCAGCACAGCCATGGTGGCTCAGGTGTGAATTTTTCTAATGCAGTTTTGCAGAACCAGACCTCTGTATGGTACTCAACCATGGCACATTTAACTGAGACAATCTCAGCATCTCAGACATTGCTGTTGTGCATCCTGTTGTGCATATCCACAGCCACTGACTCTGGTGTTTACTTTCTTGCAGACATTTATCTTGACTGATCATTATCCATCTGATTTCACACTTGTTATGAAACAACCTTGCAATGCTGTTGACTTTTAGTCATCCATGACCTAGTCAAACTCAGAAAAAACCACCAATTTCTTTTCTTACTATGAGGTTTACAAATGTAAACTTTCTATAGAAGGTCTCAAGGAATTTATTGTGGGGAGCAAAGAAAGGAAAAAATGTTAACATATTTAGGAATACTGAAACATTTGTTAAGCAACACTCTTGTGTTCTCCAGCTCAACAACTTCACAGAAAAAATCCCTGCACTTCAAAAAAAAGGTCATTAATTTGAAATGAAAACAGCATTTCAGGAGCACTATCCAGGACAAGGTTTACACTTCTACCTACTAGTGGTGCAAACCACACAATACATCACTAAGGGCAAAACCTGAGCTCATATTCTGGTTTGTAAAAAAGATGTGGACCTACTGCAACTCCAGTGATGCCTGTGAAGCCCACTCAATCTTATATAAAGATAATTATGTGCAAAACTGTCTGGTTTTCATTATATATTGTGTGATACTGCAGTACACAGGACAAGAGTCAGTGATACTTTCCATAATGCTCATTGCTGTCTAACTGTGCTCCATCCTCCAAAGAGGTATATTACTCCTGAATTATCTTGGCCTCCTACCATTGATCCTAGTGAGAGTGACTACATTAGCAGGGAACACTTGCCACACATATTGGGGTGACAACATTACATCAGTAGTGCAAGAGGTAGTCACAGCAAAGAGAAAATATTCCTTCCCTTGATTTAAGCCTCCTACCACGTAAGCCTGCTGACATTTGAGAGGGTGTTTAGGGAATGCGAAGCCTGGAATAAGAATTACATTGGTAAGAGCTTTTATGGGAAGGATTCTGGCTTCTCCAGAAGAAAATGCAAGATAAAGTAATGTAACTAACTCTGACCCTCGTATGCCCCCATCCTCCAGTAAGTTAAGCAGTGAATGGACCACTTAAAATTTCATTCTCCCCGGCAGTCTGTCTTTATTTGCTTAATATAGATTTGGTGGGCTTGAACGTTTAATCTTGCTCATTGTTCACAGTGCTACGCTATTTCTTTTCTTTTAAGAATTCTTTCTAAAAATTATGATATAAGCTTTTAAGATTTTTGCATTCTTCTTTTTTTCTCACTTCCTTAGTTCCCCATAAAGATCAAAGTCCATATGCAGTAAAAGTGGGCACAGAACCCTCTCCTATCTTAATTATAGCTTGAAACTATCTACTAAAGCAAGGCTTATGCTCTAACATAATCATGCCTGTCAGGCAGAAACTGGACAGCTCTCCTTTTCACCCTGCTTTTCTTAAATGAACACACAAACCCCTCTTTATCAATCAAAGAACCCAGAAGTAGCAGCTTTTGCTCATTTTGCCTTGCAAGAAGGAACACTTACATGCTCTCTGGGAATCAGTGTTTAATACATGAATGTAGATTTATAGCTGATACTGTTGTTGTATTTGAAAAAAGAGGAAAGAGAAGGTGGATGGGATGTAAGGAAAAGTAAGAGACAGCAAAGCTCATGCCCTCAGTCCATTGGTAAAGAAGGAAATTATGAGAATAACATTCTTTGTAGTAACACATAATCTTTTCTAAAATTATTATATGGGATTCTATGGCGATTAAATACTTGATCATCCAATAGAGAGGAACAGAATTCTCTTACAAAATCAGATATTTACTAGCACTGGTAATCTGTATCATTCATAACACATATTACACTGCTGAACGAAAATCACTTCTGATTAAAGGGTAGTTGCAGCTTGGTGGCGTTGGGAAAAGTGACCTCATTGCGTTAAACGTGATTATTTGAATCCCTGAGATACATACTCAGGTCCTTACTTACTTGGTACTCAAATAGACATAATCTTGGAGCTGGCAGAAGCTTTTGCCAGGTGAGGAGGGCAACCACAAGGTGGGACAGTGGCATTCGTAGGCACTGAACACTTTTGCCAGCTGAGGATTTAAAAAGACTGAATTGTTGCCTCCTATAGCTATAGTAGAAAGTACTGCTAGTTCTTAGCACAGGTCTGTTTTGGGTCAGGAGTTCTGCTCCCGTGGTACCAAATGAAGCTATGCTATTCCAGCAAGAAAACCAGTGCCTTTTCATTAATGTTTGGCAGTGAACAAGAATCCATTCTTGCAGAACTACTAAAACAATGACAAACCTACATAACCCAGAAGAGGTGAAAGAGAGGATTTCTGCTTCAGAAGAGGTTATAGCTGCAAGAATTCTCCAACCATCTCTACTCAGGCAACCAGTTAAATGTATAACACCTTCATTTTGGGGCAAAGTTTGCATATTATATAGGAAGAGTACAACTCAACCTTGATGAACAAGTGATTGAACCTGCTATTTTATATTACGAATTACACCAGTTTGTAAGAACACATGATGCAGATTTACACTGACAGATCTGCAAAACTGTCAGTCTCTTTGGAACCTGCTTTAGGGTCATTGTCTGGAGATCTGGGATTAGAGCAGCATCTCTGAACTGTATGCTGCCTCAACTTTTTAACGCATGTGATCTCAAAAGTAAATATAGATAGGAATCATGTGTCTGGCACATGTGCACACTCCAGAAATAAAATACTGGTGTAGTCTTACTCTTCTTTGTCTTAGATGAACATATCATACCACGATTACCCTGTTCATGCAGGGAACTGGTACTAATTAATAAGACCACCAATTTAGAATGAAGTTACTGGATGTTCAACCTCCCTGAAAAAGTCTTGCTTATCCTCAGTGCTTTCAAGAAGCACTCTAAGTGTCATGTATTATGGTTATTCTTTGAAAAGTGTTTCACTTTAGAAATTTACACCACGCCTTTTTTTCTGGATTTGACATGTTACTCTTGCAGGTACAAACAGCACTAACCTGTCTAGTTTAGGTGTTAGCGTATCTCTGCTCACTATACACAAATAGTAGTTGCATGCTCAATTGCTAAAGTGTAAGGACAGGATGTAAGAGAGACTTGCCTAACTACTTCAGCCATCTGGAGCAGAAGTAAAGGAACAGAGAAAGAGTCATAGACTCTTCTGATAGAGCAAGAAGTTTCCAACACTTTGTACAGCAGTAAAAGTGAAAAGGGAATTTGTTGTGGTTTATTGTAAAGTTGGTTACACTCATGTCACAGGGCTAAAAGGCTGACAGAATATGACGTATGACATTTTTTTAGCCTGTAACACTTAAGTACATAAATAAATCTAAATAAACACGGGCAAACCATAATCAGGTATTTAAAAAACAAGTTTTAAATAACATTCATTTAGTTGCTAAACTAAGGATTTAGTGAACCTCCAGGTTTAGCCTGTGTGTTTTATGCATTTCTTAGCACTGTGTATACTTGGCAGCACCCCATAATTTTATAAAAATGCAGGCAATAATTCATGGTGATCAAGCTGTGTTTATTCCCCATGAGAAAGTTTTGGGTATTTTTTCCCCTGGCTAAAACAAATGCAGAGCTTGAAGACTTCTAACAAGTGCTACCTGGAAAGGAGGCCTCTTTCAGGGAAAGCAACTCATTCAGAGATCAGCAGACAAACATAAAATCTCCAGGCTAACTGAATCTGAGTCAGAAGTAATGCCTAGGTTCACAAAGAAAGTTAAACAGAGCAGAAAGGGGCCAATTACCTTTTTAGAACTTGATGGGTCAGGGCATTTTCTGTGCATGCACCAAGGTCCACCCTCCCCTCTCACTCTTCTGCACCCCAGAAAGAGTGCAAAGAGAGCTCTGCAGAAATGCTGCAGTCTGTAACTGCTGGTTGCTGACTGTCTACAGGCAGGAATGTCCTCAGTAAGCTCTGAAACCCTTACATAGAACATGACTATATATATATACTGCAAAAGGAGGATCTGGACTACAAATAACAAACTGTTGCTCTCAGGCTTTCTTACCACATTGCTGGCCAAAGCTCAGAGGGCATGAGTCATCTCACTGACCTTGTATGTTTTCATCTGGTTTTAAATCTCAGTGCCCTCATCTACATCATGTAGGCTCTAGCTCTCCATATAATCTCCATAGAGTCCTTATGGTAAACGGACACAAACCAAAATGTACCAGCTGTGACTCAGCTGAGCTATTTCACTATAGCAGAAGTATCTGAGGCACTGAAATGATCTGTAAGCCCAGTGGGCCAGAGCCTCAGGCAACTGTCAGGACATTCAAGAAAAGGTGACTCACTTCAGTAAGGAAGGATGAGTACTTGTCACCCACAAAGTGGTAAAGCAGAACTTAAAGTTGAAACCACCACTGGCTGTGCCATGGCTCTCTCAGGTGGCCTGTGGCACGTCCACACCTTTGTACCCATGACCCTTTGTTCTGAAAAGGAAGATGACCCCTCCTTTGGGAATCACTGCCAAGTCTGTTGATTCTGTATAGTTCATTTGCTCCTAGATGGCAAATCTAGTTCAATTTGTTGAACTAGATGCAACAAATTGGATATTATCCCCACATGGTCTGCATTTCCATCACTAAGCTTCTTCATTGCAAAAAAGTGGAACCATCAGACTAAATGAAGGGATTACACTCAGGTGTCTAGCCAAAACTCAAGAGACAGATTTTGGCTTTCATGTCTGTAAATTCACAAATATTTTTACTAGCACTTTGGAAGTAAAGGGAATAGAATCAGTTGGCATGCTCTTGTTTATCTGAATCTGTTCTAGAATCAAAATAAGAGAACTATTTTTGAACCCATGGAAATGTTAATCTTAACTATTTCCAAGGATTCCAAGTAGTTTGAATTGAGCCTGCAAATCAAAAAGGCAGCAAAAGAAAGCACTTTTCTCTGAAAGTTATTACAGAACAACAAACTGATAATTATTTCTTTGTTGGGGTTTTTTTTACGTGTCCTTACTGTATTCATTAACTGACAGAGAGATGCAACGAAATACCAGGCCTATGTTTCTAACAGAAATTCTGATATAAAGTCCTGGTTGGGACATACCTTGGGAGGGAGGTTATTTTCCCCCATTTCTCTATACAGAAGCGCCGCAGGCCGTTGCTCCCTCGGAGAGCAGCAAAACCCTCATATGGCACACTCGACGTTCCCGTGACAAACTGCAACAATCGCAGCCTCTGCTCGTTGTTAAACCTCTCCACGGCTGCCCAGAACCACCGTATCACTATGTGTCCATCATGGTAGCCTGCACCAAGCAAGAGAAATAAAAATCACTCCCTCCTAACTGGGAAGAGCAACATTGAAAAATATTCCCATTAGCATGGGGCAGTAGATCTCCTATGGGGAAGATCATGGCCTAACAATATATCTCGTTCTTCAGGAGCAGTAGGTCACAGCTTCCATTTTGTCCTGGCTGTGGATACTACATTACCACTAATTCATTTCAGATCCTGAAACTCAAATATCTACTTGAGATTTACTGGTCTCCCACAAATCTCTTGGCAAGAACCAGGGTTACATTCATGAAATATTAAAGACCAATAGCAATATGCCACACAGTGTGAGTCTTAACAACCTAACAATTTCTGGATCCCAAGTAAATTCTCTTTAGGACTGCAATAGTGTTCGACATATGGAGAGGAGTTTGCCGCCACAAGCCCTTCCCTGGGAAACTTCCCACCTGAGGACTCTGAGCATTGGTTTGTGCCAGTGAGAGCCAGCATATAGCAGGCTGAATCTGTTTCAAAAGTTAAACAGAAAAACGTAGGAGGAGAATAACAATGGGGACCAGCCATGCTTGTGGTAAACTGCATATTCCAAGGTAACCCAAGGCTGGGCTTTGACCAGCAGACTGAAACTTTGTATTTCAGGGGAGGATATGTGAACTTCAGGAACTTTCCACTTGTAGTACAGAACTGGTGATTTCACATTTTTCCATTATCCAAGACAGCCTGAATAAATCATTGTTTAAAGCAAAACCAGACCAAGCAGTAGAGAAGGGAAAAAATCCACCTTGACATAATTTAGGCTGAGGGGACAGTTAAGCAATAGCTGTACGTTGTTGAAATGTAATTGGGAACTGTGAAATTCAGCTCCTGATTTCAGCTCCTTGCTGAAGCCAGGAGGACTTGTGGAACTACTTTCTGTGAGGCCAAGAGTTCAGTCACAGTCATCTTAGATGACTTGTAACTTTTAGATCTAATTGTGCAAATCTTTTTCAGTCCTTAATAGTCAAAACTCCTGTTGAGTCTGCAGGAATTGAATAGATAAAATCTGCATAGAAATAGCAGAAGCAATTTTAGTAGTGTAACACCACAAGACCTGTTGATCCTAACCTGAGATTTTACTTTTTTTTTGTTTCAGGAGTTATTCTTCACAATAACTTCGTGGACAAAACAGGGCATTTCCCTCAGGAAAGACAGAAGGAAAAGATGGAGCAAGACTCACATGTTTTAGACTGAAACAGTCAAGATAGAAGCAAACATGAGCAGGCAGTTTACCTCCACGATATTCTGTGTTGTTCCGCCAGTCATTGAGATCTATTTCTGCAGTGCCAGCTATAACTAACTCCAGTTCTCTGGCATCAAACACAGAGACAAGCCTGGAGTCTACAACCTGGAACAAAAACCACTTGTAAGCACAGTTCAGACTGGAAATGAAGCAAAACCTTATAAACCTATGGTTCTGGTGGCTAGCTCTTTATTCTGACAACATTTGAATGTTTGCATTCACATGTTTGTGTATGATTAGGGAGGGGGAAGAATAGGTGACTACATGGGTTGGTCAGCAAAGCCACAGGTTTTCTCCCAGTCCTTGTAACAGCTCTGCCAGAAAGACATTTTCAGATCCAGGTATTCTGCAAAGATAAATTGCAAAATCCAGGGATAACAATGGAGCAGTATCCAGGAATACCACCAGCAAGATAACAGCTTGGTCTGCACCCACGGATTGACTTTACTGGAACAAATCCCTGAAGACACAGTGTGTTTCATCAGCTTCTCATCAAAGTGTACAGTTCTTCACAATCTTTCTTTGTCAGGGACCACTAACCCTTACCCAAAATCACAACATGGTAGAACAAAATTTGCAAATGCCTACTTCTCTTAGTGTGTGAATGGAAAGCAGTGTCGTTCTTAACTCTTCATCATAAATAATGCTTTGTCATATTCAGAAGACACACTTCTTTCCTTTCTCCTTTAATCATAAACATGCCGTATCCAAGGTCTCTGTCTGTAGAGATCCAAGAACTCCAATTCCTTGCTGTTTGTGTCTGTTACCCTAACTGCTGCTATGCTGATTCAGATGAAGGAGGTATGACTGTGGAAGCAATCACTTTGTAACTTACTTCGTAGAAACCACGGACCAGGGCCTCTGTTTGCTGGACCACTCCTCGTTCCACTCGCCACTTAACCATTCTCTCGATGTACTCCTTTTTGTTCTTTTCTGTCACCGCTGTATTTGCCCCTCCAGATTTCAACTCTCTCTCTGTCACCTACAGAACAAAGATAAACAGTAGTGTAGCATTGTATGGATCATGTTGTGTTTCAGGCATAAGATCATCCAAGCACCAGTACAAGAAACAACAGATGGAATGGGCTATCACAGTATAAGAATAGGCAGACTGCTTTGCCAACTGAAAGGGATATCTCCTTGTCTCTTAGGCAACAAGTGTTGCCCTTCCTTCCCCAAGTGCTAGTAAAAGTGTTTACTCAGAAATGCCAACAGCTAAACAATCATAAAATGAATACTCCCAGTACACTACCTAAAACAAGACCTGTACAGCAACCTTGCACAGATAGAGTCACTGTAGGATTCAGAGTTTTGTATCAGCCATCCAAATCTGAGAATAGTTTGTACTGTAAATAACTTTTCCTTGTTTTAAGCAAGAGCTGCAGCATTTATTTGCATTTTAATAGCTAATTAAGTTGGCTTGGGTTACTAAGGCTTGAGATTGGGAAGCGATTTAAGGAATCGGTCTGGATCTTACAAGTATCTGCTTGTAATATAGCAGATATTATATCTCCTCCCATGTGACAGAAAATTGTATTTGTCTTCCAGTTGTTTTCACATTCAATTTAGTGGATTTAAAAGTGGATTGCTCTCCTCTTCAGTTTTCTGCTGCTATAAAAATGATGTTATAGACCTGCCACCACACGCAGTAAATGAACTGTATGAATACATATTCATTATTAGTATTATTTATATTATTATCTATTTATTAGCCCAACAGACAGCACACAGCATAGGCCGTATTTAGGTCACCTTACCTGAGGGACCTATTGCAATATTATGAATTAAGAAACACTGACTGAGTCACTGACTTTGTTAAGAAACAGCAAGAACAAGTAAAGCTGGATGGAAGGAGTTAGGAATTCTTAGCTCGTTCAGGTTAAGTTCCCAAACATAAATCATTGCATCACCATTATACAAGCAATGCTGCATTGCCCAGAAAGCAAGGCTCAGGCCCAGCTACCATGCTGTATTCTTCAAGGCTGTGAGGCATTAAGGTGTATCTGCCAAACCAAAGACTAAATGTTATCTAGCTTTAAGCACGACCATAAGCCCAGATGTTCAAAGTCTCATGCAAGACTTCCCACAAACTAGAAAACTATTTATTTTTTCAACTTCTCATTATCCATATAAATTCAAATACTGTTAGTTATCTTTGATTGGAGGCTAGCAATTAATAGCAATGTGTCCCTATTTTGGGGGTTTTGTCCCTATTTTAACTGCAGCTGTGAGCAACAATTCAGAATCAGCTTTCAAAGTAGCAAGGAGATATTTCAACCAATCTAGCTCATTCCTTTTGCCTTATGGGAACAATTTCCAGGGCTCAGAGACAGGCTGTATCCTCAAAGAGAGCTCAGAGTATGGCCTGCAAGAAAACTTTCTACTGGGTAAAAGCATGAGAAAGTACTTTGGGTCATGAGCAACTGACACATCTCTGTCTTATAAGTGAAATTCTCAAATTGTCTTTCAGTCTGAAACAGTAAAAGAATGTAATGCTCGATTTGACACTGTATCACTGCTGTTACAGGAGTCCTCCAGGTTCTAGTACACAAGAAGGCTGGAATTGACCTGGAGTAAATTCTGCTTAAGAAAGTATCTAGAAAGAGGATTTGGCCTGAAAGCCTTAGAAGTTCAACACACATCAGAGATGAGACAAGAAAGAAAATACGAGAGCAGCAGTGACTAGTCCATAATAAAGTCATGTGGAAGCACGACAAAAGGGCTATAACCATTTACCAGACAGATTCTCAAGGAGTTGGTATATTTCTTGTTTCCCTTACCCAGCCCTTGAAATGCAGCTTCCCATATATTAGCAGAGTTCCCACTGCGATCTACACTTGCATGTGTACCAAGCAAAGCAATGCTCAGATGGCATTTAAGTGGTCAGATACTCTTGGCACAGAAGAATTTCCAACTAGGATCCATCTGTGAGCATAAATTGTGACTGCAATTTCTTTGTAGTTTGCTGTCAGCACTTCGCAAATTTCAAGAGGAAAATCTTACTTTCACTTACAGGTGTAATTCACAGTGAGAACCAAACTGCTCCCCTCCCCCCCCCCAAATAAGTTCTAGCAAGGTCAGTGTCCAGTACATGGGAAATAAAGTACTAGACAACAGCATCAAAATCTGGCTTTTAGTGTTCTTTTGCTTTCATACCACAGCATCTACAACAGATTGTGTTTTATTTCTATTTTCTTTGGAGCCATCTCCTATCTCCCACAACAGACTCCTATGTAACTATTTTCTCTTTCCTTTGAGGAGAGTATAACAAGTAATTAGTGTGCCAAATGTTACCTTCAGATGCTTCAGGGCAACTCAGTTCTTATTCAAGTTTGTAGTCTTCCCAGTACGTACTTGGAAGTATGTACAGACTTGTACAATACAAACAAATGCAAACTTGTTTCATCTGCCTTTGTGAATATGCCTGTTTCTGTCTGCCTTTGTGTATTAGTCTTATGTAGCCATACCTTCCAGGGAAACCACTGTACTGTCAATTCAATGTCATGCAAGCTCTCAGTTCCAAGTCTATGAAAAATTCCTGCCTCTGAGTATGTGAAAAAACAGGGTTATTGTTCCTACAGAGGCTTTCTACTTTAATTCTTCTGTCCTGTCCTTTTCATCTATCTGTATCTCTGCTCATCCTTTGTAACTTTTTGCTATATGCAGGCTAAATTCAAATTTTAATATACCCCCTGAAGCCTTGCTTGCTTTGTTACTTTCAAGCTCATAGCTGAGCAGGGCTGGAATTCCTCCCCTTGTCTAACTCTTCCCTAACTCACAGAACTACCCTACCTTTGTGCAAACCCCTCCAGGAAACTTTACTGTCAAGTGGTGAGAGCCATTCTCTGTATATTCCACCTGATTTCTCTGCTCCTTTTGACACTGTGTATCTATTCCTTACAAGGTATCTCTATCCCTTGAGCTTCTGCAGTGCTTGGTGAACTTGGTTCTTCAGCCTCTCTAGTTTTCAGTATCTCTTTGGAGATCCTTAACCATAGCCTGAATATTGTTTTGATTCCCTTCAAGACTTCCCACAGACAGTTATAATCCAGCATGGTTTGCAACAGCAAAGAGCACCAGGGCTTCAGTGCAACCCAAAGAATCCCAGAGGAGACACTTTGGTTGCCAGACTTCACTTAAGCCAGTATTACACTCTCCTTAAGGTTACAGTGATTAGCCAAGCCACAGAGAACTGTCTAACTAAGGTAGAGCTGAGCTGTAGAAAGCACAATAAATGGACGTACATACTTGTTAAGTAGGTGCAAGTAAGAGACACAGAATCTAACAGTGAGATATTAAACAAAATAATGGTGAGGGTTGCCGGGTCCTACACCACCTGTCGAATGTTTTTTATTCCTCCTAACCCACCTTTCCAGTCACATCAGCTTTAAGTTACATTGCTTGCATTCACCAAATGCAACATCTGTGTGAACTACACCCTGGAGAGAAGAGCTGCACTCCAGAGAATTCCTCATGCTCATTCATGTGTGGCTCAGCAGACCTGTACTGTATATTATACACCCTAAGAATAAACATCTGCCTTGGAAGAGGTGGCTTGAAAGAAACAGAAGGTAGGAGAATAAAATGTTATCGAAATGCTAAAGGATCTGTTCTGACAGAAAGATGTTCATCATGCTCAACTCTGTCAGCTTCAAAATTGCTTTTCAGATGTTTTGCATAGCTGTGCTCACCTGTCCAAACACCTCCTCGTTCACTGTGAAGGTTAGATCCAGGATATCTGTGATATTGTTATCTTTCATCCACTGCAAGCTCTGATGGAACTCTTCATCCAGGTACTCTAAGTCGCTTAAATCACATGGCCTGATAGCGAGACAAGAAAAAAAGATATGAGCCCGTGACTACTGGCAGGATGATTTCCTACTAAGTATGTGAACAAATTTACTGAAGATCCAATATAAAACTGAAGTACATTTAGTTCTGTTAACATCAAAGGCTGTTTCACAGACCCTCTTGAAGCAGTTCTGCAAAGGTTTGCTTTGCATAGCTGGGCTCAAGGCCAAATCTGTTGGCTGCCTGCATTATTTGCTGTCAAAAGACACCCCTGGGGCTTGATTTATGTGGATCCTCAGGATACCCTGTGCTTTATGGCATATGTGTCCCTTCAGCACCACCATGCTGTGCCTGGCTGCTCCCACTACCTATCACCTACCAGGTGAGCATACAGGACTGACACAGGGAAGACCAGGCAGCTTAAATTTCTGTTAATAAGGAGACATCCTTGTCTGCTGAAAGGACAGGTGGATGTTATGAGCAGCTTGGTTTCCAATTCCCTAAAGGAGCTGTAAGGATGCAGGTTTCAGCCCATTTTCGGACTACACCAGGTACAATATAGATGTGTATGTTTGTACCCCAGCAATAATAATAGTTAAAAAAACCCCAATGAAGACCAACATGTTAAAGAACTTAAAGGACTTTTAAGACAGTATCTTTGCTGGTTTGGAATAATCTTAATTGATGAACTGTTTCAGCTAAGCTTTATGCTGCCCTTCAGCATTTAATTGCAGTCTTGAGTTAATATTTATGGGTTTTTATATTTTTGCAAAAAAATTATGTACCTTGTCTTACTTAAGTCTATTAATTAAAGAGGGACTGACTGCCAATGCAAATTAACCTTATACACTTCAAATTAAAAGTAATATATTATTGGAAGCTTATGCCTACTGAAATAAAAGACAGAAGACCAAAAATAACATATACTCATTATATCAACATTAACATTCTTAATTAACCCAAGTTATGCTTTAGAATGATAAGCTACTCCACCAGTGAGGCATGACAAATAATATTTTTGCATAATATAACCTCTGTCCTTCTTTCATTATTATTTTTTTCCATTCCATCAAATATGTTTTTCAGTCTTCCATCTGGCTGAATCTTCGTAACTTTTCATCAGTAGTAAACTCTGGAATTATGTGTCAGTACTTCCTGGTGTCTATTTCTAAATGCCATATTTATTTTTGTCAACATAGTATTTATGAATAGCAAATTCTTGGAGAAAGCAAAGAAAAACTAAAATGTGTTCATTTTCTATTGCAGACCAACAAAGCAACAGCAGAAAAAACATGAAGGTCAGTGCCCTCAAAGCAGCTCCCTGAGGGTCTGCATCTCTGTAGGACTGTGGGATCGCTGTTTCTGCATGGTTGCATGGTCATACTCACAGCCTTAGCAGTGCTTTGTAGAATGGCCTTGTGAAGAAAGCATCAAGAAGGTACTGATGAATGAGAGCAAGGCCAAGAATACGACCGCTGAACCTGAACCTGTGGAAAAAAATGCAGAGTAAATGAAGTGTAACTCAAAACTTCCAGTACAGAAACTTACACAGGTAGCAACTGGGTTTTTTTTGTTTGTTTGTTTCTGAATTAGTTTTTCAAATTTATTCCCCAATTTTTCTTTTCCTGAGCATACACTAAATGCCACTCCTCCCATGTCTGATCAATAATGGATCTCTTTGATGCACCTCCTACTGCACCCATACCTGCAGCTGGCATGTTATGTGCTCTCCTGTGCCAAACCAATGGACGGTCACTTTCTGGGATCTCTTGTTCAGTGTTCTGATGCAGGCTGACTACATCCAACACAGTATTTGGCCAGGGAAATATTGTCATATTCCACCTCAGTGGACCAAATGCTATCTCAAAAGAGATGCAAAGAATACTTTGGAGACTCAGTATATCCAGTTTCTGACTAGCTACAACCCTGTCCGAGGAGGGGCTTCAAAGTATTTTAAAAGGGTAGTGAGTTGACTTGATAGGGGAAAACTATCAAATTCAAATAAGCTAACTGTCGTGACCAAGGACACATTAAAATCAGCATCTAAAGCTCAGGTACACTGTTTCCAGATCATTTAATTCTGCTGCTCAGGTGTTTTCAGTATTTTCATACTCCTGTGTTTGTTTCTAAGAATAATAACCCCCAGCTGCACTACGAGTACACTCAAATAGTGCTCTGCCCATTATAATCTGTGATTTGTGATAATAAACTGTTATATTTTTCTTCCTATGATTTCTTCTATGACTTATTCTGTATTTTTTCCACCAAACCTGCTTTTAAATCAATCATCTCAGTCAGAGAAACACAAAACTAGTGTGAGTCCAGGTGAGTTTGATTTTTGTAAAAACAACCCCCAACAGCCATTCACAAGTTGCTTATATGTAAGAAAGCAAAGGAAAAAAATCCAGCAACTCAAATGTGAGCACTCCAAGTCTGAGCTGGTAACACAGAAAAGTTTTACTGCACAAAAGATGAGAAACATATCAAAAAGTGTAGAAAACATTCCTTTCACTAACAGGAACCAGTGCAAAGACCTCTCCTGCACATGAATTAAACATGAGTCTGATTGTAATAAAGATGGCAAAGAATATCTGTTCAGTCAACTTTATGCTCATGGGACAGAACAAGTGCTTAGTATGTCAAATGGGGCACAAAATAGCCTGCTGTGGGCCCAATTAGCATTTACATCACCACAGGAGCTACCTCTGGGTCCCCTGAATCTGAGAAAGGTACTTATGATATACAGCTGACCAGCCACAGAAGAATTATTCTTATTACCCCCTTACAACTGTTTCCACAGCAGCAACTAAAGGCAGCTGTTGAGTCTATTTAGGGCCTGCTTCACTTCACTTGTGCTCCAATGCAGTGCTTCCAGCAAAAAGCAAGGAAATGAGGGGGAGCTGATACAATGAAAGCACAGTGGAAGCCAGACAGCTCAAATCCTAGAAATGCTACACCTGTAATCCAACAGTTTTATAGCACCTTCAGGAACCATAATTAAGTCTGTTTGTCCTAAATAACGTGTGTCAGCTTTTTTGGTTTTGTTCTTCACCCCCATCCATCCCTGTACATTTTGAAAGTGAGCATTGAATAAAAAAGCCGGAGTTGTTCCTCACCACAGTGCTCAGCCCACAGTTAGTCAACTGTGTGGGACTGGGCAGGCAGGAGTCACCTGGAATAAAGCTGAAAGTGAGCTTCCAGGAAAGATTTGGGGACATGGCTTCTCCTAAGAAACTGCTTGAATGTGTGAACAGTGTCCCTTTTGTCTTTGCTGCTTGTTTCACTTCTGCATGGCCTTGAGGCCATTCCTGCAAAGCTGGCATGAAATGGTCATGCACCTACACCAAGGTGTTTACGGCTATGAGCACATTTTATGGGGGCCGTTAATGGAGAGGTTAATTTGAATCAGTGCCTTGTGGCAGAACTGTATCAAACCATCCCAAAGTCATGGGCAGCATTTCTGTGTGAAAGGTCCTAGACTGGCACACCAGCCTAAGAACATGTGGGACAAGTGAGAAGAAATCATTAACAAAACATTGCCACTGCTGGTGCCTATTAATACAATGGATAAAGAAGCTATGTTGCAGACTGTATTCCCTGGCAGCTCCTTATCATCCCAGAAAAACACAGGGCTGTGTGGCCAAGGCATGTGAGCTCTCCAGCCCACAGACCCTTCTGCCCCTGCACAGAGCTCTGGTATCTCTGCAGAGACTTGCTCTACTTGACTCTCTTCTCAAGAATGGTGTAGGAGAAGGTTCTCTGGCCCCTTGTCCATGCTGGACAGGGCCTGGGACCAGACATGACACTTCTGCAGTCCAGCACTGAGAAACATGGATCATGGTAAGCCAATGGATACCTATCAACAGGAGGCTTTTGCTGCCCTTCTCAGAGAACAAATATAAAATTTAGCTGTGTGGGGCTCCATTCAGTTCATCAAGCTGCCACTACATTCAGACAAGCATAGCAGTCCCACTTAAAATATATAAAAACTTAAAAAAAAAGCTAGAAAAACAAATTGCCCTCCTTACAAAAGCCAGTTAAAACAAAGCCAGACTCTTGTGTTTATTTCTTCATGAGAGATTTAGAGCACGGGTGAGATTTAGAGGTGGGTAAGAGTCCTTTCAGAACAAAACATGTTTTCTTGACAGAAAAAGCAGCACAAAGGTAAATCCTGGCTGGAGGGCACATACCTTCCTTAAGCCTGAATTACATTTATCTTTCTAAGGAAGTGTAAAATGCTTATTTGGTTTCTTTCTAGCAGAAAAGCTAGTTTGTGAGAGGTGGGGAATGCAGGGTCTTGCTCTGGCCTTTTCTTTCAACACTCTTCCCTTTTGGAGACAATGATTGAGTCTGAGTAATGTGCTCCAGAGAGAGGGAAAATGCAGGAGGTAGTTAATGAACAGGAAATGGTGGAACAAGAGACAGAATTAATGAGCAGTGGAGCTGCTCTGGTTTGACTGCATATTGACACCATTTGTCCACTCAGAAAGGACATTGTGCGCACCTGCTTTCTGGTTTTTAACAGCACTACTCTTTGACCCATTTGCAGAAATTTCCACTGTGCCCAGCTAATTCCTTTTCCTTCTGGAGGCTACAGGTGCCCCTGAACAACAGCCGTTGCAAAATAACTCAGGCTCACTCCCTTCTATGGGACTCTGTGCATACTTACTGCATATCTGTTTACTCAGGGAGGGACGAATCCATATGATGTAGCAGCAACTAGGCAATAAATCCTCCTCCGACTGCAGCTGAGTCACAGCAAATTTAATGTACTCTGGTCCTTATCATACAGAACCAGAGCAAGGCAGGGCCCACAATAACCCTTTGGTACAGGACCCTCTCTTAACTGGTTCAATGAATGGAGCTCTACTTTATATGACAGTTTTTCCTTGGATTCTGATAAAGAATGGTCTTTATCACTCTACTGAAAATGCTTTGGGAACCATGCCTTGTGGGCTAAATTAGGTATGGTATAAGAAACTTCAAATCCTAAAAAGAGGAAGCACTTGATGAGGTTAAAAAAGATTAAAAATCCTGCAAACCTTATCTCGCTCAAACACATCAGCTGCATTTAAGTGTGCCCTTCTTGATGCAGTAGCTTGTGAAAAAATATTTTACATAGGGCTTGAAATAGATAAATAAAGCATGGTTCACATCAAATTCGAAAATGTCACTTTCATAAGATCTGCTTTCATCTGTAAGGGAAATTTACACATTCTGTTTCACCAGTTTTAAAACTCTTGATTGTTTAATCATGTAGATGAATTTCTGGCCACCTGAAAGACACACTGAACAAATGAGGCTACACTTTGGTCCAAGGTTTCCGTCCTTGGCAGCTGTTCTGAGGACAAATGATATTTGTCGGGTGGATGCAGCTAGAGAGCCTATTAGTCCTTTCACAGTGGGAGAGACTGGATCTAATCTTGGTCATTATTAGGTACCAGAGAATCTAACAAGAGGAAAATATTAGAAAGGCACAATCATGGGAAATACTCTACTTGGAACATGCATATTATTAGACAACAGCAAATTCAGTCACAAAACACAGATGTGTACGAAACCAGGCATCATGGATTCAAGAGGTTGTGGTACAGCTTGTTTTAAAGCACTGTGAAAACTGCCATTGTTATGAAGACACTCGTGAACAACCTGAAGGGCAGAAACTGCTGATTAAAGGAACTAAAAATCAATTCTCACAGCCTAAAATGTTGTGATTTGCAATATTTTGATATGAGGCGGGGACACAACATGGAGAAGAAAATGTGCTCAGTCTATGATTGCTGAATTTTGGTGTTACCACCAGCATTATCACTTTATAAACAAATAACTTCTATTTTAAATGCAAGAAAGTTATAAGAATGTGTATTTTGCAAAAAGATTTGACCAGTGAGATGGTTACAACTCTGCCTGGACTCACACTTTATGAATTTTAAGCAATACTGGCAGTGTGTCAGGCATATGCTCCTGAAGTCTGTGTCTAGATGTTGGTAGTACACATCCTTGTGTTGGCTCAGTGCAGGACATGGCAAACATGTGCTACATGAGCTACGCTTACAGAGAAATGATCTAGCAGAAGATCAGGTCACGTCTAAAAAACCTTGTCAGTGGATCAAATTCATACATCTATCTATCAGCCTTTGTTAACAAATGCCTTTCTTTAATTTGGTGTGCATATTTAACCTGTACTCACTCAAATGAGAGAACATTTGAAGGGACTAATGGGATGACATGAAGCATTCTTTTGTTAGGAAGGCTGACCCATGCATGCTGGGACAGCTCACATGTTCTTTTATCTGACTAGCATCTGCAAACTATGCAGAGTCCTCTTTGCCACTGTGTCATTTGGCCTCATGGCATATGTGCTCACCGTAACTGCAGGCTTAGAGGTGGATGCTGTGGCATTCCAGCACCATGCCTCTTCAGCTCAGGAATCTGATCATCTCATGTATCATTAATATGAACGGAATGGCTTTTACAAAGGCTGGACACAGAAGTTCATGAAGTCTCAGCACATTAAAGAGAAAAGGTAAAATGACTCCTAAATTAGTCATAGAGAAGAATTCCAATATAAGGGGTAACAGGAGTACTGCTGGCTCATTTTCTTATATCCATCTCTAATATGAAGAATCCTTAGAGAGACAAAGATCTTAGAGAGACCAAGATACAGTGTTGCGTCACATTTGCATGGCATCTCCCAGTGCTGCACTGACTCTGGTATCTTACCACACTGGCATCCCACATGAGCACTTACTCTAGATCCCTAGATGATGTTGCTTTTGAAGAAATGGTAATGACTCATCCCAACCAGGTTTTGGTTTTACCTCCTGTGCATTATGCTCTAAATACTGAAATGGATCTTATCTTGTATATGGTCAAAATTCATTCCAGGTTTTCAGACAGTTACTGAGTTTTTAAGGGAAAACTCCATACTTCCTCACTGTGAAAACACAGAAAATTCTGTCAGGTAAGCTTCATTTTCTCTCCATTTTTCAATTAAAATTTAAAGAAAACATTTAGGAGTACTGACATGGAGCAACTGCATGTGCAGATTTCCAGCCTGGAAAATGATGAACTTTAAAGAGTTAAGAATCTACAGGGATTGATCCCTGATGCCCCACCAAATGTCACTGGGATTTAATAGAGATACATTCTACACAGAGCCAAGGCATTTCATGCAGGCATCAAAAGTTCAAGAAGCATATTCCATGAGCCTCTCCTTAATAATCATGTCTGCTTATTATGCCTATAAAACTCAGAAGTTTTATTTATATTTTCATGGAAATTTGTTAGACTCATTTTAGTAAGCACTAGCCTCTCTTAAGTAGCCCCAACTGTAAAGTGGAACAGTCCAGCAGACCTCCTTGTGCAGTGTCATAAAACACAAAGAGAGTGTTCAGAGAGGGTGAGAAATACAGGTGAATCACCCAAAAACTGAAATTAAACAAGAAAAGAAAAAGGATGAAAAAATATTTTCAGAAAGAAAAGCAACTTGGTGCAAATAAAATTCCTTTACATATCAAATCCTGAGCAGATAATTTTCTTAGGTGAAAATAAACCTTTCTTTAGATATTTTTATTTTTGGTGGGCACCAGAGTTCCATATGATGAGTAACTTTATGTGAGGCAATCTCTCATTTTATTGTTAATTTGTACATATATTTTCTGCTACTATACTGGCACTTCAGTAAGTGGCTGTCTCACTTCTATTTTCTGGATCTATCTGCAAGTAGAACACATTTCTGTTTCTCAGTACCGAGGAGAAACCACATGAAAAAGAACTACTGCTTACATGTGATGGAAATGTGAACTATCCATGTCCCTCTAAATCTCTGGAGCTCATGCATCCTAAAGTAGCAACTAAACCTCAAACCACTCCTGAGGCCTAAATTACCAGCAATGGAAAAACAAAGAGATAATCCAAACCTTATTCCTTCATTATTTTACCTATTCAGATTCTTCAAGTGTTTTCCTTGTCCCTAACCTAGATATTTGTTCACTCAAATTATCTTTTCATCTTTCTTATATCTGGCTATATCCACCAAAAAAGAACTGACAGAAAAGGTTAAAAGACTAATCGTGTCATGGAGAAGAAAGCAGGAATAGCTTCAGGCTATTCTGCTTTATTCAGAAAAATGAGAGGCAAAGATAATGTAGATAAGGGAAATTCATAAAATCTCCTTTATTTTCTCATCAACACAATCTATCAAACAGTTCATTTCCTTCACACAGCAGCTCCAGGTAAATGCTCACACAGAAAAAGGGTTACAGCTGCATTTGCTCAGCACTGCAGTGAAGTCAGGAAGCCCCACGCTGGAGTGGCTGGCACTGGCTTCTTGCATATCAGCTGAACTGTGCCAGAAGTTCTTATAGCAGGTACAGGAATTCCTCTGCATGGGGCCATTGCAGGCATGCCAGCCTCAGTGTCATGGGCTGTCTAAGCACCTGAGATGCCACACTTTGGAAATGGAGACCTGATTTCCAGGTCTGCCTTTAAACTAACAAGGAAATTAAAAAATGAACATGGTCTCTCTCTGTAATAAGAAATCTATGCTAGGTATCATTTTACCAGTAACAAGTTCCATGAATATAGGGGTTTGGAGGAGGAGAGGAGGAGTGTGTCAAGTGCTGAAGTGGCCATCTCTGCTTTCAGAGCTACCTCTCAGCCTCATGACTATAATGCACAGTCATCCTCCTCTGGAAGAACTCCTGCCAGAACAGAGCAGCACAAGCATGACTAACCTCCATTAGGCTTTAGCTTCTCTTGCTGGTACAAGGGAGAAGACACACTGGCCAGGGAGACTCTTGGCAAACACTACTCTGTGCAGCAGCTACAGAGGAGATACAGACTGAGGTATGACCTACTGGCTAGCAGATAACAAACCTCTACATGTTGTGATTTTCAGATCCTAGACTTTATTGCTGACTGGCAAATCTCAAAGTAGAGAGATCAGCTTCCAGATGAGATCAGGACCAATATTTCATTTCAAAAACTGACAAAACTTAAATACAAAAGGAAAATAACATATCTGAAGTTATCCAGAAAGCAAATGATAGAGACAGCAATGGAATCCCAGTCCTCTGAGTCCCTGCTCCATTTTAGTTTAGTCTATCTGACATTTTTTTACTTTCTCACCTTCTCTAAAACAATATGAAATTCTGTCAATCAATCAGTTCCAGTTTATTATCAGTCCTTGTAGATCAGTTCAGTCTGATGCTTATGGGTTGTTTTATTTCAAACAAGCAAATTAACATTTTCATGGAGAGACTTTGGTTTCTCAGTCAAAGATTTTGGAAGAGTTGTTGGTGGGCACTTTGCAAACCTATAGATTGGTGAAGTTTCAGACATTGCATGACTTACATTTATTTTCCATAGCTTTGCCATGTGTTGAAACTAACTAGTCAAGCTACAGGGAAATCCACAGATTTAGTCATCTGCCAGACAAAAGAGTCATAAAAACACAAGCTGAATGACTGCACATTTTCCTTCAATGGCTAACTACCAACACTGCAGCCACAATAACTGACTTACTCTCAAAGGAGGCACATCCTTTCCAGCCTGTCTGGGCTATTTAAGCATGAGAGAGACTGTTCATCATAAAGTTCTGGTAAGCATCCAGGAATGTTTACCCCGTGTGATGAGGGGTGATGCAGACATCCTTGAGCTAACTACAAACAGCTCATGGGCAGTGCAGAGCCCTCTGGACTTACCACCCCTGTCCAAAAGCCACACACTTGGGTTTGCATTGTGCTGCAACTCAGCTAATGATCCCTGTCTCAGGATGAGGATCCTCAATTGAGTAAAGTCAGAAATCTGTGTGCTGATATTCAGACATGCTATTAAATGCTTGGCAGTCTATTTTAGGTCTTGTTTTGCAAATCATTGAATACTTCCAACTTTTACAAATATGGCTGCAAACTGACCACTCTGATCCTCTTCTGGGAACAGGCAGAACAGGAAAGCCTTTGCATTTGTGCTCTCAAGTCTAAGAAATTTTTTTACTTTTCTTTACAAATCTTTCCAACACAATTAAATAGTTCCAGTTTCTAGACTGCCATTTTCTAGAATGGAAATCATAAGTCAGTGTAAAAAGCTTCCTTCAATGAGCCACAAGATACTGAATGAACACTTCTGTATTCTTGCTATCACATGAACTTTTCTCATAGAGGGTGAACAGGTTAGGATTTTTCTCATCCTCCATAAGTTTACTGACATTTTGAAAAATATTCCTATCCAAATTAGGGAAAACTGACAAACATTACCTTTCTCCCTTTAAAAACATACATATCAGATCGAATTAAATCTTTGCTATTCTCCTTTTCTGAAATTCAATGTAACTCTAAGGTAACATACCAAAACTAAGAATAATTGTCAATGAATAAATGAAACTTCTCACTTTCAAAACACATCCCAGGGAGAGGCCTACAAAACCAGAAATGCCTTTGCTACTCAAAAATACCCAAAATGAATTTGGATGATTTACTGAAAACTATATTGCTCTACAAGCAGTCTTTCTTTTAATGTATGAATTGTATTACTTACAAAAAAAAGGTTATCTTGGGAATTTCTGCACCTGTTGTAGCTGAATTTTCTTTACCTTACTGAAGCCTGAATAAAATGTAGTGAGAAATAAGGAGGGGAATGATGACTGGGCAATACTTCATAGCGACAGCTCAGCCTTGCCATTCCAGTGTGGCTGGAACAGGAGATATGCCAACATTCACCACTCCTTAGGGTTTTTTTCAACACTACCAATACACAGACAACCACTGCCCATCCTGATCCTTCCCTGAAGGCCTACATGCTTGGGGACAGCGTGAATTTTACCCTTTTCTCTTCTGCCACATGCAAGGTGCAGACACTACACAGCTTTTCATGTGAAGCCTCCCATCTGTGGGCAGATTTAATCTGCAGTGTTGCAAAAGACTAAAGGCCCCAAGCAAGGGAAAAATACATAAATATGACTTTTGTAAATACAGAACAAAACAGAACAGCTGCTTTTCCCTCAAACCAAACTCTAATTTGGGAGAAGTGCTAGAGAGACTATGAGACTCAGGGAAGGGAAAAGGGGTAGAGACTATGAGAGACATCTCTTCTTTCAACTTATAAAGCAATGCCATTCAGAGCCTCAAAAGAGCTTGGAAAAAAAAATCTGGTAAGAGACAGAAAGTCAAGATAAATATATAAATATAAAGCAGAATCTTTTTTAAAAAAGAAAAAATGGTTGCTGTACAAGCTCAGTTAGGAAGAATGCTTTTTTTCTCCTTCAGTTTTGGTTTGCCTTTAATCTTCCAATTCCTCCTGACCCTTAATAAATAATTAACCAGCTGTTGAGGCAGGCTCTATGCAATACAGTCATACATCAAACTTAAGAGGAAAATCGAAGTTTGCTTAAGTACAGGAGGCATTGAGAGAGATCACAGTACAGCAGCGAGAAGGCATTTCAGTAACATACCCTTTTCACATAGTGAAAATGTCTTTTAAATTATTTCAGTTGCACATTTATTTTAATATCATTCTTGTCAAGAAGATTTACAATAGTGCTTGAAAATTTCCCATGCAAACATAATTTATTAAAAATAAGATATTGCTAGTAATTAAAATTTATAGTCTAACATAACATTAAATGCTTTGGTTTTCTATGGTGTCTTTCATCTGAGAATTTCAAAGCAGTTACAAGCAGTACTGTACATAAAATGGAATTCAAGTTGATTACATACTAGGAAATCTCTTCAGATGAAAACTGAGGCAAACAGACAGTCATCTAATTTCAAAAACAACTGGATGTAGTTTGATGCCTCACTCTGGGGTGCTTTATCTGATTTTTAAGAAGATGATTTTTCAGTGTTTAGCATAAACAGGTCCTTTCAAGACAGCTGCAAAATTGGTCTCCTAAATTAATTCATCCCCCAAATGTAGACCCACAGAAGTGGCCCTTTTGAGTCCAAAACCAAACTGTTTTTGACTTCCTGACTAAACAGGTATTGGGCCATATGTAGGTTGCCTGACATAACAATTGATGAATCAAGAGATTCATGAGTAATTCAGACTACATATACCCAAGAGGTCCCTTCAGTCAGTGGAGAAGAGTAATGACTGTTTGCAGACCTCCTGCTTAGATGCTGTGACTACATTTCTCCACTGTTCCTATAACGAGCCACAGAATGTGCCTAAATCGATCCCATCAGAATACAACCCATTAGGTCATGAGGCAATTTGTTACTTTCTTTATAAACACTTTAATTGAAATAAATCAATCTCTGTGTACAAGGATTAATAAAGCTTTGTTTCCTATAGATCTGCCTCTGATGGCCCTACATTACCACATTGCAGTAGCTCCCAGTTCCTCCTACACATTACTGCTAGCACTTCCCAGACTTTGGAGTATCTCCAGTTTCTCCCTTCTGTCTCCCCTGAACTTGCACAGCTGTGCCTCCCATCCCCAAGCTACTGAGCAGGACAATATAGCTGGTTTTCAGCCTGTGCCTGTGATGGACCTGTCAGCTTAGTCATGCTGCCTGGCCAGCTGCGAGGACAGACAGCACAGATATCTGCTGAGCTCTCCCGCCTGCCTCACTGAGCCACTCTTCTGCAGATCTGTCCTTTATCCAGACACAAGTTTCACAAAACTTTTAGGAAATTATTATCTTTAAGACATTTACCTTCCTGTCAGACAGGTCTCAAACTGATTAGGAATCTGTCTGATGGATAGGCAGAGCAATTGCACAAGGTACAACTCATAAGGAAATTGGGGTAAGAAAACCAACCAAGCTCTCTAAGGCGAAAAGACAACTGAAGTTGCAACATTCTCGGTTCTCCTTGGGTTTATTATAATTAAAAAAAAAGGGAAAAACAACATCCTGCATTCTCTGGCACGCTATAGATGGATAGTGCTGGTTATGTGGTTTCTCATTTACACAAAAAAAATAAAAGGGCCACTCAGAGGTTGGCTGGGGATATGTCCCCACAGCACTGTGTAGGCAAAGGGAGCTGCCTCTGCCCATGTGCCAGAGCACATAAAAACAACCCAGGCAGTGCCATGCCTGAAGCAATCAGCCCTGATGGCAGACAGCATGTATTTGCTCAGCTCAACCAGTTGCAGTGACCATGACAGCTGACTTGGAGCACAGGGAAAGCAAGATCTTGTCTGTATGGAGAGTGGGTGCACCAGGCTTCCATCTGCCCGCAGAATGAGATGCAGAAATATATGCAAGTGTTCTGACTCTGCTCAATGGCACAGACTAGAATATGAGGAGGGGTACTGGAGATAAGAAAGAAAAGTTCATTATGGGAAATGAATGAAAAAAGTCCTGCCCTGAAGCAGTTCTAAATGAGCATTAAGTTAGTAGAGTTCAATAGGAGAAGGAGGCCAGCAATAATCTACAACTTCTGGAAATCTGAGCATTGGGTCTGAGTGTATCATGTCCATGGTCTTCAGCAGGATTCTGAACAAAAACATTTTACTCACAGGTCTTCAACTTTCTAATAAGGTTCTGCTAAACAAACGCATTAATTTTCATATAAAGAAAAACAAACAAAACACCACAGGGCTTTTCTGAGATGGATACAAAATGCAAAGTATGATTAGCAAGCTGTAAATACCTCTAAGATAACTGTAGCACTGGAGTACTGCTCTCTGGCTGCATAAATGTCACAGCAAGGTCCACAAATAACAATTACAGAACCCCATGCTGTCACTTATTCACAATGAAAACACAGAAAGAAGATGTTTCAAGTTAAGATCCCTCAGATCTCAAAATGAACGTCTGTGAATGATTTTTTCTGTCTAGTCCATTCGGCCTTTTTTACAGAGACTGGGCTTGTTTTCACATTTCTTTCTTTGGTTCCACATTTTTCTCACTTATGTGGAAAAGGGTGAATTACCTCCAGTGGGGGTATATTTCAGAAGATGTTTTCAAATATCTAGGCAAAAAGCTAAACACGTTTACCTAGATCAGATAGAATGGCTCATTACTGGCACAAATTAAAAGCAGCTTTTCTGGCTAGGAGCTTCAGGTACATCCTGTAGCATGCAGATAAAAATATGTATCATCAAACTTCTTTGGTCTAGGGAGTTGTAACTGTCCTTTCAGATATAGGGGATTTAAAATATTTTAACTTTAAGAACATGCAATACCTTATATTTTGTGTGTTCAGTATGCACATATGTTAAATGAAGAAAAAAGTCTTATTCAATGGAAGTTTGCAGGAAAGGTGTTAAATCTCAGTTTCTCCATAAATGAGAAATATTTTCCAGTCATTATGCCTCTTTCTTAACTTGGCATATATACAACTAGTCTGTGCTTTGATGTGCTCATTTTGGACTTAGTAATCTGTTTGTACAAAGAGCAAAGCATGAAGTAAGCCATGAAAAGGGGGAGAACTGTAACTTTTAGGCTGGGGAAAAAGAATAGTGTATTTCTCCATACTGCCAATATGAATAAAACTTCACATATTTGCATTTTGTTGTATTTATCTCAAATTCACCACTGTTCATTTAAGAAAGAGAAAATGTAAAATAATTTTGAGTGCATTTTTTGCTAGCTCTATTTCTTAATATAGCTGTGTCTGGAGAGGTCTTACAGAGGTACTATAGAGAAAAACATGCCAAGCATAGATTTCACATAAATAACAAGTCCCACAGCACCAAAAAGAATACAGCTGAAGAAATCTGCAAAGCTAAACCAATTGTGGTTGTGTGGTTTTCATGACTGACATCAGAGTTCGAGCTTTGAAAAGACTATGAATATTAATTATCTGTGACCCTGGAACTCTCAAACTGATTCACGTGTCTATGCTAGCTGGTGCTTCACAACAAATTGGAGAACAGGAAAGTGAAACAGGAAAGTATTTTGGCATGTTACAGGGAGGAGGCTCTGCTGGAATCTTATCAACAAGTAAATCTGAAAAACAGAAGTTTTAGCTCTGATGAGAATGAAGAAAGCCTGGGAACATTAGAAAACCTCATTCTTCAGGAACAGTGATGAGGCAGTTAGTACAGTGCCCTCACAGAAATTAGCTGGTAAAGCCTTAATGGGAGAATCAAAGTCCGAGTTTCAAAAAGGTTGGTCCAAGCCAAAGAATGACAGAATCACAGAATAACTAGGTTGGAAGAGACCTTCAAGATCATCAAGCCCAAACCATGCCCTAACAACTGAACTAGATCATGGCACCAAGTGCCACATCCAGTCTTTTTTAAACACATCCAGTGATGGTGATTCCACCACCTCCCTGGGCAGACCATTCCAGTACTTTATCATCTTTCTGTGAAAAACTTTTTCCTAATATCCAACGTAATTTTCCCTTGGTGCAGCTTAAGACTGTGTCCTCTCGTTCTGTCAGCTGCTGCCTGGTGAAATAGACCAAGCCCCACCTGACTACAGCCACCTTTCAGGAAATTGCAGAGGGTGATAAGGTCACTCCTCAGTCTCCTTTTCTCCAGGCTAAACAACCCCAGCTCTGTCAGCCATTCCTCATAGGGCTTCTGTTCCAAGCCCTTCACCAGCCTTGTTGCCCTCCCCTGGATGCGCTCAAGTGTCTCCACTTCCTCTCCAAACTGAGGGACCCAGAACTGGACACAGCACTCAAGGTGTGGCCTCACCAGTGGAAGAATGACCTCCCTGCTCCTGCTGGCCACACCATTCCTGACACAGGCCAGGATACCATTGGCCTTCTTGGCCACCAGAGCACAGAGCTGGCTCATGTTCATCTGGCTGTTGAGAAGCACCCCCAGGTCCCTTTCTGCCTGGGCACTTCCAGCCACACCGTCCCCAGCCTGTAACATTGCAGGGGGTTATTGTGGACAAAACACAGGGCCCGGCACTTGGACTTATTAAACTTCAACTTATTGGACTCTGCCCATCCATCCAACTGTTCCAAGTCTCTCTGCAGAGCCCTCCTTCCTTCCAACAGAGTGACGCACACACCCAGATTGGTGTCATCTGCAAATTTACTGATGAAAGACTCAATACCCTTATCCATGTCATCAATAAAAATATTGAACAGAACTGGCCCCAGCACAGACCCCTGGGAGACACCACCAGTGACTGTCCACCAGCTGGATGCAGCACTGTTCACCACCACTCTCTGGGCACGGCCATCCAGCCAGTTCTTAACCCAGCAGAGAGCGCTCCTGTCCAAGCCATGGGCTGCCAGCTTTTCCAGGAGGATGCTGTGGAAGACAGTGTCAAAGGCCTTGCTAAAGTCCAGGTACATATCATGCACAGCCTTCCCTGCATCCACCAAGTGGGTCACTTGGTCATAAAAGGAGATCAGGTTGGTCAAACACGACCTACTCCTCTTAAACCCATGCTGGCTGATACCCTGACCATCCTGTAAGTTCTGTGTGATGACACTGTATAAACTGTTCCATGACCTTACCAGGTACTGAGGTTAGGCTGACTGATCTATAATTACTGGGATCCTTCTTCCCACCCTTTTTGTGAATGAGTGTCACACTGGCCAGCTTCCAGTCATCTGGAATCTCCCCAGAGAGCCTGGACTATTGGCAAATGATGGAGAGTGCTTTGCAAGTTCATCTGCCAGCTCCCTCATCACCCTGGGATTGATCTCATCTGGTCCCATAGATTTATGAATATCCAATTGTCTCACCAGTTCTCTGAGTGCCTCCTCTTGGATAACAGGGGACCACTCTGCTCCCTGACACCATCAGCCAACCCAAGAGGACAGTTGTCCTGGAGGCAAGTTGTTTTCCCACTAAAGACTGAGGCAAAAAAAGGCATTAAGCACTTCCGCCTTCTCCTCATCTGCAGTTACTAAGTTCCCTCCCTCATCCAATAAAGAACAAATGTTGGTCTTACTCTTCCTTTTACCATTAATATATTTGTAAAAATATTCTTTATTATCCGTTATGGCAGTCACCATTTTAAGTTCAAATTGAGCTTTGGCCTTGCTAATATTTTTCCTACATGCTCTAGCAGCCCCCTTAAGTACTTCCTGAGAGACCTGACCCTCCCAAAGATGATGCATCCTCTTTTCGTTCCTAAGTTCCTCCGAAACCTCCTTGTCCATCCAGACTGGACATCTGCCTCATTGACTCGTCTTTCAGCACATAGGGACAGCCTGCTCCTGTGACCTCAAGATCTCTGTTTTGAAACATGCCTACCTTTCCTGGACTCCTTTGTTTTTAAGGGCTGCTTCCCAAGGAACTCTCTGAATATGTCTCCTAAATAGGCCAATGGAAGTCCAATGTAAAAGTCTTCACCAAATACCAAGAACTCTATAATTTCATGATCATTGTGCCTCAAGGGGCCTCCAACCACCACATCTCCCATCAGCCCATCTCTATTTGCAAACAACAGGTCTAACATAGTCCTGCCCCTGGTGGGCTCACTCACCAGCTGCAACAAAAAGTTGTCCTTCACACTCTCTAAGAACTTCCTGGACTGCCTTTTTTCTGCTTTATTAAGTTCCCAGCAGATGTCTGATAGGTTGAAGTCACCTACAAGACTACAAGGGCTGATGATACTGAAATATTCTCCAACTGCTTATAGAATAAGTTGTCCACCTCTTCTTCCTGGTTGAGCAGACACTAACAGACTCCCAGTAGGATGTTTTTGTGATGGCGACTACATCATAGCTCTGCTGCTGTACCATGGCCTCCAGTCTTCTTGTTTGTTACCCATGCTGCATGCATTGGCATACATGCACTTGAGTGTTGATTTCACCCTAACTCAGGCTTACTACCATTGGGCCTGCTTCTGGAGAGTCCAGCTGCATCCCCTTCCCCCTTCAAAGCTAGTTTAAAGCTCTCTCAACAAGGTCTGCCAGTTCATGAGTTAAAAACCGATTGCCCTTAACAGATGGATCCCATCTGATTCCAAGAGGGCAGGTGTCATAAAAATCACCCCATGATCAAAGAACCCAAAATTCTGTCCATGACACCAAACCTTGAGCCATTTGTTAATAATGTGAGCTCTGCTATTTCTTTCCCTGGTTTTCTCAGCCACCAAAGGGACTGAGGAAAAGACTACCTGTGCCCCTGCCCTACCAACCACTTGACCCAGTGCTCTGAAGTCCCTTTCAATTGCCCTAATACTACTCTCTTCGATCTCATCACTGCCAGCCTGGAGTACCAACAGTGGGTAATAATCTAAGGGCTGAATCAGCCCAGGGAGTCTCTCAGTGATGTCCTGTACCTGGGCTCCAGGGAGGCAGCACACCTCCCTGTGGGATGGTGCCCTCTGTTTCCCTCGGAAGGGAAACACCACAACCACCCTTCTTTTCTTTTTGATGTTAGAGGCAGTGATCTATCTTACAGATGAATTGTGATTGGGAGGCTCACTGGGCAGAAAATTTTCTTCTAAATCATCTGGCTGACTCTCCAGATCCGGGGCCTCATACTTATTCTGAAGTGACACCTGGCTAGGGGATGGGGGTTGGGAGGAATTTTTGTTATTATCTCCCCAAGCAGAGACCCATTTCCACTCCCCTTCATCAGGTGCCCTCTTATTGCCTGACAGTGGGAAGTATAGGAGTCCTCTGACTCTTGGTGGACTCCACCAATCTATTTCTCTTTCACTTTCCCTGATACTCCTTAGTCTTTCAACTTCCTCTCTAAGCTCGGACACCAGTGAAAGGAGATCATTGACCTGTTCACATTGCAGGCAGGTTTCCCCTGCAATGCCCCCTGAAACTACTGATAAGCTCAAACAGTCTCCACAGGAATGGTTCCGTACAGACGCATCCTTTGTGGAGGGTTCCATTTGGTTACATACGCTTGTACTAACCACAGTTTTTGACCATGTAAAAACCATTACTAGCAGAAACCCCAAAACCAACCAGCCAGCACAAAAACTGAAAACAACACACAGCAAACCATATGAGCAAGAAAACCTGCAAACCTGCCTGCTCACCCTGCCTGCGCAAACTGCCACGCAAAATGCCGTGTCCCTGCCCCAGAGACGTGCCATGCCTGTCTGCCCACTCCTGGTCACTGCACTCCCCAGAGGCCCCTTATAATCAGCCACTGAACAACACAGGAAACTCCATGCAGTCCCTGAACGACTCACAAGTCCTATCTTCTCTGGCTGCACAAAATTCTGAACACAGGACTCTAAGGTTACACATAGCTGAGATCAGTCACACAGTATAAAAACGTTTAGAATGTCTAGATATCTACATGCCAACCAAGAAACCTATCAGCCTTATTATAAACTGCTGGTCTTGGGCAATTATATCTGTAACCAGTTCAAGAAGTATTTCCAAGCACTGACTGGATTGTTTATATTTCCCTTGGGTTCTGCAATCTTCCCCTGTTTACAATACTGCACGAGCAAACCTCTTTATTCATTATAGCATTTATTTCCTTCTGCAGGCCAAAAGACCAATTCTATCTTTCTTAAAAACAGGAAAAAAAAATGTTATGCAAATAACATTCTGCATGCAAGAAGCTGTATTAATGTGTGCAGTTGGAGAAACAGCCTACATGTCTCACTGCTGCTGATTTTTGAGTTAAATGCTAACTGCTACAGGAAAATCATATAAAGTGTCTTTCTGCAGCTCTATATGCCCAGGATACCTTTAAAAATCTGCCTCTTTCATGCTGAAATCTCTCAAGGCACAGAAGGACAAAATGAAGGGATCAAACACAGCATACATGTTTTGCAGTAGAATTTAACACTTAAGAAAATTGCAACTCTGCAAGGACAGTGTTTATGACATGTAACAGCAAGGGCCTATTCCACCTGCTGCTGACATAACATGGTAACACCATCTCTGGACATTGTCACAATGTGGGCAGAATGATCATGGGTTTGCACCTGCCTATCTAGTCACCTGCCTGGAAGTCAAAATACATTTCCACATACAACTGCCTCCTAAATCAAAAGTTTATCTGTACTGTCTGTTAAGACAGGACATAGGACAGAATTTATTTCTTCTTGAAAACTAGGAAGGCACCACACAGTGTCTAATGAACAAGATTTCAGTGGGAGGTGAACAAGCTGTAAGAACTAAGCCGCTCTCTTCCTGCTCATGTCAGCAGAGAAACACTTGAAAGCAAAGATCATTGTTAGCTCCGCTGCTGGAAATGATAATACAAAAAAAAAAATATTCCAACAATTCAGAAACCATGCTAGTCCCAAGCAACATCCCTTTTTTCCCTGGAAACTTTAACAGAGGGGACAGTACAACTGTCCTTGATCTCCTGCCTGCTGCAAGCCAATCAAAGGAGGATCTGTTCACAAGAACAGAGGAACATGTACTATTTGCAATTTAAAAGGGGCCTGAACTGCCTCTTATTTTAAAAAAAGACTCTCCGAGAGGAGCCAGTGAGATTGACAAGGAAAACCATCATAGGAACAACCCATGTGGCAGCACTTATTTGACACAAAGAAATCCCACAAGCGATGCCCAGGGCTCCCAGCCTATGCTTTGCTTAGCCTCATCTGAAATTACCAAAGTGAAAACAGCTCCCAAAGACAGGCAGATCTCAAGGCAGAAAGAGAGAATGAGGACATCACAATATGCTTTCAGAATTTCTGATAAAGAAACCAGATCAGCAATTTTTCTGTTTGCACACATACTTAGTAAGATAAAATATCTGCTCACTCTGCTGGCCTTGCCCTAGACAATCAGGGACACTGTCAGGGAAGAAAAGGAAAACTGCTTTCACTGGGCCTTTATTAAGGCCCATGGTAGGAACAGAGCAGCAATGTGGCTTTCAGAGAACACTATACAGTTTCCAAGTACAATGCTGTGTGATGTATAGAAAGGCCACACTGGCTCTTAGAAAGGGACCAAGGAGATGAAGACTGGATTAAACAGAGCCCTGTCCTTTTTATATTAACACAGAAATTCACAAACATCAATTCCCAGCACCAGCAGGACATTTTAATAGTAGTACTTCATCATAACTGCTTTTTCAGAGCCTGTTCTTGTATTTATGTTTACCCCATCTCTTCCTTTTCACAACCTACTTCCCCACCTCTTCCCAGAATCAGCAATATTTGTATGTACTCCAGTCCAAATTGGCAGTTTTTGTTTTGCTTTTCCAATTTTTTTATTGCTATGAAACAATTCTGAATAAAATGTTTTTACCATTCCAGGTGATTTTCAACAAAGGCAGACATGGGGCTGATCTGTACAGTGTAAGTGTCGTTGGCTGAATACTCAAACAGCCCATAATAGGGATTGAAGAGCTCCTGAGACAGAAGGAAAAAGAATTCTCGGGAGGGGCCACTGTAGTCCAACCTGGAAAGAAAAAGGTAGAAAAGATAAAATGAGGCTCCTTACCATTTGAGTGGATTTCCCAGGTTTGCCTACATTGGCTTCTGTCTTAACACAGCGGCCGGTGTAGTCAAGCATTTCTAACATAATTTATCTCTCCTATCAACACTTGATTCTGAGTCCTGAACTAGTTGTGATGCCAAAACTTAACCAATATCCAGGCTGATCTGGGAGGAATCATAACTTGGACACAAGCCTTAAGTAGTTTGTTTTCCTTTGTTCCAAAAGCTAAGCAAACTGGAGGTACAGCCTCGCCTCAGCTGGCTGGCCAGCAGAGAGGTAGCTTTCTAGTGAGTGAGTTTGAACTGCCTGTGAACACTTGGGTTCACAGACCAGAAACCCCGGCCTAAAGCAGAAATTGCTCTCATCCTTGTACACCGAGATGTACCCAAATCTAGCCCCAAGGATGTTTTTTTAGCTACAGAAACCATAAAGATTTATGCTGAAGAACAAGTCCCAGGACAATTGTGTCTCTTAAGACAGAATGATGATTCCTTGCTTGTTGCATCCAAGTCCTTCCACTTTTCTGTTATTTTCATGTGGTACACCTTAAACTGTGCTTTGCTGTTGTATGAATTTGCTCTGTAGAGAGCCTCTTTCTTTCCCCTTGAATTTTTTACACTCAACTAGGAAAAAAAAGGAAAACTAGACCAAAACTTTTTCCTGAATGCATTAAATGAAAATTGTGGTGGATTTATTAAAGATATATAATTCTCTAATAATGGTAGGTAGGTTTTTCAATCTAAAATAAAGCTACGTGTAACAATATGAATAAATGATCTGTAGCCATATATCATGTGTGCCAAAAGATTTTCTGAGGTCAACACTATTCCTTCTACTTAACAACTGTAAGGAGAGTGGAAAGCTCTGCAACTGGATCAGAATGCTCTGTACTATGAAGTTATATAAGCATAAGTGAAAGGGTTTGAATGATTTGTGCAACTAGAAAGATGACAAAGGGCAGGTGGGCCCATCCTCCTGGGTTTTATGTCTGGATATTCAGTACTTCTCTCTCTGAGGAGCTCTAGATCTAGGATCATGTGATGACACAAAGGCCAGGCCTGTAAAAGAGGATGGTAACAGGACCACATGACCCACTAGTGCCAGCCAGGGAACACATCTGGTTCTATGGACATCAAAGTACCGGGTTTAGCCTGATGATGGCTGGAGTAAAGAACTACAAACAACACGTGTGTATGTCCAAAAACCTTCAATAGCAGACTAGCTACTGTATTTCTGGGCAACACACTATCTCATCATAAAGCCTTTATAGTTAATTTTCAATGTCCTTTCTCTTTGAAATGTGGGAAGGTGTCCCCATGCAGCATCACGTGGCCATACAGCATCAACTCTTCAGTAGGGAATTGGCATCTTGGAGTATATTAGCATTAAGCAGCAGAAACCCTAGAGGAATTTATCTTCAAATATAAATGAATCAGTGAAGAATTTGCACATCAAATTGGTTTGTAATTTCTCCTCAGGACACCATGCCACACAGAAAACAATATGACTTTGGCCATTATTAGCATTCCAGAACGCTATTCCAAAACCATAAGCTGGAGTGTGCTACATGTTTATGCTTTACTTGCAGGCCAGAGGCGAAACCAGCTGTGAAAGATGACCTGTTACACAATACTGAATCCATAGAGAATAAAAAGTAAGAATGAAAAAAGCCCTGATAGTGAGGTCACTGAGTTACTCTCTTTGAGACTGGCAACTTCTGTTTTCCACTGGATGTAATCTGTCTTGAGGCAAGGGACTGAAGCTCTTCCCTTGCCATGACAACTCAGAGCTGAGAGTGCCAGCAGTTGCTGGACATGTTGAGAGTTGCCTCAGGTACTGTCTGGTACCTTTGGAACTGAAATCCTACACACATAGATTTGAAAAAAAGAAACTTTACATGCAAAGCTACTGAAATACATTTCATGCCTTTGTAACGTGGCACACTGGAAACACGCACATAATAGTCTTTCCATTATAAAATTCTGTGGATTAAGCCTCAATTACAACATAGCTCTTGAGGCGAGCCAGGGTGGCTTTGAAAGGTTGTGCTTACATTCAAAAACAATAGGTCAGGGGCTGGCTTTCATCATACAAGAATGGTTCATGGATTGTAAGAGCTGTAGAAAGCTTCCTGAGAAAAGGCCTTCTCAAGAAACTTCTATTGCTTTCAGATTCCAACTTCATGAATTAAATTTTAAGGACTAAACAGCACTCATATTTCTCACTTAAGATGGAAACATGAAATCCACATATGGATAAGAAATGATCATTAATTGGCATGCAAAGAAAATAATTTTAAAGCAAAACCAGATCTATTGTGAAAACTCAGAGTAACAAAGTAGATAAAGGTCTGGTCTCTATAGTCCTTAGACTGATTCAGTGTTTAAACATTGGCCTGTAGTTTAGTTTTCCCTTCCAGCCTGTCAAAATACCTACGACAAAAAAGATGACAATAGATCTAACCACTTAAACCATCACTTTAAGACATCTAGATAGAATGTGCTATAGGAAGATGAAGCATTATTGTTATTGCTATTTTTAACAAATGTTTGAGTTGATTAAGATGAATCACTTACTCAGAGGTAAAACAAAACCAAAGAAACATTACATAACAAGAGAGGCTCAGCCTCAGTCAATTTGGTGTTTTACAACATAACAGCTACTTCAGAACCAAGAGCATTCTGTGGTTCCCTACCCTTCCTCGCCGACAAACGTGACGTAGAGTTTGTTCCGCTGGAGCTCTTTGCGTGAATATGCCATTACCTGGCTGAAGGTGCCTTCCAGCAAGTGGTCACGCCGTATAATTAACCTGCAAAGGGCAGCAGAAATAAAGATCTGATGATTGAGTCTTGTGTGAGCTTGTGAGGCTGAAGGTAAACAACAGCCCTAAAGAGAGACATTCATTCTCAGAAACTTAAAAAAAAAGGCATCTGCTGGTACATGTGCTACTTGACCATTACAGGTTTTCAGGAGTTGTTCCATCGACTTTTCTATGTGCCTCAAAGGTGAATTCCTTCATAATGCCATGATTAGGTTCAAAGTGCTCCTCTACTGCTAAGACTCTCTGTAACAAACCATATGTACAAATTTATACGGTAGAGGGGGCTGTGAGTTTCCTGTGTATGTGAAGTCACAGCTTTCTGGAATTGGCCCCAAACACTTCCTGGATTTAATCCAGTGAATGCCCACGGAAATACTGCTTCTGTGGCAGGGGAAGCAAAGGGAGTATCAGCCTCTGTTTATACAACACATCTCTCATTCCCTTACTAATCTCTAAACCAACTTAATGAATAGTACTTTTACACACCATCTGCGCAAGAAACCCTTCTTGTTCATATGTTTGTGGACGTTTTAAAACAGACCTTCTAAAATATATTTTGTGTCTGCCTTGGACTCATTTAGCAGGACACCAAAAGGGGTAACCACCAGCTAGGACGACTCAGCTCTGTAAGATCATTTTGCTGATGACATTTGCCTGGAATAAATTGCTTGGCTTCATACTTTTATTTTTTCCACAACAGATGTCCTTTGGTAGGAAGCCAACCTGAGGCATAAATTCAACCAGATGCCCAGAAAATACCTTAGAAACACACAGGCCTTTGGTAAAGTTGGATAACTAGATTGAGCACAAGTAGGTACAGACTCAAAAGCCAACTAACAAGATGTATGGAAAGAAACTCCACAGGAGAGAAACTCCACAGAAAACCCCAAATACATGAAGATTGGCAGAAATCTCTCCAGTTCAAATCGGGAGGGCTACCAAAACAAAGAACTATGGAAAGTTAAAGTTAGTCTGTATGTACAGACTAACTTCTGTAGGATCATGTTCTGGCCCTGAGTTATACTGATATGTAGATCCAAAGAATTTGGAGTCATCTCGCCATTACAATGATATAGCTGTTGTTAATATCTGGTGGGTGTTTGCATGGAAGGATAATTCTCCTACTGACAAATTTTAAGTAGGAATATGAATATCTCTGTTAAATAGGTAGGAAATGGGAGAAAATAGAGTCTTCAAGAAGTAAAACTTCTACACAAAAGCTTCTTGAAGGTCATTCTTTTTCAGGGTATAAGAAGATCTTATCTTTCCCTGATGGTTATGTAAAAAGTGCAATCTCCAGGGTGTTTTACACTCCTTATCCCTGTCTTCATGGATAATGAATGACAAAAGACAAAACTATACCCCGTTAGACTAATTGAGTGATTTTAATACTCACTTAATTTTCCCTGGACCTTGCCCATACCCTTTGGCTTCAAGTTTTCGATAGAAATTGCGCAGCTTGGCTTCAAAGTCCCTCCTGTACGGAGAAGGTGCTCTTGCGCTTGCTCGCTGCAGCCCTGGAGGGAAAATGAACAGGATCCTAGGGTGTAAGAGGCTTGACATTATTCAAAATCATTCAGCTTATGTTTCCAGACAGAACCTGTTAATAAATGTGTCAGGAACTTTTTGCAGGTATACAGTGCACTCAATGTTATTTTTGTTCTATCTGGCATCAATAGAGTTGTAAGTTCCTGTGATTCGGTGATTGCAATGAACTTTCAGGGACTGTATCCTCTTCACTAAAAGTACTGCTAAGCTCACCTTGTGTGTGCCCTTGTGTTGCCTCTGCCTTTAGCTGTGATTGACTGGAAACTGAAGGATCAGAAAGGCATGAGAAAGACTGATATGCACACCTGCCTCTCGTGGGCAGTGGCATTTAGGTTTTCTTTCCCTTTAGCACTTTAGATCTCTCTCCACTACATTGTACAGGAGATCTCCTTATTTGGCAGGATTAAACCTCTGAAACTCAGAGCAATGCTTCTCACCAGAGCCTAGTACCCCAGCCAAGCTGGGAGTCAGGTTTCCCTGTGTTAATCTGACTGTATATTAAACAATTCCAGCTATCAACACAAAATCCCTTTATGGCATCAAAAAGGATTTCTGTCAGCAAGAAATGCTACATTTCCCTATTACGATTCACACATACAGCAGATTTTTTAGCAATTTGGAACCTCTTTTGTTTTGAAGGATGCATTCTCAAAGTAGATGATTACTTTTTTTGTACAAACAAGTGCCATGCCATAAAAGGCCAAAGAATGGATTTATGAAATCCCACTTCCCTATCTCATTACAAAAGACAATAAAAACCAGACCTTTTATGAGAAATCTGGCAGCAAATGCTCCACAGGAAAGGAAAAAAAAAACCCATCACAAGTAGTGGGAGCCCAAAGTATCATGGTTGCCATGAGGGAAGGACTTTACTGTCTGCTGGAGTAACAGAAAGGCGTATTTACATGCAGTGCAAAGGAAATCCCTTGTAATGCTTCTTTCTTCTGTCAGTCTTTTGTTTTTCCTCAGGACATAAGAGAAGGGGTGCTCTCATAGGCTCTATAACCAGGACAAAAATTAGGAAGAAGACAGTGTGTAGCTGGAAATGAGTAGTTGCCCTTGTGTTTTCTTAAGAACAGACTCCTAAGTCATATTTGTGCCATATACTTGGATTTTTGTCCTGAAGGAGACTTGCTTATGACCTGTCCTGATATAGACAAGGGGAACTTGTAATAACAATGTAATTCATTAATTAACAATAATGAAAATAGGACATTCTGACAGAATACTGTTCTCCTGTAAAGAATGGTTTAGCATTTAACTTCTTCACATCAAAAAAACCTTTCCATTTTCCATAGCCATGTCCAAGATTTTAACTTCTCTGGTCCATTAATTTTGTTTGAAATCAGGTAATATAAATGCATGCTCAAAAAACTCAGTCAAAAATGGATTTCTTCAGATCACATTTCTGTTGATTCTCTCCAAATGGCCACTGGACACAGCCACACAGTGAGACTGTGGTGAGGGTTATGCCATTTGCAAAAGGGAAACATTAGCTCCTCAAATTTCTATAGCATAAAAAATAACTACAGAGACATAGCACAGCTGGAAATAACCTTCTCATACAGCATGTCTTTCTGGAAAATATGTTTCCTGTTGAACCTAAGTTAATGGGCTCAGCACGGGAGGTCAGGCTAGATGATGAAGATGATCCCCTCAGGTCTCAAAATAGATGTGCCTTGTGAAGAAGTGAAATTTTTGGAACATTGAGTGGAGGAGACTGAACTTTACAGGGGTACTGGAAGTGCTGCTGCAACACACCTTCAATTTGGAAGGTGTTCTTTGCTGCTGTCACATAAAATGAATGTGCTTCCATGTCAGTGCCTTATGCCTGGAGTATACCATTCTCTTATCCTAATCCTTTCCAATGATATAAAAGCAGGAAAATGCCTTCTTCCATATGGGCAATTTCTGGTCTGTGTTTCAGCTACTGCAAACACTTCAATAGATACATAGCAGCACTGGAAATTGATCTAGCAAAAAAATCAGCTGGTATCAGATTCGTAGTGGGAATTTGCAGGCTGACAGCTGATGCCATCTCTGAATCTGATCCTTTCTATTTATTAGATGGAATACCACAAATGCAAGATTTTGTCTTAATTTCCCAATCTCCTTACCTGGAGAGTTTTGGGGTGATGAACAGGGTGAGCAGCGAGGAGAAAAACTGTAACCTGGATGGAAGGCAGCCTGCAGTGGTATGTAGGACATAATATCCTCTTCAAAAAGGCTGTATGCAAGAAGTCATAGGGAGAGATTTAGTTCACATTCATCACATGAAGGAATGGAAATATGCAGTATGGTGCAAGTTCACTGTGTCAGATATTTGGGTGCATCTCTGAACTCATGGATTCAAAAAATCTATAAGTTTCCTAAAGACAGTCTGGTCACTAGCAATGAAGAACAAAATGGATTTTAATAGATGTTTGATAATAACATGATAGCTTAGCCCTCTGATGGAGACCAAAGATGTAAGGCTACGTAGGAAACAGGAACACCTTCAAGACATTAGCAGAGAGAAGTAAAGATGCACAATCTGTCTCCCAGGCTGTTTTTCTCTGGTCATTTTCATGTAGTTCAGTGCTTTCACTGCTTGAATCTAAACGATGGGAATAAGTTGTAAACTTCTTGCATTAGGCAGTCCTATTACGGCACACCAACCCCACTTGGGTAAAGCAACATTTCCCATCTCAGACTAATACAATAAAGTAAGTTCTCAGCTGCACTGAGAAGTAGGACATAAAGACCAAGCCCTTTAGTTCCAGTTCAAACAGAAGCTTTATCTTCATTACCCAAACAATGCTCACTGCAGTAAGACATTGAGGTTTCATGTATGTGTGGCAGCACTGCTGCAGTAAAATTACCAATTTCATGAGAGGTTACATTATTGTAGTGAGAAAGCCAAGGGATTTTTTCCTCTCTTTTTTATTATTTCTTTCTTTAAAAAGCAACATTTTTTTTTTCCATTAAAAGGAAACATTTTGACCTAATTCCTTTTTATGTGCAACTTGATGGTAACAGCCATACTAACTGAGCTGGCTGGATTTATTGCACTGATGGAAGCTGCCTTCCAGGAAGCACAAATTGACAGATACACTCTAGCTGAATAATTTTGGATGGCTATCAGTATGACCTGATTTTACAGAATCTTTTCAATTATGCTGAGAAAGAGCCAGATTGTTTCTCTGGTACTGTAAATAATGACATTATGCTATTGATTAAATTGATTACCTCAGCAGAATTACTAAATCTGCATCACACGACAGCTTTTCAAGCCCATGTGTACCCTCTGTCCGAATATAATGGATCTTCTCCCTGAAACATAAGTAATATTATGGAGAGGAGAAGAAACAAAAGACAAAACCAGAAAAAAGCATGCCATTATCACAGCTTGAGCCATGCATAGAGTTGTTATTCTTTGGTATTTTACCAGTTCCTGTTTATCCCCTTATAAAAATGGCAAACATCCCATATGCCTGATTCATTTTCTAATCTTCCTGACAAATTGCAAGAAAAAAAATAATTATATCTCTTTCAGTTTACTGATCCAAAATAAAGAGATTTTATTCCTTATTTTAGAAAACAGAATGATTCTTAGTCTTCCAGTTTCATGTGTACGTGTCAGGTCACCCACTGCAGATTTTTTGTGTAAGTCTGCAACTAACATAGCACCTTTTTTTAACAGAATTTGCAGTAGTATCACTTCCTTTCCCTCTGTCAGTTCCATCTGGCAAATAACACTATAACATACATTTGATATGAATTAATCACACAGAGGCTATTTAGTGTAATACGTGTTGCATGTATAAAATCATACCTTCTGTTAATAAGGACTGGGAAACATAGGATAGGATCCTATCAGCAGATTAGGATCATGAAAGATACACATCTACACCCTAGCCTATCAATGTGTTGCTAAAGCACTGCAGTGTCCAAATATTTTTATTCTAGTATTAAGTAAAAATATTATACCTCAAGTCAAGGATGTGCTTTAGACACTTGCAATCAAGGTCCATAAAAGATGGATGTTTGCATCCTAGGAGTTTGCTTAATAGCTGCTGCATGAGCATTAGACAGTAGCTTGAATCACTTCTGGCCCAAGGTCTAATCAGCAATGACCTGGAGGCAAAAGGCTCAATATCCTGTTACAAATCTCATTATGCATTGGCTAAGCTGTCTAGTCCCTATCACTGGTCAATTTTGTTCTCTGCTCAAAATGACATAAAAGCATTATCTGTTCTGTGGGAAATGAGAATTCAAGTTACAGCTGAGAAAAAAAAATCTGGAATAATTTGATGGTGAAGATAAAAAATTCTCAGTTACAGAAAAGTGTATCTTGAATACTGAGAGTATTTTTCATTCTATTTCTCATTTTATTTGCATGTATCAATTCCTCCAGAAGAGAACTCTTGTCCTTACACCCAAAGAATTCTTTGTCTGGCCCTCAGAGGTAAATGAGGAGTCAGTAAGGCTACCAGCAGAAAGCACGCTGCAGGAATTTGAAGGTCCTATTCTTCTTCAGCAGTCCTGCAGCCACACCTCTGACTGCATAGCACAACCTAAACTTTTGGTCAAACTCTCTGCTGGTGCATTATAGGCACTGCTGATATTGATTAACAACAGCTTAAGTTCTTGGCCAAACACAGTTAATTCGAACTTTGGAATTCAAATGAGTTTTAGTAGCACTGGTTATTTGTTTTGTTTTTTTCTGTTTTTAAAAAAATCTAATAGGAAAGGAATGGGCTTAAGAAAAAGAAAATCACAATTTAACTATTTTGGAAATGACTACCTTTAAGTCAAGTGAGAAAAATTAAAGACAAGAGTACAATCAATTTCATAATAATGCTCCTATTTCTTTATAAAATCTAGGGTGACTATATCCATGATAGGGGTGTAAATCCAACCATGAAGCAAAATCCTGGTTCTGCTGGAGTTATTAGGGTTTTGCTGCTGACTTCCATCCAAATACTCTTTTAACTCTGTCTTCTGAAATGCAAAGTAATAATTGCACGAGAAGACAGAGCTTCTGCTATTCAGTAACTCTTAGAAAAGAAATTAGACATGCCACTATTTGCCCATATTTATTTAGGTTCTTCTTACTTCTTGGATGTCTGTGGAAAGTAACAATAGTAACCACATGGATCCTGGTGGTTCCCATCTACTCTTTAATGGTGACAGTTCCATAGGAGCTCCAAGTTCATCTTTTGTACTACAGTTACTAGAATTTGGTTTGCCCCACTACAATAAGCGCTTCCTGGATGTAGGGTACAGCAATCTGGAAAAAAGCAGTACCTGAGTGCATGGTTTCTGGCCAAGCTGGGCTGACGTTCCTGCAGCATTTCAAAAATGTTGGGTTGGCGTAGAAATGCAACAATCTTGTCATTGTAAGCTGGGAAAAATAAAAATAAACCAGAGGCTTTATTTGCCATGACTCTGCAGGAGCACACTGACTGCACTGCCAGTGAAGCATAGGGAAAAATGAAACAGTGCACACAGCTGAAGAAAAGTTCTAAAACTCCCCTTTATGAGCACTGCTTTGAGAAGACAAAAAAACCCCCTTGACTTACCGAGAGGTAATGCCTCATGATGGTGCTGGTTTCGAATACCTGTTACAAGACTATTTCCTGGTCTGGCCAACAGAGTAACTCCTCTATTTCGAGAGACTTCAGAGGCCTACAACATCAGAGAAAAGGAAAAGTATGATCAAAACTGACCACCACTAGCTCATCAGTCAGTTAAAAGATTTGTCATCTGTGTTCTGTAACCTTCAGAATGGTCCATGATGCTGACTGAAGGCATGCATAAAAATTAATCTTTATACTCTAGTCAACTTAAAAAAGGCAAGTAATTCTGTGCTTCCAAATGAAGGTATGCCATCATCCATAGCTATCACACCTCCACACTGCTGAAGGCACCAGAATCCAGAAATAAATGCACGTTAATATAGGCATTGCAGTGATGGACTTCTCTGGTTCAATGAAAATAAAGTCTCTGTAGTATCACACTACATACTCTTTCGTATCAAACATGTTTTGTTTTAGCATAACTGCACTACTTCAAGGTTTTTGCAGCAATGTTTTTGAAAAGAGAAAAAATCCACAACGCTGCAATGTTGATTCAGCATTGTTGAAGGGAAATATAATAGTGGAAATAACATGAGGAATGTCTATCTATGTAGATCATAGCAGAGAAAAAGGCTGTGTCATCCCAGAATGCTGCCTAACTTGCAAAACCAGAAATTGAATTGCATACACTGAAAAGAGCTGATACAAAATTTAACTGCATAATCCAAAGAGCTGATAAAGGGAATAGTAAGAAGAAAATTTTTCACTGCCCCTTAACTGAGGCATTTAAAGAAAGCCACTGTTCTAAACACACTACCTAAGTGTGGGAAGGGAATTATGTCAGGAAGGCAGATTCCTTAAAAAGTGGGAAAACACTTTGGAATGAGGATATTAAAAGCCAAGTAATGACATCTGGCAATGTCTGCATCAAGGCATTACTTGCTGGGTAACATTTCAGGAACTTGTGAAATTGAGGGGAACCCACCTGTCTCTCATGTTGTTCTCCAGAATATGGGCATAGTGAGGCCAAGAGAGGAATCACAGAATGGTTTGGGTTGGAAGGAACCTAAAGATCATCTAGTTGCAACACCCCTGCTATTAACAGGGACACCTTCCACTAGATCAGTTTGCTAGGGTCCCCTCCAACCTGGTCTTAAAACACATCCAGGCATACAGCATCCAGCCCAGCTTCTCTGGGCAATCTGTTCTAGTGCTTTACCACTCCCACAGTAAAGAAACTTTTCCTAATATCTGATCTTAACTTACACTCTTTCAATTTAAAGACATTCCCCCTTGTCCTGTGACTACAATGTGAGGCTGTATCAGGACAAGATGCATTAGGAATTCAAATTGCCACTCTACTGGGCTAATAGCTGCTCCTTTCTCACTGCACAAATTATAGCGTTTGGCAACCGCTTCAGGAAGAAATCACCTCTACTTCAACATTTTAAATGCTTAGCTCTGCATCCAAGCAAACACTGCCAACCCATTTTCAGTGGTACAGCCATATGCCAGTGTAGTCTGAGGCTCCTGCGCCTGAAGTTTCTGAGTTTCTAGACTCAGTTTCTTCATGATGTTTTGGTTCAGGAAGACCTGGCTCTCACAGGCTTGACATAAACATTGCAAGTGTTATTGTAACAAGAGTGATGTTTTGAATTCCTCTCTGTGGGATGGACCTTCTCTCTGTCTTTTGGTTTTGGCTAATGGGATGAAGAGTTCTGGCACTCTTCTGACCAATGAGATGGCCTGTTCTAGAAGATATATAAAGGGGGTCAGGTTTTGAATAAAGAGAGGAGTCAGATGAAGTTCTTATAACGAGGTCTCAGGTCGTCTGTTCATCACCCACAGCGACATGCCAGGTCTTCCAACTGGATATACACAGAAACTGGGAAGCTAAATGTGCCTGGCAAGCTGCCTTTTGGAACCCATAAAGCTTAAAATGTTTACACGTAACAAGATACCAGTCAATGCACTTGATACATATCAACACACAGGTTAAACAATGAAAAACCTTAACTATTCTAATCAAACACACTGTAATTTAAAACACAAAACTGCTGTGCAAGTGCGTGGCAAAAGTTAGGATTCCACTTGCACCCGTCTTCTGCCTCTGTCTCCTCCTCACACCCCCATGGGCCAACTCACAATAAAAGTTTAGCTCAGGCTTAGGCAGCTTTTCCCCTGTGACCCAGGCATCCACCCCAGCAAGCACTTTGTGGCCTTTATGGCATTCACTCCATGCCTACGGCACAGGGAGGAACCTTAGGTGCAAGAGGTGCCCCATGATCCACGGCCACAGTGGGCATGAGGCCTGTGTGGGAGCAGCCATTTCCTGGGCTGTCTGTGGGCAGCACAGCCAGGGGCACAAGCTGGCCCGTTACCAGCTGTACTAGTGAGGATGTTTGGGAGGGTGCTAAGGCATTGTTGGGCTCAGCTTCCTCACTTCCAGGGAGCCGTGGAGTTCAGGTGAGGATGCCTATTCCTCAGGTTCTTGTAGAACAGACTTGCAAGGGAATGAGGATGGTGGGTGAGCCTGTTTTTAAGGGTGATTGCTGACTCATCTTTGAGAAAGAGAAATCCTATGTCCTTGTTGTTACACATAATTTTACTGACCAAAAGACAGAAAGGGGAAAGGGAGGAGTAACAGAAGAGTTAAACATTTATCTCCCATAAAAATTAGCACCAGCTGGTATTTGCTCATCACTTAGGAACCACATGCTACTTCTACCAGTCTGGGCCTGGATCCTCCTCTTGCTCTTGTCAGCATTCCTTTTGGTTAGTCTTCCAGTGCGTGGACATATTTCTCCTGGAGCAAGAATTTTGGAAGGAAATGTGTATAGTGCCTGCATAAAGAAACTTTTGCTCCCTTCCTCCCATCTTCTCGGTTCTGGTTTGAGAGCTAAAGTTGTCTAGATTATAAGAATCCAGTTCTGTACACACCTCAATAAACTGGTGATGTACTTCTCTTCATCACCATGCCCAGGCATTCCTCATGCTGTGCTTGATCTTTGCACATTTACACCTCCAAACAATTTTTCTCTGACAACAAAACAGGAAAATTCCCAGCCTTCTAACTAACTCCCATTTTGCTAACAATTCTCTTTCCATTCTTATCTAACAGAGTACAATTGATTGCTCTAATTTAGTGTTCAGTCACAATCGTCTTGTCTTGGCTTTCTAATTGAATAATTTAATTTTGATTGGCACATTATTCCCTAATAATAAAAAAAAGAGTGACCCCTCTAATGCTGTTGTGACCTGGTTAATGTAGTGCAGAGTAGTTGACAGATTTATGTCAGGTTTTACCAGCTTTGAAATTGATATTGGGATGTTGCAACCAGAGTGGAGAGTCCAAACTACCAGAGGAGCCTTTCAAGATGTAATACCTTTTCCTGGGTTTTATATCGCTACTGGATTTCGGAGGCCCATTTGAATCCTGCTACTTGCTTGTTGTGGTTTGGGTTGGTAAGATTTATATACTGCCATATTCTAGCAACTTCTCTGCTCTTCTTGCTAACCAGCACTTCTTGCCTCTCTGTTGTGGATGCCTGCTTCCTTCCTCTTGCTGTCTTTAAAATCTCTACCCTGTAATCATGTATGTCGGCTCTCACTGCAGATGGGAAGTCCTTTAGAGGGAATGGAAGGTGCTTACAAACTGTTCTGTTTATAGCAGTGGCAGAAAGAAATTAATTACTTAATGACCTATTCTTTAGTTACTGATGGATAGCCACTACAGCTACCTGAACTTTTCTTCCAAAAATCAGATAACTAAGTGTAGCAACAACCCCTTTTTCCTGTAAAAGACTGACAAACCTTAAATATGTGCTTACTAAAGAATTCGTAGCATTTTTTTCAATTAATATATAATACCATTTATTATCAGTAATCTACACAGAACAATAGAAGTTTTTGCAGAGGTCCTTTATTTCATTACCCTGGCTCTTTTCTGTGCCTTCTCTGGCAACCACAACTTCACTATTCTCATGTCCTTCAGGATCTTTTGACACATGTACGTAACACTAAAAACTGGTGAGCTGTCCTTTGTGGTCCTTCATAGAATCCTGGCGACAGCTTCCAGAGGCCACACCATCTGCTCAGCAAAGAAACCAGCAAGACTGCAGACAGCTCACACATGGCCAGGACAAAGACCCATGTGTGAGTCTACAGACATGATTTATAGGCCAAAGAACATCCAAATGCACTTGGAGGAAATGGCAGGGAACATGAGGCTCTTAATAAAGGGACTGAGCTGCAAGGGGTTGAATATCTTCCTTGTAAATGAGTGACTTTTAGGCACCAATTCAAAGTCCTTGGAAATCAATGGAGTCCTTCCAGTGCAGCAGCAGACACTTACAAATAGGAAGCTACTTGACTATGACAAAGAAGTTTGACTATGACAAGGACGTAGAAGCACTGTGGGACCTGGGCCACCAAGACTGGAAGGTGAATATTTCATTGGCTGATCATGTCAGAATGGCGGCCTCAAAGAACAGTTTTTGATTTCCCCAGATAATCATTACTCAAAAGCATTCAATACTTTTGACTCCCTACCCTGTACGTGGGGTTTTTTGGGTTTATTGCATATTGCCCCTTGCCAGCTTTGCTAGTGCTTGCAAAAGCAAGTGTATTTTTTGGGCTAGGTCATCTGAGTTTCTCAGTGGTGTTTCTGTCCCTGACACAGTGAATTTGCAAGCAAGCCTCAGGCAAGCATGAGCCCATGCATGAATCATGGTGCAGGTGGCTATCACAGTCAGACCAGTAATTCAATCACAGCAGCAACACTAAACTGAAGGCTGCTGGCAGAGGGAAGTTGCTAAGCTGGTGGGAAGATATGATTGAAACAGATCCCCTGATCTTCTATCTTCAGAAAATATGGTGCTGTATTCACCCAAGATAAAGAAAACATGCCCAAGCTGCTCATGCCTGGTTTGCCTTTGATCCTGAAGAACTGACCTCACACCCTGTTCAGCTCCTGATCCCAACCCACCTGGCAGTGAGAGGTATTCAGCCTGGTTCTGCTGCAATAAATTTTGATGCTAATTTCACAAGCATTTCTCTGGATATTTTTGTGGGTGAGAAAGATCTTTCCACCATAGTTCATCTCTAGTTCTATTCAGCAACAATCTTTACAAATGTTTAACTGCATGGATTTGCTCTGTGAAGAATCTGATTGCTGGTACCTTTTCCTACTTAAATTCACAATACAAACACAGTATTTATGCTTCTTTCTACCCTGCCTATGGCCCTCAGTGATAAAACAATCATCCCCATATATAGGAAAGATATTTAATGTGACTGAAAGCTGGGAAAGCAAACATCAGCATATATTACTGCACTACTTCTAGGGAGTCTATCTTTTCAGAGCACAGTGTCACAGTGCAGAATGAAGAAACATATAAGGTATCAGGCTATAAAAAAATTAATGAATAAATTAAGTAAAACAAGGCCAGGATGTCAAATATGGATTCTTCTTTTAAAATCCATTCTGTCATCACTTATGCTTTATTAGCTTATTATTTCATTCTGAAAACCATCAAAATATAAACAAGTAAGCTCTGAAATAAACCCTTCAGAAACACAAAAAAATCCCTTATTGTCTTTGGAAGACAAACATTCACAAGACAGTCTGCTTCAATGTTTTTAAAATATAAGAAATTCTATAATCCTAGAGAAGACTGCTGTCAAAAGTTCCTGAGTTGATAATGAGCACAGTTACCTCTCCAGCACTGTAGCTACGAAGTCGCTGCAGATGCTGCCGGTGAGTCAGGTGATTTGGGAGACGCCCATTCTGCAGTGGGATCCTGGGATCTATGAAGGTGGTAGCACGACTATTGTGGTCAACAAAGAAAGACTGAAACACAAAGGAACAATGGTTTCTTTAATAAGAAGACTGACAATCCTGTGATGGTATTGCAGGAACAAGCAGGAAAACCACTGGCAAATGTATGCTGGAAATACCTTGGGTAAGTATAGTCCATGGAAGGCACCTGCAAGCAACAGGACTGGCCTACTCACAGCTAGAATAGTTCTTAGAAAATACCTGAAGCCGTGTAGGCCAAAATCATGTGCAATGGTCATGATATAAACAAGAGAAGAGAGAATAATATTACTGGGAAATGCGGCTTTAACCTATTTGGTGGTTCCAGAGGTCAGTCAGCAAAGCTTCACTCGAGGTAGAGACAGAGTCAAATTTTGCAATCACAACAGATCTATTCTGGTTCAAATTATGCTGTCAGTCCAACGTGGCCTTGGCTTTGGTACAATATTCTATAGAAAGCTAGAAATGCTTTGAAACTTTGAAGCTTTTTCCCTGCTTCTAAAATAACTCTCTTTGCTGCTTCTGTTGTTTAAACCAAATCTTCAGTGATTTTGAGTCAAGAAGGAAGGAACTTTTAATAATCATATAGTCTGACATGCTGTGTTAAACATGTGATTAGTTTTGTTTGCACTCTTACCTTGCCCTGCTGGTCAGTTTTTATCTCCCAGCCACGGGGAAGCTCCAGTCGGGTATCAGCAAACATGTTGATAAAATTTACTAAGTCTCTGTTGTGCTGATACCGCTCAAAATTGCGAGCATCTCTACGAATCTTCAGAATCATATGCTTCAAGCAGGTACTGTTGGTGAAGACTCGATAGGCACTCTATGAGATGGATAACAGAAGGGAAGAAACCCAGTTCTGATGTCAAAACATACTTGGTTATTTCATGAGCCATATGCCCAAATAACTGAAACAAATCCTGTTAGAATCAAGAAACACTTCCATCTCATTGTTTTGATTGGGAGGACTACTTTACATGCATATGTAGAATTAAGAAATATAATCTGGAAAGTAAAACATCCCACACATTATGCACAGTGAGCTTGTGCAAGAGCTGCTTTTTCAATGCACTTCAAAAATGGTCAGCTGAAACATCACACACTCAAGGTGCATGTACCTGCACTGCTACATTCATTGCTTTTATTGGTTGACAGACACATTTCTTGTGTACCTGGGCAGTGCCAGAGAGATGCAAAGACAGCCGTGAACATCTATTTTTGCTTTAACTGAAATCAAGATGCACGTGACAGTACTCATAGAGGACTCCAGTGCAGATGTCTCCATATGAGCTTACTACCTTTTTTATGGTGACTATACAGCCACAGGACAAGAACAGACGCTTTTTAATTGTCTATTTTTGAAAGAAGTGAATTGTTTCCTGGAATGGAATGTTTGTTTCTGCGATGACTACAAAGCTTATCAGATAGAGACACTTCCCTGAGTCTAATGAATGACACTCTCAGGTGTTGTCTCTGAAAATCAGCCTTCTGATTTGTTTTAGTATAATGGAGTCAGTTCTCATGAAATTGTAAGATAAACAAGAATCATGTTTGCATTCCTTTGTGAAAAGATATCACCTGATGGACTTCTCAAGTGACCAGTGGAGATAGAGAGGTGGGAACTTCTCTGTACAATCTCTAATTGCTGTCCAGAAACTTATATATATGAAGTCAACAATAAACTAGAGAGTTCTTTTCTTCTTCTCTGCCTGAACACCTGTTGTGAGTGTTACCGTGTTCCCTCTGTGCATCACAGTAACACTCAGGCAGGGAGTTGTATCTCACAATGGGCATTAAATACACCTCTTAAGGGAGTGTGGTCTGCGGCAGCTCAAGGGAGTGAACTGATCTGATTGCAGAACGGGGCCCTGTGAACTGTGTGTTAATGTTCACTGTTGTTACAGTGTGTTCCACGATAAAGCAACACAAATAATACTTGCACTGACAACACACAGGCCCATTCACAGACTAGTCTTTGAATCCTTCACTTCTGGGAAAAAGCTCCTCAAGGTAGAGTAGGAAACTTCACAAAAACTTCCTGAACCTTTTACTAGAGAGAAAAGGAGTGTCTTGGTTTGCTGGTCAGCCCAAAGGATTGTATTACTCATTAGAGTAATAAAGGATCACTGGAAGACTCCTGTCTTCAGTGAAGTGAGTTCCAGTGTGCAGACCTGGAATATGTCCAGAGAATCTGACTCAGCAGCTTTGAATTCTCAATTTCTATGCATGCTTAGTGCATTTAAACCACTATAATGCAATAATACATCTACAGGTATAATCTTTATTATGTAAGGATCTATTGTGGTGTCACCACTGAGAATGCTCCCTGTAGCACAGGGTCACTAATTATGGCAAGGGTTGGTAAATGTTATGAAGTCACAGAGATATGATCTCTGCCCTGAAGATATGACCTGCTTATAACACAGGAAAACTTCATGGTCACAGATTTTTAAGGTCCCAGCCTACTACATAACAAAAGTTACTTTTTGATCTAATGTATGATCAATTACCATCTTGAATACCTCTAAGCTGCATTAGGGAAAGAAGGAATGCAATGTAGTTTTATCTCTTCATGGAAATAAAATATCTGAAAAATGAGAGCCTTTCCCTTTTAATTCTAACTGCTGGATAATACTTTCCGATCCCAACTTCAGTGGCATAATTAATAGCTTGAAATTTTAATAGGGGCTTGTGGTTAAAATATTACACTCGTGATAAGGCGAAAGTGATGTGGGCCATTATTCCTGTACAAGTGGTATCTGTATGACCATTTGACAGATGTTTTAATAGATTATTCTGGTTCTCACATTAGAGACAAGTTTTCAAGATAAAACTGAAGGCCTCTTTCTGCTTTTTTTTCATTTTAGTGAGTAATAAAATTGGGATTTAGTCTCTTGTGAGCTGTTCTTTACAACTATGGAATCGGTTTCTCATTTTTCCAACAAATATGATGGTCAAAAATTACACTGTTCCCAGCTATAAATCATCATCTATCACCCTGCAATGGAAGAAATTATCTGCACTCCATAACCTAGCTCAGGGAATGTCAGATGAGTTAATACATCTCTTCCTTATTAGGATCTCATGGGCGATCCTCTCATAACCTCTGGCAGATGCTTGGAGGTGGACAGCTGGCTTCAATTCACAAAGTGCCACAGCCAAAACCTGATGTCTGCAGTTAGGTAAAAGGCTGTGCTGAGGCAACTCTCGAAGTGTTTTACCTTCTTTTCCTTTTGAAAAGGAAGGCCATTGCTACCTAGAAAGGATGACTTTCCAAATAGTCAGAAGTCATGTTTAGATGCCTTGTTGAACTACATTCCAAATATGCTAAAATAGGACTGCATCGCCTGGTGAGACTTCCCTATCTGCTTCCTTCTGATACTATGTTTTTTCCACTTCCCTCCAGGTTTGCAAGAAAATGTGTGGTTTTACTGCACTAATGAAAAAAAAAAAAAAAAGTTATTTGAATTTTGAAAATTTGTTTTTATTTTCTGCTTTTTCCAAAATAGCTACACTGACACAAATCAGTATTTCTTTCACTCAGTTACAGTTATGCCTGCTTCCTTTTTGGGAATGCAAAATGCAAGAGTTAATTTTTTCCCCTTTGTTTCCCTGAGACTTGGTGGTATCTGAATAAGATTTCTCAGAATGCTAGATCAAAAGGCAACAACTTCAGTGCCTGCAGCAACAGACAACAGAATCAACCGAGCTGAAACCAAGGGCTCCTGGTTGTTCTGGGAGGATAACATTAATGAGTTATGCGATCTCTTGTGTGAGGCAGAATCCTAGCAAAAGCCTCTTTGGAGCAGCCTGGCTGTAGTGTACCCAACCTGGTCTGGTGTTCAGAGGGGACAACTGAGCCTCAAGCCACACAATTGAGATTCACTGTACATTCTCCCTGAAGGTCTGGAACACAGCACTGGGACTCAAAAATCAGGAGTGCAAGAGAGCAAATCATAATTACTTACATAGTTTGCATGCAGCACAGTGAAGAACTCGGGATTGGTGATAAACTTCACAGCTGGAGACTGCAGCAACAAGGTGATTTTTTGAGAATTCACAGGAGAAAGGGAACCTTCCCTCCTAATCTCTGGACAAAAAAACCCAACAAGCCTCAGCATCTTATTAATGTAGTGGCAAGCACAGCCTATTATTTAACCTTTCAGAAAGAGCTGCAAAAGTGATGATAGTAAATTAAAAAAAAGCCACCACCTGCCCAATGCACCTACTTTGGCATTCCCAGGACAAGCCTGCTGGCAAACTGATGGATGTCCTTATGGTTGGTGGTGCAGCATTTTACTGCACTAATGCAGGAGCTGGATGGTTTCCTGAACTGTAGGTTATGAAACTCAGTGTCAAGTCTGCTGCTGTCCCTAAATATAATGTGACCACTGTGGCTTTCACCAGCTGATGGTTTGGTTCAGTCATCCAGGTCCATTCTGGTTTTCCCTGCAGCTGATTTTAGAGAAATCTGATCTCCCAGTCCAGCCTTACCTTCTACTTTAGCTTCATTGTTTTTGACAAGTCCAAGGCTTTGGGGACTTGTATGGTAAAGAAAACAAAACCAGATACAATTATTTTTAATCTGTATCAATTAAGCAGAACTGAGCATTGAGAATCTAACTCTGTAGAGGTAGAAACTCCTGATGTTCTTTATCTATCAGCAAAATTCTTCCTACCATTGAATTATGGCTTTGGTGTTCTGGCATTTTCAAATAAAGCCACATTTCATCCACAAAATTGGATGCAGATGTCATCAACAGAATAAATATAATTTCACATTTTTTTTCTTATCAGTTATAACTACTTTTTTCTTCCTGCTGCACACATCATATTATTTTATCCATTTAAAACTGCAGTCTGGATCAGCTGCTGGAGTTAAATTGATTTATATTTGCTTAGAACCTAGATTAATGTGCCTTAATTGTATTCCTTCTGACATTTTTCATTTAAATGACAAATAACAAATGCATAGTACCACAACCTTTTATTTCCCTAATGTGTTTATACCATTACTGACCTTCTAATTCTAATTTTATACAATATTGATGTTTTCTTCTAAAAGCAAAGCAATATATATAGAAAACCATTTCCTAATAACTTATGGTAACATATATCACACTCATTAGCTCTTCTGGTTTAAAACAAAAGAATGCATGTTAAATAATAAACTGAGCTAAATACTTAGTGGTGGCGGCTCCTGTTAAATTACTGTTTTATTGTCTATGATACTAAATGATTATACATATTAAGTAATAGCTACATTACCTATAAATACTATTGATACAAGGTGTACTTCATTTCCACTTCTCTAACACAGAGAACTGGGATCTCCTTATAAGATCCACTATAGGCAGAAGTCTCCCTTTAATTGCAATACAAATGATGGCAAGGAAACTTTGAGCATCAAAAATTAAACATCCTTGGCCAACATTGATTTTCAAGCTAAAAGCATCTAACGGATCAAAACAAACAAAACAAACAAAATTGAATATTTTTCTAAACTTGTTAAAAAAGTTTTAATATTTCCCTATGTAATTTTTCCTATTCAACATGGAAAACTAAGAAAATTCAAGCAGATACTGTGTTGGTTCTTCCCCATTACCAATCCTATTTACAGAGGGATGGCAAAAGGATAGTGAGGAGTTGCATTTACTCATGGCAGACAATACAGAACACAAAGTTAGGTGGAGGTAAGAGTGATCCAAAGGAGAACTGGTCAATTATTTTGCTGGTGCTGGTGCTAACAAAGCAGGGAGTTATTTTTGCATGGCCTCAAGTTGCATAGTTGGCACTAGACAGCTGATACTTCCTACTTGAAACAAACACTTAAGATTATGGTTTCCCAAATGTTTTGAGAAAACACTTTTGGTAGGAGTGTGACTACCACCAAGAAGAGTAAAAGAAACTCCTGCCATCCCATCCTGCTTTGGGTACACATTTTCCTCTTCTGCTTCACAGTGACACTCATTCCTGTCTCCTTATCTAACAAGACAGATGAAAGATCCAACTTGGCTGTAAATGATGAGGACAAGAATCCAGGCTATTTATCTGGCAGCTCAGTTCTCCACTCTGGTATGGGGTCCTGCCACATAAATTAGTGGCAAGCAAAAAGACAGCTGTGCCTTCTTTGGTGACAGCCCACACTTAGGTCAGCTCATATCTATACACAAAACCACACCTTTAAAAACCACAAGTATTTCGTATATGATGCCAGGGCCACTGTAGGTGCAATCACATGGGCAAACGTGGCTGTGCAGAAGACAGGCCTAGAAAAAATAAACTGCGAATGCCCCAAGCTAAAAATCACACAGCCACAAAAATAAGACAGAACCATTTTTGCAACTAATATGTGAATAGTATTCACCCAGTAGTTGCAAAATACCTCCTTCATTTTAGTTTCAAATGGCCCTTAACTAAGGTAAAAAAGCTTTGTCTGTCTTAGGAGTTGTTAAAGAACTGAAACTGTTGTATCCAGCTTTGTGCTTGTAGCTTCACACCTAAAAACTTTATCTTCAGATTTTTTTTTTTTTTTTTTAATTAAGTTGTGCAGCCTGGTATAATAAAATTCCAGTCTCCCCTGGAAATGCAAATTTCTCCAGAACTGAATGGCACTGAACATGCCACTCAGCTGCTTTGTTGTTCCATACCTGGGCTTGCCTGGGAAGGCTCTGCCTCAGAGTCACTGCCTCCTCCAGTGGGAACTCTCTCCACCCTGTTGTTTACCACAGCATCATCTTCAGTCCTCTCTGTTGCGATGGTTCGCTGGATGTTTTGGTACCTAGACACATTCATAGAAAGGAACAACAAGATTTAGTTAACAGAGTGCTTTCTGTTGCTTTCTACCTTAACAATCAGCATTGTTTCTGAATGATTCCAATACTTCTATCTTCAGTGTACAGAGTAAGAGCACAGCTGACTCTTCTCTGCAGCTGGTCACACTTGGACCAACCAGTATTCTGCAAACTTGGCATTTTTCAGTGACTAACAAATAGGCATAGAGGGTGCCAAGACAAGAATACTTAAACTTTAGACACATATTTACGCTATGTGTGGATACTTCAAGGCTTCCTTTTAAAATATTTGGACACCTGGAACCTAAACCTAGAGGTGGACCATGGTTCCTCCTCTCATTTAGCCTTATGGAAGTATAACCAATGAAGTAAGGATCAGCCCTGTGATCTGCTGAGCAACCTGCAGTCTTTCTTATTAAATTACAGGATGCACATCCTGAACCCTGAAAAGGTAAAGGAGTCCAATCCTAAGTACTTTTTCTGATGAAAAATAAATAGCCTGGAGGGTTTCGAATTCACACTACAGGAATCAAATTCTCCTTAACATGTTCACTCATAGTGACAAATGAATTGGTGAACATCTTTCTTTCAGTTCTACTGGCAAATTATGAATATGTCTTATGTGTATTATTTATACAGAGAGAGAGAAAGAAAAGAAAAAGAAAGCATAAGGAGAAAAAAAGAACTGGAAAGAGAAAGAAAATCAAAGCTAGAAAACAGACTCTCTTAATTATTTTAATTAGCTGTTATTCCATCCCTATATTTTTAATCCTTCTTTCTTCATGACATTTTGATGTGTTTTTGAAACAGGATGGCATTAATGCCTGCTTTTAATCTGATCCAGCATTGTTTGTCTTTCATTTTCTGACTTACACTTTTTTCTTTCCTCAGCTCAAGCTCTGACTTAGAGATTTTACTTACTTCTCTCTCTTCATTTGTTATTGCACACTTTATTCCAAATTAGAAGCTAGTTGTGAGTAAGTTCTTCACAGTGACACAGGATCATTAAAGACAAGAGTTAGGGTTTGACTTTTCGATGTCTCAAAAGACATCGTCTCCAGTAGCTCACTGCAACCCAATCTTAGGCAAAAGGGCTGGAGATAATTAAGAAAAAATAATTAAAGTTTTAATAGATTTATACTAACCTTTCACAATGCTATGTGTCCCCCCCAGTACTCAAAGTAATTTTAAGCTACATTTAGTATATATCTTGATAGTTTAAGAAAACATCCATCTTTACAAGGAAATTCTGATAGCAGATTTTGCAACAGCATGAATTTCCTGCCATTTTAAACCCTCTATTTTAGACCTACATTTTATAGCTTTATTCACTTGACTGCAGGCGACTGAATGAACTTTCCATTCCAGTACTGGAGGAGTTTTACAACACTCACATGCAATAGAAAGGAAAGGAAAAACCAACCACAAAACCCCCCAAGTTCATATAACCAAGGGATATAAGCACACATATAGAAAAACTCTGTGCTTTCAATTTAATTAGATGGTAGAAAATCCCACTGGCAAACCTCAAAGAGCAACACCAGCTGTATGCCAAACAAAAGGCTACGCATTTCTTTTGCATCTCAATACTATAAAATCACCTTATATAAATACCAAAAAAATGCCAAAGTAATTGGAGAAAACATTGGAAGTGCAAAAGTTATGGGAAAGCCTCTGGAAATTTCAGTCTCCTTTCAAAGTGATTTATCAAAGAAATGGAGCTTAAGAAAAAACACGCTGTGGTTGTCCTAACCATGACTGTTATAATTTCTTATGTTGATTATTATCTTTTAAACTAGTGCAAAGACAAGTCTAGACATACGTACGCTGCAAAGTATCCTTTCAACAGAGCTTGAACAACAAGGCCTGTTATCTGCTTGGCCAACAAGTAAGCAAGTCAGGTAATGCTGCAGAAAATGAGCAAGAGCCTTTAAAATTAGAAGCATGGATGTCTCTTTGGTGTTTGCCCAACACCTGGATTCCAGTTTTGCATTCCCTGTATCCTCAAGTGGCCTGTACAGCTAAAGGGAAGCTTGGAGCACAGAAGGAACACAGGACTAGGTTTAATCACAGCTATGGGATTTTTTTATCAAGCTGAATTTCCAAAGCTTTGTGGTTTTGGCTGGGTTGGAAATACCAAGCTTCCTCATAATATTTTGGTCTTTCCAGTCCCTTCCACAAATTAAACTAGGAAGCCAAATAAAAAGAAGTACATTTGTTTAAAAGAAAAGTCACCAAGCTTTCTCAAACTGTGGAGAGATGTTGAGTCCAAATTTTGTTTGAGGTTAGAGCAAAAATTCAGGCTGCTGCCAATTCTATCAGCAAGGTGTATGTTTGCTTTCGCCTGACTCTCCTAAAATGATTGTCAGGTGTGTTTGCTGAAAAACATTTCAAATCATTACGTTTGAAACACAACAAAACAGTATTTCTGAAATGAGGGCTTAAAACAAAGTCCAATCCTCTGCAGTGTTGATAATAACTAATGAAAAGTAGCTTTCCTGACATTCCTGAAATGTGGAGACATGAAATATCTGAAATTACATTTGACTAGAATAACTAAAAAAATATAACAGCCAGTTTAAAACTACTGGAATTACTTGTCACTGGGCAAATGCCCAGGAGATTAAGAATTAATCCCTTTTATTAGGATTTTAGGGAAAATTTACAGGTAACAATAGGAGATCTTTGTATTCAACTTCTCAAATCAACAGAGCTCTTTGGCAGAGAGGAGAGAATCAGCAGCTTATTTCCGTAGTCCAAGAAGCCATGACATTTCATGTTTAATAAACTGCAGTCTCCAATGGAACCTGCTTAAGTAGAGATTTGCCACTGCTGAAAACTCTCCATACTTCTCCCTTTGTAACTGGATATAAGAATACTAAAAATGGAGAGAATCAAAGAATATCAATCTTATTAACTCTCAATTCCCAACCCAAACCACTGACAATCAAGCAATAGAAGACAGACAGCCAGCCTACATGAAAACACTGAATAATATGAGAGAAGGAGATCACAAAGACAATGCCTACCCTTCTGTTTCTGCTGTGATACATGGTTTAATGATTAACCTACATTAACTAACAGAATGGTAAATCACTCTTACAAGCACTTATTCCTTTCATGGTCGTTCTGCCCTTACATGAGTTCAACCTCAGGAAAAAAAAAAAAAAAAAAAAAAAAAAAAAAAAAAAAAAAAAAAAAAAAAAATTGATGTATCTCCACAACACCTTTCTGGCTTCTGCAGCAGTTAACTTGCTTAACTGGCAACCAAATTGTCTGAGCTTTGACATAGCTAAAATTCCTCTTGAAGACAAATGCTAAATGTCATGAAAGAATCTACATGAAACATTCACTTTCTTTAGATTTTTTTTTGTTGGTTGGGTTTTTGTTTTTGTTTTTTTTTATATTAAGATGTTAACATGGCAGCTTAAGGCTTTATGAGCAAACGTATAATGAAAACAAATACTGAGCAGGTTCTGTCATTTCTGCAAGACATAACACACGTTATGAAATACTACTCAAAATAATGAATTTTGGTTAAAAAAAGATTATTCTTCAAGAGCGTGTTGATGGTGTCAGTTTAAGTTGGCCCAGTTCTCCCAGACTGTCTTATTCAGGGCACAGCAGCTCCCAAACTAATCGCAGAACTATGAAAAGAGGACTTTCAAACTCTGCATCTTTCTCTCAGCTGCAGATCTTTCTCTTAGCACAAAAGACAAGCCAAAAAAAATGTTGTGGCATTTTACAAGCTATAATTAAATATAATTTCAGTCTTGCTTATCCTTTTTTAGAAACGCCATCATTATAGTAAGCAGAGAATTAAAAAAAATCCCAAACCCTCTTTTTAAGCAAAAAATGGAATATTTTTGACCAACTGTTTATTTTTTTTTTTCTTTCCTCTTAAATTCAGTCTAGAAAGAAAGCATGAGAAGAAAATGAAAAACAAATCTATGTGTGGACTAGTCAAACAAAGCTAAAATATAAACAATGTTTAGAGGTATCTCAGCCAGCTCAGAACGAACTGACAGATTTACAGGGCCCAGTGCAACACTAAGCAGACCTGTCTTCCTCTAAAAATGTGCACGGTCCTATTAGAGCAGGGCTCTGCCCTGGAAAAGGAGACAGACCTTTTAACAGACCTAATTAGCTTGGGTAGAAATGCCACACAGATACAGCAGCAATTCCAGTAGCAATGTGCAAAAAGCTTTGCAGTACAGCCCTAGGTGCCAACCCATCAATACCACTCCTACAGTTAAGCAGCAAAAGTGACTCAATGTTTTGGAAGAATACTCCCTTCCCCTCTAGTAGCAATTTCAGAAAAGTTTTCCAAAAGCCTCCTCTTGCTGTTAGAAACATTTTGCACCATCATTCACCCAACAACACTTTTCTTGTGGGTGGGTTTGAGCAGCAGACACCCACAGCAGGCACAGCAGGCTGGAAGAGAGCTGCAGGAGGGACAAGAACCGGGAGAAGGTGGGAGTCAATGCAGTGCACTGGAGAAGGAAGGGAGCTACTGGAGCGGTGTGGAAGAAGGAGAGCACAGATGTCAAAGGAACACAGGTGTAAATGCTCACCGGCGGTTCAGCTGCTCCATTTGCTGGATGGAGCCAGACCTGTGGATCCCATCTGGCGTTGCTGCGGCTGTGGGCCGCTGCCACGTGGTGGTGCGGTTGACATGATCCACATAGAATACTCTCCCATGGCTGTCTATCCGAGCTTCCCAATCTAGGGTTGGAAAAAAAGGAAGGGGTGATGCTGTCAGTGTGATATCTTACAGAAAACCTGCATGTGGGAGGTACACACACACATACACAGACAGGGTATATACACACAGGAAATACTCTGTATATATCTATATATCTATATATCTATATCTATATCTATATCTATATCTATATCTATATCTATATCTCCTACATGCAATGCATATCATGTATATATATATATATATATATTCAAAGTACACATTCAAGCGTGTATATGTACTATTTGCTTGTCTATATATACATATATGCAGTATATGCATATAGAGAAACATTTCTTACACAGCGCACAGGCAGGCCATTGAGTTCACTATCACAGCCCATGAAAAACTAGTGACACATAGGGGCTACATTTTTAAAAGGATGAGGTAATTTTTCAATTAGTGATACTGCTTGGCTGGATTCACTGCAGGTCAGAGTAGCCACAGAGAACTGACCCTTACAAGAAGATTACACCTGAGCTAATATGGCAAATCCCATGTTTTCTTTCGTTGTTATGTTTCAGAACAAACGTTTCATTTCTCTCCCTTTTGCAAAAGGAGCTTCAAAGGACACCACAGAGCAATTAAAGGCTTCACTGAAAACTGATCACAGACTCTTTGGTCATACTTTAGGAATCTCTCTAAACAGATTCCTCTCATGATTGCTCTCATGAGTGCAAACTATATTGAGAGTTTGCAGAATAATATTGAGCCTTCCATCATTATTGCATCCTGCTACTGTTTATGCTGTTCCACGACTGAAAACTAAAAATTATTTGGTATATGATGGCTTGTGAAAAATGATAATGCTGATAAAAAAATAGCGTTTGTAACAGAAGAAATTCAGAAATGAGTTAGCTAGCAAAGCCACATATCAAACTGGATGGAATTCATAGAGAAGTGGAATAAATTAGGCTTGCTAGTTTCATATTCCCGCATGACCCATCAGCTGATGACATATCTATGTAAATACATGCGCATACTTTCTACAAAAGTTTAGATGCAAACCTCACTTGTATTCACATACAAATCCACATATAGTGATTACCTCTGAGGGCAAACACTTCCTCATATTTCCATATTCTTACTATGATACCATCTTCCCTGACGAGCTCACTCCTCCTATTGTTTTCTATGATCAAATTCAGGATCATCTGAATTTCATACATTATGTATTTCATTTCCTATTCTCAAAGACCAGGATGGGAGTTTCACCTCTTTCTACTATATCTGGAAACCTATTCTTCATGACCAGTTCCCATCCTTTGAATGCTGGCCCTGGCTAAGCCCACTTCTCATATTTGATGCCAGACAAGTGCAGGCTGTCTGAAGACCATGGCTAGCGGTCCCTGACAGCTGAATCCCACAGACCTTAAAAGATGGATGCTAGGAGTCCTTGGAGAAATTTTCTGTAAGACTCCAAGACAAGAAGAGCCGTAAGCATGCGCATTGTTTCTTTCAAAGTTGACTCCAAGTACCAAAGTCCTTAAAACAGAAACTGTAAAGTCACACCATGGGTACACATGCAGCATCTCTCACTGTGAAAATCACTATTTAAGGAGAGGACTTTCTCTTCCTCCAGGTAAAGTTTCCCAAGGATGTCATAGCTGTTTCAAGAAAAAGATCACTGCTTTGTGAAAACCATGTCTAAAACATAAGACAGTGAAAAAAGCACATCAAATACAACATATGCACATTGAGGTAAATCAGACTGACACATAAACCAGGTTGAAGGCCAGAGCCTTGCTGGGCATGCTGGCACAGGTGGCAGGTGTATCACTGTAGGTGGAGAACCTTCTGGAGTTATGCATTATCTGAAGAATCCTCAAGGAAATAACCTTGACCACATCAAAGATAAGATGATCTAGCTCAACATCATGAAGATCTTCATTTTCCTTGCTGTTTTCTGGCAAAGGACAAATCCTAGCCCTCACTCCACACTATTGCTGTACCTTGTAACAAGTCAAGAATGATACAGGTCAACGGAGAATTAGATGCTTGTAAACAGTGCTGTAGAACCACACTCTAGACACCCTACAGAAGACACCAATTGGTCATATTGGTCTAAAGCCTGCTGATGGAGGCTTAGCAAGAATAAATATATCCAGTTACACAGCCAAACAAGGTTTTATAATCTATCCCTGCACATTACCAGCTCTATAGGCTATTTTGCACTGTCTAATTAAATACAACTTAGAGTTCCTAAACTTCTGAGCAAGATGTTTGGAAGCTTAGGAGTAAGGAAGCTTGTCCAGGATTTGGAGACCACACTGAAAACATCTGGTCAGAGTGGATTATGACTTCAGGAAGGCTGTCTCTGTCAGATGTGTCAGACATACAGCAGCAGCATGTGCAGACATGAACTACACCTGTCAGTGAGTGTTGCTTTATTCACTACTTTACAGGTATGTCCACCTGAAACTGTGGGCTGACACTGGCATGCTAAAATATTAGAAACTGTGTGTCTCATGCTCCTTGCAATAGCATTTCTAGTTAGCTGAGTAACTCTTCTTTTGGACACCTGTGAAGGCTGTCAGAAGGTGGCAGGTACAACTACCAGATTTATGTACAGATGGAAGAATACCTGCACAGTGAGACAGATTGACAGGTGAACAGACAGGCAGAACTCAAGTCCCACCATGCTTCTTCAGGGGCAAATGTGATCTAGGTAACAGCCAAATTTCCTCAGGGTCTTTTGTTAAGTTTTCCAGGTAAAATAAGACTGTTACTCCTATGAAGACTAACCTCAATCTAACCTTCACAGTGAGAGCATACTAGAGGCTTGGCCAGGGATGTGACAGTACTGGTTCTGTTCTCCAGTGATCCCCCTCCATCAGCCAAGTCATATTTCATAACAGCATCTGAAACTGCTCTGATTTATATCAGAAGATGCAACTTTTTCTGACAGGACCATGAGAGCAAAGAAAATACGTTGTCTTTTCTTCTCCAAGCTCAGCCCTGAACTGGGCACATGTACTTTTCTGCACTTCAGTTCTGTAGAGTTTCCAAACACAGGCGTAATAAAGGGTGACTGGTAATGCCGTAATGAGGCCACACAAACTGCAAATCTTCTGTTAATCTTGTATCAGACTTAGTATTCAGACTGGTCATTATGAAACTCCTACATAAATAATAAATCTGTTCTACTTTATTTTCCCAAATAAACAGGTCTGAAATTAAATTTTCTCCCCGAGATCAGCTGTTGTGGGGTTATGATGAAATCAAGCTATTCAGAAAACTATTCAAAAGAGAATGAAGACTGTCTAGAAGATTCTCCATGATCTAAATAAAATCAGTCAATGCTGAACTTGCAGCACTGGCAGATTACCTTCACCTCTACTTAGAGATGGAAGCTAACAATGCACGTGAGAAGTAAGCCAGCTTTGATGATACAACTTGGGTTTAAAATATAAAGTCTTTTTCCTTACACATGATAGAAGAACTATTTAGGATTAGGGTTATTAAAGACACTGAGATAATGATACTGAATTTAAGGAGAAGACAAATTTTTAGATTAAGGCTATAGTTTTCACTTTGAAATTACAGTAAAATTCCATGGAGAGCTTTTGGAGACCAGTTTCCTAAGTGATATTATTCAATTCAACTCTTTTCCCCCTCAAAATTAACTTAGTACACCTATTCCTATTAAGAGCAATATATTTAAACCCAGTGTCATCCTTTATTATAAAAATGGTGTTATATGCTAATCCTAAAACAAAATCCTACAAAGGGATATCACTTCTGTACTTTATCACCACATATTGCATGTAACGTCCTTACACCCTGTAGTGAAAGCACTTGAGAAAACCAATGGTAGAAATACTTGCCTTTTGAGGATAACTATAAGAAAGAGGAAAAATGTATTAAATTGGTGATGGAAGAATATGAAATAGATTCACAGTATATTCTGTTTACCTGAGCTGGTGTTAGTAGGCTATCATTAAGTCGCCTAATAGGGAATGTGCTTTATCCACAAAGTGTTGCAGTAAGAGTGGGAGGAAGAGAAATATTTCCCTGTTACAGAGGTAATCGTTCCCATTTCATCATTCACTGGCAAGCCACAGTGGGACTCTAACAAGGCTTCATTGGGCTAAAGACATTTGAATAATTCATGTTACTGTGTGGCTGACGCCAGCATTGGGGCTATTTTCAGCTCAGGGAATACTGAGCATGGTTGGTAAATGATGAATTATTTTTCAAGGGCACCATAGGGCAAATAAGTGTGTTCCTGTCTTGGCTTTTGAAGAAAATGGAGCGCTTTATTTATACACCTGGTTGTTTTTGTGAGGCACTGCACATTTCATTCAGGCTGTGAAATCCTGTGCTCAGCTGAAAAGTGATCAGCCGCACGTTCCAGGGCATAGAGTGCGCTCTGCTGGGCACTGAACGCCAGTGCAAGAAGCAAGGTAATCCTACGGGAATCCATAAAGGAAAGGCTACAGAGACAAGGAAAACCAACTCCAGCAGTTGCTTTGGTGGTAAAATTCCCGTATTATCAGCCTGCTAATTAATCATACTATTTAAAACCCTCTCATTTTTATTCAGTGCAAGTGTAGACTCCACTGTAGTCCACAATGAACATAAAATTCACTGATTATCAAATCCAAGGACAGTATAACAAGACCATTGTACATGAGCTGCCTTTTCCCAGATTCTGCTGGTTTGGTTCAGATTTGGACCTGTCTGTCCAAGGAGCATCCTCACTGTGAAAGGGCTGCTGCTGGACCTGCATGCACACTTGACAGACCACAGGGACTGCCACCCCAAACCATCTTTGAAGTTGGTTACAGAAAACCTGGAGACAAATGTACAGAAAAATCAGAGTACTTTGCTGATACACCACCCAGAAAGCCTTATAGCCAGGCTTCCAGAACAACTGACAGATCCCAATCATTCAAGTCTGAACACAGTGACTGGAAAAAGGGAATAATATTTTCATTTCAGGGAAGAAGATGGACCAAGGCAGAGAGGGAGATTATGAAGCTTATCCAAAATAAAATGACAACACTTGAAGTCAGGATCAAATAAGGGAAACAAAAGGACATATTGCCTGGGTCCTGGAGAATGTATATATAGAATAGACGGGGTTCTTCAGAGAGACATACTGACCTCTACACTGTTTGAGTTAACAGGAAAAGCTGAAAAATGCAATAAAATAAAAAAACTAAAGCTTACTTGGTGGAAGAGGCTCATCGATAGTTGGGTAGTGATGATGGTCAGGCCTCAGAGAAGGAAGCTGGCTGACTGGCTGAGAATTATGGAGTAAAGGACAATCACCTACGGACAAGATATTCAAGACATTGACAGTCATTCACTGTTTTTACAATGTGGTTCAAAAAACGTGCTACTGTAAAACAAGTGATTATTTAAAAAATAGGTTAACCTGATGTGCTAGCATCTCTGGGTATTCCTATTTTCAAGGCACTATTTTAGTAACAACTCATATGTCAAAGAAGTATTAAAATAATGCAGTCAAGTCTTTTGAGTCAATGCTAAACTGTTACGGGCCAGATTCTGGACTCACAGACACACAAATGTAAGTGATAGAAGAAACAGGCTCGATCTCTGAGAAATACTGTTCATGTACAACTAAACCCAAGCTTCTGCAGCATACAGCAGGAACGTGCAAAATCCTGGTTCCAACTTTTAACTCATTCCAGCAGTGGAATACAAGGGTAAAAGGTGCCTTGGATCCTTCTCTCTGTTTCAAAAATATCAGTGGCTGCCTATGTAGACTTTAATCGCGGGATTTTACAGTCCCTGCAAAGCAGAAGATCATCCCCTTCCATGGCTACTTTTCAAAATTCAAAGAGTCCATCTCGGGCAGAAGAAGGGAGAATGAGAGAAGGACCAGAAACAGGTAGGAGACAGGTGGCAGAAGAGAAGGACAAAAGACAGTGAGATATAGTCAGGATCTGAGATAAGGAAGGAAGACCTGAGATAGAGAAGAGAGAAAGAAGAAGAAGCAGCAGCAGAAGAAGAAGCAGAAGCAGAAGAAAGAGAGTCACACAGAATACAGTGCAGAGTAAGTTTTTAAACACTAGCATTGTATATTATGTTCATATATAGAGTCACAGAATGGCTTGGGTTGGAACAGACCTTAAAGATCATCTAGTTTCAATTGCCCTGCCATATTTCAAAATGAAATAAATGAAACCTGAGACCAAACTCATGTTCTGTTGAGAGGAAAAAGTAACTAAAGATCAAGTCAATGTTTACAGAATCCTCTAAGACACTACGAAGTTCTAGTAGGCATGAAAAAGCATTCTTTATCTTAGACTCAACATGCTAAAACTTCACAGGTTCCAGAACAAAGATTCCTTTTTGGCTTATCTTTAAAATCTTGGAAACCATGACTATTATCTTACTAATGGACATATTTTCATATTGTGTGGTAACAGTTTTTACTATAACTTTCAACTTGGCTTTTTAACACAGATACACTCTGAATTGCATAAACATAATATTTACAAGCATCAGAAAGATGTAGCTTATGGAAAAAGATATATTAAGCTGAATGGTTCTGGTGATTTTGGGAATGTTAAGCCAAACTCATTGTGTACTAGCTGGTTTAGTTCTCTTTAATGTTAGAATCTTAACAGCCTAAGAATGAACATTTTGTAAAAAACCCTAAACATACACCAAACAAATGTAAAAAAAAAAAAAATACTGAAAAAAATCCTAGTTTTTTTTTTCTTAAAATCCAACTGCTAGAAGGCAGAAGCCAATTTTGTACAAAACTGTAAAAAACCTCACACCACTGAGAAATGAGAAAAATCACTTAGACAAAAAAATACTCCTCTAGGTGCTCTGATGATACCGTATGGCCTGTTAAATACCTTCATTAAACCACTTGTGTATAGGCATATCTCACAGTGGTATCTGCTGCATGTTTTGAACAGACTGCAGAGTTACGTAAGTTTATGATTCAGTGCTAAAAGTCTATCTCTCATAGCCTTAGAAATTGTGCTGTTACCGCAGGTGTTATAGCACAGACTACCAGATCATCCATCTATGTTTCTTTACTTACCTCACCACAATTGACTCTCCCCTAGTCAAGACAGTTACGCCAAGCCAGTGGAAGCATGGTAATGTCAGTCACCTGGAGTGGGTGGAGGTGACCACATCTACTGTATTTTTAACAGCTGCCATGTCATGAAGCAATGTGCACATTGGGGCACCCCCAGTGACATCGAGGGAGTGCTAAGAGCTGGGCTGCCCTTCAGACACACGCTCAGCTAAACAAGGCAAAGCCACCATGGACACTGCAGTGCCCTTTATGGAGACTCCAGTCTTGGTGCTGTACTGAATCCATATGCAGAAGACACCCTCACCCCCACATCCCCTATAAAAAGCTCACACAGTTCAAAACAACAACCAAATCTGTATGTATGGTCTCACACATACACAAGCTCATGCCCCCTTAGCAATACTTGCATGTAAATGCCGTTCACAAGCAAAGGCAAGGAAGGAAGCTGGCTTTCTATGCCTGTGTACTTCTGAAAAATTAATTATTTGTGCTTGATTCTGCTCTACAGACTCAATAATTTTCTAGTCCCAGCTGTCTACAAAGCATTTACACAGGCTGATGTGTAAGGATGCCCTTACACCTGTTTTTCTGCAGGGGTAGGGGCTGTGGCAAAGGAGTAAATAAATTGTGAATGGAGAAGGAAAATATAGATGAATACTTTAATTAGAGTTCCTCAGCAATATCCAAATGGGTTAGTTATCATTCTGCTGACATTTTAATTTGGGATCACTTATAGAGGGAGACAGATGACTCAGAATTAGGGAATGCAAAGACTACCTCTTGACCTTGCTGCATACTCCTGAGCTGAGGCTGAGTCCTTTACTTCTTCAGCTGGAGAAAAATGATACACTAGCTGAAGAAGAGAGGAGTGATCAACTCCCCTTCTTTATGTAACTGCAGAAAACATAAAAGGAGTTACCAAAGGGAGTGACTTAATGTAACTGTGAAGGAATTGGTAAAAATAGTACCTAAATTACAAAGACAATAAAAATTTTAAAAGTATATTCTATCTCCAGGGAAGGATAGGGAGATGCGAATTTTATTTACTATAGTTAAATTTCCAAATCTAAGAAAAAATACAGATCTCTGTTGAGCTGCCCTATGATCTGTGACATCTGAGGTACATTTGTTTGATACTTGGAGAATTGGAAAAAACGGGACTTGAAAACTGTGTTTGCAAGAGTTTATGATTATGTATGGCTAACAAACATTTACAGAAACTGGCCCAGACCTTTAAGTGGTGAAAATCAGCATATCTGCCCTTTGACAAGCACAAGATCGTCCTCTCACTGACTATCAGAGACATGGCAGCACATCGATATGTGATATGGAAAAATCCCAGGAAAAAAGGAATGCGTTGGTGGATGTGATAATGCTGAGGTGCCACATAATTACAGCAGCTGATCTTGATTTTATAATGATGTATGTATTCCTACAGTAATTCATATATACAGATCCCTACCTGTTTTAGTTGATTTTGCTGGGATTTTTAAGGACAGGCTTTATTATCCAACCCTCCCTGATATCTGGCCCAGCTCAGAGCCCCTGAGTAGGAAATAAACTGTGAGCTATCTGAAACCTCAATTATCTGATGCCTTCTGTGACATCTAGATAATTAGGATTGCCCAGCACATCAGTTCTCAGGATCTAACCTTCTCTTCTGCTGCTTGGACCTGCTACTGGGGTGTCTAGACCCTCTGTGGCTCTCTGTGGATTCCCACCATGAGCTACTAGTTCATCTGGCCACTGGGAGGAGCCATCCACTTGCTCCCTGTCCAGCTCAGGGCTCTGCACTGAATCTGGCACTGACTCAAAAGCACTGTTATCTTCCTCCTCATCATCCTGTGAGGAAAAGACCGTGCTCTCAGAGATCTTGGCGCTGTCGACAGAAGAGAAGCGTGTATGGCTGGAGAAGCGATTGTTACTGTCGTAGCAGGAGGTGCTGTAGCATGAAGTGCTGTAGCAGGAGGTGCTGTAGCAAGAGGGGCTGTAGCAAGAGGTGTCGCACGCCTCACATTCATTGTCTCCATTGGGTCTGGAGCTCCATTCACTCTCACTTCCTGTCCTGGGGGGTTCCCCATCCAACAGCCCATCATTCAAGTCAGAGAGTTGCTCATCCAAGGTCCCAGGAGGCACCATGCTCTGGCTGAAGTTCTCTTCAGCCTCGTTTTCCAGAGGAGGCTCTGCTGCCATGGTCTCACTCTCACTGACCACCTCCTTATCCAGCATCTCCTTGACAGTAGACTCCTCATCGTTCTCCCTGCCATTACCACCATCTTGCTCTTCTTCCCCATCGCTGCTCATCTGAGCCGAGGGCAGGCTGTGGAGCAGGTTGTGTATCCGTATGTAGTGTGTGCGAGGGGTCTCTGGCTCACCACAAGCTGAAGCTATGACTGTCTCAAGTTCAGACACAGGCAGGGAGCATGGCCTGTTTTTCCTCTTTGCTATGGTCCTCAGCTGTAGCTTGTTGTCTTCCTCCTCCTGGGCTGAAGCGCCTTCTTCCTCTTCTTCCTGACTCTTCTCTACATCTTCGCCAGCATGCACATCTGCACTCACCTCATCAATATCTACTGTTTCTATGCTGGTCAAGATTCCACCATCTCCCTGAATACCAGAATTGACTTTGTTATCTTCCCTAACTTCGGGCTCAGGAGGAGACATGCAAGCCATCAGATCCGACTGCTCCATGAGGTCCGTAGCACTCAAAGAAGGTAGCGCTTCTCCTGGGATGGATTCCAAGGGATCAGGAACTGGCACCGCATCAACCTCCCCATCTCCTGCTAGCTCTTCATTTAAGCTGTTCTGGTTGACTTCCTCAGGTGGTTTGACAGACCCTGGGCTATCGACACTGTTCACACTGTATCCATTTAGCTGTTCTGGAGCTGTACTTTCTGAGGTCACTGTGTTGATGCATGGAGGCTCACCGAGGCTTTCCTCTGTGGGGTTGTTCACAGGGCTTTCCGGGAGGTCAGCTGGCTCAGGATCTGCACTAATGGAGACCTCTTCATCATCTGCATGAGACAGGAAAAGGAATTACTTACTCCTGTAATAAGAAGTGTTGACTGAACCAAGGGTTGGCTGTGGGGCACAAGAATCCACCGCAATCTGAGAAAATTAAAAGCATAAATTACAATGTGAAATAAGTGGGCAACTGAACAACTATCAAGAAGTGTTGAGGGTTTTTTGCTAGGCAATCTTTTACAGTGGATTTAATAACGGGTTCACTCATGGTGAAAATCTGTATGCAGCACCCTGCCTCCTTGCAGCACAACCTGAAGGTAACGCCTTCTTGAAACTTCTCTTTGAGCCAAACTAGCATCAGAGGAAATATAGGAATATTATGTGAATATTATGAGAATCAGGGAAGTCTTCCCTGAGATTTTAATGACATTCTTCTTGCCACACTGAAGCTGACAAGATTCCACAACAGAGAATGTAAAAAACTGTTTGCCACCCCTGAAAGGTGAAAACTTCACCCAAAATATCCATGACGTGATCCTCATCTGTACCACCTTCTCTTAGATGTCAAATAAGCTGGGCTCTTTCATGCCATCCAAATAGTGAAAAGACAGAAAATAGCAAGTGAAAAGCAATGATTTCCAGCCACTAATGCAGTCGCTGTTGGCTTGACAAACTGTAGCAGAGAGGGCAGAGAGCCCCTGAGGCAAAGAGTCCCTGAGAAATACTGTTGAGACTGTGACACAAAAACTAAGGTTCAACCTTATACCATCATGACAGTCACTTTCAAATAACTATAAGAGAACATGAACCAAAAGGGAGAGAAGAAATGGAACACAGAATTATTTTTTGTTTTACTTTTTACTTTTTTCATTAAAAATAATTAAATTGAGACATTTTCTAATCATCTTTGCTATTACATTCTCTATTTTTACTTATGAAGTGTTCAAATGCAGATGACGCTACAAATAACAGCCCATATAACACTTTCACTAGAGCAGGTGATAGAGAAGCAGATGAGACTTTAGTTTTCCACTCTCTTCTCTCCCAGTGGTGTGGTGGGGTATTTGTAACAGCCATAAACAGGGACTATGAGACATTAGTAGCTCTGTCCTAAGGGAAAAGAGGGAAGAAATTGTGACTCACAATGCATCCTCTGACTTTAGGCACTTCCCTTTGCTCATGACTGTACCTAAAGTCCCAGAGCAGCCAGGAATTAATGCAGATTTCTGAAGAGAAATAATGCAAGCCGAAAGAAAAAAAAACAACCCACATCATTTATCTAGATTTCTAGAAATTTTTAAGTCTGAGAATTACCTGGATGGATGGAAGAAGTTATCTCAAATCGGAACTGCAGCTGGCCACTGACATGATCTGTAGGAAGTCTGCGACCCAGAGTGTAGCTTACAACCCTGTCCCTGAAAGAAAACAAATACTATCACAATATAACCTACCCTATGTTTATTGTGCATAGATAAATCTGCTGTGTCCTACAAAAATACATAATAAAATACATAAAGGCTATTCATCCCAGCCATGAGGGCATGTTGACTTGGATACAAGAGAATGAATGGCAAGGGAGAGGACAATGTCTTCAATTACAATGGAACAGCTGAGTAAGTGAGTAAGACAGGCTGCTGGGATACACAAGCACATATGTATAAATATAGAGAGAATGGTGGGAATGAAACTTCTGCACTATGGGTATGAAAATAGTGACATGGGAAGCAAATAACTCCCACTTCAGCTATTGTAACAAGACTTTGCTTCCCTGCAGATCTGTCCAATCCACCTTTTCACAGAACCTCACGTTTCTGTATTTTCTTCCCTTCATCATGTCCATAAAATTCAGTTTTCCTGTTCTTGTTTACAAAACCCTGTGCAGGCCAGACCCCACATACCACCTTCTCTATCTAAACTGGCTGAGTGACTGCTCTTCATCTCTTTCCACCCCTCTTACCTCTATGAAGCTGAAATATCAGGAGAACACCTTCCTGACAAGGTTGATCAATGACTCCATTCTGTCCTTGTGCAGGTCCCTCCCTTTGCCACACTTCATCCACCCCTCAGAACAGAATGAAACTATAGAAGAGATTAACTTCTCAGCTGCCCACAATGAGGCTGAATCAATCTTTGCAAAGCATTTCTTGAGTGTAATGGGTTCACTACATAGTAATACTTATACATATTTTGAAAGAAACATAGTTTACTTCCAGTTAGGCCAAATATACCTGCTAGCATAGCTTCATATGCATCAGAAACTCATATATGAGACAACCTCAAGATTTGCATACAACCTCTCTGAACTTGTGTGCATACTTCTTGCTGAGCTTGCCTGAGACTTAAATACCACTATGGTATTAAAACTGAGCCAGATCTAGTGCAGGTTGGAGGCACTGCTCTTGGCAAAGTATATCCTCAGATAGACAGTGTTTACAACAAGGAAGTAAAATAGGAAGTTATAATCAGAAGATGATGAGAAATCTTCTCATACAGAGGAAAGCCAGTGATACCAATTACAGGGTTCTACCTTCCCCAAGCTGTTCTTATCCATCTGGTTTCTAAAAAGCTACTCTATCTTCTCTACTTGAGAAACAGGGAGGTAGCTTAGTCCCTTCTGGTAGATTCAGCTGTCAATATCACAGCCAGTTTCTGAACCAGCTGTTTAAAAACACTTCCAACAAGCTCATCTTCCTGCTGTTCCGCTGAATTGAGATCCAATTATCAGAAATGCCTTCTTGGAAACTGCACTGTGTATGCTTTCCTCAGAAGTTGATTCTTTTTTCTCCCTTTCTCTTCAAGGTCTGAACATTACAGGCTTAGAGCCAACTTCTTCACTTTTTCTGATTACTATCCATCTTCCTTAAATCAGTTTGTATTATTTTGGCAGCAAACACTTTCCCAGGACTTTCATGCAATGGGGAAGCAGGGCAGTGCTTGTGAGCTCAAGGTTGATCCTTGGCAGCAGGGTAGGTTCAGAAAGCACTAGTTACAACATGCCACATATTTTTTTTTATAATATTTCCCCCTTCCAGCAGTTAAGAAGAGGAGGAACAGATCTGGCATGTTTTCAGCCCATAGGTAATTCCCTGAAACATGAAAACAGCCTGCTGATAACATTAATAGAATATTCAAATTGAAAATTTGCACTCTCCAAATTTGCAGCCATGATCTACAAAAAAATTCTTTTTTCCTAAATGCCAGCTGTCACTTTTTAAAATACCATGCATAAGGTTATAGAGGGAATTCCGTCTGGCCCACAGTCCTATAAATTCTAATTAAAACCAACACCATTTATCAGACAACTGTCAGTTTAGTAACTTCCCCTCAACATCATTATATTGCAATAATGATATATCACCAGGGTCTTCAGAACAGCAACACAGTCGTTAAACAATGTAAGCAGCAAAATTTACCCTATGGCATGTCTTTCCAAGAGGCGCTGAACTGGCATAGAGAGTTTTCCCAGAAAACGTTTGATGATTGGTCGGCTCTTTGCAAATTTGTCTTTAACTTCTACTTCCAGGACATCCGTGGCAGGGAGACAAAGCTGAATTGCTGAAATAAAAGAAGCGCACAGAACAATAAGCTGGTGGCTGGGCCGCAGCAATACAGAGTACTACAGCACACCTCAGCACAGAGACATGAGGATCTAGCGAGGTGAAGGATACATGATGACTCTTTTCAAATACACTTTTCAGACAGATTGTTTGAAATATCACCTTTTCTGTTCATCTATGACCCAGCTTAAAAAGGAAGAACTCTGAAAACACTATTTATCTGGATCAGTCTCATAACCTGGTTCATTCCACAGTCTCACAAAGAGCTCAACCAGAAGGCAAGCCATGGCATAGGCTACTGTCACAAACAATACTGGGAAAAACAGGAACAGTACTGTCTAAAACTGCTCCTGTCACCAAGTGCATTGAAATGTGTTAACTGCGGTCCCAGCTGGTCTGGTCATAAGAACATCTATTTGTAAGTTATGTTTCAGTAAGCTTTTAGAGACTGTGTGCATGCAAATCTGGTGTAGGAACAAGGAGAGTGATATTGTAGGTTACAGGAACAAGCATGGGAGCATTAGGACATCTGCAGATGTTTAGATGTCCCAAAGCTCAATTTAAAAATATAGTCAAGAACAAACATATTAGGTAACTTGGCTTTGTTTTCTCCTAGACTGGCTAAATTCAGTACAGGCATGGAGTTGGTGACATGGGTCACAATAATTTTTCCAAACATCTGCTACTACTAGAATATCAACAATCAAAAAAGGACATTTGTGCTGTGATGCACAGTAGTAGGAAAACTGTCAAACCACTGTTCACCTGAGAGGTCCATATTGTTCTCTAAGACAACTACTGTAGTAAGTGAATATTGAGATGGATGAAAGTATTTTTCTAGCTTTCCCCCTGCCAAACCCAATCTTCACAACAGAATAATTCTTTAGGTTATCAAGGCCTGGAGTTGAAGTCCTAAATCATTTGTTCTATTGAATCATGGCCTAATTCAGAGATTCTTAGTTTAATCACCTTCAAGTGAAACCAACATGAGTGGGATATTCTGTTAATGACACCCTGCAAAAATGCAAATAATCAGAGAAATGCAATTCAAACAAGAGCTAAAGTGTTATTTTCTTGTTTTATTCTACATCTTTGCAACGGGCTACCAATTAAGATAAATGCACTGAACAGAAGAACCTGAATTCCCCATGTATACAGAGATTGCCTTAAAAAATAAGTTGTCTTACTATTACTGTTTCACCTGCTAAAAACGTTGAGTTTTTGCCAGTTCAAGACACTTGAAAGCAGAAAAGGGGATTAACTTTAAAACGAATTACTGTAACATAGAGCAATTTTCTATTTAATGAATTCTCCATTTTTGTGCTGCTGACTCCAATATTGTAAAAATCTCTGTGGGGTGCAGCATGCACACACAGAGGTAAAGAGTGAACTGTCCTTGAGTGAAAAGTAAAATGTAGGTTTAACAATCCAAATCTTCTGAAGTCAATAATACATTGTCTTGTGGTGCAACTCTGAAGCAAATCAGAATCTGCATGGAAATTTATTTTCATAGTATCACATGGAACAAAGGCTGACAGCTCATTCCTTGCACAGGAAACATATTGACCTTTTCCAGAGTAATAATCAGTACCTGAGCAGAGAGTATGGACCCAAGGAGCAAGATGTACTGAAATCAGAAAATGTCCCTTTTCCCTTGAACAGCTGCGTTTCAAGACATAAAACCACCAGGATATTCCATAAAAAGTGTAAAATCCAATTGTGTTCAGATTTCATCACCTGCCAAACCATTGCATTTTGGTATACCAAGACTGCCCAGAGACTAGGCCATGGTCCATGACCACAGTTCCCAAAAGTTTCCCCTAGAAGGGTATTCTCATGCATAAAACCAGCAGCATTTTGGAAACACAATTAAGCCTTTAAGACCAGAAGTACTTTGTGGCAGAGCACAAAGGCATTGCGATTTGGACGCAACTGCAGTTTAAGATCAAAAGTGAACTTACTGAAATGGGTTTGGACACAGTTTATAAACAGTGATAATTTTACATAACTCAGTTTTCCATTATCTAAGAAGTTGCCCCTGCTGTTGCTTTCATCTAGTTTAATTCTTATTGGGCAAGGGTTTTCTAAAGCATTCTCTGACTTCAGCTGCCTCATGCCATCCACAATGAAAATCTAAAAGGAATCCTTGTTTGTAGAACAAATGGGCCTCTAGCCCTCTGAAAAAAATGGATTCCAGTGAAACACCTTGGTTTGAAAACTCAGAGACTTACAAATACATTTTCAAAAATCACCAATCCCTTTTGAAAACATGTTTCTTGTGACATTTAATGATTGTAATGTAATCTTTGGATGTGGAAGCAAATCACCATCAAATCCTAGTTTCCCACTTGTCCTTCACAATCTTTTCTGACAAGCGCAGGACTCTGTACCTTAGCCACAAAATACTGACTGCACTTACAGCCTTTACTATCCTGCTTGGCCTCTACTATCCAGTCTATCTGGAAGAGAGGGGACTCTGTGTTTCATGGTCTTATCCAACAAAACTAACATAAAGTAGTAATATATTTTGGATGGAATAAATTAAATCCTTTCCTTGCGTAATATTTGCTAATTATCATGCAGTGGCCAATTTGTGAAAACGAAAGCATAAGGTTCATATCTAAGTGTTAAAACAAACCAAACCCAAAATCCAAAACAAAGTAAACCAAAACAACCCCACCAAGCCCCTAAGCCCCCCTGCAACAACAATCAATCAATCAATCAGTCAATTAAACAAACAAACAAAAAGATGCTGATTATAAATTCTGCAGTGTCCTTGTGTTTACACTCAGGGTTGTTGTGGTTAATAATTCATCTCAAGGAGGGGTAAAAAAAGGAGGCTTCAAAATCACAACAGAGATAAAAATCAACTGTCTTCAGGAAGAGGGAAGTTTGATGAAGCTTCTAACACATGCCCAGAAACTTCATCATTGATAACCAAAAGAGCTGAACTTTAAGAAGTCTGCTGACATTTTTTATAACTTTTATTTACAATATTTATATTGTAAATATATTTTATTGCATACAATTATTTTTATTACAATTTCTACTGTAAGTTTTCTGTTATTTGGAACTTTTCTTATTCTTACAACTCTCAGTGTTAGAGAGTTAACTCAGAAGTTCAGCTTTCACGTTCAAAAAAAGTATAATACAGTTGCAGAAGAAAAGTTTGAATATAAAAACTTCAGCATAATAAGCCCAAGTATACTATTTTAAAAAAGACTTCAGGGTTTTTTAGACAGCCATTACCTGAAGCCAGATTCTTTTATCTTTTTCATTGACTACTGGGTATTTTCTTTCACAATCCAAACCAGCAATCTTTACCCTTTATGTTTACACTGCGGCAACAGCTCACTTTGTGGGCTTGTTCATTGGTTGTTCTTATTCGTCCCCTCAAAAGTTTAAGTTATTTGAATTACAACCACTAGTGCAAATCCTGCAAGACTGGTCAAGAACGCCATGGAACCTGCTGGAATACAAAGTTACTGAACTAAATTTTACACTGAGACTAACTGTAGAAGAGTATACTGAAGTTTACATAAATGGGCTCCTTTTTCTCACAGTCAAGAAACAAAGTGAAAGTATAATTTCTGTCAGTTTTTTAATTTTAATGTCATAACTTAACTTGTTTCAAAGCTTTAGTCTCTCCAGCTGTTCAGAGGTTCACGGAACTTGGCAATAGCTTCATTCATGGAAGTGGCCTGTGACTCTGTCTGAGCCTCTTTTACTTGAACGAAAAAAAAATTCAAAGGAAGTAATGGATTTCAACATACATGCTAACTGATCTCCCAGAATAGCTACACTTTAAAGTCTAAAGCCCAAGAAGAAAACTTTGTCTAGTGACTGATTATGTGTTCATTTGGGTAACACTGGACAACAGGACACCTGTAAAAAACAATTCACAACAATTTATTTGATTACTAGAACTTGAAGTTTTCACTTGATCCACAACCAAAATTCAATTAAAATGCCTTATATAAAACGTAGGGAACAAAACTCTTGCAAGTAATGGGCAGACCTCAAATTTATATATGATCTACAGCAGTCAGTGGATGAACAGGTAACAAACAAGAAGTTAAAAATCTCTATTCTCTGATTAGCCCAAGCCAGTAATTACCAGTGCATTGCCCTGTTTATCACACCAAAACAACTCTTGGAACTTGAGATGATACATGACATGGCACATTCCACAGAGGAGAGGGCGGATTGCCGCAGCAGAATGAAATGCCTTTAGGAATAACCCTGCCTGGCCCTAGAAATAGCTTCTGACCCTATCTTGTCAATGTAGTATCTAATCATTACCAGCCAGGGGTCTCATTTATAGGAAAGATGAGGAGGTCCTCCACTGAAAGGATGAGGTAGTGAATCAGCTGCCTTTGCATCTAGAAGAATCACAGATTGAAAACCCCCTGAGTTAGAGACTTTGGAAAAGAGTACAGACCCCCAGAGAGGAAAACCTTTTTATTTTCCTCTAGAAATGTATTAGGACTGTTAGAAAAATGGTTGTCTGTCAGATATATTCCCAAAAAGAAGTTACAATCAGAAAGTCTGAACACAAGGAATGACTGATGCTCCCTGGTATACTGGGGAAAAACAACATTTGTGATCTGCAGAAAGGAGGCCTTGTGGAGGCTGTTTCCTAACCTCTGGAATGTATTGGCCATGTCTGCATTAGGAAGATGTATGGTACAATGTGAGTGGATGGAGAGGAAAGCAGCTGGTACTGTGCACCTGACTACCACATACAGACATGATGCAAGGGTTTTACCTGAAGTGACTCCAGGCTGGTGTCCTGGATTGAACTCCCATTTATTGTCTGAAAAGTGCTTGGTGCACTCCTGGAGCACATCTGTTCACTTCCCTTCTGCTGACAGTCATTGAGTTCATGCACTTCTGGACTGACAAGCAGTGTTTTTAGTGGGGAGGGCAGGAGATTTGCTTTGAAATGGATCTCTTGAACGGAACACAATACTATTATAGACGGACCAAGAGAATGGTTAAAAACCATGATCAATAGAACAAGTCAGTATGTGTATTATATTCCTAGTGTCTTCTTCAATTATTTCCTTTTTAGGGTGTGCTTGCATCTCTCTGGAATGATGATGTCTAGGAGGAAACAGACTTGTTCTAGATGCAAAGTCATTACATCTCTCTACTTTCCTCACTTCTTCAGACATTTGTCAATGCCTGACCCACTTGTTACAGCGGCAAGAGATGCAATGATTGCTTTGTTCCTACACATTTAATGCAAAGAGCGAGTAGGACAGGAGAGAGAGATCCTTTTAATTCCTCACTAAAAGAAGAGCTGCAGCGCATCTTTTTAGACGCTGGAGAATCTGTAACAGTCTCATCCTTAAAATGCCCCTGCCAATGGAAAAGCTTTAGCTGATATTTTCTCAGGCATCAAAAATCAACAAGGTATAATTAATTATTTCCATAGAAATACAGAAATGGAGGGAGAGTAAAAGTGACATGATAAAGAAAATCATAGCAACACATTAACATATTAAGTCTTCTTGGGTTAAGCAGTGTATCATTAATTTTGGCTCTGGTCAGTAATAAGTCATTAGGATTCTCCTCATTTACACAGATTTTGCACAGCTGCCTCCTGCAGATTCACTCTCACAGAGACAAAAATCAGAATCAAAGCTACCTACAGTCAGCTGAGACATTCATACTCTCACACCATCTCAATGATCTAAATGGAAATCTGACTTTACATTACTGCTGGCTCTTCAAGCACAATCTGTAAACACTGTAGTAAACACCACTGAAAGAGTTTCAGATAGTAACCTACTTTTCAGTGCCTATTTGCTTCCAGGCTCAGCAATGGATTTACAGACACAGCTGATTAATTTAATTAATGTGTACAGATCTTGGGGGACCTTCATGCATGACATATAAGGTAAAGAACAAAAGCCCATGCTAATGCTGACCTGGCAGAATGCACCTGTATCCGTTTATAAGAGAACAGAACCACTTCCAGAGCTTGGAATAGTTTTCATAAAAAGACAGCTACTGGTGATGATTCATTTCCATGTCTTGTTTTTACCAAAGTTGTTTGCATCCCAGAATGCAGATGGATCCCAGTGACTCAACAGCACTATCAGGAAGTTGTTGAAATGAACAGAGTATGTCCATTAGCATCAATCAGACAAGTCATGGGCAAGTAAATTCTTTAAAAACAGTCAGTATAATAATTGGTAGACGGTATAATAAAGTCAGATTAATACACTGGTGACAGGAAGAATTGGGCTCCTGATTTAAGTTGAATAAGCAACAGAATTAAAAATAAAATTTATCTGTGATATCCATTATGTACAGGGATGATAAAAGCAGAAGCAAATTTTAAAAGGCTGTGAATTACATTTGATGGATGAAGACAAATTTATTCTTTCAGCTGAATATTTCATTAGTGGGTTTTGTTTCAAATACTCCAGTGAAACAATTACAGTCTTAATGCACATGCCACTTGCTGTCTATTACTCGGTTCTTCATTCAAAAACCTCCTCTACATGTTACTCCTTTCCTATACAACACTACTTGCATCAACAGCTGGATAAGCTCATCAAGAATTCCAGTCTCTTAAGTTTTCTACAGTAATCCTTAGTGACAAGACAAAATACTGCAACGTCAATAGTGCTAAGGGCAGAGCTCCACTGTTACATGGGTGGGGATATGCCTGGGCCTATTACGAGAGACTGCTGGAACACAACAGTGACTGCAGGGGGCCAAATCCAATGCAGTTCTTTATTATTCTGGCATGGCACATTTATTGTTTTGGGTTTTTTTCCCCACCATAAAAGGGATGCACATAAATGCACACGCTGATGTTCTAAAGTCTGATTCAATCCTTTCTACTGAACTCCTTCAAAGTCAGATAGAGCCCTCATCAAATTGGCTTTCTGAATTTATCCCTAAGATTCATCTCAGAATTGTCTATGAATTTATTAGCACAGCAAAGACTGAAAATATTTGAAGACGCTCATCAGCACTAGTATACAAAGCTAGCAAGACTGATAGCCCTCTAGATGCAGAAGTTTCAAGAACAATGCATTTCTAATAAAGTTCTAGATAATTTTTCACAGCATAACCCATTCCCAAAGAAGCTAAAGTTGTCTTGGGCTTTCACACTTCAATCATCAACAGATATTAAAATCTGTAGATGTAAAGCTACATCTTGTCAATGTAGTCGAACAATGTTTTACTCTTTATCTGGACACGTGCAGAAATGTTATACAGAGAAGCTACCACTCACAAGGCTTCACTCAGTCCTGATGACATCTTTGTCGAAACTTATACTAAATTGCATAGTAAACTGACAGAACGAGAGGACACAGTCTTAAGCTGCACCAAGGGAAAATTACGTTGGATATTAGGAAAAAGTTTTTCACAGAAAGAGTGATAAAGTACTGGAATGGTCTGCCTGGGGAGGTGGTGGAATCACCATCACTGGATGTGTTTAAAAAAGACTGTATGTGGCACTTGGTGCCATGGTCTAGTTGAGATGTTAGGGCATGGGATGGACTTGATGACGTTGAAGGTCTCTTCCAACCTAGTTATTCTGTGATTCTGTAAATTCAGGATCTGGATTTCACTTCACCTATATATTGTTTTTATGCTTAGGTGTGAAGGCCTCCAAGTTTCTATACCATATTCTTTTGTATTCTTTTGTATTTGTCAGTAGAAGGGAGAAAAGCTTATCCAAGTTAAACAATAAGGCTTTCAGTCAGTGTGATGTTTCTGTTGCTTTTATTTTGGTCTTCTGTTGAAATTATGGAATGATTCTGTGAGGCCATGGTAGGACTGTCAGCATTCTAGTGTTCTGAATATTAGATCAAAATCAGATCAAGTACAACCCGCTTTAGTTTAAATTCTTACTGTTGATTCAAATATATTAAAACATCTTCAATGTTTTTACTCTGTTCTGGAAAGACTTTGCTCAAGTATCCCCTGCTTGTAGGACTCCAGGTTTGTGCTACATCAGGTAGCACACATTGCATCAGACAACATAAAGCCTTTAGAGAGGCAGAGAGCTAACATAAATCCCTTATTGCCTGAGCTAACTACTTTGGCAAAGTGTTTTTCAGTCCCAAAACTTCTGGGCGGTCTATCACATAACAGTTCAGTACTCAGGATCACAGAATCGGTGCCCAAGTTATAACTACATTAAGAAAAGCAGTCACACACCAGCACTCAGATAGTAAGTTGCAACTTGGCATTCCTGCAGGCAGCATCCAAACCCAATGCTTCTATCACTGATGATGGTCTGCACTACAGAAACCACCTCCTGCTGGCATTCAAGCCCTTGAGTGCTTCCTTCTTCTGATTTTACATTGGTAATCTCAAGAGACAGGTTATGTGAGAAATGATTCAAGTGTAATATTTTTGAAAGGTTGTGAGTTATCTGAAATGCAGAGAGCATGAGTTATTCAACTGAAAATACTGTAAATCTGTGTATCAGATCTGACACACTGCTATTTATTAAGTGCTCTTGTTCTCTGCTTATTCACATCAATTAATTCACTAGTGAAATGTGGCTATCTTCAGAGAGATAAGGCAGCCATTCCAAACACTCTTCTGTCTCAACTATAATTTAACAGTGTTTGTAAAAGCTGAGGCAAAGAAACAAGGAGTGAAACTGCAAGTTGAGATTGTTTTTAACCTAGTAGTGGGGCTCCCATTTTAGGGAAAGCTACTCTTCCAGAGTTAAGATTATTTGAGTTGAAATTCGATGCGTTATTTAACAGATGTACTCCCTACTACTTTAAATATGTTCAGTGGTTGCATCAGCCAATTTTTATAGTCATCTCACTGGCCAGTCCTAAGAACTGCCTTTCCATGCACCAGTAAATAAAAGAAGAATTGAAGAAGCAGTCTGCTCAAGCTGCCATAGTTAACGAAGAAATTCCATAAACATGTCTAAGGTAAAGTCCAAAACCTGAAGTACTTTACCTGCCAAACTACAGAATTTCCTTTCCAGTTGGAGGTGTGTGAACTACTTTTTAAACCACTTTGCTTTGTTCCTGTGATCTATTATTTGTCTGAACTGTGTATCATTTCACTGATTTCTGAAAAATTACATCTTTTTAATGAGCTGTTTCCGAACAATGTGACAGCACACACATTGTTTCAATATGAAACAATATGGGAAAACTGTCATTATGTTTCTACTATCTATATAAGCATCCACCCTTCTCAATTCTACAACACGTACACAAGAGTAGGGAAATAAACACTTCCTTCTGAGATTTTCTTTGCATTTTACCTCCAATCAGCATGACAGGCCTATTCACCCTTTGTGCTTCTGCAACTGTCTGGGCTGGCAGGGCAATCTAATCTGGGGCTGTAGAGTCAAGCTGTCCAGTGCCATGTGGTTTCCAGGCACTCACTCATTTAACATTACAGATGTTTCTGAAGAGCATGTGAAAACATAAGAGAAACATGTTCAAAATGATGCCTCTCTATCAGAAGTTAACACCTAGGGCCTTAACTCTTCTCTGTAAAAAATTCTCAGTGTGAGGGCTCTTTCACCTCTATGATGAGCCCTGCTGCAAGAGTCAAATTGTCACTTGCTACTCCTCATCTCTAAGAAATTTCCATTTCCTTATGTCTACTTGTACAAAGTACTGCAAATCAGAGCAATGGAAAAATAGCTTTACGTCAGGACAACTTGTACTGAACAGGATTTGAACTGCCTATGAAATGAAGATGATCATCAATATTACATGAGGCAGATGAAAATTTGCCTAAGGTACCAGGGTGCTCTCAGAGCATTTGTATAATGCAGGTGGTTACTATACAAACAGAACAGCCTGGTAAGTATATGAGGAAGAACACCAGAACAAATTAATATAAGTTAATCAATCATCTTTTAGTCTTTAGGACTTTTAGTGCTGAAGTCCTATGAAACTGAACTGACTCTTCCTGAATTAGCTCAAGGGTAATCAAGAACACATAGAAAGATCCTAGTCTGCAAATATTTCGATAATTTTATTTCCCTATTCCAGATTTTTTCAAGTTTAGCATCCAATACAAATCAGATAGATAGATAGACTGAAAAAAAAAAAAGAGCATTTGGCTTCTATTCACATGGAGTGACAGAGAATCTAAGAAAAGAATAACCCTTCTGAAATAATACACTGCCTAAAATTTTTTTTTGCGAAAACAACTTGTGACTGATTCTCTTAATGAAATGGATACGAGTCCTCAGCATTTTGTCACTTCATATATTTGCATCCATAAATGAAAAGGGTGGACAGAAGAATGGCTACCACCATGATTCAGAAACAGCTTTCAGTCTTCCTTCTCCCCTTGTACCATGAAGGGACAAAGTCGCAAAAAATTAGGTCTATAGTCTTCTGTGCAGCAGAAACCAATGCTGCTTTTCAGTAACAAAACAAAGAGTTCAGACAGGCTGGTTGCACAGACTGCAGCACAAATGCACGCAGTTAAATATCCCAATATCAGCTGAGGAGAAGGCAGAAGGAGAACATGCTGAACATGGCTTGACTCTTTTACACTCCTTTGCCACTCACAGGCTAACAACAGAAAGGGAGAAGCAGCACACTTGCACGCGATCAAGAAAACCTGGCAGCTGAACAGCAAAGCTGAAAGCCAGCTGTTCTCTTTTGCTTTCCCATGTCCATAATTAGGCCATTTCATTGTTTTGCCTTTTCTCACTGTCAAACCCCACTGGGAAAAGAAATGTTAGCCCATAAACTCAGCCATTTGGCACGGCTTGAGGAGTAAACACACATGACATTTTATCATGGCCACATCACTATGTACTGAGCATAACATAGTGACAGCAAGTTTTCCCTTCATACCTGCTCCCCGCTGGGTCTGTGTCCTATGGACTTCACTGAAAGGTCTCTGCCAACTGCCTGATCCTCCATGCCAGTTCTAGCTTTACCTTGTCAATAGCTGGACCTGGGACCTCTCAACCAGATACATCTGATGCTTGGCTCCACAGAGAAGTTATTGAAAGACTTGGTGGATGCCTCATAACAATGTCCTCAATTAAGCCCTGTTGGAAGGCATTTTTCTTTGACTAGTTTCAAGGTTGTTTCCCCAGTCACATAACCTCCCCCACCTGCCACATAACCTGATGTGGTATCTACTTTCTCCAGGTAGGAGAATTCAATCCTATTTCTGCTGTCTTTTTGCCCACTCACAGTTCCACATCTACAGAGTTTGACTTAATTATCCCTCAGCTACTTTAAAATTTACATTTTAATTTGAATAAATCTGTGCAGTGTATTTGTTTACTCTTACTCTTTCCTGTAGTGGAGATATTATTGTGACAGAGCACACCACTAAATCACACTCAGTATGTCAGGCTCCTTTAATTCCAAAGAGATTCCTTATTCTTTGTTGCCTACAGCCATTTTGCATGTAATTTAAAAACAGCAGGCAGCAATTGAACTCTCAGATCTCACTAATACATACAGGTCCTTCCAACAAAAAGAAACAGACTAAAGACTATTTCTTCAAGGTGATGCCCAAATGTGCCAAAGTTGCCTTTGATTTGTATTGCCTCTGATTCTTTTCAATCACATTGCTTCTCTCCATTTGCATGCCGTACTTGTTCTGCTTTATATAATGTCTCTATGTAAGAACACTATGACAATCTAGCAGCAGCCTTTCATGCTATGCAAGCTTATTTTTCAATTCTGTTTTATCCTTACCTTCAATAATTAACAACTTCATAAATTACACCAATGAAGTACAACCTATGTGGAAAGTATACTGGAAGTTTTAATGTACCACCCATCTTTGTAGCTAATTAAGCTCTTTGCACTGAGACAAGTAGTCATGAAATGCATCGAGCAAGGTTAGGTCAATAATTATTTAGCCAAGAACTCAATTAAAAAAGTAAAAACAAAAGGATAGTACTAGACTACTGTCTATGTTATAAGAAAAGTCTTAGCTTAACTCCAACTGCTTACCTCTCCTTGCCAGATTGGGTTAACGGTGTTACACATGATCTTAGATCTTTTCTCCTGTCCATGATGAGGAAGGGCAGGGAAGATGCTATGTTTTCCAGGCTGGATGGAAATCTTCAGATAAGGATCTGGATTGAAGAACATCCCTTTCTTCAGACCAAAAGCCTGGAAATCTGAAAGAAGGAAAAGAACCTGATTATTTTTCACATTCCAGACATCTTTTTGGGATGCTAGGAATCCATTACCAGTTCAAAGAAATGAAATCAATATGGCAGGAATATGAAAAAACTCACTATGTTTATTGTGAGGAAATGTAATGCAAAACCATAATGATCTGGTGATTTAGGATTTACAAATTATTACATAATGAAACTGCAAATTTACAAACTGATTGTGCAGACTGATTCAGCTTCTAAATCAGTATCTATGCAACTTCAAGGGATATACTAATTTTTCTAATAAGCTAAGCACTTGCTCAGCCTTACTGTAGTGGAAGGACTACTCTGAAAAAGAGATCCAATCATTTAATGTCAAAGTCATGGCATTTGGTATCCAATGGATGTCATTTTTCCTAGGTATCAATTTTACCACTGTACATTTACACCACTTTTTTCTACATGAGAAGTCATTTTACATTTTTTCCCACTTTAAATCATTTTCTTCCCTGTATGGGTTAACTTCACCTTAGAAAACCTCTTGTCTAGAATGTCCAAATTTTAAACAGGGCTTTACAGCTGCATAACTCCCAGGGAGCATAATATGCATTGTGCACACAGAAAATGCTCAGGCACTTATTTGAAAATTTCCCTATAGCATTCTGAAGAATGACAAAATGCCCATTATGATCTGTCCCTGTGAAGCAGATGAAATACAACCTAATCTGTTGGTATATCATTAATTTTGGCTCCACAGACACAGACTGACCACTCTGGTCTTTTTAAGATGCATTTCTAAGCTTTCTTTGGAACACATAAGCACTTATACCTATTAGCAAGTTCAGTAGCCAATTTATTTTCCACCACTCTGTGCATGGAGATTCTTCTCTGTTTAAAGCTGTATTTCACATCGGGTGATAAGCACTGTACTGCATTCTGCCTATTTACTCTTGTTGTATTGGAGAGATAAAAAAGTATTAGTCAAAATGACTTCTAAAACTGTATAGATGCATACCTAAATATCCAATTTAAACACATATTTTTTCTTTTGGCAGTTTTTGAAAACATTAATTTTCACAGTCTTCTAATTCTCTTCTGATTAAAACCCCAATTATTTCAGCAGGTTGTGGGAGAACATGAAAAACCCTCAAGGCAGATATCTTGGATGGCTCTGAAAATCATACATATTGCACATCATCATCAGTATTTTTTCCAGAAAATAGCTGTATCAAACCCAGTTGTGTGTTGCTTCCTTAACATATGGTAATAGCCAACACAATAAAATGTGCAAGTTAAAAAGAATTGCTTTGCTTTCCATTGGTTTTAATCACCTGTTCCACACAACTCATATTGCAGATATTCAAAAAGTTGTTGGACAGATGATCCTGAAACAGACTGTATTTTAAGAATCTCATTCTTGAGGCATTCTCTAACAATTAACAAAAAAAAATAGAGGACATCACTAGTAAGAGCTTATTTGAAAGTACATTGCTGAAACTATGTACTGCTATGGTCCTAGCAATGTTATCACACAAAGAAAATTATCTGCTTCAAAAAGATAACACTGATTTTTTCTCTTTGTTTTGTTTTCTGAGTGCACAATCTCTGTGTAACCAGCATGCATCTCATCTAACAGCTCTGCTGAAATTCTATGTGGCAAACTCTTTTGCCTAGGAAGTTGTACTGTTAGAAATGCATTCAGGAAATAAAAACCAAGATTGCAAAAGGGGCACGAATGATAAGGGCCAGCACTGTATTAGTTCAGGCTGCTAACATATGAGAGGAGAAAAAGACCTCTGAGATCTCATTTTCTTTTCGTCTGATACTTCCTCAAAAGCATCTGAAACTGAAATATTCATTGCTAATGTTTCTGATTTTTTTTTCACTTCAAAAAGAGACCATGCTATCTTTGGGTACCACTGAGTAACAAAATAGTCTACTGATAGAAAATACCTAGCACTTAATTATGTATACTTATATATCATGTATCATAAAGAAAATACATTTAGGATGACCTACCAGCTTCTTTCCAGTTATGGGAATTAGAGCACAGCCATGAAGGTGAAGGTACTCCTAGCCTCAGTTAATAGTGTCATTTTTGTATTCAAATGAGGAAAAAAGAAGTAACTTAGCTAAGCACATGGCATGAAATTTTATTTGTGTAATTTCCTTGCTGCAATTGCATAACACAACACTGTTTTAAAAAAAAGTCAGTTAGAAACCTTAGTTTTATTGTCTGAAATATAAAAAGAGCTAGCAGAAATAGCTTTCCCAAGAACAAACATTCCAATTACATATCTCACCACAAATTCTCATCATTGTGAAAAACAGAGCATCAAAACTGAAAAAGCTCTTAATAAAGCTACATGGATATCTGTAAATAAGCAGAATTTCATTTTGTTTGAAACAAAACCTATCTGTAGGTCCTGTAGGTCCTGTCCTATCTGTTCTAACTTGCTGTTGTAACTCTTATCACTCCAGTATAACTCCCCAACAGAAAAATTGCAGCTATTCTGCCTTCCCAAATGCAAATATTTTTCTTTATCATCTTCAGAAAAAACGTTTAGAAGATAATAAACTTTTAAGTGAAGGTCTGAAGCTAACAGAATTTAAATCTTTGGTTAAATGAATGAATCCCCAAATGCAGGGAATTTCCTGCTGTGCACTGTAATTTTAGAGCGCTTTTCTGGAGACATATGAGGAAATGCTACAAAGATAACTCATCTATGGTTTGCAAAGGTGTATTTTCATCCAGTCTCTTACAGAAGTTATTAATATATCATATGTCAGTTTCTCATTTAGTCATAAATCACAATTTAGTGTGAAATGCATCTAACAGTTTAATAATGTCAAGCCATATCTCATGACAGATGACAGAAGGAAGAAATCCAGGTAAAGACAAAGTGATTACAGCCTTTCAATGCCACAGACTTGCACTACTTGTAAGTATATACAACCTGTTTCATCTAGGCTCTCTTCATTGGAGAAAAATGGCTTGTACTAACTGCTGCGTGCTGCTGTTCCCAAGCGACTTACGAATTTCTTCCAACTCCAGAGCTTTCTTTTCATATATGCTGATCTCCAGGTGCATGGATGAGACCTAAGGAAGCTTTACACTGGGTCAGTTGCATGCCTGTACCCTCTGTCCCAAAGTGCACCTTTCACTTCCCTGTCTGCTTTACAAAGGATCATTTAGAAAATCTATTTGCCACGCAGCATCACAAACTTTGGGACACTGGTGACTGGATAGTGACGGAGACTATTTTAGTGGTGAACCAGTGTATTTACTTGAGCCAGGTGGGGATGTCAATTCTAACAACACAGCTAGAACACATCTGTGTTTCACAATGTTTGATTTTGCCTTAATACAAGTCATTAAGCTTTCAAAAGCTCAGGGAAGAGTCACGTTTTTTCATGCTCAGAAAGGAGATTCTCTGACAGTAATGATGAGGAAAAATACCATAAAGATGTTATTTCAATTCCCCCCAGACATAGCAAGGTATTCAACCAGACCTACGCTCCATATAGGAGCATGACAGAAAAGGATGGAGAATCAGATAGAGAACCAGACTCTGGAGCAGTCTGATATCTAAATTAATTACATTTAGTCTGGTCATCAATATGTCAGGAGTAAATTAAGGGAGCTAGAAGCTGTTCTCCCCGATGGATAAGAAGATTTTGCCAATAGAGTTTTCCTACAAACAACACACAAGGCTCCTCTGTGCAATTTATAGATGTGTTTCATGAGGACTCAGTCCATCTAGTCTCTTGATGGCACATATTCTACTGAAGATTCCAGAGTCTACAACCCAACAGAAAGGTCAAAGACTAATAAATAGCAGAGCTACTAGTTTTGAGAAACAGATACCAATATTTTAAAAGACATGGCAAATTCCTTTCAACAAATACCAAGTACTGAATGTCCTTTGCATTCCCAAGCACCATCCAATGATGGTGACAATTGATGTCTTGCAGGTATCTCTACTGGCACTTTTGGAAAGGTTATTTACCTTAAGAAATTCTATGGTCGACCTACCAAATTCACATTTTTCATATTTAGCATACTAGCCTCATGATCTCAGGACCAGGAAATGAGACATATTCCTCATAAGCCATCAGACCCCTTTAGAAAATGAAGGCATCTTGAGTTATGCCAAACTTGCCCAGAACACACCTAAAAACAGAACTAATGAAGTTAACACCACACTGGAAAGACCCCAGTGTTACTGGAATGACCACAGTCAATTTAGATTATGATCTAGCCTGAGGAATACCAAAATGAAATTTATTCTATGATCTGTTCATTAATGGCAGAAAGTAAAAAAATAATGACATCTTACTGAGATCCTGATAGTTCATGTATCAAAGCATGATAAACCATCTTCATAATCCATCACCACAAGAGAGTTGCTAATTAGGATGTTAATAGATAACTCGATTATTTCCCTTCAGATTTCCTTTGTGAATTCCCAAAGAGCTATCAGCTCTGGTTCTGACACTGAAAAAACATACTTGAACAGGACTGGTATCCGGACAGACTACCAATGAGAGAAGGTAATTGCTAGGGTGCTGATATATCAGTGTTTCATTCGTAGACCTTTAACAGAACAAGAAGAACTTATCTTAGAGGGCAGCAGTTCATCTGTTGAGCAGAGCTACTTAAGACATAGGCATGGTTTCAAAGAAAGTAACAACAAAACTCTTGCTTGTTCAAGATTCAATGGAAGGTGCATAGGTACTGCCTCTCAGCCATGTGCTTTTAAAGCAATACTTTTAGTTACAGTCAGTGGAACAATATTTCAATAGAAAGACCACAGCAATACTGCATTTATTGAAATGCCAATTTGACTCATGATGCAATGTATGATACCAAACTTTATTTGGTAATCACATCTTTGGAAAAAGGTGATCAAGGATTTGCAAAAGTATTGCATCTGGTATTAATTAGATTTCAAGAAGTAAATATTAAGGAATTCTAGAAATCAAACAGTAATGTGCAATGATAGGAAGTCTTAAAATTCAACACAGCAAATGAATACAGGAAAACTGAGAAAGATACTATGTAGAGTACAAGAGATGACTGACTTGATCAGCTACTGAATGAGATTCTGCAACTGATGATATGCAAGAGGTTAAATAAAGCTCTTCTTTTTGCTCTCAGAAATTGCAGACGTATAGATAGACTTCCCTTTTCTTTTAAAATAAAATGCAGGGAAAATGGAAGGGCTAGTGTAGTTGCCCAAGAAGGTATTTTGAGGTCTGAGATTAAAAAAAAAAAAAAGTCTAAGCAGATGAGAGAAACAAAACCATTTCTGTCATGAGGCTTCCAGGTAAAATATTGAAGACAGTGAAAAAGAGAAGAAAATATTTTTCACTAGCTGTAAATGCTTCAAAGAAAAACAAAAGGTTTTCTCATTCGCTTAAAAGAAGGGCAGTAGAGGTATTAGGAAGAAAATAGGTGTATTAATAAATGAAAAGTGGTAGTGGAATTAATTGTTCAAAAATGTCTGAGAGATGGGCTATCTTTTTAATCATCTTCATCTAGAAGTAAAACAGAAAAAGTCTGAACTATTAATGTGAACAGCTTATCAGAGCAATGGGGTGTCTTTATCACTGCAAGTGATTAACCACTGGAGCAAAGTACCATTTTGGTATCCTCAGACCCTGACTACGCACCTGTCTGTGAGCTATGTCTGAACCAAACTCACACAAAGCTCACCACCACGGGGCAAGGTTTCCTGTGTAGGAAGAATAGAGTAGATGAATTTAAAGCCTTCTGAGGCCTTTCAAACTGCTAGTCTAGGTATGCTTTGTAGGCATAATGTGTGTCTGGATGTGGTAAAAAAAGCCACTTCAACTTGACACAAGATCTGACAAGTAAGAAAAAGGCGTGGGATTAGTAGTTATAAAGTCAGTCACTAGGATTTAAAAAAAAATGTTGGAAAATAAAATGCATTATATATCTTCATTCTGAACAAGAATTTCATGCTAACAACTACTGTCATAACAACCCTTAGCAGACCTTATACAATTTTTAGTAGTGATTTATGCTCTAACTTCTATAAACTGACAGCTGTTATTTTTTGAATACCTGGTCTGAAAACCATACAAAAACAACTAACAAGATTCTCAGAGAGGTGTGATAGAGATAAATGCCTGAATATTTGTGAAATATTCAGATCTTCTGGTAATTTGTTCCCCAAGGATACTTATAAATAGAGTGTGCAAAAACATGAGATATGTGAAATATTAAAGCCTGAAAAAATGTATTTGATGCAACACAGAACTAGGAGGCATATTATGCAAACCCCATGATGACACTTTCTAAATATACCAGCCAACAAGACTGGTTTTAAGGGCTTTCAGCAAATGCGTTATACTGCTGCTAAACCATGAACCTGCGAGTGAAGTAGCTGGTACATCTCAGGAAGCTTAGCACACTTTTTCCTTCTTCACACAAGAGAGCTTTGATGCTTTTCAGCCACCTTATCGAAAGTGTGACATTCACTGGTGACAGAGGAAAAGGCACGTTTGAAAAGTAAATGCAAAGTGGACTGCAGAGTTTTCCTTAAAGGCTTTTTGTAGTCTAGCTAAATTAGGCTAAAAATATTTCTCTTGGTATTCTAAATAATGAAAGCTATAATAATACAGTCATCATAAAAATTATTAAGAAGCTCAATCATGGGAAATTATCTTCTTTGAGATCAGTGTTGTCAGTGAACCTATTAATCTAAGCCAGCCTTTCACAGGACCAACTTCCAGCCTTCAAGGAAACAAACATGAAGTAAAAAGCCCTCCTAGTGACATAATACAAACTCTCTGCTATTTCCATTCTCAAGAAGCTAGTCATATTCTTGTGCCTTGAAGGATCATTTTACATATTTTTTAATCTTTGACATTTTTATTCAATCCAGAAATCTTTTCTCAAAAAAACCCTCCAGTGAAAGAGCTGAATTTTGTCTAACCAAATACTCAATAAACTACAGAAAGAATAAAGTACTTTGTCAACAGCTTGTTAGAAAAAAACCTGTTTCCACACAGTTCCTTTTAACACAGGGTCTTACTGGACTCTCTCAGTGTAGAGAAAGCAGTACAAGTCAGCTGAAATGTACTCACATTGTTCAGCATTTCTCATGATTTGTCCCACTTTGAGATTTTTCTCTCACACTCTAATAACTTTTTCTTCTAAAAAAATTATATGGCAGAAGGCATAACTCTTCTTGCATTCTTTAGATAAAAGACTGCTTAGGGCATGATTCCTCTCTGTTGATGCAATGGGTTCCAGTCACAGTAATGACACTCCAGACACGTTTTTTTTAACTGCAACTACATCAGCCATAATCTGGAAACCTAACTTTTATGTAATGACTCTATTAACTAATGACTGAAGATTACAGTATACCAAAATATAGATATTGAAAAGGAAAACTGTATAAATGAAAAGGACTCATGAGCATAGTGGTTCAAATGGAACCATTTCTGCTGAGATAGTGGTACAAATGGGAAGGAATCCCAGTTCCTTCTGATACCTCTGGGATGTCTGCCTTGATTTGCATTTTATTAGCTAGCATAACAGATATACGAATAGCAATAATTTTGCATTGAAAGAGACAATATTTTGTTGCTGTGGTGTTGACTAAGAAGGTAATAATGTGATGTGTTAATCTGTTAATTTCAGAAATACTGAAATGGAACGATTTTGATAACTTAGATTTTTGATAAAATAATTTCCAAATTATTTTATTAAAGCCTTTCATATACCTGGCTGTGATGATGTTGCTAATATGGATGTGATATATATGCAGATTAATTGCTTGTGAATCACGGGAAAAAGATATCCCAAATGTATGTTCTTTTAGACTTTAAATCAAGCTGTAAATTAGATACTGTACTTTATAAAGGGCCCACTGACATCACGTCATTTAGCATTCTCACAAACAACTACTCTTGACACCTCTTGGCTTACTAGGCCAAAGAATCTGAGAGAATGAAAAACTGTAACTAGTTCTGGACCACGTTTTCTGTGTAAGATTATTTATGGACATTAAAAAAAATATTAAGTCTACTTCTTTATTTCTGCTGAGCTATACCTGTGGTTTTATCAACTGATGGGTGGATGTCCAATGTGCAAATTTGCAAAAGTAAATCTTGTGCTAAAAAAGCCTTGCCCCATATCAGTCTGATCTGCCATATATCATACACAACCTCTCATGAACTGCACTGGCTGTCTAATTTGGAAAAGCATTGACATGCATCCTTAATAGAGGGAAGCTTGAAATAAATCATATGGCCAAAACCAACCATATAATGAAATGCTTGTCCAAGAGCAGGACTTTATACTTAAATGCCCATGCCTGTAAAACTTTTGAATAGGATAACACTTTTTACTCTGTACTACATGCTCAAAGAATTTCCAAGTCAAGTCAAGCATCTCTTTCTTTGACTTCCAAGAGACAAAAAAATATGGAAACCAACCAGCAAGCGTAAGACTCCAAAATAAGAGTCACGCTACTACCACTCTCTTTTGACAAACTGATTTCTGTCTACAGACATGATTTACATGTTGTTCTTACCAAAGCCAGATCAAATAGTTCATAGCTGTTCCATGGAAGCATATTAAGCCTTTAAAACATGCAGTGACATGCCAAGTAATGAGGCTGAGCATTCTTCATGAAATGCAGATAAGTGAGGGCAGTCTTCTGGCTCAAGAAGCGAGAGTCACTTTTGAGCAATACAGAGAAGCTCCTGCACCACAGCAGATGGATCTGCCTCAGGTCCAGACCATGACTGTGGAACGTGCTTTCCAAGGAATAGAGTACTACCAAAAATCATATTTCTCTCTGAAAATAAAGTACATACCTTTGATCTTCCTATCCCTGACCTACATATTTAACTGTAAACCGAAAAACACAATATGACCCCAGAACTCTACTTGAACAAGCTACTTCAGCACGTAACTCTCATGGAAGGAAAAGAGTGTGGCAATAATTATAGATATTTGTTCTCTGTTTCAGCATCACTTCAGCAACGGAAAAAGAACCAATGCATAAATATACACATACATCTACTTACACACTCATGTACATGAAAGGGTCTATTTACTTCAGTCCCAAACTCTTTGGGCTTAAAACTTTCATATCAGCAGTGGCTTACCTGACAATGAAAAACTTATCAGTCTCCGACTTCCTTGTCCCTGGACTGAGTCTTCATTGGTGATGCTTTTAAAAATCTGCTGGGAGATAAAGAATTATGAGAAAGAGTAACCTCCAACAACTCTTGAACAGAGAATTGCTTAGTAACAGTCTTTTTTACAGATTCTTAGTTAGTTTTACAACTAAGAATCAATTATATGAGCAGAGATAAAACCCACGTTTTTATCTAGGGTAATCATTTAACCACTAATGGCCTAAGTAATCCCTGCCTGAAAGCTTTCCCTTAAAAAAACAGAATGATGCAAAAATACTACTGTAATTTGAATATAGCAGTTCTTCAGCCAAAAAGGAACTACCTATTAATCAGGAGATAAAAGTAACACATAATGATGGAGATGTGGCCATCACCTCTTGAAACAACTTCCATCTTTATAACCCCTTATTACTCATGTGGAAAATCTTGTTGCAGAAAGTTTATTGCATACCTTTGAGAAAGACTCCTGAGAGATTACTAGTATCCTGCACAAAAAGCCTACTGTGAATTATGCTAACAATATTCAGTGAGGGTGAGCCGGAAAAAAAAAAAAAATCCATAGATTGCTCTTTGTACTCGACAGTTCAGATTTTAATGTCAGTCTTTGGTTCAGCAAGTTTATTGGTGAGCTGCTGTTGTGCAGATTAGGCCCCAATCTGCCTTCTGACTGTGATCAGAACTGGGAAGCAAGAATATCCATGGGCCAGTGTCTGGGGCATTAGGAGAAGCCCACCAACAGTAGCTTTTGTGTGGAGTCCCTGAGCAGGGTAGAGGAGATGCCATCAGCAGTCAGACTCCAAGTTCAGCAGGGAGGCAGTGCTTTGAGTATTGCTTCTCACCGACTTTGCAATCAAACCAAGTGCTGCTCTGCCCCCAGGAAGCAGCAGCTCCATGTCACTCTTGCCATTCAGCTTTCAGCCAAAAAAGAAAAACAGCATTTATGCAGTGAAGTTCCAATTTCTGATGGGAAACAGTAACTAAGTCCCACGCAGCTGTGAGTCATTGCTCAGTATATTAAATATTGTGTATTCAAGCTTAACTTAGAAAACAAGCTCTCTTCCCCCAGATAATGCAAAACCTGGGTAAGTGCGTACTTAGCCCAGCTAGCAGGGATTAAACAACCACACATGGATGAGACCTGGATCAAAAATATATGGATTGAATTTAGACATCCTTATAAAATAATGGGTTCTGCTGGACCTGACTTTAGTCATAATCATTCGGTTTCTTGCAGACTATCTAAGTGGAATAAAAGGTACTGAGTAGGGCAGGACTACAAATAAACTCCAGTAGAAACATTGGATCACAGTTAATTAGTTGCAATTGCACTATTTGCTTTCACAACAAAGTAGGTTTCAATGTATTTATTGAAGCCACCACTGACTTCTGGTTAGAGACATATTTAAAGTGGAATATACGTGACTATAGGAATTTTATGACAAGAACTCCAGCCTTTACCAGTCAAAGTTGTGATCCCATCAAGAAACAATAACATTTCCTGTTTTTTTTCATACTATGTCACTGACTGACATTAATTACACATTATTCTTTAATGCTTACTTTTATGGTCTTTTCATTATTTCGTCCTGTATAGTAATGGGGTAAACCCACCTAAATATGTGCACATTTGCAAAAGGTGCTTTTTTCTAGTCCTTCAACATTTTTCTGGAGTTTTATTTAGACTTGCCATGTATGTCATACATCATATCAGTATAAGTAGTTCAGCAGGCTACACTTTGAACAAACTGGGATGGATCTGATGGGGTCCTGCAGACCTGTTCAAAACTTTAAAATATTTGCTGTTAAATGACCCTTCAGGGGTCATATCAACATTAGTGAAACTATATTGAGACACAAATCCTGATAAATCAGTTGTCACAAATCCTGATAAAAAGCAAAGCATCCTCAGCATGGTCAAACTTGCACTAGCAAAGCTTGCCATTTTATACAAGGGGAGTAATAACACATCCAGTTCCATAAGTGAAACAACAAAATTAATTTATTTGCTCCTGAAGGGTCCATCTGTTCTGTGAGGCAGGTGCACCCCACAGCATTCTGTCAAGTGCTCACCACTCAGCTATACAATCAGGGTACTAAAAGCCAGCCCTGCCGTGCAAACGAGTTCCACCCTCGGTAGCTGACCGCTGCATAACGGAGATTCAGCACTCCATCAGCATGCCAGCCGTTTTGAGAATGCCTAGCAATTAACCTTAACAAAATGAAACACTTGCTGGAAGCTTTTCCAATTTTCTTCCTGGCCAGGTAGATGAGAAAGGGAATGCATGGCAAAAAGGCTGAAGGGGAGATGCTTTTGTCCTTTGGTTTAAGACCTGTGATGCACATTTAAGACTTCATACAACTGAGCCTCCTGTGTAGGTCTACCATCACAAACCTGTGCTCCTCAACCTCCAGTGGTCTGAAGGATCTGGTCTGCCACTCTCCTCACACATACACAGCACCTTCTCACCCACGATATGGGTCCTTAGGCATGCTAGGGCACGTGCCAGAGTAGGCTCAGGAGCAGGCAAACATCCTCTCTCAAAGAACAGAAGAGAAATAGGAAGGCCATGAAAGTGATTATGCTTTAATATTGGCATTTCAAGAAGTCAGAAGGAACAGCAAGGAAGTAAGGGAGCCAAATCTCCCAACATTGTTTAATTTTATGAAAATATGAAGAGCTATTTGCTGCAGTTTGGATTCAGTGTTTTCAAATGCAATACCAGACTGTCCCCAGTAACGAGAATAAGGCTGTACTTGATGTAGAGCAGGGCAAAAGTGGGTGAGTGGTCACCAGAGCTCATCAGTGGCCATATCAAATAGTATCTTGAGGCTGGAGATAAAGATGTGCACAGGTCATTGTTCCTCCTTGCCATTCATCATAAAGAAAAGCCAGACTGATTTTAGTGGCTACAATATACTTACATCGGGAGTCTTGTCACTGTAAGTAAACCTTGAGTTTAGTTATCAGGAGGTGAAAACCCCTCTATCTTCTCAACTACCACTTAAAACAGAGTTAGTTGACAGACAGACAACTTTCATCTCATCACTTGACATCCTATGGGCTTGAAGTCCTTCACATGAAAAGGAACAAATGTGATTTTCTCTCAATGACTTCTGCGCTTTTTTATGCCCTTGAAGTGAGAACTCAGTCTGAATTAGCTTGATAATTTTAGTTTATAATACCATTTTTGCACATTGCACAACTCAGCCTAATTATTTTACAGGTCCTGCTGATACGAAACAGAATAAATATGCTTTTACTACACACTTCTGCTATATCTAGACATGAAGATGGGACACGAGGTGCAACTTAAAGCCCAGCTGAATCTCTCTCCAAAAACCAAAGGCTTCCTGAACTGGGTTCAAACCTCCTTTTGATTTCTTTGAATGTAATTGGAGCCAGTATTACTGCCACTGATGTCAGCACATACATTCAAACAGTGAGAGAAGCATCAGTACTTCCTTTAAAATATTCTCCAGTAAACACATACCGTAAAATCTTCTGGTCTGTCATGAAGTTTCCCAACCTCTGAAGCAAGGCAAAAGGTGACTATCAGCACCTGTGATGGCTAACTGTGAAACATGGGAAGCTACTTGAGACCAGACTGAAGCCTGTTGGGACTTGCTGACCTCAGGAAACGGTCCAGCTTGGGTAGTGCTTTTCATTTTTACAGTACAGAGGAAAAAGAAGACTGGAGGAGAAGACTAAAAGCTAAAAATAATAGTCTTGTCCTGGAATCACTTTTCCTTGTGAATAGTTCCTGAAAATGCTAGAAGGAAGTTATGTGACCCTGAATGAGAAAGGAGGTGGGCTTCACACTAGCAAAGGGTGTCCTTGAGACTTTCTCTTTAGACATGGTATGTGTTCTGAAAAAAAAAAATCGTCTTGAGAAATCCCAGAGTATTACAGTCCATCAGTTCTTGCTGAGGCAAAATTCCAAGCACATCACTAAAAATTAGTCTAAGCAGAAAGCCGGAAACAGAGACTCTCACAACTAATTAAAAATATCTTCTAAAATACCTTTACCATTACTAGTCTACCTAAATATGTGGAAAAGTAACAAAGACAATACTCTTGCTCCTGAAAATAAAGTGGCTGACAAGGCACCCTTAGGGCGCCCCTATTCAGCCTCCTGTTGCTCTAGGTTATGATGAGGCAAACACTTTTGGACACAGGTATGGTGTGAATACAGGTCTGGAAGAAACAAATTGTTGTAACTGTATTTACCTGGTGCTGTACTAGAAAATCTTTTGGACACCATAGTGACCAGTAATAGTGCAGCAGGCTGGCAAAACCTTCTTTGCAGCATTAAATTCCTTTTAGCATGTTTGTCTATGCAGCACTTCACTATTCTTAAAGTCCTGCTGATACAAAACAGGATAAATATGGTTTTATTACATGCACCTACCACGGCTAGATATGCACAGCTGACAAATACAAGCACTTACTCCTTTTCCCACACACAGCACAGGAAAACACTTATTTATTAGTGTTCTGTAGCTCTCTTCTTTTCCAGAAGGAAGAGGATTTCTGTCCTCCACCAGAAGGAAGAGGACATTTTTGGCCACTGCGCTCCCATGAAGAGATTCAACAAAGCTAAGTGAATTTTCTTTTCCCATAAGTAGAAGAAACACCTAGATGAAGTAATCTTACTCTTCACTGACAGCCAAAGCACTGTTGTATCAGTAGCTTCTGCTGCAAAAGAATGGCGACATTAACTGATATAAATTACCTCCCACAGGTCAGTATTTCTTCCATTTAAACAGAGGAAATTACAGTGCTATTAAAATCAGTGCTGCAACTGTTTGCTTTCATTGACTTTATATCATGGTGAACATCATGGCTATGACCTAATGTTCAATATAATCATGTTCCCATTTTACAAGATGCTAATTAAAACCTAGAATATTTTACACTGATAGCACAGATTGTAACTACAGTAGTATCTAACACAGATTCAACAGTCAGGTACTGTAAACTTGCAAAGCTCTAGCCAGGGCAATACTATCTATTCATAAGAGATTTTCTTTTAAAAAGTAGATATAAGGATATATCAAAGTATTCAGAAGAGCTCACACTTCCAAGCAGTACTACCCACACCTATAATCAAGACGGAAGCCTACAGTGAAAGAAGACTGGAAATCACAAACGTAAACCAGCAAAATACTTTCTATTTATTCACACTGGCTCTGAGGATGAAAAGCAGTAGACTAGAGCATTGCAAAAAGGGAAGGCTACAGACTGTGCTTGATTCAAATCAAAAGTGAAAAATACCCTCAACTTAGCCCCAAACTTTGCATCAGCAAACAGAAAAGGTATTGCTAGATGTGTCAGAGCTGAAGATGTGGTCTTGTGTTCAGTTTTTTAAGCCTGCACTATGTTTACTTCAAGCTCCAGTTCTCTGTTCTCTGCTTTTCAAGACCACTGAACTTACCAGGAGATTTAAAGCAAAATAAGTAAGGTTAAAAGCCTTGCTGATTTCAGTTTAAATCAGTTTGGACCTATTGTTTTAATAGAACAGAGTGTACGTGGCACAGGAGTCCAGAAAAGTCCTCAAAAATTTATTCTCCCCTAACCTATTTTCTGTTGGTGTTTACTGTTGCATTCTTGACTTCACTGAATGCTTAACATTAGGTCAACTCTTCAAAACAAGTGGAAAAAGGCTTACATTTTCTGCTGCTCAACAGTGAAGCATCTTATCACAGTAAGAGATATCAGACATAATTCTGAGTTCGCACTTCATATTCTACCATCTTCTTTAGAGAGGGAATTCCTCAGTAGATCTGCAAATGGGTGAATATTCCCATTTCCTCCCAGGTGCTGAATTTAAAAATAAACTGTTTTGTAAAAGAACTGAATAAGCAAACACAGATTAAGTGCCTCCTTTCACACCATTGCTTGGCTTCTTCAGTGAAGAAGCAGCTCTGGGATGCAAAGGAAGAATTCTGAAAGGAACAAATGTGGATCTGAGCTCCCTGACTGACACTGACAGAATTATGTCCATAATCCCAGGCACCACTTTGAAAATCTACCCCTAATTAGTGACAGTGTTTCAGATGCAACTCCCACTCCGCTAACAGAATTATCCAGCTCTTGAACGCAATATATTCCACTTATCCTGTTAGCTTGTTAAGCCATTGTGCTGGCACAGTGGTATTTTTCTATCAGGTGCTTCCAAACAGCTGCCAGCGTCTCAGGCAGCAGGCTAGCTCCTGCTGGGTGCTCTGCTGCCAGCTCACATCCCTGAAGGACTGTGACCACACGCCCTCCGAGGCTTCCCCATGCGCCATGGTCAGCAGCATTCTAGCCTTGTAATACACCACCTTCTCAATGCCATTCCCTAATTAAGTGGAGAAACTGCCTTTTGTGGGCATATGACAATTGCTCTCTCTCTGCAAAACATGTTTTGCCCCATGCTGCAGCAGTGTTTATTGATTACTTTATTTATTCCCAGGAGACAGAAGTTTTTCATTCCAAAAGCTCTGATCCTAGGAACCTTATTTAAGAACAGGTAGCAAGGTAGTGAGTAAACATTGTTTCCCTCATGGAAAATGAATTCTTTCACCAGATTCTAGATTACTGCAGCAGCCAAACTAAAATACTGGAAAAACCCTGCTGCTTAGTGAAGTGCACCAGTGACACCCTCTATAAGGCAACTATCAACAGGCTCATGTCAAGAGGACATCCAGTGCGAGTACATACCAAGTATATGGAGATTTCCATGTTGGCATGAAGCTATTTCATATTCCCCAACCAATCCTGTGTTGAATGCTCTTTCAGAGTAACCAGAATCTCAAATAAGGATGTTAGGAGCAAACACTTCCAATTAAAACAAGATCAAGGACTGAGTCAAGAAATCAGTACCTCTCACAGAGTCCAATATCTTTTTCTTCCAGAAATTTATTAAATTCAGCTTTTTAATTGTTTCAACAGGTCTGTCTAATAAATTTCAGTTATCCTTTGGCAGCAAGAGGAAAAGCTTTGATTAAAGATTCTGATCTCCCTTCACTCTTTGAAACTTCATTTAAATAGTCTTAGACTTTCAGATACTGAAAGACAATCACACATGCATGTGGTAGGCTTTGGGTTGCTGTTTCTGGGTTGAGGGCTGGGCTATATCTAAGCAGCAGATATTTCACTTATACCTGTCAAACTTTGGGGAGGATTATTTTCTGCAGCATACCCCACCAACTGCCCCCACACTGGCTCTGAGACTGCAGGCTATTTGGTGCCAATGAACCTGTGAGCCTTAAGAAGTCTCTAAGCAAGGTTAAAGTAGTCCAAAGCATGACAGTATTTTACAGACCAAATGTTCAAAACATACTTCAGTTTAGTTAGCAGGGAAGATGCCTCCTTATGGCTGCTAAACAGCTTTGTGCTTCACCAAAAAAAATCTCTTAAGAAAATCTGGTGTTATGATCAGATTTACACCAGGCAACTGACGAATGCAGAACAGGATTGGTCCTGTAAATCTGACAGGTCCATACATAGACTATCACTAGATACACTAAGCACTAGAGTGCTTAAGCACTCTGACAGCAAGAACTGCTTGTAATTATCCTCTCTGGAGCAACTAAGCAATATCCTGCAAGCCACTGAAATAACTGAGAAGTTTGTCATTGAGAGATGAAGAGGCCTATTGGACACTGATTGAATCACGTAATTTTGCATAAAATTTGCCCCACAGACTTCAAACTTGTCATGAAAACACTTGGTTTGTATGGAGAATTAAATAATTGTTGCCAACACATTTTCTCTCTGCCTATGAAATGATCAGAGTCACCAAAACATCCAACATTTATAGTGGAAACACTGACACATCCATGATGTCTTTGGAAGGCAGGAAACTATTAGAGAGCAGCTGCCTTCACTTCACAGTTTCAGAAACTCCTCACTTTTCTAACATGGTTTGGATGGGACGAGTGCACAGATGAGTAATGCTGACATGTGAGGGAGAGACCGTATCTTTCAGCTAAGCTGTGTTTGGAGAAGGGCTCAGAGCATTCAAAGCTCTGGACAAGGGAACAGAGTCAATGACCCTTTGTGCCATAAAAGAAGCAGCTAGGTAGTGAACAGTGCCCATTCTTCTAAATGCCAGTTCAACTACGAATACATTATTTCCAGAAGTGAGTTACAGACACTCTTTCAACCTTGGGTCCTACTTTGGGCAGACATGAAGCAATTGTAGATTTACAGTCTGAATTTAAAAGTAGAGGAATATCTGTGCTACTTCAAATGTCCATAGATCTTGCTGAATTCCTAATAAAACATTCCACCACACAGAGCATAGTCACTTAGTTAATACAGCCTCATTCACACTCTTTTAGCAGATCCATTAGACTCAGCAGAAACTGCTTATCTCACTTTAGCAAACCCATGGGTTTGAGTTTTTGTTTGTTTGCTTGTTTTACTATTTATCTGATTTTGTGGTTGTTTTGTTTTAATCTTTTCTATTTAAAAATAGCCTTTGTTTTCCAACTGGCTTCTGCTGTCTACAGCACTTGACGTTTTGTTTTTCTTAGGTTGCTGCTTTCTAGAACAGCAGGCTTTAAAAAGTCAACAACCTTCTCTAGTGAAGTGTGCTTGTGGGAATACTGATTGTAATCAAACTGCCATAGAATAAAGAGATCTCCTGAAGTCACCTGACCCTTCGGTCAAAAGAGGTCCAACTTACAGCAGGTTACTCTAGGTTCTGTCTCATTCAGCTCTGAGTATCTCTGAAGATAGAGTTCCCACAAGCTCTCTGGACAACCCATTCTGGTGTTTGACTACTCTCTTGAGACAAAAGATATTCCTGAAGCCTAATCAGAATGTCTCTTGCTGCAACTTTTGTCCATAACCTGCTATCATTTTGACATGTGCTGTGACTAGAGTCTGCCTCCTTCCCTACAATATCCCATTAGGTAGTTAAAGGGATCAGTAACATTGCACGTAAGAATTCCCTTAAGACTGAATAAATAAATCCAGCTCTATCTCTGCCACTCCTTGCATGTAAAGTCCAATGTGAAGGATGAAGAAAATGGAGGTGAGACTCATTCTGAAAATTAGTGTGACAGGGCACTAAGCAAACCTGAGGTATAGGAAGGACTTCTGTGGAGAAGCAGCTTTTACAAAATCTGATCTCCAGTAAGAGATGAATTCATTACAGCAATTTGGTCGCTACCAAAAGCCTTGTGAGGGATTTGGCTTGGTACATACTGGATGCAAGTCTCTTAACATAAAATCGTTAAATACAATAGAAGGGGAAAGTGGTGTCAACTAAATGCAAGAGTACTGTCATTTCAGGAAAATCATTAACTATAGCAGACCCACAAGCTAAGCCTGACATGGCCTCAGCTCACCTCCATAGCAAGAGAGGAGATGTCTCACATGCCTGGACACTCCTGCCAGCTCTGACCACCCCACTGTGAGGCTCACACAGACATCAGTTACCTGCCTGAGAGGCAGCCAAGTGGTCCTAAAAGCTGGTTGTAGTCAGTGCTTAGCATGTTTTTCAGGCAGTGTAGACTTCTCTTAATCCATATCTTTACATCCTAAAAAAAAAAATCCCTTCCTCCCTTTCAGATGCATGTCAAAACATCCAAGCCAAACACCAGAAAAATCCAAATACCTCAACAGTGATCACTACAGCTTTGTTAGAACTCAAACCTGATGGCAACAGCTTTCAAACTTGCCTATGACAAAGGTAAGTGAGATCCTTTGGGGAAAAATAAGAGAAATAAACCTGCTGCTTTAAAAACTTGGGTTTCCTGACAACAGTGGTACTTCCAGACTTTTGTGGCATTACATTTTATATATTCCCATGTAACTGACTCGGGTGTACAGTAACAGCCTTGGGTTCCCCTCAAACATTTAACTTCTGGAATCAGTCCTAGTACAGTTGCAGTCTGCTAGGAAAAAAGGCACAAATGTGTTGGTATCTGATATATCGTCCATTATGCATTTTGTGAACTGTTTTAATAATTACCCAGGGTTAGTTAGGTATTAGGAGTGGTGCTGGTTGTCCTTTGCTAAGAATATCAATATTTGGTCTAATTACAGTGGTTTATACTTAGGTTCACCATGAAGTCTTACCACATAGGTATAATGGCAAAAGCTGCCTCAGTGTAAATAAAAATCAGACTTGTTGAGTTAAAAAGGGAAGCGTGTCAGAACAATTTAGTTGCTTTCCATCAGACTTTACAGATGTAAGTCTTTAAGCCTCCTTTTTTTTTGAAAGGAGATATTGAGTGTGGAAGTGCTGCATGCTTTCAGTACAGATGGAAATAAGTTTGCCTGAGAACTCAGCTAGCTAGCCAGGGAAAAAAGACCCAGATATTTAATGAGAACGTTTCTCAAGAGATTCAAGGATTAAAAATGAACAAAAGGTTCACAATTCTATTAAAGAAATATTCTTATGAACATCTGCTGATATATAACATACTGACCTACATTGATTTCACCACTTGTAAGAAAACCTGAGAACAAAAGAGGTCTGAGTAATAGTTATAGGAAAAAAATATTTTAAAAACTGTGCAATATTATATAACTTTATTTTATCAACAAAACTATGCTAAGGGAACATAATTATCCTGTCAAGCTCCAAGAAATCAGGAAGTACAAACTTAAAAGATAAATGTGAAGCACAAAGTCTGTCTCTTGATATATAAATTTTAATGCTTCTTTCTTTTTTAGCTGTCTCCCATCATAACTTTTTCCCAATGAAACATTATAAACGTATTTTTGGATCACCCAGGTTTTGTGTGAAGTTAAGTACAGGCAACCCAAGATATACTCAACATACAGATAAAGGATAGCATGATCATGATAGGGCTTACGTGCCTTTGCACATGGACATCCATGCATGCTAAACTCATAGGGCAGATACGTGCAGGCACTGGTGTCTCTCAGGATGTTGAAAAACCTTCTGGCTATCAGTCACCATTTGCTCCTCTCTATCGCCTACATGGGATATTTCTACTGAAATGACCTGCAAGTTATCGCAGGTTATCCACAAACATTCAAAATGACCTACAAATCCACCAGTTATAAATGTGTGCAATTTCACCTCATAGTAATTTCTGCAGTCATTTCTGCTGATTTTACGTTATCTGAGGGTATGACTTATTCCAGAAGAGATCTTAAGTACTGGCAAATTTTATAAGGGATTATACATTGCAAAACTACAATAATGTTCTTCTCTCCTCAGATCTTTCTCCCTGCTCCTCTTCTTTCCAGGACTAAGGAAAGCAGACAAGAAAACAGAAGAAAGATATTTCAAGAGAACAAAAGAAAGATATTTCAAGAAAACAAAGTTATTTTTCTCTATTACTCTGGCTGCTAGAAAGTCCTTGGTTATTGAAAATCCAATCAGGACTAAATTGCTGGCATCTATCAGCTGTGAAAGATATGAAACTTCACTGCAGAGCTACACACAGGTTCAGTGCAGGCTACAAATGTGGCTTTAATAATTTCTATGACCTCCTTCATTCCCTCTTCGTGTCTGGCTGTTTGTCTGGCTGCTGCTCTGATGTAAAGAAACCCATGCAGTGCTTGAAAACAGCCATGTTGGTACATGAGAGCTGCTGAAATTTGCTGAAAATTGCTGAGTGAGAGACTGGGAACACCACTGCCTGTCTCAGCTTAAGTTCATACCTTGGCTTGTATTTAGATGCTTGTGATACAGATGTGAGGACACAAGAAGAGATCAGGATCAGAGGATCTCCCAGCTTTCCTCCCACTGCGCCAGCTTTCCAGCTGGCCACAGGGAACCCAGCATCCTTTAGTTTAGGAATATGTGATTCCAATAAAATCTGTGTTACATTTGTGGGCAGTTCAGAGACTTTATAATCTGTACACCTACCCAAGAATTTATCAGCATTCTCAACTATGCATCAAAGCTTTGTAAAATTGTACTTTGCTTTTGCAAATTCACAACTTACATGTTCAACTTATTTCACATCTGTCTGTCCTAAACATTTCCCTCCCATCTGAAAACCTGTAGGCTGCAGCTCTGACTGCAACACAGAGCACAGGCAGCTTGGTCAGTACATCAGGAGACCTCAGACAGATACCACAGCGAAGACCCCACACTCTTTCCTGAAAGAAAAGAAAACAAACAAAAAACTACCACCAAAACCAATTTAACTCAACTTTGCATTAGACTCCAAAGCAGCTTGTCCACAGTGACATGCCTTATAGCAGCAATTAATTTAAAATAGCCAGACAATGAAACACAATGTAAAAAAACTTGCATCTAGCCTATATTTATGCAGCAGTTCACCCAGGCTTTGAGAGAAGGACCAACTGAATAGGCAGAAAGATCTCTATCACTTCAGTGGACCTGGCTTTCAGGTTACCATAATCTACACCAATAGATTTAAAATCCATAGCTACACTTCTGTTATTATCTCTTGTTAGGTTTTTAAAATATAAAAATATATGTTTTCTTGGCTTTTGAGGTTTCTGTGAGTTTAGCTTCTACTTGACTTGTCTCTGCCTCTGTCTCTGTGAAGGCTTTTTGTTTTCTCTCAGCTCTGCAGATTAGCCTTCCTCTTCCCTTTTTACTTGGCAGTGTTTGAGACACAATAGTAAATACTGTTAAACTCAAGACCATCTTCAAGAAATAAGATGAGCCTCTGACATCCTATCATTGCTTTACAAACATGACAGATATTTTAAAAAATAAAGGCATAAGACAGTAATTCTGCTGTATTTACCATGTTTTCCTGATGTCCTATTTTTCTATTGTTAGAGAAGTTACCAAAATAATTTTACAAAACAAGTTCCTTCACTGTCCCACCTCCATCTACGTATTCTGCCTCATTCATTGCAAACTCTTAAAGAGCCATTTGAGATTTTATTCATTGCTTCGGACAAGCAGTGAGTTCATGTTCTTCCCTGTACATCTTTTAAAAATTATTCAACAACTTAAGAAGGCTTATCCACACAAACAGCTGTCTGCTAATATTTGCATTCCTTCTTCAACATGAGTTATTTCTTCTTTTTTCTAAACTAATCAGCATGGCTTAGTATGCCAATTTCCCTGAATGAACATGTCCATCAGAAACCTGACTACTGTGCTTTTCAGCATAGCTAATACTTACTATCAAGTCTTCTGCTTTGTCTCATCAGTAATAGGAATTAATAGCAGATTAAAGTGTATGATAACAACTTTTGTTTAAGAATTTGCAACCCTTTGGGAATACATTAATTCTTAGCTTGTACCCAAAAAGTAAAACATTGCCACTCACATCTGAGGTGAAATATAAAGATGACCAATGGCAGTGCTATATAACAAAGCTGAACAAAACATTAAAAAAGGCAAAATTAGCTTGAAATTGCAGGTACTAAAGATGAGTCATCATTAAGAAATTAGAATCTGAACAATTAGAATTCATATATTAAGTCAGACAGTCTTAAAGAAGTGTCAGCATGATTTAAATGATAACCAGAACACAGGCTTCTTGTCTTGATGAAAGTACAATGTCCTCCCAGAAACATGACTGGAAATTACTTCCTGGGTCCTGGTTTCAGCTAGGATAGAGATAACTTATCAGTAGCCATTAGAGGTGCTGTGTTTTGGATTTGGAATGGGAATGGTATTGATAACACACTGATGTTTTGGCTTTTGCCGGTTTTTTTATCCCAAATCAAGGACTTCTTTTTTCCTTGTCTCATGCTCCTCCAGTGAGGAGGTTCACAAAAGAAACTGCAAGGGAGCACATTTGGGACAGGCGACCTGAACTGTCCAAAGGAATATTCCAAGAGATTACCATGGAATGTCATGCCCAGTATATAAACTGGGGGGAATTACCCAGTAGGAAAGTTTGGGAAAGGGGGTCTGGCATCAGTCAGCAAGAGGTGAGCAATTGTATTGTGCATCACCTGATTTTCCCACTATTATTATTATTATTATTATTATTATTATTATTATTATATATTATTACTACTACTACTACTACTACTATGGTTGTTATTATTATTTCTACTACAATTATTATAATTTAACATTATTACTATATTTTAATTTATTTTAAATTATTAAACTGTTCTTATCTCAACATACAAGTTTAACTGATTCTTCTCCCCATTCTGTCAGGGTGGGTGGGGAGGAGGGTAGGTTAAGTGAGTGACTGCATGGTGCTTTATTTCCAGCTGGGCTTAAACCAGACACTGTGTCATGGAGGCCAGTAGATACAGCAATTGGTACATCTCATCCCAGCTGATTCCGATTTCTTAGCTAATTAACACCACTCCTGCTGCTAAGGTCTTCTACCCCAGAAAGCAGAAATAAAGCCATTGATACTGTCTCCCACAGCATTCTCCTGGAGAAGCTGGTGGCCTATGGCTTGAACAGGTGCACTCTGTGCTATGTTAAAAACTGGTTGTATGTCAGGGCCCAGAGAGTGGCGATGAATGGAGCCACATCCAATTACTGCCTGGTCACTATTGGGGTTACTGGGACATGTCCTGTTTAATACCTTTATTGATAATCTGGACAAGGGGATTGAGTGCCCCCTCAGTATGAAGATGGCATTAAGTTAGGCAGGAGTGTTGATCTGCTGGAGGGTAGGAAGGCTTTGCAGAGGGATCTGGACAGGCTGTATTGATGGGCTGAGGCCAATTGTAAGAGGTTCAACGCAGCCAAGTGACAGGTGTTACACTTGGGTTGCAACAACCCAGGCAGTGCTACAGGCTGGGAGAAGAGTGCCTGCAGAGCTGTCTGTCAGAAAACGACCTGGGGTGCTGGTTGACAGCAGCAGAACATAATCTAGTGTATGCCTAGGTAGCCAAGCAGGCCAATGGCATCCTGGCCTGTATCAAAAATAGTGTGGCCAGCAGGACCGGGGCCGTGATTATCCCTCTCTATTTGGCTCTGGTAAGGCTGCATCTCAAGTCTTGTGTGGCACTTAAAGTAAGATATCAATGTGCTGGTGCGAGTCCAGAGAGGGCAACAAAGCTGGTGAATGGTCTGGAGGGTAAGTCTTCTAGGAGCAGCTGAGGGAGCTGGGGTTGTTCAGCCTGGAGAAAAAGAGGCTCAGCAGGGGCCTTATTGCTCTCTACAGTACCTGCAATGATGTTGTGGCAAGTGGGGCACAGACTCAAGACGGGAGTCTAGGGACTGACCATGGCAGCAGGGACAGTTCAGGTTGGACATCGAGAAGAATTTCTTCAAGGAAAGGGTTTTCAAGCATTGGAATGGGATGTCCACGTAGGTGGTGGGGTCACCTGAAGGTGCTCAAAAAACAAGTGTATTTGGCACTTAGTGCTATGGTCTAGTTTACAAGGTGATCCAGCCAGAGGTTGAAGTTGATGATCTTGGAGGTCTTTTCCAACCTAAACAATCCTATGATTCTATTCTATGATTCTATACCTCATTGAAATTCTACACAAAACCATGAGATTGTTATCCACACTCAACATTTCTGTATTTCTATATAAACACACAAATATCTTCAACTCATGAGTAGCAAAGATTATATAAGATTCTGAAAATGTCTACTTATGCCTTCAACAGAAATTTAACTTTGTATTAAAAATTGTCCAAGAGAAGACACAGATCAGAATCACGTCACCTGATGCACATATGTCTAAGTACCTTAGAAGAACTTCATTTAAAGGAAACCTGGTAAAGCTGTAAGCAGTGCTAACTGATAAAGAGATGGGAGAGATCAACAGCTTATCTCCATCTTTACTAATCTTGGAACATGGGAGAAGACAACAAAATTGAACAAAGATAAATGCAAAAACTGAAGAAAGCAAAGCTGGTTTTTTTTTTTTTTTTACTTGCAAGGCCTAATTAAAGGGAAAAATTTTACCCTGAGAGGGTCAAAAGGATTACAACTGACAAGCTCAAAATTATTTCCCTGCTGCAATGACTTGCAGTCATCAAGCCTCGCACTTACAACAGGGACACAAGCTTTTCCAACAGCTGCCTCTCTATGTGGGTCCAGTGCAAAGCAGGAAAGGACAGCTAGTAAAAACATTAGGGCAAGTCATGATGTGCATAAGCAGTCCTGGAAATGAAATGATACACAGAACACCAAACCCTGGTCTTTTCTTCTTTATGACACATCAGGCGGTACTGTAGACACACCAAATTTGACCCAGAGGATTTCAAGCCCATGCACTGCAGGATTCTTATAGCATCCATGGTCTTGGGTATTGGAATAGCTAGATACTGGATTCACCCTAGCAATGTTCCTGTTCCTTTTTTTTTTTTTTTTTTTTTTTTTTTTTTTTTTTTTTTTTTTTTTTCTGAGTGAAAAGTGTATTTTTTTTTAAAAATTAAGATAGTGCCAAGTATCAATAGTGCTTTCACTAAATAATAATCAAACACACACAAAAATAGGTAGAAAACAATGTTCTCTTTTTAAATTCATTAGCAGGCCTCTAGTTCACCCAATGAGATTTAAATCAATGTGTACAAAGTTGGCAATAACAAATCAAACCAGCAAGTGCTGGGAAAAAGGGTAGAAAGAATCTATTTTGTAAAGCAACATCAAAGCAAATATTTTTGCAACTTCTGAACTAAAATATACTGAAAAGCTGTGTCATTTAGTCTAAACTACCCCTAGTAATTCATCTGGTGTTCACCCACAATCAGATCCATGCCCCATCACAGCAAGTAATTCCTAGAAGGGAGGAAGTAGGATGTGCTTCACTCCTTCATTCAGCACTCTATTACATTCACTCTGAAGTACTCACCAGCTCTAAATCCTTCTTTCCTTTCCCTTTCAAAAACTGAAATATCCACCCTCAAATCCACTCTATAATGTCAGGAACTGCATTGTTTTTCATTAATCTGACCAGATGCAAGACAGAATATCAAAGAATGTAAAAGGCCAAGGCAAGGCTGATTACACCAGTGCAGTGTGCTGGACAGTTGCTGATCTCTCCATAATTTACTAAACCACAGAAGGGAGCAATATGATGTGCAGATACTACTATGGCTATTATGTGACCATTACAAGAGACATTCCAAAAGCAAGTGGATGGGAAATACCAGACTCTTACTGAACCCATTAACAAATAAATGGCTGTGTAATGGTCTGCTTGGTGTTGCTGAAATAAAATCACTCCAGTTCCCATCTGTTGTACTTTTTATTTCTTCACTTCAACTCTGTGCTGTATTGCAAGGCTGCTAATTAAACCATTCTAAATCTACACTTAGAAGTTCACACAGTATCAGATGCTCACTAAGGTTAAATTTGACCCAAGTGTTTTCTTTGAAAAAACACATACAAAGAAATTAGGGTAACAGGGAGAAGCCCAAAATTGGTGCAATTGACTTGCACAGTGAAGGCTATGCTGTGGCCAGTGATACTTGGGGATGGCTCAGCAGCCCCACAATTAGTGCTGCTTAGGTAGAGCCCATGAAAGGGCAAGAAATGGACAACAATTTAATAGAACTTGCAAACAGCAGTATTAACCCTGGTTTTTGTTCTGTCCTACTCTGCTTTAAATCTGCGTAACTTCACATTTGGACTACCACAATGGGAAAAAGTCTGATGAATGAAGACTTACAGAATTATTTGACTTATAATTTAAAAGATGATAGGCTTTTCTTATGTCACTCTTTCCTGTTTAAATCCATTGCAGTTATGTCTACAGTAACACATCATGTGCAAAGCTACTAGGAATTTAAGCATGCCTGCAGTGGTAAAAGAGGACTAAAGATGACAGTGTCAGGACCTCCACAACTTCCACTTCAGACCTTTCAGTGCACTAAACAGGAAACCTGCCCCAGCCACTCTGCCTGTACAGGCACACAGGCCTTCCCTGCTTCAAGTGCTTGGTACTCTGCCTGGGATACTTTTGGTATAAAGGACTGGTTCTTCCATGCTCTCATACAACACCTGGATTCACCACAGGATGCAAAAGGTCACTGGCTGTCAATGCAGCAGTATGTGCAGTCGCTGACTGACACAGAACTCCATGGTGATTGTACCGAGGCAGCACAGCCAGCGCTTCCTCGGTGACAAGCACTGCATTCCAGAGAAGCGCCGCACTGATCCCAGCTCACCTGCTGCCCCGCATCCCACACTCACCATGCAAGAGGCTCTTCCCCTCCTCTCCTAGATATGCACTTCTTGGCAATCTGTGTGAAACATGCAGGCAGATTTGGGCAGAAAAACACTGAAAAGTATTTTGGGAGCATTTGTAGCATTAAGTTTTTTCCAATCCATTCTGATTTCTGATACCAAAATAAATTTTAGGTACTTGTGTTTGCAATTCCATTAATATGATCAAATAACCTGTCTTTCACATGGATGAATCAGGAAATTACAAAGACTGCAAATTAAATAACATCTGAATATGCAAACAGCTGTGTGCTGGAAAGCAGAAACATTCCTCCTGGGGTGGAACAATAAAAACCCATACCTGCATATTGAGAGTTATGGGCTGCTGCTCAGGAAATCAATATTCACAAAGAAAATTGTTTGTACCTCCCCTGCTCAATTTGTGCTTGTTAGATAATAAATTATAGCCTCTCAGAAAGGGTGTAAATCTATGAATGAATGAATGGTAATAGGAGTTTCAACTACACTAAGCTGAAAAGTCGATAACAAGATAGAGAAAAAAGCCACCAGGAGCACGGACCTAAATAATTTCTTATTTTAGCCATTGACACATTTGAAATCTGTCATAATGAAAATGCAAGTGACCTTACTTGCCAGTTCTATTCTGTTTTGAAAGATACTGCCAATTTGAAGGAAAATAATTAAACATTTCCAGTAAAGTCAGTGGGGTTTCAGCACATGTCCCACACCTTTACTAAATCAGAACTGTAAAAGAAAGTAATATTAAACTGCACTCAGAAGATACCTTTATTACAAATGAGGTTTCTTAATATTTAACGAAAATCTCAACCATCCCTATTTAAAATGAGAGTAGGGAAACTAAAAGGAAGAGAAAGGTTATTATTTATAACACAGTGACTATAGTTATGATGCAGTCAGAGGACCAATTACATCCTGGTTACGCTTTCCAACCCCACTAATTCATATAAATGAAGTGCTCGCTACATGACAGGGTAATTGCAGTGTAAATACAATAGACTTTATATAACTGGATACTGAAAAAGAGCCTGTGTTACTGAGGTGGCAATAAGAATTAATTTGGATGTGTCATTAACCTTCAAATTCTTTGAAACAGTGACAATTAGGATATAGAAAAACATAACCAAAAATGTAATTACACTGAACTAAGGACTCAACTGTGCAAGTATTAAGAGGCTGCTCATGGGAGTAAGTATGCTTGAACATGAACTGAATATGACCAAATCAGGCTGTAAAACACCACTGTGGGTTTATAATGAAAGAACATGGAAGTGAAAAAACAAAATTACATTTTTCAGATGTAGGAAGCACAGTGAGGGTATTGAAAATCATTCCCTTATATTATGTAGCTAGTGGGGTCAAATTCTGACAGGAAACCCCCCCTTCTCTCTGAACACATGTTAGCTGTAGCTGTTGAAATGGCTGGTGTATCTCTTCTCTAGAACATTTCAAAGCAAATATACAATGAGTGCAAACAGGACTTTGTAACATGAAAGTGCTAGTGTGCCCTGTGTACATCAAATCTTTGTCGATCCCCTTCTAAGAGGTTCTACTGAACTCCTCTGGTCATCTTCTGTGAGCTATGACAGCATCCGAACTCCAGACACCATAATGTTCTTTTGCACACAATGACAAAATTGCTCCTTGAATGCCTATGGAAAACCAAGGACATGCCAAACTGTGTGTTCAAATGCTAAAACAACTCCCCAATCAGTGTAATAATTTCTTTGATTTCTTTGAATTCAAAGACTCATGCCTTCATGTTAGCCCACTTCATGATGTTAGCCTACACCAGTGGCAATGTATGAGCACATATGCAGGCAGGGTGTGGACAGCACTGCTTCTGTTGTGAAAGAAATCCTGCATCAGGGACAACTCAAAATGGGCAGGTACTTCAAAGAGACGAGAAACCCACACAGGTCACTTTCCTTCCACAGTGTATGGATCAGCTACTTTTTTCAGAATTAATCACCTCAAATGGTTAATCAGGGGAGCAATTGTTTCTTAGCATATTTATTTTCTGCTAGGTGCCCTTTTACATCCCTTTGGAAAGGGACCATATGCTGGCAGAGAGAACTTTGTATTTGCCTGCTTCCTTCCAGCAGAGTATTTCCAGTCCTTTCCCCTTCTCATTTTGGCTTGATTTTTTTTATTCCTGAATGACTTATCTTTGCAGGGAAGAGGGGGAGAGGCATACAGAACATTGGTGGTACTAACAATGCTGCTCCTTGCCTTGTATTAGAAGGCAGCTGCAGCTGGGGGAGCTCTGGCTACTTCTCAGCTCAAGATAAGGAAAAGCAATTCTCTTGCTCACTTTTGACAAATACTCAGTTACCTAAGCACACCCATAGCTTCCAGAGAAGTGCTGCTTCCTTCTCTGCAAATGCTGAGCCTTCCAAGGTACACAGCTTACACTTGTTAAAGATGTATCTGTCTTGCATTCCGTGCTGTGATTAATTACAGTAGCCTCATGTTGTGTTTTCCATAAACCTTTTTTTTAATCTCAATTGCTGAACAATGCAGAAGCCACTAGAAGTTTCTGTTCCTTCTTCATTTGCTGTCTGTTGAAGCATAATTATACCTACACCCTCCAAATAAGACTGCTAGATTTGTTCCATAGCAATGTCTTAGAAACATGGACAGTTTTAAAACTCACTTATCACAGAATCAGACATGAAGTGAAAAAGAAGACACAGGTGAGATTTTAAAATCCAGCCTCTCAATAGAACGAGAGATACAGCTGTTTGTATGTGCACACTCTGATAAAATCCTGATTGCAGCACATGCATGGAAATGAAGCAGAATCCTTCATTATCGAACACTTCTCCGCAGCCCACGCTCTGATGTGACAGCACAAAATGCAAATATTTACAGCAGGAAGTCCTCGGGAATGATCAGTCACCACCAAATAGCAGCAGCTTATCAAGCAGTAATTCCTGCTGTGGGAAACCCAGCTGAGGCAGCACTTCCACACAAACACAACACAGAGAAGGTCTCTTTCAATAATCAGCTCCAATTTACACAGCTTTTCCCACAACGCTAAGTCTGACTTAATATCTGACAAGTCCCACCATGATCTGTGTGACAACCAGTGGTATGAAAGCTCCAGAGGTTCAGTCAGCTGAGGTTCTTTGCATCTAATACACAGTGGCTGAATGCTCCCAATTTAGCGAAGACATTTGTCCTGAGGCTAAAACATTGATTCTCCACTTACTGCCTTTTAATTGTGATGTATCTAATTTATCTTTTGTGGCTATAAACTCTTAGAGGAAAAGGTTCTTTCTTCTGCATGCTGTTCTCATGCCAGTTTTATTTTACTTCAAGAAAACCTTGTTCAGGTTGAATAATTTTATATTAACAATATAACACTTCTATATTGCTAGAACTAATTGCTGTAACTTTTCTATATCTGATGTAAAGTTGAATCAGTGGTGACAACATTATGAATAAATGAAGAGTAAGGAAAACAAGAACATTCCAGATGTTGTGAAAATGTTTCCTACTGAGAAAACTGCTTGCTCATTCATACCATGATAATGTTTATGCTTTAGTGGTATAAATACCTGTGCACAAGCAACAATGCTTTCCGCTAGTCCAGAAAAAAAGGAGCCAGCCAGGATGTTTCTTTTATTTTTTACCAGAATTGCATGTGCTCTTTTTTACTGTCATTACCCCCAGGCCTATATGCTGCCCCAAATTCACATTTAAGCTTCTGCCATGTATGAATTGGCCAAAGTGCACAGACCCTCATTCCCAGATATTCAAGCTTGATGATTCACAGGCAATAAAATGTGACAGGACCTTTCACCAACAAATAAACTGCCGGGCATCCAAATCAGCAGGCAAGGCAACTCTAATAACTGGGTTACAGCGTAAGGAGATAAACTTAAATGGAGCAGAACATTCATAAGACACAAAATGTGAGATGCTACTCAGCCTAAAGCATCCTGGTGCTATACAAAGACATCCAACTTACACAGCAGCTTTTTCCCTTTGGAAGGGGGATTCCTTTCAAGTGCCAGTTAAAGACAGTCTCAGCAGCACATGAACAAGAATGGCAACCCCTTACAGTCCCCAGCATGACTATTTCCACCTTCTTTTCCCTTTTCAATTGCAGCAAACTGCAGTCAGACAGACAATGGAGAAGGTTTTTTTGTTGTTGTTTTAAGTTGTGGTGTTAGGATACTGCTAGTTATCAGTGTTTTCAGATTCGTTGACAGGACACACACCAAGCAGCCAATATGCCAGCTGCTGCCTCTGATGCAGACGCTGCCATGTGCTCGCAGGCTTGGACAGAACCCACTTGGGTGGCTCTGGCATCAGCCACAGATCAGTTAGTGCTAGCAGTAAAAACACTGTCTCCAGAAGGTCATCTGTCCTCAAATGCTGCTTCTGAAAGGACACCTGCTCTGGATCTTTTTCCTAAGCTGTGCCAAACAAAAAGATTTGCTTATGTGAAAAGCACAAAGCCTCCTTCGCTCTGCCCCCTACAGCCTAAGAGTCAGTGAATTTATGACACTATCACTACAATGGCAAAATTCTCTTTGGTTTCAAAACACTTCAGCCTCAACACCCACAGTAGGATCCCTAATGAGATTAACTCCCTGTAAAGCTATTTTTCCTAACACACTTATCAGCCACCGCTGAAACTCCTACTGACTGCAATAGAGGGTAAATTTCTAAGCACAGGTTCACAGACCACAGGATGGCTTCTTCCAATAGAAAGGATGTGCAGGATGTTGTCCCAGGATCTGAAGAAAGCTTCTTCTCAGTAACAGAGGCCCTCTCTGGCACTGAGGCCACAGCAGTTGGAAGACCACAGCTTTTGTTGGTACTGTAAGAAATGCCATGTCCGGCATCCTGGGGCAGTGCTCTGAACCACTGGAGCAATGAAGACAATTGAGGAATTTGATGCAGCCCCTTCCATCAAGAAAAGCCCCATGTGTCAAGTCCCACTAGGGTAAGAAATGTCAGGGACCTGCTACAGGCATGGTGCTAGACTGTCACAGCCCTTAACTCACTGCACAAAATAGTGAAATCACAGTCAAAGGTGAGTATTTGCAGTTCTAGATATAATGTCTGCACTTTGCATGGTAATATCCAACCCCCAGCAGCAGGTAGTGCAGAGGCCCACAAGAACCAAGAAAAGAGTACGGCTGGGCAGATCTCTTGTTATCATCTTCCCCTCTTGTGCAGTGGAAGTAACACCAATTACCAATGGTACAGGATGCTATAAAATATTCAGATACTTCACTAATAAAGGTTGGAAATGTACTGCAGAGAGACAGATGGAGAAAGCCATCTGATGGTGTCAGCTGGGACTGGAATTTGGAGGATTGCATTTAGCTGAAAGCCTTCACATAGGCAAGAGTTGGCCCAGTTGTTTTCTCCAAACTGTGAAGGAGTTTTCAAACCTATAGCACTTTTTCCTCCACTTTGCCCTCATACAGAAGAGTCCATCCAAGTTCATACTGCATAATCTTTGCTGCTATTCCATTGCTTTTGTTATCTTCACTTAGTATTTGCCTTACAATGCACCAAATAAGTTATGCAACAAAACAAGGAAGAAGAAAACAACAGACAAAAAGATGCTGTACCTACAACGCTGCTGGCCTCTCTGGTCTGCAAAAAGCCCACACTATTTTGAAATGCAAAAGGGCAGGAAAAATTAAAATATTACAGAAAAAGAATCCTATTTCCAAGGACACTAGTTGTGCCCTCAAACAGAAAACCATTATCTGATACCACTTTTAATCATATTTTGGTTTTCAGTTGTGTACAGTACACTCAGCTAAAGGTCGTAACAGGCAGGCCTCATCTGATTTCTATGAAGACCATAAGTACTGCATGAAGAGGATTTACTTTTAAACACAAGTCCTGCCTCAGCTGAAAGTGAATGGCTGTTTTATTTCCCCTTAAATATGTATGTAAAGGTCTCTGCTAAAGAACTTGGAGAGATTACATATTTGCATATTACAAAGGCACAGGTCCTCACACATTCTTCTACTAATTTCATACATACTGCTGATGTTTAATAATGAAAGAGTAACCCTTCCATACTAGACCTGAAAAATTTGTGCAGTTGGCTCCAATTCAGGCCTAAGACATGGATGCGAATAATGCAAAACCAAATTCTAATCTCTCAGCCTACTGGTATTTATTACCTTGGTTGACTGACTTACCTCTCAGAGAAGACAGGTACTAAATCAACAGACATTATCCCAACAAATTACAACAACTGAGAAATCAGCAACAAGTCCTGGGGCAACAAGACATGACTTACTACAGGATGAAAAGAACTTTCCAGTATCCCTCACAATGAAGATATCCAAGGCCACATCCTAATGTTCTTCTGAAGACAGCTGAAGGAAACTCTCCAGGCTCTAAAACTGATGAATGGCTTCAGCATGAGCATGACAGAAAGGCACAATGAGACATGAATGCCTTTTAGTCCTAAAGGATGTGCCAGTATCTAGTTTGCAGCTATACTGTATATCAAAAGAAGGCAAAGACATACCACCAAAAGTCTTTTCATGGCTCAAGGGTGAAAAAATGAATCCTTTCTGGCTCTGTTGGAATCAGATACAGCCAACATACAGCATGGGAGACTTTTCAGCCTTTCTAGAAATATTAACTTTGGACTAGGAAAAAAACCCAATCAAAAACCCACACCAAAAAAAGCAACAACAACAAAAGCAACAAAAAACAAACACCACCAGAAAAAAAGGCTAAAAAATTAAGCTTCAGTGATGTCCACTGAAACCTACATATACCCATACAGGTAAGACAGTTCTTTCCTGTTCTTTTCTGAACCCATCTTTCAGACTAAACAATATCTGAACTAGTCTTTTTCTTATGCTGGTTGGAATATAACTCTTCAGCTCATGCAAGTCCCTGCCAAGCCTGGCAGCCAGTGAAACACTGTCAGCAAGGTCAGACAAGCTTTGGAGGTCATCAAATCCCTTTGTGGGCTCCTAAAGGATGCTTCACTCTCAGGGCGATAAAATTTTCCAATACCAGAAAAGATATATTGCTTTTTAGAGCTATCTAATTCACAGAGCTTTGCTAGGCTCTAGCAAATCAAAATTGCTCTCAGTGAAGCCTCAATCTGTCAAAAATTTTGTTTGGTCCTTTGATAGATCAGGTCCCCAGTGCCCACTTCTTACCACTGATGGGGTGTCGTAGTTTGGAAAAAATGAGTTTTTTTGAACTTCAGTGGTCAAACCAATGAGTGCTCAGGTTTAAAGACTGACACCTGGTGTGGCCACTGAGGACAAGGATCCGCCTCTGAGAACACAAGGGGTTAAAAACAGAGGGCTCCCCGGAAAGCTCTCTCTTAGTTCCGGTCTCTGAGGATGGAGGATCTCCCCTGCCCAGCGGCTGGCTGGGGGGGGGAGGGGAAGCCATGCGGCCTGGGCAAGGTAGGCCTGGAACCTTGGGCACAGAAGGGGAGAGGAAAAATCCTGCAGGATGGAAGGGTGGAGAGAGTACAAGAACCTTGAGAGGCATCAGACAGCCTTCTTTTCCCTTTCCCCCCCCCCCTCCCCACGGAGAGAGAAAGACTGAGAAACCGTGTCTGTGATCTCCGTCACCTTGAAATTTGATATCAACAACTAGACAGCACGGCCGAAGGAGTATGGGGGGGTGGCGCGAGAAGAGTACCCAACAGTAAAGATACCGTGAGAGTTCTGAGGAAACAAAGCCCAAGATTTTAACCCTTTTCGTAAATGATGGAAACTTTATAAATACTAATCCTCCTGAATTTGAAGAAGAAAGATAGAAAGAACTAAGCAAAGATGATGAAAGTTTGTGCAAGTAGAAGATTGTCAGAGAATGCTGAAAAGAATCCTAGGTGGGAAGAGATGATGGAGTGGCCTTTGGCTGGACTTTTTTGTATAGCCATGGACAGACTCATTTCTTTTCTGTAACACAGAAACTGTATCTGGGGAGAGGCATTGGCTTGGAGCCAAGAGTAGACAGTAGTGTGAACAGAGATGAGAGGAATATCTCTGTTCTCAAGGCCCCTCGGCCCCAGGGGTAATATTGGGGGGGACTGGTGTCCCAAAATTGAGAAGCTGTCGTTTCTTGGAATTAACCAAAGCATCTTTAAAAAGAAAAACCCTAGAAACAGCTCTGGTCCATGCACAGTAGTGAGAGCACTAGACATGGAAGAAAAAGCCACGATGTGGTGTAAGAAAGACTCCTATCTCTCCTCAATGAACTGAGTACTAATTATCGGAAGGGTAGTAATAGACTAAAGATTAATTATCTAAAAAGTAGTAACGTGATGGGGAATTTTCAGTTTGTTTTGTTGAGTTGAGAACTGGTGGGAGAGGGGGGGGAGGAAGAGTGTTTTTTAAAGTTTCCATGTTCTTTTGTATGTGTCTTCTTTACCTATTATAAGTAATAAAGTTTTTTTTCTTTTTGCTTTCTAAATTAGAAACTGTTTTGCTCTGTTTTTAGTCACATCTCACAACAGATACCAGGGACAGTATATCGTCATAAAGGCACTGGCCTTGTACCAACGTCAAACCTTTGACATGGGGCATGTCACAATGTTCTTGCTCCTGGAACTCAAAAGCACTGCTGTGAAAATGCTCATTTTGAAAAAAAACCACTTTAAAATAGGAAAATCTTTTCCCTTTCTGGACACACTGTATTTACCGTCCAAGGATTCCAAATGCTCTAGGGTATCACACAAATCTCACAGCACCCAGCAGAGAGAAGACAACTTTACAGAACAGGATATAGCTAGGATTTGGGACATGCCCATTCCCCAAATCAGAGAGGCTATCTCAAAGCGACAGATTCAGTGACAGATTCAGAGCTGAATCTACATTCTGTTGGTATACAAACCCATATCTTCATGGAAAGGCTACCCATTTCTTTGTACACAATGAGAGATGCAATGAAGAGCAAATATTATGTTCAATTTTGATATAAAGATATATAAAGCAGGCAGGGAAAGCAAGACATAGCACAGTGACAATGGAACATACATGGAAAAAATAAAATGTCAGCATAACTTACAGGAGCTGCGTTGTTTTTCACTGTCACACTTGGAGTCGTGGCTCGTAGTGCCCCACTCACGCCATGGTAGTACTTGAAGCAGATCTTTGTTTCAGCTACAAAAACAGACCCAAAAGGGATATTTAGGGTTAGAAAACCTGCCAGGGTAATCTGCATGATCAGCTGCAGCTCACAGGCCCAAGGCTAGCAAGCAGTTAAATTGCAAATGGTTCATTCTGTCTGAATGGCACAACAGAATACTTTCTGCCTTTGATCTTCCCCTTTACCAAGGTGAAATTTAGAGTTTGGTTCATGGATTTAAAACAGTTAAAATTCAAATCTCTTCTGAGCAGAAGTTACCACAGATAGACCTTAGAGCACTTATTTAGCAGCCTTTAGGAAGAAAAAAAAGTAGTGATATATAAATCTTCCCTGTTCAGACACACCAAGCACTAACGTGCAGAGAAACCGAGGAACTTCCTTCGGACAAGATTGCATAGCTGTTCATTGACAGGTTTCACTGTGCCAATTTGTTCTGGTGTTGGTGAGGGCAAGGACATAGATGTCCACAGATTAACTGCTCTGCCAGTTCCTACACTGAAGCATTTTTGGGAATAGCAGAGTACCACCAGACCCTGCCTGAGTGTATTTCCACTGACTTCTAAAGATTTAAATTAGGTGAGGAATGCAGGAAAGGCCATGATTTTTGACACTCATGGAGCTGCTTTTTGCCACATACATTGACATTCAAATAAGTAATATTGATAGAAACTCATCTCAACAATGATATTGAGGCACAGAAGTGAAAACAGCTTCTCGTTCAGCCCCTCACAACTCACTTTTGCTACAAGAAGGAAAGACAGCTCCAGCCAGCTTCCGTGCTGGTCCGTGACTACAAAAAATGCAAAGTCCTGCTATTTGTCTACCTGCCTGGAACTAGTGACTTGCTGGATATCATCCTGGCCTGCCTGCTGGCATGCAAGAATTTTGCAGTTTAGTAAACTAATTACATGTGAACTGGCCTGGTATGTGTCGACTTACAGTTGGGACCCAGCAATTATGCAGTGTTACATGTGTAACAGGTATACTTGCGGGATCTGAAAAATGCCTGTTTAAATTAAAGCAGCTTTCACGTCTCCTAGTTTTAATTGGATAATGACATGGAAATGTTCATCTGTTCCAAGATTTTCCTTAAAACCTTGCTTTGCAGCTGCTGCTGTAGCTCAGGGAAAACACCAGCCTTTACTGACAGACCCACAAAAACACTCACTTGTAACTACAGCACCTATGTACGAAAACAATCACAAAATGCCATTTACCTGTTTTAACACACAAATTGCATTGTAGTTTTAATGCCAGCAACAAAATTACTCAAATTACTGCAACTGTAACAAAAAATGTTAAGAGCTGAGACTGAGACCATAGATTATGGTACTGTGACCTGCTGTCTGTAAATCCAAGAAACAGCCGTGTAGCACTCCAGGTGGAAGCAAAATCTGGGACATGAAAAGTGATGGCGACCCTCAAAACCACAGGCTGAATTGCTTACCCTGATACCTACACAGGAACATAGGTGGAAAGAGAAATACTGATGTTTTATGAAAGACAAAATAATTTTAGAAGTGTAAAGTCTTCCCAACTTTCATATCTCACCTGGGAAATGAAAAACAAAGAGGTGATGTTCCCAAGTAGTTTCAGCTTTGAGGCGGCTTCCTAGTCCTCTAACCTAAGGGGTGCTGCAGGAATGTGCAGTCCATCAATGGGAAGCACAGTGCCAGCACACTTAATTTTCCATCCCCACAGCCTGTTTGTTCTTACCAGACGACCAAGTGCACATTTCTGCTCATACAGTGAAAGTACAACCTCTCCCACTATATCCACAATGTGTGCATGTGTCTCATTTACTTCACAGCATTCCACATGAATTGGAACTGAATACAGAGTCCTCCAGCACCTCCATGAGGGACTGTGGGGCCCATCCTGGGGTTGAATTTATAACTATACCCCCAAACGAAATTCTGTAACTTCAAGATATTTACTTGAGGTGTCAGTGCAGATGAGCAAGCTACTCTGGGAGCAGCAGTTGCTTTTTGGCAGCAAAAAAAGCTGGATGAGCCTGTGGGACAGAAAAACTGCAAGTCCAGATTGTATTTTCACGTTGCAATTTTCTCTACAGGACTTTTAACAGCTCAGCAGCTAACTCATTTACTCACTGAGAGGACAGCAAAAGCTGAGGATATCACAATAGATAAAACATGCAGTTCTCAGCAATTATTCAAATCTTAATTTTCTTCGCCCCTGGAGTTTTTTAGCTACAGTTTGCATGGAACATTGAGAGCTAGAATAAAGAGAAGCCTTTTATTTAAAAAAAAAAAATTAACATTTGTAGTTAATAAAATATAACTTCAGGTATTAGCTTGTATGACAATGTCCAGACCCCACAGCAGGAAATCTTGTGGTAGGCTGACAAGTAGGAAATCAGTTACCATGTACATTGGGAACATTTTAAAAGAATCCATTTAATTAAACTAAAAGTATTAGAGAGAACAGAAGGAGAGAATATATCTATATGTAGCTAATCTGGATATTAATAACCACTTTCTAGGACAAAGGAAAACTAAGATGACTGAATGTGTACTTGGAAAGAACTATGTGGTTATTACAGGTTCCTCTCAGTTTCACATTACTATTTGTAATTTAACCTGCAACCAAACCCCCCACATACAGGTGCAAACTGCAAGAAAGTAACTCAAGAGAGATGCAAGTGTCACACCCAATCCAGAACACTGGCACAGCTGGAGCCATTTATCCAGCAGAGGTAGAGGTGGTGATTAATGAACCTCAAAGGTTTCAGAGAACAGATCTGAGAGAAAATGTCTTATGGAGGCCTTCATAGGTTGAGAAATTGCTCTAGAAGCATCAGGGGAACAACATTTTCCTTTTTCTAGATTCTTCCCCTCCCTTTTGCTCATATTGTTTTCAGATTGAAAATATTATGCAAATATCTATTTTCAATGGAGAGATGAAACTTTAGCAAGTATAAAGATTTCAATATTATATACGGTTACTTTATGGGTTAAAATGACATTAGGATCCTAGTTGGCAATTTTTTGGCCATGAACCATTCATTCATGAACCATTTTGGTGCCATGCTTTCACTGCAACAGGAGTCCTAACATTTTAATCCATCTGAAGATTGCTCTTGCATTCCTGAATCACCCCTGAGACATTTCCAAAACAGACACAGAAACCTGTGTGCTTGGTACCACTGCCTCTGCAGATGAACAGAAAGCACTGGAAGTATTGGTTAAACAGTAATATAAATTAATCTGAATATTATTCAGCTGGCATTTGTAAATAGCATGTAATTACAAAGTCTGTTTGGATTGTAGTCTTGATCAGCTTGTTCTGAAATAAAGGAGACCATATTACTCATGTCCTGCTGCCTTAGCTACATTGCAGAGCACACAGGTCAGGAGCAGGTGTTGTCCAGTTAATCCCAGTTATAAATAAATGTGCGCCATTGTTATTTTCATCTCTAATTATTTAGAGATCACTGGACCCAGCAGCGAAGTTATGATGTCAAAATCAGGAAGTAATGAGGTTAAATTCTTTTATCAATTAGCAAAAATGTCAGTGAAACCGGTAAATCTTCTAAGAGACGAGATGCCTAAAGATGCTCAGAAAAGCGTTGTGCCCGTGGCAACTACTAAACTACTCAGCAATTCACATGAAAAAAGAACAAAACTGTATTGTACTCCCTTTACACCAGGCTTGGTATCTCCATTTGTGCCACTTTTGGCTGAAGTAATGTGCCTCACAGTGGCTGGTATGGGGCTATGTTTTGGTTATAAAGATGTTTTTGTTCTTGCTGAACAGGGCTCACATAGAGCCAAGGACTTTTCTGCTTTTCCTACTGCCATACTGAGGATTAGACTGGGTGCATAGCAAAGACAGAAGAGACACATCTGGGACAGATGACCCAAACAGAACAAAGGGATATTCCAGACCACATGACATCACACTCACTATATAAAGTGGGGGGAAGAAGGACAAAAGGGGCGATGTTTGGAGTGATGGTGTTTTTCTTCCCAAACAGCCATTGCACGTGATGGGGCCCTGCTCTGCTGGAGACAGCTGAATACCTGCCTGCCCACAGGAAGTGGTGATAAAATTCTTTGTTTTGCTTGGTTTGTGTGCACAGCTTTTGCTTTCCCTACTAAACTGCCCTTTATCTCAGCCCATGAGTTTTCTGGCTTTTGCCCTTCCAAGTCTATTTCCAATCCCACTGGTGGGGGAGTGAACAAGCAGCTGTGTGGGACTTGGCTGCTGGCTGGGGTTGAACCATGACACCATAATACAATGATTGTGCTACACTCTCCACTACATTGGTATAAATAAGAAAATCTGCAGCTGTATGCTCAGATTCACCACTGTAACTATTACAGATACCCCCCAAAAAAATACAGCTGCCTTAAAGGAAGGCCCTCAAGACACAGCAAGGCAAGATAATCAGAACCAGGCAACAGGAGGGGTCATTCTGTTTCCCTTCTTGCACCAAGCACCTGTGTGGGCCACACAGGTTATGAGAAAGGGAGGGGAACTGAGATATACTTCATCCCTGGACACCACAGAGACTACTCCCTATTCAGAGGAAAGCACTGAGAAGTTTGACTGTTGCCAGAAAAACTCTGCCAGGGGCTTCATCCCTCTCACAAGAAAAAAAAAAGTTAATTTCACAAAAGTGATTTCACTGTCAAAGTCCTGAGTTATCTCCAAAGCCCTGAGTTATCTCAGTTACCAAATCAGTTTTGCAAATTAACTGGAACATTAATTTACCAGTTGAACATTACTCAGGCAATAGTTTACACTGCCTCTGCAACCACACAGCCCCTGAAAACACTTGATTCCCTATGAAACTGAAGTAAGAGAAAACAAAAATCTAGTAGGGTCTGCTGATGAATTGCATTTGAAGGTATCGAAGGTTGTAAGTCTCCAAGAGGTCTCCTAGTTACCATCATCCAGCCACTTTTCTGTCAGTGTCATTTGTCCTGTTGGTTTATTTGATATCCTCTCCCTTAAAATTACTTCCAGTCCTACTCATCTTCCTCCTTCTGTCAGAGTTGTCAAAACTGCTCTAAATGTCTTCTCAAAAGTTCACTTGATCTTATAATTAGTTCCCTGTTCTTAGGTCAACCTGATCTCAGAGGCTTAGTTTTCATTTAAAGGTGGATTTATTCTTTCAAATATAGAAAAAAAGCTCTGCCAAGATTAAGCAGTTTCTCTTGCTGAGGTAAAAGAAAACCCTGGAACATCCTAATGAGTATTTCTAGGGAGACTATAGACTTTGGGGGAGGCAGGAGGCACTCGCTGGTGTTTGCTAGGAATGTGAGATGCACATGGGGTACTTTAACAAGCTTGTTGTGATTCACTCCCATGACACTTTGTTTCAGTTAAACATCTGAGGCGACTAGGCATTAGGTAGGCATTTCTCATTGCTGTAAAAACCTCTAGAGAAATGCCAGTCTTAAAAACTGAGTCATTTTTGATCAATTCAATCTATTACTAAAAGGGCTGTTGTTGCTCTTTTGGGCAAACATTGTGCATAAAAAAAATGAAAGGTGACAAAACCAGTAATGAAAAGGTAGCTGTCTCTGGTAAGTGGTTGGGAACCAGGTGAACCAAATCAGACAGCAAAGGAATTAAGTTGAGTCATAAAGTTTTCCCTAGAGAGGAGGCAGAAGTGGAATAAACAAATAAATGATGCTGTGATACAATCAAATCGCTGTGGGACCATCCTGAATTAAAGTAGCCACAGTGATCTCTACAAGTGGAGACAGTACGTGTGGAAGTGAAGACTATGAGTCAATGTAGGGGATAACTGTTAGAATATAATGGGGAAACTGGGAGAGGCGTATGAAAAAAAACAGGACAAGGAATTACAATGGGAAGCCAAAACAGAGAGAGATTAAAGGCAGTTTATATGCAGAACTAAGAGACTAAGCAATGTCCTGGAGGGGAGAGGATTGCGATTATAACAAAATTACTGCACAGAATGGGACGGGGGAAAGCAGAGAGACTACAACTGTCTAAACAAGACTCAAAGAGACTAAAATAAAAGAAAGCAGGGAAAAGGAAACAGCAAGGAAAGGCAGACAGGGAAAGAGTAAGAAAGTCTTAGTTGAAGAAAAGTCACTGAGACCCTCAGGCAGCATGAAGCAGCACTATGTATAAACTCTATCAGCAGCTACCTGTGAAACCTGGTGTGCACATCATGTCCACCTCTCACGCCTGACCTTCCTTCTCTACCTGCTGCTGCCTACAGTGCCCATCTCCTCTTTATGAGTATCACTGGAAGTGTAGAGAGCAGGTAAATTGTGCAATACAAAAAGCTGAAACCCAGCATTCCTGCATCAGCATGAGCCTTTCCCTAAGCATTAATACTTTTTAGTTAAATGTATGTAGTTTCTCACAATATTGTACCTCTTCTGTCAGCAAAGAATTAATACTCATAATGAAGATAAAAGGTGAAATTAATTCTGGCAGATCTAATTGTACTTACAATGTTGATACATGGTACTGTTTATCTCCATCATGTAGTCCTGCTGCTGCTCCATGTAAACAATGGCTCTCTTTTCTGGTGCTCTATCAGAAAAACTGCCTGTTGAAGACATTGCCTATCTCCAACATACAATGGTGATACAACAGCCATCAAGCTCATTTGCTACTCAGCTGCCTATGGACCATGTATTTCCTTAAGCCGTAGACTGCATCTACTCACAGTATTTATTTAGTATCACACCTGTCTATGGCTTTCCAAAAGTGCCTCAGTTTTCAGACAACTAACAGTTTAGTAACCAAACAAGGTCTAAACAGATGGGTTTCCTTAATTCCTATCGCAGAATTTCTTCCAATTTTCTTATGACTTTTTCTTTGCTCTGCTCTAAGATGTGCACAAACACTGAAAACAGGCTTCTTTAAAGAAACAGCAAGACTTGACAATCTCACCTTTTAGATCACTGTAACATTTTCCAGCAAGAAAGAAAGAAGTATCTGGAGCCAGAATTAAGGCTGACCAGAACATATCACCAACTTGAGGCACAAATATTTGCAAGGAAACTCTAAGAGCTCAAAAACAAGCACTAGAACACTCAGAAAATTTCTAATCAAGTTGTAACTTAAGCCAAAAATCCACATTTGTCAAGATACAGAAATACACAGTTAGAACATTCAAGTAACCTTAACTCTGCATCAATAATATATTTCAGAATTTGTAGTTGTAACTGATATTTGAAGAACAGATAAGATCATATTAGTATTTTCTTTTAACTTCAGAAGTTGTTGTGAAGACTGTTCCTTCCAAGGATTGCACACTGAGGGCTGGAGTTATCTCCTTTATAACAGGAGAGCTGATTATTATAATTTATTATATACTTGATTCTTTGTTCCATTGATCTGCAGATACTCTCCCCTATTGACTTTCACTTTTATTTCCCTTGCTGATAATTTGATTCACCAGCTATCTGCCATGACAAGAGTAGTAGTGAAAATTACTACATTAATAACTAATGTGTAGTCACAAATCTTCATATTCAGTGGTTCAATCTCCTCTGCCCTAACGTCAGCTGTTTGAGCCCTCAGTGTTGCAAGCTCCATATTATACTGATTTTGAGTCTAGCTTTGTGCAATCCACCTCTATTACCATGCTATTCATAGGAAGTGACATGTATCTGCTTACCTATGACTATGGTGGGAAGATTTTCAGGGTTGTCCCAAGCCCAAGACAAAATCAGACTACATTTGCCTTATGAAAATAAAGGCATCTAAGAGCTGGACAAAATCAGACCACATTTGCCTTATGAAAATAAAGGCATCTAATACTGCTGGACAGATACAACAAAGTGGCTCTGTAAACTTCTGTTCAGGGAAAACATACAGATCTAATTTCAATAGGTTGCTGCTTATGTGCTTATGTGCTGTCCTATTGGCAAGACTCATGACTAAAGAATGCTAGCAGCTGGAATGGATATGTGCTTATACATTTCAGCACTTTAACGTATTTCTCCATACAGGCAGTACATGCAGCATTGCTGATTATGAAAGTTGTTTGACAGTTTTCATTATAAACTTTTGTTTTCAGATACTTCTACATTTTCAAATATATATATATTCAGAATAAAATTTTGCGTGCTGGATGACTGCCTCATATCTACAGAAAGAATTTGTAGCTGAAGATGAGGAAAACCCATGGTGTTTTTACCCATTAAAATTTTCTGAAGACCCTTCTTTTACCCCTCAAGTTAATATGAGCTTAATGTACTGACTTCTACTCTGTATCTCCTCATGTTCCTGTAAAACTACATTAAAATTCATCTAACTTATAAGCCTCTCTAAAAAATTCAGTTTGAAATGCTCATTTGAGATATCTTTGATTTTACCATCTAAATGCCCAGAAAATCCGAGCTGTGCTTAGCATGTTCCAAACTGACAGTAAGACAGGCTTTTTCTGCAATACAGATCTAAGTTTCCCCTGTCTGTGCCCCATCTGGAAACAAGAGGACTACATATCTGGGTATCTCCCCAGTATCCAAATAACATGAAAGAGGAGAATATGAATCCACTCTCAATTTGCCCCCCTTGAATGAAGAGACAGAGGTGGCTGGGGTATTATGAGCATAGGGTGAGAAACCAGAGAGAGGACTAAATCCAGTAAAATGGTGAAAAAAAACCCATTGTGACTTCATAGCCCTGAGGGGTGTAGGTAGCAGAGCACTGTTTCAGTCTTGCTACAACAAATGAGCACTGCCAGCTGCCTTCATGGTGGGAACACAAAGCATGTACTCTTGTATTCAAGCTCCCAGTTAAGCAAATACAGGGGGACAGCAATAGAATCTAAGGTCAGTCTGCTGGCTAAAATTCTCTCCAGACAGGCAGGAGTTGGAATGTGTTAAAATCTGCAGCCATCCAGCATCTTTCATGATAGTCCAATTCATCATGGACAAGAGTCTGTACCATCAAGTGCCCAGTAAATCCGGCATTTTGATTGACAACTAGAGTCGAGGCGGGTTGAGTAAGGCAGAGTAGATCAAGTCAAAGCTTCCACAGATAGCCATCAAAGGAAAGGTCAGTGGAAGGATGCCTGCGCCCACACTGACAGCAGTTAAAGATGCTAAATGTCTGTAATAAAAAGTTATCTTAGCCCTTTTGTAGCTGGAAAGAGGACCTGCAGTCTGTGTTCGCACCATTACTGGCACTGAGTCATCTCTCATCCCATTTAAACCAACAGAACTATTTCTTTCATATTCATAAGGACACCAGGAATCAGTCCAGAACAGGCAAGAATATCATCTATTTATTTACAGGTAAACCAACAGTGATACCTATCTGCTCTGCCTTTATGGACTGTTGTAAAGAGAGGACTGATAGGCACCAGTTTGGGTTAATGAGAGTTGGGAATGAAGGGTTGTAACAATCCTTGTCTTTCATCAAGAGAAGGAAAGGCTTTTTGAGAGATACATTTTAGTCACTGAATTACAAAGGCTGAAGACTGAGTCTTTTATGAAATTACAGAGCCTACAGGTGTCTAATGTTTTTATGTCAATCAGCCTAATGATGACTTTTTCATCATAAGCATTAGCAAGCAAGCAATTTATTTGAGAAAAACTTGAGTTCATCAAAGTACTTTAACTGTGTGATTGTTGGGTTCATAATAACTGAATAACATGCCTAAAGTTGTCTCTCTGGTCCATGGCACTCATGCACATAGCATGAAAACATTGCAGGCAAAAGCTAACACATGGTTCATCTTATTTGAGGGAGATGAACTAAAATTACTTCTGAAATGTAACAATTAAAACAGACTAAGTTTTTAAATAACACTTTTGTTTTAAAATGGCTCATCATCTTGGTTACAATGGACTTGACAGTTCTTTATCAAAATTGAATAGTAGACAAAAAATATCTAAGCCTTCAATACACTGGAAATGAGCCCTTTCTGCCTCCCATGAAGAAAACCATCATTTCACTGTAGTAATGACCCCTTAGCTACATTAGAGTCACATATTCAGAAATGTAATCTAAACTGGAAATATAGTGTCTAACTGTGTTTTAATTTACACCAATATATATTAAACCACAAGATAAATTGACAGAAAAATGAGTATATACTGACACTCTGAGCTTTGTTCTGAGTGTCTTCAGAGGCACTCTGAAGGTGACTAAGAGATGACAGAAGCATAAACTCTGTATAGTAACGCACAGCTCCACAAAGAGGAGGGATGGGCAGAGCTGGGGGCATCTCCCCTCTCTTCACTTGGATGTAGAGCCACTGGGGCATCCCAGATGAAGCAAGATCTTATCAATGGCCCCTACTGCAATCTATCCTTTAGGCTTTCAGGTATTATGTTTGTCTTAAGTCATCTGCCTCATAGAGCAGATGTGAACCATCAGCTCTTTTCTTTAATCGGGCAATTGTAATTTAAAGTCTTAATTAAATACATATGACTGGATTATGCCTTCAGGCACAGCCACAAGCAAGAGAAAATGCATGAACTTCAGAAGCCAAGTGCCTCAAACACAGCCCTCTCCATCACAACGTTTTCATTCTCCTTTATCTCAAAACATGGGTGTACCTTTGGATTTATAGAAGCAGAAAATTACATGGGCTTTATGATCAACAATTAGTATTTGGTTAGGCATAAACCATAACTTTACCCAGTGCTTGCTTTGTGATGGCAGAGAACAACGTATAAAGGGATACCTTGCAACTCCGAATGTGGCCAATTAGGGAGGAAATCAGGGACAACTCATTTTTTCATCTACATTAGTAGCACTTGCTATGGCACTGGTTCAACGGTCTTTAACCACAGTCTGAGGAGCATAACTGAATTTCACCTTAGAAACAGACCATTCCCTTGAGTCAGTCTTTCCTTTTCCCCCAAGAAAGTTACCTTTGAAGAACAGTATGAAAACAAACCATCCTTGTGTTCACTATTCCCCCAGCTCCTCTTAGATATTACCTCCTTTCTCATTACTCTGCTAACTCTGCCACTCAGAAGTTCTGTATAGTCACATTTCTCAGATCTGCTCAGTCACTATAAGAATGCCTTAGAACAACAGTTTATGTTTTTAGCATCCAGACCATGCAATATTAAAACTCAGCATTCTCACTGATTGGGAGCTATTATGGTCAGTCAAGCATGTGCCAAGCAGTACACAAAGAGAGTATGGCAATCAAGTCCTTAAGCAACAAGATGTGGATGTTACCCAGCAAAAACCCTTTGCATTTGATGTAAAAGAGAATCCAAGACCTTAGTGCCATTACCTGCAATACCATAATAAGGGCTGCTTTTCTACTTTAATACCCCTATCATAATTCAATATGCACACATTCCTTGTCTCTACTCATACCTAAATATATTTTTAGCCTAATATTTTCATGAAAATGAAGCAAAAAATGGTCAATTTAAGAAGATCGTGGAATGAACATTCAAAATGCTTATAGAAGCAGCTTTCTAATACTCAAATGGGCTTAGTTATGCACTACACTAAGCACATTATTCTTTGCTGCTGCTACTTCTGATCATCAAATTAAAGAACTAATTTTGAGTGACTAATGGAATTATGCATCATACCACAAAGACTGTTCATTGCTGTCATAGTACAAACACACTAATACAAGTGAAAGAAGTCATCAAAACACTCCTTTTGATGAAGACCTCACACAGAAGAATACGAAGAGATACTGTGATACTCCCTTAGACAGGCAGTACTGGTTTATGTGTACCAAGAAGGATGCAATGGCAAGTATGACAATTCATATTCTGCTCTTTCTGGACTCTAATTCAGATCAGTACTACATGCAGACAGTTTTGGAAGAGAATAATGTTTAAAATACACAAGACCAAAATGGAGGCCCATAGTTCAGGCTATGGCATTGTCAAGGAAAATGTACAACAAAGCAACACAAGGGGAGGCATGCACATCTTCCTTCATCTTGGATTTATCTGGTCTTATTTGCAACAGATAACACGTATGATGAGAAAAATGAGGACAACTCAGCTGCACTTGAATTTTGGCACTGTAACTACTGAAGGCAGAAGCCAGTCATAGCATGACAACAGTGCAGTGGAGCTTGACATCTTTGGCACACCAGTTCCTAGTTTCATCATCTTGAAAACATTTTATTCCTTTCCACATTACTTTTTTTTGTTCTTTACAGAAAGGAACAGAACAAACAATATTTAATATTTATTATTAAATACTTCTTACTTTATTAAATACAGGATGAGATTAACATCCTTTCACTGTAAGTACCCAGTGACCAAAATTTTCCAAAGTTCAGTTGTTTTGAAAAACAGTGTGCTTTGAGGTTTTTTTCTTAGTACACCAAAGACTTATCTGCATAGGTCTTGTAAGCATTAATTAAACAGAAGAAAAGAGACTTGTGTGTCTTCACAACAGAGTCTTTTTCTGTTTACACATCTGAACCATTTATAATTAATTGAGTTCACCCACTCAGAACCATTAGCCTTGAAGAAAAGCTTCGTGCCAGCTATGCTGCTGAGGTATGGGTATTTTCCCTCTTTTCTTCTTTCAGCCTTAAAAATGCTTTGCTTTACAACAACAGGGCCTATCTTCCTTCCATTTGCTGAGAAAACACTGGTAGAGAAGTCATGGTTACTTACATCCTTTGGTTTCCACAGAGCCTTGCAAGCCATAACACTGGCTGGTAAACAAAAGTGTGATGCCTTTGCAAATGCTGTGCTGCATCTGGGCATAGTGGACAAAAACCTGGCCTTATTTCTTTAAAACGGTGCCACTAGAGTTCCTCTCACTTCTTGTCATGGCCCACTTGTGGCTGTTCACTGGTTCAGAAAACTCCTTTCCACAAGGGTTTTTTGATTAGGAGCCACTGCTGTGGTGCCTGTTGTTAACTTCCCTGGGAATTTATAAGACAAAGCACAAATTATCAAGAAGGAAAAGATCAAAAGGCTGCTAGGAAAGAGGAATTATACCTATTATTACTTCTCAATTTAGAGCTCCCTCTGCAATCTCGTATTTCAACATTACTTTTTTCTTTTCTAAAATACCAACTTTTGTTCACCATTTATTTACAGTCTAATTCTTATTGAAGAAAATTGCTGTATCTACAAAATGAAACATGAAGTTTTAAAGTCCAGCAATTCCAAAAGTATCTCACTTGATTCTGGTAAAAAAACTGGCATACAAATGGGTTACAGTACGTTGAAGGGCAAGATAAAATACCCTGACTGTAAAAAGACTAGTAAATCTAATGCTGAGCATATTGGATGAGTGCATTTGTTTTCAATAAATGTGCAATAAAAATAGGGAACTGTAGGGGAAAAGTTACTATGAAAGAGATGCTGCATTTATGCAGGTTAAAAAATTACTCTTCTAAACATATGTTGGAGTAAAAAGGAATGGAAAGTCAACAAATAAGGGACAAAGAAACCTTAGCAACACAGACAAAATACTGCACACTAGGAAGGTATCTTCTCTGGCAAAATATATCAAGAAGTACCTTGGGAGATAGCAAAAACTGGTCACCAAATTATTGTTAGTTCCTACTGATCACAAGGCCATACACAAGATGCCAGCCTGTCGATGCCCTGAAGGTGTGTTGCCTGGTGGCTGGTGCATTCCCTCTGACTCTGCACTTCACTGCTGCTGAAGGTGCAGGGTCCCAGCAATGCGAGCTGGAGATGTTTACTCCATTGGCAGGGCTGGCAACATCTGGAAATCTTCAGAGCTGCCATCCCAAAATCAGCACCTCCTGTCTCACTCAAGCCCATCCAAGCTGAAATTGCTGCAGTTGCACAGGTAACATATGAGAAACATTATTAATTTTTTTTATAATAAAGGCTAAGGTCTCCAACCACAGCATGATTAATTTCCAAGGGATTTGTTGCAATGTGAAAAGGAAATCCCAGTGCAAATCATCAATAGGCTGAGCAAGACCCAACAGCTGTTATATGACAACACATGGTGGGATGACTACACAGTCCAGACTGAAGATAACCTAGACTATTTTTAAAACATATTTTTTCAGAAATGAGCTTTTAGAGCGCCTTGACAAAATCCAAAGCTGAGGAAAAGAACATCTGAAAAAAGGAAGTAATAGTAAAGAAAAGATAATTCTGGAGTAAGTTTCCTTTGTATCAACTGCATATTTGTAACTTGCACTATTGCTAATCTATACCTAAGTGTATTTTATATACATTTTCCCCCTAATTTACTAGTTAAATACATAAAAACAGGACACTTAGTCCTAATCTTGACACTCAAAATCATGCTTTCTATTGACCCCCAAGTGAGAGATTCTATACCCTATATGCAGCAACACTGGAAATGGAAAATGGTCTGTAGGACAGATGTCAGCTTCCTTTGCCTGAGGCAGGGCTGAAGATTTCAAGTGTCCTGTAGAACCTGGGCCACCACTTTGCCATCCCTGGCAGAAACACACTGAGCATTCAGATGAGATGATCCAACACCAGGAAACCTGGGCTTTATTCAAACCTCTGCCACTGACTTCCTGGAGTATTCTCCTATTTCCTGTATCTCCTATATTTCCTAACATAATTTCCTCCTCTATAACATGAAGGAAATTATAATTCTGGCAACCCAGACCAAGGAGAGAACAGTCCTTCCATAAGCCAGTTTTCACAATGACATGGTAGTTCTTCAGGGACAGGAGAATAGTATTCTGTGCTGCAAAGCAATGCTCATGGCCACATTTAGTAGAGGCTTGAGCAACTGTATTAACACCTGGGAAAACAGCAGCTCACTAACATAAATTCCCAACAGGGATATGGTGTAGGTCGTCGGTTTGCCTCTCTGGAGGTGAGGCACTACATACACACTACTGATCTGAGCAGATTGGATTGGATTAAGTGGGTCATCACAGGATTTAGCTCTAATTATTACTTAAGATGTAATCAGTCAGGTCACAATAAAATTGAAAAATACAGTCCCAATTTCTTTTAGAGTATTTGTTTTTTTAAAGTATCTGCCTTATACTTATTTCCCTTAAGTCACCAACAGGTTTCTACTTTAAAAACTCCTGGGCTGTAACCCTGTCATTCCTGATACTACAAATTCCACTGAGAGAGCAAGGCATTTGGACTGTATTAGGCACCTTGCCCAGTAATGACAAAGAAAAAAGGAAGGAATGGAAAGTGAGACTGAAAGTTACTGGTCTAACTGCTGGCTGGAGTTGCTTATAGCCAACACACAGAGGGAAAAAACTACTATGGAAGGAGAGCAAGTGGTCATGGACAACTAATGCAATAACAGTAACAGATGCACTGCTACACAAGCTTGGTCTGCTCTTTCTACCTCATGTACTGCAGTTGCAGTAACCAAAGAGCTCCTTTGCACCTTCTGGTGGAGTTTTACCACCATCAGGGGAATTGTAGCTGTAACTGTGTCTTGAAACCAATCTTATTTGCTGAGATGCGCAAATATACAGCCAGGCCACATCCATCATCCATGATTTCAGAGTTTGTTTTAAAACATAACTCACAAGGTCAAGGTGATACGTAGTACTTGCAGGTAATATGTTTTAATTCACTCACCAGGTCAAAACAGAATCTACAAAAAACATATTGTAGATACAAGTATTATTCTTACTAATTATCATCAGCAAACATGTCTTTTTTTGGTAGTACTGAGAGCAGAAAGAGTATTAAACTGAGCCAAGAATGAAGTTATGAGACCATAGGAGAGGAACAAGCTGTCCTCCTGGTTTGAGCTTTTCCTTTTTAGGAAGAGAGATAACAATTTCAGTATGGGTTTGGAATAGATTGCCCTGTGGGTTTGGTTTTTTTTTTCTCCTGATAACTTTGGGAATTTCTAGTTTGAAAACCAAACAAACTCCCACTTGCTGTGAACTGACACCACCTCATATAAACTAATGGTTCCATCCTAGTTCATGCACACAAAATACTCGGCCTCTGTTTTCAATTAGAAATCCTCTACTAGCACACTTAAATTCCAAATCTGAAGTCTCCAGTGGGCTCTGAAGATGAACAAATTTACCTCCAAGCAAAAGACCAGCAGAAAATAGGTATTACTGCCACGTCAATTTGGTCTGACAAAGGAAGCATACATATGTGCATGTATGTTGCCCATCTGTATCGCGTTGTGTGGACTTCCAGCTGCTGAGTGCCCCCCTGAGATTCCAAAAGAGGGAGAAGTAATTTCAGTATCGTTGTTTCACAGTTTTGATGGTTCATTTTTCAACCTCTCTGCTGGCTTGGTGAATATACCTACCATAAATTGACAGTCATGACCTAAGAGAAGGCTGGCAGATGCTATTTTGAGTCAGCTGCTAGCATGAAGGAGTCTTTATGTCAATCTTGACAAGATGTGGTTTCTAAAATTAAAGTGTTTTGAAGGACTAAGTAACTTTTAGTTCAGTGCTTGACAAAAACTTCTTACAAATTTTTATCCTTTTATATATTTCCCAGCATCTAGACTGCATCCCTCTTCCTCACTAGCTGTCAAAAGTCTGATTCATCTTGTTAAAGCCAACAAGTAAAACTCCCACTTGGTGGGATCTCAGTGGACAGAGACCACACCTACCTCTTCTCATTTTCCTTCCAAAAGTAACAGACAACTCAGTTGTAATCTGTCCCTTGCATATCCACATGTCAATCAGTCCTGCTGCCCTTCTCAAAAATATTTCTAAAGCTCCTACAATCTTCCTGCTTGGAAATATCCAGGTAAGATCTGCTAAATGCACTACTAATTGGATTTATATTCCACAGCACATATCATGCATAAAAAGGTAATTTATGCATATCACGGAAGTATTATTTGGCATTTCACTGCACCTCAAATGCAACAAATTTATGAAATTTAGAAAGAAAAAAACTGAACTGCTAAAGCAAAACCAGATTCTATTTTCCAAATTGAACAAAATGTAGATGGGCTAGTTCATAGGCAGAAGCTTTTATCTTTGTACATATTATATATATATATATATAAAAGGCTTTCACTGAGTCATTTTCTAACAGAAGAAAGTACAATATGAGATTTTAAATTTGTTGTAGAAGCTCAGCATACTTCATAGAGAAGAAGTAATTACAGAGGTGCTTGCTAGCAGTGCTACTGTTAAGGCTGTGTCAGGGGGTTCATTATTAACCCAGTTTTCATGGTTTCACACCTCAGTTAAAAGACACCCATGTGCTGGGCTTAAACTACCATAAAAATTCATCCTACTAGCAATTTATTTAGTTACTTTTTCTTGTAAAAATGCAAAGATAAAAAAGGAAATATATTAAATTTTCATGGTTTTCTATACATACTGGGGAAAGAGTTAATAATTTAAACAACAAATTCTGACACTTCTGGCTGAAATCCTTATTCTGTTTAAATTGAGAGCTAGTTCTCTTGACTATAGCAGACTAGGATTTCAGTCTCTGAATTCTGGAGAAGTTTAGATCCTGTTGTCCACCACTGAGCTGCTCAGAAAGAGCAAGTGTCTTCTCCTGTTTAATTTGTGTCTTTCTTAAGCCTGTTATAGTTGCAATATAATATGAATTAGCTCAAATTCCACCGAAAGACATGGGTGTACATTATTACATTTGTGCATTGTCATACTTCTCACTGTTCTGAGCATTGCTAAGTGTTTCTGATACAACTAGAGATAGGAGCTTTTGAAAGTGATGTGCTAGGTAACATCTGGAAGCCCCTTCTGGATGGCTGCTCTGGCCTGTTGAAAGACACACGTTGCACAGCACTAGTTTAAGCCCTGTGCCTTCCCCAGACACAGTCACCACCTGACAGTGTTGCATGACGGGTACAGCACAGCCCATTAGGGAAAAAAGAGCTTTGCTCTGCTACTGAGTGAGTACAAGGGGGACTCAACAAACAGTACTGACAGTCTTGTCAATGACTAAAAAAGGACCATCTTTTGCAACGCAGCTGAAAACTGACATGAGTTTCCAGGGTAAGGTTATAAACTAAGATTTTAGTTTGAATTGACTCTGCCTATAAACCCTCTACCTTTCTGAGGTAGAAATCATGGGAAAGTTGGTTGATCTGCTCCAATGCCTCCTACTTTTCAGTAAAGGAAATCAACATACTTGCAGCTGAGATGCCTCCTGGTTAAGTTTCATTTTCTTTCCCTCAAATGGCAAAGAAAGATTTGAATGGAAAAGCACCATGAACCCTTATAAAAATTTCCTCTGCACCAGAATGTGATAAAAAAAACCCCCAGGTCAGAGGCTTTCTCACAACTGTGCCCCACACATTTTAAGTTTCTATATAATGTCAGTTGATTCAGCCCCAAATGTTTGCTTGCATTAGCTAGCTTACTAGCACACCAGGGCCTTTAGGAACAGAGATCATCTGAACTACCAGGCTTGGAGCAAGCAATCCAGTAATTAAAACTGATTACAAATCAGCCACTCCAAATATAGTGAGGTGGTGAGAGATGACTTCTGACTGAGTGCCAGCAGAGACAACTAACTGAGGTAGCACCATCTTAAGCACCACAGCTGATTTTGCTGTGGCTGTCCCTGAACTGAGCCCCTTGGTACAACTTATCACTATATACATTTTCTTTTACATTTTCACCTTAATACAAAACATGTACATGGTGAGTTCTCCAAAATATAAGAAGGAGACAGGGAAAACAAGAAAATCAAGGATAAAATCAAAGTATACTGGTGTCAAAATACATTACTCATTTTTGCGACATGCCATGCATAAGACTTCATGCTGCTCACAGAGGGAAAAAAATTGGTGTCTCTATTAGCCATGAAGATTTAGGATTCCTCACAAGAAGCTAATAAAGCTTACCATAATATCCTGTAAACAGGAAAACAATTGAAAGCCTGAATCCAGATGCATTTTAATTACAAACATCACTTATATATAAATTAAGAAATCCTAGCAAGTCAAGGGAAGGAGTTTTGTCTCTTTCCATGACCATAAAAAAAAAAAAACCAAACCAAAACAAAATATATAAAATATATACAGTCTATATATATTTATATATAAATATAAAATATATAAGCTATATATGAATAAACAAAAAAACAAGTGACAAACCAAAGAGAGAAAATATTTTCTGTTAGTGTTCTCTAAGTGTGCATGGTTAGCTCATTCCACCTTAGGTGAACACCTTTATCAACAGGAACAAGAAAAAGACATTTCTTGGAGGTCTTGGGCTAACATAGACTGTGGAGGTTCAAAGGTAAAAATAAATGTTAGCTAATACATCCCAGGAGGCAAGGAGAATTCCTTCTTGTAAAACAAAATATTACTAATGCACTTGTATTCTGTTTTAAATATATGATTTTGCTCCTAGATCTTGTCTAACAATCAAGCAGGCAGACTATTCTAATTCACTGTAAGCATATCACTTTTGGCAAATCTGCTGTCCAAGTGTTGCCTGATAATCCAAGGAGATTAATCACATGCCAGTTTTTGTGACTTCCCAGGTATCTCTGGAGCAACCCAGGGCCAACCAGATGATGAAGTAATATTTTACCTTCAGGAAGTACTGTTCAGCAGCTTGCATAAACAGCAAGTTAATAGGAAGACAAACCAAGACTGAAATCTCTACAAGCCCACGACAGACCTTGAATGTTTCAAATGTAGATTTACTTCAATGGAGTAGAAAAGAGAAGTAGAACTGCATTCACACACCTGTAATACATGTGTTAGACAATGGAAGGGTTAAGAAACCTTTCTGTTTGTAGACTGATTTTTTTAAGCCAGAGGTAAGAGAGAGAGATGTTCAAGAGACGTGGGCTGCACCCAAAAAAAAAAAAAAAAAAAAAAAAAAAGCTGCCTCCCCTCCCAGAATCTGCCTGCTCAGTGGGACCTTCAGAAGCATAGAGTTCTTGCCTAGGAGCTGCCTGGGAAAGCTCTCTGGTACTCATCTACATCAAAAAGATTGCCTATTTATTCAGAGTTCTTTTTCACCCTTGTGTTTGTACTCTCTTTGCTGGTTTTGTACTTCTGCCATCCAGATGTCTGTGTCTGAGGGAACACTATTTGCAAATTCCAACAACCACATTCACAGCTCAAGTTCTGATCTACATGAATTGCTCATCTTATTTCTAATCCCAGCTACACCTCATGTTTGGAACATTGCAACATTGCAACAATGTACTTCACAATCAAAATCAATATTGTTTCTTTTGGTGTAAATGATTTTGTCTTTAAATATGTGCCATTTTTAAGGTTTTCTTAATATTTCCTCTTTCGATCTTCCAATGAAAGGAAATCATTGTTGAACTTGTAAAGTATCACAGACATGAAAAAGAAACAGGTCAGGGGGAAAAAATAGCAAAACTGAGAAGTATAGAGAAAGATCATCTTTGAAAATTAAATATGACTTTCCACTTTTAGGTTTGGGGCCCAAGACACATTTACATTTAGGGTCAGACAGGATATAGAGCAATCTGCTCTGACCAGACAACCCAAGATCATTGAACAATGGTATGAATATCCTTCCTAGAGTGTGTAGGGGCCTCTAAGAGGAAGTGAGATTATCAGTACATGCAGCCTAATCATGGAAAGCTGCCTTAAAATGGCCCCAGAGTGAGACACAATCGGATCTGTAGCTGTTACTCTCAGAAGTGAGTCTAGAGCTACAAGTGAGATATGACAGCTCACCCCAGGAGAGTAAGCAAGTCACTTCCCCACATCTCTGCTTCCTACTGCTTCAGAAGTGACTGATACCTGTCAGGTGCACAAGCTCTTATGCCACGGAAAAGGAAGGGTTTGGAATAAACACTGCCATCTACTCTTAGAAGTCTCACTGTAGCAGTGAGTGGTTTTGGTAAAGGAGACTTGGAAAAAAATCCACAGGCAGGACAACACTTAATGAGAGAAAGCATAATGAAATTAACATAGATAATTTAATGAAAGGGGAAAGACAGAAAGAAACATCCTTATGTAAATTTAATTAAGTAAAAAATTCCAGCAAAACTATATATTTCGAGGTTGGCAGTGGTTTTTTGTTTTGCTTTGTTTGTAATTATAAAAAGCTATTAGCACTGAGATATAAAAGGAAATTATACCTGCTACTGATTGGGTAAAGTGAACATCTGAAGTATTGAAAGGGTTGGAGAAGAGTTTGAAAATATAAAAGACTATTTGTCTGAGGCACTCAAGATCCTATTACCAATATCAAAGACCTTGCAGAAAGATCTTTTTGCTGGGCAGAAGCATTTGAACCCTGCAAGGAGACAGTAATTCATCCCTGCTGAATTCAGCTCTTCCATTCTCTGAGAAAGTCTATTCTGGGTATAGATGATGTTCTTGACATCTGGCAGTCCCTATAGCAGGAAACCCTGGACCAGGAGTAAGGTAACAACAGTCCCAGATTTACTGGCTAGTTAACGAGAAAAAACAACTATCAAAAGCTTTCCTGTGCCACAGGTGCACTATTTCAGAAGCAGGAGTTACTATAGCACTACACCACAGATATAATTCTGCCTCCCTCATGGAAGGCAAAGTAAGTTTTGTCTTTCTAATAAAACTACCCAAACACTGTTGTGTGAGTTGAATATTTCTATAACTACCAGAAGGCATAAGAGTGGCTTCTGAAATCAAGCAATAAGATTGAAGTTTCTGAATTAGGTGAATGGATTTATCTCCATTTATACTGAGATTTTCCTGTGTCCTGCTGGACAACTAAGAAGAGCCCTTGAGATGCTTCACTACTGCAGAGAGATATATAACAGCTTTTCTAAAAGAAAGCATGAAGGTGTGAAACAAACTCTCTGCCTCTATAAACTGAGAAAAAATTTATCTTTAATACTTATGCTTCCAGTTCTGTGCTGATCCATTACTTTCAGGGTATGCTTTAACAGGATTACCAAAGAAAATATACAACTGTAAAATTCTCCAAAATTAGAAATGCTAAATTATCAACACTGATCTACTGAACGCAGTATATTATGATTTATTTATTAAGAAAACTGAAACAAAGCTCAGTACCTTGACACTCTTTTGGAATAAATATGACCTTTTGATGCCTGTGCTGATACCCTTCCAATTACAGCTGCTTGAAAATTCCGTTGCCTTTGTCTTCTGTTTTTCCTCAAAAAAACCAAACCAAACCAAAACAAACCAAACCAAACCAAAACAAAACAAAACAAAAAAAAAACCAAAAACCAACATGGGCCAAAGCCCGTACCAGGCAATTTGTTCATGGTGGTCCACAAAGGGTTCTGGGGCTGACGGCACATAGGCTGCATGCAAGCAATTCTTACAGAGTTCAGCGGAGTCTCACTTGGCTTGTAGCAACTTCAGAAACATACCCCATGAAATACCTGAGGGGAAAGCACAGGGTGCAATAGAAAAAAGAGAGGAGATCTATCTTCCAGTGCAATTCTGCCAAATCCCTAGACAGCATTATCTGAAAAAACTTTCCAGAGGCATTTAACAGTGGCAAAGACTAACTGATTTGTGAGCTGGAGGTAACATTGTAATCTTTTACTGTCAACAGTAGAAAGACTATCAATGACAAAATAACACTATCTAAGTTATAGTGATCCATTATAAGAAATCATGTGACTTCAGCACCCATTGTGCGGAATACCACACATCTGAAGTTCAAAGCAGAGAAACAATAGATATCCATTCACACATTTGTCAAACACTAGGTTAGATGACAAAAAGACAGCTACTAGCTGCACTACTGCATTTCAGGAATCTCTCTTCATTTCCTCAAGTGCATGATAGGCTTAGTGTATACTGGGTGATACCAAAAGTGAAGCACAAAACACATTGCATGTACAGGAGTTCTGAATTTAAAGCAAATACAATGTGGCTGAAGATACTGCTGGAGGACCAAAGTGAGCACATTTGTGAACTCATACTTTCGAAATCTGGCACCTACAGTTAGATTCCTCCATACTTGAACTGAAACTTCAGTTAAATGTTACTATATCTTCTTGACCACCTCTTTGGGAATTAATTGATGTCTAGTCTCTGAAGCATTAGTACAATGTCTACGCTTCTTTAAGTGGCTGAGAAGAGTCCACGTAACTGTAGTCTCTGTGACAGGGAACTAGGGCTCAGTGAAGAAACACTTGCTCTGACATCGATGCCTAAAATCAGGAATTATTTCTCATTTAAAACTTTCCAAAACTCCTATTACCAACCTATCAAAACTCTCACTTCAGTCTTAGCTTCGTACAAGCAAAGTCCCTGTAATTTATTTAAACACTGCCATGAAAAGCATGGGGCAGGTAGTGTGGGAACCAGCAAGGTGCCCGACATGGTGTTGCCAAGCATAGATGCTGCAACACAGACATCTCCTTCCCTGTGTGCAAATGAAAACATAAACAGCTGTGATCTCCACACTACGAACAAAGTATCTCCAAGTGTCAAAACAACTTGTGGTAAGGAAGAGAAACACTGAAGAAAAAACAATCTGCAGATGAGTCTCTTGGTTAAGCTATCACAGTGAAACCATGCCAGAATCTGAGAGATGGTTGTCTAAGGAAGGCCTTGTGTGGATTGACCCATTTATGATAGGCTGCTGCCTACAATCCGGGCACAGACAGACCTTTTAAGAGGAGAACTAATAAGAAATGCAAGAAAGGCAAAGATTAAAGGGCTGACCAAAGAATCCCAAGCGCAGGGTTCTTAAGGAATCTCAACATCTGGTTTCAGACTGTGCTCATCTTCCCAAAGCTAAGCTTGGCTTAAGTATGAATATTAAACTATTATCAGGATAACAGGCTGAGGAAAAGTATAAGGAATTTAAAAACAGTGTGTAGGGTGGAAGACAACTAAACATCATCAATAAGACTAACACATGTGCAAGGAGATGAAGAGAAAGAACCATAAAACAATGGTATGTCTTGGAGGATGGGCAAGCAACAGTTACACCTTTTGAGGCACATGTCTCTCTCATTGTTTCATATCTGTTTTTTTCCCTGACACCTTTAACCATTTTGCTTCTAAATAATCTTCATGCTGTTGAAGACGCTTCTGTATTGCTCCAATTTTTACTGTCTGTGGACTCATGAAGGTTAAAGTCATGCGGCATGACTGTAGGTCATACTAAAATTTATATCAGGATGGACTTCAACAGCCTTATCTGTATTTTGTCTTCCCATGTACCCTCTCATGAAGTGAAGAGTATATGACTTGAGAGACACTGTGGTAATAAAAATGGAGAAAGGAAATTATTTAAGTGGGCTGGACTTGTCCACAACCTGTCCATAAAAAGGAAAAATTTGTAAATGCTCTAGCTTCATTAAAGCTTTTATTGACATGAATGTGCCTCATTTATTTGGAAATATTCAAGGCTGGAACATCCTTCCATTATTTGTACTTTGAAGGCAGTCTTTATATCAGATTTCTAAAGATATATTTTCTAGAGAGAGCCTCAGATGAAAGGGCTGATTGCCAGTTTGGGGACATTTCTGTACATACTCCATAAATGCACACATATACAACATATATAGACCATAACACAGAATATACATCTTCTATCTGAAGATGTACCAGGATCGCTCAGATATCTGACTTTAGTTGCACCTTTTTTTTACCATTATTTTCCTTCTAAGCAATAAAGGACTGTTATTTCTGTTTTCTGCAAGGGCCAGTCATCCATCTTTTTTATTAAAAAATTCAGCAACAACAACAGCAACAAATTTAACCGAACAACTGCTCCATAAGTTTTCAAATAAAAATGCAACATAGATGACTGGTTACCCTTGGAAGTGGTTCTTAGTTGTCAAGTAGTGAACAGTCTTTAGAGAGGCTCATCAAGCTATGTTCAGTGCAATTTTGAACAGTGTCAAAACTTTACTAATCACTGTAAGGATATGCTAGTTTGAGACAATGTTTATAGGATGCTGCTGCAATGCACTTCAGTGAAATGGTCTCTTGGCTACCCTCTCACTGTATTGCTGTATAAACCAAAAAGCATGCCAGAAATTGCAGTGCAGCAGAGCATATTTCCTTTCCTGGAAAAACCCATTATAGTCTGGTTCTTTAATTGCAATCCCTCCAAGTCTTAACACAAGATTCATATCCCTAGTGGCATAGAGCCTCTCTTTACTCCTCCTTCCTCGCCTCAAACTCTGACCAGTTCATGGCTAATGGTGGGTGGTTACTGTTTATCACTGCCACAGAAACCCAAATTGCCAGACTTTTGCAGAAATGCAAAACGCGCTGTAGTACAACATTGCCTCTGCAGCTGTTAGGGCTTTTTGTTTGCTGAGTAACAGCAGATGAGCTCTATTCTGCTGGTATTTGGAAGCAATTCCCTCTCTGGCTCATACCAATTATGTATCTCTCTGGTAACATTATGTTGCAAGTTTGTGACAGGCAAAGTGGAAAGGCATACCCTTCTCTGGGAAAGGTACTAGTCCTTTTCAAGGTGAAAAAGTAGATTGCTAAAACAAATTCAAACTTTAAACATATGTGCTATTTGAAAATGCTGCACAGGTACACATTAAAAAATTATCTGTGTTTTGAAAACTGGCAGGGCTTTGTAGATGGTCTTAAATCAGGCTATTAGTAAATTCAAAAGCAACACATATTTTGCTCAAATACTCCCAAAGCACAGGAGCATGTTCCAAAAGAAGTAAACAATTTTGCTTTGCTGTTGAGCTTGCAGAAAGCATTTTCTTAACTGGTGAGATTTTCAATATACCTGAAAAAAGAACACTTACGTTGCTGTGGGCGAGTAACAAACGACACGAACATCGTTTATGAAAACTTCATCTGACTCCAATCTTTATTCAAAAACTGACCACCTTTATATATATTCTAGAGCAGGCCATCTCATTGGTCAGAAGAGTGCCAGAACTCTTCATCCCATTGGCCAAAACCAAAAGCCACAGAGAACATCAGTCCCACAGACAGGAATCCAAAACATCACTCTTGTTACAATAACACTTGTAATGTTTATGACAAGCCTATGAGAACCAGGTCTTCCCAAACCAAAACATCATGAAGAAACTGAGTCTAGAAACTCAGAAACTTCAGGCCCAGGAGCCTCAGACTACACCCTTAAAGATTTTGACTGGAAAATCTACTGAGAACAGCATGAAAGTATGGCTTCAACAACAGAGCAGCATCTGAAATTGCAGAACTTCAGTTCTAAAAAAGAAGTGCAATTAAGACAGAAAATGATTGAAATTTTTTTCCACATCTTCCTTTGAGTTCTCCACTCCTGGTGCTCTTTTACAAAACTCTCACAATATATTACTAGTTTCTTCGGCCGATGTACACAATTTCTCTCTAGTGTGACACTTTAGGTTCATGGATTTGGTCAGTAATTATCATTACAACTGTGTTTGATAGATTTCATGGTGATAATCTGCTGCCAAGAAGAAAATAACTTTCAGAGGCTGTTCCCTTTACTCATTCCTATTCCAGGTCCCTGCCCATTGTATGCAAGTTGCTATTTACAGTGATGAGAAGTCAGCATTCTTTATTAAGTACCTAAAGAGTGGGGTTATGCATAATGACTACAGGTTACATAATTAGAACATCATATTTAATTTGCTTGTTAATTTTCAAAAATTGCTGGAAAGAAAGGATAAATAACTGGAATGTTATGGATTTGAACTAAATGCTCCTAAATATATTACATATGCCTCCACAGTCAAAATATAGAAATGGGTAATTTACTTGACTTCATTTCTAATGTTCTTTTTTTTTCACATATTAATAGGAATTACACTGTTGCAGCTAGTCTTTAATATCTCTGATTTTTCAAGTTGCCCCACAAAGCTCTTTAATAGAAAAAAGGCTCAAAGATGTCTTTTTAAGCTGTTTATGTCAGGTGGCTGGCTGGTCACAGCATAAGGGTAATTTCCTTAAATGTGGTAGAAAAATGAGCTGTGAGAAGTCCTACAGTCTAACTGCAGACAATAGAAAAACTTCTGCTTCTGAGGTTGGCCAGGATGATTCCCATGGTCCCCCTATAATGAGCCTCATACAAAAGCACCACCAAAAATATTTAACCTTTAATATTTCAAAGCCAGGGTACAAAACAACCTGCATGGGGTAACTGAAATTCTTGAGAAATTTAAATTCTCTATGTAAGGCTCTTTATTTGGCCATACACTGCTCTCCCCTTCATCATAACTCCAGAACAAACACTGCAATTTATAGCACAATATTTTCTGAAGCAATGTGTAGCTGATAGTCAATATTGACTCGTGCAGTATGTCATGGTTTGACGCTGGCACAAGGCTAGTGCCCCCATGAAGATATACTGTCCCTGGTGCTTGCTGTGAGATGTGACTAAAAACAGAGCAAAACAGTTTCTAATTTAGAAAGCAAAAGGAAAGAACAACTTTATTAATTATAATATCTAAAGAAGACACATACAGAAGAGGATGAAAACTTTAAAAAACACTATTCCTCCTCCCCCCACCCTAGTTTTCAACACAATGAAACAAACTAAAAATTCCCAATTAAGTTACCACTTCTCAGATAATTAATTTTTAGTCCATTACCACCCTTCTGATAATCAGTACTTAGTCTATTAAGGAGAGATAGGAGTCCTTCTTGCACCATATCGTGGCCTCTTCTTCCATGTCCAGTGCTCTCACCACTGTGCATGGACCAGAGCTGCTTCTAGGGTTTCTTTTTTTAAAGATGCTTTGGTCAGTTCCAAAAACGACAGCTTCTCAAATTTTGGGACACCAGTCTCCCCCAATTTCACCCCCTGGGGCTGAGGGGCCTTGAGAACAGAGATATTCCTCTCATCTCTGTTCACACTACTCTTCTACTGTCCACTCTTGGCTCCAAGCCAATGCCTCTCCCCAGATGCAGTCTCTGCATCACAGAAAAGAAATGAGTCCGTCCATGGCCATACAAGAAAAGTCCAGCCAAAGGCCACTCCATCATCTCCTCCCACCTAGGATTCTTTTCAGCATCCTCTAACAATCTACTTACACGAACTTTCATCACCTTTACTTAGTTCTCTATCTTCCTTCTTCAGATTCAGGAAGATTAGCACTTATAAAGTTTCCATCATCTACAAAAAGGGTTAAAACCTTAGACTGTGTCTGCCCAAAGCTCCCACAGCAAGTTGCCAGCACCTCTCGCGCCTCCTCCTCTTCACTCCTTCGGCCGTGCTGCCCGGCTGCCACCATCAAATTTCAAGGTGGCACAGACACAGTCTCTCTCTCTCTCTCTCTCTCTCTCTCTCTCTCTGTGGGGCGGGGTGGGGGGGGGGGGGGGGCGGGAAGGAGGCTGCCTGATACCTCTTAAGGTTCTTGTATTCTCTCCACCCTTCCATCCTGCAGGAGCTTTCTCTCCCCCTCTGTGCCCAAGGCTCCAGCCTACCTCACCCAGGCCACATGGCTTCCCCTCCCCCGCCCAGCCCGAAGCTGGGCAGGGGAGATCCGCCCGTCCTCAGGGACCGGAACCAAGAGAGAGTTCTCCTGGGAGCCCTCTGCTTTTAACCCCCTGTGTTCTCAGAGGCGGATCTTTGTCCTCAGTGGCCACACCAGGTGCCAATATTCAAACTTGAGCACTTATTGGTTTGACCACTGAATTCCAAAAAACTCATTTTCTTTTCAAACCACCACATAGTAAAAAGATACCAAAGTACGAATAGTTACAGGAAAAGCAAAAACAGAAATTAAGAGCTGCCTTTGTAAGTGAGCTACTTTGTTTTATTGAGAATTAATGCTATAATCAGGAAGACTCCAATCAATAGTTTGTTAAGGGGATTATAAAAGTATATAGGAAAACAATATGGATACCTTGAAAATAAATTACCACACCTTAGTTACATTTCTTAGCTGAGTTTTATTTTGACAATCAGTACCTCTCTGATCCCTGCAAATGTTATGATATGCAACATAAAAGCGAGATATGATCTCTGTCCAAAAAAATAAAATTCTGAAGGAAGATGGTTTACACCATCCTCTTTGGATAGAAAATATGCAAGTTTTTCACACACAGCAATTTCTAACATAATATTTAATCAACTGCAAAGCTGTGTGCTTTCATATGTAAGTCTCAGCAATGAGCAGGAATCCACAAACATAAGTTTAGATATACAAAACTAGTATACATCAACATTGTTCACTGCTTTAACTTCCCACTTGAGTAGTCAAGTGGCTCTCAGAGTATCTGCACATGCTGTTATTTACTACTGCCTACTTCATTTTCTCCTATTTTAATTCTGGACAGGGCAACAATTTGTCCTTGATGAGCACACTGGTACAAAATCTCAGCACTGATCTTCACAACCTAATGGTAGCAGTATAACAAATTACCAAGAGGCAGCAACTCATCAAGCATGAGCTGCCCAACTGGTGTAATACAACTTAGTTCAAAGCATCAATGAAGGATGGTTACGCTAATTTGCATTTTCTCATAGTAGGGGAAGTGAAGAATGCACATGCAATCAATTAACAACAGCTATTGTGTCTCAGCCAATGGAAGCAACCTATTAAGATGACATAATCTTATAATTCATTGTGCATTTGAGCCTTCAATGAAAAGTGGCCCACCTAAAGAGGCTTTCTTTCTCCTAAGCATTTCTCATGTTGCCTCTTTGTTTTGTATTGTGGATTAGCCAAGGAAGCTACCAACAGTCTCATCAAACCTCCACCCTTCCTCAATAATCCAAAGGTACTAAAGTGTCTTCAAAAACGCATTCTGAGATTTTCTGTCTCCTTCCCACAAAGGAAAGTATGATCAGTCTCATGGATTTGTAAACATGGCTCAAAGCCTCTGCAAAGTAAAACCTGCTTTAAATAGAACCTGTAATGAATTTCTGCCCCAAAATCAGGATAACTGAAAAAACCTGATGTTCTTATAGGTTAAGCAGTTTTTTCATGTATTTTTCAAAACACAGGACATAAACATCCTGTATGTTCTGTAGACACTTCAGCAGGTGCCTACATTCTTTAAAACAACATTCTCAGTTTAACACTAGGAATTACAGACCATCAGCAATACTTCATACTGCAAAGAGAGAACTTGCTTCTAGGACTGAACATCTGTAAAATGTTTGCATGTAGCACTTTAGCTGATAACAGATATTTAAGATTGAAGTCATAGATTGGACAAGCAAAACTCATGTCCTTTACAGACCCTTTAAAATATAGGTTTTATCAAAGATTCCTCTGACTGTTCTCTAATATAGTCAGTCTTAGATAGATATACCTGTCAAGCAATTCATAAATGCTTTTACCAAACTTCTGAATTTTGTCCGTGAGGCTAAGGCAGATCATTGAAAACATGCAACTGCTTCATGCTAGTCTTCTTGATGCCTAACTCCTCCTTAAGGATATATGTGGCTCTTTCACCATAGATGTTTTGCTATAGATTTCAGTTCAGAATTTTGAGTACCCTATTTCTATCCAAAGATGATCATAAACTGCATTTACACTAACACATGATAAATCTTTGAAAAAGGGAAGGATTGTAATGGTCAAGGAAATGGGACAGTCAGGGCTGGAAATATTAACCTGCTGTATAAGAAACCTAGTACTTCACAGAAGCAAATCCAGTGTTTCTCTATTTTCAGTGCTAAGAGGGTGGAAAAGATTTATACTGCATTGTATCAAATGCCCTGGGTAAAATATTAATATAATAAGGAACAATTAATTTGAAATTAATGTACCTTGCTGCAACTACATATAGTTACACTTTTACTAGTGTAGATGATAATCAGAACTTGACCATTTCAACTTCCAAATTCACCTGAATCTGTTAGAAGCCAGATGCACCATGAAGTTTTTCAATTAAAAGCCAATGTGATTCTTCCTGGAATGATGTTATGCCCCTGACTTCCTGTTTTCCTTAAAATCATATTAAAGTTAATGCAGCTCATTACTAATGATACAGTCCAAATAACAGCAATTTGAGTAAAACACATATTTATAACTGTATTTTATAAAGTAATTAAGCCAATGCCCACAAAATTTATTTGCAGAAACTGTGGGTTACTATTCCAAGTGTTTCAGTTTCTGTCAAAACATTCAGCAATTTTGATAACATTTTTGGCCTTTCCTAAGGGACATTTTGGGCATTCGAGCATCATAATAACAACAGTATCAGCTGAATTACCGTTCTGAATGATCGAATTAAATCATAGCAAACTTGGAAAAATACTTACGTTCCACAAAGTAAGAGCTGGCATCAATCTTCCAGATAATTTGACCACGGTGAGAGCCATTGACGCCACGGTTCTTGTAGTCCAAAAAGTTTTCAGACAAGACCTCATCTATAAACAAAGAAGACTGGTCTCAGTAAGTGCCTGTTATGACAACACGCACAGCAGAGTCAGGCTTAAAATACACCTTTGGCTTGACAGAAAATCCTAGAGCTACTAGAGAGCTTGACATAGCTACTAGAGAGCTTGACATGACATGTTAAGAAATCAGATTTATCATTCATTTTTATTATTCAAAAGTTCAGCCAAAGTAGCTGAAGCAGCAACCCAAGATGGGCTGCGCCATGGGCTCATTGCTCCAGCTTCAGTAGGATGAAATGGATTTCCCATCTGTGCTCTGACAAAGCAAAAGCTACAACCTCCACCTGCAGAGACAGCAACCTCCTGGGCTTTTCCTTCTAGTAATAACAACAGTTTTAATTATAACAGAGATTTGTACAAAAGTGCTTTAACCAACTCAGCCTTGCTTGCTACAGAAGAAGTCCTGGGTGGGTACTGAGACTCAGTTCTGAAGACAATTATGTTAATTATTAATTGCATTAAGAGTGAAAAGAAATGTGAACCACTCAATCTGACATTAAAATACTTCAGTCGTAAACACTGTGAAGAATTTTCTTTGTTTCAAGAAGAAAACAAAGATAATGCCATACAAGGGACACTGGGTCTGAGGACACAGGGATGGTGTGACCAACTGCAGAACAGAAGAGGCAGCCCAACAGACAAAGCTGAGAAACCCAAAGACTATAACAATGGTTTAATAAAGGAGACTAAATTGAAGGAAACTACACTTTTACTGAAAGAAGAAAGCAGCAAAGAGATGTCAATATTGTCCCATTGGCTTTGCATACTCATGCTCTCAAAGAAGAAAGGTGAATGAGTACCAACACTGAACTCTTTGGATTACAACACAAATCCTTCTAATGAGGTCATTAACAATTGCAACGGATAATTATATATAGAAATGCTATCTACAATAAATTTTCCCTTTGCTGACTTGCTGATTGTCAGGAATTACTGCATCAGCTGTGTTTCATGTTTAGTTTTGAAGTGTATCTCTACTGTAATCTTTAATTTTTCAATAGCAAAATCCTCTGGTATGATTTCTGTTCTCGCTTTGTACTTTATAGTTGGTTGTGTCTTCTTTTAAATTCCAAATTATATATCTAAACAAAGCAGATAAGTATATAACTGTTACTCTCAGAGCACTGGTTTACTCATGAATATCTTTAGTAAACGCCCTTCCTGGATACAGATTATCAAGAATAATGCACATCATTCTGTGGAAGTTGGAACATTATATACTTGAGAGAAGACTTAAATCTGTCCTTTTGCTTTGGCATGGAAAATATTTTACACTTAAAGGTGAGCATATACTGAAATGTTGCACTGAGATGGAGCCTGGAAATGAACCCCGCTGGCTCTTGTCCTGATGGGGCAGAGAGAGTATCCCTCAGTTCCAGCATGCTGCTCACTGGCTTCATCACTTGTCATATTTAGTCTCTGTAAGCTGCTGGAGATGCTCCAGCACCTGCCATATTATGATGATGCATGGGTAGTTACTGTCCCTCAAGATACACTGTTTATAAAATACCATGCTTGCCTACGAAGGCTTAGCTGTGTTGGACTGGATGGTCTTGCTTAAGAAACTGCAGGCATTTTAGGCCAGAGTTTAGCAGCACAGGAGATCCCAGAATCAGCTTTAAAAATTGTGTTCATGGGCAGTATCTGTGGTGACCAGCTGGCACTTCCACTGTTGATAATTCCTGCAGCTGGCGCAAAGGCAGCGTGAACTCTGCCAGACACAACCCCCCTAATTTGACAGGAACGTTGACATATGCCCATACCCAAACAAATCACATCTCTATGGCAAGCTGAACCAATGGGGATGACTCCAGAAAACTATTTCCTCTCTTTTGCTGAAAAATTGTAGGAAGCCTGGAAAACCAGGCTGAGAAGAAGGGCCACTATCTGCATGATCAAGGTAGAAGACCACAGGAAGGGAAGGACAAGCAAGCCACTCCATGGTTACAGCTGGTGAGACCACAGGAAATCTGGAACAAGCTGCTCCCACTGAGTAACACCTGCACACTGCCTCCTGCCATGGAAGCAAGAGACAGGTGTGTGGGGAGTGTCCAGAGAAAAGCAGGTCCCCAGGGAAGGGATACATACACTGAGCTAGTCATGTGCACACAGTTTATGAACAGTGGCCACTGATGGAATACAGGCTCAGACATCAGAAAGGATAATTTAATATGAGCTTATGGAGCTCTGCAATATGCAGAGCATCTGAAGAGAAGCAGTGAAACCTTTAAGTATAAACCCAATTTGTATACAAAACATATTTACAAATGTCATGATTTAAAAATACAATATGTAGGTTATTCTCACAGTCAGTTTTTACCCTGTCTCTTTTGAAAGAGGTAAATCCCTAATTCCAAAGAAATAAAAATTATTTTTATTCTAGTAGAAATTTAAGTTCATTGGGATTTTTAGGCCAGAAAATTTTTATCTCTAGAAAAATACATTCAGTGAATGACTTCCCAAAAGGGAAGTCTAGCTCTCTCAGTTTTTTGAAGGTATGTATTTTTGGAAGGTGAAAGATAAGAAAGAAATATCCTCTAGCAAGTTAAAAATAGCAGTAATTGAAACTCATCAGGAGGCTGGAATGTATGAATATGATTGGTTGACCTGTTTCAATTGGCAAGTAACATATTCCAGGCACACTAGTCCCTGAACGCACACATTATGTATGTAGCACATTGACAAAGAAAATTGTGCATGTGAAGTACAATGCTGTTTAGTGCACTATGTGCATATGTATGTAAATGCATTTATCAACAGTCATGACACAGATAAGTGAATAGATGGTATGGTATGCTAAAGAAAAAGAGTATGTGCAAAGGAATACAAATTTTATTTCCTGTTTCTATTGAGAATCCCCATAACAAAGGAACTGACCTTTAAAACATGTTGCATCTCAATTCCCAAAGGTAAATGGCAAAATATTTTGTTGCACCTCTGCACAAAATGAAGAGCAGAGTTAATGCTGTTCCCTTTCATATATTTCAGGCAGCAGCTAATGCATTCTGACATTTTTCCCATGAAGCATTAATGCATCTCCTCCCTCTATTTTTGAAATGTGATTAACCTTTAAACTAGCTATCTGCTCCCTCTGCATAGCTTGGGTTTGTCCCTGCTTGGCCAAAACCAAATACTTTGCAACTGCTCTCAGGTCTGTGGCTTCATTTCCCTGCACAGTAGACAGCTTACAAATTAAGGATTAAAATGGGGGAATATTTTGGATGTGCTGCACTTTAAACATCATTAGTTGCTCCTGGAACTAGAGCTGGGGATGGTGAGGGCATCAGCAGACACTACTCTTTGTCCCCACGCTCCTGGGCATGCAGAAGTGCCGGCAGCCTCTTGCTTGAAAGGGGAATTGGCTGTAGACCTACAAGACTTTGCTAGGACAGGAGCAGCAGACCCCACAGGCCCTAGAGGAAACAGGGAAGGTGATGAACGACCAGGGGGCTGGTAGCCCAGATTCAAATAGCAGCCAGAAGGACCACAGCACACTAGCAGCAAATGACAGCAAGTGCTTTGGGAAGCAGCAGCAATCTGATGGACTGCTTCTCCTCACCAAACCAGACACTGCCAAGTACAGCCATTTATTGCTAAAAATATTCTGTGCTCTCACTTCCATGCTGAGCATCCCAATTTACTTCACAAGCACTAGAGAGAGATAAAGAACCATGGCCACCAAAGAAAGTTATCTTTCAGATGAAAGACAGAATCCAATTGACAAAAAGCATGCTGTTCTTCAGAAGAATTAGGGAAAATGTTGATAAAGGCCACCCCTCAAAAAGATCTGTGAATAATCTAATGGGGACTTCAAGTGCTGTCAGCAGCCTACACTAAACAGACAGGACCTTGCTATTTGAAAGTTTGTCTGAAATTCCCACAGAGAAGCAATCAGATAGTCAATACATCTTCCTCAGAAGGACTGATGGAGTTTAAATTACATATAACTGAGCGATCCTTTGGTCTGTTTGGTTTTATTTAGGAGGCAGAAATTAAAAACAAACTCCCCTTTCTCATACAGTATTTTGCTGATATATATGACTAGCCTATCTTTTCACATTCTCAAACACTAATAGTTACATGTGCGACTTTCAAAGAAACAAATAATTAACATGAGAGAGGAATAAAACATCAGATAGGTTCCTGAACTTGATACAGTATTCCAGTCTCTTATGCATCACTAATTTGATTTAACTCTATACACTACAACATAATGCAATTATGGCACAAAAATGAAAGCTACACTTCCTGTCTTGATCCCTTCTGAAAAGGAAATGCTGTACTTCTGAAATTACATAAGGATTTCTAGTCTTCAGCTAAATAAATCTGCATTAGTTTGAAATTTAAGTGGTTTTGGTCAATATGTATGTCTGTATTATGACATACAATGATAGCTAGCAAAATGCATTTAAAAATAATTTTCTGTACAAAGAGGCTGAGCTATGGTTGAACTGCTTTACAGCTAGCATGGAAAGCTGCGTGAAAGAGATTTAAATCACAGAATCACAGAATCAATTAGGTAGGAAAAGACCTCTGAGATCATCGAGTTCAACCTATGCCTTAACACCACCTTGACAACTATTCCATGGCACTGAGTGCCATGTCCAGTCTTTCCTTAAACAACTCCAGGGACAGTAACTCCATCAGCTCCCTGGGAAGCCCATTCCAGTATCTAGTCGCCCTTTCTATGAGGAAATTCCTCCTCATGTCCAACCTAAATCTCTCCTGGAGCAGCTTGAGATTGTGTTCTATCATCCTATCATTGGTTGCCTGGGAGAAGAGGCTGGCCCCACCTGGCTACAATCTCCTTCCAGGTAGTTAGAGGGAATGATATAATGCCTTCCCTAAGCCTCCTCTGTATTAAACATCCCCAGCTCCATCAGCCACTCTTCACAGGACATGTGCTCCAGACCCTTCATAAAGTATTAATAAAATAAAATTATCTTGCAAAATAATAATAGAAGGACTAAGTCATAAATGAACTTCATATTTCTGATGCTTGTTCTCTTACCACCCAATCTATCACTTGAAGAAAAACACAAAATTATGACAAGAGCCTCTGCAATTCACAAGTGGAGCTTGTAGCGATATGTATTAGGTCATGGAAGTGTTTCCTTATGCAATCCTTTAGCATTGCAAAACCCAACCCTTTGGAAGCTGTTCTTCCAAAAAGCTGTAAAATACAGTCATCATTCTGCAGAAGAGAAACTATTAATAAGAAACATATGCTGAAGATGCAGATTCCAATTTCTTATTTAAAAAGATGCCACATTAAAAAAAAATCACAAATAATAGTTAGGAACATTTCCACTGACCTCAGCTGCTATGTATTAAGCTCCAGTATGGATTGAAACTTCACTGTTAATTCATTTGTCAAATTCTGCTGCAGGCAATTAATACACTGAAATTTATAGTTAGCATCCCTCCTTCTGTAACTTAGGGAAAAGAGTTCTGAAAAACAAGGGCCTAATCTTTCACTGGTGCTGCAAGCTCAATTCTCGATTTAAGAGTTTTGCATATGCTTTTTTTCAAGCACATGAATGGTTCCATGTTATTCCCACAAAAATTAGCCATTTTCCCAGCTAGAGAAAAAATAATTGGGAGGGAGAAATGTGAACAATGAGTGGAGAAGAGCAGTATGAGGAAGACATGTCAAGAGTAGGATGAAAGGAAAGTAGAAAGGGAGATAAAGAGTTGGCAAAGTTAGAACAATTCTTGGTCACCGAGGACAGAAGATGGTGGCCATAAGTAAAACTGATCCAAGCACATTAGAAACCCAGGCACGGTGGATTTCAAACCTGAAGCAGAAAGAATTATGCATTAAACCCAAATGACATGTCAGCCACTCCCAAAACCAAGGAGGTCTCAGCTTTCAGCGAAAACACTTTGAACATCTATCTTACTTTCAGAGGCGCTTACCACCCTTTACCACTCCAGTACTCTCCAAATTGCTGCTGGGAGATAGCATTCTCATTTTTCGTGACACCAACAACAATTAAAAAAGACAATGACTAGCCATTACAGAGACCCTATTAAATCTTGGCTATGATATTATGCCTGTGGGTTTTCAGAAGTCTCTGGATAAACTGTGGATCCAGTTCTTCCTCACTTGCACTTGAGCTAACCAAACTGAGAGTTTGAGCTCTGTAATTTAAGGGACTTCCCTCTCCTTCCCTGCAACAGTGAAACCACTGGCTAAAAGCAGAGCTAATGGCAATGGACTCTATTCTTCTATTGTGTCCTTGTGGTGTTAGGGAGCTGGGCTCCAGGACAACCCACAACTCATGTATTTCTCTCCTGTAACCACAAATCTTCTGCTGAAAAGGTGGAAGGAATGAGGAGAGCAAGGAGTGGAGGCTCAGCAATAAAAACTTGTCTGGCCTAAAACCCCCACAGCAGATGTTAGGTTGTAGTGGGATGGGCATCTGTCTGGTGTCATTTGGTTCTGCATACCCTTAGAAGTGTGATAGCCCCACACAGCTGTCAGTGCTACTCCAGCTATGTCTGTACCAGCTACAGGCTTCTCCTCTAAAGCTCCTGCACTTACAGATTTACTCTTATCCCTGCCACAGGTGGACCACATTTGGGTCTCAGTACAGCAACAGCTCTACTTCACATACACATTGCACAAACTTATTCACAAGTATTGACATCCAGTTTGCACACAGAACTGAAGATGAGAGGGAGGAATTCAAATAAGGATGATCCAAACTTCCCCAGTACATACTGACGTATGGTAAGGTACAACTTAGAAGAATTTTGTTCGCTTGTTTTTAAAATAACAACAAAGTTCTCACAGTCAGTGGAAGCCTCCCCATTGACTACAGTGCAACTTGGAAAATGATGATTAGGTCGAAGCAGTGAGTCACAAAATCTGCTAGAAAATTTTAAAACAAGAGATGCTGCAGGCCCAAGTCAGTATGAAGACAAGATACAAAGATATATTGGAAGATCTGAAATGTGGACAAAGATGACATTTTTCCAGGTTAACAATGTTCATTAAATAGGGGGGAAATAATTCACAGTATTTGAAAAACGGATTTACGGAAATATTAAAAGACATAACAGCAAACAGTAAATTAGAAGGAGGTTGTGATCTGATAAAGCAGTAGGAAAAAAAACATCCAAACACAACTCAGATGTGTACACTGAAGCACCATAGTGCAAAGAACCTCTTGAGAATCTGGATTGATTTTATCTGAAAAATGGCATTCAATTATAAACTTATTACAAAATGAAAGATCTCTAGTGAAGAAAAAAATTGCCTTTAGGGCTGGAGAGATCAATGGATGAGAAAGATTACAAAAGCTAAATGCATACTCAGTCATTACAGTAGTTGTGGAAGGCAGCATGGGAATATTCCAGTGTTATGAACAGTGCAACGTAAGCGTTATAAGGATTTAGCTCTAAACCAGAAAACTAAGTGAAGAAAAACATATGCTGAACCTTCAAAATCCACATGGCTGGCTTGACAACCTCTCCAAAACAAATCTTCCTGCTTTAAGCCTTATCCTACCAATAATTTTATGTCTGTTCTGTCCACTGTTTGCTCCATGATTGATTCTATCCAGTCAATGGTCTGAATGTGCTGCATGGAATATGCTTCTTTTGCATGACTGAGACCAAAATCTGGGATTTCGTGCACCAATATCCCCAACTGATTTCTTACAAAATATTTTAGTAGGTGATCATTACTGACTTCAATGTAAGTCTAGGCTACACAGCAATATGGGCCATCCTTGCACAGCACAGAGGCAGTTTTATCCATGGGCATAAGGACACTAGAAATCACTGAGAATGCATGAGGATGCAGTACTCCCTGTCTGCATTATTTCCTCTCCTGACATTCAGTATGATTAGTTGCAATGGAAAACTCTCTTCCCATGCACCTAGAAAAATGTTCCTAAGAGCTGTTATTTTATGGAGAAGTAATACATGAAAATGGAAATAATTTGGCACACAGTAAACACCTCTACCACATATTAAATATATTTAAAGAACTGCTGGTCTGCAGACTTCTTTACTATGAGTTCCCTAAAAGACCATAAAGCACACCACTACTACTCTACACACTCTGCAAAAGCTTTTTGGTGCATTGCTACTACCAACGTTAACAAAAATGACAGCTGAACCTTGGAAGCAGTGAAAGGGAAGATACGTCAGAAGCCACATGTGTTGGGAATATTCAGAAACCCTTGCATTTAAGTGTTGACTGTATCTACTTGTAAAGGGGTGAATCAGATGCAAAAGTTAACTGTGTTCATGTCACAGTTGGTAGGTCTGCAAACAACATATCCAGGTTTTGTCTTGCTGATGGGCTGCACCTGATACAGAACTGGGAAAGGTAAAAAGTGACTCAGCCTGATAAATCACTCTCATTGGGTCGAAGAGCAGTCAGGTAAAGGTGAGCCAGCTTGGAACAAAGAACTGATATTGCTGCACTAATATATCTACCAAGGCCTGTGATACCTGCTCCTCTGACACTTTTTGTTCCTGAAATAAATTGTGCTGTGCCTAGTGAAAGCTGCCTGGCCACTGGGCACCTCTGTTGATGTTTTACAAAGGGAGAATGATTGCAGGTGTCTAACACAGCTTAACTTGCTGAGGTGATCACAGCCAGCCATGGTTGCTATCCCCAGCCTGGCGAGACACCCAACAAGATGACCTACTGAGGAGGAGCTCCAGGACCACAGTGAAATCCTCTTCCAAAGGCCATAAAAGGATTGGAAAGATGAGTGACCCCAGGACAAAAATTCAAGTATCAACAAAATTCACTCTAAGCAAGCACATTGTAAAGAGTTTTGTTTTAAAGATGGCTGCATCTGAAGCAGAAAGGTGGAACAACCATCCAAACACAAAGAGCCAAAGTCGAGGATTTGACCCGTAACAAAGACATCCGTAACTCCCAGCCTTATATGCACATTGTGTTTTCCAACATTTTACATCTCTGCTGGCAACATTTACACACTTTCTGCTTGATGTATGGGATGTTTGGTAAAACAGATGCACGAAAAAGTTCTGGTCCAAGTCTGATGGCAGGAAAGATGTACATTTTTTCACTTGTCTCAGTGGGCAAAACAGCAACATAGGCCACCAAAGCCTAAAATCAACCCAGAAAGCGTTTAAACAAATGTTTAAGTATCTGTTAACCAATAGTTTTCAGATTTGTCAGGTTGTGGTAAATTGCCTTTCAGAGGGACAAATAACACCACAGGATGAAAACAGAGGAGGAAAAAAGTTTTAAAGCTAAAAGTTTTAAAGCTTCATTCACTAATCAGGTGAAGACACTTCTACTTACATAAATTTGACAGGAACTACTCTGGAAAAAGCCAGCTATGGACAAGAAATTGGACCACCCAAGATTTGCATATGAAGACATTTTTAATAAATAGCCTTTAATAATGTTTTGCTTTCATATAAGGAAATGTTGAAAGAAAGAAGTCTAATTTATATGGTTAAGAAAAGTATAATAGCCCTGATAAACCCCTAACATCACTGTGCACAGACACTGGAGCAAATTACTTTTTTAAAAGTCTGCTTTAAACATTTCTCATTAGCTCCTTTACATCAGATACGGAGGTGATAACAGAAGTGAAATCTAGTAGTAGCTAAAATGCCACTACAGTAATTATAAGATAGCTCTTTATCTACCAGGCAGCTGCTAGGAGTCCACATTAATTTATCTAAAGGGGCTTCATACTGTAGCAAATAGCAGTAGCAAATAAGAGAGAAAGAGAAAGCCTTGAGATAAATAACTGCAAATATTCCAGCTGCCTCACAGTAGCCATTAAATAAGAGTCCTTACTTAAAAATATACACCCTTTCTTCATTATTCATAACATTGTTTTAATTTCATTTTTTTCCCAATGGGCCCTTTCTTTACAAATAGCTTTTCTGCAAAAAAAACTTAAATTCCAGAGACTTTTAAATAGCGGCAGAGCTTTGCTATGTTCAAATTTCTTAGAGAACTCTTTTTGAGTGTTTACACATATTTTTGATTGTGGGTCTGTTTCTGAAAAACTGCTGAATGTTTATAATACTATAGTTCTCTTGAAGGAAGACAAACACATGTTTCAGATGAATTGTTACCGAATGTAGAGGTTGCTCTGCATTGCTCAGAGCTGACAGATAGACTACAGAGGGGAAGTTAGAACATCTCTAGAGTTCAAGCTTAGCAGGAATGAAATGTAATTCCTTTTCCTTAAGGCACAGTGTGTCTTAAGAAATCCTTTTTCTCCCAATTTACGTATTTTTTTGTCATCTTTCCACAGCTAATCTTAAAATGTGCTGAAGCAATAACATCTGCATTTTAAGAGAGTCAACATTTATTATTCTCCCTTCAGCTAAGGAGTTTTTCTACGGCCCTTCATGAAAATCGTGTACATGTGTGCATGGATGTTTTCAGGAAGCTTCAAGGTGGATACTATTTTTTACCATGAGACACATGACCACCATTTTTTACACAGTTTTATGAGAGACTGACTGACTGCTTAGTCCATTTCCTGAGACCATGAGCAAATGTTACATCTAATAACCAGTGCTAAATCCAGCACTTACCTGCTTCTGCAAAGACTGCTTTTTCTTCCCAGCTGGCCACCCTAAGGAACGCATAAATGGATTGATAGGGGAGGAGAACAGATACCTTGTGATAAAAGGAGCTGTGGCTCTTCAAAAGAGGAGCAAGCAGACACAATTTCCACACAGGGAGGACTCCCTCAAATCCTCTTTCAGGCTACTTTAACTTTTGAATAGCACCCCAAAATGTCCCACAGTATAAAAACATATGAGATACATGACTTCCATGACTTCTGTTCCTTTTTTTTTTTTAATTTTTTTTAAGCCTTTTATATCATCTCTATTTCCTCAGAGTAGGAATAACTTCATTCTGGTGAAAACAGAGTAAGTTTTACACATTTCAAAACCAACACTCATACAAAATTATTTGGAAGTATTTCCTAGAATACTACAATGGCAACGATGAAACTCCTACAACGTAGAACTGCCCTCTTTTCTGCTTCTGCATAGTCCCTTCCTAGGATACTCCCACAAGACAAATAAATACCAACTCCAATGCTCCCACACCAAGGCTTAAAGAAAATCCTCAACACACTGCCTGATATCCTAAGGACACAATTAATTTCCCAGTACTCATGACTCTCCACAATACTACACAGCACTACATTCAAACCTTTCAGCTCAAATTTCACCAACCCAAACAATCACAGAAAGGATTGGGCTGTATGCACAAGCTGAATTGAGACAAATACTAGAATGACTAGCAGCATCACAATAGTTAACAGAGTTGACAGACAAGTGATAATAATAGGTTTCAACACTAATCCTCTCCTGAGCAGACTGGGAAAAGCTCATAGTTTCTTTGGTTCTCTTGTTCCAGTCTGTCTGCTAATTCAAAACATGGTTATAGATCAGTTTGCATTGTGAAGGTCATACCCACAAGGCCAGGAACATTCCTTCACTTAACAGGAGCACAGACTCACAAAATCTGAGCAAATGCAGACACAAATCTAAGCCATTAGGGATGTCTGGATCTCCCACCCCTATGGACTGGTCACAAACAGAGGGTACCAGTGCTTTATTTCCAGTCAGAAGGGTGCTTTGTACTGACCCTTCTAACTGTACCTACTTTGTCACCATGAGACTGTGCTGTAATACAGCCACATAAACTCACTTCTGTCCTGATGAAACTAAACTGAAAGATGCACTACAGCAACTCAAGGGCATTCAGTTTTCCAGACTGAAACTGAGCTAAGCCCCCAAAAGACTTTCATCAGACATATGCTTCTACAGACCCATTCCTACTAGTTCGCCCTACTTTGTAAATGTGAATATAGCCACAGTGCCAGTTACCTTTGTAGATTCTGAGTGTTTTCCACGTCAAACAAACTCTAAAAGATAAGTGATCTTCACAGACTTCCATGTTCTTTAAAGGGAACCAAAATGAAAGCTCATATTACATGAGTTTTGCAGGGGGGCAGGAGTGGGAAGAGGGGAAGGGAAGAGAAAAAAGGGAATGAGGGATGCTGCTGTCTGCTATTTTCTCAGTTATTTAGAGTGGGAACCTGAGAGAGTGAGGACAAAACACCTTCAAAGACATCAAGGATCAGCTATTGGTTTCTTGGGGACTGGACACACTATTAATTTTTCATTTGGCAGCAGAATTCCTTGGGACGAGCTATTGACTGTTGTCAAAAACAACAGGCATTCAGCCAGCAGGGGCAAGGATACACTTCAAAATTTGCACCTATAATTTACTGCGGTGTCTGGGGCAATGTATCCTGTTTGATATAGCAAATTAAGCAGGAGTATCAGGATATATTTTTATTTTGCCCAGTTAAACTTCTATGTATTCATGCTGCCTATCAAAAAAATATAAAAATAAAATTAGAGTGCTTCTTCACAGCCCTGGATGCAATGCCTGAGCTGTGAAACCTGGCTGAACAAGTTCAGTCAGTGTGAAACAGCCCTATGCACTTTCTGTTTACTTAAGACCATCAGAAGGAATACTTTGCCTCTATCCGTTGAGGCAAGAGTTCATGAGTTGCCTGCACTACTTCAGAACAGGCGTACAGTATTTCTTAGTGCCCAGTGCTGGGGGCTGCTGTGTCTTCTCATCTATTCCAGCAAAACACTTCACTTCAAACTTAACTTTAAACAGAAGTATTTTTCTATTAAGGCAAAAAAAACCCAGGTTGATTTCAAGGCATCTGTTTTAAATTCAGTCTCTGTTTCTTTCCTAAAAGATTTAAATTTCAGAGGCCTACTTTTATTTTCAAAGAAGGACATTTTATGAGGTTACTCATGGGAACAAGTGCTGCAGCTTGCCTTATTGTAACCTCCACTCCTTTCCTTCCATGTCCTAAATAGCCACCCTTGTGTATCCCTTTTACAGTCTCTTTAATACCCTGAACTTATTTTCCAATGCCTAACACCTTGCCACCATGGCTCTTCTACACACTGAGACCTACTATCTAGTACTTTCTCACATATCCCCTATGTCACCAACATTTATGTTCCCAATATCACCAGTATGTGAAAACAAGCCATTTGGTTTTATCCACTGAAGCACTTAAGTAACACCATCGCTCCCCATGATGCCCCCTCTGCCTGCTCCAAAAGCTCATCTCACATATGCTTCATCTGCTTTTGGTTCTCTGTCTAGGCAAGATGAAACAGGGCTATTAGAACTAAAGTATCTGCTTAGTGCTAGGCATACCTTCCAAATAGACAAGGAAAGCAATTTACCATTTCCCTTTGTGGGGGCTCCAATTCTTTACAAAGTCACTGGTTTTCAGGAAACATTTAAGAACTTAACATTTTTAAGACCCCTATTACACAGAGAAATGTGTCTGAAACTGATCCATCACTTTCAAAATTCACCAGTGAGCAGAGTTAACATCAACTCCAGGCTCAGCAGCAGGACTATTTCCATAGGAACCAAAGCAGGTTAAGAAAAGCTAATTTTACACCAAAGTGAAACAATCAGGTAAAAGTGGATTGAAACCATTTCTTATTACTCTGATGTGGGGCTTGATTTAGTAAATGGAAGTTGTAAAAAATAGACTTATATACATGGCTCAATATAGTTTCCAATACACAATAAAAGGAAAAAAAAGCAAAACTTTTTGGGACAATTTCAGACTGTCTCAGTCTATAATTATTGTTCGTATCAAAATATCCTGTGGCTATGGAGAAAAAGGCATTCTCATAAGGTTTTTAAATTATTCACATCTTGAGTTGTAAAACCTCTCATCTGTCACAGATTACTCGAGGACTCTCAAGAGGAAATCCTGAAAATATTACACTGTCTTGATACAGGAGGTATTTTCCCAACACCCAAATGGCTTTAAAATGAATTTATCTTGAAATGTCAAGAAACCACCAACAGAAAGCCTTCTTGTATTTTTGCTGAAGAAAAAGTGAGCACAAGGACTGTAACCAGTAATTCAGAAAGGAGCAGAAAAAATTTTTGTCATACATAAACCCACTTTAAGACTACACTTAAGGGAGCTGTAACAGCTCATTACTATCATTAGCCCACATTACCCCTGTAGTCTGGGTTTCCTAGGCCTGAGGTTTCTGAGTTTCTAAGTCAGTTTCTTTGTGATGTTTTGGTTTAGGAGGGCTTTGTTCTCATAGGATTTGACATAAACAGAACTAGTGTTTTTGTCAAATCCTGTGAGAACAAAGCCCTCCTAAACCAAAACATCACAAAGAAACTGACTTAGAAACTCAGAAACCTCAGGCCTAGGAAACCCAGACTACATACCCCAATATCTACAACTACAAAAACCAGCAAGGAACCCAAAAGGGAAGGGGTAACAGGGACTTACCTATAAGATACATGCCAATCCAGTCCCCTGCATCCACTTCCTCTTTTATATCCCAGTATATCACTAGGTCTTGTGAATGCCCGATGGAGTAGTAGGAGCTGCTGACCATCAGGGTGGACCGGCTGTCTGAAGTGACGAGGTCTGTGTCACTGGTAGACCTAGGAATGGTGACCATCTCATGGGAATTATTCCTGATGTCCATGTTATGGAACTGGCCAGGGTTATAACTATATCTGAGAGGTTCTTTGCACCGGCGCCGATTTTGTGAGCTCCTAGATGGAGATGCCATAGCTGCCAGGCCCAGGAACCTGTTCTGGTACAGATTCTGAGAAGACAAAAAGAAAAGATAGTATTTACAGTGTTATTAATTTTTCAGTGATACCAGAGCTCAGGAAAACCAGTAAGTTATATCAAGAAAGTAGCAGATCTTTTTCCATTTATCATTTCAAAAGAGACACAAAAAGAGGCAGCATGAACAGTGCTAATTAAACTCCTACTCTGTAACTCTTACTGTGAAAGCAAGTGTAAGAGCAAGCCTTGCACCACCAAACTCAGCCACAACTGAGCTTGGCAGTGTAAGGAAATTCATAGGAGCTAGCTTTCTCCATGTTAATGCACACATACAGACACAAACACCATGACTATTGAACTGCCAGAGAGCCACCCTCTTTTGATGTCACAAGACAGTCTTCTCACTTTTGAACCTGGAGTTAAGTGTTAGCCCCAGTAATCTTGCTACGTTTGTAGAGGAATCCTTCTTAAGGCACAGTCACTCTAGAGACTATATTTCATCTGGAGAGACCAGTTAGCAATGAGTAAGAGCTGTTCCTCCCTGCTGGGTATCTGAAGAGTGAGCACTAAGAAAACAGAGTTAACCCTGCTACAAAAATAGACATGTCTTCACAGAAGTATAAATACAAAGTAAGGGTTGCAATGTCCCTCTTTACAGCTGATAGCTTCCAATGCTACAGCTCTGATCTGGTTTTTGCAGCAGATTGTGATATATTAAGCATGCCCTGCTCAGGTAGGAGTTTGTGAATCCACCGGATAATAAAAGACAATTGAGAAGGTTACTGCGGAGTAGTCATCATCCAAGCAGTTGGAAAATATTTTAATTTCAACCTACCCTTCATCAAGGCAAGCTGAGTGACTTCTACAAAATGTGTCTTGGTGCACAAGTTAAGAGCTTTTGTGAGATGGCAGACAGAGCATGCTTAAGTTATGACTGGGTTAAATTCTGATGTGAAGGCATTCTCTGATACTGATCAAAATACTAGTTATTCCTGACTTCTGTAGTGCTTGGTTTTCCATTTTCTGTCCCAGTTTTCTCTCTTCTCTCCTGCAGCTCTGCTCTTTCAATCACTCAGCTTTTCATTATTCATTAGCCTTTCATTATCCATCTGTTGCCAACTGTGCTGTCAAGTCTGTTAGATACAAAACCAGACAGCTTTCCAGTATGCAATGAAATGCTTTTCACATGATCAGAAGTCAAATTGTCCTTTTGAACTAAACAAATTAAGTGGCAGAAAATCATAGCTCCTTTGTCCAGCCAAGCAGTTATTTAAGCTTTATTAAGGCTATGGTAGCACAGAATAACAGTAAGTCCTGAAAAAACCCAAATATTTTCTTTATTAATCCTGTTTTGGGGGGAATAATTAAGCAACCTATTATTGTGTCTTAGGATTCTGTTGCACAAAAACTACAGAGAGCAAAAAATTCAGCTGGTATGTCTGCACCCCTAGAATATGCCATCATTTTGCAAACACTGCCTGACAATGCTAACAATCTGCTGACCCAAATCCTCACTTACTGCATTAAACAGGGTTTATAAGCAAAAATAGCTCTGGTGGGAATGCCACACATTATAGGAAGTACTGCAAGACTGAAGCTAATAATGCAAAAGACATTTTTTCCTCTACTGGAGGTAGAGGAATAGAAGGAGGGGAAGGGGAAAGGGAAGGGGAGGGGAAGGGGGATTTTGTGGCATTTGCTGTGCATCTCATCCTGTCTTTTTTTTGCTGCTTCTTTTCTTGCTTTTATTCACTGTTTGGAAAGAGAGTTCACCTCACAGTATAAAGACCAGAATACCACGTAAACAGAAAATGCATCTTTTTTTATCAAGAAACATGCCATGAACATTTTCTAATTTGGGATGCACAAGCAGATACACAAACTATCATGCTCTAGTCAGTAAATTAAAACTGTTGGTAGTTTCTGTTACTTAGCAAAGAAGGCACTAGCTGACAGAACAGTATCTGACATAACTAGAACTGGGTTTGTAATTGTGAGACATCATTGTAACAAGCATGAAGTTCATTCTTCTGGATTAGTCTGTATCGTTAACATGGGTTCGTTTGCTCACTGCACTACCCAAAAGCTACTTCAATTCAAAGGCAGACATTTTATTTCTGGTGGCAAATTACTCCAGGGAGTAGTGGTTCCGCAGATACTTTCATTTTTGAATGTTAATGGATGTAGAGTATTAATTAACTGCATATCTTAAAATTAAATTAGACTTAAAACATTTCTTTTTCAGCTTCAGCGTGACTTTAGGCAGTTTTAATGAAAATGGTATATTTATCATTGAGTTCTATAAGTTCCTGTTTTCCTGTATGTTGATGCCAGTGGAACAAATGGCATTAATTTCAAAGCAACCCAGAAGGCCATATTCTCCATAAATGCAACTTCTTGTATTTCCAGAAAATCCCCAAACTGAAAAAAAACCCAAATGAATTAAATAGTCACACATAATTATCTGGATTAAATAATGGCATCAAAATACAAGCATGACTGTATGAGCAAGTAGAAAAGAGATTAGGTAAAATAGTTATTCGACATTTTATTACCAGCTTTTCATGTTTTCTCTGTAACTATCTAAAGCTCCCAAGCCCAGGTGATAGAGTCCCAGCCATGGTGAGACAGCTTAAAAAACTGCAAAGACATCCTCTTGATGTCTTATGAAAGCAACCTGACCCATGATGGATACACAATATATTCAAAAAATTATGTCTGTTTTAGGGGTGTGAGATTAGTATTTACTCAATCCTTTTGCAGAGGTGTGTACACTACACACATTACACTGAACACTCATTTCTAATATAGACTGTAAATTATAAAGCAAGAACAAAGAAAGGCCAAATGTTGGTTGTCAACAAACACCTCTTCATTCCTACCTCAAAACAATAATTCCACAGCTGCTTCTACAGTCAGTCCTTGCAGGGGAGTTTCCATCCAGAGACACTGCACAAAATGACCCCCAGGCTTCACCTTCCTGCTCACTCACCTCACCGCTGATTTTCAAAGAGCTCTGGAAAGCTTTGTCTCTAAAGATCTACCAGCTATATGGAAGTCCAAAATCAGATATTTGGAGGATTATCTGTGAGCAGCAGTTTGCCTCTTATTTATCTCACTTAGTCCATCTAATGCAAACAAACATCAGAAAAATTAATTAAAGATTTTTTTTCCTCCTGTATAAATCCAACTGCAGTACTAACAGGGAAAGTAGGAAGGAGCAGCCTAAAGAAAATGACAGATGAGATCTGACTGTAAAGAAAACTGCCTTCAAAACTATAAACATAGAAAACCTGTAATCAGTAAATACCAAGAGAAAAATTTTCACAATTTCTTCCTACATTCTCTCCCTCTCTCATTCACACCTCTCTCCTTTCCCAGATGCTGTTTGGCATTCAGAAAACACAGAGCTGTTGTCACCAATGCCTTTTCCTTCACCACCTGAAAAAAATATATCATCAATGGTACCTGTCTCCCTCTTTGAGACATGAAGAATCCTCTGGCTGAGAGGCTTCACACCATTATTGCTAGCTGAATTTCACCACAGGATTTAAAGCTACTATGGATGAGTCCCCTGGAAGTCTGTAGGGTTTAATGTTGAGGATTTTTTTTTTTTTTCCCATTTGTGATTATTTTAAATCATGCTAGAAGAGTACATGATGTTTTAGTAAAAACAGATAGATCCAGCTAAACATCTGCAAGCATTCAATTCAGCTTTATTCTCTATTCAGACAACTAAGAGCTGTCTTCCAGAAACTTGGACTGATAACATTTACCTCCAATTGCTGGAAAATGAATTTGTGCAGGTCAAGATGCTGGTACAATGGACTTTCACTGCTCATACCAAAGACAGAATATGACTGAAACAGAACCCATCGCTGGAGCCCTAGCAGGTGAAGAAAGTGAAGAGAACAAGGTGACAATATTAGCCACCATCACAGCAGGCTCAAAGTAGTCACTCAGTTGTCTGCAAGCATCACTGCAACCCAAATTTCAAGGGTAAGTGCTGAGAAAGACAACGAGATAGCTTTCTGTGATGGGAAGCTTGGGACACAGAACATTTATCCATCTGAAACTTAATATGCCAGTAGTCAAATCTGATATCATAGGCAAAACAGAGGTGGAGTCAGTCTCTTGGTTACTCCACTAGAAATTAAGGCTCTCCTGAAAAGCTTTTAGTTGTCATTTGCAAGGCTTATATGTTTTTTTTCTATAGGCGATAAGGAGCTAAGACTGATTTAAAAGTAAAAATGCAAGGCAGTCTGGTGAAAGCGATAAATTACCTCAGGAGAACTCTTTGGACCAGCTTTCAAGAAGGTAAGAGCATGTGTGTCAGCAAGGATATTGTACTAACAGAACAGTAAGTAAGGTGGTAACAGGCTGTATGAAAGATTTGGTCAGCTGGATGAGAGGAAACCTATAAAGATTTAGAAACCCTAGTCACAGCCCAGGTATGAATACCCCGGGCAAAATCCTGAGGCTGGGCTAGAAAGACAAGTAGGAAAACAATAGTGCTTGCAGCCATCAAAAGATGATGTAATGGGAATTTGCAAGCCAGAGCTTTGAGGAAAACCTTTAACTTGAAGGTGAGGCTGCTGAAAGGGCTTTCAACATGTAAAACAGTTTTATTAGCGCTTAAATTAGAATTGGGTAAATTCTGAAGGACAGGAAACTCATCTCTGTTGCATGAAAGAGTAGAAGAACTGTGTGAAAGCAAAAGTATATGATAATGAGTCTTGCTGCTGCACCTTACAGGAAGCCTTGTTCTTTCCCCTCCAGACTTGCTCTCAACTCAGCAATGCAAAGGCTTTCCTCAGAGCAAACTCTCTCACTTTCCACAGCCCTGAATACTTATTACAGGATCTGCTTCTTGCTTTTCCCAGGAACCTTCTCATTTTCAGCTCCACTGCAGGCCTGCTGTGGAGGCATATCTTCCCCATCTGCTCTCCCCACCCATAGCCCTGAGGGCCCCTTAGCTGCCACCACTCAGCTGCTTTCAGGGAAACTACACTATCCCTCTGTCAAACTCTCAGGCAGGAAAAGGAAAATTAAATATTCTGATTTCTTCCTTTCTGCCTGGGGACAGTCCTCAACACAGTACATGGTACCTGCACAGCAAATTTAACCAAGAGAACATTTGCATTTTCTATCACTGCAGGCAGAGTACAATTGACTACACAAAATGCAAGGCAATGCAGAGGTAAGAAATTACAGCTCAAAAGTAAGCTGTAATTAAGGCTACAGCTTCAGCTATCATAACCACCTCCCATCAACCTACTGCCACCTATCTCAACTATTTATTTATCATCCTGTGAGAAAAAAAATCACTTTAGACATTTGAATTTTGGAAGAATTGTTAATATAATGCTTAGGAAATAATTGGATTTTTAAAGCACAGCTTATACTACAGCCAAATCCAGTAAACAAGGGCTTAGAGTGAAAAATGCTATGCAAAGTCTTCTCCATACCATCTAGTATCTGACTTGCTGTAAACATAAAACCTGACACAAAAGTCATGGAGCTAGGGATTGGAGAATGCCATGAAGCCAAAGGATTTGGAGAGCACAGAGAACTCTGTAGCATTGGTTCATTTATTTTAGAGGCACAAGAATGGCTTCCTAGTGCTCCAAAGGAATTGTTTAATAGCCCAAGGGAGTTGCAGGCTTACATGGTCTACTGACACCCTTTTCCCTGCAAGATATTACAAAGCACACAGATGAAACTGCTGCTCTTGAGAAAGCTGAAAACATTTCAGAGGAGTGCATGCCATAGAAACATTAGAGAACTTTAAGAGTATGTCTCAATATTGCACATCTATGGCACTGTATATATATATATAATATATATATATATATATATATATGCCTATAATGATCACTAATCAGAAATCAAAGCCATTATACATCAGCAGTGGGGCAAATGGATGTTATTAGGCAGCTCATTTTTCCATTTTCTGACCTTTGTGCTTTTCCAGTCCAGCTGCAGTGCTATGTTAATGCATCCTCTTACATTTAACTTTGCTTCAGTGATGTGCAAATCAGTGCACAAATTAGAATCAAAATGAAAGAGCTGGCCTGAAGGTCAGCCCAGCAAGGCTTGGTGCTGGTGGGTGGGATTGATTCCTTTATTAGTCATAAGGCATAAAAAAGTGGCAGCACAGTAATGAGGGTACTCTTACCATGTACAGAGCAAAAGCACAATTAAGAGCAGCCCATATTTTCTGAGAGCACTTAAACAATCTCCTAAGGACAAGAAGATAGAAGCTGGAATATGGGGCAATGATTGGAGGGAAATTCTTGGGGTTCAGAAAAAGGAAGAAAATTAATAATGCTTTTTTTCTTCTCTTTGTGAAAGTACTACAAAATACTAATGTCTGATGAAACCAAGACAGCATGATAAAAGACGCACACACATCACACAAAGATTTGTACTCCTGTAAGTATATAAATCAAACAATCTTCTGAAAAACAACAACAGAAAAGACATTTTACCAATTTTACATGAGCTGACCCTGAATTTCTCCACTTTATGTCTAAGAGCAATTAACAATCTTACATTCAAGACATTTGCACTGAGTCAGTGATAATCCACTCAGAGTTCACTACATAAAGCACTAGGAAGTTTCTACAATGGAATGCAACTAAGTACAAAATTAATTTCTTATTTTGTGTTAAATTGGTAGCAGCAAAAACAGTCTTGTCTCAGCAGTTTAGCACAGCAGGGGATGAGAAACAGCCATCAGACTTACCTATTACAGAAAAAGGATCTGAAAAGACTGCCAATATTTTTAAAGGACATATTCAAGTACACAAGAAAAGGTAAATATGCAATATGGCCTGAATATAAAATCTCAACAAGATAATCGTAAGGAAATTAGAAAAGGGACAACATGATAATATCGTTAATCAAGATAACATTATTCCACACTACAAAGTGAAAGAAGTAAGTTTAGGATCTGCTCATATGCTACAGATACTCCAAAGTCCACAATACTCACCTTTGTTCATGTTTTATGATGGACATAATAGGAAATTTATATCTTGGTTGGTTTTAAACACCAGAAGCAGGCAGGGACCTGCAGCAGTACCAGACAGAGAAAGGACAGTGACTACCTCTCAACAGGTGCAAGATGATGCACAGCAGAACACACCCCCTCTTAGCAAGCATCCTGGTGCCCACAAAGGCCAGTGTGGACTATGCCAGATTCACAGAAACACAAGCCCTTGTGATTGTGGTGCCAAAGACTAAAAACCTCCTTTCTTCATCATTTCAAACCCAAGCACAATATTTATGGACAACAATCATGGCAGGAAGAAAACCAAACATTCTGTAGCAGGCACAGAATTAAACATGGGTTTAATCCACCTTTTGAAGTAAATAAGCCTCACTATAAGAAGAGGGTTGTCTCAAAAAGCCTGTGTCCCCCACACTGGTCTTTTTAAGAATCATTGCCACATTTATGAGTTCCACTGCCAAGCAGGACTCTGCTGGCCTTCCAGGAATGGTACTTAATCCAATGGGCTTTCAGGAAGGAAGAGGTTAAGAACAGGGATGGTCTTCTCTGTTATAGGCTAAAAACACTTCTGCTCTTCTGTGAGGCTATCCACTGATACTCCTGAGAAACCCTGACCATGCTGGACATCCAGATTCAGGTTCTGCACAGCACATAATAACAGACATTGCTTACCTGATGGATTTTTATAACCAGTGGCTTTGGTTCTTCAAGTACTTTGTCCATGAAAAAGATCAATGTGTACAGAGGTCCAGATTCATTCAGCTGAAGTTCTGAGTACTTGAACCACCCAATTTAGGAATGCAAGACTCCCTGAGCACTCAGAGGGAAGGGACAGGCTTCTCATGAAAATGACTGATACCCAGGTAAGACTTTCCCAGACAGAATTTAGCTCCACCTCACTTTATCCCTTTTTAAGGAGTCAGTGACTGTTGGGATCCTAGGTCAGGCATGCTAGGTTAGGTAGGAAGGAGTTAGATCTCACAAGCTGTAAAATTTTGTATCATATAAAGGTAAGTGGGCAAAGCACTCCTGAGGGCAGCAGAAAATGTGTATTCCAATTACATTAATAGAATGTAAAATAAGGGAAATTTAAAAAAAACATACTAAACTACTACCTGATTACCTAAGAATAGTCTGGTTTTCTAGACAACTATAAAATTGCAAACTAGAGGGGACATCCAGAGAAAGAGCATAGAAAATAAAATACTTAGTATAGTATATGCACTTTGTGTACAGCTCTTTTAAAAAATGTAACACCAGTAAATGTACCAGAGGTTTACATGAAAAGCTGTGAAGACATTCTGCACAATTTAAGAGACTAACAGTGAAATGATGTAGACTGAATATGAGTTGCAAAAAGATATCCAGTAATGTACAGTTTCCCAGAACTGTCAGGTATAGTAATGTCTCAATCATTGCTCAGAAGCAGTCCAAAATTTCCCTTTTCTGTTCACCAAAGTTCAGTGACTCGAGGAGTCTTTTTTTGCAGAAAGTACTCTTAATTTCTTACACCATATGAGAGTTATAAAAATCCTACCATTCTCTACCATGAAGAACGCATTACACCTTCCACTAAGACAACTGTTTTGCCAGAAAACAAACATGTCTGTAGTGATATGTGTGTATATATATATATATATATATATATATATATACTTTTTTTATACTGCTATCAGACACGAGAAAAAAAGACTTGTCTAATGCATTGCACAGATATCAGGCATAGCTTATTATACATAAAATATACAAAAAAGAGGCAACAGAAAGCAACTAAGCACAGATATCCAAAGAGAAGTTTTTAATATTAACCTCCTTTCAGACACAAGTATAAATCTTTGCAATTCAAAAAAGGTTCACGTGTGTATGTATCAAAGGATTTATCCTGCAGACCTTTCCCACCACCCATGCTTCTCTTTTTGCCTCAACACTCCTGCGCAGCACAAATAGATCTATACACACCACAAGAGATTTATCACCATGACCTGTAAAACTTCTGTTGACTCTATGAGTGCCATCATCTGAAAGAGCTGTGTGTACTTTCCCTCCTACCTCCCTCTATTCCAAGCTGTTCCTCTGTGCCATGTCTCTCACATCACAGCCCATGATAGCCATAATCCAGGTGACCATGCACCTTCTCCTCCCTACCCCTTTTTATTCTCAAGGCCTATTTCTCCTTTCTTACTTGTCAATACCAGTGTCACCACTCTTGTAGGTGGGAAGCGACAGGACACAGCATCCCTTGTTCTACCAGCTATAACATTGGCACTGGATTAACTCGTGGGGACAATAAACATACAAAACCCAGGAGGGCTGGAAGGAGACTCTTTTAACTCATGGTTCTTTGCAGCTGCCCATGGTGGCTGACACCCACTCCACATTAAAGAGAACATTAAAAATGTCCTGTTTAGTTCACTGCCACTAGACTCTGTCATGCTTCTTACCTCCATCTGTATTTCTTTAAGAGTTTAAGTGTTTCAAAGTGTCAGTCTCTTAGCCTCCTCAGGCAGTGAGGCAGGTAGATACCATTAGCAGTCTGTTGAGTACTAATGCCTGTATCAGCCACTCCTTTGATCTATGAACAACAAACCATTGCAATAAACCAGTCTTTCAACCAGATGCCAGCTTCAGAGCATGCACTCAGTTCTGTCATCTCCCTTTCAATAAGGCCTGAAATAGTCCCTGACATTTTAAAATTAATTGGCTACAGAGCTCCTGTTATTACCATATTACCTCCAGACAAATACAGAAATGCCATCCAGTTAAGTGTGCTTGATCCTGCTTACAATAAAGGCAAAACTCCTCTTGATTTCAATGGGGAACAAAGTGACTTTGTAAAGTAAAGGAAAACCCATATAGCTGTCAACAGCTGCAGCTAACAAGGACTAACCCAGACCTGGAAAATAAAGAGTTCATATTTTGACTAAAACACTTCAAATGTTTTCATCCACGGACAATCTATTCTGTTGGAAAACACATCACAAAACATGTAGAGCAGCAAGTTGCATTTTGGAATACAGATCACAGCAACTACTCTTACAATGAGATCTCAAAACCGAAAAAGAAATGTGATTTGATGGGTTAGGATTAATTTAAGATATAATTAGTTTTAGACCATAATATCTGAATGGCTTTTTCCCTATGTAATTATAAGAATAGAAGCCAACACATTTTTCATTTTTCCTAAAGAAAACGGGAACATGAGCCGCTGAAGCACAGTCATCATTACTGTACATTTTCTGTCTGATGTCACTGGATGTCAGTGAAAATGACAGAATGGAAACTTCTTGCAAGTACTAAGAGTTTAAATTCCACACTTAAGTATGTTTATTCTTAACAGATTGTCTCCTCATGTATGTATACATTTGGGGAGACTGTGACAACAAAATACCTGAAGTTTGTTTTTTTTAAAGAAACATTTATTATGACCAGCATATTGAGAATCAAGAGTTCCTAATTTGCACAGAAGAACTGTAAAGAAAAACTAACTTATGCTAAATAAAAGCACCGATCCAATATTTTATTCTTGAAAATAATTCTGATACAATTAAAAACTTAATACTAATGATTTTGAACACACAAGGCATAGTTTAAGGGTGATACATCTCTGTTCCTGTACAGATAAAATTAAGGTAAGTATTTTCAAACCAGACTGCTACCTACTGTTTCATGTTCGTTAAAAGTTGTTTATGTTTTGATTGTATAAATCATAATAAGCTGCCACTACAATTGTATTCATAAGAAAGCAAAAAAGCTAGGGAAACTGCCTAGAGAAAATCAGTAGTTCTGGTATTACAATCTCTAGTTGAGGAACAAGATTCAGATTATACTAGAAAGAATATGTGGCTGCTTTATCTAGGGCCCAAAAAATTCCTAAATGAGGGAACAGAAGTTACATTTGTAGACTTTTTTCATCTAGATCAGTGTAAGACAAATCTGAGCCACATATTTAAGGTTTCCTGGGGAAATGCTCGCCAAGGCTAGATGAAATGCATCTGGTAGTTTCCCCCTGGAAAACAATTACAGGCACAAAGTCGATTTTCAAATCAGAAACCACCTATAACACGTGGAGCAGTCTAGTTCAAATAGATGAAGAAGAGCAAACTTGTCCAGGTTCTACCACCCAAATAGAAACAAAGAAGAGAGACAAGCCCTGTGACTACAATCTCCAAAAAATCCTGGAGCTGCGCATAGAGATGGACAAGCCCTGTGGTGACTGTATGATTTCTGAACTCCACCCATACTGAGCTGGCTGGCAGTACACCTCCAACACAGTAATAAAATATTATTACGGGGTATCACACAATCATATGTAGACCCCTGTACATCTGCTTACATTACTGCACAAGGTTTTAATTTACTTTTTTCCTCTTTTACTCCCGTTCAAAAGTCCTGTGTTCAAAATATCTTGTGAGAGTTTTCAAAGAAGAACATCTGCAAAAATGATGGAAAATATTCTATTTCTCTCGTTCACAGAAAAAGCATGAGAACAGATTCTGAATGAAGGTTCAAATAATAGTTTCATTTCATTTTAATGAGGACCGTTAGTTAGAGGTAACACTTTTTTGCTGCCATTGAATCCTCACAGAAGAAAAGTAATTACAGTTTTTAATACTGTACTTAAAGTAAGGCTCAAAGATAATTTTTTAACCTTTTTTTCTGGTAACAAATCCTCTGTCAAGGAAGTGTCTTAAATTCATCAAGGATTAGGTTTTAGAGCATTTCAATGAAAGTCTACAGTTTTGTTAATTGGTATTTATAGAAGCCTGCACAAGTAAGCAAGCTGGAAAACTGTTCAGTTCTGCAGGCTTTAAACCTGAGTTCTGGAAGAAAGACTGAAACACACACATCCCTCTGCAACAAGGCTGTGGCCGTGTGAGCAGCTGGGATGTCTCAGCGTGGGACTCAGTTCTCTTCTCCTAAGGACAGCAAGAGCTTTCTGCTCTCCAATTTTTTGCACAAATCAATGAAATATGCCTTGGTCCACAGATGCTACTTTAAATTGATAATATTACTTGCTAGATGAAATGCCATTCAACTTAACCCTAGGCAGTAAAACTGGAATGTCAGTGATGTTAAAACTTGACTTGTGACCAGGCATTTCCATTAGGGGTTCCAAAGCAGTGTAGGAATTCATTTCTGTGTATACATTGGGTTTGTGTGACCAAGTTATGGTAGCAGGGGACTACAGGGGCAACTTCTGTGAGCAGCTGCCACAGGCTTCTACTATGTCCCGTGGAGACAGTGCCAGCTGGCTCCAAGAGGGGTGCACCTCTGGCCAAGGCCAAGCCTATCAATGATGGTGGTAGCACCTCTGGGATAACATTGTTAAGACAGGTAAAAAGTTTCAGCATAAGACAAGACAATGAGAGAGGTGAAAAAAAGTGTGTCAAACAATTATGCAAACCCGAAGATCACTGAATGAGGGGAAGGAAGTGCTTCAAGCATCAGAACAGGGATGCAAACCATGGTGAGGCAGCTGTGTCCTGGAAAATCCTGGAGGCCCACAGTGAAGAAGAGATCCACCTGCAGCCCAGGAGGATCCCAAGCCAAAACAGATGGATGCCTGAAGGAGGCTGTAACCCCACGGGAAGGCCACACTGGAGCAGACTCCAGGCAGGAACTGAAGAGAGAAGAGCCCACCACTGGAGCAGGTTTTCTGGCAGGAACTGTGACCTTGCAGGGAATCCACACTGGAGCAGTTTGTGAAATCCATACTGTGGGAAGAACTCGCATTGGAGAAGTTTGGAGAACTGTCTCCTGTGGAAGGAACCCCATAGGAGACACCCTGCTGGAGCAAGGTAAGGAGTCCTTCCCCTGGGGAGGAAGGAGTGGTGGAAAAAACATGTGAAGAACTGGCCACAACCCCAAGGGGAGAAAGTGTTTTTTATGATTTGGTTTTATTTCTCTGATTTGATTGCTAATAATTTAATTTGTCTGAGTCAAATCTGATTTTCCCTTCACAGTAACAGGTGAGTGATCTCTCCCTGTTCTTATCTCAACACACAAGCCTTTTGTTATATTTTCTCTCACCTTGTCCAGTTGAGGAGGGGAATGATAGATCAACTCTGGCAGGCACCTGATGTCCAGACAGGGTCAGCCCACCACAGTATAAGACCAGCAAACAGACAAAGACACTAGTTTAACAAATTTACCACTTGTAACACTTCTTAGCTATTAGCTTAATTACCACATACCAATATTTCTGGTACTTTTGCTCTCAGTATTAGTGATAAATTGATTGCTGTATTTTTCTAAACTTTAACCAGAAGCTAAACATTTGCATTAAAAGCATTCAGGACTGATTTCAAAAGTATTCCTGGAAACAAAACTAAACACTGTTAGCAGTGGAATCAACACAGCTGTTTTCCTGTAGAGTGCTAGCCTTCATCATCATCAAACCTTTATTAATGTCCCAGCTTTTTCCTGTCCATTTCAATGCAAAAACCCACCTAAGGCTTAAGGTCATTATCATTACATTATTTAAGTAATGATAATTCCAGAGACTTTGCCAGCTACTTAACCAAGTGACAAATGACTCTACCTTTATTTCCTCCAGTCCCAACCATGGGTCTCTCTCCTCTTCCCAGCCCCCAAGTCCTCTAGAAACCTAAGTATCTCAAAGACTCCTTTCTGTTTTGCTTGAAATTAGCTAATGGCTTCAGATGTAATTAGGTAAGAGACTGAGAGACAGAAAGGGCAAACCAGAAGTCTGATCATCCCAGGAAGGTATGTTATTAAAAAAAATTATGCATAGCCTCCACTGACTGAATTGATTACTCACATGAGGGAATTTCCTCCTGTGTGGAAATCCACAGAAATAGCTCTTAGGGTATTTCAAAGGCCATTTGAAACACACAACATAACTCTAATCGAAGTGACTTTAGTGGGAACAGGACCTGATCAAATATGCAAGACACTACTCCCTTTCCAGCTCCCTTCTTCCTAATTAGTATTTTGTCATACAGAGTTCAGTGTGTTCTCATCCTGGTGGAAAATTTTATTTACAAATTAAACAAAATATGCTTATATTTTCTGTATGGATTTTGTGACAGATTTCTGGCTTACTAGTAAAACTGGTGTGAATATTTTCTCCTACGTTGAATGAGGCACGAAGTGCATAATTTTTCTTCAAGAAGCAAAGAAATTAATACAGTTTCAGTGAAAACTCAGTGTAATGAAAAATGGACCAATTTAAAATGCAAAATACAAAAAAAAATCTCATTTATATTTTTCATTTTTAAATTCCCAATCCAATTAAAGTATATACTCACATAGTCAGAGATAATGTGTTTGACAGGCTTTCTTGGTGTACTGTAGAATAATTTTTTTCACTACACAACTAGTTCTGTAAATGGTTTAATATTAATAAAATTAAACATTAATTGACTTTAATTAGACTTTTGTCATATAGAGGCTTAAAAAATAAAAGAATTTTTTTCAGCCCGTTTCTCTGCTTTAAAGAGATGGGCCACATTTTGAGACCATATTTGAATTTCCCAGTAAAATCAAAATATTTGTGCATGTCAAACCCTAAGTGTATCCACACACCACACAAGAGCAAAGCTGCAAAACACTATGGAAACAAGGTAGGGTCCCAGTATGAAAAACCTGAAAGTTATAAACATATCTGAATTTTACAAAAATAATTATAGTTATACAAATTATAATTATAAAATTATAATGCCTTTTATTTCAGATTTTTTAAAAGTTCATGAGCTTTTAGCTGACAACAGCCAGTACAGCAACCAGAAATTTTAAAGTGGCATCAAAACTCCGAAGGCATGCATCACCTCCAATGTCATCAATTTTACCCAGTATGGACAATGGCTTGTGCACAGAGGTATGGATCAGTGCAAAAGTGAATTCAGCCTAGGTCTCATCTTGCATGTCTTAGGTGCAATGAAAGACAAGGCCTAGGCTATTTCAAGGTCTGTTAAATTCAACAGGCATTGAAACAACTTCTGTCCCATACTCCAGTCCCCCTAAATACTTGAAGTTAGATGGAAAGCACCATCTTTACAACCTTTCAGTTAGGTGATATAGTGGGTAGAATGGCCATCATCATCAAATTTCCTATTAAGTTCTCCTTTCCTAATAACCTGGATGATAATATTGGTCAGCTGTGCTGTTTTTTAAAGCAAATCTTAATTTCTGGTGGTGCCCTTAAGTACCTTTGTTATTCCCTTACATATCTGACTGATAACAAGCAAATACAGAGAATTGTTTCTTCAACTAAACTGGTGCTAGAAATAGAGACCAATGTAAACAGGAAGAGGGCATTGTGCCAAAAATGTATCTGTTTCTTAATTTCTCCATTAAGATGTAACTGCAATCCCATCCAATATTTATATAATCTAATTTAAAAGACATTAGGAGAGCAAGGGCTCTGGTTCACAGCTCCACCTCTCTTCCAACCTCTCTCCCATATCTTGCAGCCACTGCTGGGACCACCAGCACACAGCTAAGAATCTACAGGAAGAGCTGGGCTGCAGGCTGGCACCTTCCCTTTTGCACCCAGTGGATTTTGGTGGATCTTTTAGCCGTTCTGCCTATCAGACAAACATATAAGAAAAGTTGCAGAGTTCAGAGCACATTTTTTACATATTTTGGTTATCACTAGCAGCAAAAAAGGCAATGCAAATATATAAGACACAGCTTAAAGCGAAGGGATTGAAAAATGCTTTATTTTGGATATGGGAAAATGCTTTTGTCTGTGAAATAGCTTTCAGTATAGGTTCTACCAGCGTGTGCTTTTTTATAAAAAGTAATTCCTATAGATTATTTATTGTTGTTGTTTATCTTTGCTCAAGAATTACACCGCAAAAGGATAGCTGAAAAGTTTCTGTCTGTTGAATCCTAAATAAACCCCAGGTAACAACTGTACGGTAACAATATTTGGCAGAGGAAAACGAATGGATCTTTTTCCCATAAATAAAACTTTTTATTGAAAGTATGAACTCCACATGTGATAAACTCTAATTAAAGAATAAAATATTACTGTGCTGTGTCAAGACAGCATACTACAAAAAGCACAAGTGATACAGTGGTCCCTGATAGACCACTAATGTAATTAGTAATAATGTAAAACTCACATTGGAGATGATTTTTTTAAGTGGTGGATCGATAACAGCCCTCTCCCCTAATGAAGGACTAAATCCAAAGCAAAAGGGTACTATGCTATTCTGTCTCACCTAGAGAAGACTTTTTCAAAGGCAGAAATTACTTGCAGAGGAGCCACCATTACAGCAGTAACACCTTTTGTAACTGAGACCTTATTTTGATTGTGTTATAACATTATTTTTTGGCCATGTTTCTATATTTTCCTTCCATTTTTTATAGCCTGCATTGAGATTTGAGCACTTGACTGAGAGTAACTTTTCTATGTTGGTTGTACAGTTAAGGGAGAGAAAAGCGTGCTCTGAAATAGCAACAGGAGCATGACTTCACTCTGTTAACTATATAGGGCATATGTAGGGAAACTAATTTAAGAAATGCAATTAGACACTTAAACACTTCTAAATAGTGCTCAGGCCTCCCCAAGGATTTGTAAGAGTCCTACACTCCTTGCACCCATCAAGTCTTCAAACTGCTCAGAAATACTGGCACTTACCTCCAATGCCTACATTGCAACTCAAAAGCCTTATGTGGAAGGACAAGTAAATGCCCTTGCAGGTACCTGCTGTTGATCGCCATACACTAAATTGTGCATCTGATTTGATTTCCCTGAAGAAATCCATGCAGAGATTAAAATGGAAACTAATTTTTTTTTTTTTCTAATAATGGCAGTAAAGGAGAAAAAAGTGTCCAGCTAGAAATTTTGTTATAAACTTAGTTCAACATGCTTTCCACACAGGATGAGGAAGGGGAGGTGGGCAAGGAACAGAGGAAAGACTTTTTTCCAATTTAGGAAATGCTTTTTACCCTCCATATATAAAGGAAAGTGGCAGAAACTGAACCAAAGCTGCAGTTAAAGAATTTTGTCAATAAAAGATAGGCAATATATCTAATAGACAGCACTTTGTGACAGGTGATTGACATCACTTTGGTACATCTGAATATAGCTATCCACAAAGACCGAGGACCAAGACTCCCTTATCCTAACCACAAGACCACCCTGAGGAGACAAAGCATCAGTCAGTTGAATATGCTGCAGCAGTAAATAGTTTGTTTTCTTCCTGCTGCTGCATCAGCTACTTATTCCTGGCAGGATTCTTGGTGGAATGTATTTAACACAACCCCTAGGATCTTCTGTTGTCTTGTATGGAAGGGTCTAGATTTGTTAAAGACACTTAGCTAGCAGTGAGAGGTCCATTCATTTAAAACTTAGGAAAATCATCACCACAGATGAATTTGAAAATTCTGCAAATACGTTCCTTCTGATGCCCAAGTACAGTTTTGCTCATAAGTTAAACAAGTATTATGTACTCTGCTTTACTAAAACAAACTCTATTCTCAAACTTTTTCATACCCCTTCAGCTATTAAATATGCCCTTCCTTTTAAGCCTTTTCACCTGAGCAAAAGATGAAATCCTACCTGCATAATTTTTTTTTTTTTTTTGGAGGGGGGATATTTCATTTAGTTTGTTGGTTTTCTTTTTTTCAGAGTAATAAAAGAAACTGCCAAATACCTCTGAATACGTACTTACCTGATGCAATAGCTGCAAAATTCAAATGATTGTCATACGAAATGTCAGCTTGTGAACAGTTTTCATAAACTAGGACATTCAGGTATTACTCTTCACCAAAGAGCCTTTGTTTTTTCATCACATTTGTGAGTCTATAAGCTTGTAGAATACCACTGAGCTTGCAGCTAGACAGAGGTGAAGAACTGTTGGACACGTTCAAAAAGATCCTCAGTTGTCATCATCAAGAGATTTCATGTATTTCCTCAGCAATTACAACACTGCTTAATTTGCACAGAGGGTCAAATGCCTCCCAAGCGGAACTCCTCACGCCTGAGGTTCTCACTGGCTACTATGAAGTGCAGAACTTTAAACAGAAAAGACATATCCTCATGAAACTGGAAGATAATAATGCCCTATGGCATACATGGCTGTCCACTGAACTCTTCCTCTTCACAGAATTCAAGTTATTTGGATGATTAATAAGAAAGGAAAATGTAGAAGCAAACACTCAAGCAAAAGCCCCAACCATATCAACATTTCAGTGACAGAAATAATACTAGATAAGCTTCAAAGCACATTCTGGCTCTCTTTGATAACACATGACAATTGAGAAGACTAAGTTGTGCAGGAAGATGCATACAGCAGCAGTGTGTTACACATGCACATAATCTCACAGGTTCCTCTAGTCAGTGATTAGTGCCAATACATCCCTGCATCTCACACATCAGTGTCTACTGTGATGGCTGATTTGTGTGTTGTGATGACTCAGAATTAATTCACCATTAGAAGCAGCAAGTTTCAGAAAATGCCTTGTGAACATGAGAGGTTGATGCATTCTGTGCATTGCCTAGGCATGGTAACGTGCAACTGCAGTGTTACAGTTGCCTGCTGCTCCCAGGACCTCCTTGCTACTGATCGGATCATATAATCACCACATCTTGATTTGGTAAGAATTCTTGGGCTAGCCACACAAAACAAACCCAACATCTACATCAGATGGATGCTTAGCAGGTTACAAAAAAGGAAAAAAAAAACATAAACAATGAAAGATCACTTCAAATGAAGCTTGATTTGGCGTATTCTTGGAAAGGTGCTCAAATTACCTGGACCACTTTGATCTTAAACATGGACCGGGGGCAGCTGCAACGAGCTCTGAGCTTTGGCACATTCCATTATATGAATGGTAGTGAATTTATAATGGAATGGTATGGATGGTTTTTATAATCAGAAAAACACACTGACCTTAACACTACACAGGTGGAGCAGCATAATGACCCGCCAATTGTAAGCGCATCAATTCCTGGGGAAAAGTTCAATGAGGTTAACTCAGCATGTATCGCATAACCAACATAAGTGACATTTAAAAATATTGTTTTTTCCACCAAAGCCTGTTTTTTGACAGCATTTTATTAATTGATTTGTTCCACTGTCCAGTACTGAGTGTACCTTACCCATGTTAAGTGTACTACAATATGTTACAGTAGAGCTGGACATTGTCATGCACTTTAATACTGAAATACATGTGTTTTAAAAACTAAAAACAGTGTTAAGTACAATAAACTTTTCAGACTGTGTAAAATTAAGCATAATATCCATTTAACTTAGGAAGAAACTGAAAGAAAACAAGACTCCTACAGCGGAGTTTCACTGCAAAATCCTCATACTGAATGAACTTAGATGGGCATCAGCTGACCAGTGTTTCCTCTTCCCATCAATTTATTGACAAACATGGATATTGCAGTGACCAGCCACAAAGGAAGTAAATTTCAGTGTACCATACTGAGGCTGACCAGATATCTAATTTGAGTAGTCCAATATATAGTTCGAATAGTCCAAGATCAGACCGCAAAATACTGTGAATAAGACACTGCTTCTTTATTCAGCCTCAGAGTTTTGAAACATCCACATGTTACAAAACTATGGAGAGAGAAACAAGGAAACAAAGAGAGAAACTTAAGTCTGAATCAGCGAGAGCCAATCAGCAAGGACAGAAGCCTCTTCAAACATGAAGTAAGAAAACTTTAAAGTACAATTAAAAAAAAGAAATTCAGCCATATCAGCAACATTTATGATGCCTATACTTCAGCTCATTCTTCCCCTTTCTCTTCTGTGATCTGGGCATGCTGACACTTTATAGCTTCTCTACAGCAGTAGCAGGGAAAGTCACCCTCAGCAACCAGAGAATTTGATATCCCCATCTCCTCACATCACACACCTCTGGAGACTGCTGGCCCACCCTACTATTCATCCCCACCATCAGTTTCTGCTGCACACTCAACACAGCTGAGAAGCCTTGAAACAACATGAAGGACACCACTAGAAAAATTGTTAATTCATCAAGAGCAAAAATGAAGAAGAGAACCAAAAGCTTTGGATTTAGGAAGATGCTAAACTGTTCAGAAATGTTCAGCTGGAAAAAAATTATCAAACAAAACAATGCCATTTGATTATACTTCCGTTATTAAAAGACTTTCAAAATGTGTAAGAGCCATGAAATTAAACAAAATAAAAGTACACATTGCTTTGTAATTTCCCTCTGTTTTTCACAATCCACTAAATCTCACGGACATAATCCATTTTAGTCCCAAATTTACCAACTGCCTATAGTCTGGTGGCCTTTTGCTTTTATTGAAAAAGCATATTTACCTGGAAATAAAGCAGGGTGATCCCAAAGTTGGGCAAGGATCTTTAAAGGCACATCATCTTTAAAGGCAATCTCAGACAAGTTAATCCACACTTTTTTCAGCTGTATGTTAGAAGCACACACAGCAAAACTCTTCCAGATAGCTGAACTGTAAATCCTCTTCTCACAACCAGTCACCACGAATTGTTTTACAGCCACACAGAAGCTGGTTCCAGACTTAGTAGCTTTGCATATAACAAAAGTAATAAAATACATTATGCTACTTACAGTGGAGATATTCCATTCTCTACTTTTGTCATTTGGGATAAAAGCACAAGCACAGATCTCTTCCTAAGTCAGTTCTAATGCAGCTTTCATAGAAAGTTTCATTCTGACAATGTGAAAACCCCACAGCTTCACATTGGCCTCCAGAACCATCCACAATACACCAGCATGATATGCAGAGCAGGGATGCGCAAGACCACTCTGAAAGGAGGAAGAGCTTCCAGACTTGCACCCATCTGCCTCCTGCTGTGCCAGACAAAACAACTCCAAGGTATTGAAATACATTTTCTCACTCCTCCTTCCTCAAAGCACCTCAGCATTACAAACCTCAATTCAAGTCTACTCGGTTTGTGAACAGCAAGCAAAAATAAACCCGTGTCCTTATCTACCTAAACTGCCAGGCTCACGTATCATGTAAAACAGATACTGAGTCACAGAAATTTTTTTTTGCACAGAGGCAGATTGTGTTGTGATCCCTTCACACATTTAATCCAAAAAAATGACATTGCTCAGGGTTTATGGCAAACCTGACAGAAAGCCCTGCTGGCATCACCCCAGCCAGCCAGGAACATCCCATGGGCAGCAAAGTTCCAGTGTCATGCTGTAGCCAGGGCTCTGTCCCCTGCTGTATTCATCCCCTGCTCCAAGACAAGCAGCAGGTGTGCCTGTATGCATTCAGACTTTAACAGCAATAGATAGGAGAAGTGCTATCTTACATATAGATAGATTTACTCAGGGGTATATTTATATTAAATGATGTGCTTCAGAACACTAATTATAATTGAAGCACACTTCAGGTAAATTGAGAGCCTGTGATCCAAAAGACTATCATTGCTCAGATGAACAGTGTTTTCTGGACTTGTTTGTTGGCTGTCTCTGGTCACCTATGAAATCCTGTTGTTATGTTAATATTGCACGTTTCCTGTCACTTTATTTCAGGTTTCACATGGCTCTGATACAGCATTTGTACACCTCAGTCCATGACTGGGCCTGCCAGTTGCTATTGCAATGAAAGTCTAAACAGCACTTATTTCAATAAATGCATATGCAAACATATCATCTCAAGGGCCAGGAAAATCAGAAGTATTGTGTTTAGAACCTGTGTGATAAAGAGATAGACTAAGGAATACAAGAGTTGTGCTGCTTGTTTTGAGACTACTACAGCCTATGAACACATTCATTTTCTGTCTGGGAAGAAGAGTTCGACAACAAAATCAGCCCTACTCAGAGGATGAGAAGTTTCTTCTTAGATCTTCATATGAGATTATCATGATCCTGAAGAAAAGCAGGGAGAAGAGTCCACTCAGCAGTGGAGTTTTCTTAAACTATTTCTCCTTCTGTAAATGAAGTGAATTGAAGTTGATTCGACTGATGTTTACTACCTCCCTGATTTCTGTTTTTATCTCTCTCACCTTACCTAACACCTTCTCTTTCATCACCCATCATTTAACATTAAGGTTTCTTGTTTGCTATTCAGCCCTGATAAGCCCAGCTGTGCCTCAATTCCTTTCCCTTCAGTTTTCTTATCCATCTCCTTAGTTTCTGCTGTTATTCCACCTCTTCCTTCTCCCCCTCCACTTTTCATTTCCTTCAGGTTTGTCCCCCTCCCTACAGAAGCAACTGCTGTTCTCCACAGCTGATACTTGATCCTCCTATCCTGCCTTTTAAGTAGTCTCTGTGTACCTTTGTTTTTTTCAGTTTATCGTAAAAGTATATTAACATAATCTTTATGCATGCCATGTCCTGCCTGAAGCAATCTTAAGACTCATATCCTGATGGAAGCTGTTGTCTTGCTTCAAATCCCTTTTTCAAAAACACTTTTTGCAAAGAAAACCCTGATCACAGTAAAGCTGGAATGCAAACAGCTAAAGACAGCATCTCTTTTAAATCTCTACATACTTATGCACACATCTGCTTGTATGTGTTTACATTTCTACTGTATCCTGGTCTCTGGCTGCAGCCCATGCTTCCTATACTGCTTCGTCTTAAACCATGGGATAGTTTGCATAGCAATTAGCCCAACAGGTCTAAGGCCATGATGTGCAGTACAGGCTAGTAAAAGCAAGAAAATCTATTCAAGCTTGAAAAAAAATTTCATTTAGTGCTCAACAGTTTGTTTCCAGAGACAGCAAATACTTGTGCTCAGCATATGACACCACTTGCAACAGGGGCTGATCTGGCATCTGAGAACAGACATCTATCTGCCCAAACTCCTGAGCCACTTTGGACAAGATGGGAGTTCCACACACAGCCATGCTAACAGAACACAGAACATGCTTTTCTGTCAATAAACAATCATGTTAACAATGACAGAAGAGGAGATATGTTGTACATCAGATATGCTTTTCTGTCTGTCTGTTGCTCACCCCTGCCAACACCAGCCTCAATTAAGAACTTCCTGCTGCACAGTTTAAGCACTGTCTTTGCATTGAAGTGACTGGAACACCATTGAAGAGATCAGAATTACTTTTTTTTTTAACTTCCACAGATTGATATTTGAAAAGTTTTTCAGTTTTTATAAAGATCAGAGAAAGATAGGTAGCACCAGTCATTTATGTTAGAAGTGTTTCTTCCTTCTATCTCAACAAGTACAAACATATAAGACAAACTCCTGCATTTTTCAGGTATGGTAATTACACCTGCCAGCTGAAGCTACTAGAGCAGGAAATATATGAAATCCCTTAAAATAAGTGCATGGTTTTCTAACTGCAAGATAAATACTAGGAAATTCTCATGTGTAAATTAGCTAAATAACTCACAAACCAGTATGCAAATTAAACATTTTCTTTTCCCTTCCAAAGACAAAAAGAATGCAATATCATTAGAAAAATAATTAATATGTTAATTGAGGATTTTAATTGCCCAGAGACAAACCACAGTTGCATTGAAATCTGGCTCAAAATCAGAGTTACATCTGTTGTTGAAAGCACTCCAGCTTTTTCAGGCAAAGGCACAAAATCTTGTACATATTAATGTAAAATGAAAACTCTGATTGTTTTACACCAAAGGCAAGTTAAAAAGATAGCAACATCTTCATGCCATTTTCAGGTGGGATCTTCCATTTGCTAATTTGCAAATCTACCACATTGTTCTCAATTTGCAGCCCAGTTTTGGAAGTCATCAGATAGCAATGGGCTTCTCTCCAGGCCTCAGCTGGAGGGGAGGGTGAGGGCTGTAGAACTATACCATGAGACAGAGTCTTCTTCCTCGTGGGTGTCATGAAATCAAGAATATGAGGTGGATAAGGAAACCTACAGTCTTGAACAATTTTTTTTTGCAATCTAAATTCAAGAGACCTGGCCATGAACCCCTGTTTCCTGCATTTGATGACAGCAAAGCATGAAGGGTGGAGCCTGAGAGATGTGCTGGAGTCCAGCTCCATGCAGTCACAACCAGATCCAGAGTCCACTGGCCAGCTAAGCCATGGACGAGGTGTGTGGGTGGGCTCTGAACATGGGGCTGGTGGTGTCAGTCGAGCTCCTTTCAGAACTGGTGTCTGCCTCTTAAAAGAGGAAATATCCATGGCGTGCATTAACTGAGCTTCCATTGGGAAGTTTCACAGAAGAAAGTGTCCAATTAGTCCAGGCACTGAGGAAGCTACAAGAGACCAAACCTTGGTGGGTCAGTGAGATTCAGTTCATGTCTCTGCTGTCTGTGGGGATATCCTTTACTCTTCAGGAGCATGAATAAAGTTTGGTGAGGAACTTTTAAATTAATTCTGCATCTATTTAGTGAAGAGGAAGGTTGATACTCGTAATTCTCACATGGATAAGGAGGGCATTGGACACTAAAAGACAACTGCCACTCTCTATAGGGCCTATGTGCCTGGAGGAGAGATGCCAAGAAGGACTGAATAGTTGCCCACCTGGAATCATCTAAGAGTCATGACATCATTCAAATACAAAAGAATGGGTTTTTTAATTAATAAAAGTTAATAAAAGAAACCATGTAAAACAGTCTTCTAGCACACAGTTGGTAGGTAACTTGCAAAAACTGGTGCAGTAAGTATATAGTGCCAGACTATATCCATTCAGTTACAGAATGCCAGCATTTTGATGGAAGCTCAGTGTGACAAGTCCTTGCATGCGTCTGAAAGTGATTGGAGAGATCAGCAGGCAGAGCGAGGATAGTGAAAAATCTGCTACCGCTGCTCCTGTCCAGAGGACTTTGAGAAAAAGAAATCTGTACATCCCATATAACATGGAATTTTATGAGCTAAAATTTAAGGTTTGCATTACGCTTGAAAACTAGCTGGTAGTTAATTTCAAGACCAACTGAGCTCTTCTCTCATAAATAACTTTTAGAAAGGATAAAGTGATAAACAAGCTATGAAAATTTTACCCATGGCTGAAGTGTGTTTCGCATCCCATATAAACACAGCCAGTGAGTGCATTTAATAGAGGATTCATGCAGTGTGGCTTCAGCAGAACAAGGTGTCTTAGTTTGGAAGACAGGTATCTGCTAAGGACAAACAGGATCTTCTCTTGGAATGGAGAATGCAAAACTCCTCTCTCTGAATTGTTATAATTTTGGAATTAAGGGGCTCTCAGGCAAAGACGTGAAGATAGGGATAATAGTTCTTTACTTGTGTTTAGCAAGGCAAACAGAGCAACAATAACTATGAGATGAACAACAAACAGAACTAGGGAAACAGTTGCAGTTTTTCTCTGGTGCTGGCACCCTTCCCCTATGGGCAGTTCCTGTCACAGGCAGCTGTGGTGAAGAGTCCCGGGGTGCTGGAGATGGATCAGAAGCTCCCTGGCGGTGGCTGGAGCTGCAGCATGAGTCCCGGTAGGACAGGGGGTGCGGGCTGAGGCATGGAGAACACTCAGAGCAGGAGCAAAGTAACAGCGAGGGGGGCAGGTGAGGCAGATGGGGCCAGGTTCAGGATTGCCGGGGCACACACGAAGAGACTGTGGCAGGAAACGCCGAACTCAGCTCCAGTGGTGCCGGTGAAAAATCTCCCTGAAGTCTGGAAACTACAGCCTGCTGTTCTCTTCTCCCACCAAACACTCCTTCAGTGAGAAGTGAAATTCAGGTGCTCACCCTCTCCCTCCACCTCAGCTACCTCTTTTGTTTTTCTTAAGTATCCATAAGTGCCCAGTGATTAGTTCCCTAGTAACTTACGAGAAAAAAAATTCTACAAGAAGACTCAACCCCCAACACAAGGGGACAAGAGAGTGAAAGCAGCAATGAGCTATTTTCCTGGTTTGGAAGAGTTCTTATTTGCCTGACTGTGCTTTGGGGTCAGATCCAAATCTTCCAAAAATGACCGACCATCCACCACACCAATGTCACCTCCACTAACTGGTTTCTCAAAGTTTCTCAATTTCTCATGGAATTTTCCCAAATTTCCATGGTGATCTGCTGGTTCTGTCCATCTCAGCCTATGGCTCTGGTTTCACTTTGGCTTTCCTCCAGGCTGCAGTTGCTGAAATCAGCCCCCTTATCCCCCAGGAAAAGGGTTTGTAACCAGACAGATCAAGTCCCTGGTCTTCCTCATTGTGGGACTTCAAAGACATTGGCTCTGGCATAGAAGGGGGGACAGCTGATAGGGGTGGGCTCTGGACTGCAGGGTTGGGTTCTGCCACAGCCTGAGAGAGGACTAACAGCACAAGGTTGGTCCTTGGGAGCCAAAAGGCAGAGGATGTGCGGGGGAATGCCCAGCAGCTGTGCCCAGTGCATGGTCACCAAGGGCAAGGACAGCACTCTGGGTCTCTGGGACAGCCTTGGGGCCAGCACCCAAAAGCCTTCCTATGAAGGATGCTCAGTGGAAGATGATGCTGCACATGGGTGTTCCCATCACCCCCATGTCATAGTGCCAGCAATGCAGCACTCACAGTGCCTTAAAAGGGAGCATCCTCCTGTGTCCTGCTGCCAAAACTGGCCCAGGACCAGCCCAAAGACATCCAGGAGGAAATCCCTGAGAAGCTGCTGAAATTTCTTGGAGGGAGTTCACAAAAAGAGACCAAGGTGATGGACAAGGCTGGTGTATGTCCTCTGCTGCAAGGCTACCCTCAGAGTTCATTGGAAGCATGAAAATATCTTTCAGCAACATAGCTGTGACCAGACCAAGTAAACGCCTTCTGGAGGAGCACTTCAGAGCTCCTTGTCCTCATTCCCTGTGGAGCCAGGGGCAGCAGCCATAAGAAAAGAAGTCCGGAGATGTTTCCATGGCTCCCAGGACTTTGAATCACCCACTGGTGCAGGAAGAATTCTTGCCCTCAAGGTAGATCGGTACAGGGGCATGTGTTCAGTCTCAGAAGCTCCTGAAATGACTCAAGGCAGGACAAATTAGGGCTTGGGCATCTCCTGGGAGATGTGATCAGCCTGTGAAAGGAGGAGCCATGTCTTGCTCATATGCTCAGGCAATAGCCAATTGCCCCCACCCAGGAAGGAATTTCCCCCAGGTAGATTGGCAGTGGTCCCTAGGGGTGTTTGCCTTTCTCTGCAGCACTGACCCTGACCACTGATGAAGACAAGAAGCACAGGAACAGAGTGAGCTTTGGAAGGCAAAAAGTGTGCTTGGCATCAATACATGTCATATTTCAGAAATTCACTACAGTATGACACACCTCCTCTTCTTTTTCTTTTGTGTGCGGTTAGTCCTGATCATTCCTCACATTCTCTTCAGGAAACAGGAGCTGCTTGGCAGCATTCCTGCTGCTATTTTCTGTAGCTCTGTCACTTGCCTTTGCCAGACTACAAAGGATACATTTTCAAGCTAAATTGAAGAACACACCAGCCTGCTCCTGGCTACATGTTCCTACTGTGATAATGGTTGTGAGCATCGGCTCTGAAACAGATTCAGAAAAACATAAAGAAAATTCTACTTTCAGTTGTAAACTTCATGTCCTCTTAAGATTTTGGAGCTGAGAAGTCTGTCATGGCAGGCAAGTGACAGCCTCTGTGTTACTTAATTTATGGTGAGCACAGGAAATAGAACAGAGCAGTTATGCCGCATTAAACACAGAGTTTTGCATGACCCAGGTCTGAGGTCTTCACCCTGGAGAGCAGCTCTCTGCAGTGAAGGTCCCAGGCCCACCCAGGAGACAGGGGCAGAGATGGGCACACACAGAGCAGGGCTCAGGCAGGGACTGAAGGTCCCAGAGAGAGGTGGGACATGTTCCCATGGCCCTTGGCAGGAGATGGTGGGGCTGGGGGTCCCAGGGGAGGCCAGACCCAGCCACTGAGGGCTGTGAGCAACCCCAGGACCCTGTCAGGACTAGACTTCAGTGCTCATGTGCCCTTCTTCAGACATCGGTGGTTGGACACTTTGGAGACAGAGGATTGGGCCAGATGGACCTTCCCTCTGAAACAGTGCTGCTCTTCTTAGGCTCTTGTGTTTTGAGGGCTTGATCACCAGGCTTCGCTTATGTCAGAGGTTTTGCCACCCTGTGAAAACCTATCTCGGCTGGATGAAAAGACTTTCAAAAACCTCACATCACCTATACTTTTGTACATTTGTGCAAATTGTGCCATTATCTTGAGGTGACCTACAGAATGACAGCGCCAACGGCTAGGCTGGGGCACGTTTACGGATATTCAATCCCTTTTGCTAGTGCAGGGCTGGGAAGAAATGTCATCAGAGGTTACTTCAGCACATACTGGCAGGGAAATCAGGCATTAGGAAGAAGTGCAGAAGAACTGAAGGAACAGTTTATCTGGAAGGGATCTACAATAGTCACATAGTCGAACTGCCTGGCCTCTTCAGGTATTATAAAAAATTTAAGCGCTGTATTAAAAACATTGTCCCAAAGCATCAAAAAAAAGTCACAGGCTGGAAGCATCAACCATCTGTAATCTTCCTGCGAAGCCTGACCTCGTTTCCAGAGAACATATGATTTATTTTTCCTCTTGACTTTCAAGTTGAGTTCCCTGTTCAGCCAAGAAATATAAACAACAAATAGCTGACATTATTACAAATGCTATAGTACGAACATTATTTGGGGGTTGGCAAGATGATCTTTAAATGCCCCTTCCAACCCAAGCCATTCTGTGAATAAATGCTGACACATAAACATGAAGTTTAGAATATAGGTTTTGAAGCAACATCCTTCATGAAGCAAGGAGACATGAGCATAGAGCAAATCCCCTTATTTCTGCCCCTAACAAGGTGACATCTCACACATGCCCACTAAGACCTTGAGAGACTGAAGAGAAAATGAGACAATATTCACTACTGTAGTAAGCTGTAGTCTCAGAACAGTCTCTTACTGTTTCAAATTTCCTTCAGTACAGGAAGTAGAAATTTTAAAGAGGGAACAAAATGTCTGGGCATTTTCTTTGCCTAACAAGTAGGAAGGACAGAAAGGAAGAGCCTGTGAAGATTAACTGGAAAGGAGGACAAACATTCCAGGAATGTTGGCAATGAGAACTGACCAATAGCAGTGACGAATTCTTGTTCTGGAAGGAAAGATGGTAGGAAAGGTATCTACAAGTCATGAATTCCTCTGAAGGTAAGTAGCTTTTGATATACTGCGCAGAAGCAGAAACCAATAAAGCAAAAAAGGAGCATAGAGAGAGAAAAATGCAGTTGGAGGAACATTCTCTGTATGCAGAGGATGCTTCCAGCAGTACCGTAGCTAGAGAGAAAGGAAGACTTGTCCATTCCTGCCCTGGGGAAAGAAACACTGGGAAACGATGAGCTGGACAGCTCCCAAAAGCTTCTCCTCAAGAGTCCACTCAACTAATTATCTCCAGCATCACTTCCTACCCTCAACGGAGCGATCAGACTCTGAGAGAGTCAAATTTCTTCTTGCTTTGGTAAGCCTCTGGGAAATTAGGCTTTTCTACAACCTGTTCTTTAACCTCTGGATATTGTCAGGCTATTTTCCAACATCCTTGGCTATATACATAACACTACAGCTACTGACAGCACACAATGAAAGCTAAAGCAAGCTGTTATTATTGCATGAATAATAATAGTAAAGGTCTCAGGGTTCATATTTTTGTATGAACAATATTAGGTATCCACTTTTTATGTGTGGTGAAATGATGTGAATGTCCATTCTTACCTAATAGTTTGGTTAGTGATGACATTTTACAGGAGAACTGCTCCACAGACATTTTTTATTACTTGTTTAACTTTTTTTTGTAATTCATATATTTCATGCATCAGCACAGGCATCACCAGTTCTACCACTGGGCTCAAAGACTTCTGCAAGTTCTGGGACAGCTGCAGGAACAGCATCTGCCAAACTCCTTCTAGAGTCATGCTTATTGGGACTCAGAACTGGCCTGAGTAGAAAACATTTAGCTTTTTGATTAAGTGGAACTGTGTGTACCGCCACATGTTCAGATGGAGTAATTTCTCATCGCTCCACTGGCTCCAATATACTATAATCAACAACTGGCTGAAGGGACTGGCTTCAAATCTTCAGTTTCTCCCTGACAACCGTGATTTTCCTAGTGTTGTGGATACTTGGCAGTACATTGACTTAAGAAGAAAAAACAGTTTAACACAGTCCATCAGCAACTTATGAAATGAACTTGGATCTGAACTGCAGACCTAGAAGATCAGTGGAACACTAACATCTGCAGATAAATTAATGCTTACCAAATAAAGTTTACTATTGAATGGGCTGTAAATGTTGAGCACAAGGAAACCAGAACATCTAAAGAAACAGGCATGAGTGAATAGTCTGCATATGTATCCCTTATCTTGTTTCTATAATCCTATAGTTGCAAATGAATTTTCAGGGTCTATTTATAATTATCATTTGGCTAAGGGCAGAAAGAGATGGGGGAATAGAGATGACTTGAACAAACAGTACATATGACAGAACAAACAGTACACACACAGTACAAACTATTATGGCATTTTGTATCCAGCAGCATGTTAAAGCTATTAGACCTACAACACGAAAAGGGGTAAGACAGAAAACTTTGTTTAGGACTGCCTAAATGCCATTGGTCCCCTCTGACTGCAATAAACCTCTAAGACTTTTGTCTGCAAAGCAGCATGCTTCAAGTATAACAAATTGCTGCTGGAGCTCTCTGGAGCTGGCAATCTCCTCAACTTACCTGATGAATTGTGACACAGAGACATCCAACTATCTATTAGCAGCACCAGCAAGATCTTCCCCCAGTTGCTCAGTGCAATGATCAGTATCTACAAACTGCAGCTTACATTTAATTGGCACAAAAACGGGGAGGGGGGGGGGGGGGAGGGGAAACAAGCAGCACACCCAGCAACAACAAGCTTCTGCTCTAAATTATAAGCACCAGACCCTTTCACTAGCCCTCCTAACAGCTGTTCAGGCAGCAGACAAGATTCAGCATCCTTATTACTTTGATGAAATTATCCTGCACTCCATTTCCATCCTCTTTTTACTACGCATGCTATAAAACAACAAATTGGCACTTACCTATGCCACTGTCATTCATATGTTACCTTATTAAATGCTGGATTTCAATAGTTTACTAAATACTGATGTTATGGGAAAGGGATGTTTGAGAGGTGGGTCTACAGTATAAGTGGGTTTTGAACCTCTGGGCCAGGCTGTGATACACTACACTTTTATTTGCTTTCCCATAAACACCCAGGCAAAGGTTAACAAAACAGGATCTAGTAGCCATTTTTAGGATTGCACCACTTACTTTTTCCAAAGCAATATTGAAATATCAATTTATTAATGTAAGATGTAAAATGGAAGAGATTAATTTTTTTTCTCCTTGAAAAAAAATACCAAATCAGAAGCATTATTTCTGCTAACTTTGTAGCTCCAGCTTACTTGGCATGAAACCTTTTAGAGTACACCAGCAGCAAGTCTCAATGGGATTATTCCTGGGAACCATAAAAGTAGATAACCAGTCCATCTCTGAAGTTACAAGCAAGCTAAATAGATAGAAAAACTGAAATTTTCTACACAGATAAAATGCAAAGCCATGATGATCACTGATTATCCAGCAGTCCATTTTCACAGTATTTCAAGCTAGCTATAAGGAATATATCTTATAATCGGTAGAAGTGATAAATAGGATAATGAATCAGGAAGTTGAAAGATGACTCTAGGCTTTATAAAAGCCCACTGAAGAAGCCAAGAGCTATATCTCAAAAAGAATTGAGGACACATCAGATCACCTTCACAGAAATCTGCCACAGGTACAACAGACCAGTGAGTCCTACCTAGACCACCAACTTCCCACTACTTGCTATGCACCACCTTCTAAATGGAAAGGGCAAGATGAAGCACATTTTCAAGTATGGGCCACCTAAATAATTCCCATCCCAATAGAGTCAGACCAGCAATGTTCCATCTTCTCTTCCAGTATCTCGGTCTTCAACAGATGACTTGGATGAAAGTTACTTGCAAATGATTATGTTTTCTTATTTTTAATAAGACCTAGGAAATAATAGAGTGAAATTTCTGTAGTGCTGAGGATGATTATAGATGATTATAATTTGCTCTTTAAGTTCTAGATGGTGAAATATTAGCCCCACTAATAATAACTTGCTTCCCTATTAATTTTACCCTATAAAAAGGGGCAATAGACTAAATTACAACAAAAATAAACCGAAGCAAGGTCTTATTTGCATATCTGTGACAGCAGTTAATTTTTTTTATTTTAAGAATTGAAATTAAGTGACTAAAATTTTCTCAGAAGTACAGGTATCAAAGATAAAAGAATGCTTCTATCTCTGCCTTCATGACTGTTATTTCCCATAAGGGTTGAAGTCAAAATAACTTCTAAATATAATCTCTTCCACAATAATAGTTATTTACTTGACTACATTTCATCGTTTCTGTAACCCTGAGAATGTAAAGGACAGTCTTACCTAAAAAAGTTTATCAAATACGCATTTTTTCCCCTGAGGAAGTGACTTATTTCCTCTTCTGTGCAAGATCACTTCTCTATATAAAAAGCCTGCAGTGCCATGAAGAAGTCAGTAAGATGTTCTTATAAACCTATAATTCATATGATCCCTGTGGACTACAGGTTGTCTGATCATTCACCACAGTCCCTGTATTGACTGCAGCTGAGTTGTGGATTTCAGGAGTATACATCTCAGTTTTAGAACAATCTAAAAAACCTTGTGCAAAACAAGAGGGAAAAAATCATCTTTTCAGACAAGAGAATTTTGAAACCAATAGGAGAGAGAAGGAATTCTTACCAGCTCCTAAATAACAACATTGTCAGGTGAAACTAGCACTCCAAGTGAAAACGTTCCCCTTAAGAATAATGGAAGGTTAAGTTTTGAATTTCAATATTGTTTTGTGTACATGCTTTCAGAGTCCAGAGATTACAGTACTAAAGAATCTCCCTTGTATCATTAAATTAGTGTTTCCTGTCATTAGTTGTCTGTGTAGTTTTTTCCTAACTGGCATGTGCACTCACATTCACAACCTCTGCCTGCTCATGTCCCTGTTCTCTACAATTGGTGCTTAGATACTTAAAAGACTAATTTTCCTGCACATTACCTTCTCTCTGCTTGCCTCAGGCCATAGCCTGAGCCTCAAATCATTCCACCTCAGTTGCATGGACATGTTCTCAAAAATACAGGTTTATAGTCCCTGTTAGACATCCTACTTATTTATAGTATTGTTTTATTACCTTGAAAATGTAAATGCCACAACGTAGCAAAGAAAAAAGTCAATGAAATAATCAACGGTAGGCAGCAAACAAGCCATCATCTTACATTTGTCTCATCACAGATTTGACTGTTTACAGTTTAAACAACATACTACTATTAAGATATCTTTACTGGATGCTGTAGGCATACAAGACTTTATGTCTGGCTTATTCATAATTGAAGACAATGTATGAACAACTCTTACTTAAACAATCTAATTTAAAAAGCCTCCAGTACACTCATTTTTGTGAGGTTTGCAGCTAAGATGAAAGTATCAGTCTGATGTCAAGATTTCACACCAGAGTCATCCGACCCTAAAGAACATTAAAATGTAAAAATCAGTTAAAAATAAAAATCAGAGTAACAATTCTCATTCTCTTGATTCAAAACAACAAGTTAACTCTCTCCTTCTTAATAGAACTTATTATGCACAATAATTTCCTTGTTATCGTTTATTCTTCTATTCTTTTGGTACTCCTTAGCTGTCCTAAATAACATGGTATTATGGTAAAGTAAGTGTGTCCTTTCCACTTCTGACATTAAGACCTCTGAAAATGTACATGGTTGGAACTATCTTCCAGTAAAAGAAAATGAAATTGCATCACCGTATTGTTTAGGCTAGCCTAAGACTAATCACCAGGTTTGTTAAAACTAAGACTAATGCCCTCTCTAGAGACTGCAACACTGTCTAACCACAACGGGGGCAGATAGAGGGTTCTGCTGATTCTTCCTGTGGCCTGTAACAGGAGACCACATGTATGTATCAGTCTCAGTCTGTTCTCACCACTTAGGAGAACACAGTAGATAGTCCTCTGAGATCATTGTAGATCCATTAAGGGATAGGTAACTGAACTGGGAATAGGGGATGGCAGATGACACTATGCTGGGCTTTTTTTAGAGAGCCTGGGTCTGGTAGCAGTCACTGCGTGGAGAGGGACCTTAGAGGGAGGGACAGGGCAGCAGATGAAAACCCGTCTAACCCCTTGCCCACCAGACAGTGTGGGGTGCCCAGCCGCAGAAGATGCTAAGTATGAGAATGATGTATTATCCAATCTAAATCAAGAGACAAGTCTTTTGCTCCTACTCCCTCTAGCACTTCACTTCAAGCCTGGGCATTCAACTTGACACAGAACATCAGGCAGACTTCTTGAATGTCATGCAGCATGTCAAGACCCCATCCCCTGAGGCCCTCAATGGCTGACAGCTATTATTATGCTTAAAAGGCCTGCTATCATCAGGAGGCTTGAACTGAAGTGGCTGTCTCCTGGAAATAGACCATCTCCTCATTTGCACAGCCACTGCTCAAGCAGTGTGGAGCGGAGGAGCTTGAAAAAAGAAGAGATGCTTGGGGCAGTCTTATCTACAGCCTCTTACACAACCTAGCCTGTTTCTTAGCATTACACATGCACCAGATTTGTGTCAATGACAGTTCTACCTGATGTACCAGCCCCTTATTTCCACTGTGCATGTTTACCTGATAGTGCCCGATTGTTGCAGCTACACTTGTTTGCGGCCAGAAGAGTGGCTGCAGAATGCAGCGTGCAGAGGTGAGTATTTTCAATGTATCGTTATAAACAGACTTGAAAACTAAATACTGGAATTAGCCCATGGTATTAATCCTAATTCAGTTTGGGCCCAGTTCCAAATGGGTGACTACGTAAGCAAACATTTGTCTGAGTGTACAATCAGCTGTTATGAATACAAAATTAATTCTTGTGCTCATGCATGCATAATTTACACACACTGATTTAGACCCCAAAGTAATTCCCTAGCAGAATTCCAGTGATCAGATTTAACTTGAAGACAGGTTTAAAAAAAACAACAGCACAGTAATATATTCTTAAGCCAAACAAAAAGGAAGAAACTGAGAAAATAATTGCTATTTCTATAACTAAAAAACCCAAAAAACTTTTGGTATAAAACTATTATTGAACAGCTGACTGCTGGGTTTTTTCATTTCCCAGATCCCCCAGTTAATTTCCCCCTACTATTTAATTTCTACTAATATGCATCTTATAATATGGCACATAAGCATAGTCTCATCCATTAAAAAGAATCAGCAGGATGAGAATGCTGTCAAATAGAATGTTTTCTATCAGGTATATCTGAGATTCTTGTTTTAATGCACAAAACCCATGCCTCTTAGGAACCAATACTTGTCTTCTCAGAAGTAAAGTGAAACGCCAAACAAGTGAACCCAGTGAAATAAAAGTGAACTGTGAATCATAGTCTAAGAAAGACCTAACTGGCATTGAGAAAATCAAGAAATGGAGGTTAGGCAAATTGTGATGATGAAAAAACAGAATGGAATTATTTATCTCCAGGTAATGTTCATGATAAATTTGTGTCCTTTCCAAAATAAAGTAGTAAACATTGATTAAACATATGCCAGATCCATGTGCCTGGAATATTGCGTTCTGTAACAAGACCATATAGAAATCATGCAAAATCATCATCAAGCATGCAATTAGCAAAGAAGTACCCTGGAACCAGGATCTCTGCAAATTTAGACAGCTTGATTTTGCCACACAATTGCCACACTGATCTACCCTTTGTGTCACCCTTATTCAAAACGAAAAAGGGGTATTGTTTAAGCTACTAGAGATTCTTAAGGGAATTCTATATTTTGGACAATGTGAGATTTGTTTTCTAAAAGCTCACTTTACAGAAGCAAATGCTCAGGCTGTTAAAAAAAACCCTTGGAAAGTTAATAATTTTTTAAAGTAACATACTCAGGATATTAAATTGTAAAGCAGAATTCAAAGACTGGTCTTCAGTCAAGTCAGTTTGTTCTTGACTTTGACTTGGGTAGAAACAGGTCTTGTACGTGATAAGTGACATGTACAGGGAATGGTTTTGAAATAACCTCACATGAAAAAGGCTTCCCAGAGCTACTGATACTGCATGCAAGCTGCCAAATATATTCTGAAATTTCCCCTGCCTGTTTCACTATCCTTCATTCCTGATCATGGTGATCAGAACACACTTTGAAATGTGCTAACATATTTTATATTCAAGTAACAGAGGTGAACATTACCTTACCAAAACCAAAGATGTAGAGATTTCAATTCCTCAAATTATGGCACATTCTTAACTACAGGAAGAAAACTATCAAAGTTAGCCAAAGAAATTATATATGTGTTTGTAATCAAGCCAGTATTTAAAAATACAATAAATATACTTGCTACAGTTTGTTACTTGGAAGGATTTAGGAAAATCTGTGCTGGAAAAATCATTCTATATTTTGGCCTTTTTAACGTAACAGAGTCCAGCAGTAAGTAATTCTGAAATAAGAAGCATTTATATCACCATGTTGCATGACTGGATTTATTTTTTATAAATAAAAACATGTGTACCATATGTGTATGTATGTATATTTATTCTTATTTGTCAGCATAATTTATATATGACATATTTCCAAAGATTGATTTAAAAATAAAAAGCACTGCATATCATGAGACAAGGTTAAAGTGAGATTGTATTTATGGTAACTTAAAGACACTGCTTCTTAAATGAATTTAAATGATGCATTTTTCTATTGCCAGACACCTCTGAACATTTCACCTTGCCTTGACTGATAGGTTGCATCTGGCAGCTTCTCCAGATAACATGGTGCTTTTCAGTCTAGTGGAAATATGCTCTTTAGGTTTTATTTAGAGGCAACAAAGGAAAATGTCTGAGTTTTAAGCAAGAGTATTGTAAATATTTGACAAAAAACCCCACTGATTTTCAGAATGTTCAAGGGGGCTTGGGATGTGGGAATATATCGAGTTAGTAACTGAGATTTAATTGCAGCTTTTACAATATCTGGTATTCTTAAAACTCCCACCTCTGGAGCTGTAATGAACAAGTAAAAATCTTTCCTTTCTATATTGTGAGTTTCTAGCTTTCATTTCTCATAGTGTCTGAAAAAAGTCAGTCCTAAAGGCCTAAATGTCACAAGACAAATTTAAAAAAGGTTTTCCTTCCCACAAACCTTTCTTTCATAGATCAACTTCTTGGCTTCTGGTTCTTGATTAGTTTTTAAGCATTTGGGATCAGCAATAAAGAATTAGAGATAAAAGATATCAAGATGCATGCATGAAACCTGTAGAGAAAGAAATGCTTGTGTGCTGTGTGGATGCAGAACCACACTCCAGCTCACACCGAGCTGCCTTGGCTGTCCCCTTTCCAGCTCACAGCAAAGGAATAATATGAGCACATCCAGCAGAGACTGAATGGGGCACTCTGAAAACCTTAAGACATTTGTCATTCACAGAAGTGTTTTCCCTAACCAATTCCAAAGGTTTCCATAGCATTGCTACAATGGAAAGTTTTAATAAAATAATTACAGAGATCACACATCCAGTTCTAGAATTCTTTCTTCTTCAGTAAACACATTACAAAAGCATTTACTTTAACTAAAGAAAACTACTGGCCACTTTTTCAGCTTTTTCCACCTGTTTTTTACATCCACCTGTAGATGTGAAATCAAAGCAACTGCATTTGGTTAGCAGTAATGTAATGAATATCCCTAATCCTTCATATTTAAACATGTTCCACTCTAGCAGAAAGTGAAGTAAGGACTACATTTTCCAAAGGCTACAAGTCCATGGTTTTTCCTAATAACAGTTTAAATTATTAATTTCTTCATTATGAATAGCTATAAGCAGTGAAATTCTAAGAGATTTGTTTGGCATATAGAGATCAAAAAGAGCCCTTTTGGCAAAAAGTATCCAAACTTGCTCATTATGCATCTTTTGCATTTTCCCCACCAGTAGCTGTATTTTAAGCAATACGTGTCCCTATATGAACCAGGTTTAAGAATGGAAAGTGTCTGAAGAAAGCTGGAAAAGCTTCCCATCAGATTTATCTTGGGCTTCCGATAATCCTGGGCTCCTTAATTTCAAAACCAGAATACTGTAGCGGTACCAGAAGGAATGGGTAAGTTCAAGACCCCATGGTAGCAGCAGTTACAAAACTTTACACAGGGAAGGAGAAAAGTAACTGTTCAAAAGTGCTTAATTTAAAAGGAAAAGGCAGAAAATGGAAATATTAATTATCCTTACTTGGTAAATGGTGCAGTACAGCATTCCATTGCACACCATGTGACATTCTGCAAGCACTCAAAAAATAGACCCCCTGCCACTTAAGCACTGATTCCCTGCCTTTGCTTTAAGGTCATCTTTCATATCTTAAAATACTTCTACCCTCTGAATTAGGAGAGCTCTGACTGCTGAAGATAGTAACAGAAAGCCTGTCAAAATCCAACATATATTCAAAAGACTACATGATAAATTGTGACATAAATCTACAATTCTCCTTGGGGAAAAAAAATCATCTGGTCATGTAAGTCATGGAAATTTTTGTGATCTTCTAAGTATTTTTGTATTTGGAATCGAGGAAACCTCAAAGTGTTTTCAAGACATTGACTCATATTCTTCTGAAATGGTCTTTTATTCATAAGTGCTGTAAGCCAATAATGATGAAAAATGGTGTTTCCCCATGTTTACTTACCAGAATTTCTTCTGATCACTTAGTAGTCAACCACCACTGGTGTAGAGCTTTAATTATGCCATCACACAATTATCACTTCACATGTCAGCCCTGTTTGCTCTTGCTTTGCCAATAAAAAACGTGGACTACAGCTCACAGTATTCCACAGTGAGAATCCACTGTATTTCACAACTGGCTAACTGAGCCCATGGCAGATCTTTATATGTTGTGCACTATTATGAACTACAGCTAAGTGAGGTTCTTTGAAAACCTACTACTGGTAGATCCCAACTCAGATACAGAAATTTCCTAATTATGTCTTGGCACATAATAGTTTTTGGGAAATAGTTTTTGGGGATTTTTTTAATATCTCAATGGTTCCTTCTTCTTGATATTAAATGGATCTTACAAAATATATTACATGTCACAGACCTCAGTCTACTGTCCAAATTACTACACATCAGGTAGATATTGTTAACACCATACTGGGCCAGAGACAACATGCCCTGCAATGAACTGTCTCCATTCTACCTACTGAAGAATCATATTGCTACAGAAAAGCTCCATAAATAATGCATCCCATCTACCAGCATTTTTATGAATTGAGCACAAAGCATGTGGAAGACGTGAACAGCTTTCCTAGAGATTCTTCAGGACCAAAGGCAGCCTTCTGATCAGCAGCAGCTAGCAGACCGTCATCTCTCCTTTTATGTAACAACACAAAGGCACTTGACTTCTACAGGAAGCCTCCTCTCTTAGTGTAGGGTATTAATCTGGGGCTGGTTTTATATAATTTCATGTTGAATTTCACTAATGTTTGGGGTTTTCTGTTTTGTGTGCCAGACTTTTCTCAGTTCTCAGGCAGATATAGAGACTGCACTTGGGCTGGCAGCTCTTGTCAAAGTTCCCAACTAAAATGCTCATGTCTTAAACAGTCTTTGACTAAACAGTCTCTACCTATGGCAGCCTAAGAACCACCATTGTGAAGGGAAAGTAGCCCATTGTCCCATGTGAAATGAAACCAGGATTTCCAAAAGTCTGTTTCCTGAGATAGAGGCTACCAAGTTTCCAAAAACTTCCTGTGTCTACAGAATAACACAAACTGAATCTATTTCTCCTTTAAAAACAACAACACAGACAAGTGAAAAATTAAAACACAATGGCCAAAAAGAAAAGAAGGCAAGGGTGTCTCCTTGTAACTGCTGTGAGTTTAACAAAGTTGTAGAAATTAATTTGGCCCAAGTTCACCACATGTTTAAAGCTGATTAGATAAATTAGTTTACCACCAATTTAAATGTCAGTTGTTACAAATACTGAGCTCTCCTTTTTCTTAAAATTACAACTTGCAGACACCACAAAATTACTTCCTCACACATATAAAACACTTACAACTAGCTTCATAGCTATCCTTTCTTTCTTTAAAATATAAGGCAGCAATTTGCATGTCTCCATGGAAAGCAGGAGTAACCCAAAAGTGAAAATACAATCTGGCGATTTTACAAATTTCTCAGATTCAAAGTTCTGCAAGGCAATTTCAAATTAATAGCACCCACAATTTAGAAAGATATTAATGAGTGATAAAACCTTCTGACTTGCTTTTCATAGAGTCATAGAATCATCAGGCTTAGATCAAGGCCGATTGTTAACCTAGCTCTACCATAATCCCTAAAACACATCACCCTCATACCAGACATCTCTTAGACACCTCCAGAAACAGTGACACCACCACCTCCCTGAGCAACCTATTCCAGTGCCTGACTACCCTAAAAGTGATTTTTTTCCTGGTATCTGAATCTCCCTTGGCTCATTTTAAGACCATGTCCTCTAGTCCTCTCACTGCAGGCCCAGGAGAAGAGACTACTTATGGCCCCCACCTCACTACGACCTCCTTTCAGGTAGTTTTAGAAATCAATGAGGTCCCTCCTGAGCCCTCTCTTCTTGAGAATAAACAACACCAGCTCCCTCAGCCACTCCTCATAAGAGTGGTTTTTCAGACCTTTTACAAGTCTTGTTGCCCTTGTTTGGCCACACTCCAGCACCTCAATATCCTTTCTAAAGTGAGAGGCCCAGAACTGAACCACACAAGGTGTGGCCTCACCAATGCCAAGTGCAGGAAGTTGATCACTGCTCTGGTCCTGCTGGCCAGTCCCACTGTTCTGCATACAGGCCAGGATGCCACTGATCTTGGCCACCTGGGCACACTGCTGGCTCATACTGAACCAACTGTTAACCAGCACCCCAGGCCCCCTTTTGCTGACCAGTTCTTGAGCCACTCCTCCCCAGGCTTGTCAGGCTTCATGGAGCTGGCTGGGACCTGAGTGCAGGACCCAGCACTTTCCCTTTGTCCTCATGATGTTGTCCTCAGCCCACTGATCAAGTCTGTGCATGTTTCCCTCCAGAACCTTCCTACTCTTGATCAGATCAACACTCCCACCCAACTTAACCCTGGGGAGCACCACTAGTGACTCACCACCAGGTGGATTTAGTTCCATTCACCGCAACTCTCTGGGCCTGGCCATCCAGCCTGGATTTTAGCTACTGAAGTGTTCACCCATCCAAGCCACAAGCAGACAGGTTTTCTAGGAGGATGCTGTGGTAGACTCTGTCAAATGCTTTCCTGAAGTCTAGATAGAATACCTCCACAGCCTTTCCCCCATCTATTAAGTGTGTTGCATGGTCATAGAAGAAAGTCAGCTTGACTGAGAAGGACATGCCTTTGGTATGTCAGTGTTGACTGGACTTGATTCCCTGATTGTCCTGCATGTGCCATTTAATGGCATGCAGGACGAAGTCCTGGCGCTCAGGACCCTCCTGTTTGCTGCTACCAAAATGGCATTGGACGAGGACAGAAATAGGAGACATTGCAAGCTGACCCTAACCCAGCAATGAGGGCTGGTTAAAAAACAGCCCCAGGAAACTGCTGAAGAAACAGCTCTCAGTATCTCACAGTAAATATGGGAGATCTGAGTGCTGATTAAATCCTGCCAAAGTTATAAATGTGTGATCCTTACAGAATCACTGAAGCCTGGAGTTGCAGTGTATAGCATCAAGCACCTTTAGCTTTACTCCTGCCCCAGGCATGCAGCCAAGACTCAACTTTATGGGTCATCCAAAATCAAGGATGTCATGTCTTCATGACATCATGTCACATGTCTGCAGGGTTGATTTAAAGCCTTTAAAAATAAAACAGGCAAACCAACAACTTGAGGCCAATAGAAACAGTGTATGCCTTATGACACTGCTCAGTTTCAATTAGCTTCATGTCAAAATGCAGCACAGTGGCTTGCATTCAGCTTTTCTAATTTTTATTCACAGGACCCATCAATCCAAACAGTGATTTTCCCCACACTATTTTATCAGACTGGAAAAAAAGTGTTGGTTATCACAGCTCATTTCCCCATGATTCTTCCTTGATGTCCAAAATCCCCCAGAATAATCCTGAAAGCCTATCTTCAAGCAATGGCAGAAAGAAAATTTGTAAGGTGAATGGAAAATAGCTGTCTACTTTCTGCTCTCTCACCTCACACAACAGATCACATTACACTATGTAATGATGAGGTGTAAGAAAAATATTGTTCCAATGATCAGCTGTGTCCTCCATATAACTTTGCTTGCTAGGATATTTTTGAAAAGGACAAACTGACTTCATTAACTGAAGATGTGCATCCTGCATTTTACAGGAAGGATGCCCAACAAGCATGACCTCACTTTGCAAGGAATGAGAAAGTTCCTACACAAAAGAAATGTTGTAAGGAGAAAACATAGGGACTCAACTGAAAAAAAACAAACCAAACAAACAAACCAAGAACAACAAACAAACAAAAACCAACCAAACAAGAACCCAGCAATGTTGATTAAAGAACAAGCCATTAGGATGGTTTTGAAGCAGTCACTCCTCTGTGAACACATTCGTGAGAGACTGTCCTAAGGGTGCCAAAAGGAGGAATACTCCGTTTTATTTAACATCTTTATTATGAATTCAGCTGAGGGGCTCCAAGTACATTTCTTGAGTCTGCAGCTGTACGTAACCAAGAGGCACTCGCACCTCAGAGTGCTGATGCTGTGAAGTGCACAAACCCAGCCTTAATGGTAGACTCACTCACATCAATGTCAGTTTTCTCAGAAACCCTAAATCCTTGTGCCCTTGTGACTGTCAGAGCTTTATAACAGAGGAGCTACTCAGGTCCTAGGGGTGTCACTTACTTGCACTTAGGGGTCCAACTCAAGAGTCTTAGGGAGCCTGACCTAAAGTCCCATGAAAGCAACAGCAGTAAAAGACTTGATCCATGGTCTTTGGACCTAGCTCCAATAAAATTCACATGGGAAAGTTAGTACTTCGGGTGGAAAGTACATGGTACACAGAATATCCAACAACTCAGCTCTTTCAGGCTAGATAAAGCACTATGAAAAGTCCTTTAATAAGAAATTAATAGTAGAGAAACTTGGCCTGGCTTTGAGATAGGTGAGATAACCTCTTGGGTCATTTTCATCACTGATTTTTCGGTGCTCTGCTTAAAATAAGCCTCAAAGCCTGAGAAAATACAAATATCTAACTCCATTTTGAGCCTGAATAGCTCAGATCATTAGAACATTGAAACATCGCTCTCAGCCACCAGATACATGGAGCCTCCTAATAATACAGGAGCACCAGACTGGGGTGACACACCACCATGGACACACAACCATGGGAAACGGGCATTTTTACAGAGCAAATGGTAATAGAAGAAGAAAGACAACATCATTAAGAACAGCGATGTTTTAGTAACTGTTCATGGAGTTTATCCGTTGCTGCTTTGTCTTGTTTCACACAGGACTGATTTGCCAAAATGTCTCAGTGTCTCACTGTCTGCTGGAAGGGCATGGAACAGCTTATTTAATAAAAAAAACCAAACAGAACTACAGCCTTCTGCATGAAGACAGCTGCTCATACCAATAACCTTCTGCTTACTAACAGGACTGTACAATGCAACAGCTCTAACTTAGAAAGCATCCCCTAGATTAAAAATATTGCTTAGCTGGTTGCTTTCTTGCACAGTGAAGGAGGCAAAATTTTTCTCCCTTCACGAGAGCATGAAGGTCTGTCCTCTCCAAAGGCATCACATGGTAGCCACCTCATTACCCTCATATTTCAGAGAAAAGACCCCAGCTCACAGCCAAGCAATCAAATTTAGACTACAAGTCCCTTTGGTTACTAAAGCACAGGCAGCAAACCCACTGGTGGGTCAGAGTAAATCATAGTGAACAGCAATCAACATGCTTAGAATATGAAGCAACATAGTTCAGAACACATAACCAACCAAGCCTGATGAAGGGCAGACTAGAGTATGTGCTGGAGGAGCTATGACTTACATATCAGGTTAAACTGGATGTTCACATAGTATCCCTACTGGTCTTAAAACTTCATGTTGCATTTTGGGAAGACCTCTGCATTAATTCCTTTTTAACTTCTAAAACAAAGTCACTGTAATTTGTATTGTATGTCCTCTTAGCAACTCTTGGGGCCTGCTGTCTCAACCTGTGTTGTTTTTAAAAAGCAATTAACGTCCTTTTTGCCACTAAAGCCACTAATATATTACTAACAATTTACAGTTGTATTATTTAACACTAATAACTACTAGCATTTGCCTAAAAGAGCAATGAACACAAGGTGATTAGCCTTGACTCCAGCAGCAGCTCCTCTGACAAATGCATCCAAAGTGTGCCTTTCCCATCACGATGTGAATCTATGAATCTGACCTATGTCGCTTCAGCAGCACTCTGTGGGAATTTAAGAGGAGACCGTGACTCACAGAACTGCTGCTGGTAGGTGTCTTTACTTTGCCCAATTGCTCTCCAGGTCTGGCATTTGGTTTTCAGGCTTGAGTTCAGTTCCCTCTTCTGCTCAAGTGGAGATTCAACCACCAATATCTACACTTCATACTGCAGGACAGCTATGACTGATGCTCACTCAGTAACTCTGGGTGAAGCTATTCCACCAGAGATAAAATACCTAAATAGCAACAGAAAGAAAAACAGAGCATGAGTCTGGCTCTCAGCATCACCTACAAAGATGCTCACTTGCCAAGCAAAATCCTCATTCTCTATTTCTGTTCTAATCCCATTTTAGTTATTTATATAAAATTTAAAGAGAGGGGTTTATAAAGACTCTCCAGCTCCAGATTAGTTTTCAGCTTTGTGGTTAAAGTGACAATGGGACATACAAAATTAAATAAGTCCTCAGGAAACAGGGGAAGCAAACGCAAAATTCCACATTTTAGGTGACAACATAAAACAACAAAATCCTAAGAAAAAAGGGGCCATGACCATTGGTGGTCTTGTGAACAAAGGAATTTTCCTCATTCTGTTTTCCAAGCAGCTCTGAAAACAGTGCTGTATGTTTCAGTTTAAACTGAGTGAAAAGTTTTTTTAGAGAAAAGGGAAAAACTTTATACTTAGCATAACTTCATCTGGGTTTTTTGTTTTGTTGTTTTGTTTTTTATTTTATTATTCAACTAATTTGATTTTTTTTTTTTAATCAATTATCTGGACAATTATGAACATTTGGCATGTTGATACATCTACTCTGAGCCTTGCATTAGACATATACTAACATCAACAGATATCATGCATGCAGATCAAAGGCAAATACCCATTTTGAGTGTAACCCTGAAGCATCTCTGTCTTTGCAACAGGGCAAGAATCCACTTTATTCTTGTAAACGCATCTGTCATCAGAACACCTCAAATCTGCCATGAACATGAACACCACAAATGAAAATGTACGTGAGGCATTTCTTGAACAGATGATAGTCAAAGAGCTGCTCCTCAGCTAGGGATAATTAATGCTAAACATGAGAGAAAAAACCCACATAAAAAATCTCTGGTTTGCACCAGGAATTATGCTTGTTTCCATCTGTGTTAACACTTTGTTTTTCCCACAGAAAAGACCTTAATGGGCAAAATGTAAGCACAGCAGGATACACCAGTTTCTGTCAAGTCTTTGCAATGACTCTATGACCAACTGGACTTGGTAAATTCAAATTCATGATCCCAAATCTGACAGGGTTTGCAATATTCCACACATGTCTCAGTAAGGCTTAAGTGGCACTGAATTAAGTAGAGAGTGACCTCAAACACATCCAAATTAGTTTTTTTGAAGCTTATCAACACCGATTTTGTGTAACAAGTATATTTACATACCTGAGTTGTGAGACTAGCGTTTTACATACTAATATCTGGTACTCATGTTTTCTCATTTAGTAGCACAATCACTGGCTCTCCTGATTGTTTTCAAGATGTTTGTTGCATTTGTATCTATTGTATTACTTCTTATTTTAATTTTCTCAGTAATGACAGAAACATTTACTAACATTCAATATTCAGTAACAGAACCCAAATAGAGTGCCTTTTTGTCACATGGCATACATGTGAGAAGCCAGGAAAACAAGTTTAAGGCTTTGATTGTACAACCTTTGCTATAAATTCAGATTTTGGTATTGGCTTTTCGCAAATGTTAGAATGAATGTTATAAATATGATGTTTATTTCTGTAGTTTTTAGTGTGTTTTAACTGCCTGAATAGATGCATAATGGTTTTTTTTTACTGTAGTTTTGAATTTAGGTGTAGTGTGTTTCAGCTGCCTGAATAGATAAGATAACTTCCAAAAGAGGCCCAAGTGACTATCAGCATTCACCGCTTGTGGAAGAAAGGACCAAAGCCCAAATCAAAAAAAGATAATTGAATAAAAGTGAGATTACGCTTGATGGACCCCAGGAGTGACTATGCAGAGCAGTTCCTGGAAAAGTGAATGTGCATAAGTCCATGCATGAAGAACAGGATAAAAAGGGGTAGATCCAAGACACCGGGGTGCTCTTAGCAGCATGCCAAGACAACTGGCCAGCCCCATTTCTTTGCTTTATTGTTTCTCCTATTGTCTCTGTTAAACATTTTTAAACTTTACCATGAAAGTGAACTTCGTTTTTCACAACCTTAAATTAATCTGATGATTAATACATGAATTTTGGGAAAATCAATCTGCCCCTTGTCTTCTTGTACAGACTCAGATTTCCCCGTAACGCATCAAGTACCACACTTGAAACATTAGATCATCCTAAACTTTACAGAAGAATTTTTACCCTTTTTGGTTTGGTTTGTTGTTTCATTACTTTTAACCCTCATTTTCCAGGTGTCTGACTTCCATGTTATTGGAAAACCACCATCTAGATCAGGCAAGACAACATCTGCAAATTTCACTTCTCCCAGCACAGTGACAAAACTGGAAAGATCTCCAACTTGCATCTTGAGTCACTTCCAGGACAGACTTACCTTGTCTTGTCTTCTTTAAATCTACTTTAAACACAACTGAATGTCTTTATTTGGTATTTTAAAAGAAAATGTTTGTTGATAATATCAAAACAGAACCTTTAAAATACACAAAATAACCATGCAAAATGAGAAGCTTGGCTGACAAATATTTGTGGGTAATAACTGTGGGGAAACCAAAAGTCTAGGCAATACAGTGTACACAGATCTGAAATACAATGCTTTTAAACATTGGCAGTCTATTATCACAGCCAATGTTATTTCTAGGACTTGTAGAAGAAAAAATATATTACAGTCTGCTCTGTCTCACTGCAGTGGACTAACTCAATTTTGATGCTGTGCAAATACCACTGATCTTTGTGAACAAGGGACCTCAGGTGGAACTCCTTATCAAGAAAAACTTGGTGATGCCCCACAGTGACTCACAGCTTCCCTTTTACTGTTGGAATGCAGGAAAACCGTATGTCCTTTTAACTTCCAGCAAGCAAAATCCTTCACTCCCCACTGCAAGGGGAAAGGTCATTCCATTAGAGAAAACTTTGCTCGGATCTTTAAAATACAACAGCAAAGCCACCCAAAGCCCTCAAGACAATGCCAAAACTGCTACATTAACTCACATACCTGACATTTACAGCTCTTCAGCTCATTAAGGGAGTGTATCCCAGGTCACAGTCCATTACCACAGCCTGAATTCCCAAGTATTACCATTTGACAGCTGGGCTTAAAGTACACCAGACCATCAGTGTGGGTCCCAATGCAGCCTGCACACCCACTAGACGAGGTTTCACTGTAAACAATAGCAGGCACAGCAACGGGGAGGAGAATTTGTGATGTGTAAGTCATTAAGCAGGAAGGGCAAAGGGCAGAAACTCAGATTTAAAAGTAAGAGAAATTTGTGGGACAGGGACAACAGTGGGACTGAGTATTATGATATTAATGTCTGGTGCACAAAACCCATGTGCTTAAGTCTAAGTGTTATCACAAGCAGTGTTTTACTGTATTTACTCTGCTCTGAAGAACAAAACTTAGCTCTAAGTGCTTAAGAAATAATTGGACACACAGATTATGATTTAACAAATATCACTGATGGAACAATCTTTACTAAATCCAAAAGTCAGTGGATGAAATTTCAATTCCAACAAAATCAGATACTTTCTAGAGATAACCTGGAGAGGCATTTGAGTGTCTAACAGCTATATCTGTTACACCTCATAAAAAGAATGTGGCTTTCTTCTTGGCCTCCAGGTAACAGTCATACACTTACAGAGCTACCTCATCTTCTGTGGATCTTTGCCAGCCTCTTCCCAAGATAAATTTTTCTACCTTCATATCAGCTCAAAAGATTTTCTCAGGAAGGGGAAGAGAGGGAAAAGTTGTCTGGGCACCCCAAGCCTTATCATATTCAAAACGATAAGGCACAAGGACAAATTTCTGTGCAAAGAGCTCTGTGTTGGATGCTGCCAAAATGAACGAACAAATTCTATAGAGGTACTGCCTACAGTATTACAAGACTCTCTGTGTGACATTTACACTCGGTGAGAGTCTGAGACTCATGCTCAGGCAAGATGTTTCAGGCTGATTACCTACTCCATTAGAGTGTACTATAACCAGATTAAGAAGATTGCTCTATCCTTGATTACTTAGAGTGGTTTTGTTCATACCATTTATAGAGATGAGGACAACTCGAGTGAATATATTAAGTTTTCTGTTATTGCTTTCATTCTTCCAAGGAAATATCCCAAACTAATTGAAACCATTTTTTTTTCATAACCAGCATATCATAGCTGTTTGAATTGGAGCATGCAATAGCACTATCATAGCATCGCATCCCTCTGGCAGTAAGAAATTGCAGCTTCAGAGAGACATGCCTCAGGATGGAAACTTAACTTTTGTGAGAAATTTGGTGGGAAGAAGAGGAAAAGAGTTAAGAGCGACGAAGGGAGAAATGCAATTATATTTTAATAAATTAATAAAAAAACCCTAAGAATTATTAGAAAATACACAGTTTAAGCTCCTGAGCCAGAAAGTACTGCAAGCTGGGAGAGTACTACCATTAGAAAGCCTGGGATATTCTTACCTTTCATTAAGGAAGACATATGTTACTGACTCATGAGGCAGGAACTGCACAAAGGGGACCTTTCCATCTGATCCAATACAGTTGCTCTCATGCTTCCACAAGGAACTTCACTACAATGCACCTTATCTGTTATTAAACTTACTCAAACTTATTATCATACAGACGATTTCAATTGCTCTAATCTTGAACTAAAGTAGGTTGGACTCATGAAAACAAACTAACTTGCTAGGTCCTTCCAGCTTTAAAATGTGAAGTATTTTTTGGCAAATCAAGAAATAAATTGAAAATATATTGATTTTGATTACAGAGCCAGACATCTCTGCCTGTAAATACAACCCCAAAATTCCTGGTTTTCAGCAGCTCTAGTCTACAGCTATTATGCATTCATAAAGTATATGAATACATACAGAAATATGTATTTCTTGTCCCATTGAAACACAGTTTTCCAAAAGCACTCTGCATTGTACCAAAATTGTCTCCCAGAGAAATAAATGTGTAACATTTCCTTGATATGAGTCACAGTGCTATTAAGCAAGTCATCTAAAAGACCCTATTCTGAAAAGCACAGTTTGTATTGGATACTCAAAAACTCAGCAGAACAGTATTGCAATTGGGCTTTTACATGACAGTGCCAACAGAAAAGCCACTTTTAATTAGAGTTATGTACTCTGCCTTAATAATGGAACACCCTTGCCTCTAAATGGCAAATCCTGCAAATCAAGAGAAACATCAGAGCTACCAACAGCAGAATTCACACTGTTAATGTAACCTTCTGCCTATTATTTATTACTTTTCTGTGATACTGTCCATCTGCACAATACATTGCCATGCCTGTCAATCACTACAACTTAACTGTCTTCCTTCACATCTCCCAAGCCTTAAATGGCTTAAATGATTACAACTTTTACCTTCTGGTGTGGGCAAGGGATAGAGCTGTCATCGAGCTCAGTGCAGCCTGGCACTCAGGACTAAGGGAGGTGAACATCTTTGCTGCACTGTTGCAGTGGAGCAGGAAGGCAAAGGCATCTCCTGGTCAGAAGCACACAGAAATGTTCATCCCTACAAAAAAATGTAAAGCGCACACTTACTGACACTCAGAATCATGCCTCAGATAACCCTGGCAATGCCATTTAAGTGCCACTGGCTATCAATGCATTATTAGCTGCATCTTTTGTGGACACAAAGAAGTGTTTTTACCCCTCACAGCTCCCTTCATCAGCCAGTGTCACAGTGAAAAGTTACTGTGTGGGCACAGCATTTTAATTAAAAGCCCTGTTAAGCTCTGCACACGCTTATTTTTAAAGCGGTGCATGAAATGAAAAAAGAGTATCTCCCAGCACAATGTATTCCTAGGAGCCTCTGATAATTAGGGCAGTAACTTAATTTTCACATTTTGGTTTCTACTGGGGTATGTGCCAATTAGGAAGCTTCTATGACATTCCTGCCTCCCTTTCTTAAAAATTCATGCACAGCTTATGTACAGCTGCCTCAAGCTCCATTTATACTATAGCAAACATTAAATATTAAAGTGTCCATGAAGAAGTATTATGTAAGCTATCATCAATTCATTGGCACCAACCGGCGCCTTTTTAACCCGCTGATCCTGGTGCAGTACACCTCCCATTTGGAGCCTAGCCCATATATGATGCTGGTTTAGGACAACAACCCAATGGGAACTCAACCATGCAGCCCTGGCTGCCGAGAAAGGACATCTTCGGCTGCACCCCAGGCACCATCCCTGGCCACTGTCCAGGACATTGCACTCAACAGCCTCCGGACAGAACATGCAACTCCTTATTCCCCTCCACGTACAGCCAGCACTCTCTCTACCTTACAGCATGAAACGACTGTCTCAGGCTGCTGAGGTACCCATCCTTCTTTTGCATTCAGTGTCATCTCACACTCATTGGGACTTTACTGTTTCACTGATGCTGTGTGCTCTTCTCAGTCTGCCACTTCTCACCTGTCCTCTCAGCCTTCTCTCATGTAGGATCACACAATCATTTAAGTTTAAAAAGACCACTAATATCAAGTCAAAACATTAACTCAGAGCTGTCAAGTTCACCACTAAATCATGTCCCTAAGTGCCACATCTACACATCTTTTAAATACCTTCAGGGGTGGCAGTTTCACTATTTCCCTGGGCAGCCTGCTCCAATGCTTGACCACACTTTTTCCTGATATCCCATCAAAACCCCTCCTGGCACATCTTTGAGGTCTTTTTCTCTCACCCTGTCATTTATTACTTGGGAAAACATACTGACACCACCCCCACCCTTTTCTCTTTGCAGGTAGTTGTAGAGAGTGATAAGGTCTCCCCTGAGTTTTCCCAGGCTAAACAATCCCAGCTCCCTCAGCTGCTCCTCATCAGACTTGCATGTGCATAAACAGGGTAGAAGCTCATTTTCTGAAATCAAGCCCAATTCAGTACTGTGATTAAGTATATGCTTGAATTTTAAGTAGCATAACTGAAGCATAAAATTTAAACACATGTAAAAACTCAACTGTCTTTACGAGGATTATGAAAGAGTGATTCTAGCTGTTAAGGTGAACTTTTCTGTAAAAATGGGTAACACACAGGACTACCACTCCTCAGAATATCTCAGTTTTGTCATTTGCTTTCATGTCTAATTAAAGCAAAACCTCAAAATATCAGCATTTTTAAGAGAATAAAGCATTCAAAAAGTACTGGTTTAGATACTAAGTATTCCACTATTCCCCAGATGAATGCCTTAGCATTATGGACTAAATATCAAGGTCTTAATTTAAACTGGTTTGACATTAAATTGATCTGGGTCTAGACTGGCCCTGAGGCCATATTCGATGCTGCAAAGCCTCCCAATAGCATCTCCTGACCTTATTCTCCCCCAAAGGACTGATCTTCCCAGTCACTTTACATCTCACTGCACTTAGCATACAGGGAGAACTGGTGATCTGTTGGGAAGTTGTTCAGGCAAAAAGGAAGGCAGAGAAATTTTTTTAAATTAATTTCTGTACTATTCCCTGAATGTACATTTTAGAAAAACATACAGAAGGACTAAAATTTTATATGTGGCAAAAGCCATGCAAAATTTGAGGAATCATTTAAATTTTTACTTAGAGCATAAATGAAAATACCTGTTACAATCTGTCTTTAGGGTGTTATACCTTTGCTTCAGATTTCAAAATTCCATTTCCTCTGTATATATTGAGACAATGATCAAGTCATCACTCCAGTTCTCTTTGATAAGGTAAGTGTATCAACACATTAAATGTACCCAGCATCTGCAGGTCATCAGTCCACCCTGTGAACTCCTCCTCCTTCTCTAAATTCTTTCAAAAACTTTCCCTCCCAGTGGGCACAAGAAAATGCAACACAGTAAGAAGTGGCAGCCTTCTTTATGTCAGCAGTGCTTTTCCTATTAACCATTACATTTGGAGACCTCAGTTATACAGTTTGTATGTATTTAATGTGTCACATTGATTCTGTATCAACCTAGTGTCTCCATCAAAATGTTGTACAGCAGCAAGACAAATGCCTTACAGTAGTCTTGGTTTATTAAATCAATTGCATAACTTTTCTATGCAAAAAAAAAAAAAAAAGCCCAATTTGACATGTTTTGGGTTTTTTACGTATCAAATCCCAGATAAGCCAGCTTTCCTTATGCTACCCTTCCTTAAGACGTATAAATCGCATCCCATAATTTCTGCTCGGCATAAATAACAGGTAATAGACAGAAAAGTGGCTGGGTTGTACCATTCCTCCTTCAGTATCTACAAAACAGATCCCTTCTGTAGTTTCCTGAACCTCTCTAGGGCTCTGATATACAATTAAACTTGTATTAGTGGCCTGCACAACCCATCAGTAAGCTCTTTCACAACTAACTGGTGCAAGTTTCTGGATATGTTTATTTCTTTAAGTGCAAAAGGTTTCTATTTTCTGTTCTCCATAGGGAATCATATAAGCAATATGCCCAAGAAACACACAAGGAAACAGATTCTGCTTAAGACTGAGGTAAAAAATGTTTTGACCTGGATGAAGCAAACTAAAGCAGGCCAGAAATGGCAGTAAACCCCTGCCTCCAGGAATCTCCTTGAGGAATATACGTTAAGAGCTAAAAATTTTTCTGAAAAATAAACTCCAATGAAAGTTCCATATCTTTATTCCTAAATCAAAGATTTCATGCAGATAATCTAAACGACCTTGCTAATCTCCTCTCTTATTTTGCCTCCTGGTCTTTTATTATCTCTCATCTCTCTTTAATTTTTAAATGGTCTCTTATACCGTTTTTTGAGTGAATAGAATGACAATCTCTGCAAGGGGGTGGAGACAGTCATGTTTAGTGCCCTCCAGAAAGGACTGTCCTCTTGTGCTGGCCATGTCGCAGCATGTACCAGTGAAAACTCTGTTATGTTTTCAGTCATAGAGAAAAGTTTTCATTGTGCATTCCTACGGCTAAAAAAGAAATCACCGTCAAACACTAAAAGGTAGAATGAATTCAGATTTTCATTAGATGTGGGTAGCCTGAACAAAACAAAACAAGATGCATGTCCTGGGCTGCTCAAAGGGAAAGAAGCTCAAGAAGATAAATAGTAGATGTTCCAGTAATGCTTCACTCTACCATAATATCATGGGCAAGCCAAGGAAAAAAGAATATGGGTCTAAGCTGTACAAACAGTAATAAATCCAGTTTAATTGGTTAATGGTAAACATATTTTCCATGAAGAACAGGGGGAAAGAGTTCAGAGCGCATTTGAGGAAGATGGGAGCAGTGGCCCCAGGTTTTCTGCACTGGACAAGAAGTCAGAAAACTACTTACTTAGATCCTCCCAATTTCCTGTGGAAAATTTCAGCTCATGATCAGAAATTCTGACTCAGAACCTGCCCAAAGCCTTACCCAAGGAAACAGAAATGGCAAGAACATGAGTGGAAAACAACATTAGTTTGAGAGCACGAGCAGCAATGCACGAAGCTACTGTAAGGAACGGCAGCTGAAACAGTCTCTTCCATGCAGATGATTTTTGCTCATTTTCAGAAGACAGTAGAAACCCCACATCAAGATGGGCTATCCATACCTTTCTCACCTTTTCTCGAGTCTATTCATCCCTTCTCAAACAATTAGCTGTGTAAAATTCAACCTTCAAAGGATTGCATTATCTGTCAAGCACAGTGAAAGAATGGTGGAAGTTTTATGGACCAGAACAGGACCAGATTCACCTCTCCACCCATCAAAACCTCATTTATACATTTTTTTTCACAGTAAAATGGAAACAGACTGGTAAAAACTAAATGTATCTAATTCCTTGAGCTCCCTTGAGTTCCTCAAATGAAACCAGTATGGAATACACCCAATAGCTATACCTCTTCTCATACTGCTATAAACAGGGTTTGAACAACTCAAATCCCTGCAACACCCAAGCAAGCTCCTGCACCATTAGCTCCTTTTACAGACATACTGGTGTTCAGGATTGGTTGCAGGGATTTAGTTATTTGAGGTTTTCTTTGTCTTTTTAGTTAACTTAGGGCAGACAGCCCACCCAAAACCCCACAGCAGCAGGACATAAACGAAAAACACCGCCACCTCCAGCTACAAGACTGAAGGGCACACTTTCCATTGCTCGGTACCACCAGACCCATATCTGTTGTGGTAGACAGGATTTTGAACAGGTTCACCACCTGAGCCATTCCCCCAGACAGGCACCAAGCACGGCACTGTGATCACGCTGCCAACAGTGCCTGGAAGAGTCACACAGAGCCTAACTATTGTATCTTCACAAACCAGTTGTCTATACAGTGTCTAAATACTAAACTTTCATTACCAACTGAATCCCTTTGCTGTTACTTAAACCATGTGCTTCTCTCCTTTCTCAACACTGTATTTTTCCATACTTTTAAAAGCTTCTCTATACAATAACACTGTTCAGAGATTCCATCGTTGCTTAAAAACAACAATGCCTTTAAGATTATATTGGCAAAAAAAAAAAAATGTGACGTGACAATCACACTATCTATCTTAGAAACCTTCAGAAAGCAGATGAAGTAAATCCAACATGTTTTGGGACCCACCACTGTCTGTGAATTAAACAAAAAGGAAGTCATCTTTGAAATTCAAGAGATCCCTTTGGTTTATATCACAAAAATCTAAATGTAAAATCACACAGTTCAATTAAATACACACACACACACAAATAAGGCCTGTGCCAACATTTCCTGTGCCATACACACAGTTCAATTTGGTTTTGATAGAGAAAATTTAAGTTGGGAAGTTTATTATTGCCAACATCCATATTTAAGTTTTTAACCAAGACTGAGATTTATTTTCCATTATTTTTTCAATATAGTGCAGACATTCTGGAAGATGAAGGAGGTTAGAACATGCTGCCTTCCCGAGAATATGAGGCTTCATGAGAAATTCAAGTTAAATATGTTAGCTACTCCCTTTTGTGCAACTACTCATGTTAGCTCAAAAAGGCAGAAATGAGAAGCAGAAAAATAAAGTGTTAAAAAGGAATCTGTAAGGTCCAGTGATAGCAAAAAAAGGTAAGTTAACATAGATTACTCAATAGCCAGTTTATTCTAATTGCTGTTGGAGAAGCGATGAAAAAGAATGCATTGTCTCATCACCAATGATCATATCTCTCTTGAATCATGAAACACCTCTCTTTCCAAGGCCTGGAACTGCCTTGGCAGCTGCTACTTATTCCTTAGGGATAATTTATCTTTTCAATCATAAATTCAGCTTTGCTGCCCACCTAATGTATAAGTGAAGGACTCCAACTCTGATAATTTTTCTTAGTACGTGACCACCAACATATATTCTTGACACATAACCAGTTATCCTGCCTACAACCTACTCAAACCAATTGGGTCTAGGGCTCATACTTGGGAAGGTGTGAAGAATATACATCGGGTGCATCTCAGGACAAGACTTCCCATTCTGCAGTGACTTGATTGTATAGGCATTTGAAGGAAGAGTAACTCAGCTGTCTTTTCTCCATCAGACACTTCTCTTCTACTTGTTGAAACTCTAAGCCTTAGGCAGGAAAAAACCAAATTCATTGGAATAGAAAAGCCAACCCAGAGGCCTTTTATTTTGTGTCTCAGTCAAGATCAAGATGACATTTTGCTAGTGGTTCCCAAACTACATTTCTACAGTGACTGGCAACAAAAGGATGAGACTGGCTTCATTCACTCATAGTCTAATGAAGTTTTCTCTTAAAAATTTGAGAAGAATTGAAAATGGTCCATTGAGAAATTAATGTTTGACCGTCATCTCTTTCCAAGAAGTTTCCGAATCACTGCCACAGGTGATGAACAATACTACGTTATGACTACAGCCTCTAGAGGCTTGCTCACAGGTTCAGGACAAATTCATTCAGTATATTAGTGAAAAGAAATAATTCTCTCCAAGTAAAAAATAAGCCAGAAGTTGTTCCTGAATGGGAATCTTAACGGATGCAGTACTAGCACCTGTTATAAAAAAAGGTGTGCCTTTGATGATCATTTTGCCTCACAAGTCTCATTCTCAAACTGCTTCATTTGGTATTACAAATTGACTCTAATTTAATGTTAGCAGGTATAGTCCACAGTGTTGCCATATGTCCTGAAACTGCCCTTGTTACATCCTATTCTTTTGACATTCCTTATCCACAGAGGCCAGCAAAGACATATGGAGTCATATAATTGAGTAACATATTTGTTCACTTGGGGGTAAAGTCATACACACACATTTATGTTCCTGTGCAATGGGAAGCAAGTTCTGCAGCTTTATAGATGTGGTACATGTATCACATATAGTATCCTGGAACTCAGGACAAAAAAACCCAAACAACCCATTGTGAAGAGGCATATAGCTAAAGAGAAAGTCCTAGTCGAAATGACAAAGCCTAAAATAAAAACACCTTCATAAATCACCTTGTTGGATTCTCCTGGAGTAAGAGGCAAAACGTGCTTAGAAAATATTAACTCCTTTCCTGTTAAACTTATACCCCAGAAGGTGTATGGAGCACAGTAATTTATTCTGTTTTGTTAATAAGGAAGCTCCTTGGTAAAATTGTAAATTATTTTTGTTTAATAACAGCAAATGGAGCATCACAGAAATACATGTCCTCTATGTGTCTATTGTAAGGCAGACAAGGAAGCCTGGCAGTTGCTCATTATTATTCCTCACGCTGCTTCTAATGAACAGATCTATGCTCTCAATTTTCATTGGCTTAATCAAGGATTCTCTATGATATGCAATTAATCTTTAATATGAAAGTGATTAGGGAGAAAACAAAAAATGCAGCTGAACATTGTGACCACTGAAATCCAGATTAAGGAATTATTCAAAATCCATTCCCTTTATATTGTATTTTTACATTTGCAAATCTCTTGATACATGAAAGCTCAATGAAACAAGTTTATTTTTATAACCCATTGAACAAGACCCACAGTTTCCATTCAGATGGATACGTTGGTAGTTCTTTCAGCAGTGAGCCCACATTGCAATTTTAACACTCTAAAGAAAACCAGAGGAAAGAAACACATTACCACAGTTTACAGAAAGGTATTGGAAGTACTTATTTAAATCCTAATACTGGCAAACCATCCACATCCATCCTCTCCTGGTCAAACACTCCAAAAAACACCAGATGTGAGCCTAGGTTGTCCAGCCTTGCTGAACCTTGCCTCCATCAGAGGTCTATGAATAGGGGCTTAAAAGCATGTAAGATGACAGCCAGAGAAGCTGCTCTTCACTGGGACAGGAAAGCCACTAAGACTCTTCAGATGGATGGATGGCCTTGACCACCACTGCACATCTAATTATAGCTTGAGAACCACTGATTTGGTATGGCAAATCTTAAGGACAGGAAGGAGGCTGAGAACTAAGAAGAAATCAACCGAAGATATATTCTCTGTATTTGGTGTGGAAAGGACTAAACCCACTGGAATGTCTAAGCAGGGCACAATAAAAACATCACAAAAGGGTGTTAAATAAGATTGTCTGAATTTTCCAGTCAACACTCTCAAATGTTTTGAGATGGCATGTGAGCTACAGAAAAAAATAATCAGTATTGATATTTCAGAAGGTTAGTAGTTTATCACAAGCATTACTTTTATTTTTAATCAAAAACAGAAGTATAGCATAGGCTGCTTATACAGCTAACAGTGCTGTAAGCAAGCCTTTTAATATGGGCAGTCTTTGCATGCACTTTTGTTTCAGCAGAAACTTCAAGAACTAAAACTTTCAAAACACAAAGGACCCTAAGAACTAGCTTCTGGAAACCAAGATCCTTAAAAAATGTTCTAGTTACTTCTTAAAACAATAATAATCAGGTAAAATGGAAAAGTAGGCAGTAAGTCATCACTACGTACATCTCTGACCATTTCATTCAGCTCTGTTCAACACACCATTTCCACCAGGATAATTTCCAAGAGTCAGCAGAAAAAAAAAAACCAATTCTGTGAGACAACTTTCCTTCTGAAAGAAAAACACTTGAATATTTTGTTTGGTAAGCAGAGGTCTGCAGTGGGTAAGTCAACTTTGAACAATAATGTATTAAAAGATCCAGTCTCCTAGGACTCACTGGAGCTGGATCCTATTCCCAAAGCAGGGCAATGTCCCCAGCCTGAAACCATGTCTCCAGAACATTCCTCTACCCTGTCAGCTCCCCAGACTAATGTTGCCTTCCACCTGCCACACCTTCACCTGCAGCAATATATAATAAAAATAAAAACCAGTGTGCATTATGTGTATTTCTTTTAATCAAAAGATATCGTTGATACTTATGAATTCCCTCCTCCATTTAGCCCTGTATAAGGACCTCTATAATGTTTTGAAATTAGAAACTAGAAAATAAAACCCCATCTTCCCATAAAAGCTCACATGCATGATAGCACACCATACTAAGTTTGAACCACTCTAAATTACAGGAATAATGTGGTAGCCTTGCATTTCTAAACCAGGATCAATATAAATCCTTAAGTGGCTTTTACATTCTTTTTTTTTTTTTTTTTTAAATCATCTCTAACACAGCTGAGAAATAGAATCTACTGAAACACCACCACCTTTCCAATGACATAAATGTAAACGCTCCCATGCACATGGAACTGCATCTCTCAGAAACGGGAGATGTGCACAGCACATACAATGGAGCATACCCTTGAGTACACCAATATATCCTTGCCCACACTCCCAAACCCAACTCAAGCTCCTATTTTCACATTTGGTTGACAGCAGTAGTTTAGGTTCCTGACACAAAGACAATGCAACAAGCCTATTTATTGTGCATTGTGCAAACCTGAAGAATTAATTATATTCAGTCTGAAATAAAAGTAAAACTGAAAGCTGCTTCACACCTTGCAGTCCTTCCATATTTTCCCTCATGCTTTCCCAGTAGGGTTACCTTCAAAGAGAGGTGACCTTAACTGTTCATAAGAGAATCAGCCTCTCCTAGTATCCTGTCTTTGAAGTCTAGAAAAGCATCTCGTGAAAAACAGAGACACTAAACATGTGCTTAAATATGTTCCTGACTTTATACCATCGAAAGAATCTTTATACATTGCTTATTATATCCATCAAGCTTAGATGCCTGTAATTCTCCAATTTTCAGTGCACAGAGTCCTTCCAGGGACCAGCTTTTCACACACCTAGAGGAACTTAATTACCTCCTCAACTTTGACCCCTCTGTCAGATTCAAATAAGCTGATGAACGGGGAAAAAGCTATGAGAAGAGAGACAAAGAGGCAACTGGATCATGGGCTTGTTCATCTCTAAACCTCATTTCCTCCTGAAACCAGGCTAAAGAAGTATCTTGGGACAAAAGACTTGTGACAGCCCATCCCTCACCTACTCATGTACAGGAATGCAGCTGGATAGCAGGGTAATTATGGACTGGAGTACTTAGGGGGTTATTTTAAATGATGTGCTTACCCTGGAGCAAAAGCTTTAAAAGGAGAAATTGGAAGAAGTCATTATCTCACCCAACCTCTTCCAGTGTTTCTTCCCTTCCCCCTCTTTTTAATTTTAACCTTGATCACAGCCTTTTCCAACAGTCGTGCTTCTCCTTTTATTTGACACTGTAGTAAAGTTGTAGAGCTGTTTGTGAAATGTGTTGCCATGGAAACTAATGTGTGCTGCCATGGAGATCATGTCAAATCCAGCTTCATATCTTCACTGCAGACTCAAGAAAAGAGGAAAAGAAGGAAAGGAGGAGAAATCCTTCCTTGAAAAACCAAATGTTTTGAAATATTAGCAAGCCTAACAAGAGAAGTGACAAAAATCGAGGTCACTTTTAAACTGTCAACATTAACTAGTAATTCACACAATGCTTTCAAAAACGCCACTTCTTTCAACAATGTTCTCAGAACCTGCATGGTTCAGGACTTCAAAGTGTCGAACAACATATTTGCAAAATCCTGGATTCATTTTTAAACTATCTAGATACCAAAAAACCTTGCTCAAGAATTTTTCTAAATCAAGTAATTTCAAGAGCACAGAAGGATGGAAAAAACTAGTAACTGCAAATGCTGCATAAATTGCATGTGTTTTAATAAGATAAATTAACCAATGACATACATACATACATGGTCAGATTAAGACCTAGAAGAGATTAAGGAACTGAAGTTCATTCTAAAGAAAATAACTTAAAAATCATCTAGACATCTTCTTAAAGTGAATAGCAGAAACAAAATCTTGCATTCATTTCCCTACACTTTAAAACTACAATTCTTATTTCCCTGTATTCTTTAAATGAAAAGAAGGAGAAGTTATAACTAAAAGTCACCAGTAAATTACTTTAAGGTTATGAGGTATCTTAAATCCTCCCAAGTAGCCAAATCTTAAGCATTCAGGCTCCCTGAGCAAAATCCAATTGACACAAACTCTGCTTTAGCCCATTCAAACAAATTTCAAACAGAATTTCTCTAATCAGTGTGCACAGTCATCCTGCTTTAAAATTAAAACTCTCTCTAAATCTTTGCCATATCAGGGACAAAGTAAGTTCGCCTGGCTCATGAAACTATTTGAATTACTGATAATAAAATGTCAGAATAAGGAAACATAAATTAATGTTCAAAGACCCATCATGAAGAGCAATGCCTTCATGAGTTAATACTAGATCTTGTCAAATAAAATATCTATTATGTTTTATGTAAGATATATTGCATCTCCAAATTATCATAGTTCTCCACACTTGATGGACCAAGAAGCACTGAGGATTTGAAGATTTCATAACACATGAGCAAAATTATTTTGGTATTCTATAAATGCATTTCTAGTACAAAGTAAGACTACAATTTTAAAATTCAACCAGTCATTTTCTGTGAAAGAAGGGGAAATAAGCACTAAAAACATGAACAAACATGTCTTCTTTCCCAAGCTGATGGACTCCAGGAAAACAAACAAACAAACAACATAAACTCTTGATGGAAGTTTCACAGCAAAGAAAACTCTGCAGATCCATCAGTCCAAAGGATTTGTCTGAGAAAAACATTACAGATATAAAAATGCCTGAAACTCACCCTGCTATACCTCCACACAGGACACCCTCCTCTAAAATCTTAAGAGCATCACATCCTTTCTTATATACAAAAGGTATTTCAACATGCTTTTCACAAAACTAGGTATTTAATCAACACTTCTATACTTCGTGTTAGCCTGCAGGCAGAAAACCTACCCTATATCTGACAAATGAAGTTGTGAGGCATGTAACGCTATTTTCAGAGTGCCAGCAAGAAACAAACAGAATAAGGCAGCAAAATTGCACTGTATAAAAAAACGATGAGTACTGGTAGAAGCCTTCCACAACTACACAATGATAAAATAACTTTCAGTAAATAACATGTCTGTAAGATGGAATGACATTCAGTGAATAAAGTATATTTTAGATGAGAATAAGTTTTAAGGTTCATAGATTCAGCCCACAAAAAGTCTTTTAGAAATATACCTGGAAAATGGATTAATATCTTACACTGCTCCTGCTCTCTGAAAACAGCTGGGATCTAACTTCCACCTTGACTGGGATAGGCTGAAGCCCTGAAAACATCTGTACTAGGACAACCTGATTCACGAGATGCTACATCTTAAATCCTGTTTCTTTCTCAGACACCTACTTTCTCATTATAAACAGTTAGCTAGACTTCTCATCCCTAAAGATTTTTTTCCCCACACACAGAGTATGGGAAAAAACAGACCATAAACCTATAGTAATTTCATTTTACAAAATGAAACATATATCACAAATCAATCAAAGTTTATGTGGTATATGGGATTCCACTTTCTTCCTACCTCAGGCATTTGAGGAGATGCTCCTTCACTTTTGAGGACAGGCTGAGGAAGCTGAGCTTGTTCAGCCTTGAGAAAGACAACTGTGAGGGGACCTTATCAACGTCTGTAAGTATCTGAAGGGAGAGTGCCAAGAGAATGGGGCCAGATGCTTCTGGCCAAGCAACAGGACAACGGGCAAAAACTGATATACAGAAAATTCCAGCTGAACATGAGTAAGAACTTCACTGAGCACTGGAACAGATTGCCCAGAGAGGTTGTGGAGTCTCCTTCCCTGGAGATACCCAACAGCTGTCTGGACACAATCCAGCATTACATGCCTAGGCAGGAAGGTTGGAATAGATGACCTCCAGTGATTATGTCATTTGGCTACAAATTCATAAGGTATCAGGGGAAAAGGAGATTCTGTTAATCTGGAGTGTTTCTTCTACTAGGATACAATCTAAATAATTTTAAAAATATTCCAGATAACAATACTAAATACTCTTTCTAGCTGGCAACTGCTGCACAGATCCTAGGACCAGCTGGCACACTGTGCACCTGGCCAGTTTATTAACTTTCTGGATCTTGCAATAGTCCCCAGGGAGAGGAAAAAAAAAGCCCAACTGATTTTTTTTATTCCCTTGACATTGAATTTATGCAGCCTGCATCAAAGGCTGCAAAGTCTAGACAAAGAAGAGTAAGTCTGGATTTACAATCCGTCTTGCAGGAATTTACTCTGATGAGAGTATTCCAAGAGCTCTTGGAGTAGGACAAATCTAAAAACAGCATACTGGTGGCAGGAAGTAACAAGAAACAGATTAATAAAGAAAAAACACCTCAAACTAATTTAATTTTCCTCTGCAGTAAAGTAACATCTTTTGTGGCTCAGGAAAAAGCACAAATACTTTCTATCTTGACTGTATTTAAAGTTTTTTATATACTTTCACATTTTTAAAAAATTCTTTTAAAAACATTTTTTCAAGAAAGTTTTGAAAACATTATCTAGATTGAGTTCATTCAGTCTGGATTCAGCAGTTATCACTGGTTCTACATGACTGATTGGTACAGACCTGGACAAATTCCATGTGCTAGTCCTGATATACCTCTAAGTGGATGACAAGAAAGAGTCAACTTATTTAATCTGTAGACCAAATAGAACAAAGAAAGATCAGAAGAGTGAGTGACAGGATTCAAATCCAGTATTATTTGGTCAAATTGGAAAATCAGGAAAGAAACACAGGTGTACCACTGCATAAATACAGTAAGGAGAACTTCAAGACAGATATTGTGATTTAGCCCCATGAAACCGCCAGACTGTGCAAGCCCTGTGCAGCCACTCAGCCACTCCATGCTCAGTGGGATCAGGGAGATAATCAGAAGCGTAAAAGCTAGAAAACTCATGGGTTGACATAAAGAGAAAGGAGAAGCCGCACTCAGAAGCAGAGCAAAGAAATTAATTCACTGTGTGAAAAACGAGGTTTGCTTTCCTGGTAAAGTTTAAAAATGTTTAATAAAGATAACAGGAGAAATAATAGAGCAAAGAAATACGGTTGCGACCGGGTGTCTTGGCACGCTGCCAAAAGCACACCGATGTCTTGGAACCCCCCCTTTTTATCCTTTTCTTCATGCATGGACTTATGCACATTCACTTTTCCAGGAACTGCATAGTCACTCCTTGGGTTTGGTCTTCATGCATGGACTTACGCATATTCATTTTTCCAGGAACTGCTCTGTATGGTCACTCCTTGGGTCTGTCAAGAGTAATCCCACTTTTATTCGGTTATCATCTTTTTGATTTGGGCTTTGGTCCTTTCTTTCACAAGCGGTGAATGCTGATAGTCACTTGGGCCTCTTTTGGAAGTTATCTTATCTATTCAGGCAGCTGAAACACACTACACCTAAATTTGAACTACAGCAAAGAAAAACCTTATACATCTATTCAGGCAGTAAAAACCTACTAAAAACTATAGAGAAACCATCATGCTTATAACATTAATTCCAACATTTGCGAAAAGCCAATACTAAAATATGCATTTATAACAACTGTTTCCCACAGGCATGCTGGTGTTCAGCCATCTCCAGGACAGCAAGGCCTGCCCCATCAAGTGGAACAGTTACTTGGGAAGACAAAACACCATGACACTGAAAGTCCACCCCTTCTTTCTTCTTTCCACAGCTACACATGCTGAGCATGATGCCATATAGTATGGGATATTCCTGTGCTGAGCCGGGGACAGCTGTCCTGATTGTGTCCCTTTCCAGCTCCTTGTGCACATCCAGTGACCTCACGGAGGGAGTTGTGCAAGGAGCAGAAAAGGCCTTGAGGTTGTGCAGGCCCTGCCCAGCAGTAACTGAAACATCTATGCTATCAACACTTTTTTCACCACAAATCCAAAATATAGCCCCATGCCAGCTACTACAAAAAAAAAAAATTAACTCCACCCCAGCCAAAACCAGCCCATCAGGTAAGAGTACTCAGAGAGAATCCATTGACAAGTGGGGATGATAATGTGAACAGGAGACAGAATCAAGCTATTGAGCACAAGGCAAACAAGCAGGCTGGAGCACATAAACATGACTGTGCCCCACAGAACACATGGACTCATCCTTCCACTCTATTGAGCATCAGCAAAGGTTCAGCTGCAGTACTACATCCTCTCCTGGGTGCTGCATTTGAAGAAACAAATGAGCCAACTGGAGCAGGTCCAAAGAACCACAGGAAAGAGAAGAATTTGACAAAACACAACTCATAATATATACATATACCTGGGACTAGCTAGCAAAAATGTGGAAAAAGATGGAGATTGGAAGAACAGTGCAAGTGACACCATTCATTATTTTAGATGCTTCTGAGAAGAAGAAAGAACAGTTTTTCTTGTGCCCACAGTGGGTGGGACTGATTACACCACAGCAAGAGTCTAAGCAAGAGCTTAGACATTACAAAAAACTTCCTAACAATTATGAGAGTAGAACAGGTGTGATATTGTAAATGCAAGGAAAATGAAGCAGCCTTTTAAAATTGCTGTTGCTTTGGAGTAAAAGATGTGGGAGACGTACTGTATCTGTAAGCAAAATTTTTCTTCCTCTTCCATAAGGGATGGCTTGGAAATGGTCACTACTCCGTTTTATCAAGTAGCTACTTTAAACATCACTTCTAACTGATAAATAAATAAAAGCCAGGTAAAATGACTGCTTGTGATGAGAATCTGCTTTCTTACAACTGAAGAATTACACATGGTAATAGAACAACTGCATATGGCAATGTACTTCTTTTTTCAGATAGCATTTTCTATTATTTGCATACTTTTAGCAAGATACAACAAGCTATGACAGTTGTTCCAATTTCTTGTCAAAGTCTCTTTTTATTTTCATCTGCAATAAATGACAAATGGGGCAAAAGCAATGACAGGTACTCTCTTCACCATATGAGGAGGGGGAGTAAAATTGCATACACAAGTGATCCATTAGTTTAATGCAAAAGAGATTATAGAAGCAGTAGTCACTCAAGAGCAAAGGGATAAGTGATGTTCTCACAAGCCATTACGCTAATGGTGAGAGCAAGGGAATGCCTCTGTAATTGCCAGAGAGCATGCTGAGAGAGACCTCTGGGGATTCATACAGTGCATAGGGCAAAGGAGAAACTGTTCAGCCCTGGCAGAGGGATGACTGCTGACTTACAAAATCACTGTATTAACAGACATCAGACCCATCCTTGCAGCCTTTACTTGTTAAATGTCAGTCCCTGGTTTGTTCAAGACCCCATGAGTCAAACGTATTTCAAAAGCATTGCCTAGGGGAGTAAAGGATCAAGTGTTAGATTCCCTATATTCCCTCCTCCTCAGTTTATTTGCTGTTTCCAGTTTCCCAATTCAATCCTCATCTGCGAATCCAGAGACAATCCTCATCTGTAGAGGCAAGAGGAGAACATGGATGCACCCTTCCCAATGCACAGGTCTGAGCTCTACGAAACCTGGTCACACCAAGGGAAGAAGTGAGCCACTTCCTTTCCATACCTCTAGAAGACCTGGCCGAAGAGGCAGAACTTTTGCTTCTTCCTTAAAATCTGCCATCCCACATATGTCTCCATCCCTCGGTTTCTGCCAACCAGTTCATAGCCCTCCCATATCCGGAGTTCAGCCAGTGCCAAACTGTTTGTGGCCAGCACGCATGAAAAATTAACCACATCAATTTAAAGCAACATGAATCTGCTGAAGCCTCATGAACTTACCCACTATGCTCCAGGTATAACTCCACAGGAGGCTGGCATGTGTGATGCCATGCTCCCTTTTAGCCAGTGAAGGTTGGAAATGGTATCTCTCAATTGTAAGTGACTCGTTATGAAGTCTGAGTGAGGCATAGCAGAGACACACATGTGACCACATGCGTCGACCAGCCCTGACTCCCAGAACCAGGGAGCCACTTCACAGACTCGATGTGCCCCCTGCAGTGCTGACCTTCATCAATCAGATAGTTAAACACTGCTTTCAGACATTTTGTTGTGTTTCATATCTCACAGGCTTGGTACACTGCATAAGCTCTTACCAATGGGCACACACTGCTAACAAATGTCTCCCTCATCTGTTGGCTTTTTGGCAGTCTACAATAGGTCACTCTCAATGCAATTTCATTTCCTTAATTAAATCCTCCCTGAGGTATCATCACAGAGTATTATTTCCCTTTGATTATTTAATATTTCAGAATAGAGACAGTCTCACCCTGCCTTCATGGGGAAGAAAGTTTCTCCCCTGATTAAGCCCCAGAGAAGATGACAGAACTTTTCTTTTTAAGTGAGTAACATTCACATTTGTTAAATAAACAAGATCTAAAAGGCCACATAACATGGCTTAGGAGAAAACAAGGGGAAAGTGAAGCATAGCCAAGTCAAAACTACCCCAAATCAATGCAAAAAACCCCTGTAGTTTCTTGCTACCTCAAACTTGCAGAGTTTGTTTGCAACTGAGCAGAAAGACCCCCAAATCCAACTGCCTTCTAGTGAAAGCAGCACTTTTGGGAATTTAATAAAAACCATGGCTTTTCCTAATGCTTGTAGTATCTGTAGTCACAGGGTCAAGGGAAAAAAACCTCAGCAGTACTACTCAAACCTGCACACACTGAAAGTCTTGAACCCTTGTAAGCACCCGGATCTCATAGGAGAAAGTCTCCACATCAAAAGCCTTGACAATTCCTCCATTGGCAGGGAGTCCAGTTCCTGAGTTTTCAACACTTATAGACAGAATTATTGTCTGGATATGCAATTATCCTTTGCACTTTCCAGAAGTACATTGCTCTACATAGTTATGTGCAGGTGATTATGAACCAACCATGACTACTTGTGACACCTTCCACCGAACATAATGCCATTCAGCCCCTCTCTTAAAGTACAATTAACTCTACACGGAGACAGACACAAACGATGTGAACAACATATACTTCAAGGAAATACTAATATGAACCACCAGAGAAAAACCAACCAGAAATTCCAGTCTTGTATTGACACAAACAACCCTATAGTATATGTGATGTGAGATTTACATCATCCAGCTCTAGCTGTTTTGCTTAAATTTGCATTGTGGCTTACTTGAGAGAGAGACACAGGAAATTACAACTTATCTTAAAATAGATAATGGTTCATCCCAAGCCCCTCTTCCCACTACAAAGAACCCAGTTATTCCATTGGCACAAAAGGGCTCAATTCCACACAGCTAAAGTAAGGTGAGATAGATTTAATACAGCAGAGGGAAAAAGATTCTCAGAACACCCACCAAAATGAACAGGAATCCCCAGTACCCTCTAAGAGCAACAATGATCTCAATAAGCAACTTGGGCATGAAAATCCCAAACAGAACTCATTAAGGTCTTCTCCATTTTGGAAGATTTAAATATTTCACCTAATAAGAAGGCAAAATAAAAACGTCAGAAACATCAGAAATTACTGTCTCACAAATGGCTACTATCGGACACAATTCTGTGAAATTCACTGAGCAGTGAATCATTCAGTGTCTGTACACCCTAACCACTATAACATCATACAGATAAAATGAACACATAGCATGGGTTCACAAATATTATTGCAATAGATGTTTTGCAGCAGCAAAGGGAAGGATCTGAAAGAAGAAAATAACAAACTACTCAGGCAGTCGCTTACCACTGGCTCAATGAGTAGAGAAAGCATTTTGAAGTGAGTTGCCAGACTTTGTTGCAAAAATAAAGTACTTCAGTCCTGTTAATTATCTAGCAAAAGAAGAGGCAGAGGGCACAAGAATATGTATTTAAGAATAAGCAGTATTTAGCAGATCCACAAAGATAAAAATAAGTTTAATAGACAAAAAAAGAATTGACCTGGGATTCAAATACAATGAAACAGAGGAGAAAAATGCCTTCACAGCAGAGTTTTAACTTGCAGAAAGCTGATGACGTTAAGATTACCATACAAAAGAATAAAATGACAAAATCATGGACAAAGATATTTGTTGAAAGACAAATAGAAAACTACATTCCACAATAATGCAAGAACAGAGATAAATTTGGTCTAATAAAAAAAAAAATACTACAACTAAGTTCCTGACCAAAATATTGGTGGCAGGAGGAGATGGAGAGAGTCACATATGAGAAACTGGATAGTTTCCAAATGAGATAGCAGTGGAAGAGGACTACATAAGATACCCAGAACTACAACAAAAGATGCAAAGCTGTGCATTAGGGGTATGGAGTTAGAAGACAATTAGTGTGTTATTTAATGCAAAAGGAGTATCTGAAAAATAGGAGTGCACATATAATGGTGACTAATCAGGAGCAGGATGGTAGAAGGCAGAGGAGAAGATTAAGAGAAGATTCAGGGAACGATAAAAGACAGCTGAGGGAAGATATGAGGTTCACATGCCCATCAGGAGGAGAGAGAGGAAAGAGACAAGAGAGACGAGACAGAGGAGAGAGACGAGAGGAGAGAGAAAGCAGTAGGAATCAGGTTTGTAACATCCTAAAGAAAGTGATTCTTAATGCAACAGCTAGTTGAGTTGTGAAATTCATTTTCAAATACAACGGAGGTACAGATAGGTTCAAAGGAAAGCAGAGGACATCTCATGGACCAGATCTCTGTTGAAGGGTACTAAATCCACAGAAACACAAGCAATTAAAAAAGTTTCTAAGCAGCAAATGGTTGGGGTAAGGTTAAAGAAATAATACAGAAAAATGTTTTTTTCTCACAGCAGACAAGAATCCCTGCAAAACACTACCTCCATTGCCTTTGTAAGTCTAGGACCCTTAGGTCTTCACATCTGTTCACAGTCCACCCAGGTGATGACTGTCACAAACACTTTCAGCCAGCAAAAACTGACATTCCCACTTCTTATTCCCAGTCTTTGCTGAGTGTTTGCTAGCATTGCCATAAGCCTTCACAGAACAGCCAAGCAGACCTCACTCTGGGTTAAAAGCACACAGCATAAAGTAACTGGTTACTTCTAACCCAGGTCACTTCCCTGACACAGCTCTCCATGCAAGCACACAAATGCATGTCCTGACCCAAGGGAAAGACTAACATGCAGAAAAGAGTGGCAAGAGAAGCAGAAGGATGCACTGGGATTATTTAGCCTGGAGAAGAAAAGGCTCAAAGAGAATCTTATCAATGTGCATAAATAGCTGGTGGGATGGAGTGAGGCAGACTGAGCAAGGCTTTTCTCAGTGGGGACCAGTGATAGGACCAGAGGCAATGGGCACAGACTGAAATACAGGAAAATACCCTTTCAGGAAAAAAAGATTAACTAAGAAAGAAAAAGGTCTCAAATAAGTGTGAGGCCTGAAGAATGCAGGTTACACAGATAATTGGATAGATTTGACATAACATTCCTATGGGAGATCACATCCCGGCTGGAAGAGCATTTTGTACCTGAAAATTTTGGGTCAATAAGGTGAAAATGGCTAAGTATTTGTGGCAAAGCATTACAAGGATCTCTGAAAGATCCCATTATTGTCAATGGACAGCTGAATACCTCTAAGGCAAGGGAAAGAACTTTTCAAAATATTTTTTTCTACATATATACTTGGTTATCCATACTCAGCCTAGAAAAAGACTAAGCACAACAGTGATAAAGCTTCTGCTAATTCACTTTTGGTTCATCTGTCAACGGACTAAAAGTTTGACACCTCCAAGTTCTATCCAGCTAGTAGAGCACTTCAAGATTAGTTCTGCCTCCTGCTATGTGAGTACCTTGACTAGAGAACCAGTGGCACAGCAGATACCCTCCAACCCAACATCCAGCAGAAGAGGTGTTAGGCCAGGGAAAGACTGAAAGGTAACTGTACACACAAGATGCAAGGCAAGTGCTAGCAAACAAGCACAAGAATTTTTTTAACTAAACAGAATCAAAAATAATCTCAGGGTATTAAAAAAATCCAATAACTGTCTCTTTCTTCATCTTAAGAGATGACAAACTGCTGTTGTTGAGCAGCATGCTCTGAACAAGGAACTGCTCAACTGTCAAACAAACACCCTGTCACACTAAAGAAATTAATTTTCCACATTCATGTTTTGCCAAACTAAACAACTGGAGGATGGTCTTCAATGTACCAGAGCAACCCACAAGCCAATGAGTGAAAGTCTTTGAAGGAATAAGACAAATCACCACAAAAGTGTAAGTCTAATTGAAGACGTAATTTTTCTGTCCATTACACTAATGACAGGTTTGACCGCCACAAGAGAAGTGAAGCCAAAATGGGACATTTGTCTCCTTGATGAGAATCACTTTCAAACAATCTGATTAGATAGTTTGCCTTTGCTATACCCCAAGACAACCCCACTGTGTCAAAATACAGGCCATTTTGCAAACAAAAATAAGAAGGTCCCAATACCACTGAAACCAGGAGGGCCAAACAATAGCACTATACTTCATTCGCATCAGGTGCTTGAAAGCCCAAACACAGGCTGAAACAGTTATAAAAAAGGTATTTGTGAGGTGGAAGGAAGTAGAGATAATGAGAAGAAAAAAAATTGCTCACAGCAGTGTCAGGAGGGAAAAAAAGAGAAACTCACTAGCATAACATTTGAATCTAAACTGGGAAAACTGAATTCAAAAAGGGAGCAAGGATCCCGTTCAAGGTGACTTTGTCAAGCCAAAAAGCAACTGTGTATGCTTGGGGAACAGGTTTCTCTTACTCATGTGTTTTTGTTCTCCAGTGCATGAGCATTAGAAAACTGCAAACTGAGCAATCTGTGTGGTCTCTGTCCCACATAAATATGCAGTGAATACTTCCACAGTTATTTTAAGACCTCATGGGCCAAATGCATCCCTAGTGCAAGATCAGTGACTTAAATGAACTTGGCGTAAGCAGAGAGATGGGCCCCAGGCTTCCATGAAGTAAATACAATAGTACAGTGCTTTAATGATGTGCACTGGAGATGGGAGATAATTTTTAAGAAAGGGCTGTATTAAGAAATGGCAGAGTAGGTCAAGTCTCATTCTCTGCACTGTGGGAAATCGAAGCATTTTGAAGTTTTCTTTACAGCTGAAATATAAAAACAACCACCACCACCTTGCCACACGTCCATGTCTGATCTCTCCCAAACGGATCTGATCATTAAACAAGCTGCAGGGCTCCAGATTCTCTGAACAGCTGCCAGCTGCAGTACAAACACATTGTCATGAGGAACATATTTTGATTCTGTTTAAAACAGCATTTTTTTTGACAGAAAACTGTTCCACTGGCAAATTTTCATGCAGTTTCACTACTTAATACGCCTCCCCTCCTCCCACACATGCATGCTCCAGAACTACTTCAAGAAGATAATTATATTGCACATTCACAGTGTATTAGATTTGCTCCTGCCAGGTTGCCTGTCTTCACCGGGAATGAAAGACTCCAAAGAAAGGAGTCATCAAAACAAGGGTGATGCAATGTCTACACATAAATGATACATACTCCCCAAAAATACCTGCAAATAAAAAAAAAATACATGGAGTTTTTGGGGGATGGTGTGGTGGGTTTAAGAGGCTTGGTAGCCTCATGGTAGCTCACATGGTGACAAATTCAGCTCTTTACTCAAGCAGTTATGTATCAGAAAACGAGCATAGCAATTATATCACCAATCTTGATCAACAACTCATGACTTGCTTATGACTTGTGTGGGGGGCGTGTCTCTAATTTCCAGCAAATAATCCACCAGTGCTTCAGAGATCTGAATAGTACTTGTATCTACATTTCTTCCCTGTGACTCAGCATTCAGCAGGTCTGCCAAGGGCTGGTCCAAGCTCCTGAACCACACCTGAAGCTGGGCAAGCCCAGCAGGACAGCACTGCAGAGACGTGAACTACAGCAAGAGGAGAAACATCAGAATTGGTTAGCAGTCTTTGAAAAAGTCTTCTCAATACCAGCCCTCTCTTTTCTAAAACAGGACTATTTTTTTTCCTCCACAGCAATTACATAAAAATGGTTCATTATGCAGAAGACTTGCTACCACCAGCAGATGCAGAATTTGCCTGCTGACTTAGACTGAAAAAGTTTTTTACCTCCTGCTTCCTTTAAAAAGCATGTGTGGGAAAACAAGCAAACAAAAAAACCCAAAAAAATACCAAAAAAAAAAAAAACCAAATAAACAAAAAAAAACCCAACCAAACAAAAAAAACAATGTTAAAAGCTCCTAGAGGGAGCAAACTTTTTTTATTCATTCATCATGAACTGCAGTTTTAATTATGTTCTTCTAATGAGGAATCCTCAATTGGCATGAAGTCCAACTGAGACCTCTGCAGCTACAAAGTATCCCTCCCACTCTACCATCTATCAGAATCTATGAACAGAGAATCAATGAAAGTGGTTATGGAAAGATGATGGTTTTGACTGAGTGGTGCACCTGGAAAGCATTTCTCAGTATCTCTCACCTTCATCTTCTCACTCTAACAGAGGTGAGCCCAACAACTTTCTAGGCTCTGATCTAAGGTCCTCTGAGGTTACCACATATGATATGCAGCTTATCAAAGCTCTGACTGAATTGCATCAGTATCCTATTACATGGGAATTCATATTTGAAAGATTTCATATTCACCATTAGCTACCAGGATTCCACTGAAAAAACTACTGCATAAAACAAGCCAAATGAACATGCAAATTCCCACTGGATGCATCACTGAGGCATGAATAAAAGCAGTTCAGAAGACTAAGACTGAACATAGATATTCTGGGCCAGATGAAAAGAATAGGGCTTACGCAAAATTTAGGCAGTGAAGTTGAAAAATTATACTCACTGCTGCTCAGTCCTGCTCTCAGCATAAGAGGATTCAGGAACCTGTGCTCCTGTGCGTCGCAGAAACACCAGTCTTGACAACCCATGTGCTACTCTGCATATAAAACACCAGAACCAGCTCTTGGCAAAGGCATATATAAACTCCCCCTCTACCTATTAAAGCAGAATTAGGCTCCCTCCTGCTCTCTGGGTCAATGAATCTTCAAATCTTCCATGTAGAACATAACTTTGGCCAGATGCATTTAAAGCACGTCCCACACACACTTAGACAAGTTCTCTGCCTTTTAAGATACATTCCTGGAAAGTCACAGATCTAGGTCCTAGACCTAAATCAGGTTAAAGAAAAATAGTAACACCCCTCCTGAGGAGAGCAACTCCTCCCTGAACACCATGCCTTACCCAACACAGTAGTTCTGGACTTCCTGCTTTTGAGGACCTGCCTCCCTTCAGGCACTGTTAACCAATATTGCATTTAATCCAGGGCACAATGACACTGATGGGGGTAGAGATGCAGCAAGCTACTTTTGCCTTCATTACAAAGGAAATAAAAGCCCTGGGGACATCAGAATGCTGCACATAAACCAGTCGCACATAGCCAACTCAAGATAATCTGTCATGCCTCTCTTTTTGCTGCAGCACCGCATGAACATGGCTATAGTATCCTGGATATAAATTAGTAAGCTCATGATATGATACACTTGGTAACTTAGATCTTCATTTGCTTATGGCCCTCTTATCACTTTCAATTTCAGCATGTGGATGTCCCCTCTTGTGGTCCCACAAGGATTATTTCGATTAGCAATGCTTCATTTATATCATTTTTGGTCCAGGCAGCTAAAGCAGATGAACTGGGTTTTCAGTGAGTTATTAGAAGGCCATCAAGCAGACTGATCTCCTGTCTAGCACTCAGACATATTGTGAGAAGGTCACAAGTCAACCAAGCGTATTATTCATGATGACCCTTCCTGAGCTGCCAGATAATTTGATGTTAAATCAGACTCTTCCTCAAACACCCTATTTCACATCTTCCCCTTGCTGAGCCAGCTTGACAGCCCATCTCATGCAAACACTGAGCCTACTACCACTACCACCACTTACGCACCAGCTTTCCTAGGGTGGCTTGTCTCTGTAAGATGAGCGGGACCCCCTCAGCAGGAAACATCAAGAGTGCACACACAGCACTGGCAGAATTAGGTTTGGAAAAAATAGGTCAAACCAGGCATATATTTAACTTGGAGACCAAACCTCAGAATTGTATTTTCCCAACAAATAATTAATACACATGTGCACAAAATCCACATTTTACAACCATCAGAAAATCATTCTTATATTAACTAGGCAACCAAGATATATTACAGAAACAGAGGCTCTACCAGAAACATTTCTATTCCCCCTCCAAACAGAGGTTAAAACACACAACCCCTCCCCCACAGCCCTACATCACCCTTTTGCTGTAATCAAGCAACTTCTTTCTCTGCTATCTTTTGGGAAGTTGTTACTCATTTTCATCCAGAGCCTTAGACATTTTTAGGGGTTTTTTGAAAGATGGTGAAGGTGCAGGGTTGAAACACCCCTGCACAGAGCCTGGCCTGAGTCACTACCCATATTCCAAACTTAGAAAAGTCACCTTTGCAGACAGTGGGTGTAGGGAAAGGGAAAGGGAAAGGGAAAGGGAAAGGGAAAGGGAAAGGGAAAGGGAAAGGGAAAGGGAAAGGGAAAGGGAAAGGGAAAGGGAAAAGGGGCATGAGGACAGCCTGCCCCATTCTAGAAGTGCTGCAGCAACTTCCCTGGGCTTCTGATGATCTTCCAAGATGGGTAAGACAATACAGCTGACATGTCTAAAAAAATTAATGTGGCTCCAACAAGCAAGTCAAGCAGCTGCTCCTTAGATTCCTTTTCTAGAAGATGATGTCTTCTTACACTCTACTGTAGCTCCACCTCTAGACAAACCTCAATAACTTAATTGGCAAGTTGAACACACAGAAGCATTCAGAACACTTTACCACACATTTGCTACAGTTTTGCTGTATTTCCTGCTTGTGATTTTGTCCCCACATCCCAAACTTTTTCATTCCCTGCCCAGCAACAGTAAAACCTAATTTGTAAATTGCCCTAAGCACTTCATGATAAGCAAGGACCCTTTCTGCATCACCCAAAAGATAGCAATATTTAAGGACTCAGAGACTTACAATTAGGTGATATATGTTTTTAATTAAATGCCCAAATATAATTGCTCAAATACGCGTACTAAGGTTTTAGCTGTATCATCTTATTGGGTATGGAGAATTAGTCTGAGTTATTAAACTTAATATTTTTTGCATTCTATTATTTTATATAATTATTATATAAAATAATAATTAAATTATTATTAAATGAAATTAAATTTTAATGTATTAAATAATAAAATATTATTTTATATTATAAAAATTTATGTTATAATTGTCTGAAACAGAAAATTGCATGACTAATGCCACCCGTGCAGAAAACTGCATTGCAAAGAACACTACTTCACAATCACTTGGTTCTTAAGCAGGGGGAAAGTTGAAGGGGGATAACAGACTATGAAAGAGAATGAAAACACGTGCAGACAGGGAGTCTGAAAATCTGCAAAGAGGATTCTTTGAGAGTGATAGTTCTGAGCAGCATGAAAGAATAAGGCGAAGTCAAATTTCAAGAGTGGGTAATGTTCTACACCAGGATGCAGTTTCCTGACCAACATAAGAACTGCTGCCTTTAGTTAGGAGAGAAATCTTATTCTTTAATGGGAGCTATGGTCACATAAATCCTGTGTAATTTCACACACAAAGTAAAATCCTTAAGGAACATTAAGAAGTGGAAACAAAAAGGAAGGTAAATCAGGTAGCCTGACTCTTATAAACCATCAGTCTTTGCTCTTGGAAAGGGTTCTACCACAGGACCATGTGTTTCTCTGTTGAAATAATTTTCTAGCCTAAGAAGTAGAGGAGAAAATACAGTTCAGCTCATTAGTCCTCAATACCTGGTCTGGGTAATAACTTCTATGGCTGTTTCTGCTTTAGCCTGCTGCTCGAGTAATGAGAAAGAAATGTCAGGGCTTCACACTGGCATAGGACACAGATAGCTTCCCTAAGACACTCAGTTCTGTAAAAAAAAAAAAAAAAAATTCCAAATAACTTTAGAAGAAGCATTGCACATTCTTAAACCAAACTCACTAACACTTTATCTCAGCATCATGGCTTGCCTGTGACTCAGAGTACGTATGTGATGTTTCTGAACCAGGACCTCACATTGGCTACCACTCGAGAGAATGGTAAAGCCAAATTAGGAAACTTAAGAGTCCATGGAAAGACCTTATTCCTTATTCCTTATTCCTCATTCCTTATCTCTACACAACTTTCATGGGCCTGTAACTAAGGATAGGAGACAACCTAATGACTACCAGGCATTTCATGAATCTCGAACAGCATCATCTTGGAAATGTGTGTTGTGACTTCAAGATTAAATATTTCATCTGCTTGCCCCACTTTTCATAGTTAGACATGTAGCAACAAAACTTTGCTATTTAAATCGAGATGCGGCTTTAGAGAGTAAATCTGGTATTTTCTTTGTCTTCTTAAGGCAACCATGCAGTTGCACATGAAACATACCTCATTGAAGAAAAGTGTGTATGTTTTTTTTTAAATTAAAAATCCTATGGCCTTTAACAATGGCTTTTTATAACACATCATTAAAGACAACCGACAACCCCATACTTGATGGATGTCCTGCATTAAAATGTGAACTCTAAATTTAAATTTTCCTGAGGCTGCATGAAGACCTTGGAGTAAAACAGTATATCCTACTTTAATGACACTATCAGTCTTGAAAGGGCCCAGATTTCAAAAGAAAAGCAGCAAGTTGCCCAGCTTGGGACATCAGATGATCACATTCATCCCTCTAGTTTATCAAGCACTTGTAAGAGCGTCCAGATGCCCAGACAGGTAGTCCCACACACCTGAGTTGCTGCATCCAGCTGGAAGGACTGCAGTTCAAACAGTTCAGGAAGTGCCTTTTAACAGGCATACAGTTCACATGCAAAGTTATATTATCCCCAACGTCATGGCTTTGTACCTAGCTTAGCAAAGTCTGTACAACATGTCATCCACATGCTGCCAAAGAGACAGATTTTGGCAGGATAGTTTGTTTTGGGGAGGAAGAAAACTCATGGCAAGTCCTAAGATTCAGAGAGCAGCTCCTTGACCCATCCCTCCTCCATACAACCAGCACTGTGGCATTTCACAGCACACAGCAAATAATGATGCATTTGACCATCTCATCAAGAATTTCCCCCTGGTATCTTGCTCTCCTTCTACCCTTGGGAAAAGAAGACAATTTCCTGCTCCACTTCTTCTGCTTATTTCTGAGAGTTATTCCTAACCAATCCTCCTCTCTTGTATACAGTGAGTAGCACAACAGTGGATCTTCCCCAGCCTGCAGGATGCCATCCTAAATTTTACATAGAGATGTGTGAAAGCATTTTGTTGGCACCAGAAGTACACCAGGCTCCTGCTTCCTTTATAAAGTCCAGGCCTGCTGAACCACACATTTCAGGACCTGAAGAACCTGATCTGGTAAATGAAGGTGCACATGGCACACATTTTCCTATGAAATGGAAAGATTAATTATACCACATGATATATTTCAGTCCTGGTGTTCAAGTGTTTATTAACAAAACTACTTTAAAAGGTGCTAATAGAAACAAAGGCCTTTACCATCACAGACTTCCCAAATGACTCCTGCTACGGAGATGGATGACAAATCACTCTGTCAGTCATCTCTAAATTCCATATTGACTACATTGAAGCAATTATTTATTTTTAGAGCAAGTTCCATTTTAAACACAAGTGATTCAGTCCAAGAGATATTCTATCCTCCATTTCTATTTAATGGGTTAACAACTCTCAAATTTAAATGGATTTTAATTCTGGGAGAAATACTTGACTTTTTGGTTTTGCCTCTAGACATTGTTTGGGAATTTTAATTTAGGCTAGAAACCAAACAAATGTTGGTGTTCAACAAGCATCTGCAAAGAAAGCATCTGGAAAGTGTGAAGGAGCAAGCCTGTTTTGCTAAATACACAAAATGAAACCTCAGCGTAGGTCTCAATAATAGGCTTCCTGACTGCTGTGCACACTCTCCCACAAACCTTCTGCTCTGCAGCAAGGGAACGCTGCCTGCACTGCTGCATCCTCAGAGAACTTTGCAATACCATGGAAGACAGCAATTCCCTGGGGAACACGGCGCTGATCACCGACTTCGGTATTTCAAACACAAGCATCAGGGTTTCCCCCCTGTTTTAAGATCTCAAAGAAACGGCTTGCCGTATCACTCCACCTCAGCTCCCAAGCCATCTCAGAGTTTATCTGCATTACAGGCAATGTTCTGGACAAAAGGATGAGGAGCTGGGATCAAGCTAAGGTTGTTTGAACTCATGGAAAAGGAGGGTGAGATTATAAGTGGAAAGCTGAGGAAAGGAGAGTCCTGAGAAGCTGACAGTGGTTTCTGTTGCTGCTGCCACTGGAGGGAGAGGACAAATGGGAGCTGCAACAGGTACTGCAGCAAGGGAACCCCGCTTTGGGCTCAGACGCTGCTCTGCTTCAACCCAGCTCCTCCCTCCCTGTTGCAAAATCAAAAGCAGTCCACAGCCAGCCACTTGACCCCAGCAGTCTGCTGCAAGGACAACAGCCCATTTCACTTGTAGTGTGGACCAGTCTTTCTGGTCCATTTTCCACAAATATCTGAGATTGAGGACAGCATCTTACCAAGGGACAGTCCAGCACCTCCTAAGGAGCCCTGCCTGAAGAACCTAAACTTCCTACTTCAGAGCTAACGACGGGTTACCCTAGGCAGACACAGCTGATCAAAAAAGGCCAGGACTGACTCACAAGCCCATTATACAGCTGCCTAGCCACCATTTGTTAACTGTAAGGAAAATGACCATGGGCTCCCTGCATCAAAGAACCTTGCCATTTCTTCTTAATTAATTCTAAGCATCTTGCTGGCCTCAAATTTCAGCTGGAAAAAATCAACTAAAGTAGGTGGCATCTTATCTTGCCCTTTGCTACTGGCTGCACTTTATTTTTTTCTGAGTTGCACAGACCCCACCCTTCTGAGATTACCAGAAGAAAACGAAGTATTGCTGTATTTTAGGACAAATACATAAGTACATAAGAACCAGTCTGTTTTAAGTTTTATTAGAATTAATGGTCATGATATCTAAGGCCAATAGAAATACACTTCAAAGGAATTAAACCAAGCGCCCGCAGTATTTGCCATTCAGACAGTGCAGAATCACAACAGCACATGAAATGTTACAGGAGAAATGGGTAAAAAAAGCCTTAAACAGAAGCAAAACTGACTCATTTCCTTATTGCCAAAACCGAGAAAGCCACTGAGTGTAAACAAACAATAGACATTCTGAAGAAAAGGGGGTGTCACAATTCCTTTCCCTGCTAATAGGCAGCTACACAAACTCGTATGGGCAGGCTCATCCTCCAGCTACTGCAAGCCAATCTGAGGGAAATGGCCATCACTACAGCAACAGTCCCAACAACACAGGTACCTTTGGAGGCAAGAGAGCATCTGAGGTGATGGTGACTCCAGTGCAATGATGGTTCATAGCTGTATCTGCTGGGAAACTGTGGCAGCTGCAGGCATGATCCGCTCACGTAAGCCACACATATATATTGATACCCCGCTGAACTGTTTGGGGCAGTATTCAAAAGTATTTATTTTGGCTTAGGCTGGCAAGCAGCCCGTCTATAGAACAGGAGGGAGAGTGAGCCAGAGCACTTGTTTAAAGCTTGAGTTCTCCTCCCTCTCTCTAGAGGCCCACAAACACCATGATCCATACATGCTGAAGCCAGGCTTTGTGGGTACTCCTAATTTTGGAGGAAACTACATAGGGAAAGACATAGGACCATAGAGATATTTAGAAAGATCAAAAGTCATAACGAAGACAAGCTACATTCTCTGGCAAAATCATCACAAACTAAGATATTTTGGAATAATTGCTTTTTTTAATTACTAAAAGCCTTTCTTTTGAACTTTGCAACTGGTGTGGAAATTAGATGGGTGTTTCGCTGGGTATTTTAAACAAACATCTTTCAGAGCCAAAATGACAGGGGCAATGTTAATGTCTGTATCCACAAGGCAGATCCAATAGCTTTAAAACACAGGCAACCAATCCTCTTCGTTAGAGCAGCTCCTGGCCCAACACGAACTGCTCAACATAATCACTCTGTCAACTTGAATCCTCCCCACAATACCATGGCCGCATCTTTTGCAGTATTTCAAAAGGCAGCTAATAAGCTAAATTTTGCTCTCACTATTTTTGAAGTCATTGCATTGTTTGTAAGAAGACTATTTGAAAGAAGACAAGGAGAAGGATTTAGCACTTCCTCGAATGAACTCTACTTAGTATCTGACACAGCACCCGCAAAACTCCACAAAGCTTCATAGGTATTATCTCACGATGGCAAAGGATGAAAGATTGTATGCCATGTATATGAAAGACAAAGCCACTGAAAAATGCACTTTAGTAACAAGTCTTAGCCAGTAATTTATTGGAAAACAGTAAGGACCATATTGTTTACTAGAATGCCCTTAAAATACTGAGCACATGGATTTGGGATGCATTCTTTGGGATGTTCTGAGCATGCGTACATGGTTTGCTTTCAAATAAACCACTGTCACATTCAGATATTGATAGTTCCTGATAAAGTCACTGAGTGGATCAGTTCATGCTCTGGACTGCTCTGGTTTCAAATGAGTAGGCTGATTGATACTAAAAGTTTAGGAGTCTGAAGCTCAGGTCACATTAAGTCAGAAACCCATCAGAGATAATATCACACAAGTGACAAAACATGCCATGAACCCTTAACTCACATCCTGCTCACTGCTCACAAATGCTGGCCATCTGACCAACCACTCTTTGTTCTTAGCGAACTCCCTGCTCACCCTCCTGAAAAAAACAAGTAAACAGACCCCACATTTCCCCTGTAACAACATATACTCTTTTCCCCTGTACTAGACTGAGACTGTACTGACAGAATGAGTGGTGTGGGTTGACCAAGCATGTGCTGCCTTTTGCATCTACTTCTGGTTCCAGCATGAAAATCAACATTGCACCTGTGTTGTCCAAACTGGGTGTGCACTTCAGAGACAGACAGAAGGCAAGCAGAGAGAGCAGCCAGGATACATACTATATTCCACTTGTTCACAAAACACATACCACACAGAGAAATTATAATCCCTTCTTAGTGGAAAATCCAAATTTTCAAAATGAATCCCCAAGCCAAAATGAATTACTGTAATAACTGCAATCCTCGCATGAGCACTAATCAGAAAGGCACAGCTGACCACCTGCTATGTGCCACCACTGGCGCAGCAGCACCCTGCCCCTAATTGCTGCCCTGTTCCGACAGGGCTAGATGCCCCACAGAACGTGACAGTGGTGCTGGTTAACACAGGGACAGGAGCACAGCCTGACTGACTATTGCACAGTCTCACTACGCACTTCTGCTGAGTGCAGCATATAACAAAAAATAATACTAATAAAAAATAAAAATAAAAAAAAAATAAAAATAAATTAAAAAAAAAGACGGCACTACTGCAGCTCCAAACAGCAGGATGCAAAAATTTAAACCAGGCCGAGTAATTTCTTCTGCAACTACAGAGAAACACGATGCAAGAGAGAACAAAATGAATTGTACTGCCCGTGTCAGTAGAAAACCCATTATCTATGCAGGCTGCAAAATGAGAAACGAAGCATTTGACAATGCTACAGGCTAGAGCAATGTTCTTAACATACTTATAAGTTATTTTATTTAATTGCTAACAAAAAAATGCAGTTACATAATAACACAAGGTAATAACCAAAATATGAAGTCACAAGATTGGCTTACAGCAACAGAGCACGGGTTTTTCGGGGCGGGGGGGGGGGGGGGGGGGGGGGGCGGCGAATGGGGGATAGAAGGCAGTTCGTGCTTTAAATTTTGCTGCATTGTCAGGTAGCCAAGAACCAAAACTGGGGGATTCTGCTTTTACCAGGAATGGACGTAGCCACCAAAAATTCGGCACGGGACCCTTCATCACCGCCTCCGTGCATCCACATCCCAAATGATGTCAATTCCCGCCGGCACATGCTCATCATAATTCTACACTATTGGTCCCTAGGAATTCAGCCGACAGGCCGACGGCTCAGCCCAACCACGCGGCCCAATGAGCTCCCGCAGAGCGATCCCTCCACCGCCGCCCCCCGCCCAGGGCAGCACTCACGGGCACGGCCGGGGGTCCCAGCCCGCACGGACCTCCGAGGCACAAAGGCGGCACCGCGCAGCCCGGCACGGTGACAGCGCACACCCACGACCAGCCACCGCATCCCGCCGGCCGGGCGGCGGCTGCCCGCCCCAGGAAGGGCCTTTTCCCGGAGCCGAGGCGGCTACCAGCTCCATCCCGCCTCGCACTTCTCCGCTGGGAGCCGACGCCACCCCCCTCGCCCCACCACCCTCAGCGGGGCCGGGCGGCAGCAGCCTCTCGTACCTGGACAATGCCGGCCTGGGCACAGCTCATGCTCCCCCGGCGAAGGATAGGTCTCACATCCCACACGTGCCTGTCAGCCGGCAGGGAGGGGGAGCGGGCGGGGTGCCGGCGTGTCAGCCCCCGCCGAGCCGCACCATAGCCCAGCACCGGCTGCTACGCCCCGCAGTACCGCCGCGCTACCTCCTCCTCTTCCTCCGCCCCGCCAGCCTCCTCCCACCTCGCCGCCTGTCGCCGGGTACCGGCCGCCTGGAGCCACCCACACGCCGCGGCGGGCGCCCGGCCCGGCCCTCAACGCTCCTCCCGTCCGCCCGGCTCTGTCCCAGGCCGCCTGCCTGCGGAGCCCATCTCTCACATCAAACTGCCCCGCACAGCATCCCGGCTCTCCTCGGCTGATCCCACGGGGACATCACCGCACACAACCCAGCTCACCACACATCGGGCATGGAGGCGGAAAAAATCAACGCGTTCTCCTCTTTGCCCCTTCGGCTGCCGCCGAAGTCGGGCTGCCGCCCTCACGCCGACTGCTTACCAGTGCCAGAGCCTCCGGGGTGATCATTAAAGCCTTATCCCCGCTCAGCTCAACAAGAGCTTGGGCGGCACTACTGCTCTAGCGGCTGTCTCCTCCACTAGGGAACATGCACCTTTCATCAACATCATCTCTAGCCTCTCCTCCTGGACTTGGGTTTATGACTTTAACCCCCGGACAAAGCAAGTCACAATACCACAGCTGTAAAAAGAGCACGTTTCAAAATGCAGTTCAGGATGGGGACAGAGGTGCTTTACACTCATTTCTCCCACAGGTCTTGCAAGCAGGTTCACCGAAAACAGACCACAAGCTGCTGGGACTATAGGGAACAATAGCTTCCAGCAGCAGCTTGCATCCACCGGCCAAAAGGGATGAAGAACAGCTCTTCTTGTCACCTGGCGGAGAGTAAAGGACCATCCTGAAGAGGTCCACGTACCCCCTCACCCCAATTTTCTAGATAAAAGGTTTTTAAAATAGCAGTTTTTAAAAACCATCCTGGAGTGGATTCACACCCACTCACCACTAAATATATCAAATTTTCAAGACTCTTCTGGATCTTAATTTGCATCCCAAAGCAAAAACATGTTGATAAAAGCCACAAACGTGTCCAGTAACTTCACAAATTAAGCTAAGTTTTTTTCTAAAACCTTTGCAATCTCTTCTCTTACAAGTCTCTTTGGATCTAACACTTACTGTGCTTGGTATTGGTGCAAGAAATACTTATTTTAATTTGCTAACCAATTCGCTCCAAAATATTTTCAGACACCTTGTGGCCTTGAATTTCCACCTTATCATCCTATTTCCTTTCTTAAGGACATGAAACAGGAGAAATTAGAATCCTGTATAAGCAGAAACCTCAAAAGGAAAATCAAATTGGATTTGGGGTAAAGAATGGCTTGGTATTTGATAACATTAGTGAAAGATGAAATATACTAACAGTTAGAATTACCCACACACAGTACCAGTAAGTGGGCTAATTCCCTGTGCATTGAGAGTGTGAAGAAAGGGGTGTCCATCATCAAAAAGCAGCTCCAGCTTTTACCCAGAAGCAAAGCAGATCAAAAGGTATACAAGGCTGTGAAAGCCACATGAGCAAATGTGCATCTCAGGATGTTCTTGTGTAGGTGTTTGAGAAATTCAGGTGATGTTTGTGCAAGCACACTGTCTCTCCTCATCCAGCAAAGCCATCCACTGATCATAAATTGCAGTGGGTCATGATAACAAAATCCTACAGGAGGCCTCCAAACGGATATTTTCCTCCTTGTTTTAAATCTGTATATTGACATTTACGCTGGAACTGCCTATATTAGGCATGTGCTTTTGCCTTTGCACTTTGAAAGTCTAAATAGGAAAGAAAGAAACAGAGATGAGGGAGATGAGGGAGAGAGTCAGAAGAATGAAAAGGTGAAGTTTGCCCAAAGTTCACATGATTTTCTGGTACAGAGTAGAGAACTGGTCCAAGTTTCCTCACGCTTGATTCATTGCCCCCTCAGATCTTTTATCCAGCTCCTTCTGCTCTTCTGGTGTAATTCTTACTGGTGTAATGCTTACTGGTGTAATTCTACATCATATTTTAAAATGAGGCATGCTTCTCATCTCCAAGGGTGGACACATATGTTGTTTTTATCAAAAACATTGTTAGCAAAACCAGGGAAACCTGATAAATGCACATGTGTAAAAACAGTCTAAATCCAGCAGATCAAGCTTCAAGCTTGGTTATGAATTTTAGAGGCAGCTTAACATTATGGGTGTGCAACAAGGAGTCAGAACCACCATGAACATATTTCAGGGCCATGAGATACAATGCACAAGACTTTGTCATGCGCTGTGGACCTGGGGAGAGGAATCCCCTTCAGGGGACAGAGCATATGTTTTCCTCTTTAGAAGCTGCCACCCAGGCTTTCCTTTAAGACTGAAAAGAACATCCTGAATCTCCTATAAGAGAAGGAAGTTAAAAGTTGTCCCCTGCTGGAATTTATGTAAAACCAGAGATCAAAATTAAGATCAAGAGGCAAAATGTATACCCACTTTCAATAGACATACACTCAAATACTGAGCAGAAGATGAATGTGGCAACTGGTTCAGAAAATGAACCAGGCTTTGAAGAAGATATTTTGCCCTGCTGTTCCTCAAAAGAATGAAATTATACATATTGGAAGTACAGTGGTTTGCATTGTAACTTTGCATTTTACTGAAAAGAAGGGGAGTTGCATAATGCATAAGGAGCTTTAAAATTAGACTAAATTTTGGCAGTTCAGATTCTTATCTATATAATAAACAAACCTCTGAATTTCATATGCCTCCTTTTATACACTCCCCAGACTCCCACAGAATAAGCAAAACAGCACATTTTGCTGTCCCACAGGCTTGCTCACAAGTCCTGGTGTCTTTTCAGATGTAAGCTAAGCCCTATTCATGCCACAGGTCTGCAGGCAGTATAAGATGAAGATGATTTGGGCAGCAAGTGACCAAGATGCATGTCTGTTTTGCAGGAAATTTTGCACAATTTTGACAGCCAGAGAATAGTCCAGCAAAAGCAGGAAATGGAAGCTATAAAAATTGTCTTGGGGAGGGTGTGGAAAAAGCGAGATGAAGCAATCAGGTCTTTCCCTCCTTATGAGGTACGTAGATAAACACTCTTGAGTTGGCACAGGACAGATTCCATTGCACTTCCAAAATCTGTCATTCTGGTGGCCCATGCCTGATATATATCAGAGGAATATCTACTTGGGATAGTTAGTATACTTTGTGCTTTGATCAAATAAGTGGGTAAAAAAAGAAATTTTTGTTATTCTTAAAAAATGTCAGGCACACCTTGATCTGGAGAAACAGACAGCTATATTGGTCATTGTGCTACAGCCAATTAAAAAAAAAAAAAAACCAAACAGAAAACCTCACTGATGTCCTTCTCTTCAAGACTTGTGCTGGTCTGAGTGATGATGGTAGGACTAAGCAAGGCTCTCACAGAATGTACTCATACCTTGCATTGCAAACAGACACAAATTTTCCCCATGAGAGCTTTTCTGAAAGAAGAAATGGTCAGTCTCTGAATCATTGTCTAGGGATTCTCTTGCCTTAAAGCTGTTTGAAGTCCAAGAGTAACTTCAAGCTGCTTAAGCTTTATATTGCCCCTTGAATCAGTCAAACACAGGAGCACAGCTGTTAACCTGCCACTGTCTCTGGTTGACCTTTGAATAAATAGAGACTGGATGATTGATAAGTGTGAATCCACCACCTTGGCAGAATAGGTCAATTAAGCAGTTCACATGTACATTTGGACATATTCTATGTTTTTATGCTGGATTCATCTCCAGCTGAGCTAGATGCCACGTGGGAACATCTCTTTTCTGAAATTTATTGTTCACTAAATTTTACCAATAAACACAACCTTTGCCTGGTAAAGAGTCTGCCACTCAGATGATCTAGGACAGCATTTCTCAATGCTAGGCTCATTTTGTTCAAGTGATATTCTCAGACTTGTCTTCTGTGGCTTCTGACTTTGGATTATTCACTCTGTTGGGACTCAGAACTCTGTTACTGACACACAAAGATGGTCTTTAAAGAGGGTCTTGGCTGATGATGTCTAATGCTTTTTACTGTATTTTGGCTTGCACGGCTGGGATTGCTCATATCTCAGCTGGATGCCACACTTATGCATAGCAGTAGGTACTTGTCTGATGTAGGTGCTCAGATTTCAGGCCCTAACAGAGTGCTTTCTTTTAGCAGCTCTCGGACAGGAGCTAACGTTTTCTTAGTTACTGTAACCTTCCTTCCTTTCTGGCAGCCTGGATCGGAACATCTGGGGAGGCCATGATGGACATTCTCCTAGAACAGATGACCAAAGATATGGGGCAGGTGTAAAAGTGATTTCTGTCCTAGTAGGACTGCACCACCTATCAACATTTTTCCTCAGAGGAGCAAACAGGTTAGCATATGTTGCATACTACGCAACAGCCCTTACTCCATCCTTGTTTTATCCTGGGTGTACAGAGAAATTCCTTTACAGAGGACCTGAATTAACAGAATATTTAACCAACTTGATCAAAAGAATTCTAGCCCCTCAGCTTGCAATCATTTGCATGGCCTGATTTTTGCAGTTTCACCTAATTGTTTTACATGTAGATATACACTAGTTTGACATTTGCCCCTGTTAAGTTCATTTTCCTCTACCTTGATTCTCTGTTTGGAGGAAATGATAACCAGCTTCAAAACAGAAGGAGGTTAAATATCAGCATCCCTGACAGAAGAGAATCAGTGATTATGAAAGATTATTCAATATGGGCAAACACACTGCATATTTTTCCTGCATAAAGCCTATGATAATGCTACTAAGAGACCAATTATTTTTACAACTAAGGCTCTACTTAATGAAAAAAATTCATAAAGCATGTTCGATGACACAAAGATTGAGCCCACAAATTGTTCTGCCTCCAATTAAATTATTTTAATGAGTGTTCCTGTAGCTTCTTTGATATGTCCTCAGTGAATGGTGATTTCACATTTCAGCTTTTTCTCCCATACCAGGGAAGTGGGGGTGAGAATCAGAGTCTCTTCTCCTCTACCTGGCTGTCATAAAACTTAAAAGAACTCAGTATATTTGAGACTCCCTCATCTAATATGCATCAGAAGTCTCAACCAGTTTAAAGATTGCATGGATTGCATAAAGTTGGACATTCAGAGTATATATGCAATATATATTCTCTGAGTGTGTATATATATATATATATATATAATATTATATTATATATATAGAATCCCTAATAGAAGAGGGAGATAGCTGCTTCACTGTCTATGAAAAAGTTTGGCCCTACATCATAACTGCAACACTTAAGACAGAAGAGAACAAGAGATCCCTGGAGAGTCAACACCATAGTGATTTGGATTAATTAACTAATATTTAATTCTAATCTCAAATGAAGACCTCCTCTGAAGGAGAAAATTCAGAAAAACTCTAGTTACAGGAATGGGTTTTGAAGTTACTCCCCCAAGAGGACTAGTTTTGATGGATTTCACCAAGGCAACTTTCACATAAGCAACTCTGCTGAATTACTGACCAGGAACTATAAATGTTTTTAGATACATGTCTTAACATTATGGTAGAACATAGCCAGAGAAGATTTGCTTTTGATGAGAGTGGGTATTCAAAAGGGATGAATGAATCCTTACAGAAAGGGGATGATTCTGGTTTTGCACTGCACCCAATTTCTGACCTGGTGGTCCCACACCTTCTTGTTGGGGCTTTCCCTTGGTCCCTCAGTACCTGCTGTTTATTTGGTTAATTTTCCACTAGCTGAATGGGAGTCAGACCAACAGCTCCCACTGGCACACTACAGAGAGGTGAAAGCACATGCAGAAGCAGTGCTTTCCAAGGAGGAGAAAAAAAGATGAAATTTCGCCTTTCATGAGTAGTTAAGACTGTTGGATAAGTTCAGACATCTCGTAAGATCTCTCCCTGACTGAACTGGAAAAGGATCAAGCCCAAGAAAAGCAGGGGTATTCCTCTTACCTTGTGAAAGCACACTAAGCCAAAAATCACTGTGTACTCAGTAGGGTGGTGAAGATGAGATTATTCCTGCCTGCATCCAGACCTTGAAATATTTTTTGAAGATGCCAAATGCTCAGTTGTTTTGGCCTCCCTCTCAAAGATTTCCAGACAAATCATTAATTATTTACATTTTTCTCAGCTCTGACCCACCACTGAGTAGCAGGCCTGTTTTAACTAGATTGGAATGAATAGAAGAACTCATCGTCCACATTCATTTGGCTGATAAACAATTCAGTTGTAACAGAGGGCTGAATTAACAGATGAAGGCAGATGGGCTTTATGGAATAAAGGAGGGACTGAGAGAAAGGTTATATTGAGAGAGCAGAAGGATTGGAAAAAGATCAACCAAAAATGGGCCAGCATGGTAAGCCATATGTCTCTTCTAAACGTTTTTTCTGCTCTTGTTGTTTGATTGCCATCGTGCTTCATAACTATCAGTTGTTTTGTTCTGAAGTTTTCATGTTTTTGGGGAGTTTTTTGTGGGAAATGCTTCTCAAGAATCCAAAAAAACAACAGCATGGACACTCCATTTCATATGGGCTGAAGATATATGTTGTTTTTACAAATCTATAAAATCAAAATTATATGAATACAGCTATAGTAAGCACAGATTCACAGCCACCATCAGCCATTCTGTAATGTCAGATCCACCTCCCCATGCAAGAGATAAGTCTGACATGGGTTCAGTTGCCACTGTCTTCTCTTGTCTGTCAATATATCCTACTAATAGAAGGGAAAAGAAGTGGATATTCATTTAAATAGCATATCCCTTCCAATTGCAGCCAAAATAACCTACTATGACATGTTGTAATCATTCAGGACAGATGTCCTGCGATTATACACAGCCTTCTACAACATTTCTGACAGTCTTTGGTTGATATCAGCCATGCCAGGTTTAAACTTCAGCATCCAGTAATAAAACATCAGTTTGAATCCCTGCCCCACTACATCAATTTTCTTACAAAGTGACTTTAATAATGGGAGCAAAAGGAGAGTGATAAGACAAAAACAAAGTTGCATTATAATAGCTTACAGCTTTCTTCTCTAGCACCTTACTGTAGGCTGTTTTCTCATCTCCTGTACTATCAATCCGTTTTCAGTTTGCAGTCTGCAGGTCCCAGGGCTTTGTCACCTTCAGAGGAGGATAACAAGGTTTTATCCAAGCTGTTGCTGGCCCTACAGCATTAGCTGCTGATCCTGGCCTGTGCTACCTGCTCTCCTGGTTGAACCTTGCACCCCTGTTTGAGCCCTGCCAGCTCCTCCGGCTGTGCTCTTGCACATCTTGCAATTGCCCCTGTCCTTGCTCTGCTAGTTCTTCTAGCTCATTATGAAAGCTTTGCTTATAGATTCTTTTCTTTCATATCAACATTTCTGCTCCAAGGTCTCCCTACCAAGGTCTCTGCAGATATCGCAAATCCTTTTAGTCCTCAACTCCACCTAAAATCATGTTTGCAAACCGGAAATTATGTCATCACATATCTGTACCTGCTGGATACTGAGAAATGATACTCCATATACAAAATTTGCCTTACCTCTGCCTTTGAAGTACAAGTGACATGACTATGACGGAAGTCAGCTAGGAAGAATGAGGCCAGGTTTACAAAACTTAGCTGTACCAGCTGGGAGGAGCTTTTTGGCATCTACGGTTTACAGAGCACCTTTCTCTGCCTTTATGTGTTCACACAATTTCTGGTCTCTACTTACAACCAGCTCATACATATTCAAGGAATTATTGCTGCTGAGAAGTCCTTGAAGTTTTTATGCATAACTCCTTTTTATTGTAAGTTGCATTAATTGCAGCAGGAATGTTCATCAGCCCCAGTAATCATTTCATCAGTTTTAAATTGAAAGGTCAGCCTGAAAAGCCCCACAAACAATGTTTTTATGCTCAGTGAGAAATACGGCTAAATCCTTTGCTTTCACCAGTTTGTCTTAAAAAGATATTACCATTAGCTATCTCAGCTAATAACTAAAAAACATAACAAAGTTTTATTCCTACATAAAATAAACATTTATGCTATGTACCACTGAAAAATACATCAATATGAGAGATGCATCAGGTCTACTCTGTGTACACAAATGCAGAACAAATCCTGTCTTCTCAGGAGTACATGTGAAGCACCAGCAATATTTAGGCCTCAACAGTTCTGTGTAACTTGAGTCACACCTGAGATTTGCTTCCGTATTTATGATGAGCCTCTTTAATCCTATCTGTTCTCTGAAGCAGGGCATTGTGAAAGTCATGTTCATGGCTCCAGTTCATATCTGAGGTAAACTCTAAGAGCTGCTCCTCACCCATCAGCCCTGCATTCAATGCAGCATTAGGGAATAAGCAAGGCTGATATTTGGCTCACACAATACTAGCAGAGACTATTCTCTATGGGTAACTCAGCAAATGTACTGTTACTAACCCGCCAGACTTGCAATTCAGCTATATTGTCTCTACAAAGCTTAACAGGAGTAAAAAGCAGTAAAAAGTGTTTTGACACTGTTGGCAGATGTGAAGGACTAGACACAGTTCTATTGAGAAAGTTGGAGTTGCACGTTACATCCTAGAGCTTATCCATTCACAGTTTGAAACAGAAGAAGCAGTGATAGAATTATGGGCAGGTAATGCAGAGAAGACCCCTCTGAGCCATGTGTACTGGGCAAGCACTTAGGGTTGATTTCTGAGCCTTGAAAATCAGTACAAGTGATGTACCAATGCCTCTACAAACTACCAAGCCACCTGTGAGGAGCCATCAGACATTATAAAATAGTGGGGTTTCATGCTGTGCAGTTTTAAAGGGGCTGTTCCCAGGTTCTCCTGTCCTTGGATTCCCTCTTCGTTTTGTTGCATAAAGGGAAGAAATGGTCTATATTACATCCCATCTCCCCCATCACAGATCATTTTTGTGCAAGGAGGAAATTGCATAGCAGTGATTCTTTCTTTAGGACTGATGTTACAGAGTGCTTGTATTTTCCTGCCAACATAAGAGTCTTCACAGAATGAACAAGAGCACATGCTGGGAGGAGGGTCTGAATCCATGGTGAAAATGACATCTGGTGGGAAAAGAAGGCTTGATCCAGAATTGATAAGGACAATTGACACATGAGCATGAAAAATATTGTGAGGCACTGAACACCCTCTGTATGTGCACATTCATTGAAGTGTTCTTTTGCCTTTGATATCTTTCAGTTTTTAAAGCATTTTAACCTGCAATTAAAAACAACATTATTTCTGTAGGGCTAAAATCAGATATATCACACTACTTTATATCCAGAATAATTCATTACTGAGACCAGAATATGTCTTTAATTTTTATGAAAGAAATATCGGTATCAAAGTTCAGCACTACATTGTTTGAGATACACATAGATGAATAGACTCTTAATTCCTACATAAGCACCCATTCTAATGCTCTTGTGCTTCCCAGTCAAGTCAGATTTAGTATTTGAAATAAAATAACAGTAACATTTTTTAAATGTTTTTTAATGCTTTTTTAAAAGTCTACAAAAAAACTGATTTCTCTGTGATTAATATCTCTGAGGCTTCGTACTTCAGAGGAGGTCTAAGGGGGTAGCTGAAAGGAGGATGTCTGGATTCACTGTAACCCAGTGGTTTTCCATAGTGCTTGTACACATCTGGCCACAGATGGATACTATTGAATATATAATCAAAGTATTTAAAGAAGAGAGCAAATATAGTCTCCACCACTGTTACTCAGAGTTGTCTGTAGACCAAAATTCCTTGTGGACTTCAAGGACTCACTAAGCTTTGTCCCATATCAAAACTCTCTAGAGTGTCAGGTGGCACACATGTTCTCAGTGGTTTAATATGGCACTAATTTATCCTATAACAATTATTCAGCTGCATCCTGTTGGCCTAGAGCACTATTTTTTCACAGAAGTTTTCCTCAGTATATAAGCACATTCTGGGCTGCTAGTGCAAATTTGCATTCCTGCGAAGCCTGAGGGAGCTAAAGGAACACAACTTGTCCTGAAAACTGTGTCATTTGCAATTTTTTTTTCTTTTTTTTTTTTTATCGCAGAGGTGATTAAGTCTGACCTACAGAAAGATGCAACATTTCTGTTTGTAAATGACTCCTGCCAAAAATAACTCGCTACCAAAAATAAAATTAATAATGCAACATCCCTTTCACTCCTAAGCCTAGCTGAGACACCCTGTCCGATGTTCAGACATTTCTGGATAGTAATGCAAGAGCCTCAGGACAGGAGTTATTTTTTCCATAAAGCTACTTTAAATAGTGTGGTGATATTTTTAGTTTTACTGTACCTATACTGTTTAAAATTGTATTATTTTAAAATAACTTCTGCAGTACAAGGTTCCCTGCTGTGGAAAGAAAATTTAGTTACACTTTCACACTCCATATTTCTATAAATCTGATGCTTTATACAAAATAAACTGTGCATCCAATTATTCCTTTCTTAGATTTGTCATTTGGTAAAAGTATTTCCTCATAATTTTCAGATTTTATCCAAAATGTGACTTACAATACCTAGTATAAGTCAAAGCAAGCAAGCTAAATACAATCAGGAGTACGGAAAGGGAAAGAAGGATTCTTGCAAAATTCCATGATGAATTTTGCCGGTACCTGGAATCAGTAATGGATTTGCTTTCTACAATGTTATACTTTTGGTCCCGTAGGAAAAGTGATCCCATCACCATTGCTAGAATACACTACAAGATAATGCAAGCAGATGACGACTGATGTCTAATGACAATGCAACAATTCCAGGTACCTGGAGGCAGGTCCTGACTCTGTCAGACTTCCGATACAGCCTTGGGTAAATCAGTTTACCTTCTGTGTCTGTTCCTAAGGTGTAAAAGGAAGACATTGCTTTACCCAGAGAAATGTCACTAAGCAATAAAACAAAAAGGATCGTGAGAATGTCAGGTCAGATTCATGTTATGAACAGCAGGGATCATGGAAGTGTTTGGACAGAGAGGACAGACTGAGGTGCACAAGAGCACAGGAAATTAACTTTTTTCCAAGGGTATTAAAGTAACCAGTGTAATTAGTTTTGTGTGGCAGACTTTGCTTTTCAAGGTCTGAAAATGACAAATTATTTGCAGACTAAAGCCAAACTGAAGTCTAATTCTTTATTATTAAATCAGTGTTGACATAATATAGAAGCAGATTATTATATACTGAAGACTTTTAGTTTGCAGTATCCTTAAGGTAAAATTCATGAAATACCACAGCAAGATTTCTTCATGACCTCTAATATTTCCAAGTATCTTGAAGGGAAAAACAAGTGACAGGCACAAGCTGAAGAATTGCAACTGAAAAATAAGCATTACTGAATTTCTTGGTTCTCCAAAGGCAGACCCCTTAAGTTAACACAGTAATTCTGATTTCATTATTTTAAACCCCCCTTTATTTGAGTTATCCAAGATATGCCCAGAAGTATTAGAAAACAAGAAAAGAGAGTACATAAAACTTCTTCAGGGAGAGGTGAAGAATAGAGAGTGAGTTATTCAATCCTTGGTTTTTATTGTAATATGTGAGTTCCTTGAAATGACAGATCTGCAAATCTAAAAAACCTCAAATTTGGATACAAGCAGAAGAGTCACTGATGTAGGGGTCTTCATTCTGAATGTTTCTAGAGTTTTATATTGGATAGAGGGAACAACTAGTGCAACTTCACTGAGGTAGGCAAGTGAAATAATGGGAGAATTTTGCTGTCTTCTGTTGGATGTGTAATTACCAGATAGAAGTCAGAATCCTGACTGCTTATGAAAAAGCAACATCTCAGTGACAGAGAATTCATTCCCTTTGAGCTTTGAGGTTTTTCAGGTTTCTTTTTTTTTTAAAGTCATGATGTTAAAACTTCTGCTCAGCAGTTGTCATTATCATCCATATGGAAAATACAGCCAGAAAGGAACAGACCAAAGGCCAGCTAGTCAAGTGTGTGCTTTCTGTTGTCAGGAGCAGATAACTAAAAAGAACCAAGCAAACAGGATAAATGCCACATGCAGTGCAGATCATTGAACTTCATGACCCAGTGATGCAATTTCATAGGTCATTTATGCTTTTATAAATATGCTGGTCTGTACCATAGGTGTGCTTATTCCCCTTCAAGCCAGTCTCTGTAAGGACTCTGCTCCCTCCTGCATGTAAATGGCGCTTGCTGCAATTCTATTTCTCCTCTTCCTTTACACACTCTTACAAGGTTTCATGTAGAATATACAAAAGAAATCCAAGGACCTACCCAGGGATGCTTTCCTCATATTCTCCTCTAGGAGCATAGAGAAGACACCATTTTTAAACAGAATAGCTAAAAAAGAAACAAATGAAAAATCAAATTCTTGCCTTTCTTTTCATTGCTGAATAGCTGTCTCAGAAAAAATCCTAAGGAAATTCTAAAAGGACAAGCTTTACAGCAAAGATCTGATAGACTTCCAGGGATCATTTGCAATACATCCACAGATATCTAAAATACTTGAAAGTGCTGTTTACTACACAGGAATCATTTTATGTATGTATTCTTCCTAAATAGAGCCATTCTGTGTAAGCCATTGTTGTCATTACTACCCAATCTGTTATGTCTCATAATACTTTCCTAATCAGGAAGTGTCCTATTTTATGATTAATCCACAGTAGATATTTGGAAGTGTTTTCTCTGAAGTACACTTTTTCTAATCCTTTCTTAAAAGTGATGGTAAAAGTATATCATAAAATAAAGATAGGGAAGTGACCAAACTTTAGATTCGAGACTAGCTTAAACAAGATTAACTTTTTCATGGCTCAATGCTAGTTTTACTTTGGATTAGGGTGTACATTTTGGATTATGCTGTCTGATTATATTAACACTTGTCTTGCAACTCAACCCTTTCTGAAAAGACCTGGTATAAAAGTAGGGAAGTTGGAAGTACTTAAACAACTTGAAAACTTTCTTTGACCCTAAAGAAAATATCTAGGTTAGGGCTAAGGTTATTGTTCAATGGCTCAATTATTGTTTTACAAACATTTTTTTTTTCAGTTTATGCCAAGGTCCAGGCCAGAAGTAGTATGTCTAAACACACGTTATTAAAGCAAAGTAGAAAATATTGGCATTTATTGATTTTTAATATTATACTGATTATTTTGATCTTCTTTATATTATTTCCCTCATTATTTTACTTCATGGCTACAGCTGCTATTTCAGTCTCTTTCAGTAGGCTTGAATTCTGTCTTGATATTGCATTTACTAACAAATTCCAGATCACAGTAGAGCATTCCACTGCCATTTCCTACTTTCGTATAAATACAATTCTTGCACTTGAGCTGTTCTAGAAAACTGAAATTGAACCAAACTATCAGTTTCTTTCTTTGTAAAAAAAGAGATGTAGCTTGAGATATGACTGTTGTGCAAAGTTATTGACAGTAGAATAACTTTGGAAATAGATGATGTCTTATAGCAAGATTGGATGTTATTCTTCAAAGTTCAGAGCAAAACTTTGGTTAAAAAAATTTGTTTTGTTTTGGCAATCTTTTTTTAGCACTGACTCAAGAGCCAAAATCAATTTGTTTGAGAAAGCAAAGGGTATTTAGAAAAGAATACAGTGTTCATAATCTTTTCTCAGACTTAGCTACAGAGCAGCAACAGCCACAGCTCAGGTTGCATTGGAAAAGATGCTCAAGGGACCCTATTCACTGCTTGGAAATCCAGCATACTTTTATACCAACTTTAGGCAGGGTCAAGAAGTAATCTGTCAACAGATAAAAGTACACTGAAATACATAGTGGATGTTATTGTCATTGAGTCCTCTGACTCAGCAATGATACATACTGCTGGGTGCACTAGAGATTCCTCTGGTATCTCTGTGCTTAAATGCATTTGTTGTGAAATACTGAATGAGTGTCACTGGGACTCAATTTGAGCAAAAGAACAGCTTTGTTGCAGTCCTGCATCTACTCTATTTCTCTCCTGAGCAGTCGTTCAATAGATCCATTCCCTGTAAATAGCGTACACGTTCAGATTGCCCCAATTGAATATGCCATAGCTGTAGTGTAGGAATAATTGCCACATGAAAATGTGAAATTAGAATAGTACTGGAATGCCATCTGAGTTTGAAAACTCAGATGGAAAATGCAGGTGGTCCATTAGTACTGAAAGGAATCATCCTTTCAATACACATAAAATTTAAATTGAAAGTCAAAAACAGAAGCTGAGGTCTTGGTCAAAACCAGTCCAGAAATCCAACACAGAAAAATGGATCTTAGTCCATACTCTAATGTAATCACAGTTTAAATGGCCTTGAATTCTGCAAGAAGCAGCTTTCAAGCAAATTGTACTAATTTGCACATACGTGATAGAGAGCAGAGGCCTTATAACAGCAGGTTGGAGCACATCCTAGGTGCTGTACGCCCTACCTATGTTTTCTGGTCATGTGTTATTTAGAGGCATGTCCAGATATAAAACAGTCAGTTATTTGATCAGTTTGATGTCTGGTAGGACAGAAAGAGTATATCCCACAAATAGCTAGTTATGATTTTGAATCCATTGGCATATTTGAAGAATGCTGATATAGTGAAAGTATATGACATAACAGTGTGGCTCTGTCACCATTAACAACAAACTCCCTGATAAGGCCATGTAAGTTAGGTACCTGTCCCAATTTCCTTTATATTTACATTTGTGCCACAGATTAGTATAAATATGCTAGAATTAAAACCTTTAATCAAAGAACTTCCGAAATCTTAGGATTCCTATAAACAACGAGCATTTCAATGGACTTTCCTGAAAATACTTAAAATTACTTATTTTCTTGAAGCGCAAACTTAACCAGAATCTCCTCTCTTTACAATATCTCAAGGTGAACACCCCCACATGAGAGAGCCCTGCTATCCCTTTCCCATTACCCTTGCATTTGCACTACCTTTGGTGTGCTTCTGAAGCAGCGTTTTTTTTCCTGAGCCACTTCAAATTATCTTCTCTACAGTGGTCTGTTCCACACTTCAATCTTTATAAAGACTGAATAATGAAAGAGCTTCAAACATCCTTTCATTGAAGTGCTAGGCCTCTTCAACTATATTATATCCATAGGTATCCCAGATTCAGGGGAAAAAATGACAATTTTTTTTTTCTTTTAATTACAAAAAATTGCTACTAAAAGGAAATCAAAGGAAAAAATCATGTCCTTTTACGATTTACTTGAATCTATCCCTCAGCTGGGAATATGCCTCAGAAGGATATGAGCAAAAATCTGTTAGAATTTGTCATCTTCCAGAAACATGGATATCTAAGTCTCAATAGGAACAAACAAATGAGGAAATAACCTGCTAATACCATTGTAGAATTTAAGTTCTATCCCATGGTCATTAGATTGACATTTCAAGATGAGGGTTGAGGGTAAGGGAGACTAAAGGTGCTTTGGAACGCCTGCTTTTATCATCCTGTCAAGCTGGTCAGGTGGGGGTGGGGTTAGACTTTAAGAAGACAGCCAATCACATCAGGAACCTGTGTTTTTCTGACAGAATGGCATTAGAGCAATATGCAGGCAGGTGTCTTGAGTCCTACACACCACACAAGTCTGACTACAAAGGAGCATTGTCTCCCCGGCATCATGTTCTTCCATTCTTCAAAGTAAAATTTTGTCACAGTACTGTCTGACTTGTGCCGATGCAGAAGTAAGATTTTATAATAATTTAGACATTCCTGACACTTCCTCACAAGTCTTTAGCCCTTTTCTTATCATTAAGTTCACGGACTGGGTATCCTCTAGGTCCAAAACTTTCGTACTGTTACTTTGGTACCTGTTATCTTAAACTAAATGCCCCCCAAATGTAATAGTAGTGTTTCAGTAGCTATTTAGGGTGAGGTAGGAGCATTTTTTTATTAAACAAAGTTAAAAGTGTTCCAAATGGATAAGCAAGACCAAAAATTGAGACTAGTGTTCTAGCCTGCCCACAGAGCCTTAAGATAATGGATAGCTGTGAAGTGAGGGCAAACAATGATAGTGTGAAGTTTGGGTTGCATCTCAGACAGTTGAAGTATCCTTCCTGTAAGTGACTCTGCTGGGGCACATAAAATAGCCCAGGTCATGCCAAAAATTGGCAAAGAAGTTGGAAAAAGAGCCAAGTAATTCTAATTCTCTAATTCCTCTGAGAGAGATTTAATTTTCCTCAGATAGCATTTTAAGTAAGACAAGTGGAAATTGGTGAAAATATTGCCCCTTCTTTTTGAGGCACAAAAAAAGAAGACATAAGAATGTTTCCATCTCCTCTTCCTTCAGCATGTTCTTTCTGAATCTCTGGATCTGGAGATTTGTTGTTTAATTCTTGCTTGCAACATAGTATTACAAGACAACATAAAATTTTAAAAGCAAAGTAAATTTTTTACCAGTTTAGTAGAGCAAGTCCTTCCTGAACATCAGTAGTATTTCTGATATAGTTAAAGTGAGCTGGGATTTAGCCCAGTATGTATTTATTGATCTGCAGTAGCTGGAACTGGAAAAAAACAGTAGAAATGGATAACATATTAGTAAAAACTATTTCAGGTTTGCATTTCTTTTTCAGGTTAAAATTAATAGGGAAGCCCCTTTAGAAGTTTTTAAGTTGTCCAAATGACTGTCTATGTGAATAAATTTAAAATTACAATTCTCTAACTTTGCTAGTGAAGGATGTGTATCAGACTTCCAAGAGTATTTGTAAGCTGTCTCACTAGATTATCCAAGGAATAACAATTTATTTTTGCCCCTCCATTGCTTTATTTGGTGGAAATGCAATTTCCTCGCACCAGTCACAGTACTGACATGTAACAATAATGGCTCATAAGATTACTTTGTAATGCATTTGTCATAACCTATATTATAAGGCACTCAGCTCATTTACACTGACAATTTAAAACTTTTCAGTAGTTTCTGTAGTTTCTGTAATTATCAGCTAGGGAAAAAAAATCTCAAAATTTATTTTTAAAGTATTTTCCATGAGTCTCCTTCCATTTCGTTCCCAACAACTGAAGATAATGTCTGAAGAAGATGGGTTTTAGTTTTCAGGAAGAAAAAAGAAAAAAACAAAAGAAAAAACTCCAAACCAACAGAATTGTCTTTTATCTTGTCCTTCTCCCTTTAAAAGCAGACCAGCATACTTGTGTGTACAGTCTGCCACATACTTGGCCTTACAGAGTTTGGGGACACTGAGAGAGGCCCCATGGCCAGTACTTCATATGCAAGCTAAACAACCATGAATGTCAGCAGCTGCTTTGAAAAACCACAGCAGATAGAGTATCTCTGTGGAACACGGGGCACAGATTTGGATTCACCATTCCCCTGCTCAGTTTTGACCTTCTTAAATTGTGGCAGGGTGCTCATCATGGCAGGGCTGCCCAGACCTGTCCTTGCTCCACCCCAGCTCCAAGCCAGAGTAACACAAGCTCTGCCAAGGCCATGCAGGGAGCCTTTGGGAATCACAGAGACCTAGCATCAGTTTGGAGTGTCCAGGTGGTTTAGAGCACTGGTAAAGCGGATCTCAGTCTGTCTGTAAAGGACTAAGAAGATGGATTGTCCTGTAGTACAATCTAGTTTAAGCATAGATTTCATTCAGACATAAGAGTCCAGCACTTGGGGCACAATGTTGTTAAGGATATTCAGTCACAGAAGTGTCCAATATGAGAGTACCAGGTAACTTTTGCCCCTATCTCAACCTGAGGCATCCCAGATTTGGGCAATAGTTTTTAGTATGCTTATGTTAATTTCTTCAAACACAGTCTACACAAACACCTGTATTAGTATGCAACAAAGGTATTATAACTATGCTACTTGAGTATCTCCCCATCCTTCTGGGGGTACTGAAATGTTTTTCAAAGGCTAAGAACATTTTCAATTAAATACAATTCACAACAGCATAAAGATTCATGAGAAGGTAAAGCATTATTCCAGGATACAGCACAACTGTAGAAATCAGGCAGCTGGGTTATATGTAGCAGATACTGTAGACACAGAGTTGAAAGAAAAGTGGCTCTTTGTGAGCCAAACCCTCTCTTCTCAAAGTGTTACAGGAAGGAATAATGAGAAGCCAAATATTTCCACAGTCACAGCCTTTCATTTCTGATCTATTTATTCCATCATCAGAAGTGTCTTGATAATGTGATAAACTTGATTCCCTTTGCCCATACCATCTCAAAATGAACTGGTACAAACAAAATCCTGTGGTGTAAAGGGACATAAGTTACTTCAATCATGAGACCTAGAAGAACAGAAAGTTTCTACCACCACAGTCAGAGTGTAAAAAGCCTGAAAGCCTCGGGTCTTTGTCAGTCTCAAAACCTTTTCATTAAATGCCACAGCTCATCCCCAGAAGTGACACATTAGACACCAGGCTTCTGCACGAGCCATGCCCTGGACTGAAGAGTGTGGGAACCACACTATCCTTTACATGGTGGAAAGGCTCCCTCTGAATCATCATGAAAACAAAACATATGTAGTCCTCTTGAAGGTGGGGATGGGATTAGGGGCTTCATACTACTATATTAAGTGAAGAATTGATAGAGACCCAAACAGGCAACAGATTTTAAGGCTCTGCTCTAGTTTATGCCTGAATAAATCTGGATGCAGCCTTAACACTACAAGGTTTATTGTTCCCTAGAGCAGTTCAAGTGAATTTTGCCCACTCACTGTCTACAGGAGGTACAGCAACATGAAAGAGCCACAAGTAATCTACTTTGACAAGAGCTGCTGTAACAAGTCACAAGTTCTTATCACACTTTTGGGACACATCATTAGCTCCAGAATACACTGTTTTCAAAGCAGTAAGATGCATCCTGCCCTTCTGAAGTCCTATCTATCTTTCAGAAATAGAAGATGCTTCCCATCCATTTTTGGAAAGATGATTATTTTAGAAATTCTGTTTATACCTCCACATAGTCAACTACATGAGTAAGATGTGCAATCTCTAAAATTGACACTGCACCTCCCTTGGATATGTCTATACTTGCACTAGGTAGGTACTCTGTTGAACAGTCAAGAAACTGCAATGCGTAGAGCTCTAACCCTTTGGCCTCTTCCTGTAGAAATCCTGCTCCAAATTCTTGGTAGATGTGGTGTATCTTGACTCTGACAGAATTTGCATTCCATGTTTTTGAATGGCATTAGCTAGATGAAGAACAATATCTTGTCATTGTAACATAATTTACAAAGGGTTTGTGAGTTGTTTTGGGGTTTGTGGGTTTTTGTTGGGTTTTGGTTTTTTTTTTTTAAATATCCTGTCAAATCATTGTACATTAAGCCAAGAATCTGCTTTTCAATTGTCACTAGTATTTTTGAACGCCCTTTGTGAGGAATTCAGAGGATCCCTTACACTGAATGCAAAATACAAAAGCCATCTGAAAGAACCCACCCACTATCTTAAGAACTTGCTGATGATACGTTGTATGATTACCTTCTTTAGACAACGTTTATTCCTATCATTCAGCTGTAGTCCTATATATTACTGATAGCTTTGCAATACTACTCTATTGCCTCTATTAAGTTTTGCAGGCATCTCTCTAAGCATACTTCTGGTACTAAAAAAAATCATTCCACTTACTTAGCTGCATGGAAAGGTGGGATTAGGCAGTTCCTTTGTTGGCATCACATACACATCTTGGGTGGAAAAGTCTGGTTTAGTTAATTAGCTCAGATTCCAGCATCTATTAGCCTACCCTACATTACCTGTGGCAGATTTGTAGCAGCTAAGGAACAGCCCAGTGAATTTTAACAAAACATTTAATTAACCTGGGACAGATTCATACATGTAGATTTCACCACTGATTAAAAATATGTAGCAACAGTTAAGCCTTGTGTTTAATGAGCATACAAATGCAAGATTAAATAAGCACATTAGTTTGACTACCATTTTGTCAGTCATTACATCAATCTTGTTTTCTTTTTGAGCACAAGGTTTTGTTCTGTTCATGTCTAAATATATTCAGCCCCAAAAACACTGTTTCCTGGAGGAGCAGTACAACTATGCAAGTCACTGACCTTTTTTGTGGCTTTCACAGCAATGACAGTAGCTGTGAGCTTCCCAGAGCTTTTTGGTTTTTGTTTTTTTTTCTCAGTAGCTCAAGAACTCTAATTCAGCTTTTAGCTACAAGAGATTGATTAATTAAAAGAGAGGGTTTTCATGGACACTTATGCAATTGGTTTCTGGAACTTTTACACCAGAAGTTGTTTCATGTGAAAGGAAAAGAGATTTAATCTGACATTTGCTGTCATGAGGGGAAAGTAAGTAATGGGATAGGCTACTCCAGATATAATTTTTGCAGGAAATCTTGTCCTTTCCTAGTATGTAGAGGGACTTAATCCGCAGGCCAAGCAGAACAAAAACAGTCCCTTTTTTGGGCAGGAACAGACAGCTTTTTTCACTATGACATGAACACAGTATAATCAGAATTTAAACTGCTCCTTACAAAACCCAAAACCCCTCAAGTTTATTTCTCCACCCTCCCAGGTGCATTTTCCTTTTCTAGGAATAACTTCCTTCATTCTAAACATCATAATAATAATGCAAATTTACACAAGAGCGGCTATTTAGAACAGCAAAGACAGGGAATGACTAGACTGACCCAGTCATGTGATGAAAAGACAAGGAGCTGGCAAAACTATCAGAGAACAAAACAAAACCAGGAGTAATTTGCTAGGGTGAGAAACCTTAGTGAGAAATCCAGACAAATTACGTAGAAAACTACCATGATGCTCTAAGTATTTTGGACCAGTTCTGCAACAGGTTCATTAATGGAATTAATTATTATTATTAGGCAAGCATCCATCCTTTTGGGGGTTTTTATTAACATGGAAGGATATCAGGGAAGGGAGTTTCAGTTTGGATGGAGGCTGTGAATGCATGATTTGCATACAGAGCATTAGAGGCAATGCAAATCAAATCAATTTTCAAGATCACTTTCATTTGTAAGTGACATTTGAAAAGAAAATACCCAAAACAGTTGTCAGGAGGTGGTTTGTATTAGCAGAATAAATATGTGAGAAATAGGTATCACATTTAAACATGATCTCACCCTTTTGCTGAAATAATTCCTGCTGCATCTCTAGAAGAGTGGTCCACTGTAGCTTCTTCCACTGCCTATTCTACACGTCTAGCATCACCCAGGCATGCTGGGAGCACATTTTTGCTGTTATGATCCCAAGGACAGTCAGACTGGGTCAAACCTCCACCTGTATCCTGTTTTTCCAGCAGTGGCAGATGCTCAGCAGGGATACATATAGTAGCTTGTCATGAAGTCTAATGGAAGTATCTTCCACTGCTTTCCCGGTGCCCTGATAATCATGTTATATCCCCTACCTACAGCTGTGCCCTTGCTTCATTGTGCTACCTTCCCCCTGCTTTTACTTCTCCCAAAATTTTTCTATTCACTGGGTGTTAGCACGAGTGGCATATAGAGTTCTTCCTCCCCATAACTGCCTCTTAACACTCTTGCTTAGGGAAAAATTAAAAGAAACAGGGCAAATACAGAGTAATCCTTTCTCTAGTATAAATCCTTTCCCTTTTCCCGGGTAGTAAAGAGTCAAAGGACTTCTGGAGCTAAAAAACATATCTGTGTTGACACCATTATGTTCAACATCTGCAGCTGGTCTTTTACTCTTTTTCCTTAGCCTTTCTGTACTTCTGGACTCTGCAACATCTCTGCTAATGACTTCTGCCACTTCTCTATGCCCTCCCTGAAAAATTAATTTTTGCTTTGAAGCCATGCTCCAACAGAAGAGCCTGATGAGCAGACATTGACTGCAGACTCTCCAATCATTCTTGACTAAGACTGTACCACAACCTTTCTTCAGCTAGAGGGAAAACTGAAGATTCTCAAATTATGCCTACCTTGAATGAAAACAATCCTGTAGCAGGATATTTTGAGAAGACTTCCCCCCACCTTTTTCAATAACTGTCTCCTCAGAGGAGTAGTTAGACCTGCAGGTTTGCCCACAGCCTGTGGGCACACCAAAGTTTATCTAGTGGCATGATGAAATTTGCTGGATTTGCTCACAACTCCTTTCTTACAGATTTCTAACACTATCTGATTTTTAACCACTCCTGACACTCCCAGAGAAGTCTCCAGAGTAATACCTGAGCAGTAATTACTGGGAACTTACTTTTCTTACATTACATACACTATGGGGATTTTTTCTCTTATCCCATTTTCTTTCCTATCCCTGTAAATCCAATACTGACAACTATCATATTTTTATGCCTGATCATAATCCCAATCCTCAGCCTTCAAACCTTCAAACCACTGTACTCTAGTGTGGTGTCATTTTGGTGTACCTTCATAGAATAGGAGAAACTATGAAAAGAGATTAGTAGGAGGTCCAGCTTCCACTGCAAGCTGAGTTGCTGCCACTGTGCAGTGTGGGAAGGCCAGACAGACAAGAAAATTAATACCCTTGCAGTCTGCTTTCAGCTGCTCTGAGTAGTACCAGTTCCTTGTTCATCTTCCTTCAGTAGTAATGAAGGCAGCTTAAAGTAATTCAATTTACAAAAACAGGTTAGGACTATTCACATTGTCAGTCAAGTCCACATGTGCAGAGCTGTGCCTCTATGTAGATTGCAGCATCTCATCTTCTGCATAACAGGTCACTGAATTATAATTTAATTTAATTTAATTTTTTAATTTTAATTTTATTTTTATTTTATTTTATTTTATGTTCATAGAATCATTAAGGGTAGAAAAGGCCTTTAAGATCATCAAGTGGAACTACCAATCCAGCACTACCATTAAACCACATCAGGTACCATATTCACATGTTTTTTGAGCAATTCCAGGGATAGAGTCTCCACAGTTTCCCTGAGAAGTCTATTCCAATGCTTTACAACCCTTTCCACTTAAGAATTTTCCTAATATCCAGTCTAAGCATCTCTGTTGCAACTTGAGGCCATTTCCTCTCATCCTGCCACTTGTTACGTGGGAGGAGAGACTGACCCAAACTTGCTACAAACTGCTTTCGTGAACTTGCAGAACATGATAAGATCTCTCCTGAGCCTCCTTTTCTCCAGGCTAAACAACCCCAGTTCCCTCAGCCATTCCTCACCAGACTCCAGACCCTTCACATCTTTGTTGCCCATCTATTCACATTAGAGTTTAGTATTTCAGACAAGCATTCATCCCTGGCTTAAAGATGCCCAACAGATTTCACAAGAGGTTAGTATCGGTGTTCAGAATCAGAATTCATGCAGATTTATTTGATTTAATGAGATTTCTTATGGTCTTTTTTTGCTAGACACGACCCTCTAGTTTGGTTCCCTGATAACATTGCTAAGCTCAAGAGTCAAGACTCTCACCATAAATCTTACTTTCTAGCCCTTCTCTCTCTCTCATTGCTCTTTTTCCATCTCTCAGTTTCTCAGCATCCTTTGGAAGGACATCCTATATTTTGACATGCTTGAATGGCAGAAGCACCCTTGCCAGCTTAACAGCTGCTCTTGCCTCACTGAGAAGTCCTTGAAAAACAAGGATCAAAGAATGAAGTAGCTCTTGTGATAACAGCAGCCTGAGCTTGCATTCTTTGCCCATACCCAGCACACCACCAGCTCTTAGGTCTCCATGACTTTCATCAGTTTGTTCAGAGAGGTCCCTGGTCAGTGCCTGCTCTCTCAGCTTAGGGTCATTTAATCCAGTGACCACCATCTGATAACTGATTCCTGTCATGAAGCCAGAGACCCTGGCAGGCACACAGCCATACCTTCCTAGGATAATCCCTTCAGTTCCACCAACTTTCCATTTAGGGGCTGCCAGAGCCAGCACCTGCTCCTGCCATGTTTGCTGAACTACATGGCCAATAGACCAAGTTTTATCTTTTTCACTGGAACAAGTAGGATTTTTATTTTCTGCAATTTTAGGCTAATTTACACATCTTTAAATGACATTTTAAGCAATAAGAAGAAATTAATACATATACTCTGGAGCAACATAGCAAAAGAACTAAATTACATTTTAAAGTTCTCTTGAGGACAACTCTGCAGCCTTCGAAAAGCAGTTAGATTAACCACAAAAGAACAATCTTCGTAAGAGTGCTACTAAAAATTTAAGTTGCCAATTTGTTTTAATACAAGCCTTACTGTTTAGAAAGACACCTTAAAAATGTAGCAAAACTTGATCTAAATTTACTATGTATATACTGAAGCACCTGAATAAGCTTTGGATGTTTCTGCATGACATTCCCTTCTGCCTTAGCCATATATGAGGTCCTAAAGTGGTTCAGTGCTAGGGAATAACAGTATTACATCTTCCAGTATCTCTAAGCCTGCTGTGTGACCTAAACCTGAATGCAGAATTATTGTGAGGGTTACGTTATTGGTGATCACTACTTTCAGAAATACCATTTGTTTTATTTAAGAGAATGGATGTCTGAAAGAGCCCTCTATAGAGATTTACCAAGTGTAGCTCTTATCATACATTATTTAAGACCTTGTGATTGTCTCCAGTTAAAAAGTGCATGCTAGTTTTCATCAGAAAGCCTTATCTATTTTTCTAGTTTTGAATCAGCAATCAGAAAATTAAGCCCAAACCAAAACAACTGAAAAATAAGAAGTATTGGCCAATTTTGGGGATGTTGTATTGTCACAGGCTTCACGAGAACAGGCAGAACTAGGGGAGAAGGACGTGTATTAATGGCATCCTAGAGCTTAAAGGCTGCAGCCAGAGAGTGCTCCTGCCTCCAAGGCAGGAGAGGCTTTGCTTCCAAGTCCTAGTGACTTTAACATGAGTTTCAGGGTGAAGTTTTTCATTACTGCTTCTACTAGTTACTATTCTTTCCCTATATTCATTGCCTATATTTCCCACATGACTCAAGAGTTTTGGCTCTTCCACAAATTTGTTTCCTGGAGTCATGAGGTAGTAGGAAACACCTTATTCACTTAAAGGTAATGTGAGCTCTTGCTGTTGGAAAGGAACCTATAGATGTAAAACAACACAAGCCAAGTAAAACTCACTGTGGTGAATAATTTTGAGGACCTGAGAAACTGTCAATTTCTTTGTTGTCTTTCAGAATATAAAGAAATATACTAAAGCATTTTTTTCTTAAGGAAAAAAGGGAGGTAAATGAACATTTGCAGATTTAAAGTTATTTCAGCTTAATTATTGCAGTCCTCATCCCTTTATCCAGATTGGAGTAAGCTAGAAAGTTATCTAATTACTTCCTTATCATAAAATATTTCTTTTTCAAATCACAAATATAACCTAGAAGCTCCAGGGATTTGTCCTCTAGGAGATAAACATAAGCACCTGCCCCACTAGTACATTTATAACATTTGGTTTTCATTTAATCTTAACCAAATAATATAAGATTTTGAGCAGTCACATTGAGCAATTTGTGGCATGCAACCTCCTTATGAACCCTGGCAAAAAACATTAACAGTAACCACTCCAGAGGAGACATTACCAATTATTACCAACCAGTTTGGCAAGTGGTACTAGCTTTTCTGTAGGTCTATTACTTTCCAGATATTGGTAATACCTTCCCAAAAGCACTTTAGTGTGGTACATTTCAAGTGTTATTTCTTTTCTACCTGTGATTGTTTTACTAATTAATATTTAAACGGGGTCAGAGATTTAGATTCGGGTATATTCTTTATAATATACACATAAATAATTGAAATTATTCAAGTCAGAACAGCTGGAGCCTACAGGTCAACAAGAGGTCTTGGAAACTCAGGCTGTAAACCAAAACACATCTGAGCAGTAAGGTGAAAGGATGGCCCAGCACTGCTGCACTTTCTTTATCAGCAAATACCTTCAGACACCTTCTAGGACTAAGGACTAACTCATGTTTGGACCTTCCTCTACTACTGCTTTATTTACATGTTGCAGTTAAAGCTGATCATAGAAGGCTAGTGAAAATAAAATGATTTTTTTTTTAAATGCACTCCTACAATAGATATTTCCTTTAAAGCCAGATCTCAGTACAACTTGCATCGCAACGACTCACAATAGTCAATTCTCTTCAGTGCAGTTATATTTATATACCTTGGCTGTGATGCTTTACTTGTAGTAACAGGGTTCTCCAAAAGCTCTTTCAGTGGTAGCACTGGATTGCAGGCAGCGAAGGAACTGTGACGCTTCCTGGCAGTACAGAACATTTAAGACACAATCAATCACGGCACATCAGATGCTCAGCAAATGAGGCCAAAACTGGCCAGTCATGCAGTGGAGAGCACAGCTCCATGGCCAGCAGGGAGCCAGCAGCAGTGCAGTGAGAGGGCTGAGCTTGAGGAGACCTGTGCTGTAGCCTCAGCCAGGACTGTGCTTTAGTCAATTAATATTTGGTGCTACATAACTAGCTCTGGGAGCAGGGATGGGAACCCGAACTTCCTTCTTGGTGGGTGTCATATACAAAAAATTAGTCATGACTTCTCATTTGTATTTTCCTACTACAAGTATCTCTCCCTACCCTTCATAAGAGGAGGATGGGGGGAAAGCAGCCTTTAGAGAGAGTTGTGGCTGTGATTATCCAGGGAATGCCAACCAGTCAGGATGAGAAGGCCCCCAAGTTGCAGGACTCAGGGCTCAGCTGTGCACTTAACACATCCTACCGGGTACCTGCAAACTGGTGCGTTTTGATTTTCAATAGTCTCAGCTAGTAACCATGGTGGCAGTCATGAACTCCTGCAGCACAACCTTTCCTGTGCCTGACACATTCCAGGTACCGTTTCAGGGCTTTAAAATGCATTCCGGTATTTTGTGACTCCTCTCCTACAGTGCATGCCACTTGCCCACAGTGGACAAAAGGAATAAGATGTCGTTGGAAGTCATTGAGAATTGTTTCTTCTTACTCCTTCTGCTTGTTATGCAGTCTCCTCAAGCCTTTGAGTTGTGCACTGTACATGTGCTGCCAACACATGGAATATTTACTTATTTTTGCCATCAGAACAGCAATTCCAATAAGAAACTTGATGAAAACTGCTTCTTTGCTGATCTAACACATATTGCTTCCCAGCCAGGAGCATTGCTGAGACTAGTCCTTAATCCCTGGCCAAAGGAAAACAATATGGTGCATAATTATCAAGCTGGAAGTCAAAGATGGGTAATCTCCTACTGTTCATCTCTGTGGCCAACACACAAACAGGAGGTGGCAATCTGCCTGCCTCACACAGGCAATAAACCTCAGTCTGTCACTGTAACTCACCATCCAGCATACCAGGCCAGTAAAGGCTTTTGTGTTCAAGAGAAGGATCAATGTTCCTTTTCCCTTTTAAAGGGATATGAATTAAAGATCAAGATTATTATCCTGTGGGTTTTATTTCTTCTGTGAAAAAAAAATTAAAAAATCTTAGAATTCATCAAACTGACTGAAAAAGATCTTATAAAATAATGACCAAAGCCTTCCAATTGTCATAACAGCGGATGTGGAAAAAATGCACAGACTGCATCCCTATTTACTCAGGGGCATGAGGCCAGTTGCTCACAGGAAAGAATAGGAGAAGAAAAACAAATACATTTGTGTTGCTTGCTGTATTTTAGGGCTTAAAAGTGTACATTTTTTTCAAAAGAAGTCCAGAAAGTTTAGTCAGATATCAAAGGGCTCACAGAAAGAGTGGGGATTATTGCCCATTTAAAGAAAATAGAAGATCAAAGTACTTCCAAATGAAACATTCACAATACTGTCAAGATTTAAGAATTATGAGTCTAATTCTGAAAACTGAGATAATTATAAATTTTCCATGCACATTAATTTATTTTAGAATAGTTTTTAACTGCAAGTATAGCAGGCACTAATGATGGACTGAAGTCTTTAAAAATAAAAGCCAGGCCCCTGGAACACGGTGTAAACTTAGGAAATATCTGAATGAACAACTAAAAGAAAAGGAGCAGAAGTATTTAGGTACATGAAGCACCAGAGGCATTTGAATCGTCATTTCTTAAAGCTTAACTTTCCATCCAGACAAGTGTCTCCTATGGCTCAGCAGAGACAGATGTGTCAAGAGTGCCACCAACCTCAAAGCCTCTCCTCTTATGTCCTCACATACAACTGTATGAGGCAGATAACTTGTAAGGCATTAATAAAAAACTTATTATAAAAATAGCTTCTAAAACTCCTTGCAGCTTGCATTGAAGTAGATTTAAGATCTGTTTTAAAAGCCTAACAAGTGCAACTCCTACATATGTATTACAAAGGCATCTGAAAATAATACACTGCCTTTCAGCCCAGATATGAGACTTCTACATTTCTGTGGAATTTTGCAGATAAAGAAGTCAAGGAAAGACTAGTTCTGCCCTGAACCATGCAGTCCATATCAATACTGACTAATCTGCACAGCTTTCTCATCCTAGATTTGAATCAGTAGATATGAACTTAGATGGGCATTGAGATCTGTGTTCCCAGCTCCCACATTTTTCGGCCTTTCATGTTTATAGTTTTTCTTTCATCTCTTTTTCATCTCTTGCTGTGAAAATATCAGCACTTTATTTTTTATTTAAGGGAAATTTTTTGCTCTTATTTGCAAGGAAGAGAGGGCAGAACAAGCCAAATGAACATAATTTGGTCTGCAAACAAAAATCAAACAAAAAAAGGGGGAAGTTATATGTATTTTTAAACTCACTCATAATTTGTGGCTGACTCAGTTTTTTCAAATGCTTCATTTAGCAGTGGAATTGAAATATGATTATCAAAGTACTATCTGAAAGGAAGATGGAGAAACTACTGCTGGTGAGACTTTTGGTGTTAATTAGATTTCTTGTAAAAGTTCTCCTTCCTTCTCAATTCTAGATATTATACTAGTATTTCATAAAAAAACCCCACAGCAAACCCAGATAGCCCATAACTCCTGGCCAGTTTATCATCATGAAGTCCACATAAGTTTTCAAAGGCTTTTTTAGAAATTATATACCTAAAACTTGTTGGACCTGAATGATGATAGAGGAGGGAAAGCATATCTTGTACCAATAAACAGTGGCTTATCATGTGCCAAGTTACTAACGATGTCTGTGCCTGATTTAATTAAACAGGTGTTCAGTTTCAGTTTTCATAGTGCCAGAGGCCTATCCTGTGAAGCCCTTTACCTGATATAACCACACTGAGCTTCCTGGAGTTCCTTCTCAGTTGAAAGAAAAAGACCATCCTGAAGAGAAGCAGCAATCACTCTAAAAGGAAAAACAGTGGGAAAATAAAAAGTGGCACAGAGACCTAGGGAAGTCCTGCAGCCGCGTCCCCAGCTGCATCATTATGGTCCTGTTACTAGCAAATCCAAAATCCTAACCTTGATTTAAATATAAATCAGTTTCCTGTCCCAGTCATTCCTCCTGTACAACCTAGATGCTATTATCTCTTGTTTTCAGATCTGTGGTATCCCTGACATGCTAAGAAGAGAGCAAAGTCTTCACTTGATCACAGTTTCACTTGACACAGCTGAATGACAGGATGCCATCCAGATGGATCTAGACAGGCTCTTAAATACAACCATGAGACACTTGTGAGGTTTAACAAGACCAAGGGCAAGGTGCTGCACCCGGGTTGGGGCAGCCCCCAGTACTAACAGAGGCTGGGGGATGAACAGATCCAGAGCAGCCCTGGGGAGAAGGACCTAGGGTGCTGGTGGATGAGAGGTTGGACATGAGCCAGCCATGGGCACTCACAGCCCAGAGAGACAAATGTGTCTTGGGCTGCGTCTAAAGCAGAGTGGGCAGCAGGGCAAGGGAGGGGATTCCGCCCCTGTGCTCTACTCTGGTGAGACCCCACCTGCAGTGCTGCATCCAGCTCTGGGGTCCCAGCACGGGAAGGACATTGACTTGCTGGAACAAAATGATCAGAGGGATGAAGCACCTCTTCTATGAGGAAAGGCCAAGAGAATTGGTTTTGTTCAGCCCGGGAAGAAAAGGCTTTGGGGTGACCTAATTTCTGCCTTCCAGTATCTGAAGGGAGTCTACAAGAAAGATGGAGAGGGACTTTTTACAAGAACATGTAGTGACAGGACAGGGGAATGGATTCAAACTAGAAGAGAGTAGGTTTAGATTAGATATTAGGAAGAAATTCTTCTCTGTGAGGGTGATGAGACACTTGAACCGATTTTTCAGAGAAGCTGCAGATGCCCTATCCCTGGCAGTGTTCCTGACCAGGCTGGATAGGGCTTTGAGCAACCTTACCTAGTGGTAGGTGCCCCTGCCCTTGGTGGGCAAGTTGGAACTAGATGATCCTTAAGGTTCCTTTTATCCAAGGCCATTCTATGATATTTGTGAAATACAAATCTCCTCATTTATAGACAGTATTTGAATGATGGGATTGTGTTCTGCTCATGTCATAAGCATTTGCAGGATTGTACTACAAATGTTATGTTACAGACAAAATGCAACCCCACAGTCCACTTTTACTATGTTTAGGAAAATAGGGGCAGGGATAAAATCCAGGACTTGCTTTTGTTTCTCAGTGATCTAAATGTTCCATTTCTTGTTTTTGTGGAGAAAGAACAGTCTATTCATCTTGGGACAGATGGCTGAAGTCAGAACTGTTCTCGGCCATGAGACTTTCTGCATGACCTCAGGCAACTCACTTATTGTCTTTCTATGCTCAAGTGCACTCATGAGAAAAGTGAGATTTTATTTAAAATCCTTTTCTATCACGGATAGAACCGTGCACTCCTAGAAAGTCTTGAGCAATAGTTAACAGTTTGGAAAAAAAAACAGAAAATGCTTACTTAAACTCTGTGAGCAGAGCTGCCCCCTTATTGTATGTCGAGTTAAAAAGCATCTTAATGCTTGTAGCTCTTTGACTAAATTCAGCTTTTACGCTGTACCTATGGAATAAGAAACCAATTTTTTTCTCCTTGCAAAAAAGGGATAAATGTTAAATCACTTATGAAAGGTTAGAAAATAAGGCCATGTAAGATGAAAAAACAATTCTTGTAGGCCAGTCCTGCCTACACTAGAGTGAAGTCTCTAGTGGAGTTCCCATATGTCTCCAGATCCTTAAAAGGTTTCCAATTCCATTTCAGTATTCAAATTATGGAGTCTTTGAGTAAAGATGATCTAGAGACACTTAGCATCAAAGCAGGAGGCACTGTTGTCTTCTTCTGACATATGAAGTGGAAATTATTTTGAAGTGGTAAAGTGATTTTTAGAAGTACTCATGCTTGATTATTCAGAATATTTTTTTGTTTATATCTCCTTTCACTTTATTTAAATTATATTGAGAAAACCTTGCATTGAATTATTTTTTACAATAGTTATTTCCCAAGTTTGTTCTTAAAGATGAGAGGTTTCTTGTGTGAATTCCAAAGACAACAGGCTAGCCCAGTGTCCCACTTTAACTGTAGTTCTTTCAAATTAATACTTGTAGCAGTAGAAGCAACTATGAGATTAATAAATCCAGAAATTCATGAAATAACTATAGGCTTTCAGAAAAACAGTGTGAATTATTCATCACTTTAGTTAAACTACTTATCATTAGCTCAAGTAGCAAAAAAAAAAAAAAAAAAAAATGAAGACAGCTGGTGCTTTAAAATCTTAAGAAAAATGTATAAGTTACAGCAGCATTTGGTCTCTTGGGAAATGAACTTGACTGTAGTGTTCCCTCCCTCAAGAATTCAACTTCTAAAACCCCAAGAACAAGAAAACACACACTCTTTTGGGAATGTCTTACTCTGCATCCTTTTAATAAGGCAAACTTATTGTTTCATTTGGGTTAAATTGGGGAGTTAAAAAACCACACATCACATTTTCACTCTCCTATTTTTAAATGCAGTCTGTAGGTTCAAAGAAGGCAAAGCAATCACTCAAACATCTAAGATGTTTCAGAATGGAATATATTAGAAAGCTACTAAATAGATGCTTGATATCCAAAGCAGCTTAGAGCACAAGAAATGGAGGTTATATAACTCAACTGAAATGCTTATGCAGATTATCACAGTTTTGAAAACAAAGCCATTTTTCTACAAATGATCCTGAGGCAAGCAACTGTTTGTGTAGCTGTTGTTTCTATTCAGTACGTGTCAATAGTTTGGGGGATTTGTCCATCCTAGTGCACAATACCCATCCTGGTGTACTAACTCTTCCCATGATTGGGCATCACATCTTGCTATTCTCTTCCAGAAAGATTTTGTTTCTTGAGAGACACTTGATTTCTGAATAAAACAAAAAAGGGAGCATTTACACCATTTTATTACATTTAAAAAGAACGATTAAGTTGATAAATATCTTCCTCCCTGCCTTTGTACTCAAGGAAAACAAAAACCCCAAACTATTTCTGCAGGAAGTTGCAATTAAAATGCAAAGAAATAAAATTTGACTGAGACATCTCAAAAATATGACATCAAGAAGTTAAAATGCATAAAACCAACCTATGGGTATTCATTGTAAGCTAAGTACTTCACATTGAGCATTAGAACTTACTACCTTATTGTTTTTAAGACACTTTCATCTATATTTATTCTAGTATAGCAATAAACAAGACATTTCTCTTAACAAGTAGCTCCAGTGGAGTTACACAAACCAGCATTTCCACATTCTTAGAAGCAGACCAAAGAAGGACCAGATGTGAACAGCTCATTTGGGCAGTTCTGCTCCACATACTACTTATTCAAAACCCATTTCATCTGGCTTGACACTTAGCTAGGTTTGGTAATTCACAAAGAGCTTGTAGGAGCTTGCGTCTGAAATTGCTACTTGTCTGCTGAGTTTGCTTACATTGGTCAGTCATTTCTCAAGTATTAGGGGAAGAGCTAAATGGAGAAGAGATGAACATCTGGGAAAACTCTGCACTTCAAAAACCAGACCAAAGTCAGAAGCAAAGCAAGACTTCAGAAGATTTGTTCTTACATAAATAAGTTATTTTCCCAAAGAAGCTGGTAGATACACTGCACCAAAACATGGAAATTAAAATGCACACTGTTTACTTGCTTAAACATAGACTTGAGGTAAAGCTTAGAAAGCTTCAAAATGCAAGAGTTCTTGACCAAACAGTTGCTGAGATTTCCACACCAAGTGTTCATCTCTGCCAGCATCCTGATTAATAGCTCACAGGTGCGCACAGCCATGAATAAATCCAGGAACCAGAAAAGTATGTGGTCACATATCCCCAGAACATGAATTCAACTTCCCTGGTCCAATGAGCAGCAAGAACCAGGCTGATTCATGCAGGAAGCTGAGTCTGTAGCTGGCAACAAACATAACAAGCAAAGACAGCCTGCTGACATGGTCCACCAACAGAAAAGACAAGGTAAAAATGATGAACTAGGCCAGCATCCAGAAGAAGCAGAAAACAGGGCTTCCATGTAAATCCTAGGTCTGTACAGAACAGAGGAGTGCAGACAAACTTCCAGGAGTATGGAGAAAACCTCCACCCAGAAACATCACCCTCAGAACTGGGGGAAATAATAACTCCACCTGGGCCTAAATAGAGCTCCTGGGCCAATGGACAGAGGATTTGTGGGGAGCTTATGTGGGGCTCTCCAGGCCCATTTACACTAATCAGTGCCTTCCAGTCCTCACCAACAATCAGACCTAAATTGCTTTGTATGTTGCTTCTTCTTGTTAGAGTACAGATCTTTGTTGTAATTTCTTCTTACTACTAAAGACTCCTAGTCAACCTAATTGTTCTTCCTCCAGAAACTGTGTGATTTTCTTTCTCACTGATCTCTCCAATTCTATATTCTTCTGAGGTGGAGGAAGGAGAGGAGAACTTCACATAATATTCTGGAGACAGATTTTACAAATTTCTACAGAACATAATTATGACCTGGTGTTTTGTTCTTCAAGCTTTATTGGAAATTCAGAAACATTTGAATTTTGCTGGTTTAGTCACTATTGCACACAGAGCTTTTATTTTGATAAGGCTGTCTATTCAAATCACACCAATATCCTGAATAATAATATCTCAGACCCTTTTTCTTATGCTCAAAATTAGGAATGTTTTACTTTCCTTTGTATTGAATTACCTCTGCCTTTCATTGCTTAGCTGGACAGTAGTTTGAGGACTTTCAGCCTGTCTTCCCAGCTAGTCCTCCTCTTCACTTCCTTGGCTGACTGAAGATCTTGGACAAAATAGATTCCTGGCTATCCATTTCCATTCTCTGACCACGAGACAGATCTGCCTTTCAGACCATCCAGACTGAAAAGGACCTCATGGTAAACTTGTCTGGCAGGATGTTTGCAAGAAGTCTCCACCAGCAGCATTCCTTACTCCTAGTCCTGCAGCAGGCTCTGTGGGATCCCAAAACACTGAGGCCAGGTAGCAAGGGATGCAGTGGGGACAGGAATGATGTGGCAGAGAGCAGTTCAAACTGGAGCACATGTAAAGGCTATAGTATCTTTTCCCCTTACTGTGCTAATCCACTCTGTATTGTCACCGTTTTGGTAGAAATTATGTGTCTGGCTGGCAGGCAGAGGTGTAGGAAGGAGACATTTTTGAGCTCTGCTATATATAGTGCAATCTGAGAAGCTGATGCTATTAATCTCTATTCCAGCAGCAATTTTTCTGAAGCAAAGGAAGAGAGAAGTTTGGGGGTCATGCAACTCCCAGGATGTAATACAGACATGCATATATCTTATCTCCTTACTTCAAAACTTTAAGCTTAGCTTTAGGCTTTGCCTCAAAGAAAGCCTGTGCCACATCTCTCATTCTCACCCACAAACCCTTCTCTCCTTTTGCCTCTTTCTTCCAATCCTTGTTTCCATGGATCAGTCTCTCTCCTGTGTTATCTATCAGGCATTACCAGTTTTGTCTTATATAGGCAGCTCACCCTCTCCTCCAGGTACCAGTGTGAACACATGAGCCCTTCCCTCTCAGTTTTCACATCTCTTTTTGCAACTGACGATTTAATCCAGGGATATCCCCCTTCAAAGGCAGTGAAACACCTACAGTCTCAGCTCCCAGCCATTTCTGTTGTCCCTACAGCACTCCAGGCTTCTCAGTGCTATTTTAGGAGTGATTATCATCCCTCTGTGGGTTTCCCATATCTTTGAAGGTAGACACAAGAAAAAGAACAAATTCTTCCATTCTCTCCAGCTCTCTTTTCCAGCTCTCATTTGCTCTTGGGCTTCTTGGGTTTTCACCCTTTTGCCTGGGTCAGCCTGTTATTCACCTCAGTCCCAGCAAACAGTCTGCTGAATTCTTTCCTTTTCACCACAGGTTGCAAAATGCCTGCCCTTATGAGGAATGTAGTCTCCAATTGGAGTGCAGCCCAGATGCCATAATTTACAATTTGCAGTCAAACACACCACCAAGCAACGCACAAGATATCATATTACACTCCTTGCTTCCCCCAAATACTCATCTCTGTGCAAAAGGGAATAATCCTTCCTTACAAGAAATCCCACCATATCTTCTGACTTTGTTGTCTTTCCTGGTTACTGGGGTCTTCTCTAGGAAAGTCACTACATAAAATTATTAATAGCACTGCAGAATTGTAAAGCCACTTACATTGGTGTGGCCATCAGCAGCTAAGCACAGGCATACAAAGACCTGCCAGGTATGTGGAGAGTATTTTTCATTCATGTCTAGTGCAGCAGAAGTTCAAAGGCCAAAATAAGGAGACTTTTGAATCTGTCAAGAGCAGCCAGGAAAAAAGGACCATAAGCAGATCTTACATATGGGGTTTTCTTTTCATAGTGCATATGTTCAGACACCAGGGTTTCTTTACTGTCTTGGAAAAGCTGCTTCAGGATTAAGAAATTTTACATAATCTCAATCTCCATTATCTTTTTTTAACATATTTTCATTTTTCAAAGTTCTACAATGTATGCCAGTTAAATTGAGTATCTCACATCTAAAAATCTTCACATTCTCTCTTTATGTCCCTTGAAAGAGCACTATGCTATACAAAATGGTTGCTTTGAACAGAAAAGATTTTAAAATAATTTATTTTCAAAAATTTCTTAGGTATTTATAATTATGCTTTTCTCTTTTGTAGACTCCCTGAAATTTAAACAACATTTCTCAGATTAAGAAAGTAGCTACTAATAGTGCTGCAGGTTTAGGTGAGTTGCAGGATGGGCTTGTGTAGAGAAGAGAAGGTTAGGAGAGTCTTCATTATTTACTACAAACCAGTAAAGTGGTATCAGCCCTGTGGAGTTTAATGTCCTCCATGAAATGTGTCTAGGAAACAGACATTAACCCTCAGCACTTACCTCTGAACAACCTACCAGGTGGTTATTTCACTGACAGCTCATGCTCATCTGCTGTGCATTTATGAGTAAGCTGCCAGAAACAAAACCCTCTGATGCCTTGAGCCACACCAAGTCAAAGCAGTCTTCTTAAAATGAAAGGGGGAGGAAGTATTTCCTTCGTCATCTTGTTTCAGATAAGTGCTTTTGTTAAACTGTTATTTCATAAAAATTAGTGATGGGCAGAAAATTTGTGCACTTGCAACCTCAGTACCTGTACAAGCCATCAAATCACGGGGCCATCAAATCACATGCTAAATTAGGGCTACAATCAGTTGAAAAGCTCTCTAATAGATACAGAGGTATGGATAAGGGTGGTTCTGTGTGCCAGTATTGGGAAAGAAAACTGATGGAGCAGAGACTGTCCAAGATGCTGAGACTTTACTCCTTCTTCAAACCAAGGCTGCTGTTTCTTTATTATGAATACAATCCTGGGAAGACAAATGTTCCAAGACATATTGAGCACATTCATTATCACTGCTGTCCTCTCTCAATTTCTCCCAGGTAATTATTGTGGGGATTGAAGGAGATGGCACTTCCGGAAAAAGGGCACATTAATGCCTGTGGGTTGGAAAATGTCATGAAAACTGTCAAAGTAAAGCTGTGGATAACCTTGGATCCCAAACTAAAGTTTGCAGCTTATAACACATAGCAAAATTAAATAAAAATGGTGTTTTTAATGTTTTCCATGTATAGATCTAGAGCTGACTTCATGCAGAAATCCAAAAATAACCTGCATAAGGTTCTTCTAAAAGTATCTAACTTCTCAAGCTGGCCAAAGATATCCAATGAGTAGTAAATATTTGCCGAATGCTTAGAAAAAAACTCATGTGATTCCTTTGAACTTCTCAAGACTGAAGTGACACTGCCCCCAAAAGCGTTAAAACATAAACATGCCTCATGATTTAAATGTCAAATGTACAGATAAGACATTTCTGGACACTTTGTGGTCCAATAAGTTCTTTTGGCCCAACCAATTAATCTTGAATTTAACCACATTAATTGCAGCACAAATGCTCGCATGTTTACCCTTTGCTTTCCAAGATGAAAGCAATATGTAGCAGAAAGCTTTAGGAATCGGTTACAGAAATGAATTTATGCTTACCAGGTGAACCTGTTTCTCTTCATCTTTCAAGGGAAAAAGTGAAGACTGGTTTTCCACTTTCTATAGGGCTGTCTGTTTCAACTAAAGACAGAAACATCTTAGCTTGGGGGTAAATTAATAGTATATTTAATTCAGAAAAAAAAGATGGATTTGTAATTTTCAGCCTGGATGGCAGACATTTGTCTTCAAATTTCACCTCCAAAATAAAGCTTGTTATGAATTTCAATCAAATGGAATTCCAATAATATCACCTAGGCCCCGCCTTCGTGTCCTACTGCACTAATTCACAGCTATGCCTGTATCTTCCTATTTCAAGGTGTCACTGGAGTTCTCACTGTAGGGTGTTTTTAGTGCTTATTGTACTCTACCTGAAATGCTTTCTAAAAAACCCAAAGGTTTTTAATTTCTCTGACAAAAGGCCAGAAAATGATAAATTATTATTTTCAATTGAAGTCCAAGGTATAAACATTTTATTTGTGACCGTGAGCATGTGCAGTTACATTCTTCAACCTATTAACCTACGTTATTAATCTAGGCATGCAATGCCATGGCAACTGACTGTGAGAACAACTGTGTTCACCAGTAAAACAAGAATGTGTGTGCACGTACATGAATGTATGCATTTAATTCTGGAGACCATGTTACCACTAACTGTGGCTACTGGCTGGGGGGGGCCTGGCTAGCCTTGTCCTACAGCTGCATAGCCAGGTGCAGCTATTTTCAGGCTACAATCAGCTGTTGAACAGTAGAAAGCAGAGAGGCTTTCTGCTCTCTAGGCTCCCGACACCCCAGTGTCATGGTCTGAAGCAATGGTCCGAAAGCGCACTTTTGCAGAGATGTTTATTCTTCTCCAGGGGGTGCAAAAGAGAGCAGGACCCACAAGCCACAGCTAAGAAACTGAGTCCTCCTGGGGGTGTTACCATTGGAGGACAGGTTCAATGGGACAGGGTGTGGCCAGCCAGGGATAAACCAAGCCCATTGGGAGGATTTAAGAGGGAGAAACCACTAGAGGAAAACAAGCTTAACCAACTCAATATTCATATCCACAATTAATGGTATATGGGAATAAGATAATTAGGTCCTTATTATTTATTAAAAATAATACAGTACATATACAGTATGTATATAATATACAGTACATATGAAATCAGTAAATTCCATAGTGTAGGGTGTTAGTAATTTCCTCCAATAAAAGACCCTGTAAAAGTCTCACATTCCCTTTCCAGCAGCACAACAGTTTTCCAGGTTGGAGCAAAATGCCTTGCACACTGTTTTACTTGGTTACCAGTGCACTCTGAAGGGGACTTCCATCAGTTCACATGAAGTTGCTATGTAATTGTTATTGCCTTTATGCTGAGCCAGAGGTTATTGGGAAAACATCCAGAGAGGAAGGTGTGAAGGAAGCATCTGTGCTGTTCTTCAGAGTCTGGAAGTTGATTTCTGTATAACTATAACCAGTGGGAACATTGCCATTGTTTTCATGAAAAGCAGAGAGGGATTTCTCTGCCTTGTCTCCAATAAAGCTGGAGTGAGCTTGTTTTTCAGCCATCAGCAGTACACGGAGGCACGCATACTTGCAAAGTGTCTGTGTGCTTTAGAGCTGCCACCTACAATATCATGGCCTGTGTGCTCAGCCTTCACTCTGCTGAGGAAGTCGTGGCCCACACAGGGTCTGAGTGATAAGGGTAAAGACGAAATCATTCAGCAATGCCAAGGATTTTCATACTGAATATAATTTTCTTATCAAAATGCTGGGTTCATTTCCATCTTTCTCTCCTGGGAATGATCAGAATATCCATAAAAAGTGTGTTTTGAAGCATTTTACCACTGGAAACAAGAAGTTTTCAATTCCTCCTGGATTGGTCAGACACCAAATTTTTTGAACTCATGATATCATGAGTTCTGTTCAAAATGTCAGCTTTGAAGACCAGACTCTATATTCTGTTATCACGTTTAAAGCTCATTAAGTCAAAATTTCAGTTTTGTAGATTCAGGTACTCTCAATAAAGGAATTTGAAGATGTTTTTCCCTTTCTGCCTCTCCTTTCATTGTTCATACCATGCAAAATGCAAGAAAAATGCATGGGTGAGGGAAAGAGGCTGAGATGAGGAATGGGGAAGATTCTGCACATCCATTTCTTGCATAGGGATGAAAAGCAAAGAATTTCTTTCATTTGAGATTACTGTTAAATACATACAACTGCTTTGACTATTTCTGTGTGAGGAACAACTGGAACTGGAAGAAAAAAAGTCTCAACAAAAGCTGATGAAGAATAGCTTCTGTCTGAGGGAAAAGCTCTGAGATAAAACCATTTTTCTGTCTGTTGCTTACTGAGGCTGTTAAGACCATGAGCTGTTGGTACCAGGCTGCATCCTTATGACCTGAACAAACAGCATGGCCTGGCAGAGGTCTCTGGAGCTGTGGAGGGAGGTTGGGATTACTGGTTGTTCCCCTGGGTCAGTTCCAGATGCCAGTCTGAGGCCCTGGGGGCTTTAGTGTCTACTACTAAACCCTGATGGTTGTTACCAGACAGCGACTCGCAGACTAAAGGAGAGCAGGAGTCTGGCTTTGTGCTTTGGTATTGCACACCCTGGTCAAGCGGTTTCCTGACCTGTGCCTGCATGGGCTTGACACTCAGCAGACACACATTGTACCATATAAGCTCTTGAGTTACATCCAGCTCATTTTCTGAGAATGCACTCAGACACATCTCAACATCCATGTGTTTAACCACTGGCATTACTTTGGTGCATAAACATGAGTTCTCATTAGCAGGAAGCCACCCATGCAGAATTTATGAACAGAAAATTGATGTGCAGACTATCACGGATAAGAGCACATTTTACATGAAAAGCATTGCAGGGACAGAACTGGTGAGAAAGCCACAGAAAGGCCATAAACACTTCCCCAAACTGTCTGCTGTCGCATGCTCTGTATTTATAGCAGGTTATTTTGGTGACACAGGCTTTCATTTTGCATGATGCATAGGGCTTGAAGGGTTGGACTGTGCATGAATACATATACACATATAGGGACACAATGAATATACCAAGCAAGGTATCTTTGTTCTGAGTGCATTTGCAAAACTGCTTCATTTCACCAGTTTTACAGTAGAACAAATGAGAGCTGGCAGCAGTTCTCAGCAGCCCACCTTCCAACCAGAATGAGGCAATAATGTTTTTCAGGTGCTTTAAAAGGAAAACATTGTCTCTTATTAGTGACTGTACACTCAACGATGACTGCCACTTTGAGTCACCAGAAAAAAGGAATTATGAGACATTTCTAGGTGTCGGGCTTTTTTTCTGAAATGAGACTTGATGAGGTATTAAGCAGTACACCTGGTAGCAGCTGATTGCTGGATTAGGTCCTAAAAAAGATGCTAATTTTAGAGTGTCTTTGTCGTGGTTTAAACTAAGAATTGCTGTGAAACCAGGTGTCCAGAAATACCAGCTGGGAGAGAAGGAGGAAGAAATTATGCATCAGATTTAGTGTCAGACTTTAAAAGAATATGAAAATTTAAGAAATTATGCATCAGGCCAATAGTGTCAGACTTTAAAACAAGGATGCAAGTTAGACTGAAGGCAGACACAACCTTTTAAAATATCAGAACTGGTGCTACATTTATCTAAGCAGAATTCATTGCAGACTCAGAGAAATGTAGAAAGTTCAACTTTGTAAATATGTCACTGGCCACTTGAGCTAAGACAGTTCTTGGCCTGTAGATTTTCTTTTGTGTTCTTGGACAAGCCAGATGTGAGCTCTCTGTCTTTCTCAAAACCACAGCTGTACAAAAAGGATGCCACTTCCCTGTTTCACTTTTTAGGGAAGGGGACAGGGATTGTTGCTCACATTGAAACTAAAGTCCCAGGGAGAAGGAGCCAGGAGATAACAACTGTCAGGTCTGAGCTTACATGACTGGAGTTGGGAAAAGGAACTTGACACTACACTGAATATAAGTGACATGGCTTCCAGGAAAAGAGGGAAGCTTGCCAGAGCTGTATTTAAACAGGTGGTTTAAAAACACCATCTGTGATTTCTACTGCCAGTGCTGAACCAGAATTAACTGCTTTTGGGGAGGAGTAGATGTAGATGAAAAGCCATTTATGAGTCTCTGGGCCTATGATAGCAAAGATGGGCAAAGATGCTTTTAGCTTATGTTCTCCACATCAGTTGTGTTTTGATGTTGTGTCACTGAGCTGCGGACAGGGGAAGGCAACAATAGTAACACATGTTGTCATAGCACACATCATGGCAAAACTGATGGTCCAAAGACATAAAAATGGTGGGGTTTGAAGGAGAAAATCACACCATTATTAGTCCAAGGAGCACAGTTGTGGAAGAAGCAAAAACCAGACAAACTTTTGCACACCAAAGTCCACGGCATATGCCACCCCATCAGAGTCCTCGAGGCCGTTACCATTATACAGATTTATGGCCACACACAGACTGCAGGTTTATGGCCACAACAGAAAAATCTAGGACAGCTGATCAGGATTGTTGGTTTGCCTGACCAAGGATCTGGTCATTTCTTTAGAAGGACATGGCCCAGATTGGTGGGAGTTGTTAGCTTTGGGTACAAAGGCATTGGCTTCTGTAACAGGGAATGTTGCACTGGGGGTTGAGGGTGGGGGAGGAGAAGCTCTATTGAAGCAAATAATGACTTTGCAATGAGTTTAGCAGCTGTGCACAAAACTGATCTAGTAAAATGCATCATCTTTAATTAGGTTATTAGACTCTAATGTGTGTGTTCAATGAAAGCCTCCATCATTGTAATTACTAAGGGTGGGGTGGATGATCCAGGTGACAAGAGTATTTCAGGAAGGAGAAAGATTAGTTCCCCCAGTTGGGGCTAGGAAGGTGGGTTCAAACACAGCTGTGTTTTGAAAAAAAATCTAATACATTGAAAGGTATGATGTGCCAATTGCCTGCTCCTCTTGCAAGGCTTTTTATAAAATGTGGGGAGGAGAGAATGAAATCACAAAAGACGCTACACACCATTAAAGACTGTGCTGCAAATATTGGAAGTGTTATTAACCTTCTAACCAAATGTGTGGGTATTCATACAAGTGGCTAAGTAAAGGGTACAAAGTAATTTATCTAATTAAAACCTGAAACTGGACAACTTATTTTCTTGAAAGTCATGAGCACTCACAACACCTCAGTCTAGGTTTAAGTTGCTAAATTGCCTCAGGAAATAAAAAGCTTTTAAAAAGTCTTACACAGGATAGCTTTGAAATTTCAAGCTGCCTCTATAAAATAAGAACAAAGCAGACATAAAGCATCACTGTTTTTCATCTTTTAATTTATTTTTTCAGTTCATCTGGCATAATGTTCACTTCCCTTCTTTGTACAATCCCTAAAATCTTGAACTGTGTGACATGGAAATTTGTTTCTTCATGCCTGTTCTTTTATAAAAAGCTTCTAGCATTGCCCAGAAAGGTTGACTGACACCTCACATTACAGGATGCAGTTGCTTCCGCCTTAGCCAAATGTTATCTATTGGACTAATACTGCCTCTGCTGAACATTAGCCTCAGGCTGATTATTTTTAATTAAAAAAGAAAAAAAAAATCAGTGAATATAGTTCATCTGTTTCAAAATAAAATTCTAGAAAAAAATACTCATTTAGACATTAGAGGCATCTTTATCTTTTTCTTTGAAATGCTAAGGTGTCTTGCTATTTTGAAAGAGAAAATTGAATTTTGGCAGATATGGCTTCCGAGTCAGGCAAAGAAGAGAACCTGGCCAGGTTTCAGACAAAGAGATAACAACACTTCAGAAATTCAGACTGCTAAAAATTACACCCCTGACTAAGCATGCAGTGCTACAGCACACAGCCAATCTGCCCAAGTGTCATCCTAGAGTATTTACCAGGGCAAAACTGGTCTTTTCAGAAGGCCACATCAGTGAGGTGCCAGTGGAGGAGCAGAGCCTGGCCATGCTGCCTCCCTCAGGAGCTGAGGGGGGGGAGCCATCTGCTCCAAATGCAGGTAGCAAACCAACTCAGGTGGGAAGGGGCAGAGCACACTAAAATAAGGAGTTAAGTCAAGGCTAGGAAAGAGAAACCACTGTTGGAAGCAGCAGGGAAAACTGGATTGTGAAAAAGGGCTACACAGGCTTAGTTCAGAAAGTGTAGAAGAGCTGCGTGGCTGCAGTGGTTTGGTGGAGGTAGGGGAAGGAGGCTGCACCACAAAATGCACTAAAACCTGGGGCTAATGGAAATGGGAAGGAGAGGCTGGGACTCAAAGTCATTGGGTTTCGGCTGCTCATAATTTAACTGAGTTTGGGTGGATTTTCAGGGACAGTGAAGGATGTGCCACCTCCTGGCAAATCTCACTTCCCTGCTCCAGAAGTCACGATTGCTACAACTGGCTGAAATGCCTGCAGCAACCACACAGAGTATAGTTCGGGTCTGGTTTTGCTACAGCATCAGCAGTTTATTGTGACCCTAAAAGATAATGCTTTGATAACACATTAAGACTCTGCAGCTATCGTCCTCCATTTTCAAGGTCTACTATGTTCATACAGTAAATTATTAGAGAAAAGGGAAGTCTTACATTATATGTTGAGCGCTAAATATGAAAAGTTCCACATCTTGATTTTTAGGTGCTACAGTAATAAAAATTCTTAAGAATACATCCATTTTTCTTGCCATACTGCTAATTTTATGGTAAAGGAGTGGCAACAGAGCCATAATGCCAGCCCCTGTTAAACACTGATCGCCATAGAGATTTATTGTATCTGGAGTTGTAGCTCACATTTTTCCATCTTTCAGCATCACTTTCAGGCATGATATGCCCCATATATCCACTTAGAGATTCCATATGCCACTCGTATTTCAGTTTACTGTGCCTCTTTAAGAAGTTTTTTCCCCTGCACTTTCACCCACAGCACAATGAACCACAAAACTTGCATTGAAGAAGTCAGTGGACCACTTTTCCCACCCCATATTGACTGTTCTTTAACTACCCTTCTTGCTCCACAAAACCTTTTTATATGTTACTTCTTAAACAGACAAGTGGTTTATTCATATTTGATGGCATGTTCTCCTGAATGCTCTTGATCTGATGGTGGAGAAATATGGTTATCATTGAAACCATTTCTGCTGCCTCTGTCATTTCAGCCACAGCACAAGGTTTTGCTGAAGTCTGGTGAAATGATTTGTTGCAGTGACAAGTCCAGCCCATTAAAATTATTGTCCCTCCATCTGGGAGAAATAGAAGCCTTTCATGTTACATTTATATATAAGTTTAACTCCAGCTAATCCACCTACATAGCAAGCCCATTATTTTTCCAGTGCAAGAGAATTCTCCTTCAAGTTATGATTTCTGAAAAAAAAGAGCCAGACATCTCACGTTTAGAAACCAGAATGTGTGGTCATGCACACAATCTACAGTCATATGGTTCACATATGATGACTTCTGCCAGGAGTGCAGTGTGTTTTACTGCAGCTTGGATTCAACTGTGCTTGATTTCTTCATTACTAAAAACTCTGGTACCTTCATGGGAAAAAAAGACAAAAATGTTATACCATCTTTGGGCTCCACATCATCACTCTAGAAACTCTGAGATCACCTAACTTGTAGCCTATTTTGTCCCAAATCCATTAATGTTACGAGTTTTTTACCTTCTTTTGTACTCACTTTGAGGAACTTTACATAATATGACCTTGCTGTCACTGTTTGTTCCCTTCAGAGCATTTGAGGTTTTAATAAAGACATACTCCAACAAAATGCATCAGATAGAAGCTTGAGGGTACATGTGCTTTAAGGACAGATCAGATTTAAACAAATCCCTCAGACTCCATGACTAGTATAGAAGAAAAATGAAAGATATTTCAAATTTTCATATAACAGAGCTCAGTAGCACAATTCCCAGATATCTTTGGGCAATTTCTCAGCTTGGAGAAGATGCTGCTCCCCAGCCAAGCATTTCCAGGAAGCTTAAATAAAAGATGCCTCTGATTTATTTTTCTACAAGGGCTCATGTAGAAAAATCCTATTATGCTCTAATTTGCACAAAGAAGCAGGTGGGCTGTGAGTTTCATCCCTATAGTTCTCGGCACCATGTGTTACAATGCTCTGCCAGATTTAACACTGTCCACACCCCTGTCAGACAAAGATCTTCTAAGTGACAGTCAACAGCCAGCAGGCATTCAGGTTGTGCTGACAGTATCCATTCCTCATTATCAGCCTCTGAACTGTTGGCCCAGAGGAACATGTATTTTCAAGGCTATTAAATCTCTAAAAAAAAAGTATATGAAAAAGTATCGGCATCAGGTTAAAGCTGAAAAAACAAAATTAGTGGCATGCTAGGGAGAAATTGCAAAGTGCGTCTGTCCCAGGGAAGTGAGTGCAGGACACAGGAAGGGCAACAGAGAGGCTGCAGGTGTCCCATGGCTCCTGAGGCACACAGGGATTAAGATGGCTTTAGTGGAATGGGAGGAGAGGAAAGAGATCTTGAAGGCAGTGAACTCCATGGCTAAGAGAAATTGCTCGTTTTTTCAATACAAGCCAATGAAATTTATCTCCTTGACTTCCCAAGCAAGTGTGAAGTCTACCTGGCCTTCAATGAGGTATTCTTGGAAGGATGCACACCATACATGGATGTGTGGCTTACAGAGGCATAGTGTGTTAGAAATCTTTCTGAGAATCAGAAAATGCTTGCTCTTGTTTTGGTGCTTGCATCTCATTAGTAACATTGTGCTTAAAAACCCAGTAGTTTGCCTAAATCCTTCATAAATATCTCAAACTAATCTGAAGTAAGAAAATTCAATCCTTTCAAATCCTCCCAATGCCATTCATAATCAAGAATTCAAGTCCTGAGGAGAAATGCTATACAAAATACCCAAGTAATTTAATCAGATTATTCTCATGCCTCTTTTATGAACACTTCTCTTTCGATAGCTTTGTTAATTTTATCCTGACTTGTCTCCCTTGTAGACAAGACATTCTTCAGCAATAAAAGCAGAGGATTAGTTATTGACTGGTGTCCAAATTTATTTTTACCTTTTACTTCTTTTTGACAACAGTGCTTCAGCATGCAAATGCAAATTAAAAAAGAGTAATTCTTTCCCTAATTAAAGATGGCCACAACTTTGAATATTCTTAGGTAATTTCTGAAGTGAGATAATAATGAACTCCAGTCAGCAGCTTGGAGAAATGGCACAGGCTCCCCAGCCAGGGTACAAAGGTTTACTTCAGTTGGGTTTCCTATCTAAGAAAAGGTCTTCTGGATGGTCACTCCCAAGCTCATGAAAACTTCACTTTAGTTCTGCCTGGCAAGTGCCTGGGCAACTCATACCATCACAATAAATATAGTTGCTGGTGAAATATACACTTCTCATTACAAAGATTTTGTTAGAGTTTTCTTAAAATGTCTAGAGGTTTTGGTTACAAATATGCACAAGGAGATAAAAATGACAGTTTGCCAGACCCTTGTGTGAGAGGTCTTTTATTCCTGTGTTACAGTCATCTGGAATAAGGTTTTCAAGGGGCATATTATTAACAACTGCTACACGAAACACAAATTTTGTGGAACTGCAGTGTTACACAATAGCACATTTAAGATGGTGGTACATACTGTACTTTCATAACACATAGCTAATTGATTTTTTGTGGAGTCTTACTCAAATGTATATGTTACTATACAGTGATTTAGGAAAAGAAGCACCTCTTCTGCAAAGACCATCCAGTTCCTGAAACATTTCACATAAAACTTAGTTCGTCTTGCATTGTTATTTAGTCCATGAGTTGTGGCACAGCACTGAAGGGAGTAAATCAGTTTTCCATGCCTGTAATTCTTTAGATGGCACAACTTTCTGGTGCAAATCACTGACTCCCCTCTGTGTCCTCACAGTACAGATCCACAATTTTAGTAACTCTGGGATACATCAGTGTAAAACAGACCCCAGGTTGTGTACCATCATACAAGTTATTAAAGACACTGGAAAGCCTCTTGATTTTTTTCCAGTGGGATGCATGACCCTGTGCAGTGAACTTCAACAGCTTGAGAAAATAGGCTTAAAAACTAGGGAATTACCTTCAGCCAAATCTTTTAAGAGTATTCCATGGGGCATAGATTCATCAGTATTGATTTATACCTACTCCAGCCATGATCAGGTAACACAATAACGCAGAGTATTAATTACAGTGAGGCTTCAGCTGCAAGGGAAATTCATAGAGATGAGCAGTGCAAACACATGTTGGGAATTACACTTCTGGATTAGAATGAGATTTTGAAACTTTCATTTGATTATCTTTGGAGATCACTTTCAAATTTGACTATTTGAGACTATGGAGATTCTGTGTTTAAATGGGAGAATATAGTATTTATATTGTATTTAAAAGTATTGCCTATTATTTTATTATATTAATAATAAATTTAATAATAAATAATATTTTAATATTATTATTGTACTAAATATTGGTTTTAAACAGGAAATTTATAAGTCACACTATATTGTGATGAAGTCAGCTTCAGAAGGTGATTTAAAAGGAAGCAGAAGTGTAGATCTCTTTCCTTAAAAAATCAGTGGTACCAAGGTTTCCTCGTGCTAGGAGCAGAAGCCCTTCTCACTGCTGGCAAGCTTCAGGCATACTTTCTGTGAACAGACCATGAATCCTATGGTGGAGACAGATGTATCCAAGTAGTAAGCTCAGTAAACAATGCCGTCTTTCTTGGCTTTTATGCCTGTAAATAACAGGAATGTTGCCAGGAGTATCGGCAGCCCTGCAGCCACACCTCACTCAACAGAAGCAAAATGTCCCTACTGGGAGTCACATGTGTCCAAATTTTATGCTGTGTTGTCTAGATGGCCCACTTCTGGTGTCCAAGGAAATGTCCAAATCCCATCTCCATCCCAAAGGGGTTTGTAGGGAAAAACATTACTTCTGTATCAGAAAGGGAAAGGCGGAAAGGAGGGGAACTGCTTCGGCTCTGCTGGGCACAGGCCAGGACCATGGAACTTGGCTGATGTTAGTGTTATCCTGAAAGCGAACACAACATTGGGGTAGCTTCTTTTGGTTCCCACTGTTCAGGTCATACAATCAAGGAGGACTGTGTCCCAGCATAGGAAGGGATGGGTTGGGCATCAGAAAAACAGGGGAACTCCTCCCCACTCCAGGCTCACACACCTCCCTCCTCCAGAGCTAAAAGGAAATCTACAGGGCCACAAGTGTTCATGGCACAACTTAGCTCAGTCACATAACTCTGCCTCCTTTCCTTCCTCTCCCCTTTCTTCCCCAAATGCTCTAACATCTGTAATTAGAGCAGTCCCAGTGAAAAGTGGAAGGCTCAAATACTATTATTTTGATGCCACAAACTCATAAAAGAATGGCAGCTCAAGGTTATAAAACAGTGACAAGATTATGTAAACTCTCTAAAACACTATTCTAAAAGCTATACAGAGTATTCTAATACTTGGACAGTTTATCCTTCTCTTTTCTCTGGCACAGCCCTGCTATATAAGCAAACTACATCCCAGTTTCATATTAGAGTATGGATATGCTAAGTTAAAGACATTTTTTCAGAAGCACTGATTTACTAGACTCTACCCTCTTCCAGTGCTCATGTCTCATGTAGCAAGATTTGTGTTGCATTTTCTTTAATTATCACTTTGATACTAGGGTTCCTAATGAAAAGCGAAGACAGAAATTCACAAACAGCAAATTCATGTTAATGTATTTTATAGATAAAAAAAAAGTTCTTTATTGACAATATTTTCTCCAGCAGCTTCTGAAAAGTGTAACTACTTAAAGTATCTAATAAAGTATATAATATAAAGTATGTAATGAACTGTAAAAAATATGAAGCATATAATAAACTATAATCCTAAAATATTTTAATTTTCTTTCACTCATCTCACATAAAAAAGGTCACAACAAGTTGATATAAACTAGCTGGCATTCTTTTCCAGTCTGTACCAGTAAGAGTTTGGAAAGCAAAGCTTGTTTTCTATTGTGCCATCAGCATTTGGCCACTGAGTGAATGGAATCCTCTCCTGTTGTGAGGCTCTTCAAAAGTGCAGAGTTCATGTGCATCTAAGATGCAGATGGATAGGTTGATTCTTCTGTTCTTACTTGACATATAAATTTGCCCTGACCACACCACATAAAAGACAGCAAAAGAGATGATCAGAGAGCCTTTGGTTTAAACTAGGCCATTCTGCTTAGGGCCAGGAACATGATTGTGACATCCCTAGGTGCCCTGAGCACTACAGGACTCTCAGCACAGGCTATTTTTACAATTTTTCCATGGAACTCTGTCACTAACGGCTGAAAAATCCCATCTCTACTGTTTGCTGTGCCTAACTCTTGATGCCTGGACAGTACCGTGTGCAACACAGCCTTTCATTAATGCATCCAAAAATGCAGTTTGGATTACAGCTTGTGGAGCAGTAGTTTTAACCTTAGTGCCTGACCCTTTTCTTTAGCCACACAACAAAATGAACAGGGCTGCCTTAGAAAGAGGACAGAAAATATATTTGTAAGCATGCAATCAGCTCCTCCCCGTCTTCTCCCCCCACTTCTGCAAACACAGCCTGACTGTGAAGTCTGTCGTGAAATCCATATGTGCTGCATTCTGGGAAGGGAGTGATGGGAGGACATCCTTTTCACTTCCTAAATTAAAAACAGTGATTGAATTAGGCCCCTCAGCATCACCGCTGCCCCACATAGCATGACTGGGCTGGATGCATCTAAACAATAGGCCCATACAGATGATGCACAATAATTCTCTGGATGAGTTGGGATCTATCTTCTCGACACCTGCTGCAGCTGAAGCCCCCATCTGTGCTCCCCAGAGAGCTACGACATGTCAGTACTTAATGTGCTTGGTGTCACTGCTTCCTGAGCTCTTGTTTTACATGAATGAGGCAGAATTTGGAGAGTAGAAGGTTGGGGGGGGGGGGGGGGGGGGACAGGGGGGAGAGCTTACAAAAGCTCATGCACACAAAGAGTGCGAGTTTTAATTAAAAAGCAGACTGGGGGGACACCCACACTGTGAGCAAACACTTAGTGCAATGCAGAGGTAATTAGGTGCACAAACTAGGTTGTTAACAGACTCTTCAACACCTATTATCCCCAGTGCTGCACAAAAAAAAAGCAGATCCCTGTGTGAAAGGGGCTGGAAAGTTTCATTTTCGATTCGTTTTATTCAGGTGGATCAATGAAATGGAGGAAAAGAGAACCGGGAAGATACAACCCTGGGCAGCCAGGGTCTAGGTCCCCCTTCACCCTCCTTGCCCCACTCCCTCTCTCTATTTACCACAACATCCTTCTTGCCAAATAAGTTTGTTTGCTTCTCCCAGACTATGAGCTTATTTTGTCCTGGGTCTGTCCCTTCTTTTTTCTGTTTCCTCCCACTACCTCACTTTGTTACTCCAAATTTCATCACTCTTATTCATTACTACACCTGTAACCACAGGTTTTGCTGAGAGGTAAAAGGACAAAGCCTACATGTTTTTTAATTTCTCTCTGTAGTCACAAAGCTGTGTCCTTATTTCCTTGCTCTCTATATTGAGCTTACTTGCATACCTGGTCCTTATGAGAAGTGATCACTCTGCACTGGGTATGCCGAATGACAGAAACTCAGAAGCTTCTCTTTGGCACCAATTACTTCCTGTCACTGCTTAAAAAGCCCAGCTTTCCTAATATTTTCATTTCAGGGGCTCTTAACTGTTTTCCAAAAAAGCAGCTCTGAGGGTCATTCTATTTATGCTAAAGCTTGAAATTGAGGGTAGCTATGAATATAAGGTATACACATTTTAGCACTGGAAAATAGTACAGCACAAATTAAGTTATCAATTACCACATGTCACATTCTGCCCCCTTAGTCATAGTGAGTAAGCCAAACCTGCAAATTAGGGCCTTTCATACACTCTGTCAGTCTGCCAGAACAAATCTTAGGCCCCTGAAGACATGACATAATACCAGTTTCCATGAGATCGAACATGTGGCATCTTGGAGACGCATGACTAAATTCTGTATCTCCCTCATACTTTAAATAATTTTTCTTCTTGTTGTTGTTGTTTGTTTGTTTGTTTTGTTTTTGTTTTTGTTGTTGTTGTTGTTTTGGTTTGGTTTTTTTGTTTGTTTGTTTTTTACTAAGAAGTATATGAAATCTCCAAGATTTTTTTCTTGAATTTAGCCGATGGAAGTCAAGTGCTTGCATCTGCAGGTAGGCATGAAACTGAGTGTCCTGCTTTCTGTCTTCAGCTTGCACTTTGAAAATTAAACAGCTGACTGCCTACCCAGGTAGGTAGTTTGCTGCTCCACCACCCACTAAAACATGTCATGTTTTTCATGTCAGTAAGGCCTGATGCAGCTCCTGTTGGACCAAACTTCAGTCACACAGTTTAGGACATAACCGGGGGTCCCTAAAGGTCACTGAAATTGTCACTGGAAGTGTCTGGAAAAAAGCTGAACAATCTGGTCTTCCAGTTCCTTGCAGAGCAATAGCTTGGTGTGAACAAATGGCAAAAATCTCCCATTTGCATTGTTCTGCTCTTTGCTTTTAAGTTAGTTATTTATTTTGTAAGCAAATTCTCTTTCCTAGGCTAAGAATGGGGTTCCCATAAAAGAGGTAAGAGAGCATCGACGTAAGAACTGACTGTAAAAAATGTTCCCCAAACTGCAGAGATACTTGCATAGGTGCTGAGGAGAGTTCCTGTGCAATTGCACAATATGGTACACTAAGGTATGTGAGTGCTACACACAATGACCTTCACATCATGGTGACCTTAAGCACTGCTGTGACAGCCCTCTCCCATGACCACATTGCAGTCCAAACACTTGCACTTACCATCTTCAAATGAAAGGGTGAAGGTCAGTAACTTTTGTTAACTGATGCGCTGAGACCTGCTCACAGGCACCCTTCCCAACACAGTAAACACCACAATCAGGACTGAAGGTCTTAACAGGAACTGTTGCAGTGTGCTGCAGCAGTTGTTTAATGCTGCTTGGTGAGCCTTACACTGTGGTGTCCGTGAGCACCTTCGCCTCAGTGTGGGATGTTTTCCCAGTGGGAAATGTTCCTTCTTGATTCACTAGCAGGCTACACTATTTCAGTAATAGAAAAGCTGAGTTCATGCTATCAATTACATTTTCAAAGCCACTTTATGTTATCTGAGAGAAGGGCTAAGCGCATAACATGAAACCACAAGAGTGCTTTTTTGGCATTCTTTATCTTAGGAAGAAATGGGTATGCTAATTAAAGGTTCTCATACCTGTTCTCAGACTGAATTTCATCCCAGGGAGAAGTTATTGTTGCTATGCACCTTTTGAAAAAGGAGAAAAACAAAAACTTTATTAAGAAGCTAAAGATGACCTTCATGAGAAGTAGTAGCCATAGTATCACCATCATTCTACTAATGGCACACACAGGAGGAGAGTTCCCAGGGATAAGAAAATAGAAACAGGAAATCTGGACAGTTCAGTCAGTCTTGTGCTCTGCTGTAGTCTTGGCCTCAGGCAAGCCCAGGGAATTTACTGAGGAATTTTTTCTGACTCCGTTGTCTTGGAGTGAGGCTCTTAAAAATCTTCTCTGCAAGCTCAGTTGGTCTCTCTGTAGAATTGAGATATTGAATAAAAAAGTAATTAATTAATCTTTGCAAAACACTTTCTAATACTTTGGCAAGACTACTTGATGATTATTGCACACATTAAGTGATATGTATGGGTATAGAGATATCATTATGTCTATATATAGGAAGGTATTCTCCCTGTGAAATATTTCCAGATAAATTATTGATGTGTTTTTTAATGGCAAGTGTGCTTTTATTAATAAAAAGGAAAACACTTAAGTATACTTTAACCTATAGGGGCAATGTAAAAGTCCCCTCTATCATCTCTCAGTGGATCACTTCTATAACCACTTTAAACTGGCTTGATGCCAACTGCCATCATCCAAAGAAAATAGTAGTTTCATCTTCCACCCTACCTTTTTTTTTGCACACATTTTTGTGCTAGAAATGATTTCTGCATCATACGTTGAGATCTCTCTTTAATTATTCCCCTCCTCTGGATATTTTTCAGCCAGATCTGTTCCTCTAGGTTCTATGACTGCATGGCAGCAGGAATGCTTGAAAGGTAATGCTCTACATCAACCCTAAGCCAACCATTGTCTCAGATGATGGCTTCAGGACTAGGAAAGTGATTGTGAACCAGAGCACAGAGGATCTGGAGTCACTGAAATAACACACCAACCATGTCCCTACCCTCCTCTGCTTACCAGCTTCTGAGCAGCACCAGGTCTGCCCATCAGCTCAGCAGCAGTCCAGTCCACATTTCGCTGTGGTGTGTGTGAGCTTTCAGCATTACCATGTGAAATCCATCTCTGAGTACAAATAGCCCATGGAGGAACAGCTACATGAGCCTAGTGAAAAAGCGGTCTATGCTGAGAACCCAGATACACACACACAAGCCTTAACAATACAGATTTTGAAAGTAAAATAAGAAATGGCTCATTTGCCAGAGAAAGAAGAACAGTTACCTTGGCAGCACGTGTTTTATTTATAGTAACAGGTAATATTTCTGAGAACTGCCAAATACTCAGCAAAATGCAACTGACTGCAGTGCAACAATTAATAATAAATTTTAATATTTAGTTGGTCATTTCACTCAGATTCCTTTGCTTCCCCTGTCAAGGCAGCAGAGCAAAGCATGCTGACTGCTTCCATAAATAGCAAAGGTTTAAATTATTCAACAGCAGGCAAATGGGATGCACATTTATACAGAACGTGAACGTCTCTCCTGCTAGCTCTTAGAACCCAAGATAGCTGAAGTATTTCCTTGTAGGCATAAGTCAACTCCAACATAAAAGAGCAATACAAGAGTGCAGAATCAAAAGAGTAGTTTTGTCTGTGGTTCTTCACAAGGGACCAAAACATTCCTGACTCTTAAAGTTACTTTGGCAGCCACTGAACTTCTTGCTTATACAGTGCCAATAACTATATTTTCCACTTGAAGAGCACTCTGTACTTTGAAAGGTGCTTAAAAGCAGGACACCTGGATTTCCAAGGGGCTCTTGGTACTTAGATACACTGCTGAGATGTCACTGACATTCACAAATCCACCCCTTGGTGACAACTAACCCTGTAGAAGTGTAATGGAACATTATATTACATAATATAGGTCCATTATAATACATACAGGTACATTATAATACATACAAGTACATTATAAAGAGCCATTTGCTACTGATAATGGCCATCTGTAAGTAAGGAAGACTGGAGATGGAAGGTGGACAGCAAGGTGTTGGGATTCCCAGGCAAACACCTGATGCTCCTCCAGGAGGCCAAAAAGAAGCAGAGTAAAATGCCACAGTAACACATCTGGGATGCCTCCAACACCACATTGGTGTATTCACAATGGCTCAACTGCCTTCACATATCCCCACAGCTTAGGTGTTGGCACTGCTGCCCAAAGGCCCACAGCCCAAGCCACAAGGAATTGTGGCCCTCTACAAGTGACAAAATACCATTACTCTGCTGAATTCGTATGCCAGGCTCAAACCAGAGGGTGTGCCCTCCATGTACCAATCCCCCTGCGCTGCCGAGGAAGTCTGCAGACACCACCACCACTTCCTCCTGCTCAGTGGCTTAGGATGTTTGACTGGAAGACTCCAAGAAGTGCAGTGTCTGGGGCTTTGGGAGATATAGATCAGGTATTCCAGACAGAGGAAAGTCTCAAGGTGAGGTCTCCTGTGCAGGAGGAAGCAGTAGCTAACAACCCCTTGGCTACAAGGGGAAGATGCAATGCTGAATTACACAAATATCAATGTATCATGAAAGGATCTTGTGAAATGTGACTTTACCTATGCTTAACATGAGGCAAATGTTTCTTGGGTGAAGGGATTAAATTTTCCTCCTGCAAACAAGTAACACCATGGCAATTAATAGAAACCAAAAAGAAATATAGGCTACAAGATTGTTCATTTCGACAAAATAATTCTAGGATCTGGAACAGAATGCCTGAATATTCAAGAAAAATGAGTTGAGCAGAATGTGCAATCACATTGGGAAAATCTATTACTTATTCAGTAGCAAAAGCATTAAGGATATCATCACAAGCAGTAGCACTGCCAAGTACCATTAAGAAGCTGTGCATTGAGTCAGGTTGCTCCTCATAATTTATTAAATGAATGCCTCTTTCTTCATTCCAGCAAGGACTGGCTTCTGAGATTGTGATGCTAAGAATGATTGGATGAATTTTTTTCTTCAGGACAATTTTCCAAAGAGTGATGCTTTCTATTTGCTTCATGCACTGTGGAAACAATGCCTGATGTTGATGGGAGTCCCTGTGGGCCTGGCAGCCCCTCAGCAGTGTGGGCCCAACCTCCAGCGAGGAGTTGGGAGCATTTGTCCTCTGTAGAGTACTGCAGAAAAAGCCAGCTGGTGGTCCCCTCACCTGCTCTGATAGAGAGCTGAAGGCCGGGAACTCCCAGGGAGCAACACATGAAATCCTGGATGGTTCAGGAGCATGGCATAGCCCTTGGTCCCCACATCAAAATTAGAAAATATAACAGTGTCTCTCCTAATCTCACTACTCATTTTTTTTCTGATTTTCTTCAGGCTATTTGTAGCACATACTATCCAGAAACTCCAGACAGCACTGGCACAGGAGTTACTACAGCTGCTCTAACATGTACCATATGAGGATTGTCCTCAGCTGGAGTCATCCTTAGACATCTACAATCCACCAAATTTACATTCCTTTTGCATCAGGGAGCCAGTTTAAAATGGTGTCTATAACAGGGCTGTCCAAAGATGACTTTGTATTATTTCCAGGAAGTACATACATTTTCACAAGTTCTGTTATTCAGCTATACAGAAAAATGCCCCTGATGAGAGGAAAAAAAATGTCCCACAGGAGTGGGAGCAATATCTCACAACCACAGAATGATTTGGGTCAGAAGGAATGTTTAAGGACCATCTAGTCCAGCCCTCTTGACATGGCCAGGGATTATACCCACTAGATCAGATTGTTCAAATTCTCATCCCATCTGTCCTTGAACAGGAATGGGGCATTCACAGTGTATCTGAACAACCTGTTCCAGTGTTTCACCACCCTCACTATAAAGTATTTCTTCCTTACGTCCTGTCTAAATTTATCCTCATTCAGTTTAAAACCATTGCTTCTTGCATTGTCCCTATAGGCTCTAGTAAAAGGTTTCTTGCCACCTTTCTAGTGAACATCCCTCATATATGAAAAGTGAAAGGCCCCATTACAGTCTCTCCAGATTCTTTTCTTCTCAGCTGAACAATCCCAAGTGCAAAGCCCTTTGTCAGCAGCTCTCCCATCTCTCCCAGCTGAGTATAGACAGGTTTGGGCTGACTTCTCTGCCACTGTAGGCCAAGTCTATAAAAATGCAAGACCAAAACAAAAATCAGGAATGCCCTGAAAAAATATGCATATCCAGAAGCAGGTAACATGTCAATATAGACCTTTTTAGGAGAGCCACACTTAATAATGCCCTGCTGCCTTTTACAACATTCTTTTCAGGCAACAGCAAATGCTTTATTGTATCAGGAATTATCTGCACTTTTATTGTTAATAATGCTATTGCAGAAAATTATAGCTGTCCAGGGAACCCATTCTGTTTAGCCTCCACACAAGTAAACACATAATCCTCAAAAATTTAGTATTGACACTTATAGTTAATTAATTTGGGGTGTTCTGAGTTTGAAGTCCCCTATAAAAACTTTGGGAAAAACCTAAGTCCTGTGGGTTTCCCTTGTAGATTGCCATACCAAAGTTTCAAGCAGCTGTAGGAATAGAAACTTGGAATTTCACCATTTTGGCTTAATCTGGCTTCCCTCCTGTCCTCCCTGGAGCATTTGTGATAAGCAGCTCACCTCTGTGACAAATCCTAATGCTTGGCAGTTCTATCCACAAACAAAAGGCAGTCCTCTGGATGGACACCCACAGCTTCCCACGCCCAGAATGGGATTTCCCTCTATTGTGGCAGTACACACACTGCCATTGATCGGCTCACCTCCCTTGGAAGCCATCACAAATGCATCCAGCTGCTTTAGCAACAAGTCAACCACTTGGAGGGGGTTAAGCTGCAAGAAAGAAGTGATCTCCATGTATTTCCATGCAGATCTGCTGATACAACCTAAATGAACATTAACTGGAGCTTCTGCTGGCTGCCTCGGTGCACAGGCAGCTGCCTCTTTGACTGCCTTGAAGGTGAATTTGCTTCTCACGCCTCCAGGCTCTGCCTCAAGCTCAACTTGAGGATGCTACCGAGACCACGAGGGAAAAGCTTGTACCAGCACTTTGTATTTTCCCAGGATAAATGTGAAACAGCAGTATAGAAAACCTTGAATAAATCCCATAATTAGCAGACATGCACACATTATTCTGTTTTCTTTAAAAAAAAAAAATTGCTTTCCCACCATAAAAAAACAGCACAATAAACTATTTAACTAGAGATTCACATGACCACACATTTTTCCCCATGTATTTGAAAATCTGAAAATATAACAAATGTTCCAAGATGAAAATGTCTTTTTCTCTTTTGTCCCTTAGCTTCTCCTCCCCTACATCTTCATCCATCTTAAAATATCAATTTTTCATGCAAACTGTACAGCTAATTCACTCAGTTGTTTTGATTTTACATTTCTAAGCTGTCATGATGTTAGTACCTGTGGGAAAAGTTCACTGAATCCAGATAAGGGATAAAAGATCTACCCTGTCATTTTGAAAGAGGGCTGGCTGGAAGCTACATTTTGTTTTTCCTTTTTTCCATGTTTAAAAAAATAGAATGAAACCTCAATAGAGAATTAAGACTTGAAAATATTATTAAAATACGGGGAGGAGCAGAGATGGATGTTCTATTTCTCATGCACCATATCTTTTCAATGAGCAGGATAAGAGGGAGAGGAAGAAGAGGCAAGTTATTTCTTTTGGATTATTTCCTCTAGGAAAACAAAGTTTAGTTTAAATTAATATGTTTGGAAACTGCCACAAGACAGATACAGCAGAAAGGTCACCCTGGATATCTAAAATAAAATTAAAACAGCCTGGTTTCCTTTCTAATTCAAGGTTAGAATGGGTGTAAAGTGAATGTTGCTATCTTTGACCTGAGCAAAATGTTTCTAGAAGAAGTGACATTAGCCTTGGCTGTAGGGATCTATTTCTCTTTCCTTTGTTTCCACTGTGGGACAGAGAGAGTTCCCCCACACTCTCAGATGTAGGTTGTAGCTTCAGGTTAAAATTCTCTCATCCAAACACACTTTCTTGTTTGTTTTCTAAGAGGTCACTGGCATGGACCTCTCTCAAGCCTCTTCTCATGCTTCTGTCAAGAGACTTCTCTTCCTCATTTGAAGTGGTCATCCCCACTGCATCTTACTCATCCCATGATCTGCAGAATGCAAATCTAGCACTCAGGAGACACTGGGAGAGATAGAGACAATTATTAGCTTTTTCTGCCGAAAGGACAAGTGGGCTGAGGGACTAAGGGCAAGCAAAGCTGCAAACCTTGCAAGTGTCTGCATAAGTGTCTGCCTAAGTGTCTGCAAAAGAGAAAGCAGCTGAAAGCCTGCTGGCAGACTTTGTGCTAGACAGACCTCTCCATCTTGGAGGCACAGCATGAGGGTTCAGGATGTGATCTGGAGCTGTGTCTGTTCAATTGTTGCATTTTCCTATTACATCTGGCAACAGTTTCATTAAGGATTCAGCAATTTGCAAGGTTGGTGTGTCAGACCAAATACTTATTTCCTAAATCACCATGCTGACAAAAACTCAGTGGGAGATGTGCTGCTGGTGTGATGCGCCTCTGTGGAAAACAGCACCTTTCCCTTCTGCTGAGTTTTTCTCTCAGTGTGAGCTGCTGCTTCTTGTAAATGTTTCTCTCAAAATGCTTCAGATCTCCTGAAAAACTTGCCAGAGCACAGTTTGGCAACTGTGGTTGAGGTGCCTGCATCCCAGCCTCCACTGTCACACACCAATAAGGCTGTAGGATGTGAGTCCGGGTCAGTAGGAAGTGACTTGGGTCTCTACCACTATCAGACACAGGTCCTCTGCATTCATCTTCCCTATTTCATTCAGCATCCCTTTGTTTGGCTTACCCATTCCTCATAATTCAACACAAGTTTTCTTATTCCCAGTGCTTGCTTTTTTTCACAAGTCTGGCAGCCTTTGTGACCTCCAGTGTATCTGGCAGCTGGCTCAGTACACGCTCATACATGATTTTACTGACGAAGTTTAGTCTAGTCTAGTTTTGAGGGCAAGGTCAGTGGTACAGTAATTAACTGAAATGTAACAAAGTATAGTGCCTTGTGTAAATGCATCTTGCCTCTGGTTTATCTCAAGTTGGAGAGGTAAAGATCATAAGTTCAACATGAAAGAAGCAGGGAAGGAGACTTCTAGAAGAGAGTGAATTGAAGAAATACTACAATTTATTTGGAAAACCTGTATAATTACCTGAAGCACTGGGAATATTTGCTTTCAAGTTTTTTGTGAAACATATTTCTGTTGCAGACCCAATTTTATCTCTGCCAATTGGTGAGAAATTATCTAAGGAATTTCATACGAGTCTCACTTTTCCACTTCATTCTCTGTTTAAAGAAGTTCTCAGAACCCTTGCTAGCATGGAAAATATGATGTTTGCCTTTATATACCTGGGGGGGGGGAGGTAGTAGAGCTTAACTTCTCTTTATGCCAACTGTCGCATTCCTCACCAACCCACACAATCACAAAATTAACCATATTTCACCTTCACCAAGTCAACACTTCTTTATTAATTATCCAACTGTATTACTGGCATATCTCAGGTCATAGGATAATTGTTTAATAAATAAACTTCATCATTTTCCCAGAAGGATCTGGACTACACAGACACAATCTGCTGGGTGCTCAGTTGTCATAAACTATTCAAAAAAAGCTGAGTCAAGACAAATAAAAGAATGAAAAATGTGACTGGAGAATATAAATGAAATTTTCAAAGCAACCTATGCCTATGACGATAAATTCCTTTTTATTTTAAAGTGCTTACACTGTGTTGTTTTTTTTGTAATTCCAAAGTATTTTGTTTCATTAAATTCTCTCAACTTCTCCATGCCTTTTCACTTCTGGCTTCTTCCCATGGCTACCGGTTTCCCCTAGAATTCCACCCAACATAGCAGTTTCTCTGGCTATTAAATAAATCTAGGAGCTAGACTGTGACTTGGGGCAGCCACAATCTGACACCAGTTCCGCAGCTGCTTGGACAGTGCTCCAATCACTCTTGCAGGGCAAACGCTGCTTCTGTACTGGAGCAGGGAGAGGCAAAATGGATGGTCCACATCCTGCTGCCCCAAACCAAAATTTGAAAGGAAGGTTATAGTGACTCTACCTTATTAACACAATCTTTCTTCTTCTCCTGAGGAAAAAGGATAGTGAACACAAAAAGATCCAACTGAAATCAGCTAAGCAGCAAAATTTGAAGTAGGAGGGAAAAAAAATATTCCCTGGGAAATGGCATCTCCCATTAACTATAGTCATAAACACAAAGGTAAGGAGGAAATGAAGGAAAAGATGCATTTTTTAGTTTCAGGTTTTGTCTCAAAAGAGCCAGAGTAACTTGATAGACACCCATCACAACTTCTTCACAACCACAGCTCTCAGCTGTGGAATGATTAAATCCCAGAATTAATGCAAGAATTTCCTAGGCTAAATAAAATTCTGTCAAACCTGATTTCCATAGCTGGATTATGCCTTCTTAGGTTACAGCAAGACAGCCAAGATTAGCCAGTCTTCCTTTCAAAAAGGAAGACCACCTAAAATAGCCTTTGCTTCATTATTAGGTCTAATTTTACTGAGTTATATCTTTGTCACAACCCTAAAAAACTCTGCTACACATAGATCAAAATTGTGAGCTCATTATCTCTACCTCGGAGGAACTCCAGGCGACCAGGAAGCAATTTCACAGTTTGCATTAATCTTTGCAGTGCAGAGACTGCTAAGTTTTTGCACACAATAGCTCGATATTAGCCCAGACCTGTATGTAGGGGTGTTACAGGGGTGTAAAGATTGCCTTTAAACAGGAGCTAACCACTGCTGCTACAAAAGTTAAAGAAGCAGAAGATAAGAGCTCAGTTTTTCCCTGTAGCCAGAAGTTGGCTACTTTCCAAACAGCTGGGTGGTTTTCCTGAAAACACACTACTGGTATTCACAACTACTGCCTCAGCTGTTTAACAGAGGAAGGGGGAGAAGGTTCAGAGCAGTAACTGAATTTACTTGTGACTTTTTGCTTCATTGGAAACCCTTTATTTTTGATAAGTAAACGTTCACATGCTCCCCTCAGCTACTGCCAGTTTAATTACACCTTCAATAATTCAGTCAGAAGTTGCTCAGTCTTCCCAGTTGAATTATTAATTAGCAGAGTGGAAAACCCCACAACTGAGCATGTCAGGTGGAGCACTCTAGGAATGCAGCTGCGGCTGTGCAGACACAACATCTGGGAGAATGAGTCCTGGAGCTATTCTCCATCTCAGCCTAATCTCACATCTCCAGGCACACAGGATCTGCCTTCTTTTTTCCCTGCTTCCCTCTCTTTCTGTCTTTTTGGTTTTCTTCCTTAAGAATTCTTCGCATCACCTGTCCTGAACAAATCTTTTGTGTGGCTTCCCCCAGTAAACTGAGTGGAAATACCAGGTCCCAAACACATTTCAAAACAGACATCAGAAGAAGGAAACATTTGTTTTAAGGAGATAGGGAAAAACATAAGTTATCTCAGACTTTAGTGGGGGTGAAGATAAGGGTTTTGTACAATAGCTAATGATAAATTATTAGGCTTGGAAGTGACCTCTGGAGATCGTCTAGTCCAACCCCCACAACCCTTGGAAGAAGATACGGGAAGAAGGTGTCCCCGCCCATGGCACAGGGGTTAAAACTAGATGATCTTTAAGGTCCCTCCCAACCCAAACCATTCTATGATGTAACAGATGGGTTGAGATGTGGCTATAGTGAAACAAACTTGATGGCTTCGCTGAGACAAAGGAATGTGGAAGGCAAGAGGGAGAACAGATTTGGGATTATACATGAAATGGCAGAGAGAAAGTAAAAAGGCGCTTCTTAATGACATAATTAACTATCCTTATGGCAGCTTTCTTTCAGTTGCTAAATTTGCATATATGCTTCCCATAGTGATCCACATTTCTAGTTATTAACTTGTGACAAGGTCATCCACTTTAAAAGAATTTCTGAACAAGGCAATGAAGTAATTAATTCCTCTGTTAGAGAACTTTTTTAGCCGATAACAGGTCTTAAAATATTAAGAATTTTTCTGCCACTTAGAAGAGTATGTGTAATGTGTGTGAATAAGTAGCAGGAAAAAACCTTACCCCTCACAAAAAGTGATGGGCTAATTGAACTACTTTTCATACACAGTTACAATATTAAAAATTAATTAATTACAAAACATGGCTTTCTGCTGGCTTCAAGAAAAACTGTGCATAAATTAATTGAAAGGTATAGCAGCCAGATACACTCCATGGCAAGGCAATCAAAACTGTGATGGTCACTATGGCATATAAAATCCATAACTGGTGGTGGTCCATAAGTAACAATCTCTCTTTGCATGACCCTATGAGATTAATGTGCTTACAGTACAATCTTGGCACTTAAGATGAGATCTCTGCTTTCCCTAGAGAGCACCAGCACTGAGAGCTCTCCAGCTGTTCACTCCCCTTTCCCATCCATACACATTTCCATATTGCTGCTTTTCTGATAACTCCCCACAGACTTGGGACTTCCTCTGTAGCTAAAACAAGATATAAGGCCATACTAGACTCAGGATAATGAGTGATGTATCAGACTTTTTCTTCTACATGTTGCCAGCATCTTTCAAGCTGATCAGAAATAGAAAAAAGTGGATACATATCTCTGGGTGAGCAAATGAAGGCTCCTTCTCAGCATGGACTCTTCATCATTGTTAATGTTATGCATTGCTGCCACTGGAGCTGTGCAGACACAAAGCTGTCTTTTGTAGGGGCTGAATGTCACTGAAGCACAATGTCCTTTTCTTCACAGGAAAATACAAACTGGAAAGAAGTCAATAAGGTACAGGGGACAGTCCTCCATGCCTATTGACTGTCTTGAGGATTGAATGCTGAAAGTAATTTGCACCAAGTTGTCGACTGGTTCTGGAGCTCTGGCCCAGGATTATTCTTTGCTGGAAAATGACCGAGGAAGAGACAGGAATTGTGTCAGTCCAGGATTTCAAAAAAAAAAAAAAATGGAGGAAATCAGAGCACAGTGCTTTATTTCTGCCCAGCATAAATTCATTTTTGGCAAAATCCAAAGGGACTAAGGCAGAGCCCAGTAATAGCTGGCTGGAAATATGGAACCATGCTTTTCTCAAAGTACGCTACTTAGATCAATGGCTACCAAAGGTGAAATTAGCCCTAGGGCCATACACAGAAAATAGGAGGAGGATACCAGGAAAATCAGGCTGTATGAAATGTAAGACCTTCTTTTAAGAAAGGTTCTGAACAGCTAGCATTTTCATAAAATTTCGAATGGGGAAAATAAGTGATTAGTTTGGGAAAGCACAAGACATGTTAAAGATGTGGATATTTTGGCAGGGCAGTAAGCAGCAGAGGGGAGTCCACCATGGCCAAATTATGTATTTGGCATACAAATGCAAACAATGCAAATATCTAAATATTCAAGCATTGCAGTAAGAATTGCCTCATAGATGGAGTCTGGAAAAGCAGAACATGAAGAGGCCATGGAAGACAACAGAAGGCAGTTCTAGCAGCAGCCATTGCCTCAAAGTTGGTGCCTCTTCTCCTTCCTGCCTCTTCAGAACTTAAGAAGGTGAGATAGTTGTTATTATTTACCACAACTACTCCTCTGAGACTTAAGGGAAGATGCTGAATAATGAAATTTAGATCCCTATTACTTAACAAAGGTAACTATGTGTTCCACTCTTGAAGTAGGGGTCTTGTAACTCACATTTTTATCACAACTTTTTCTGCTTGCTCCTTTTTTTATGGAGAGCTACTTGCAGTCATGATTTACAGTGAAAGTGTAAGAGAAATTATCTCAGAATACAAATATAAAAAACACAAAAACCAGACCATCTAACAATGCTGTCTACAGCTTTAAATTCAGCAAGGAGCTTTGATAATTTATTTTTTTTACCTCCACAGGCTGGGAAAACTCCACAAAACATATTTAGCACTGGTCATCACTTTTTCATTTCATTTCAGCCTAATCTTTGAAAAGAATGGAATCTTGTTTAAAGTCTCAGAATCTCCTTCATGTTTATGAGAGCCAAATGTAACTATAAGGTCTGTCAAAAGTTATGGAGTTGGGGTTTTTTTCCTGCTTCAAGTGCAATGTTCCTGATACAGATAGAATTCTTGAAAATCATACTAACAAAGCCAATGTCTATGCTCTTGGAAGATACAGTCATTGCAATCAGGGTTATTATAACATCAATAAACTGAAAATAATGAAATTATTTTTGATCAAAACTCACTATTCTCAATTGGTTGCCTGTTGAATTTGTATCAGCCAAATCAGCAAGATGAGGAAGATACAGTCTGATGGCTTGAAAATGAAGTGCAACTCTTTGATCAGAAAGGAAAAGGAAGAAATTATTACAAATTGTCTTCCTTCATATTTTTCAGTATAAAGTGTCTCACAGGAAAAAACAGTTCTTTGAGAAATTATCTAAATGAATTCTTTGCACATTGGCACTGCTGGTTTTGCTTGTGAACGATTTCTGGATCTTATGTGTTTGGGGTTTCTCTTCCTAACAATTTAATCTCTTGTATTGGTTGTATTGCTTTCTTTCTTTTCTTTTTCCTATTAGACATAATGTTTCATTTATAGCAGATAAAGAAGGCACCTTATTTCTGGACCAAAAGAGTCTAGTCTGTGGAGAAGAAGCCTTTTACTTCTAGGATTACACTTATTTTTAGAATTATACATTAAAAATTCCTGGGGAGCAATTCTGCTATTGTTGTTCAGCTGAGTTACACTTTTATAAATAACCTCAGTGCACAGAATGGCTTTTCTTTTAATGTAGATACTGTTTCTGCAGACGAGAAGTGATTTGGTTTAGTCCTTGGAAGCTTCCTGCAAAAATCTCACTGTTTTTCCTCCTGTTTTAAAGTGAAGGGAAAAAAAGAATTAATAAAGGGGGCATGAGTTAGTAATACACCAGGTTTCCAGTTTATCTGAAGAGCTCTGGATAAAGGCCATCATAAGCCTGTGTCCCATCAAATGTTTTCACATATTGTATCTTTGCAGTAGTTTACCTGATGAGGACACAAACCAGGCCCTATTAACAATCACCACAATTATATTTGTCATTATTCCCTCACCTCTGATAGCAGAGAACACAACAAGCTGATAATCTGCAAATAGCTCCAGTTCTTTCCCTGCCACCAAATGAGGGAGCAATTTTGAGGAATTCACTTGTTTTGGCACTTCAGTTTGCCACCTGTCATGTAGTAATCGTGCCATTTAGCTTCCAACATAACTTGCTACTACCAAAGTGATGTTGTGAGGGCATGGTATTTGTTCTGCACCCATTTCTGCAGGGCCGCACACTGAGAACTTTGCACTTACTCAGCTGCATTTCTTGCAGCAGATCCTGTTGTACTCCTTGTATTACACACACGACTGGATGCCTCTTCTACATACTTGTTAATGACTTTCTTGGGCTTTAACCCTTCCTCTGTTCCTTTTCCATAGTAACTCTGTGGTAATCTGCTCTGCTCTGCACAGAAATACCTGACAAATATTCATCTGGGACATAAGAAACTGAAATGTGTGAGCATTCTCCCAAACTGTTAAAAGATTACATTCTTTGTTCACAAATTACCTTATCCGAAGGACTGTGGCAAACCTGGACCCTTGGGCTCAAGTGATGTATCATGAAGGGTGTTGGAAATGGACAGGCTTAATTTTTATTTCCTTGACATCCATTTTAAAAATCAAAAATTTAAAAATAGAGATTTCATGATCTCATTAACTGACTTTATAACCAACAGCTTCATGATTTATAGCCGGCCTCTCAATCACTTGGAATTACAATTTCATTTAAAAAAAATCCTATAGAAATCAATGGCTTCTTGAAGATCATGATGTCATTTATTCTGTTTAAGAGAGACAGAATTATGGAAGATATCTATAATTGGACAGACTCCTGATGTTACTCAAAACACCTTAGATTCTCTACTTGATCTGACTATGGCTGAGTAGGAACTGTCAAAAGGTGAATGAGCAGGAACTTCCAAACCTAGTATATTTAGAACAAACCTTTCGTGTAGGACTGGCCTGTCAATTTTGAGCTTTAAGCTATTCAGTATAGCCCCTTGAAAACCTGTATTCTTTGTATTTAATAGTAATCCCAGATTATAAAATGAAGTGTATATCTTTCCAACAGCCTGTTCAAAATCCTTAGTTCCACTGAGAATGTCAAATAATGCGCTCTAGAGTTACAGCATAATGGCAAGGAGAGCTGTAAGCCATATTGATAGACAAGCTGATGAGCTGTTTGATGGGGATGGGAATAGAAACGACTTTAGTCTACCTTGGGAATGGATGAAAAAACTGGCAGCCCCATAAATAGGGGCTCATTTGCCTTCCTACACCATGACACACGCTGCATGTATGGTGGCTATTCCTCTTGCGCCTTGGTTAGCTGATTCCAAATTTAGGACACATAAAGTGTTATTCTGCCTTACAACCAGGACATGTCAGAACGTTTCTGCATGATTGTTTAGTGAGAACAGCTCCATCAGAATTATCTTGTACAGAGAAGAGTCTGTACCCTTTGAAGAAATAAAAGGAAACAGTCAGATACCTGTGTATTTGGATAAGTATATCCCAATTTTTCAAAATCTTAGGATTAGTTTATAAGGTAGAACATGCTAGAAAATTATAAGCTAGGGGTGCTTATCACTTCTGCTGAGTGCTTTTCCAAATCTTTGCTTCTTCATTTTCAACCCACCATCTTAGCAGTAGGAAATTTGCTTTATTAAAAAAAAAACAATTAAAAATCACAGGATTCAGCAGTGGCACTCCAGAATATGTCAATATATTTTGTATTTTGACACCTCCACAAAACCTTTGTTTTGGGTCTTCTGCTCCAGTATCAGATTTCTTTTTCATAGATTTATCTAGCATTTCAAATATGAAATGAATCCTATAAACTTTCTTCTAAGTATGTGTATTATCCTCAGCTAGAGAAGAAAATATAGGAAGTGAAATTTAGGATGTTTGAAAGATATCAAGTGACTAGACTCAATTTACTATATTCATCAAAGGCAATCTTAGTTTTCAGCCATAAAGCAAATCTCTTTGGTGCCCAGCAGCATGTGCTCTTCATTAAATATATATATACAACCATATGCTCACATTTCAGTACATTGGACCAAATTCTCCCTTGAATTATACACCATTGACTTCAACAGAATCTTGTAGGAATATACATAAGAGTAGGCAAAACTAGATCCATCACTGCTGCATAGTCTACTTCCTTCGCATTCATTTCATGGGTTTTCATTTAATTTGGCCTCATTCTTAAGTCTTTGGCAGGTTAAGAATGAGGTAAATTATTTGGAAACATATTTACTGATCCTTCTTCACAGCATAAATTACACAATGCAGCCATGCGAGGTGAAAGAAGGAATTTTGTTAATATCTTACTTAAATATTAATTCACTAGTTCTAAACACACAAGAACTTTTATCATTCCTGTGCATCTAAAACATTTCAAACCTTTGATGGAACACAAAATTTTCTCTTCCCTTCTGAGCAACTAATATTTTTTTAAACACCACATTGGTTTTCTTTTCTTTCCAGTTCCTGTCTGCTGTTTACAAATAGCTCCTTATGGCTCTATGAATTCAAGACAATTATACCTTGAAATTCATTGGAATGCCATCAGACCTATTATTTTTGGGACTTTCTAGCTGCATAAATAAAATGTCAACAATCTGAATATATAGGCATAGAACTCTATAGGGATTGTTTTCTATAGGCATAGAAAACAACATGAAAAGCCATCTGTAATTACAGAGAAATTATAGGTAAAATTGCAATTTCAAATAATTCACCCAGCAAAGAACAAAACTGCGTAAATATAAACAAAACGCAGCATATTAGTTCTCCATATAGATTTAATTAAATGTAGTAGGAACAATGTATTAATACATTAATTTATATTTAATAAAATTAATTGTATTTTTCTTCGCATTCATCAAATTCAGTCTTTTCACAGAAGTTCTGCTTACACAAATTCTTTGAATTTGTTTCCTATCACACTTAAGATCTCGGGCTTTTGTTTTGCACTTGCCTGAAACCTGCACTGCTCTGCCACCTAGTGCTTTGAAGGAGGGTATCTTGCATCAAGTGCCAGCACAGGATGTTCAAGAGAATAGATGTTTCTGTACATTTTATTAACGTTTCATCACTAAATCACTGATTAAGGAGGAACTTGGTTTATCAGCCTCTAAGGATATCGTAATTGATCGCTGCCAGAGATCTCTATGCCTGCAGATCTTAGTAATATACAAAATCATTTAGCAACCTCCATCTCGGTATTTTAAGATATCACATCATCTTTATGGATCTTTCTAAAATGCAAAATAAATTAATTTTTATATAAAAACCTCATAGAAGAAAAAGTGTAATCAAATATCACATGCATTTCATCAAACAAAATTTTTAGACAAAAAATGTCTATTTCAACTTCTAACAGGTACAGGATCAAAATTAAATTACTGGTGCATGAAATGTATGTTTGTAAATGGATTCTAAAGCACAGCATTTGCAGCAACCATCTTGCCTCTTGTTAATTTTAATTCACACTGTTTTCAAAAGCGTGTTTCTATATTAGCACTATTGCGATTTATATTTTTCTAAAATTACATTTTAACAGGGTTTTCAAGTAACAGACTGGGCTACACACTTTAGAGGAATTTTCAGTTTTTACAATTTTTTGAAGGTAATGGAGCTTAACATTGGCAGAGTTAATGTGACAAAGCTATGAAAGTGAGCTATGCTCCTCTTTTGAAGAAAAAGTCATTCAAACGAGACTGCTCTGACTCTCACTGAAGATAATCTTTTCTATGGAAAATTAACGGGTACGACATCAATTACACGTACAAGTCTTCAATATTTATCAGTTGGTTCTAATTTTTCTTTTAGATACCATAAACACCAAATTATTTTCCCCTGACGTTACTCAGAAACGACTATGAAACATGGTGAAGCATCTTCTCTTGTCTGGATTGCATAACTGCAAAACCAACATAAACTACGGCTATGAGATGAATCACAGAATGGCTGGGGTTGAAAGTGACCTCTTGAGATCATCCAGTTCAAACCTCCTGCTAAAGCAGGTTCACCTAGAGCAGTTTATGCATTGATAAGATCCCCACAGTTGTCTCTTCTCGAGGCTGAACAGGCCCAGCTCCCTCAGCCTGTCCTCCAGCCCCTTAATGATCTTTGTTGAACAAGACTGGACACCTGGGGAATGCTGCTAGGTACAGGCCTCCAGCTGGACTCTGGTGATGATCACAATACTCTGGGATCTGCCATTCAGCCAGTTCTGACCTATGGGAATGTTGTGGAAGATGGTGTCAAAAGCCTTGAAGTGAAGGTAGACATTATCCACTGTTCTTCCCTCATCTGCCCAGCCAGACGTTCCATCCTACAAGGATCATCGGCCAAGCATGATTTCTCCTTGGTGGATCCACGTTGACTACTTGTCATAACCTACTTTTTTGGCTAAACTCACCTCTAATGTGTCAATCTCATCTCATGCAACTCTGTCAAAAGTTAGCTTTCCATTCCACATCCTGCTGGATGCCTTTTATTGGCTTCATTTCTGAAAAAGAAAAAAATAGAAAAGACTGGACTAAATCCTGTTTGAACAAATCAAAAAGACTTATGTTGTTTGCTTGGATACTGTCAACTGAATAGCATCAATCAACACTTACCAGCATTCATTATGCCCTTACTTTATGAAGGAAATGTAATATCTCCACTAACATCTGTTACTGCCAGTTATGCTTCAAAGCATGGGATCCAGAGCAAGGAAAGCAAAAGTGAAACATTCCAGCACACACCAGCCCATTCCTGAAGCAGGCACAAGAAGCTCAGCCAACTACAAGTGATGGCTATTGTGGAAAGTGTGGTCCTGTGTCTTCCACTTTTATATTACTGCAGTTCACACTGCCACTTTTCTGACCCTGACAGAAAATCCCTATGGGGAGATCCCCACCAAATAAACCATGATGTAAAAGCCAGGGAACAGTTCTAAGTCAGCACAGCTCCCTGAATCAGGAAGCAAAGGAGCACATACGCTCAAGAGCCAAGGAAATAGAGGGACAACCCAGACAAAGGTAGTGTTCTGCTCAAGGAAGCACTAGGAAGAGAAAAACAATGAAGGAATAGGAGAGCCAACATTATCAACAACTGGCTCAAGGGTTGGTGTCATCAGCAGAATATTGGATTCTTTGATCATGGGGCAACTTCTACAGCACCTGGACTTCTGGAACTGGATGGACTCCATCTCTCTGTTAAGGGCAGAAGGATTTTAGCTCATGAACTGGCAGACCTTGTTGAGAGGGCTCTAAACTAGGTTTGAAGGGGAAGGGGATGCAGCTGGACTCTCCAGAGGCAGGCCCAAGGGTGGTAAACCTGAGTCAGGGGTGAAATCAGCAGCCCAGCTGAGATGCATTTACACCAATGCATGCAGCATGGGTAACAAACAGGAAGAGCCGGAGACCATGGTACAGCAGTAGAGCTATGATGTAGTTGACACCACAGAAATGTGGTGGGATGACTCACACAGCTGGAATGCTGCGCTGGATGGCTACAAGCTCTTCAGAAGAGACAGGAAAGAGAGAAGAGGTGGAGGGGTGGCCCTTTATATTAGGGAGGCTTTTGGCACCACAGGTATTGAAACCAATGATGATGAAGATGAGTTCCTATGGGTGAGAATTAAGGGGAAGGCCAACAAGGCTGACATCCTACTGGAAGTCTGTTATCGTCCGGCCAACCAGGAAGAAGAGGTGGACAACTTATTCTATAAGCAGCTGGAGAATATTTCAGGATCATCAGCCCTTGTTCTTTCAAGAAAATTTAACCTGCCAGACATCTGTTGGGAACTTAATACAGCAGAAAAAAGGCAGTCCAGGAAGTTCTTAGAGAGTGTGAAGGACAACTTTTTGTTGCAGCTGATGAGTGAGCCCACCAGGGGCAGGACTATGTTAGACCGGTTGTTTGCAAATAGAGATGGACTGGTGGGAGATGCGGTGGTTGGAGGCCCCTTGAGGCACAATGATCATGAAATTATAGAGTTCTTGGTATTTGGTGAAGACTTTTACATTCGACTTCCTGAGGGCAAACATTGGCCTATTTAGGAGATGTATTCAGAGAGTTCCTTGGGAAGAAGCCCTTAAAAACAAAGGAGTCCAGAAAAGGTAGGCATGTTTCAAAACAGAGATCTTGAGGACAGAGGAACAGACTGTCCCTGCGTGCTGAAAGATGAGTCAACAAGGCAAACGTCCAGGGATGGATGGGCACTGAGGTTTCAGAGGAACTTAGGAACAGAAAGAGGATGCATCATCTTTGGAAGGAGGGTCAGGTCTCTCAGGAAGTATTTAGGGGGTTGCCTAGGGCATGTAGGAAAAACACTAGAGGCCAAAGCTGATGTTGTACTTAATTTGGCAACTTTTGTAAAGGATAATAAAACATGTTTTTACAAATATATTAATGGCAAAACGAAGGGTAAGATCGACTTTTGTTCTCTACTGGATGCGGGAGGGAACTTAGTAACTGCAGATAAGGAGAAGGCAGAAGTGCTTAACACATTCTTTGCCTCAGTCTTTAGTGGGAAGAAGGCTTGTACTCAGGACAACTGTCATCCTGGGTTGGCTGATGGTGTCAGGAGGCAGAATAATACCCCCCGTTATCCAGGAGGAAGCAGTCAGAGAACTGAGAACTGAGATGCTTGGATGTTTATTCATCTATGGGACCAGATGGGATCCATCCCAGGGTGATGACGGAGCTGGCAGATGAGCTCCAAAGGAGGACAAGGCGGCTGCTGAAGGGCTTGGAACAGAAGCCCTGTGAAGAATGACTGACAGAGCTGAAGTTGTTTACCCTGGAGAAAAGGAGACTCGGGGGTGACCTTATCACTCTCTACAACTATGTGAAAGGTGGTTGTAGTCAGGTGGGGGTTGGTCTCTTTCTCCAGGCAACGACAGAACAAGAAGACACAGTCTTAAACTGCACCAAGGGAAATTTAGATTGGATATTAGGAAGAAGTTTTTGTGGGAAGAGTGACAAAGTACTGGAACTGTCTGCTTGGGGAGGTGGTGGAATAACCATCCCTGGATACATTTAAAAGATGATTGAATGTGGCACTCAGTGACATGGTTTAGTTGAGGTGGTGTTAGGGTATGGGTTAGACTCAACAATCTTGAAGGTCTCTTCCAGCTTATGGATTCTGTGACAGAGTTGGAGCAGGTTTGCATTTTTTGGCAGCAAATAGCTACTAGGGTGGCTGAGCCACAATACCAGAGTACTGTGTGTATACTGAAATCCCAAACAAAAACTGAAAACAGACTTAAACCTCTAATGCAGTGGTGCTGCTGTGTGGCTAAAACCAAAGTGAAAATCAAGGCAGGTGCTGCACCTACTCCTCTGAAGGGCACCAGTAGAGAGTGGAGGCAGAGCTGCTGCCTCACTGCCCAGGACTCCAGCCGAAGGCACCATGGCTGTTCATGGTTTTCAAGCACACATGACCACCCAGACTACTAAACAGCTGCAGAGACAACTTTGACCCCTGTCAAATTAACAGATTTCCAGTCATTACACTTCAACTTGGTTTCTTACTCAAGTGTACTTTGAGGAGGGGCAAACAGGCTTTCCACATCCCTCTAAGATAATTTTCTAATGTTTCTAATCAATATCACTTTTAAACATTTTTTCCCTCCAAAAGAGCAACAACCAAAACCAGAAAGAAAATTTTCCTGGGAAAGTTAACAAATTTTATTGTACATCTGTAAAATTAAAAGATCTTATTTACAAAACCAGCAGAACATAAGCATGACAATTGTTCAGGGTACATTGTGCAGATATCCAAATCCAAGGCAGATCCTGATTTCTCTCTGTTGACTGCTGTGATGTATCACTGAGTAGCATTTCCCACTGCATGCTAGAGAAACAACACACTACTGTAAAATCATATGATATGACACAAGATTCAAGCAGGCTTCCTCAAAGTTCAGAGTAGTTCTGTTCACACTGAGTGAACGAGAAAAACATTCTTGTAAATCATGAATTCTCTTCCTGCAGCAACTGCTTTTGCTATCATTAATTCTACAGCATCAATTTTGAACAAACCAAGATGGACGCTTCCTGGGTATTTCAATAATTCTCTTGCCTTCATCTTTTTCTGTGGGTTTTTCTCCTTCATAAAGGACAACAGTCTCTACAGTTGAAGCATTAAATGGTCCTCCTTCCTTCCTGTATATTTCCATCCGTATCAGTCGAGTTTCTTCTTTGACCTTTGCGTAACAATAGCCACAAAGGATGTGTTTCTGCTTCAAGTTTCCACATTCAGGACAAACATCTATGTTCCTCTAAAATGACAGTGGAGAACGGGAAATTTTGTAATTTGAACAGCAGCAAAAAAAAGCATCAGGGAACTACTACAAATAAAAATGCTGAATTAGAGAAATTCACCTACCATTTCAAAATGTATTCCTCTACGCAACTTTTCTGTAATGTGATGCTATGTCAAATGCTTACTACCAAGAACAGTCTATAAATTCAGTACCTCAGTCATTATGCCTAATCATGTTTGGAAGACTAAAGACCTTTGGACTCAATTAGATGCACAGAAAATGCAGGCCTTTTCCATTTACATTATCTGTTCAGCCAAAATTCACATTTTGTTGGCTTGCACCTCAAGTGTCACTGTTTATTTAACCTCAGACTACTGCCACACAAGATGAATGCACCTGTTACAAAGGATTTTAAAGACTACACTATCTTTTAAGCTTACTTATATATAAACAAAGTCCAGAGAGCTTTTCCAGTCAGTACTTTCCTCTGCAATGATTCTCAGAAACAAGGGCTTTGCAGCTTACCTTTATTTCTATGAGCTTGCTGGGATGCCTACGCCTGCAGCGGTTCACCTCGATGGTGCGCCTCTGCTTGGGTGCCGCCATCCACACAACACTCTCCAGCAGGCTTGGCACCTCGGCGCTGCCCTTGCCAGCATCATCTATCCCTTGTGGAAGAAGAGCTGGACCTTGCACAGCTAGAGCTGGTCCTGCAGGAGAAAGGAAAAGAGGAGGATGAGTGTCCCATTCTACCCTGTACTGGTGCAGCTTCCCCTTGAATACTGTGTGCAGTTTTGGGCACCACAATATAAGAAGGATATAAAGCTCTTATAGAGCATTCAAATGAGGGCCACGAGGATGGTTAAGGACCTGGAGGTGAAGCCATAAAACAAATGGCTGAAGTTATTTCATCTGTTCAGCCCGGAGGAGATTGAGGGGAGACCTTATCACAGTCTACAGCTTCCTCATGAGGGGAAGCAGAGGGGCAAGCAATGATCTCTTCTCTGTGGTGACAGGATTTGAGAGAATGGCATGAAGCTGAATCAAGGGAGGTTTAGGTGAGACATTAGGAAAAAGTTCTCCCCCCAGAGGGTGGCTAGGTACTGGAACAGGCTCCCAAGGGAAGTGATCACAACTCGAAGCCTGAAAGAGTTCAGGAAGCGTTTGGATAATGCTCTCGAGCACATGATGTAATTCTTGGGGCTGTCCTGTGCAGGGCTGATGGACTTGATGACCCTTTGTGTGCCCCTTTCAGATCACCACAATCTGTGATTCTGTGAGAAAGAAATTCCTTACAGCCCCATTTACGCGCGGTCGAGGCAACTCTACACGGATGCCGCCGTCACTCCCGAAGCAAGGGCAGAGCGGCGCCCCCGCCCCGCTCCTTCACTGACCCCAGGGCCGCGCCCTCCTTCCCTCCTTCCGCCCTTCAGAGGTAAAATGAGTCCCTCAGCCCCGACGTGGCCTTTTCACAGAATCACAGGATCGATGGCGTTGGACGGGTCCTCTGAGATCATCCACTCCAAACCCTTCCCAATGCAGGTGACATAGGAACGCGTCCAGTTCCTTCAGCAGGGCGGAGAAGAGGCCAGGACCTACCCCAGGGCGGGCTCTGGGCCCCGAAGATACCCGGCCAGAGGCCGCGCTCCAGCCAACCCCAGCAGCGCTGGTGTAGAGCGCGAAGCCGCGGCAGCGGAGAGAGGACCAGCACCAGCACCGCCATAATCCGCCACAGCCCCGCCGAGCCCTCGGGGTAGGCGCCCCTGTTCCTGAGCCTTCTGGGAAACCGAGTGCACTCAGCCGTCAGGACATTGCAGGGAGACAGGATTAGGACTCCAAGTCCCAGTATCGCTCTCGGTACCGGGGGGCGGGGCGGTGGAGGGTTGATGTGGGACCAAATTCCCAGCATGCCTCACGGGCACGCCTGTACGCCAACCGCATCCAGGCACGCTCAGGCACAGGCCACCATCCCGCCAATCAGCGCTCTCGCTTGTGCCTTCGCGCTGGGAGCTGGAGTGGCATCTGCGCCTGCGCTGAGGAGCCGGTGCGGGGAGTGCAGGGGCTGGTGCCAAAATGGCGGAGCGCGGCTACAGCTTCTCTCTCACCACCTTCAGGTGCTGGGGTAGGGGCGGCTATAGGCTCGAGGGCAGAGGCGAGCGGGCTGCTGGGCCAGCGGGAGAACTTCGCGCAGCCTAAGCGGAGCGGCCTGGCGGCTGCGGCGAAACAGAACCGAGGGAGTGCTTTGCAGAGTCATCGGGCCTGCGAGCGCCGGGGGGGGGCAGCGGGGGCTGGACCTAGATAGGAATGATGGGCGTGGGGAGAGCGGCCGGGATCAGGCTCGAGAGGGCCACACGCAGCTGTCCAGAGGCTTCCTGAAGGGTGGCGGGGAGGGTACTGGGTCCCACCTGGTGTCTGTCGCTGACCTCGGGACCCAGTGCGGGCGCCGCTTGTGTCTCCTCGTTGCTGTGAGACAGAGCTGCTGTGGGACCACGTTAAGGACTGTCTCGACACTGGTAGTGCCTTACACCGAGTGCTTGGCTTAGCAAACTCGGCATCAGCACACAGACTACAGACTGGGGAATAATCTGTGATTCTAAGCTAACTGGAAATGCCAGATGACAGCAGGGATGTGGTGTCCTGAGAGCTTGCTTCAGAACAAGCTTTGCAGATGTGGGAATGAGTGAAGCAGATGCATTTTAAAGTAGTTTGTGTTCTCTCCTGCTACGCTTGGCTGTTGCAGCTCTCCTTGCACTTGATGTTGTGCACAGCCTGAATGTGGAATGATGGTTTGCACAGAGCGAATATGCTATTAGAGTGGCGTCTGTTGGGGTGTTGCTCTAATACCTAGACTGAGGATTAATTCAGAGTAAAGGAAATGGCCTTCCATTCATTTTTTGGAAACTATTAAGGTATTCAGACCTATGATGCATATAGAAAAAAAGAAAAACTGGACACAAGAACGTTTATGCTGCTCATGGTGAAGTGTCCCCTTAATCTTAACGGAGAGTCACACAGTGTAATTGCAAAAAGGATTGCTAAAGGCTTGTTGCAGTTGAGCAAATAAAGCAGTTTGCAACCTAAAATGATGAAAAGAATGTTCTTAATGGATGGAAACAGCCCAACATGCTTGCTCTGCTCAAGTAGATTGAATTCTTTATTAGCTTTCAGAAATGGTTTCCTAAGGGAGTTACAAACTTTTTGTATTTTACAGAAGCACTATGTGCTTGGAGTGATTTTCTGATTTGTTATATTTTGTGGAGTGGAAAAGCCAGAATTAGACTTTGTCACCTTTATACCCTGTTTCTCAATGTATAAATGACTACAATGATTGATTATTGCTTGCTTTGTTTTCTTCATCTAAGCACCAAGTTATATTTCATTTTACTTCTGCACCTATTAAAGCAACAGTGTCTGAAACACAGCCTAGAGAATAGATCCACTTGCAAAATCCCTTGTACAGTGAGTGGCTGTCTCTGTTGTCATTTTTCCTGGGGATGGAGAATGCCACCCCCCTAACCCCCCCCCCCCAACCCCCGGCTTCTGAATAAGTTACTTTGTAACGTTTTTTGCTTGACACCTGCAGCTCTATTCTCTTGATTCTGCATCCATTACCAGAATAAAGTGGATTGTTAAAACAAAATGCAGGAATACCCGGGAATGGAATGGGAGTTGTTGCTGTATTGTGCTATTGACCTCATGTGCTTGTCTGTCAAAGAGCATAGCTGTCTGTGATTTGCTGGCTTCCTTCTGCAGTGGACATCAGTGTCTTTTGGAAACCACACATACAGTGTAATTCCAGTAGAAAGTCATGACACACCCTGAAGATTTTTCCCACTGAGTGGTAAACTTGCATCTTCCTTTTTAGTCCTTCTGGAAAGCTTGTTCAGATTGAATATGCTTTGGCTGCAGTAGCTGCAGGAGCTCCATCAGTTGGGATTAAAGGTATGTCCTGAAAGTATTTTACTTATGGATTTTGGATTTTGACTATTTTTTGAGAGAAATACACCAGTACGGATCATATACTGGGTCCTTTGTATTAGATTTTTCTTTGTCTTTCTTTCTGTTACTCTTTCAGTGGATTTTCACATATTCCAATAGGTTTAATGTTTCCTGGGGTTCTTTTTTTGGTTTATTTTGGAGACAGTCAGCTGGTAGAAGTAGATGTTCGGTTTTTGGGAGTTTTTGAGTGTTCCTGTCCTTAAATACAGAAATAACACACAAAAAAAAGTTACTTAGATTGCTCAATTATTAATTTTATACAGAATCTTTAGAATGGGATTATGGGAGCTGCATGGTTATTTAAAAAAAGAAACAATATGTTGGGTGTATTCATCAAAGTATCTCCCTTTAACCTGATTGTAAGTGTGAACAGCTTTTAAAAAAAAAATGAATTTTTTTACACTTTAATAAGCTTATTCTGTGTTTTGACTGGTAATTTTACTTTATTTTTTAAAGAAATTTTTTGTTGTTTTCCAGCTGCAAATGGAGTGGTGTTGGCCACTGAGAAGAAGCAGAAATCCATTCTGTATGATGAAAGGAGTGTCCACAAAGTAGAACCAATTACCAAACATATAGGTTTAGTGTACAGTGGTATGGGTCCAGATTACAGGTATTAAAACATTTTGTTTGATCGCCATTTAGATGCATATTCATCACAATTGTTACCTGTTTAAATAACATAGCAATTAGCTGTTTCTTTCTAAGTGTGTGTCATAATACTATCTTGCACTGTAAATGACATTCTCTTGAAATTTTTCTTAATATATTCATTAACTTGTTGAATAAACTTGTATCCAAAGAATTAAAGCAGTGTAATTCAAACTTACTTTTACTTTAAATATTTCAGCAATTACTTGATTGATAAAGATAACTCAGCATGGTCTTGTGTTCTTACATTGATGTTATGCCAGATGTGCAACTCCTGAGTAGGTATTTATTATTATGAGTTTCAGTTCTAGTTGGAATTTTTTTGACATAGTACTTTTGTCTTTGTTTTCAGAGTACTTGTGCACAGAGCTCGGAAGCTGGCCCAGCAGTATTACTTGGTTTATCATGAGCCCATTCCAACAGCTCAGCTAGTACAGAGAATTGCTTCTGTGATGCAGGAGTACACACAGTCTGGGTACGTGCTGGAATTGCAGAGTTGCTTAGCAAGATTGTGTTGTTTAAATGTAATGAGTAACAGCTACCCAGTGATTGGAGTTTTTGTGGAAAAGGCAGCTTTTCAGTGGAGAGCATGTACAGAAAGTGTGCTGCCAGTGGGAGGAAACTGGCTGGCAGTGGGTGAGAATGGGTCTCCACACCTTGGACACGAACACATCAACCAAGGCAGGACACCTTTGGTTTTGTTCTGTTGGTTGACTCATCCTCACTACAGCCCTGGCCTGGGGAGAGGATGAACACATGCAAAATAATTAGTCACCTTTGACTTTCAGTGGATAATTTATATTGTTTTGTTTGCCTGTAGTGGTGTTCGTCCCTTTGGTGTATCACTGCTAATATGTGGCTGGAATGAAGGGCGGCCGTATTTATTTCAATCGGATCCCTCTGTAAGTATCTTACACTTGTAAGTTCTGCTGCTCTGATAAAATGTGAAACTGCATGTGCTCATGAAATACTTTTCTGTGTTGGGAATAATAATACAGAGCTAAAATGCAAGATAACTTCAGAAGTCAAAATGGGTCATTTCAGTAGGTGCTTGGAGCAAGCCTGCATCATTCTGTGCTTACACACTCCTGTACTGCTAGACGGATGGCAGCTGTTCCTAAGGGAGATCATCTTTTTCGTATCTTCCCACCAAGTTGATAGTGTCAGCAAAAATGGTGTTCTTCAACAGCTATTAGGAAAAAAGAAACTGACTCTTTATATTGCTCCAAACTGGATGGAAGTTAAGCCAAAACCTGTTTCATTGTGAGATGTAATGCACATGCTTTGGTATTTAATGACAGTGTTTAATTTAAATGAGTTTATTTGCTGGGTTTGCGCTTCATTTCAGAAAAACTACCCTTTGATGCATGTGAGGTGCATCAGATGAAAAAATTGTCACTGTAGTGATCATTGCAACTTCCAGTGGTTTGAATTACCTGATGCTCCAGTGTAAAAAGCAAAATGCAGCTGCCTTGTTTAAGGCAGTTTGATTGAGGCATGGAACTGCTGATGGTCTTTATGCCAGAGGAAGAAATAGAAGTGATGACTAAATATCTTGGTAGTAGTGAACATAAATCAGATGGCTGATTTGCAGCAGGTAACTTATATTACTTTATCTTCAAAAAGAAGAATGTGTGGGGTGAGCCTCAGTGAGGATTTGAGTGTACACTTTCTCAAAGGCAAAATGTACTATTTCTGTTTAAGGAGTCCCGAATCAAAACTATGCTAATGACTTACTAAATGCATCTACCAAAGTAGTGGGAGGATGAAAATAGATGGGGCCCAATACACATTTTGTACAGTTTCACAGCATGTGTTCCCATATAAAATTAGTTTCAGTATGATCCAAAATTGTCTCCTGTAGTCTCAGAACACTCAGTATTTTCATAATTGCTTCCGTACTTATTTTCCAAGTTATGGAAACTTAGTGTTTCACTAAGTTACACAAAACAATCAACAGATTATTGCTTTTACAGGGAGCTTATTTTGCCTGGAAAGCAACAGCAATGGGAAAAAATTATGTCAATGGGAAAACATTTCTTGAGAAAAGGTAATGTATTTGATACTTCTCTGAAAGAATACTGTGTTTCATTCAGGTTCCATATAAAATAGCCATATTTAAAAAAATGCACACTTTTTAAATGGTAAGAACAAAGTTTTAAAATACTTAAGGTGTGATGCTTCCAGTGTACTTGCTTACATGTGCACAAGAAGTTTGATTTATTTAAACTCCAACTTTCGTGTTTATGTAGAATTACTTGAGTGTGATAAACATTATATTCAGCATATTTGCAACAATGTTATATACAGTGTCAGTAGGAAAAGCAGGGATTTTTTTTTAACAAATAATAACTTCAACTGTTAATGCTATTAATGCCACTATGCTTACAAATAATATTTGTATGAGAAACAGAAATATTTTGTTAGTTTTCGGGATTTTAGAGTCTCCAGGATTCTTAAAATTTGTAAAGGTTTTTGTCATATGCTGAAATAAATGAATGTCTGTTTACAGATACAATGAAGATTTGGAGCTTGAAGATGCCATTCATACAGCTATCTTAACACTAAAGGTTAGTAAAGTAAAAAAGAAGTTTCCTTTGTTTTCACTGATACGATTCACTGAACTGTATTTTTTTTAATAGGAGAGCTTCGAAGGGCAAATGACAGAAGACAACATTGAAGTTGGCATCTGTAATGAAGCTGGTTTTAGGAGGCTCACTCCAACTGAGGTTAAGGACTACTTGGCTGCAATAGCCTAGTAGAAACTGAGCTAGATTATGTGGTTCACACAATATATTTTTAATTTTGGCTACTTAAATGTTTTTCTTTGCAGTTTTTGCATACTTTTTCTACATGGTTTGTCTGAGAGATCTTTTTAAACATCATGGGTGCAAATACAACGATCCTTGATACTGTAATACATGGAATCTTGTTAAAGATAATTCTTTCCCTTGATACACAAAATACTGTAGAAAATGTAAACTTACAGTGACAGCTTGAAAAAGGCTAAAGAATAAAATCAGAGGCCATTGTTTTGGGGGAAGGTGTCTGTGTGTCTTTTTGATCCTAGCTTGTTTATCTTAGATTTCAGTATCCTTATTGTTGAGGAAACAGTTTTTCACATACAGCCATGATGAAGTTACATTCAGCCTTCTTTTAAAAAAATTAAATGTCGAGTGACAGGACTTTTTTCACGTTGGAATACTGTGTAAATGTTAATTAACCTCTAGAAATAGCTTCATGTGGTGCAAAAGATCGTGTACTTTCACAAAGGGGCAGGAAAGTCTTCAGTTTCAGGTGTGTACTGTGATCTGATTGAGCCTCTCTGCTTTTGACCCTCTTTGTCTTTGTGTCACAGGAACTTGTTTTATATATTTTCTTGGCCCTAGAAATTGCACTTTTTCAATCTTGAAATATTATTAGGAAAAGAAGAAGTAGTAACTCTTACTGAAAACTAAATTCATTTATCACCATCAATAAAAATCAATGGGATTTACAAAACAGAATGAGAATATGTAATGTAATTACTTTATCCTTCGAATTGCACTGAAGTATTTTCCTACTTGCAAGATAATTCTAAAGATGTAATGAGAGGAGTATTTAATTTGTGCACCATAACATTTACAGATATCATTGTGTGGATACATTTGTGTTACATGTGTTGTTCAAGTCATAAAACCCTACATTTTCCACAAAAGAAATGGGATAAATACACATTTTTTAAGCAGAAATAATCTGGTCTGCAACCATTTAAGTTACTGTTTTCAGATTTTATATTTTTTAAAGCAATCTGATTGTTAAAATGTTGATCTGGGAGTGGTAGCTGGGTCAGTCTGCTTGTAGGTAAAGCTAAGGATGTAGCGGAGCAGCCTGGCAGGTCCCACGTCAGCCAGCCATAACTAATGAAGAAAATACAGAATATTAGTAGAAAATAGTGTATAAGCTGATTGACTTGTGCTTTCCAATGTCTGTCCTTCTGATGGTTTATGTTATCATCAGGTGAATAAGAATTTCTAAAGCATGCCATAAATGAAGTTTTATTTCCTAATGTCAGAAATAAAAGCTCTGTCCATATGTTAAAGTTCCGCCTGATCGGTTTTTGGGTATTTTACTCTGAAAACCAGGCCATACTCTGATTCTTATTCTAGAGAAAATAAAACAACTCAGATCTGAAACTGAAAGCTTTATATTGCTGCATCTTTGATTTAGAATATTTATGCATATTTAGTTTTTTAATGCTCTATAAATATTCAAGCATTTTCTACCTGCAAAAATGTATGTAGGTACTTCAGAAATTGACTGCAGTTGTTTAGTTGTCTCTGCTAATAGAAACAGTCAATGAGTAAAGAACACCCTATGAACACTACTATAAGGGTAGTTGAAACCAGAGCAAGTTTCAAACCATGTTAACTGCACCTTGATTTGTGTTAAAGGATATGAGTATATCTGTATGGTCTACTGCCAGTGTTTTTTATTTCTGTGAGCCAAGCTGGTGACTTGTTACACCTTTAAGAACTGAGTCCCAAAGCTCCCTGGTAATACTTAAATCCTGAGTTTATGTCAGGGTTTAAAATCAGAGTTCATGGCACTTTGTGTAGTATGCATAATGTTTTGGATTCAGGCTTTGTTTAGAGTATTAGATAATTTTCTTAGTGGTGGTCAGACCTTGATATTACACTGCTCTGATGGGGAAGGTGGTGTGCTTTTAAGTGTGGGGTTCTTTTTTTAACTGCACATCTACAGTAGTAGCTAAATTTTATCTACTATTTAAACTGCAGAGAACTAAGTAACATTTTTCCATTTAAAATCTTTAGAATGCAAGGAGTTAAGTATTTTTAACTTGAAATAAAATCATATCAGGACTGAGCGATACTAGTGCAGTGGACTACCAAATAATAAGGTGATTGTGGTAATTTTCAAGAAATAATAAGTTGCAAGAGATCAGGTTTTTTGTATATATTTTGTAGAAACTGCATGAAGGGGTTAAAGTGTAATTAAGACAGACAAACACTTCCTTTGTGAGAAATGACAAATTACAGGCTTCATTACTTCACCTCGCTATGCAATTATAACTTTGGGTCATGTCGGAGAACAGCGGGAGACAGACACCATTCTATAATGATCAATCAGTCTCTGTTTATTAAGATCAGAAGGCTACATTTATATCGTTGTAAATTAGCTCATACATATTGCAAAAATAAAGCTCACTATTGGTCACACATATCACCACCAACTCCTCCTAAGTTTTCATTCCTGCGGTCAGAGTAAGCATTTTAGTCATTCTTTCCCTATTACAATGTTTTGTTGTTTTTCTAACGATCACTTACAAGGGCACAGTGCCCTTGTCAGCCTCAGGATTAGGCTGAGTACTAAATTTAGTTAATTCCACATCTGAAGGCTGCTGTAAATCAATATGTCCCTTGTTTTTCAACCATTCTTCCACAATATTCTCCACAGGGTCATTTAACTTCTTCCTATTAATGCAGTCATCTGAAAGAAGAAGAAACACCTGTCACTTGAAGCATGTAATGTTGATTTGCTTATCCTGGAAGAGGATCTGCTCCAAGGTCCTTAGGATAGTGTGACATCTGTGAGAATTGGGCTTTATCTAATGAGTGGGATCTGAGACCAGTAACTTCATTTAATGAAGCTATTACTTAAAGTCACAGAATCACGGAATGGGTCAGGATGATATCTGGTCCAACCTCCCTGCTCAAGTAGGATCATCTTAGAGCAGAGGGCACAGGATTGTGTCTAGATGGTTCTTGAATAGCGCCAGTGAGGGAGACTCCACAACCTCTCCAGGCACCTTGTTCTAGTGTGCCATCACCCACAGTAAAGGACATAAAAGTGCAGTAAGCCCCTTACAACTTGCCTTTGCTTACTACTGCTTTCCAGATCTTGTGAAATCCTTCAGACAAGTAGAGATCATCTCTCCCTGCAAGAACTGGCAATCAGAAGCCAAGTCTCTCCCATTCTGTAAGGGAGTATTGCTGCAGGGAAAGGAGTGGAACCACAGGTATGTCTGCTGCATGGAGGCAGGCAGCAACTTGGGCAAATATTGACGACGCTTCTCACATATTCACAGAATGGTTTAGTACAACCCATTTTTGTTGTCCAAAGGTAATGGACCCACCGTGCACAGATCCAACATGCATGGAGCTGTTGCTTCTCCAATGAAGTTAAAAGTCCCAGGCAAACTTGTCTCTGACCTGTGCCCATTACTCTCTGCTATTGCAGCTTCACCTTGAGTATTTGTGTGCTCTTTTGGGCACCACACTGTAAGAACAATACAAAGCCATTAGAGAGCATTCAAAGGAAGGTAACAAAGATAGTGAATGACCTTGAGGGGAAGCCATACGAGGAGCAGCTAAGGTCACTTGGTCTAATCAGTCTCAAGGAGTAATCTCCCCTCTCCTAGCGGGGAAACCTCATGGTAGTTACAACTTCCTCATGAGAGGAAGAGGAGGAACAGACACTGATCTCTGTGGTGATCAGTGGACAGGACCGAAGGACTGGCCTAGAGCTGTGTCGGGGGAGGTTTAGGTTGGATATTAAAAAAAAAAATTTCGTCGCACAGAGGGGTGGTTGGGAAAAGGCTCCCTAGCACCAAGCCTGACACAGTTCAAGTGGTTTTCAGATAACAGTCTCAGCCACACGGTGTGATTCTTGGGGCTGTCCTGGGCAGGGCCAGGAGCTGGACGCAACTTGATCCTTGTGAGTTCCTTCCAACTCGGAATATTCTGAGATTGCGTCTGACGTGATGTAATGCGTTTCACCCTTGCAGGGTTTTCGCGATAACCCGCGACGCACGGCGGAGCAGAGCCAGGCCGGGCGCGCCGGGGTCGGCGGAGCGAGGCGGGTGGTGCGGCTGTCCCCGCCCGGCAGCTTCGGGGGAGGTGCCGGGCTGGGCCGAGCCGCGACTCACCACGCCAGCCCGGGGCGAGGGCTGTGGCTGTCGGGCTGTGAGTACGGGCCGCGGGGGCTGGCGAAAGGCGGCGACCCCTGGGGAGAGGGAGCGGGGCCGGGAGCCCCCAGAGAGACGAGGCGGGTCCGAGCACATCGCGTCCCGGCAGTGACTGGAACACGGGGAGAACAGGAGGGACAAGGGCCCGCGTCCCGCACCCGCCCGCTCCGCCGGGGCCGGCGTGTGGGCAGAGGGCGAGGTGGGGGGCGGCCGGGAGGCTGAGCCAAGCTGGGGCGAGCGCTGAGGGCGCCGTTCCCTTACCGAGATGGCGGCACGGCCTTCCTGGCGCGGTGAACACGTGACGGCGGAGCGGCGGAGGAGAGGGCCGGGCCGCGGACGGCAGAGGCGGCCGGAGCCGCCCATCCCCGCCCAGGGGAGATCGGGCCCTGGGATAAAGGCAAGGGTCTGCCTTTGACGTTGTGGTTGATAGTGGCGCCACCGCGCAGTTGTGCTGAAAAAGTAGTTGCGTCTGTCGTTTTATTGTCACTGCAACCCATGATTTACTCTCTGTCTTGAAGCGCGCGCGCGCCTGTGTGTGTGTGTGTGTGTGTGTGTGTGTGTGTGTGTGTGTGTGTGTGTGTGTTTAGGAGATGTAGTTGCTGTGGGGAGAGGTGCCCAGTTACTAATCGTAAGGTTTTACTCATTGCATTACATGCAAGTGTTATGAAAAGCTAGGAGACTAGCGTTTAGTGATTTCAACTTTATTAAAAGAAACAGCCTGGGTGAGGGGGCCCGTAAGGTGTGTGCACCCCACCGCTGCTCCCAAGATGATGTAGAGGAGGAGGAGATCAGTTCTGCCATCCGGCAGATCTGGGTCTTCATGTCTCACGAGAGTCCTCAGGAAGGCGCTTACTGTATTTAAGTTCATGGTCCCTATGTCACCCATGTGCTATTCTAGTTAGGGTGACAAGGGTGGAAGGTTCCATCTTGGGGTTTGATGCTGTCCCATATTTTCTCTGGTTGAAGGTGTTGTTTTTAATCTTTATTTGTATGGTGGCTCGTGATTTTAGGGGTCTTGGTTAGGCAACTCTGCCTTCACTAGGTCTTATGGGAGTTCATACTTGCTTATTAAATGATGTAATCTTCTGCCTTGTCTCGGGTGGTTCACCATTATGGATGAGAGGAGAGCAGCAGGGGCAACACCCGATGGCAAGGGGGTTCACACAACTAGGAACAAGTCAACTGGGAAATAATTAACTTGCATAACTGTGAAACATTTATGAAGCATCTGACAGACAACTATGAAACAGATAACTCCAAAACAATATCAGAACTTCATGTTAGCCGTCAATCAACTCTGGAAATCTATTTTCTACACAAGGATAAGCTTGTGGCAGTGGCAAAGACTTAGAGGGGGAAAGGCTGATTTTTCTGGCCTCCTGGGACTGCAAAGAGAGTTAGTAAGTCATGTTGGAAGGCATTAGGATTCTTGGCTGTGAAGAAGTCGGAGGAGATGTTGCTGATGCTGGATGTGGATCAGGCCAGTAGCAGTTAACGCTGGCCGTGTTTCCCCTTGGACATAGGGCCAGGGAGGTTCCCACTGTTTGAAGGCACGAGTTGCACTGTCAGAGTGTGTTGTTGGACCAGGCTGTGTCCTGTTTCTCCTTTTCAGTTGGAGTTTAATTTATCTTGTCTTTTAATACCAGTTTACTTTGACATACAGGTTAGGTAAGAATTATAGGAAGAATTACAGTGTTTGTACTTGTAGTCAGGAGTAAAAATTGATTAATTTCACTATTCATAGTGGTTACTGTCTTAAATAGGCTATTGTTTGGTGTAGTATGAATCCTGTGTTTTCAAAGACAGCACATATTCAGCAAGGGAATTCCTACCATACTTTCCTCAAGGAAGGCCTTCTAAAGTAATACAGATGTGGAAGAATAGATTTGTCAGATGCAACCCAGTAAGTATTTTAGTAGAATTAGAAAACATAGCAATTTTAGTATAGAGATTCTCTTGACATTGGAATTACGAATCATAGTCTGTCATGAGGCTGTGTAGTAGAAGCATACAATGGATTGGGTTGGAAGGGACATTAAAGATTATCTAGTTCCAGCCCTATCCAAATTGACCGTGACCTTGACCACTTCAGGGATGAGGCATCCACAACTTCTCTGGGCAACCTGTCCTAGTGCTTCACCACCCTCTGAGGGGTTCATGCACTGAGTTGAACAGTGCAGGTTGAAAGCTGGCTATGTGTAAGCATGGTGGCTAGCTTTTAATTTTAATGATAAGTGTCATGAGAGGGAGAGGCAAGATTTGCTTATGGCATTAACTGTATTTCTGATTTTGCTCTGGATGGCAGCTTTTGCATATGAACTGTGAGAGTTAACATCTCTCTAAGTGACTGGCTGAGTGCAGGTCTCTTACATGGCAGGTGGGGGGAAACCACAAGCTTGCAAGGTCTGTGTGTAGACTTGAGTGCTGCCTAGCTGTGTACTGGGGTCTTTTGAGGCTCTAGGTTGGATCTCTAAAGGTGAAGGAAAGCAACTGAACTCATTGCTGGGACTTTGTGTTGAGGTTCCAGTTGCTTGTGCTTTATAACAGCTGTTGCACTTAAGTCTACTGCAAGGCTGAAGTTTATGCTGTTATAAAGAACTCTTTTAACTATCTTTATTCTTGGCCATGCAGTAACGATCTTCTCCTTTGTTCTCACTTGACAGGGATAATGTTTCCAACATGTCTGTGCAGTCGCTGCTTTGTGAAAGAATTGCAGTTGCCAAAGACTTGATTAAGAGAGCAGAAGCCCTTTCCAAGTCCCAGAAAAGGAGAATAGAAGGTGGGGCAAAGCTATGTAGCAAACTGAAGGCTGAGCTAAATTTCTTACACAAAGTGGAGGCAGGGAAAGTGGCCATTAAAGAATCCCATCTACAGAGTACAAACCTTACCCACCTCCAAGCCATTATTCAGTCAGCAGAGAACCTGGAGGATGTTGTCAGTGTCCTCCATGTCTTTACTTACGAGGACAGGTTTGCAGACAAACAGACGCTGGTGGTAGATATTGTTGCAAATGGAGGTCACACATGGGTGAAGGCTATTGGTCGTAAAGCTGAGGCCCTGCATAACATCTGGCTGGGAAGAGGCCAGTATGGTGACAAAAGTGTCATTGAGCAGGCAGAGGACTTCCTGCAAGCAAGCCATCAGCAGCCAGTGGAGTACAGCAATCCCCACATCATCTTTGCGTTCTACAACAGCGTGTCCAGTCCTATGGCAGAGAGGCTCAAGGAGATGGGAATATCTGTGAGAGGAGATGTTGTTGCTGTGAACTCACTGGTAGAACCATCTGCAGAAAACGAGTATCTTAATATCAGTGAATCAGATGAAGAAGGCCCTGAACTCCTTCAGGTGACCAGAGTAGACCGGGAGAATTTAGTGGCCAGCATTGCTTTCCCTACCCAGATCAAAGTAAATGTCTGCAACAGAGTTAATTTGGACATCACTACCTTAATAACCTACGTCTCTGCGCTGAGCTATGGTGGCTGCTACTTTGTCTTCAAAGAAAAAGTGCTGACAGAGCAAGCAGCCCAAGAAAGAAGGGAAAGAGTCCTGCCTCAGCTGAAGCAGTTCATGGAGGGAAAAGAGCTCTTTGGCTGTGAATCTGCTGTCAGAGATTTTCAGTCCATCTTGGAAACACTGGGAGGACCTGGGGAGAAAGAGCGAGCTGCATTGCTTCTTAAAAAAATTAACGTGGTGCCAGATCAGCCCTCTGACCGTGCCTTAGGACTAGTGGCTAGTTCAAAAATCAACAGCCGCTCGTTAGCCATTTTTGGGACAGGAGACACTTTAAAAGCCATCACCATGACTGCAAATAGTGGGTTCGTGAGGGCAGCAGCAAACCAGGGTGTCAGGTTCAGTGTTTTTGTCCATCAGCCACGAGCATTGACAGAAAGCAAAGAATCTTTTGCCACACCTCTACCAAAGCTCTGCCCATCTGATAATGGAGTATAAGTCATTAAATGAGTTAGTAATGGAAATACTGCAGGTACTGCAGTGGAGGCATTTGGAGAAACAGAAGAGTCATAGCAGTACAGTTTTGGGTGTGTATCGATGACAGCAACTAGCATGGAAGAGCTCTTTCAAGGGAATTTTAGTATGTTTGCTCCTTCCTTGAGGTTATTTTTTGTCCAGCTGACCATTAATTTATTCACTGAAGTAATAAGAATTCAATAAAATTGTTAACTGGCTTACAATGTATTAATTGTATCCATCCCCATTAAAAAGTTCAGTTAAAGTGCAGTTACTGAGGTGCCCTTGTTATTTTTGTCCTCTTCAGAGAGGTAAAATTCATCATCTTAGGTGAACTTTGGGCTTGACTTCCATGGAATTTAAGTCTTTTTTTCCCATACTCTATTCAACCTTATTTTTGGTTCATTTTGGTTTTCAGAGGGACCTGTGCAGGAACCTGTGCCTTTTTGAGAGTGTGATGTTTCTTGAAGATGTGATTAGGAGCCATGACAAGAAAACAGCTTAAGCCTTCCTTGTCTTACTGAAAGGAACATCTGTATGTTAGACTAAACATGGTTAGACTAAATTGGGCAACAGCTTTAAAATTCCTGGACAAATCAGTTGAAATTGGAGTTTATTTGCGTTAATACATTGTGGCTCTTGGGCCAAACTGGACAGCCAGTGGTAGCAGACCAAGGAGGCATATCCACTTCTCTTTTCTCTTAGCCTTTGTCCAAATGCAAAGTCTTGCTGGTTTGTAAAGCCCAACTCAGAGCTTCAGATAACCGAATCCTAAACTGAGCCAGCACTCGGGTAGTTTTTGATATTAGTGTGCTCTTTGCTGAGGACTTGTGAACTTGAATCTGGCTTTGTTGCATGTGGATTACCTGAAACAAAGCCTCAGTGATGTCCTTCAGTGTTGGAGTGATGGAGGAGATTTGCAGGGTATGTTCTTAAATCCTAGCTTGCTCTGTAGCAGAGAGAAACTTCTTTGCTGGTGGTGTAATTGCAGTTTTTATTCAAAGTGTAGAATAAACAACTGTTTCTTCTGCTGTTTTTTTTTTTTTTTTTTCCCTTTTTTTTTGCCCAGGAAAGATTTGCTGTTGTAGGAGTCTTTATCATGTGGTCTGGGTTTTTTTTTTTTTTCTGAATGCTGTAATGACAGCACTTTCTGTTTGGTATTAATTTTTATCAGTTCCCTAGTGGAAAATTTTGAGATGTCAGAGTGAAGCTCTGAGCCCCAAGCTATACATTTTATCAGGTCAGTGAAAGAGATACCCACTAAATATTTTATGGGCTGTTGTTCAACACAATTGCATTATTATGCAGCTTAATTGTTCAGGCAAAGAACATTCTCTTGCCGCTCTACTCTTAAATTTCTTCCTACAGTACAATGTATCTGCGGTACTGCCCTTAGCCAAATGGTCAAACCATTTCTTTCTGGTGTGACGCAGGGACGCAAAGATACTGGAATGCCAGCAAGACCACTCTGCATGCCTTGTTCAGCTCAGTAAGATGAACTCCCAAGGGGCAGAAGTGTACTTGTTGCTGGGATTCTTGGTCTGCTCTTACTATGTCTGTAGAGTAAAATGCTAGGAGTTATCACCAGTTACCACATGCTGCATAGCTTTACCTGAAGCTTTTAGCAATCTGGAGGGCAGTCTGCTCTCTATGCTCCCCATTTTCTGTGGGTCTCTGAAGTAGTTCATGGAGTTTAAGATGGGTGGAACTAATTTTGGGTTTTGCTGCTTTAGCATTCAGTGTACTACCTGGAAGTTTCTCAGTTCCTCCTTGGTAAGTTTTAACAAAACATCTAGCTTGTTCCTAGGGTCTAATATAGTGTAATGAAACCTCATGCAAGATTCATCTCCCACTGTATCCATTAATTTTCTTGAAAGTTCTTCTGAATGGAAAGGAGAACCAACACAATGAAACAATAACATGTTGGCTGTGCTGCAGAAATGCGTGTCTGCCTTAGTAGTTAACAGCACAAGCTTTACCATGCGGGAGCTTAGGGAGGTAGTAATCTATCATGGTATGATGGATTTACCAGACACAACCAGAGATGTCTGTGAAGTGTTATAAACAGCTGGAAGGGAAGTACCTTTCATTTCAGCCATGAGAAGTCTTAGTCTGGACACCTGTGTGATGGCTTTCCTCTGCAGTGCGAGTGGGAATAAGGCTGGGGAAGGCCATCTGTCTAAGAGAAAAAGAACTGAGTGTTTCAAAACTGTGTTTCTGTTTTGCATTTGTCCTGAAAAAGGGCACAGAATACCTCATAGTTAATTTATGAACAAGTAACATGGGAGAGAGGGATTCTTTTTGACTGCAGCTCAGAGCTGTAAAAGTTGAGGTTCCAAAAGCCAGCTTATAATTTCATAGATTCACAAAATGTTAAGAAGTCGGAATGGACCTTAAAGGTCATCTAGAACCAACCCCGCCTGCCATGGGCCAGGACACTTCCCACTAGAACAGGTTGCTCAAGGCCTTATCCAATCTGGCCTTAAACACTGCCAGGGATGGAGTATCCACAGACTCCCTGGGCAACCTGTTCCAATGTCTCACCACACTTGCAGTAAAAAAATCCTTCCTAATACTTAACCTATTTTCCCTCTTTCAATGTGTACTCATTACTCCTTGTCCTGTCATTGCAGTTCCTGATGAAGAGTCCTTCTCCAGTTTCCATGTAGGTCCTTTTCAGATGCTGGAAGGTTGCTATCAGGTCTCCATGCAACTTCTCATCTTGCTGAACAGACCCAGCTTTCTCAGCCTGTGTTCATAGGGGAGATACTCTAGTTCTCTTATCAGCTTTGTAGCCTCCTCTGGACTTGCTCCAACAGTTCCATGTCCTTTTTCTGTTGGAGACACCAGAACTCTGCACAGTACTCCAGTTGGGATCTCCCATGAGCAGAGTAGAGGGGCAGAATCACATCCCTTTGACCTGCTGGCCATGGTCCTTGTGATGCAGCCCAGGATTTGACAGGCTTTCTGGGCTGTGAGTGCACACAGCTGGCTCATGTTGAGTTTCTAATCACCTGTCACCTACAAGTCTTTCTTAGCAGGACTGCTCTCAATCACTTCTCTGCCTAACCCATTGTTGTGTCTGAGATGCAGTGACTCACGTGTAGGACCTTGCACTTTGTTTTGTTGAACTTCATGAGGTTTGCATTGATCCCTGGGTTGTATTATCCCTTCCCTCCATGGTGTCATCTGCACCACAGAACTTGGTGGTGTCGGCAAATCTGCTAAAGGTGCACTTGGTTCCCCTGTCCATGTTGCCAGTAAAGACGTTGAAGAGCCCCAGTACCTATCTCTGAGAGACACCACTCATCACTGGTCTCCATGTGTGGCCATTGACCACAGCTCTTATTCTGTGGCTATCCAGCTTTATCCACTGAGTGGTCCATCCATCAAATCCCTGTCTCTCCAATCTGGAGACAAGGATATCATGCAGGAATGTGAAATGCTTTGCATTGAGTGTGGTTAGGGAGTGTCAGTTGCTCTGCCCCTGTCCCCAGCGCTGAAGCCCTGCCAAGGAAGGTCAGCAGATTTGTCAGGCATGATTTCCCCCTTGTAAAACCATTTGGCTGTTACCCTTTGTTGGCTAGGTGCCTTAGCATAGTTTCCAGTAAAATCTGCTCCATGACCTTGCCTGGCACAGAGGTGAAACTGACTGGTCAGTAGTTCCCCAGGTCTTTCACCTCTTTTTAAAAATGGGGATTGTATTTCCCTTTTTCCCATAATAAGGGACTTCCCCTGACTGCCATGATTTTTCAGTAATGATGGATAGTGGCTCAGCAACTTTGTCTGCTATCTCCCTCAGGATCCATGGATGAGCCTCATCGGGTCCTTGTGGACTTGTGCACATTCTCAAACCTGAGATGGTCTCAAACCTGATCCTCTCCTACAGTGGGCTCAGGATGTTCATCCTCCCAGTTCCTGCATCTGCCTTTCTTGACTTGGGTGGTGTGGCATGAGCACTTGCCATTGAAGACAGAGGCACAGAAGTTGTTGAGAACCCCAGCTTCTCTTTGTCCAGCACAGTCAGGTCTCTCTTTTCCTTCTGGAAAGGGCTCACATTAGCCTGGTCTTTCTCTTGCAGTGTATCTATAGAAGCCCTTACTGTTATCCTTAATATCCCTGGCCAGACACAGTTCTAACTGTGCTTTGGCTTCTCTAACCTAGCTTCCTATACAGTTTTCCTTCTCTTTTCAGGCTCTCTGTCCTCATGTCCACTTTCTGAAAGCTTCTTTTCTCACTTTCAGTTTGCACAGCAGCTCCTTATCCATAGAGGCCCCCTGGAATTTTTGCTCAGTCTCCTTTTTGAGATATTTTGCTTGGAGGAAATGATCCTTCCATTCAGCCAGCATTCTTGAACCCCTCTGCCTTCCAGGGCTCTATCCAATGGGACTCTACCAATAGTGCTTGGAGAGGCTAAAGTCTGCTCTCCTGAAGTCCAAGGTTGTAAGCTTGCTGTGTGCCCTCCTTGTTATCCTCAGAATCATAAGCACTGTCTCCTGGTCACTGCAGCCAAGGCTGCCTTGAAGCACTGCATTTCCCACCAGCTTTTAACTCTTGCTGAGCACAAGGTCCAGTAATGGCACCAAAGATATTTTTTTCCTTCTTTGTCAAATGGATCCTGTCATCCCTCAGTAAACCAGGCTTGGCAAAGACAGTCCTATGAGTCTGAGTAACCAAAACCGTGACTAGGGCACCATTGCTCTAGCCATTTGTTGACCTGCCAGATTTGTCTGCATATTTCAAGTCCCTCTCCTTTCATCTGGAGGTTTCATGAAAAATCTTCTTGAACTACAGGGCCCTTTATTATCCATCCCAGGTCTCCTTAGTCCCTCTTAATGCTACCCAGACTGGGGTGAACTGTATCCCTGGATCCCACATGGAACTAATACTGGATAATAGTCTGTGTTTGATTAGGCTTGGGAGCTTATCAGTGTGTCCTAGATCCAGGTTCCTGGAAGGCTACACAGCTCCCTTGAGAGTGGATCAGGATGAGGAGATGAGTGCCTTTGTATCCTGTAAAGTGGAACCGCACACTCCTATCACCTGCCACCTTTTCTTGGTTGAACTAGTTGTTAATTTCTTTATTTGTGGAGCAGGTTGAGCAGGTCCACTTATCTCCTGCTCTCTGAGGTTCATCTGGGACATCAAGTTCTTTTTCCCCATGCTTTTGACTGAGTTGAAGGCATATTTACTCCTCTGGTAGTTTGATGGATGATGACTCGCTCCCAAAGTTTTGTGCTCTACCTTCACACCCTGCCCATCCCCTTGTGCTCCCTGGAGCTGTTTAAATCTCCTTGGATGCTCTTGGCAATGCCTCCTCCTCGCCAATGATTTTTCACTGATTAATCTGTTTTACAGTACTACAGGAAATAGTCAAAGCTACGAGCATGGTAACAGTGGAACTTAATGCATAGTAATTCATTATGGCAATCCTTTGCGTTTAAATTAATATGCTCACAGCCTTTTTACCCTGATGAGGGCTTTGAATGAGTAAATGGGAGACAGCTGCTTCATTACACTTCTTGCTGTGACTCTGAAGAAGTGTGTTGCCACAGTTTTCCTTGCTGTGTTGTATTCAGCAATCTTGAATAGAGGTGGGCACCCTTTAAAGAAGTTTCTCCAAGCCACAGGTGAGAGGGCAGTGGCCTGCCTTTTAACATGGTGGGTGACCCAGAGAAAGCAGTAAAAAGCATATGACCTCTTTATTCCTGGGATCAGGAGTGAGTTCTGTTTGCAGTATTCCATCACAGCTGCTGCTACAGAGCTGGTAGACTTGTTTCACAGTGACACTTCAGTGACACTGGTGTGACCAGTAAGTGCAACTCTGTTTAAAAGCCTCTGTATCTGGAGCCATCGTGTGGTGATTTTTTTCATTACCAGTCCTTTTCGACCAACATGGTGTTTGTTATTGATTTGTTGTCAATTTTCTTTCTTTTACTAATTTCCGCCAATCATATAGGCAATATTTTAGGAATATTAAACCCTTTCTACATGCCACTAGGCAACTTGAGTGTTTTATTGTTATTTTCTGTCTCCATATTGCATCTTGCAATGAAAAACTCAGAATGTGGATGCTTTTTTTTTTTTTTCACAGTGGTTTTTTTTTGCTTATCTTTCAAACAGAAGTGTACTGTTAACAGACTCTAAAAATTGTTTTATAAGATGAAAGAATGCTGACTTGGAAACAAAATGTGTTTTGACTGTAATATTTGTTGGCTTTTATATTGCCTTTGAAATATATTGGTGATCTGCTCATATAAACCAGTGTTCTGGTTGGGTGCATTTAGATATCTTTTACTTAATGTCTCCAATAGGGGATTAGATGTTGAACTTACCTTATTTATGACTTCTAAAATGAACCATTAGAAGATGGAAAATTATATTTGAAATTAGTTTGAATAAACAGAAATCCAAGACTGCTTTTCCTTTCTTCCAATATTGCACAACTTCTTTGTCTACACTACACCAGGCACTAGAGGATATGGAGATGTCTCAGTTGCTGCTATGGATTTTGAGCGATTTTTTTTTAGTGGAAGTTTAGAGCATTAAGTTCCTTGAGAAAGATGGAGTCCTAAATTTTTTTAGGGAACTTTTTTCTTCTGACACTTCTAATTTATTTTAGAGTATTTCTGTTTGGTCTCTAAGGAGGGCTAACATCTCTGTTCTGTGCAGGACTCAGCCTGCTCTCTTTGCTCCAACAGTAAGAATATCAATTGAAGAATGCTGCAATTGATGCCAGGCAGTAGGAAGCACTTGGATATTATATGAGAAATAAATCAGTAAGTTTTTAGTATTCATGTTTTTGTGCATGTTGTTTACTTGCTGTTATTCTGGCTGACAAAACTTGTAGATCAATGATTTATTTGCCATTGTACCTGCAAACCATGAAAACACTCAGAGATAGTTTTGGCATTTTTGTAGCCACAGCTGTTTAAAAGTTAATGGGCTAAATAGTGGTTTGTGTTTCAAACTACCCCTTGTCATCTGAGGATACCTTCAGCAGATGTAAAGCATCTGCTGAAGTCAGCTGGAGCCTGTCTGAAAATGCTTTTACAACCCTGCTTCTAGTTTCTGCAAACTGAAAGTAGACTCATAACAGAAATAAACAGAAATAAAAAAAAAGATAACAGAAATAAAAAAAAAGAAATTAAAAAAAAGAAAACACAAGCATCAGTTGTATGAAATATGTTTGAGAGAGAAAAAAAACCCAAACAAAAAACCCCAAAATATTTTTAATCTTTTTTGTTGAAGTAGACCAAGGAAGAGATTTACAATAACAACGAAGGATGTACTTGCAATGATATTCTTTATTTCAGGTTGTTATGCAAGCAAAACAGCACAGGTCAGCTGTTATCTAATTAATCTGCTAAAGTAAGCGAGAATTAGATGGGGTTCTGGAACTGAAGGCTATGGTTACAGTTTTCCTGCAAGATATGGTTCTGGGAATAGCTCTGCCATCTAGCTTGCAACAGGCACCTCACATGTGTTCTTGGTGGTGAAATCACCTCTATAGGTAAGTGGGTGTTGCTTTTTCAAAAGTTTTAATGTTGCAATTTACTCTAGAGCAAAAAAAAAAAAAAGAAAGAAAAAAGAGAGCGAATATCAAATTACTACACTGCTCAAAATTGCGACTTTGGGGTTTTCAAGTTGTTCCCTATGAACACCATGGAAATTAAAATTGTTCCTACATAAACTAATATAAGAAATAAGCAAACAAACCCCCCTCCCCACAGCTTAATTATTCCTTTGTGTGTATTTAAATGATCCTCAGATACAATGTCTCTTAACAGAAGGTGAGTGATCCTCACACATAATGAAATACATAATATGAAATAATATAAGAAAAAACACCTCAAATCAACAAAATAAGTAAAAACCTACAAAATCCCCCAAAGAATTAACATCTGATAATGAAGCTGTGTCCCTTTATTTATTGAGACCGAGTACATGATAAAGCAGATCAGTGTGGTAATGATAAATATGGAGATAGAGGCCACAGAACTTTATACTATGTAGGTTCTGGAATCCTCCTCAGGTATTCTGTAGGGGTTAATTTGGCCTGTCTTTATTGAGATGGTGTTTGCCAGAGTGACATGTCACTCAGATATACCACATAACATATGGAACTTGACCATATAAATATGTTTTCATTTTTGGTATGGTTGGGATTGTGGGTTTTTTCCCACATTAGAAATGTTCATTATAAGCTTATATATATATAAGCCATCAACTATATCCACAAGAGAAACCTCTCCCAGGTCAGAGGAGGTCTGACTCTTTGTTTCACACACAGTTGTAAAACACATTCATCCATAATAACACAGTTTGTCTTAAGGAGTGTTTTCTTCCTCTCAGTTGCAGCAATTTATTTATGTTTGTGGAATAAGGAGAGGCTAGATATCTGGTATGCCATATATCCTGCCAAAAATAGACTACAAGGAAAATTAGCATTTTAATTCATCCTGCTGCCTTAGTGCAGGAAAGGTGGGAGATTGGAGTAACAAAACTGAGATATTAATAATGTGGACAATCAAAGACAAAATGGGTCTTACCAGGTATTTCAGTGGTTGGGTCTTGGCTTTACTCCACACTGGGCTTAGGGGGTAGACTCAGCACTTGACTCTCCGCTCAGCTCCCAAAAGTTCTGTTCACCTTCTTGCACTCCATTGTTCCCAGCTTGCTCTGTGCCATTCTCCTTGTGTGAGTCTCCGCTGTAGTCTGGGGGCAGCTCTGTGCTTGGTTGCATGCTGGGATCACTGCTTTGCTCCACACTTGTTGCCTCAAGGACTGGGGTAACAGGGGTACCTACAAATAAAGTGAAAGGAATTTACAGGATGAGGAGCATGGTTTGAAAAGTTATTTCCAGGGATACCCAAAAATGTACATTGTTCTTTTTATGGATCAGAGATCCCAAGCAGCAGTTTAGGAAGGGGGAGAAAAGTAACTCTAGGAGTAAGTACAATATGAATGTGACTCTTACTTAAATTGACAAAGGTGCATTTGCCAATATGTCATTGACTCGCCTTGTGCCTTTAGTTGATCAACCAGGATCAGAATCAGCAGTGCTGAAAGGATTGTCATCTCTTTCAGCATGGTCACCTAAATGCCAAGTAAAGAACAAGCCTTTGGAGCAAAACTTGAAATTTGCGGTGGACAAAAAGCCCTAGGTATTTAAAGGCAAGCTCCTATATCTGCACACTTTGACATCTGCTTGAAAATAGCAGGTTACAAAACCAACATCAAATTACATTCTCAAAACAAATGTAAGATCTGTCAGAGACTGTAATCAGGAAATTCCTGCCCTTTGCTTCAGGGTGAGATAACCTTTGCTGCAAGCAGTAAAAGACTTTGGGGGCAGAGAGGTGGGACAGCAGCACCCCAAACTGCAGTTGCACTGATAGTGATGTCACTGTGTGCCTCTGGCAATGCTGGTTTCTCCAGGCAATTGATCCTGTTGGTTTTGAATGAGGGTCTTCAAAAAACCTTTGATATGACACTTGACAGACTGAATATTCTTTATGGGTAACAGGTGAAAGGTGAAATGTGACTTAAAAATGTGCACCTGGCTTGTGTGTTGTAAGGAAATAATAGCATTGTGAAAGAACTGCGATGTTTTGGTCAAACATTTCATTGGGAAGACTTTTGCATTGTGGAAAACTTGTGTTTTTGTGTGTGTGTTGTTCAGCCTGTGATATCTCAGTCCTATAATGATGGTCTTGAAAGGTTTGAACAGAACCAGAAAGTTTAAGGAGGACCTGTCTCCTGTGTGTGGTTTGATCAGCAAAGCACAGTTATTGCTCCAAGGGCCATTTCTGATGCAGAGAAGTTGCTCTGATTGTGTTCATGCTGTTCAGTTCCCCATGACCTTCCCCATCTGGGGAAGTGGGTCATGGCCAGACACTCAGAGGTTTTGGCAATTGTAACCAGGTTAGTTATGTTTTGGGGTCTCTGTAAGGAGTGGTGAACCTCAGGACTATGTGAGCAATTCTCTGTGTTGCAGATAGAGAATTGTGGGTCTGGCTCTATATATTACACTTGTGTGAGTGAGTGGTGTAATCGCAGCAACTAGAAATTCTGCAGTAATTAGCAGAATTAGGTTAATGTCAAATCAACGTAAAAGAATTCAGAATCTGACTCTGTAAGTTTCCCCCACCCTGTTTCCCTAATTTCCCTTGTTTAATATTGCATCAGCTTAGTTTTTGAACACAGTATTTCTTTCAAGTTGCTTCTACCTCTAGGGTTTGCCTGAGGCATTATTCTTCCAATCAAGCTTTTTATGCTGCAACAGAAGGGTTTTATTTTTTTCTTGAAAAGAAAAAGAAATACTGATGCCTATGAACACCTACCAGTACATGGTTGCTGCAGTAGATTTCTCCTGTGCTACCAGTTTCAACTGAATGTTGATGTGTAACATCATCTTTTTTGAATGTGGAAGAATTTTTCTTCAGTATGGGAGAGTATGTTGTCGACTCACCTGTAACAATGTGATGCACAGGTCAGAAATCTGCAGATAACTATCTGCAATGAGCAAGATTCTGCCGTGTAGACTAAGAACTCTTGTTTTTCATTCTTGAAAATGGTTTTCCTACACAGTTTTCCTGAGGTCCTGTGCCTGCTAGTTTTGAAGGAAGTCTAGATATGTATGTTGCAGAATTTGTTACTCCTAATGGGTTACTAGTGTACAAGGAAAGAGGAATTATCATGTTATTCCCTCAGTGGATCTCTAATTTGGTTTTGAAATATTTATCTTCTCTTTTAATAAAAAGAGTACAAGTGAAAACAGCACAGTTGCTCATGTTGCTCTTCCCAGGTTCTTCTGTTTCTTTTGTTGTTATAGTTTCTAAAAACTTGAAGCAGTGAATTTGGGCATTTTAAGGCAGGATTTCAGGTTGGTTGTTTGTCTGGTTTTAGTTTCATTTAGTTTCATTGTTTTCCCACTGCTCCCAGTCATATTGTTAAGGGGAAATCTGAAAAAGTAGTAACAAAGGGATACATTTTGAGTGGGATTTCTTACTATTTGAGGTGTTGGGGATCTTTTTAGAATTAATATAGAGCCTGTCACTATTCAGTATCTTCAGTGATCTGAAGGTAAATACAGTTAACATTACTGAAGGAATTATCAGATGAGAAGAGAATCCTGTGGAATAAGTAATGGTGAGGACAGGTGTGTTACAGGTTTATTGCTTTTAGCTACAATTTTTTCAATGTGCCCCAGCAAACAAGACAAGTTACATGTACTGCATAAAGGAATAAAAGCCATACTTAAGCAAAGAAGGCTGCACCTGGAAATGTCTTGCTCCAACTGTTTCTGTCCCCAAATTCCCAAATGAAAAAATTCCCCTCAGACCAAATATCAATGTCCGTTATAAAATGTAACCAAACTAGAGAGGGTAAAGGAATAAACCAAAAGTGTTGAAAAAATTCCTCCCTGTGTAGGGACAAATCTTTTCAGATGCAAAGTCTTAATTTTATCAAAAAAGAAGGATACAGAAGTGACTTATGTTTTGTCATTTCACAAAGGGGGAAAAACCCCCAAAAAGCTAGTTTCTAAAGCAGTCATTAATGGCATGGATGGAAGCATAACCAGAGACTGTGGCTTGATGCCAAAGCAAAATTAATGATTTAGGTACTAATCACTGGTTTTACTATGAGGGAACTGAGCAGTGTTGAAAATCCTAGTGTAACAAAAAAACCCTAGGTATGATTATCTAATGGTTCCTCATAGCCTTGTCTTTTGAGTCCAAATTTTCCAGATTGACATTGGACTACCAGGAAGAAGCAAATAGTGTGGAGATGGATTACCACCTTCCTCTGTGAGGTGGTGGAAGATATTTGGTTTCATGGTTAAAACACAAGAAGGTTACAGCATTTGTAACATTCTGGTTACAAATGGGCAGTTTGTACAAACTGTTCATACACTGTGATTGTCTCACTCATGTGCATAAGGTAGAAAGCTGTGCAAGTGTTCACTTGTCTTTAGTTGGGACAATAGGAGTAAAGTCCACCTCAACTGAATTAGAGTTTTGAAGGACATCTGATAGAAACCTGATAGTGATTGAAACTCTCTGCTGATACCTGGAGTGTGACAGGTTCTGATGCCACTGTGTCAAACCATCTCTGTGCAGGGACAACTTCACTTGTTCTCAGCACCCATTTGGTCCAGGTGTCTTGGTTGATATGGAGACTGGCAACTGGGACTCCAGCAGGTGTGGGACAAGAAATTCTTCTTTCTTCATATGCTTCTGTGCCGGTGCAATGACTGGATGTGGGAATTTGTCTTGCATTGTGAAGATTGAGTGCAACAACTCCAAAGGTGTGCTATGAAGTCAAGCAGAATGCTGGAAAGTTTTGACAGCAAGTGATGGTAACTGAATGTGATATATAACTGCCCTTCACCCTCACCTCCAAATTCAGAAATACAGTGCAGGGTATTTGATAAAGTGTTTTCATGTTCTAAGAATATAGTGAATAAATGAAACCAAAATAATTTTTAAAACCTTTTTTTCTTTCTTCCCTTGCATATGTTTTTTATATTTCTTGCACTTGAAAGCAAGCCAAAGCCATGAAAGAAAGCTCAGTGAAGCTAGGAGCAAAGCGAGGAACATTTTTTGTCAGATGGTGGAGGAACTAGTTGTCAGATGTTTGCACAAGCTCAGGAGAGAGCTGCATATAAAAGTAAAACCATGGATAAATAACTTGGGACATAGAAGCAACATCTGGACCAAAAGTTCCTCAGATAAAAAATAGGATCATAGGCTAATGCAGCTTGGAAGGGATGGCAGGGTATCTCTAGACTGATATCCCACTGAAAGGAGGGCCCCTGGCTCCTACCATTTTACTCAGAGCTTTATTCAGTCTGGTTGTGAAGTCCTCCAAGGACAGAATATGCATAACCTCTCTGGGAAGCTTTCACCTGTGCTTGATAGTCCTCATAGTGAAAAAGTGCTTCCTCATGTTCCATCTGAACATTCCTTGTTTCAACTTGTGCCTGTTGTCTCTTACCCTCACAATCTTACACTCTTATCCTTATGTCAAGCATGGCTTTTGGAAATCTTCATAAATAGTTGGAAAGTTAAAGAATATTAGTTAGGGGCTGACATTGCATGTGTTTATGTGCATAACATATAAAGACTTTCTCTAAATTCTTACTTTTCTCTGGGCATCATCTCATGGGCACCTTTGCAAATAGGGCGCTAGGTTAGGTGGATCCTGGGTTAGACTGGGTTATGTTAAGCATTATCCTTTGTTGGACTATTGTGGGGGAATTTGAGTCTCTGAAACAGCTGCAGAACATGTAAAAACAAATGTAGGTGGTTATCTTCATTGCTGTTTGAACAATAAGCAAATTTTTATAATGTGTTTTAGGGTTGGTTTGAGTTTTTTGGTTTTTTTTATTTTTGCATCTTGCCAAAAGAGAACATTTGGAAAAATGTTTAATTTAGAGAAGTCGACTCAGTGCTAAGGTGCTGTGATATTAGATTGCACAACACTAGACAGAAACTACTGTTTTAAAAACAGGAATTTTTTTTTTGTTTTGTTTTTGGGTTTTTTTTGTTAGCAGCAAGGACCAGACTTTCTGGAAAGGTGAAGGATGTCAAGACACTAGTGCATTCTTTTCTTGTGAGCTGCTGCCTAGGGCATCTTGTGGCAGATATATATATATAACTATTCATGTTTTGGGAAAAGTATTGTCCCTTCCGGTGCTTAATTTTTTGTTTTGCAAAGAGTTCTTTTCTTTTTCATGGAGATTAGCTTAAGAGAAAAGGAAAATCAAAGATTCTAGACAAATTTTGGAGAAAAAGAAGTGGGTTTTGTACTTCACTTAATGTTTAATGTTTCAGAAGGGTGCTTGGAGCTAATTGATTGACTGTTTGGTTTGATTTTCCAATAAAAAAAATTTGGCATTTTCTGGAGAATTGATAAAAAATATAAAGTCAGGATCTTTTGTGTATAAATAAGGGTATGCTAAGTTACATATCAGAAGCTCTAAATGGAACAGTTTGAAATGATGTTTTGTTATTCAGACCAGACTTTCAGCACTACTTGGAATACAGATATTTTCTTTTGCCACAGAAGTCCAATGTAGTTTATAAAGGTAAATAAGTTTCTGTCACTTCACAGCTGGGGATACTGAGACAGACAAAACTACAAGACTGACTGATAACCTACTGCCTCTCAGGGATGTCTCAAAATAAAGTATTTATTTCAGGTTTTCCAGACATGGGTGGAGGGGGAAGGAAGAGCCATGAAGGTAAAGGAGGTCGAGAGAGAGAGAGAAAGATGTTATGGGAAGTTAAGATACCTTTGGTAGGTCAAAAGGAATTGGTGTTTTGGGTGTGCACTCTTTGTAGGCTGGTAGAATAACTCAGGAATGATAAAGTTGAAACAGGTCCTGCTGTCCTCAGTTGAGCCTGCACAAAGCTGAGGACCACTTTTATTGGGAGGGGGTGAAGAAGCCATTTCATAAACTGTTACTGGACAATTTTCCCACAGAGATCCCATATTTCTTGCTGTCAATAATTATGTGCTTAGAAAGACCTAAATCCCATGTTTGTTTCTGCTCACTGTGGGTGTAACTTGGGCTGTCTCATTCTCTCCAGTAACATTAGGTGCTTTTGGAATCCTTTATGTGTTTTGCCTTATTAAATCTGATGACAGTGCTTTCCATAAGCTAGTGATGGAAAAATGAATGATAGTTGAGAAATTAATCCATTATGTGTGATGAATAACAAGGTAGAGGGTTGATTTTTGCAGAAAAGTTGTCAGAAGTCACTTGTTCCATGTGTCTTCATTTCTAAAAACATTTCAGAGCTGACCTTGATGCTTGACTTACTAAATCACCCTGCAGGTTCATTGTGCAAGGAGAATATCCAACCGCTCAAGGCAGCTTTAAGCCACTTCTTTGTTTTGAAGAGAATGACCTGACTCTGTTTTGCTTAAATGGTCATCTTCTAGGAGTGGTTCATGCAACTTTCACAGAGAATTGTGCTCACTAACTCCCAGGTAGTCATTAGGTAATATAACCTAATATAATGTTATTAAGTGAATGTAATGAAAATACTGTAGATAAATAAGAGGCGGCTCCTTTAAAGCTGTAAGGACTGAGGAGATGCTTTTATAGATTGTCTTTTCTGCAAAGTCTTTCAATTTATAAGAACATGGTAAACTGGGAGCTCTCTGAAGCTGTGCAGCCCTTTCTTCCTCTGTAGAAAGTTTCTAAATTGCATAAGCACTTCACTTTGATATCCTGTTAGTTGTACCAACTGAAGGAGTGAAGAAAAGACAGAGCATGTAAATCTTTACTTTTTGTGTTCTTTATTGAGGGTGCTCTAATTTTGGCCATGTAAATTTGGATGTTAATTTGAATTCTTGCATATGAACTGATATTAAAGCCTTTACAGAAGCGCCTGTTTAATTTCAAGAGGCGTAATTTGCTACAACTTAAATCACACTGTTTTGTAACTTGCATGAATTGAATCTGGGCAAAATGATAAAAGATTACTCAATCAGCTTAACTAACAAAGCAGAAATGTCACCCAGGAGGTCTTGGTTCTCTCTCCTCTTCTGCTTTGTCCCTGTGCTTTCTTCTTCTGGTACCAATGGTGCTTAACTACCATCTGGGATGCTGATTGAACCTGCTGATGTGGCAGAAAACTTTCTTTTCCTACTATACTGGAGACTTTGGATACATCGGTAGAGGTCAAGTGAATACTGGAGGTGAGACAGAGAAATGGTGGAAACACATGGCCAAGAACCGAATGTGTCAGTGGCTGCTGGTCACCTCAGCTGATCTCATCTGGTAGCTCCATAACTGTCTTGAAAGACATAAGTTGCAGTGGTGGGTTGCTGCTACTTTTTGTCTATGTAAGGACAAATTTGCAGTAATTAGTTCAAAAGAAGCTGATGTGGCAGTAGCAGTTTTGGGCCAGACACAGCAGAGCTGTCTCCGAAAAGCCACCATGCAAGTTCTGGCACTAGTGCACTTGGCAGCACCAAACAGGGCTGTGGTTTGGGGTGCTACAGCTCAGAAGTGCACTTGGAGCTTCCCCAAGCCTTGTTGATTTTTATTGAAATTCTCCTGCCACCCCAGCCTTGTCCATAGTTATTGACTGTGGCAGAGATTGACATTTGAGACCAGGCAAGGGTGTATGAGCCAGGGAAGCAGATGTGCAGTTTGCAGTGGTGCTCTGCTGAGACAAGACAGACAAATGGGATCAGCAGATTCATTCACCTGCTAGTTTGTTTAGTAGGAGATGCAGGCTTGCTTTTATCAAGACAATAGTTTCCATTTTATATTCTTGTTCCATGTCCTTTCATGTCACAACATCATCATGTCCTTTCAGTTTTTCCTTCCTGCATATCTTTCTCCTACCATTCTTTTCTAAATGCATGTTTGTCACTGATTCATAAGACAGCTTTAGTCTCCCTTTCATGGAGGGTCATATGAAAGAGGTCAGAAGGGAAGGAGCTCACCTGAACTTTGCCAGGAAGGAGTGGATAGAAGCATTTTCTTAGCTTTCTGCCAGAGGGCAAAGATGCTTACTCAGAAATAATGTGACCCTACTCAACTGTTGAAAACTTTGGTTTACCAAGCAGCATATTTGATTCCATATGTCATGGCTTCCCACTGTCTATGGGAGCTTTTCTGAAATGGAGTGCTTTGTGTAGGTAGATCTATGAAAAAACAAGTGCCAGTGCAACACAGATACCAGAACTCACCTGTTCTGTCAAAGGTGTCCACCATAGTATCTCAATTCCAGCAAGTTCTTGGGAAAGTGAGGGTGCTTTGAAAAGGGTTTGTGAGCATCATAAGAAAGTCATAGATTTCATAAGCATCTTTCTTGTACCAGTGAAACATGTCCTATTATGAATTGTTGTTTCTTCTTTAGGATTCAGTATTTCTAAAGCTAGTGGAAGACATGTTATCAACTTCAATAAGAGCAGCTCTGAGGAGTGCTAGAGCTCATATCTTTCTGTCTTTTTTAATCTTGTATGAATGAAGGAGTCATTTTCCTCTCCTGGAATGTTCCTCTTTAGGTTAATATCACACCAGTAAATTGGGTTAATCCAGCTCTCTTGATTCTCTAGGGATACCTTTTTGGTATGCGTCTTTTCTCTGACTTCATAACTCAATTGTTAACACTCTTGATAAGTTTTCCATATCAACAGCCCTTGAGCACAGCAGCTGTTGGATCAAGCAAGACCTTTCCTTGGCATTCTGATAATTCTCTCAGATGTGGGCTTGGATATTCATGGATTCAACTCAGTTTGCATGTATGCTATGTGCTGTTTGTCTTTGTGAACTGGATGGGTCTGAAGGATGTTTAACCAGTCAAATGGAAAGGGATTATGTGGTCTGAAGGGGTAACTGTGGGCTGAATGCAGTGATCCAAAATAACTCTTTCGACTTTACCTGTCTCCTTCCTGAGACATGAGCAAAAACGAACTTCTGAATTTCTTCCTCTAGTCATTTTTACAACTTATGTCCTGTATTCAGATGATTTCTGTTTCTCCTCATTCTGCCCACACAGAAATAGAAATGGAGTTTTCACAGCGGCAGGATTACATTCTACAGTCTGATCTAAATTCCAGTGCCATCAAGAAGGGTCTGTTTTTCTCTAGGCCCTTCTTGTTCTCCATTGTTTGGTTATGTCAGTTTCCCTATACAACAGTGTGAAACCAGGGATGGAAATAATGGTCAGCTTGGCACCATGGTGCAGCCCCTAGGTGGTTCATACTACTGAGTAGTGTATATGCTTCCCAACTTTCTTTAGGCTCCTAGATTTTGGTATTGAAAGTTCTATTATACCTCTGTGGTTACTTTTTAAATGCATCATAAATTCACATAAATTCCAGCACATTCCCAAGCCTGGCTTCTTATTTCCAGCCTCTAAGCTTGCCTGTGCGACCTTTGTCTGGCAATGCAAACAGACAAGCCAGGGGAACTATTTTGAAAAAAAAAAAAAAAAAAGGTGATTTCTGCTGGGTTTTTTTTTCCGGTCCTGAATCATGGTGCCGCTGTGTGAACATCCAAATGGAAAGCATAGCAATGACTGTAGCAGGGCAGAGCTGTGGAGGATGGCTTACACTGTTCAGCAGTGATCCAGCTTTATTTTGTGTTTGTAAAAGCACCTGAATTGCAATGAAAGTTGAGGCATGCAAAACAGAACGGATGCCAGAAATGGAGGCAGAGCTTGCCTTTCCCATGTCAACAAAGGAACTATTTGTAACACAGGATGCTGACTCCCACCTGGGTTACAGGAAATTCTTGTCTTGTGAAGTGTGCCTGCTACTTAGTAGGTAAAGCTGCTGTGATTTGCGGCCAACCAAAAAGGCACTGTTAGCACAGAAATTGCGATTTCTGTTGAGAAATCAAAAGAAAAGAAAAGGGACTGTATAAAAGAAGCAATATTCTTTGAGTTAGAAGTGGGTGTCAGATGACTGGCTAGCAGAGCTGTGGTTATCTGCTTCTTATCTTGGGACTAGAAACTGAGCCCCTGTAATGCAATATTAATCTAATGCAGGTGTAAGTACTTTATCAGAAAATCCTGATGGAATCTGCTCTTTGTGAGGTACTGAAAGAGTTAAGAGAAAACTTCATCTCTGCTCAAACTAGCAGCATCCATCTCAGAAGAAAAAAGCACCCTTCAGTGTGAACAGCCTGCAAAATGTATTTGAAAATAAATTGTTTAATGCCAATTGTCATTAAGAATTTATTTTCAAATAAGTTTTGCAGTTTGCTCATGCTGAAAGGTCCTTTTATCTTTGTAAACGCCAGACTGTGTGACTAAACCAAATAGGTAGCTTTCCTTTTAAATGGAGTGGAAAATATTGGAGCAAGATCATATCTGTCACAGATTATAATATTTATATATATTTTTCATCAAACCCAAACTCCCCAAGGACTGTCAGATTTGTATGAAGTCTCAGAGTCATGGATTTTGCATCTGGGTATGTGATTGCCCTAATGGATAGACTAAGCTGTTTGCATTTGCTCTACCAACACTCAAGTTAGACTTTGTCACATGAACATAAAAGCCACTTTAGATCTGTTTATAAGGATGATACTTTAGGCAACACTGTGAGTGCATGTGTCATGGCTTAGCCTGACACTTAGGTTCAAACTTTGCAGTCCTGGCCACATCTGTTATGATTTGTTAGCCTCTTGATTAGGAACTAAGTACCATAGCTAGCTGTAGCCTGCACTCCAGAGAACACCCTGAGATCTACCATTTTCTGCACAGCATCAATTATTTTACATGCTTAAAATACTGTGAATCCCATCTCTTCTGGAAAATAATGAGTTCTTTTATTTATTTCTCGGAGGTTCCAGAGGAAATGTAAAACTCCAGTCAAACAAGTTTTGTTTTGTTCTGTTCTGTTTTCACTTGTTTCTGGTACTGTGCTGACCTCTAGAGCGATTAAGCTTGTTAACCATTTAGAAGTGGAACTGAAGTTTTGGATGTAGGACTTGTTGAGGTGTTGAACAGTTTGCATTCTAGTAGAGCCCAAAAAGCCCTATTTAAAGTCTCTATAAAATATAATTTGAATTTATACTATGTTATTGATTTCACAAAATAAATTCAAATTACTTGTGCAATGTAATGAAACTCAGAGTTTTGCTGTTAGGATGTTTGTAAGCAAAAGCAACTGCTCCCAAAAAAGGCAGTCCTTCTTTCCCTGTTTCTCATCATCAGAGGCATGCTTCTACCTTTGCCTTAGGGCAGGGGTGTCTGATCCTCTACTGAAGCTGTTCAGAGAACTAAACGGAGAGAAGGCTGCCAGTGCCAAGGAGACACTGGGAGCAACAGGTAAGGCAGAGACTGCTTCTGCCAAAAGGAGTAGCAGCCAGCCGTGAAGACATGGGGCACTGAGATGAATAGGCATGTTGCAAGTGTTTCAGAGATGTTCATGTTATACTGGAGGACCCCACAAAAAAGTGATGAATACTATGGAAAAGCCTATTAGGATTTGTAATTCTGTGCTTAGGTCAGCAGGGGGAAGATATGCTCATAATACTATAAATTGAATAATAATGGTAAAACCAAATAGCCATTCCCTAGTTCAGCTGTCCATCATGGACTCTGGATGAAGCATCAGACTTAGCTTATATCAGCACGTGGCTCAGAGGATCTGTACAAATATTGCATGGGAAATCAGATCTGCCACTTCCTAAAGGTGGAGTAGTGGACTATGCAACGTTCACAGCAATATTTGAATGCAATTTTATGTATATGATAGACACAATAATAGATGTCTAGATGTATGACAGATGTCCAGAGGCTTGTGACTTTTGATGGGAAGAGGTATGTAGGGCATAGAAGAGGGCAAAATCTTCCCAGATCTGTGTCTTTCTGTTGTCCCAGTAGTCTGTTCTACCCTGCTGAAGTTTATGAGGAAAGAGCAGAAAGGAGTCTCTAAGCAATGGAGAGGACAAAGCCACAGGCCAATGGGTACCAGGAGGTGGTGGTGGTGGTGATGATGATGGAAGAAGAGAAGCCTGGGAAATTAGGTACTATTGGTAAGGGTAGTAGTAGGAGAGTACAACAGAAGAAATTAAGGACAGTACAGGAATCCACCTGGAGGCATGTATGAAATTGGATGTCACCATTAATAGCTGTAGGAAAAAGAAGGATGTGTGAAGAGATTATGAAGGAATAGCAACCTCTCCCTGGCATGTGTTCTCACAGGTAATGGGAACTTTGCAAGGAATAAGGCACAGCTTGACAGCTCTTGCAGCTAATAGGACCCTTTTGCTAGCCTAAAGATTTTTGCTGGAAAAGCCTGATACCAGATTCTTGAGGTTCATGAGGTTTGTCTGAATGTAACAGAATAAAGCTCTTGTGTTTCTCGGAGGAATAACGATAATAACAATCTAATGAATAATATGGGATGGGATTTTGTCATGTCAGTGCCTTGGCCATTTGTGGGGAAGGGCAGGAGGAAAGCAGCACAATATATTTCCAGAGAGGTGATGTGGGATGGGTATTATTATCGAAAATCTTGTTTCTTGTTGCAAGCTCAGTTTGGTCATAACTACCAGCACAGAGGAGTACTGAATATTAAGAATTACCTTGATTCCTATTGTAAGATGGATATTACCAGGCACTGCCAACAGATAGGCTGACCTGAGATACTGATGGAGGCAGGTGTCCTGGGAGAAAACAAATGTAGATTGTCCACTCAGGTTTTCTCTGAGAAAAAACTCTGGAAGGGTTAAACATGGCTTATGCTGTTCTATTGTTTTAATAGTTCCAGGGTTTGGGGTTTTTATGCTTTATGTCACAGAGCTTGTCAAATAGTTAAAGTTGTTATAGCTCTGGAGGGAGCCAAGTGCAGGGCTCACATATCCCAGGCAGATACTAAAATGCAGGACTGTGGCCTGAAGCACTGGGGAATGTTGATAGTGTTGAGCAACTCTGCCTCAAGGAAAGTGCTTTACCAAAGATAAATTAGGGTGCACTAGAAGAGACTAAAACCTTTTTGTTTCTCAACAACAGTCTGTTGTAACGCCACCAAACTGTATGAATTTGAAAATTAACTTCTTACTTTATTTGCCACACTTAAGTAAGAAAACAGTAGACCTTTTTATATAATTATTAATTATTTTCTTGGAAGGAAGAATGTTCTTATAGTGCTGGTCAAATTTGCTGTGATATCTCTCCTGGCAAAGCTAAGTAATAAGAGTTTAGTATATATTACAACTTTTCTCCTTCTATATTGTGACAATAATAAGTAATAAAATAAAATGCAACACCCTACCAAAACTACAGGGCAAGTCATTGCAGAGCTATAACTGTCCAGCTCAACAGAAGGGCAGTTACTGCCTCTATTTTTTTTTATTTTTTTTTTTGTGCTGGAATTTGTGGAGATCTCTTATCCTAAACATAAATTTCTGCATAAGCTTGAAGTATCTGTGTTCCAGGGGATACATTTTATGATCCGTTCTTTGACTGCAGACTCAGTTTAAGTGCTGTAGCTCCACAGAGAGCTCTGAGCTTTTTCCTAAGAAGCCTGTGCTCTCTTCCTGGCTTTCCATCCAGTCTGCTGCTTGGCACTAAGCAGCTCACTTTCCTTCTGTTCGTCCTCATTCCCCTTATATGCCTCATCTTTTCAAATGACAAATGTTGGGGCTGATGTGCTTGCTTTCAATGTAGCCTCAAATCACCCAGGGCAGGGAGGAGGCACCTGGTGTCAGCTGGGCTTTGTGAGTTGGTGGTTCCCAAACTGAACCTGTGGGTGGGTCTGGGAGCTCACAGTAAATGGTCTGTGGATATTATGGGCCCCAAACTTTGTCTGGGCTGATTGTTGTTTGCTAATCTACAAGGAAAGAAAAGACAGTTGGTCTAGATAAATGCTGTCTTGTGGGCAGCAGCAATTTTAGAAGGCAAAGGCCTGCTGTATATCAGTGTAGAATTCTCTGATAAAGGCATGTATAGTTTTTGTCACATCCTTGTTTTCAAATTTAAGCTATTTACTTCAAATTTGGATTATTATTCCATTTAAACAAAATGCACACTTTGCAGTCCTTCTTTAAAGCATCAGAGATATCTGATGCTTTTTCACTAAGCCATATATATTGTTACTTAATTTTCAGCAAATCTCAGAGTTTTATTTGCATTCCTATCATTTTCTATCAGAAAAGGAATAAAGAATTCCCATGTGGCCACGATAACAGTCTGTAGCATAGTCTTATAGATATATTTGCACTGGGGTATTAAACTCTGGCTGTAGTAAAGAAAAATCTGCCTTGAAGCAGGTTTCTGTCTGAAAAGGTTGTTTGCTTTAAGAGAAGTAAATTAATCAAAGCTGCAGTTTCAGTTTCTTGCAGTCGCACCTGCCATTCAGGAAGTGTCTGTTTTCAGATAGAATTCCTATGGGGGAGGAAATTCCCCACAGATTAGGAAGGATTTTTCATGTAAGACTATTTTGATTTGTGTAAGGGACTAAAAGGCTATTTTTCATGTCGCTGAAGAACTTCTAGCCAAACAGATATTTTTCTTTTTGAGCTCCTTAACTTGAAAGTTTTCTTGTTCAGAAGTAGAGTTCCTAGGAGTTGTTGCGACTAAGACTATTTCTTAATGATGTAATTATCTGAAACCTGCATTTACATAGCAAGAAAAATAAAGAATCATAAGCTAAAGTAAACCCTAATCCTTGTGTCTAGGATATCTGTAAACTTAAATAGACAAATTAAAAACCATGGCGTCAGCTCCCTTTCTCTCCAGCAGGTCTGTGGGGCAGATGCAGTCAGTTGTGCTGCCCAAAGCCCAGATTCCCACAGTGATCTGGGCAGAGGCACTGTTTGACTATGAGAGTGCATAGAGTCTCTCTCTTTGATCTGTTTTCTAGTTGAAAATACCTTTTGATTGCATTGAAAAAAATAAACTGGTTTGGACTTTGGGAAATATGCTTCAATCAAAATCCAGAAGAGGGAGCCCTCCATTAAAATAAGGCTCTGAACTGGATCACAACCAAGATTAACAAAAGTTTCCACTTTCTCATCCACCTGCTTATAAATCACTTGGTGGAATTTCTTGCCTGTCTGCCTGTTCTTTAAAGCCTAACAGCTCACAGTTTCTAGCTTTAAACAATATCATTCAACAACTGACATGTATGTGTGAGATTTTTTTAAAAACTCTGGCTGGACATAACAGATAGAGAATTCAGCCCTTATAAAAGAAAGGCTTCCATCATCCTGCAAAGCAAAACAACTTTTTTGTGCCATGGTTAGTGTATCAAATGTGTATCTTCGCTCAGAAGAAATCCTTCCTTTGCTTTAACCGACCTTGAAGTTGACAAGCAGGTCATGCTTGGCTGAAGTCAGTAGAGTTTGCTGTTGTCTTTGATGGAAGAGGAAGCAGGCCATTTAGTATCACAGACTTTTTATACAGGAATTTCTCTCCAATCCTCATGATGACTAATTAGCTCTGAGCTAGACCAATCTGTAGCATGTTGAAACCAAACGACCTCTGATATTCTGTGTGATATTTGTTATGTTCTCTAGGCTCCTTTTTTAACCTACCCATAAGACCCCCAAATGCCCAGAAATGCTGATTTTCCAAGTTACATCAATTTCCAGCCACTGAGACCTTTCCTCTCAACAGATATTGGCTTTCAGATCTGTAGAGTTTATTGCTTGTCCTATCACTCTGGTTGTACACGACAAGTTAGTGTAGGTTTGAGGTCCAACCCAATTAAGAGTGTTCTGTCCCTTATGTTTTTTTGGTTTGTTTTTTGTTTTTGTTTGTTTGTTTGTTTTGTTTTGTTTTTTCTTTCCCTTTTTCCTCTAGGTATAGCTTTAGGGTTTGTATAGCTGAGAAATTACTACAGCATTCCTCCAGACTCAACTCCAGTGTGACTCAGAGGCATGAGTTTTGTTTAGGAAATAAATTCCTTTATTAACTTAGAGAGGATGTGACAGTGACCTTGCCTGATAGGACATGATTTTTGAAAGAAGGACAAAAGATGTACTGTATTAGGCAGGAGCAAAAAGATCCATGACTGTGGAGTCAGTGGCTAAAATTCCTGTTAAAGAGACCCCAGACAGCTTTCCATTTTTTATCTTCCTCTTCTTCATATTTCATTTTCTTCTCTATTTTCTCTTTTTGTTTTCTCCTTTCTCTTCTCTCTCAGTTTGAGCAAAGCACTCAGCTTTCCATATACCTACCCAGGGTTGTTACTCTACTTATCTGGACTATGCCCTCATCTTAATTTGTCCCTTGATGGTAAGGTTGAATTAATACATTGAATGGCCATTCTGGTCATAAATGTAAAGGGGATGTATTGAGACAGCATACAACATATGGAAAAGTCTAATTAAAAAATGAACAGGCTAGGTTCTTGGAAATCAAACTTTCATTAAATTTGTTATCCTGTATAATACCTCTGAGGTGAATGGTAACTGACAGTGTTTTACACTTACACACAATGGCCTGTTCATTCTATGTAGAACACAGTAATGTAAACATATTTTGAGCACAGTATGTGTATGCTTCCTTGAGCTTTAGAAAGACAAACACACTTGTTTTACTCCTGAGCTGCGTGCTGTGGTTATCCATTTCAGAAAAGTCTTTGGGGTAATTTTTGAGGATGGCAGGCACTGTGGCTGTAAGTTATGGCCACTCTGAGGTCTGCATGTTATCAGTGGGAAGGCAGTAGTGGTCAGGTTACTTCCCTTCCTTTTCCATTGCCAAAACACAAGGTTAGACAGTCAAATTGCCTTCCCCTTGGTCCGAGTGCTGGAAGGTGAGATCAGGCTGTCCCTTTTCTTTCTGTTGGAAGGTGAAAATGTATTGGTAAATTAGATCCCTTCCTGCTGCTGGAAGGAGAGCTTGGATGGGAACACCTGCACCCTGAACCTCTGTTCCTGTTGGGTAAATCTGCTGCTAGCCAGGAGGCAGACAGGTAGTGGACAATGGGAATGCCTTTCAAGTCAGTACACAAGGAGTGCTCTGCCTTCCAGGCCAGAGCATTGTAATAAGAAAGGATTCAGTTTTTTCACCCTGACATTTGGGCTTGTTTTCTAATAAAACACAGTGTAATTAAAAAAAAAAAAAAACTAAATCAAATCAGTTCTCTAACAGCTCATAGGCTGACTGCAGTTAATGCCCTTAAAATAACCCAGTAATATATGAAAACGTCTCCTACTGCCCAAAGACAACCAGTTAACTTCCTTTTATGAAACTGTAGGTCTTTTTATTAGGCTACAAAACTGTTTCAAACAAATGAAAACCAAATGTGTAAAAAAATGTGTTTTTCTTTAAACTCATACCAAAATAGCATAAGCCACAGGACTCTTAAGCTCTCTCTGCCTCAGTCAGTCCTGCAGGCTGGCTTGGGCTTTTGTGAGTGAATGCAGGGCTCATCTATTGAGCAACACGCTGCACCGTGCTGCTAGAGACAGGACCTATACGGAGTAACAGAGATATTAAGCAGCCATTCAGTATGGAACTATTCAGAGTAGCGAGCTCTCAGATATGTGAAAACATTATGCAACTCAAGATTGGCACATGTTGTGTTCTCCAGCCCAAAATAGTTGCTATTGTGGAGACAGGCTATTTTAACATTCACAAATGCAAAAGCTTTCAGCATGCACGGTGAACCCATGTCCTGCCTTGTAGTATTATTCATTCTGTGCTAAACAGACATGATGCCGAAAGCAGCCCTGTTATAAATGAGTGCATCTACTATTGAGATCAATAAGAGCTGCACTTGCTTGCACCAGGGCTGGATTTTTGCCTATAAGTTACACACAGTTCCACTGTGGATGGAAAATATATTAATCTCCTGTGAACGTAAAACTCAGCATGTCATCTGTAGGATTTTGCTTTTCAGTGATTGTTCCTTACCAGAGAACAATTACGTTCAAGTGGGAAATGTTTTAGCAGCAAGATCTTTGTGTACTGCCTGAATGTGCTCGTGTCTTGGCCTCAGTGAAAACAATCCATGTGTAATCATTATGGTCCAGGCACTTAGGTCTCAAATTCTGATAAAGTCCTTGTAAAGGCTAAATGCCAGGCTGTTTTGGGCAAGAGACCAGTAAATGAGACTGCAATAAGATGTGTTATTGTATAGAGCAAACCTCAGTATGAAATGCACAGGTTTTATTTCCTCTATCTGTGAGTATTGTCTGATGAGTTAGTTTTCCCATTAAATATTCCCTCATCTGGCTCATACTTCAGTCAAAGTCTAAATCCGTACTCATATATTTACCTGACCATGCACATGGTACTTGGTGCCAAGACCTATTAAGATATGTAGATTGTCATATTTTCGTGTAAAATGAAGGAGAATCCAGCTCCTAAATGTTCTTGATGCCTTTGGGCTGCACTGGATTTAGGAACTGACACAGTTACCAACTTTTAAATTTCTATCTGTGCCAGTCTAGCTCATAATTTATTTTTTTTTTCTGTGTGCTGCATAGGGGGAGAGGGCTTGGAGGATGAATAGCTAAATGGGTCTTGGACATGGTTTCCAGAGGAAACCATATAATTTATTAGAGATATTGAGCAAGAGTCGCACAGAATGCAAAAGGTCTACAGAAACTCTTTGGGGTTTTTTTTGGCTCCCCTTATATTACATGTGTAAGCAGGCTTTGTGAGGTCCATGACAAAAGCAAGTTAACACACAGAAGATAATGTATTCTATCTTAAAAATGAAAGTAATTAGAGAATACGATACTGCATTTGAGAAAAAACTGTGATCTTGCAGTTAAATTGTCTAGAAAAACACATACCTTCAAGAGGTTTCACATAGGTCCTTAATTTGAAATGTTTTCTGAATATTGTGTTTAATTGTGTGCTCTCTCAATGCAGTTGCTTCTTAAAGGATTATAGATTATATATTCCACCTAGTTTTCTATGGAATGATGTACGACATTTGGTCAAATGCATTGTGCTCTCAGATAAATTATAATGCACTTAAATGTATTTTATTACACATTATACTTCATCTTCAGGCAAAAATGTGTTTTGTCAAAATATTGATTTGTATTATCAGGGCACATTGTATAAAATCCAAGACTGAATTTCATTTTAGGGAACTGTGCAATTTGTCTAACCATTCCAAGGAAAAGAACATCAAATACATATGAGCAACTGTGTTGGTGAAATGAATTTTAATCATGTTTATCATCCTTCCAGATACACTGTACAATGGCATTTGATAAATTTCACTCCCTAGACCTTAGTCTGATCACTGATGAGATAGGAATGTTACAACGTCCTAGTGGCATCGAGCTGTATTCCTGCTCTTAATAGAGTGCTGATAATATAGACACTAGTAATTTATCTGTTACTTAAGAAAAATTAAATCTGATTTTGTGAAAGGAGGAAAAACAAATAAATGAATGTAGGTGAGAATTAATGTAGACATACCCTGCAGTATATAATTGGTGTCTAGAGTTTTTAAGGACTGAATGTATTTGAGGGATTGTTTTTTCTTTCTGTTGTGTGCTTAAAACTTGAGAGTCATGAAAGTCTTTCATTTTAATTTTTTCTTTTTGCTTGAATTTCCTACAGATATTCCACATGACCTTGGAAAAATTGGATGGGGCTAATTCTGCACTGGAAATCAATGGGCAACATTCCACAAAGAGATGGGGACTGAAACTGCATGCTTCCTGTATCTTCTGTCTCTACACTTCTAAAAAGAGGCCAAAATGTACTCCTACCTCCTCTTTGGGGTACAGCAAACCTAGATAATCTGCTATTTGCCAAGATTCTAGTGTCAAAAATATGTAGGCTGCCTCTGCTTGAATCTGCCGGGTTTGTGAAGGGCAGAGCTTTCTCGGATTGTGGATTACCCAGCAGAGGGCAACATCACTCTCACACATGAAAACTATTTGTATGCTGCTTGATCCAAAACTTGCTGAAAGTGAGAGGAATCTTTTCTTTGGCCTTTATAGCTCTGTTTAAATGCAGATTTTTACTGTATTTCAATATTAGCCTTGAAATGAAATGGCAGTGTGTTAGCACTCCCATGGCACTGTTGGCAGCTAGCCTTAGAAAAAGAACTTCAAAACATTCCAATGCTGGCCAGAAACACAATAGGAATTTTTATTTTGTTGGTGGTTGATACAGTGCTAATATCCTTAACAGCTGTGACTGAGAGGTGCTTTGAGTGTTGCATGGCTTTAGTTAACTTTTATCACTCTTACCTATTTATTTGATATGTGACCCAAGTGTATTTGAGGTACGTGTCACAGGAGCTAGAAAAGAAACATCAGGTGAATCCAGACCTCATGGATACTAATGGCAGCATTTGCTTTCATTTCCAATGAGGTCAGGACTGTGCCTGAGCTTCCCCTTGGAGCTTATGGCTCTCAGGGTCCTTGGGACACCGTTGAATCTTACTGACCCTGACCAGCTTCTCCCCTCTCTCTGGGAGACCAGATTCAGCTGAGGGCTTGGCACCCAGTCCTGGCCAGAACTATGCTGGAGGTATATTTATCTCTGACCTTGCCTTCTGGATGGGCCCCTGTCCTGTCTCCAGTCCTACCTCTTGCCCTTGTCTGCTGGGTGGACCTTGGAAGTGCCTGGTTACTTTGTCTGGTCAGAGGCTGCTTCTGAGATGCATTGCTGTGACCTCTGGGCTCTGCACCATCCTCAGACCCTGTGGGAATGCCACTCTGCCAATGAGGGCATGGCCTGTGCTGGGTCACCTGTGCTTCCTGGTTTGATCCACTCATGGCACAGCCCTGCTCTCACTGCTCATGCAGAGATTCAGTTTATGTCCTGTGAGGAATCACCTATGAGAAATTCAGTCAAACTATTTAGAGCACTTGAAATGAGCAGAGGTGTTATAATAAATCTTTGCATGATTACAAGTCTGTGTAATAAAATGTGCAACCAGGAAACAGAGATAGTTGTATACAATTTAACTAAGTGGTAAGCAGCTCTTGCTGAAAGCTGGTCTTTTAGATATCCAGATCTATTAAAGAAATGGTTAGTCTTCAGCCTTGCAGAGAACAGCTTGAAAAGTGGAGAACTGCAGAGGTCAAAAGAATAAGAACTGAAAATAGAAGTTTCCAGACAATCCAACTTATCTTTATTGTACTTGGAATTTAGGAAATCAGGTGGATTTTAGGCTGTGTTTGTGATTATTTGGTTTATTACCTGATGCTTGGATGCCTGTGACTAGCCAGACACAGAAGATGACAGGCACTGATATTTTTTGCTCACTGTGAGGCAAAATGGGCAAACTTCACTCAGTTTTCTACTAAGCTTTCCTCTCCAAGTATCAAAACAACAAATGCTTAGAAACAATCTGAAATTCTGTTGGTGGGAAAACAGCCATCCTCAGGGTATTTACCTGCAGGCTAACAATTGATTCACCTTTTATATTCCCTTCCTTTTTTTTTTTTTTTTTTTTTTTTTTTTTTCATTTAAGAAATACAGCCCTCCAAATGATGGGGATTTTCTTTTGTTGCTGTTAATAGGAAATGCAAATCATTGTATATAAAAATTTGGGACTGAGTAGTTGATATTTCATATGCGGGCCTCAGGGTCCTCTATCTTTCATGTCAGGGAAGGACTCTCTCAATTTCAAGGGTGTTTCTTCATCATCGCTGCACCAGCTTTGAGTTGAAGTGGAAGAAGTGCCATTGGTTTAGTAGCTAATTGCAAGGAGAAACTTGTCCAGCCCCTAATGGGAACTGCACCATTTAACAGGAGCTTCAGGATAAATGGAGGGGATTTAAAATGAACAAGGCTTGTCTGCTTGGTGTAAATAATGCCTCTTTCAGCTTTAATGGATGCAAGGAGACAACATGTTTTGTATGGAAAATGTACCTCTACGAAGTGAAAACAGGGTATTGTTGGCAAGCTAGATTTGGAGAAAAGTGGTATAGCAAAGTTTAAATTCCTCATTTGCACAGTTCTCCCATGGGTGAGAGCTTTGAAAGTGCTTCTTGTTTTTTCCCTGTAAAATGACATTTGGATCAATGGATTTTGGGATCTGCCAGTACAGGTCCAGGAGTAAAATTTGCTCTGTTGCATATCCTTGCAGTTGCTTGCGCTGTATAATGAACGTAGTACTGCACCAGGAGGATGCAGGAAGACCTGCTGTAATTACTCAGCTCAGATGAGTTTAACAGCCTGTGTTGGATCTTGGGATAAGGTGGTCATGCACTTCTGAGAACAAATCTTGTGCTGGGGACTGCACCATGTCCTTTCAATGTGACTCCAGTAGTAACAGGACTACTAAAAAGAGGTGCTCCTTTCCCTTCCCAGAAACCTCCAAGGTTGTGCTAATACTTCAGTTTCTTGGTTATATTTGGATAGCTTTGAAATAGTCTTTTTAGCAAGGAAGGTATTATTTATTGCTACCCTTTAAGATCACAATTCACCTAATGAATGAAATCAGAATATTTCTACCTTGAAGCATGAGTGCTGTAGCTCTTACTGCTTTTTATTCTCATGTTACCTTCCTCCCCAGTTCTGAGATTTGGTCAGAGAGAACATCCTCTGTGGGACACTGCCTTTCATTGCCATTTTGTCTTTTTCCCTTATTTCCTGTTATCCTGTTTCCATGTAGTATTAATGCACAAGATGGTGATTCTGGAATGAGTTGACAGAGATTCCACTGTCTGTTTTACTGGTAAGTTTTTGCTGAAGTGTTAGTCACTAATGTGAAGGCATTGATTTCTGGTATGTACTAACACTTCTAGTTGATGGCATGAATCAGTGGGTTTTACCCTTTGGTTATCAGATTCATACATTTCCTATTATAAACTTTTGCATACATAGATTTCTGCAAAGCACATATGAAGTCCCTTATTTTAGTCAACTGTCTTGGACCTCATAGAGCATGAGTCCATTGAGCAGAGACCTTGATTTAAAATAAAAGTGACTTCAGAGTAAGGTATCTAACCTTTAGAGTGGATTAATTCATGGAAATGTTTGTTGGTGTTTTGGTTTTTTTTGTTTGTTTTTTTTTACAACAAAGGTACTATTTCATAGGGTGGTTATGTGTATTTTTCCAGTAGATTTAATTGTGAAGATGTTTTTGAAAAAATGACACCTCACTACTACTAGTGAATAAGCGAGCTGAAATTCCTTCAAATTCATAACCTAAATTCAAGTTCATCTCCTCAAAGGATTGTGTCAGTAACAAGGTGCAAAGCATTTCTGTAAATTGTAGAAAGCTTAGAGAATAAATTATTTGGGCCTGCTGGACTGTGGAGATATTATAAATGTATCACTGGTGAACAAAAGAAAATTATTTGTAATAAGGCACACTGTTTTCTGAAGTTGTTGCTATCAAAAAAACAAGTTATGGATGGTAAATGCTACTAAGGCTCTTTATCAATATCTTGTATGGTTGATGTCTGTAAAATATCTAAAAGAGTCTTTCTGATGATCATATCCTGAAGAGAAAACAGCACAGCACCCAGCCATAAGACTGCATACAGCTTACAATTTTTTTTCTGGAGTGAAAACTGATCAGTAAATTTTTTTCTGAAATGAATGCTTTCAGTTTAAGTCAGTGTTATCAACTGCATAATTTTCACTCAGTATTTCTACCGTACACATGAAGACCATTATCCAGGACTGTTGTGCTTAACTATCACAGAACTGGCATGTATCTATCTGGCATAACACATGGATTTCCTTTAATCAATCCTATCTGAATGAGAGCACTAGTTCCTTCTTTGGTATGTTTTTATAAACCACATATTTTCATTTTAGGAAGGCGTTTTCAGCACATGTTGATAGTCTTAGTATGTATGTAGTTATGCTCATAAATGAAAAAGACTTTTTTTTTTTTTTTCTTTTATCCACGTTTTAGGTAAAGGCAGGCATCATGCAGATATAAGCAGAGAAATTATTTCATATGCTCTTCAGGTTTTGATACCTTGACTATAATGGCTCAAACCCGTGATTTTTGAGCCTGCCTTTCTTTTGGTGTTTGTTTAGTTGAATGGGTCAGTCTGTCCAGAGGAAGTACGGTATCCTTTCTATTTCATAAAATCCTCAACCTTTGAGCTTCTTTCAAGTTTGTAGTTGACTCTCTCGGTATTTCTGCCTTCTGTGAACTCCGTCTTTCCAGTACTGGAGTGGTTTCTGAGAAGATTGACTAAATACTTTGTTTCTTTAGTGTCTGTCCAAATCTCCTGACATTGTCTATTGTCTGAGGCACATCAAAATTTTTTCTAGGGGAAAGTGCCAGAACACTAATACATATTGTCAGAGGCATTGTTCCAGAACTCAGAAATAGACCCTGATATGCCATTCAAGACTGTTATAGCATAAAGCTTGAGGCAGAGATAAAGAGAGATCCTCATCTAAGACACTGGAAGGAAAAGAAAGAAACTAAAAACAAACTTAGGGAAAAAAGAGATGGCAGATCCTGAGACAGTTTGAATAATATTTGAGATTGGGATAGATTTTATCAGCATGGTAAAATAAGTCAGTGTTAAAATTATTCTGTGAAGAAGCAAATTATTTATTACACTTACTAGGATTTTAATGATTTTTGAATAAATATACTGGAATTCTTTTCAAACAATCTAGAAAGATTCAAAATGTGGATGGGAAATGTCCACAGAACTGGGCAATATTTCCAACAGGATGCTAGTTATATAATTATTATGAGGCTGTTAGTGTTGTTTTGCAACTAATGTGCTTCTGCAGCTTCTGTAGTCTTACATGTAAATAATTGACAGTGTCAGCATGTTCCATCAGCAATTTACAGTTTATTGCTATTTAATTGCCAGTCTTTAATTCTACCTGACATTAAAACCATGTCAAGCAATTGGCAAGACTGAAGTTGTCTCTGATATTAGGAACAATTTTTGCAAAGCATTAGATGTTTCTGAATCAAAGACTGGCATTTCTCAAACACATATTGTATTACTGGGCCAAATCCTTGGATCTTAAGAACTCTAGATTTTGTGTTTATTTGCACAAATATCCTGTTCTGAAATTCCGATCTGTATATATGTTTGAAGAATTATTTGTACTTTTTCAGAATATTTCCCGTTTGCTGCAGAAACCTTCTGTACTGTAAACCCTGTCAAAAATGATGTGTCAGTGAAGATACCAATTTCAGTCAATTTATGCAAAGGACTTCACCTTCAGCAAAGTGTAGTTTTTCTAATTCACTTAATTATTATTATGTAAATAATAATTTATTATTATTGAATGAATAAATAAATAATATATATTTGTTTACTATTTAAAGTTTTTTATTTAATTTATTTGTCTCTAGGATTCCTATCGTACTGCCTGCTTAAGCGTGTCCTGCCATTGCGTACCTGACTGGAAGGAAAAACCAAATGTAGAGTTAAGCTGGCAAAGCTTCTCTGTAAAGTTCTTTCCTCCACAGTGAGCGTGCTCTTTTTCCAGACACTTCACACTTCATAGCCATTGAGAAATGCAGCCCTTCTGACAGGAGAATGGGTAAAAGGTCGGTAAATGTGAAACCCGAGTGTGTCTGAGTGCGGCTGGGTTCCTTAGCTTTCCACATACGGATGCGCCGTGGCTCGGGGAGTGCCGTGGTGCTGCTACTGCGAGGAAAGCAGAGCCGGCACCCTTCTCTCGCTCAGCCCAGCCCCCCGGTGGCTCCTTTCCCCGCAGGCACCCTGTGTGCAGGCCGGTGGGGACACGTGGCATTGAATAACATTACACCTGAACTCTCCTAGCCTCGAGATTCCTGTGCCTGATGCAGAAGTACTTCCTTTCATCTCCAGGTGTTCCTTGCTTGGGCAAACAGGACGAAACGAGTCCTTTCAACAACCTTTCCCATCTCGGGTCTACTGGAGAGGTTCATAAAGTCTGACACTTCTCAAAATCCCCAGACGTCATGAAAAGTGTCCCTCCCCGCTCTCATCTGGTAAGCATTTTGCCTCTATTGGGCATGCGCTTGGAGCTGTTGAAACCCCGAGGCGTCAGCACAGCAGAAAGCAGGGTGTAGGTGGAGCTCTGTGTTCCCCTGTGCAGCCCTGCCGGTGTTGTCACTGAGCTCTCCTGTACTTCCCTGCCTGCCTTTACACCTGCTCGGTTTGCTGTGAAATCTGTGCAGAGTAAACAAGAAACTGTCATAGCTTTTGTCATCCTGTGAGTGATTGGGGTATAGCCTTGAGTATGTAAGGCAGAATATGACTTCCAGTAATGAGAGATGAGGATACAGAATGGAGACACGGCAGGATATGAGAATTTGGTCCTGAGGTGAAGTGGAGGCAGATGTTAGAGGCGGGAGCTGAGGATGTACACCTGATGTGTGTATCCCCCTGCCTTATTCAATGAAAGGATATTTTGTTCTCCATGAGATTTCCTGAAGGATTTCTTTCACACCAGCAGAGATCAGCTCAGAGTTATGTAAAGTTGAGGGGAAAATAATGCAGCAAGATTTGAAGCGCAGCTGGAGCTTCAAAACATCTGTGTGCATGACTTCAGACCTCTCTGAAGGACTGGAGTCCTGCTTAGGAAAAAAAATTCTCTTTTAAAAATTCCTCTAGAGAAGAAGTCATTGCTCACTTATGCTGCTGAAGCACCCCTGCATTTCGCATTAGGAGACATTTACAAGGACTGAGAGGCAAGACATATAGGAGAAAATTGACACCCAAGAAAAGAATAACTATTGCATTTTGAAGCTTGCAGAGGAACAAGTATTAGATAAATGCATATGACAAACAGATCCTGTTTGATCTCTGTAAGAAGAATTGACAAGTCAGACACACAGGAGCCATAAATTACCTGTAATGGCAAAAATTACATCAGTTATAACCTTTTAAGCAGCTGTGCCTCATACAGCATCAATTCGGAGATAGTAATCTAAGGAGAACCAGTCTCTCTGTGCATGATTCCCTTGTAATATACAGCTACAAGAGTAAGCTGTGTATGATTTTCATAAGATGTGATAAAAATCTAATGGTTCTAGGCTGCATACCTTAAACCTGTGCAGATAACTGGCTCAGACTGATAAACATACTGGGCCAGAAAAAACATTTTTTACTTTAAAAAAGAAGTGGAAATATGATTGAGATGTCATGGTGTGGGGGTACTGCATGGGGAAGATTCCCATAATCAGTCATCAGGCTGTTTCAAAGGCAAGTTGTGGAGCTGGAGGGGGTGGGGGCTGCCAGTGCTGCAGAGCAGCCTGCAAAGATTTTTGTACCTTTGAGGCATTCTGTACCTTCTTTAGAGGATGACCCTTGGGGGTTTGTCTTTTCTTTGGTGCCTGGTTTGCAAGTTGGTAACAAAGCTGGGATGGGAAAGGAGGGAGAATCACAGGTTCGTTGAGTTTGGAAAAGACCTCTAAGGTCATGGAGTCCATTAGCCCAGTATCACCATGGGCCAAGCCACTGACACTTCCCTAAGTGCCACATCCACATGTTTTCTGAATTCTTCCAGCAGACGCAGCAGTTAGCACATGGGTTCTGGGCTGGTTGCCACTTGCACCTGAGGATCTGACTGGTGCAGATCAGAGCTATGTATGGCACCCCTGCCATCAGGGCATGATGGCACAGGTCCTGTCAACGACCTCTGCCCTTTCTTCCCTAATGGCAGAGCTTGATTTCCCCTTGAGGCCAAAGAATATGTAGGAAAAACTATTTCCACCCTGTGCATGGCCTTGCCTGTGCTCAAGTGGCTGCTCTTGGGGCTGGAGGAAAGGCTTCCCGGGCTGGCTTTGCTTTTAAGCAGTCCCTGTGCACACCTCCTTGGTGTGCTGACTCATCTGGGAAGGGAGGCGATTTGGCAGTCAAAGGGATGAACATGAGCTAATTTTGGAGCCAGTACCAGGCAGGCTTGCAGTCCCAGCAGAGAAGACTGCTGGTGCTGTGGCTTGCAGCATCTTCTTTTAGCCCAATGGTCATTTTAATTCACTTTTTATTACTGCCTGTTACTTCAGACCTAAAGGCCAAAATTCTTGCAAGGCTGCTTTCCCAGAAAGTTTCCCAACAAGTTGAATCACACTGGGAAAAGCTGCTGCCTGGGATTTTTCCCTTCAAAAAAATATTTTTTTCTTTTTTTTTTTTTTTTTTTTTTTTTTTTTTTTTTTTTTTTAATAACGAAAGGTCTATTTATACTACCTTTTTTGGTAGGAAAAGAGAAAATTACACACTGGTTCTAAGAACTGCAGTTTCTGTCCCTGTGATGCTTTCTGTCAGCACATTAACCCCATGTGCCAGGAGCAGCCTGGATGCTGGCAGGCTGAGGTGGGCTGGGAGCAGAGCACCCTGTGGCTCCCCAGGGTCAGTGGCTGATGGCCCGATGATACCACTGGCCCTGAAAAGATGCTGCTGTCATGCTGCTCTTCAGAGTGGCTCTGGGCTGGGGGCAGGTTCTGATGGTTGGTGGAGTAAGAATGGGCTACCCTGAGCCCAGCACAGCCCCAGGCTGACTGCAGGACCCCTCAGGGGTAGGGGAATAGAGGAGTGAGAGAGAAGACAAGCCTGGGAAAAGGAGATTTTAACCTATTTTAACTATTTTAATTGGCAATAAATTAGATTAATTTTCCCCAAGTTGAGTCTCTTTTTGTCCTTAAGTGATGTCCTTGACCCACAAACTTTTCCATCTCATTTTCTTCCCCGTTCAGAATGCATTGCTGTAGCTGCTGCATGGGGCTACCCAGGTCTTTAGGAAGGGGGTACTGCAACAGTTTTTCCTCCTGGGGTCTCACTTTCCTATCACGGTTGAGCTGCTAATCCTTGACATACAACTGGTGGGGGTTTTTTTCTTCTGTCAGTACAGAGAGGGTGGTAGTTGCTGCTTTAACTGAGGATCTTCTGAAGCTGTGGGACAGCTTCAATTCAATATTAATTGGATGTATTGCTGCCCTGGCCCTCTTTAGTCCAAATTTTTCTTCTGGAACAAAGAAAACCAAGAGGATTGTGTCACATTCTGTGGATACAAACAGCTGAACAGCACAAAGGTGATGAAACATAGCTTTCTGGGAAGGTTCAAACATAGCATAGCTTCTGATTCAGAGCCCAATGTGGAACATCTTTTTTCTTTAGCATTTTATGTGACCATGACCAGGCTATGAAGTAGGTGAGAACAAATCTCTTGAAAGAGCAATAAAGTGCAGGAGGATATTTTACTTTTATTTGGTTTTCTTAGAGAAATGTGTTATATCCAAAGTATATGCCTGCCACTTCACAGAAACTTTTAGGGCTTCTGCACAGCTTTATCCAGACCTAGAAGAGCAGCAGGTCCCAGAATCTCTGACAAATTAATTGTAAAATCCTGGTTGGTGGACAGGTTCTAAATGCAAGCAAATACTGAGGGAAAGATGGGAATTCAACTGTAAGGTGCTTGGTAACTGTCTGGCCATCCCATGCAGATGTCCTGTGCGGTTAATTGGGGCACAGAGAAGTGCAGGCTGGCCTGGATGTGTCCCCCTCTCCCTTGTCAACAGTGGTATTATGAGGGAGAGGCACAAGTCTACTGGAAGCCAAGCTTTGCTGCTTCTGCTTTTATGAAAGAACATACATTTCTCCCAGTGCCAAAGAAAAAGGCTATTTATTTATTTATTTTTAGCAGCATGCCTTTCAGTAGGGTTTGCAGATGGCAAGGGTTAGGGTTCTGTGATGTTCTGTGGGTCTGCCCTTAATCCCTTTCTTTTGTACTCACTGTGACTTCCAGCAGAATCCTCTGTATTTGCTGGTATAAATGGATGCAACAGTTCATCTTTAATGTAAATATAATTTATATTATTAGCAAAAATAATCAATTTTTTCCTCTGGATATTTTTTTTATGAGTTGTCAGAAAACTGAACTCTTGCTACCCCAGAAATTTGAGCCTAGGGAGTTCAGTGGTTAGTATATGACTACTCTAGGGGAACAAAAGGTACCTTTCCAATTAAAGTTAATAGAGGGATAACTTCAGACACACAAAAGGAAAAAAAAGACACCTATAAGTCATGGTGAGTTCAAAAGGAAAGAATTAAGGTAGACACACAAAGCATCATGGGAAGTGCTATTCAAGGTACCATGTCAAAAAGGCTGATTAACAGCAGTTCCAAGTCTACCTGATCACCAGGGAGTCTTACTGATAAAAATTATTTCCCCTCCAGAGAGAAGAATCTCCCTGAACTGAACAAATGTGTCACTTTTGAATAAGGATTCATGAAAAGGCAGAAGAGAAGAAAAAAGAATAAAGGTACGCATTCACCAAAAGATCTGAAATTTGTAACTTGTGACTGTTTATCAGTCTTTAAGTTCTGAATGAAACTGCAAGTCATATGTCAGTGAGCAGGATTCAGATCACAAGCTTTGCATTTCTTTTTTGTTTAAAAGTGGCTGTTTGCAGATAAAATTCTCTGGTGTTGGTTGTAATGGTGAAATCTAATGGCTTTGTTTGATGTGTTGCTTAGACCTTCCAGCCTGTAAGGCTTTTTTCAACAGTCCTCTAAAGATATTGATTGAATTCTGGAGCTACTTTGTGGAATCTGGTGGTCTGTGTTGTGTGCAGGACTCATACTAGATTAATGTAATGGTAAATTCTAGGCATAAAATAAATTTATTTTAGGTCATGAATTAAATTTGATTATGTTTCCCCTCCCAGTTTTATTTCTTTAGGTTTTTTTTATACACATTGAGCTGTACAGAAGGAAAGAGACATGAAAGAAAATGCAATTGGAATGTCTTTCTGTGAGCATGATGTACAAATGCCAAATTTTTTAAATTTGGCCCCTATCTGTTTTTTGACCTCTTATAACTGTCATATATATTTACATGGTATTTTGGAGGAATTTCTCTTTAAATTGCCTTTTTATGTCCTCTTTTGTACCCACGGTTTGTTCCTCCATTTGTGGTGATGTGGAATGGGTTAGAGAACATGATTGCCACAGGTGGGGGACAGTTCAATATGAAAATGTGGGCTCTTGAGGTGTGTTGTGCAGAGTGATGTTTGGAAGAATTACAGTGGGCTGTATGTTTGAGCTTTCTCAGGGCTGCTGCAGTAGATGTGTGTTAGGTGTGTCCTATGCTTTGACATTTACTGATGAAATTCAGGAAAAGTTCTGCACTGAGTATAGTTGGTTTTGTTGGACTGCAGCAATTTGAGATGCAGCAGGGATGAAACAAATGGAAGCAGTGGGTTCTTTGGCTGCAGCTGGACAGGAGAAAATGATCAAATCCATGCTGTGCTGTCTGGGCAAAAACGGGATGACTTTGAACTTCAGGCAAGTTCAAAGCGAGAAGCTTCACTGAGTACAAGAAAGAAATAAATCCTGTTTGCCTTATGTTTGCCGACAAAATGGGTGTAGAAGGAGACTTTAGGTAGCAAACTTCTAATTGAGCAATATTTGTGTTACAAAGGGAAATTAGGAATTTCCCTAGCTTATTGTATGTTCTAGATAAACTATTGCCTTCTGACGAGTCATTTAGGGTTTTCCTCTGTTTGGCTCAGCACTTAGAAAATCAGTGGTCAGTGAGTTTCACCTTACATTTGTGATGTTTTGTAAAAGATAAATTCTAAAACTGTTCATGTTCTTCTATTTGTTTTCTCTAGATGAGTTATTATGTTCCTATAGGGTTTTTTTTGTACTTGAAGTTTTTAATGTTATGTGCTGCTATTACTAGTATTTCAATGTTAGAGTGGGCTTTTCTTAGCTCATTTTCTGACTCTGCTATCCTTAACACCTTGGGGATCTGTAGAGAATGAATTGTTTCATTCACTTTCAGCATCTCATTGTTCATAATGGCATTGTAAAAATGCAGAAAAATACAAAAAGAACAGTCTAATTGTATTACAAATTTCTCCTCAAAAGTGCATGTGTATGTATAGAAATATGTACGTCTGTAAAAGATAAAATTAAATAATATTTACAATTTTACATTATGTTATGTTCCCCATTTTGTTTTATGGAATATTTTAATAAACCTTGGGAAAATTCATTGTGTAATTAAAATACATATTAGCTTTTTCAAACAGATGCATATTGCACACAATTACCTGGAGTATACATTAATTTAATCTATTTGTCCACTTGGTGTTACCCCGAACAAGTGAGTTCAACTTTAGTAGGAGAAAAGGAAGGTTATTGTTATTTTCTTTATTTGACTGAAGAAGACTACCACACAGAAAGCAATTTATATAGATTAAGTGTTAAGTTCACAATCACTAGGCGAGTTTCCCTAGAGAGAAAAAGAAGCAGTGTAGTTAGTGTTCAGTTTCTGTTTGTTGCTATTAACATTTCTTTGACTGGGTTATCCTTGGTGGAGACAAGAGAACCATGTCCTTGCAGCCCACATGACCACCATCCAGCTCCATAAGTAAGAGCCTGGATGCACCTCTAAGCTCTCAGCTATTCAGCTGGAAGATTTGGGTCCTGTAGTTCTCAATGGATTGCTTTTTTTTTTTTTTTTCACTGCTCTTTACTTGAGAGAAAGCATTGTAGGCTTCTGGTGCTGTTGATTTTCATGCAGAAGCCCCTGTGTCATTATTCTAGTAAAGCAGTTTTAAAACATACATGTTTTGGAAATTCTGTTTGAAGAAAAATGACAAACATATTTAGAAAATCACAGCTTTTTTGGCAGGTGAGTTGACAGCAGGCTTGAAATGTAATTGATTGGTGGTTGATTTAATATCAGTAATTTCAGCAGACTGTAATGTTGCACTCAAGTTTTCTAAGGCATTGTATATGGTGGGAATAGTTTCTGCTGAATGAAGAATTTATTTGTCAACAGAAGGAAGTCAGGAGAAGGTAGGTTACCTGTGAAGAAGAAGAAAAAAAGGCTTTTGGTTAAGGTGAAAAGAAATCATATCATTATTTGCATTAACCTGTCATTGGTTTCCGCTCCATCTGAAAATTTCTCTTCACAAAAGTTTCTTAAGTCAAGTAAAGAGTTTTGCATCTTGTGAATCTTCAATTTCTTTTTAAAAAGATTAAATTTCTTTCTCTCTTAGACATTAAATATAAAAATTGTCTTTAATAATTTAAGAGTTGCTTTAACAACATGAATCTCCCTTACTGATGAGATCCCTCCTCTTTGTACCCTCTTGGATTCAGTTGTCTTCTCTTTTAAACACATTTCATTAAAAATGTGGTTTTGCTAGAAATAATTATAGTTTATATTTATTGTTTAAATTATGTAATACCTTTCCTTTAGTTTCCTATATTTTATCAGTGTTTAATTGAAACTCTCCCATGTATAAAAATCGATGTGTCTTTGCTCCTGCCTACTTGCCTTTGCCTCTTTACGTTGCTTTTTTTGATCTTGCTTTGTTCTATCAGGTAATCAAAGTAATCTGTTGGTTTTCTTGTTATCTTCTTGCACAAACTTGGCCATGCCATCTTTCACACTGCCTTTTACAGAGTAACCTTCCAGAGCACATTAGCAGCTCTGTCATTTGTCCCTCTGAAGCCTCCTCTGTTACATTCACCTCTGCTGTGCTGTCTTAGGGGAAAACTGCTCAGTGTGCCATTAAAGCAGTGTTGTGATTAAGCTGGTTGTAGCTTTCCATCTTCCTTCAACTTCAATTTACTCATCTGGCTTTCTTACTGTTTTGAAAATCACCTAGGGTATGTTGTACCTGGTGTGCAAAAAAAATTGTTTTAAAAAAAAATTTTTTTTGCTAATTATGTTCTAGAAAGTTCATTCTGGAGAACTGCTTCTTTGTAATTCTTTAGTCAGGGATACAAAGATGGGACGCACCAACAGTACAAAGGGAGTTTGGGACAGAATGGGATAGTGCACAGAAAGAGCTGGATAATGTTGAGGACTACAAATGGGGTAAAATTTCTGAATGCAGAAGATAACATCATGCATTTGGGGACTCTTACTGAAACCTGCTGCTCTAAGATCAGAGGTCAGCAGCTGGAAACAACCAAGAAACATACTGACTGTCACAAGCTGACTGTAAGATGTGGAGGTATGAAAGAGCTAAATGCAATCCTAGGATATCTCAGGAAGGACAACTGCAGATAAGGAAATATTACAAGCTGCATAAAAGAATCATTAATAGGTCCTCATTTAAGATACCACATATGGTTTTGACTAACAGTGTTCAAGAAAGATGATCTAAAACTGAAGCTTGCATAGACAAGGCCATAGGGATGATCAGGCAAATAGAGAATTTGTTTTACAAACAGGAGCTAGGAGAGGATGGTCGTTTAAATTGGCTAGGCAAATTTTTTGTCTTTAAATACATCATGGTAGAAAATAACTCTTAATCTGAAGGGTAATGCTGGCAAAGGAACAGAGGGGTAAAAGTACATTTTGGCTGGGGTTAAGAAAGAAGTTCCTAGCTGTTGAAGTGTCTGAGCTCAGAACTCTTGACTATTCCGCGGGAACAGTTCAAGCACAAAACACATTAGAACACAAAGTTCAGTAAGATTATAAAGGGGATTATCTGTAAGAAGGCTGCTCCAGAGAGACAGGGATTAGATTTACCTGAGCCAAGTATGGCTCTTAGGACATATAAAGTTATATATTTTTAAATAACGAATATATTTATTTATCTGTAGAAAAGGCATTTGCACTTGATTCATTGTTTCAAATATTTGCTATATGCATAGAGAAGAATGTGTTTGTAACTGTGGTTACCCTCTAGGAGTAAACAAAGTTTCCATCATCACTGTGATGTGAGATATGGAGCAGTTGCTTTTTAAATCGCATTAGCTCAGCTGAGCTAACTGAACTTGACTGAAAATCTGCTTTTCTGAAACTAAGACATAGGTGTTGAAATCTTTCTACTGAAATAGTGTGTGTCAGTGAATTCAGTCAATTAAACTGGTTTGGTTAAATAAAGAAGTTTTATGTCGCTGACATACATTTTCAGCCCTTTGAATATTGTCCACCATCTGATAGGAGCTAAATAAAACCACTTAAAAAATTGCATTGGACAACAAGTTCCATTTAAAAACAAAACCAAATCAAAGCAAAACCAAAAACCAAACCAGAATGAAGCCTCTAATGATTTATAGATTGGTCCAACATGAACTGCTGGTATTATCTATATAAGGCTCTAATGCTCTTTAAAATAAAGGATTAATAGTGTTAACTTCTCTGTTGGACAAATCTTTTGCAAGTGAGAGGAGACTGGGATGCAAGACAATTTCCAGTTGTTTCTATAAGAGGACCTAGTGGCAGGAGAAAACCACAGTAAGAGTCATAAAAACATTATCCTCCCATGTGCTCTGAAAGGACAAGTTTGGCATTTGATGGGATGCCAGTGTGCTGTAAGTGTTGACTGCTGTTCTTTGAAGCCTTATAAAGAAACAAAATTACAAAAGGCACTACAGACAATATTGCAGCAACGAGTGTTTCTTGGATGTCAAACACCCTCCAGCCCACAGCACTTTGATCTTGGGAATAAACCATAAAGAACAAATAGAGTAATTTTTGTTACATGCTAAGATTTAACAGTGAGGTTGATGAACTTCTGGAAAACTGGCATAATGGGCATGCCTTTTCCATTTGTTAAATTGTTTTGACAAGGGCATATTTAATTTAAAGAGGCTGTTTTCTATTCCTTCCCTTTTTACTCTCTAAAAAAAAATAAAAGAGGAACCAATACAGAACTTCACAGTACAGATCAGCTCACCTTCCACATGAGCCAAGTGGAAAAAATATCACTTAAATGCTCTTTTATTGAAGGGGAAATTGGAAGGTGGGGGAAATAAAAGCACATGTAGACAGTGGGTATTTGTGAGTTTTGGCTCATTTAGCCTTTTCACTGAAAGCCTCTGTTTCCATTAAACTTGCCAAAGAAAATGTATGAAATATATTAATACACACTCTGCACATTAGGGATGGGAGCAGTGACTTACAGACTATCAAAGCTCCTCTGGTGCTCTCTCTGTGACCAGAGATGAGAATCAGCAGACTCTACCATGTTTCAACTGTTTCCCATCTGCAAAAAGATGCTGCTTTTAAATTTTTGTATCTCACTCTCCTTTAACCTTTCCTTAGGAACTGAAATTGCCAAAATGGGGGAGGTTCCCTCCTATGTTGCCAGTCCAACTGCCTCAGAAGGGTTTTACACTCCTCCAAAACCTGCTTTTCCAAGATCCCTTTTTTCTCAATTTGCAGACTTATGCCTTCCCTCTGTTTGTTAGACATATAACCTTTAGGTATGTTAAAGCTCAGGCTCCATTCACAGATTCTTTTGAGATTCATTTTGTCCGTGTATCTCTGTCTTCTGTAAGATCCCTCATTTGCCTCACGACCATCACAAGAACGGAGAGTAAGACCCCAAAGACCCCAGAGAACTTTGTACAGGAACTCTGGCCTGATTGAGATGGGTGCTGGCCAAGTGGTTGTTTGCAGGTATGTTTGATGTGGGCTATGGTACACTGCTCTGTTCTTGCTGGTGAGCAAGGACTTGCAGAGGGGGGCTTGCACCTTCCTCCATCACAATAGCCCATGGATTTCCCCACCTCTTGGCCAGCTGCCCCTTGCTTTGGAGAAAGACAATAAAAGCTGACTCTCTGAGTTAACTTCTTGAGATCTCCCCACGGAAAGAAAATACATCTATTAGCAGAGTGCCATGAGGACTCCGTCTACTCTGTTGGTAGCTATATCCCACTCTCTCTCTCCTTCTTTCTTTCTTTCTCTCTCTCTCCCATCTATCGCTTAATTGTGTTGTTAGCACTCAATAAAAGTGCACTTCTGTGAAGTCCCCTGCTGTTTGCCTTTTTGCACTCTGAGGTCCATAAACGAACCATCTCGACTCCTGCCTGTATGAGCAGATCATGACACTTCCTGAACACTAAGTAGGGGTTTTTTTTCAGGTATATCTTAACAAACCAGAGTAAGAGACTCTTGAAGTCTTGACTTTTTTGGAGTCATGAGTTCAAATCCTGACTATATTTATACCAAGCCTTTCATGGTGAAGAGATGCTGATTTATATGATTTCTGGTGGAAAAGCTTAGCATGTGCAGGGCTTGGCTGCTGTCTGAACGGATGCTAATAGTTGCTGGGCATAAGAGCCAGGATTTGTTCTACCAGGCCTATTCTTTCCTGCTGTTTGCAGCAAAATGCCTGCATTTCAGCAGTGCTGTGAGAGACTGTCTGTTTAGATCCTACCTATTTACCTATTTCTTCTTGTCGCACAGACAAATTAACCAGTTTCTGCTCTTCATGGTTTTGCTTTTCAAAGAAGGCAGTGATGACAAAACCAGTGCTAAGACACAATTGTATCCTTGACCCTTTTCAGGGCAGAAAGATCCCCTTCACTGGAAGACACACTGATGAATCTTTGCATTCAATTTCAATTCCTTATTCAGCTATGCCCTGCAACATGCTAAAAATGAAACTCAGGATGCCTAGTCGATGCTTCTCAGATTCTGTCCTGACCATTTGCAGAATGAGTAGTGTTTATACTATCAGACTTCAGGCATCTGACATGGGCTATGGAGCTGCTTTGTCTCCTGGATCTGTTTGTGTTGCTGGATGGGATTACCATCTGCAGCTGGGTATCAGAGAGATGTGAGCTTGTCTCATTCAGATCTGGGAAGAGAACTGCTATCTGGACCAAAATTAGCCATTCTGCAAAATTTTCTGCTTACACAGTTCAAGCTAGCAAGGACCATTCTGCCCAGTTGGGCACATCTTTTCACATTTATAATAAAGCTTAATTTTATTTGGCTGCCTGCTTGCAGATTGCATGTTTTGTTGCAAATGTGTCAGTGCTTCTGCCTGGTTTTGCCTGGGAGTAATTTTAACTGAGGTAGGAAAAAAAATGGTTCTGCCAGAGGCAAATGTTCTCAAATGACTGTTTTTTCTGTCTTGTGAAACTGCTTTCTGTCTCGTGGCAGTTAACAGATGATCTCAGAGGAGTGTGGCGTCTGCACGTAAATCTCTTACCTTCAATTTCTCATGCAAACAGAACACAGAAATAACCATTAGAAAACAACTACTGAAAATACCCACAGTTAATTTCTTTTTATGCTTTGACTTGTTGTAGCTTATGGGGAAGTAAAAAGAAATTATGCACAACAAGATGATTTTTCCTACTTCTTTAAAAAGATATTATTTTCTCCATGTGATTGACTTTGGAAATTTTTTGGAAATCACTTAATGTAGGAGTTTTCCAAAGTTACTACAGCTGTTAAAATTTTGCCTCATTGGGCCAAACAATCTAAATTCAAATAGAAAATAAATTTTGCTTAAAGATTTATCCTGTGGTTTCTTTCCAATAGGAAACCTTTTATGGCTTCTTTCAAGATTTTCCAGTCTGGTTCCTTAAGAAAAGCTTGGTAAATCTTGTGAAACTTTACTTTAGTCATGTTCATATGAAATGGGTATAGGCTTAACTGTGATTTTAGGTACAGAATAAGTATTCACAGGTGAATGGCTTCTAAAAGATGGCTTCTAAAAGATTTCCAGCAAACACCCGCAATTTGATGTGATACTTTCATCCTAGCTCTGGATGCACTGGAGCACCACCTCTGCCTGGAAAGCTATGTGCTGATGCCTTTGCCTTCACTTCTCATGAAAAACATCTCAATAAATCAAGAGAACAAGTCACCAGCAGGTACAGATCTGTACAGCTACACTGATTTTGTGACTGCATTAATAATCTGCTTCAGTTATTTGCTGATGAACTGAAAACTTCCATAAACTTTGAAACAAAAGATTTTCACACTAATGTATGTCAAAACAGGACCAATGTCATACCCCCAAGAGTTGATCATTTCAGTAGACAAACAGTGGGGACTTTTCTATTTTCTCAGCTCACAACTATTTAGAGGGCACGTGAGATACATCACTGGGGCAGCACAGGGTGTCCTGCAGTGCTGCTGAGTTGCTGCCCTCTGAGAGCAGGGCAGGTATCTCTGCATTGCTTGCTGTCTGGCTGACCCTGCTGTGGCCCCCATCCACGCCCAGCCTTAGAGCCAGTCTCTGATCTACATGGCAGCACCTCCCAGTATTCATTCTGCAATAACAGATTTGCTGCCTTTTGCATGGGTTTTCTGGATGGGGTTCTCAGTGGGAATCCATTCACTCTTTTGCCTGATCTGGGCTGAGCTGATATTGGTGCCCATTTTGCCTGTATCTCCTTGGGTGATGTCTCTCCCTATCTGTCATCAGGATCTTTCCTAAACATTTGCTGTGAGAGGTAGGTCAGTGGGGTGCCAGGTGCTTGGAGCTCAATGCAGAAGGCTCAGTTACAGATTTGCTGACTCATTTCCCAGAAAAAGGCTTCCCTTCTCCCTGGGGGACCTGTGGACTCTGGACTTTGCAGCGGGCTTTAATTAGGAACATTGCTGCTTGCATGTCTTTCTCATTCAAAACAGCAGAATTTCTTTTCAATTGCAATTTTAACTTTTGATGTCGTCAGCTTGCAGTTCTTGTTTTGAGGACAGTCTTTCTAGTATGGTGCTGTTAGTGGGTTGTCTTTTTTTTTTCAATTGCCAAAATATTTTGAATGCTAATGTAGGTGGGCAGATTTTGGTCTCTCTATATCTGTTTAAACTGCATGTGCATTGCTGTAGTCCAATCTTTCATCCATTGAGAAAAGTTAATTATTTGCTTGACTGACAATGGTAAATAGGTCAGTACCATATTGAATTGTGGAAAGTCTCCATTCTTCCAGAGAGAGTGAATCTCAATCTTCCTTTGATGTGTAAGCTAAGATCGCACCTGGTTGGGGTAGCAATTAAGCAAATGACATATGATGATTGTCCAGAATTTCTTCAAGACACTAGTACCTCTTAGACTTCAGAATCACTGGAATTCAAATGTCTCTGAAGTACACTTTTTTCCCTGCATACACATGACATTTGGCAATACTTCCATTTGTCCTTGCAAATGCATGAAACGATAGTATTTCAGCCTGATGTTCACAATTGAGATTCAAATTTTTGAAAGAACTCATTGATTTATTAACCTCATCCTGGACTGGAAACATTAAACTAGATGAAAATCCCAGGCTTGTGCAGTATTGAGGATTTTGGACATGCAGTTTCCTAGACCAGGATGGACCATCATTTCAGTGGGGAGCTGTACCTTGTAATTTCGAGCTCGTCATATTACTTTGTCCAGAGTGTTAGGACCATTAGAATTCTTAGTCAAATTCCTATCCCCACTTTGTCAGGAAAGTGTAAGTAATATTTTTTCCCTCGTGATACTTTCTGTCTCAAGATTGAAAGTGTTAGATGTGCAACATGCTCATGCAAGCTATGTTCTTTAAGGAATAAACTAAAATAAAGATGGGCCAAGCAACATTTTGTTAATCTGGTTCAAGAATCCTTAAAGTGAAGAACAAGTCTTACCTTGTGACTGAAATTGTGCTTTTTCCATAGAATTACTTTGTTTTTAAAAAATCACGTAGGTATTATTTTTCAGGGCATGTGGTTTGTGGCTTTTCTTCTAGACAGACTGTGATTAACTACTAATATCATCAGCTGCAGTCAGCATTGCACACACATCCCCTCCATGCCTTCTCCAAAGGAAAACTTGTTCCCTTGGTGAGGCTTAGCATTAGGTCTGCAGAGACCTGGGCTCATGTCTCCATTGGTGAAACATGGATCAAGCTTGCCATATGTTTTCCTATACCTCCTGTAGAATGTGGATTGTATTTGTCTTTTGCATTTTGTCTGGTTTATCTCTGACTGTACCTTAGGACAGATGTGATTTTCTGCACTATCTATGAACAATGCACTCACTGCAAGCTTTCAAGTTGCTGCTGTAACACTATGGGTTCAATGAGGTGGCAATTACCTGTATAAACCTTGCTAAAACCAAAAAAAAAGCTAAATTACTATGAACTCTTCACTTGCATGCTGAATTTTGGCACACTTCAAGGCATCTGAAGCGCCAAAAAAAGAGGTGCCTCTTCTGCCTCTGATATCCTATCTTGAGTAAGAGCGACGTTCTCTTGAAAGAGTTTGATGCTTTCTTTTCTTCTTTTTCATCAGACTTGCTTTGTGTCCATTCTCTTGATTTTGTAAAGGCTCGTGTGCTGAGTCCTGTTGCAGATGATTGTTTCTGATCACCTCACCACTCTGAGTTCAAGCATCCTCAGCCCTTGGAGGTGTGGTCACACTTGCCCCTGAAGCACTGTGCTGTGTGCCAAGTCATGAGGGAGCTGTCTGGGATAGGAATGAGGTACCCTGACAGTGTCTCAGGCGGCTTGAACATAACTTACTGTGTTAAGAAGAGAGAGCAAGAAAAAAAGCATGAGGTGTTCTAATAAAAGCACCAGTGCAGTGAAGATTCATTTTTCTTAGAAAGAATTTTAAGAAGTTAGTTCTTTTTTCTTTCTATTTTTCCCCCTTCTGTCTGCATTATCAAATCTCTACCCCCTGTGTCTGTCTCTCTGTTACTTTCAATATGCATTGCAGCTTCTGTCTCCTCCTTTGTTCGTGTTAGCAGGATGGGTCTTTCTAGGCAAAGGAAAGGAGACCTTTTGCTGGCCTACATATCAAGCAAAACTTGTGAAAGTGGAGAAGGCAATCCAGACTCTTAGTTCTGAATCTCTCTTTCCTTTCTCTTGGATTGTACTTCGAAGTAGACATAGGGTGCTGTTGGCTTTGCTGCTGTTTGTCATTTGATAGATGCACACAAATCCAGGAAGTGATCCAAACCCTGTGTGACTTCTTTTATCTCCAAAAGGACTTCCTGCAGAGGAAATAATTTGGGCGGCTTCTGTTAGCTTGGGGTTAAGGAGAAGGCTGCTATTAGATTTTATTTCTACTGAAAGATGCAACTCCTTTAATATTTCTCATCTGAGTGGATTTGTGAAGAAAGCTTTACTGATCAGACTTTTTCAGTAGATGAAGAAGCTGCTTACCCTCAAGTAGCTACAGGTTAGACTGGAGAAGATGCATCAAGCTTGTCATGGCAGTAGAAGATCCTGTATGACCATAGGCTTCTTCTTTCTGCAGAGACATCTCTTGATGTGACTGCAATGATCTGGAGTGCTGTATTATCTTGACACCCTTTTGCAGGGGAAACTTCCTGGCTTCCTTCATAGCTACTGTTCTCTATGCCATTGAAGCATTTTTAAACTGGAAAATAATTTTAGGCAGGGATTAGAGGCCCTCAGGAGTGGCAATCAGAGACCTCCTAAGGGATTTTCCCACCTGAGGGACTTTGAATCTCTGATGGTCTGCTTATTACTGGCAGCAAATTCCTGTTGCATTTGATGTGTAGTGAGTGTGCACAGAACTGAGAAAGTGCTGTGATGGAAAGTTAAAATACTGTTTATGAAGGTCTATGAACTGAAGAATCCAAACTATTAATCGTAGCTTAAATCTGAATTTCTATAGCTAGAGAACTGAATGGTCATGATATTATGGAAGTGAGTGGCCTGTGTGACTATGTTCCTGGGAAGACCTGTGTGGGTTTTCTAGTAATTAGAGGGAAGGATCCTTCCCACATGCCTGTGCTGTAGAACAGAGGCTTGGCTCAGCCTTATGCTTGAAGCAGTGCCAGGAAATGTATTTGAAGACCCAGTTTTGACACTTGTCAAAGAGGGAAAAAGTATGTAGTATGAAGATTTTGGGCAGGTATTTAAAATCAAACAAACTAAATTTAGGAGTGTCTTTAAAAAAATACCCCAAAATATTTATCTTTATCATAGAAACTTTATAGCCAGGACTTGAATTCTATGAAATGTTTAGGTGGATCATTTCCAAAAGATTTATTTGTATTTGAATTATAAATGCCCTCAAAGCTCATGAGACGTCGAATTCAGGATTTAAACCTGTGTGAGGAGTTGTCTCAGTCCTCGGGTTAGTTCCTCTCCTTGTAGCTGTTTCCACTGAAGTATTTGGGTTAACATTGAGGGAGGATAGATTCAAACTTTGCTGTTGAGTAATACCTGAAAACTTTGAATTAGAGTTCAGACTATAATGAAATGCTTTCAGTTTCTCACTCAAATGGTATTAATCCCTGTCTTTTCACCAAGGGCTACAGAACAAATGCATCCACAGAATTCAATGCTGTTAGTTGACATCATCACACAGAAAACAAATGCAGAAGGCTTCCACAAACTGATGGAAAGTTATCCTCTGGCAGAGAGTGTGTAGCATGAGGCCAAAAGTGAATTCCTACAAGGCAGGACTGAATGCTGTAGCCATGTGATAGATAGAGGAGACCAGTATAAATCACAGGATAAAATAACCGCTGTAAAGAATGCTCTTTGTCCTACAAATGTTGTACAGTTATGCTCCCTCCTAGGATTTATAAACTATTTCGGTAATTTTTTTGCAGCACCTTTCAGCAGTCCTGAATTCTCTGAATCAACTGCTCAGGAGAGAATTGAAAATGGCAGCGCACTGATGCTATAAAGGAAACCAGAAGACTTAGATTGCATTCATCTCTGATTTAACCCAGTGCAATACAACACTGAAATTAGTAAAGTTAGGATGATGTTGCCATGAGAAGTAGTTGCCCTTTGCAATTCAAAATGTATGCTCCCCAGGCTGGAGCATGTAGAGTGGTTCACTGAGCACAGGTGCAGTGCTTTGTGGGGGTGCCATGCTGGTTGCATGAGGCAGGAGTGTGCCACAAGAATAATCTGTGTCTATACATTCCTCTGAAGAGATCTGATTTTACTGCAATCCCTAGGGCAGCTAAAGAGGCTTCCTGGCTGAGAGTTGCCCATCTTTGGTCACAGGAGGATTGGGAAGGATGTGAGAACATGCTCATGTGAGGCTTTGCTTTAACTGGCCACACAGAAGTGTGAAGATCGAATAACTTGCAACCAATTTGGATTCCTACACAATAAAAGCATGAACACAGTGTTTAATCATTTTCATGTGCATTTTGGCTTTAAGTAATGTGTATTAGGAGTTCGCTGTTAGTAAAGCACCTTGGTTACCAGCTTTGCTCTAGGTACTCACAAGCCTGTACAGGCCTGTAATGCTCATGGAATTGATGTACAAGTGACTTGCAGAATTTCACTGTATCAGCCTAGCACTACTGCCTGCCATTGGAATGTATTTACACTTGCATTTTACACCCTCTTGATTCCTTTTTGTTGGAGTTTCTTCCACCTGATTTAACTGCTTTGAATTGGGTCTTGCTTACAGCCTCTCTTTTTTTTTTTTTTTTTTTCCTTTTTTTTTTTTCCCTTCTTTTTTTCTTTTAAGGGCAAATTCTGCCACTGATCTTGTGTCACTGCTGTGTCATCCTGGTTCTGTGGTGGTGAAGCACAACCTAGTCTGATGGTACCTGAGCTCCTGGAAATGCTGGCAAAAGTGGTGAGAACAAAGCTACACCATGGTTTGAGGAAGAAAATCAGCTCATGTGAAAACATGAAACTCGTGAAAGGATTTGGTAGGCAAGCTGGGACTCTAATTTAGCATTTTACCCTTATTCTCCATCATCAATAAAATCAAGAGTGAGTTGTGCTTGGGCCCACTTTCTAATGATAGTAGAAAATGGCATTCATCCTGATGGTTTGTGCAGGGAAAAATGAATCCAACTGTTTCATGAGTAGCCAAAAATTATTGAGGATAGATTCAGACAGTTCTTTTTCTGTTCAAATAAACTAGTATACTGTTAGCACATACTGCTGTGGAAGCAGGATTGACATATTTCTAGAACTTATAAACCATTAAATAGTAAATATTTTAGTAAGTAAAGACATGGCATATACAGGAAAACGTCTGCTTAGTCCAAACCAAACAAACCTAACTGTTAATTGCAATAATTTGTCAAGTAAAAAGTACTTTAGAGCTTTTCTCACCCTATAGGCTTCCTGCTCTTGAAGTTCACCATCTGTGTTCTCCCTAGTACTGAAAACTCTACTTGGAGGAGTCACTAGTGGCCTGAAATTTTGCCTTTATTCAAGGAAGTCTCTCTGAAGTGAGCAAAGTTATAAAGTTAGACCTCATCAAACCCATGTGTGGATCCTACTCAGCAGTGCTGCTGCTGTCCTGGGTATTTGAAATATCCACGAGCACTGTCGTAGTTTCAGTTTGAAACTAGGCAAAAAATATCAACTGTGTAAAGTGACCTAGGTTTGCCAATCGTAGACCTTTCCTGGCCAATGCACCAAAGAAATGTGGTGGGTTTACCTTTTGCTATGAGATAAGATTAGGAGAAAATAACAAAGCAGGCCTAAACTTGAAAGGATACAAAGAAAAACTTTATTAACAGAACAAAAAAACAAATAACAAAAAATCAGAATAAAACTTTTAGAACACCTTCGTCCTTCCCTTCCCACACATCCTTTCACTTCCTTTCTTTCCAACTGACAACGTACATAAGAAAACAACACCCAGAAATTTCAGTCAGTTTTCCACTTGTAAAATAGTCTTTCTTCATTTTACTTAGAGAGAAAAGTATTCTTTGCTAATGCTATGGAGAACTCTTCACAAGGAAAAAAAAGTTCTTGTGACTTTAATTTTCACAAATAACAATCACCTGGAATTTTTGTTTGTGAGTTTCTTCTCACAGTTTTTCTCACAACTGTGCTTCTGGTCCATGCCAACTTATCGGGGTGTTATTTTTAAGGATGAGCCATTCTAACATAAAATGAAAGTTCCTTTCATTCATCTCTGAGAACAGAAGTCTTCCCCTTTTATCCCCGGGGCAAGGTTTTCTTACTAAACTTTTAACATTGGTGCCTTTGCTCATAATTGTAGTTAGAACATTACATTCCCCCAAAGCATTTCATGAGTTACAGGAGAAAACACAAAGTCTGATATATCAAGTATATATTTACCATAGCCTCACAAAAGAATTCCACAGCCCAATCTTAAGGCAATTTTTTCAGTCCCTTCTATCTAGAATTTCATTCTTTCTTTACTGACTCCAAAAATCTTATGTTGTTGTCTCTAATATAACTTTACCTTTTCTTTCTTTTTGGTTCAGAAGACAGTTGGTGTTCATAGGTGTTCGTTGGGTACAGAGTCCTGCAATGCTGAATTTAGTCCAAGTCTTGTATTAGAAACACGGCTCTCTCTGTTTCTCTCTGCTGGCCACGTGCTGGCTCTGCCGGCACCATGCAAGCTGTGCCGGCTGCTCTGGGTCTGGAGCGGGGGTACAGCTGCTCCTGGCTTTGGGGCTGCCTTTAGCACAAACTATGGGGATCGCTGGTGCTGGTGCCCGCTGCACAGCTACTCCTAGTGCCAATACAGCATGGCCCGGTGGCTCTGCTGGAACAAACGACTGGACGGCTCCACCAAGAAGAGGCCCAGCCCGCCGACCTATTGAAAACCAGAAGTGAAGACAGCTACTCCTGGGCTTCCTTGTCCTTAAATGTGTATTTGCAAAGGTATGTCCACCCTTTTCATTGGTTTAATCCTACGTCAATATCAGAAATTGGCCACTAAGGGCCAAAGCACAAGCATTAACCAGCATTTTCAGATTAAATATTTTTTCTGAAAAATGGATCAGCAACATTTTTCTGGTTTTCCTGCTTCAAGTCTAAAAATTGCTTTGAAAATTTAACCAGTGGAAACTGCTGACCACTGGGAGGAACACATAATGGGCACATTCCCGACAAGAATGGGATGGATTACAGCACTTCTCCAGTAAAAGGTAAAAATCCTCTTAAAGTAAAAATTGCTTTCAGTTTTAAAATACATTTCTCAGAGATTCTTTCAGTGATTTCCTCACACAAAAGACTTATGCAATAGTCACCTCTTTAATTTAAATGTAAGCTTTTTCTACCCAGTGTGGGAAAGATGAAAGATTGTTTCCAATTTGCAAGTACTAGTGGAAAAAAATCATAGAACTTTTATACCTGGATTTATATTTTAATTAAAAGGGATTTTGAAAAAATGAAAATAAGGAGGGTTTTGGCAGAAATTTTTTTTTTAAATTTTCTGGCTTTTTTTATGGAAGAAAAGGCAAACATGAAAATTTGTTCTCCTGATGATTAATTTTTTTAATAATATTTTTTAGGTTAAAAAGTTACTTTTAGTGTTTTTGAAGTGCAAATACTTGTGTAAAACCAGGTAATTTTCCTATTTTCATCTGTAAACAAAAAACCAGTATGAATACCATAGACCAACACCTTGCTGTCCCCTCCCCCCCCAACCCTCCCACTTCCCCAAAATACAGCAGATTCATTAACCCTTACATGGGAAATATGGATTTTTAGTTTTTTAAATAAATATGAAATTTTCTCTTTTAAAGGATGGTATTCTCCCTCTGCTACACTTGAGATATTTTCAGATATTAGTGATACAAATCATACAAATGCTTAGTAAAGAAACAAAATTTGTTATCTTAGCTGGTAATGCATTAGTTCCAAAATCTCCAATAAATTCACTAGTCCACATCTGTGACGGAGACAACGTCACAGGCAATAAGAATTACGCTTAACCTGTGCTTATGTCAAAGAAGAAGTCTCCTTAAACATGTTTCTAAAGGAAAATTGTGGTTGGTAGCCCTTTTTTTTCTGTCCTCCAGATGTTTTTAAACACTTGAATGCTTTGTCATAGCGAAAAATCAAGATAAACTTTTATTGGTATGTGTCTGTCAGATTTACATTTGAGTCTATGCTCAGTGAGCACTGTGGAATTTTAATTTACTTCTATCCACCCAGCTTGGTGCCTGACTTATAGCTCAGAGAAGGGGTTGAAAGAAGTTAAGGGCAGAGAGCATATATAATACCTGTATCAGTAAACTTCATAGTAGGCATTCAGGTCACAGCTTTCCAGCCATGTCTGGCTGTGTTAGAGCGTACTAATAGATACAACAAGAAATTCTCCTCTGAAACAACCACTTAATTGATTTTTGGCATGTGACTATCTAATGAAGAATTAGTTAGAGATGTGTAAGAGGTGGTTGGCCTGCAAAAGAACCAGAGAAAATTGTTATCGTTTTTGTTGAGAAGGAACTGTAAAAATTGAAAATCTACCTGAGATTTAATTCTTGTATGCCATAGGTCTCCAGTTTTGGGACAATAAAACGTTCCTGCTGTGACAAGAAAAGCAAGAACATGGACGGACATCAGTGATTGAGAAAGATATTAACATTAAAATGACCATGATATTAGATAAGCAATTGAGAAGTGCTTTAAATATTTGTCAAAGACCTAAAGAAATTAATAAAGCTAGTGGAAAATATGCTTAATATGTTTTCCTGAGTCCCTGGAGGTACCTTCATGTTGCATGCCAGTGTTGCTGGTTTCATCAGGAGTAACAGCAAATCCCTCCCACTGCATTTTGTTGAAGGTTTAATTTTCCAGGAGGAAGAGGCAGAGCAGAAGTGCCTGCATCACAGAGTGAGTGAGGGCTAGAGCTCGTGTAGGACCTGCATGGGCCATTCTTCTGTATAGGATGTGTGGGAGTCTGTGGATTAAGTGAGTCTTCAAAGAGCTCATTTTTGAGTTTAAATTTACCTTTTGTCACAGAAGCCGAGCTTTTAAAATATTTTTCTTTTATTCAGGAATGAATTTGCTGAGAGGGAGAATGTTGTAACTTACTCTGTGATGTTCTTGGCCTGTTCTAGTCCAGTAGATATTTTAGTCTTATATTTTAAAATAAGATCAATATTAAATTAACATTTTTTGCAATTATTTTCTTGAAAGAAAAAAATAGTTGTTTTTTAAGGAAATACATTTTCTTTGGTATGGCTCAATTGGCTGTAGTTATTAAAGAAAAGTCAAACCAGATGCAGCTGTAGTCCTCATCTGCTTCCACTAAGGCTGACATGGACTTAATGTTGGAGTATAGCTTTGATGACAATTTGAATGGGAACTTGGAGACTGTATTTCAGGGTCTAAGGGCTTCAGTACTGATCAAGCCTTAAACTAGATGGTTTTGTAATTTGAGATTTCAATTGTTCTCTAGAGCTACATGAGAGCAATAAAGTGTTGTAGATAAAATGAATTTAGCTGACAGATATGCAACATGTACAATATATTTTTATTATTTCTTTAGAAAGGTAAAGCCAAATACTGAAATCTTTATTCATTTGTGATCCCTTCCTTATCCAGACTAAACTCCCATTGGCTCTAGCCTGTTTCTGATTCATTAAAATCAGTGGAAATGTATCCCCATAAAGACTTCAGGATGCAATCCACTTTGTTTCAGCCTTGCAGGCTAGTGTCACTCAGACTCCCATAACAACACTATCACAGAGGCACAGACACTGCATGAGCAATATGGCATTCTTGGAAATACATTCACCCTATTTTGTCAGTTCTCAGTTCAACATTGTTAAAAGTTCCTGTTTTAACAGTTTCACTCACTGATTGATTCTGCAGCTATTATCTATATGAAGGTTTAAAAAAATATTGTGTGGTTGTACTGTAATTTGTGTTTCTGTCACTGTCTTGAGGGGTCACATTGACTGTGTCCCACTGCCTGGTTCTGATGCCATGTCCTTTCTCATCCATGCTGATATAGTCAGGAACTACTCTGAATTTCACACATTTTTCTAGGTGAAGGTTTGGCTCATAAGAAGGTGAAACCACTTGTGGATATATTTTGATCAGTGTTTCAGTCAGTTCAGTCTGTGTTTCATACCTAGTGCTAAGAGTGCCTCATCTCAGTCATGAGATGTAGAAGCAATGTTTGACATGCAGGTACCATTTATTCTTTGATACTCTTTTGTATCTTGCCGTTTTTGAGAAAAATGTTTCAAATGAGGTTCCCAGCAGAGTCAAATGTAAAACTAGGTACCTTGGAATATTCGTTGTTTTAAAATATTTAATATAACTTAGCATTTACATTTCTTGTAGCTTGGTATGTTGCAATGATAGAGCTCTAGCTACCTATGTAGGAAATCTTGAATTCCCAGAGTTTGATGATTCAGTTGAACCTTTAACCCTTTCGAATTATTTTTATAAACCTTTTTCTCATCTCTTTTTGTTCTGTTAGACCATTTGATGTAATGGAATTCTTGATTATTTTTACTGGTATAAGGTAAGAGTAGGATTTGAAATAGGTTTGGTGATTTTTTTTTTTTTTTATTTATTTTTTTTTTTACTAAGACCAAATTACAATTTGACCACTTGCACTACAGATGATCAAACAGAACTGCAAACACAATTTTCAGATTAACATCCATTACAGCATAAAGTATTCAGTGGCAGCCTTTGCCAAGAGCTGTCCGAAATGTAATTATTCATCATTAAACTAGAGCCTGAAAATACAAAACCAGACCAGAGGTCTGCTGTATAACAGTGCTGCACATTCACATAATAAAACAGAGGGTTAGATCCACAGGGGACTTGTGTCGTTCTTTCTGCTTCCTGCTCTTCACGCTACATGCCCAGCAGTTAAAAAATGTACTGTGTTCACAGGGAAGGGCCTTGAACCACTGTTGGATACCTGCTTCCCCTCCAGGTGACTGCCTGGGCTGCCAGGATGCAGTCATGCTCCCTGCCTTAGCATGCTCTCCTTAGCCCCACCACTTGGAATATTGTGTAAGGGATGACATCTACAGTGAGCCAGATGGAAAATGTTCCTGCGGGCCCTCCTTAATGCTGGGAAGTGTGGGGTTGAGATGCCCTTAGAGAGGCAAAGTTGACGCCACTCCTCTCACAGGCTTGGGACATTATAAATTCTCTACTCTGGGATGTCATAGATGCAGCCAGACACTTCAGGAATTCCTTGGTGGAAACTTGAGAGCCTGAAGGTTGGATGTGGGATGTACCACTTGGAGAAGGCATCTCTTTTCTGCTTTTGTAGTGCCCCTCTGGCTAGAAACCCCAGCAGTGGATTGCACATAGGGCCTGGAGAGACAAATGGTGGAGAGGGGAGAAAGGAGGAGCACAGAGGCAGCAAGCACCCTGCCTGGGCTTATGCAGCAGGATGAGGCAGAAAGGCAAGCAGTCAGTGCAGGATTTCCCCTCCTGCTGTGAGATTCCAAATCCTGGAAGGTATTGCTCCCATTATGACCTGGTGTCCTGTGATAATCGTACTTGACATTTGAGATTACAGAGTCCAGAAGTGAGCCACACCACACCAAGGGTTGCTTCTGTTTGCATGTTAGAAAATATTGTTGGTGGTGGAGGGAGCACATGGGCAGCCCAGGAGCTGACTCAGTGCACTGGTTTACATTTGGACACCCGTCCATGACAGAAGGACTTCAGAACTTACTGTCAGCCTTCTAAATAGGGCTGAGCACCTGCAAACTCAACATGACAAAATAGAGCTTGGAAAACTCAGCATACTGAAAATTAGATCCTCATCAGTTCCAGCTTTCCACATAGTATTAAAAGTAATTATGTACAAACTCATGCTTCTACTACTTGACTTGACCAAAGACAGCTTCCCACTTCCCATTTATGCCCTCCACTTGCATATTTTACTGGAACTTATACCTTTCTAATGAGAACCATGAAAATGTATTGGGCTATTTTTCCTCTTAAGGATGGTATATGATGAATTGGAAATAAGCATGGAAATTAAAACACTTAATGTCTCCATAAAATCACATTCAGTAAGCCTTTAAACTAATCACAGTTTGAAACTGTAATGCCTGCAGCTAAAACAATTGTGTTTAAAGTAACACGGCAGACCCACAGTATAACCTTCTATCAAGATGTTGAGTCTGTACTTGTTTTCTGTTTGCTTTCTCTTCTCTTTCAAACCTTAATCTTCAATAAAAGCCAAGGAGCAGGGCCAAGTAACATGGAAAAGCCTATGTGCTTCTATAACAGTGAAATCCATAGCAGAAGGAAAAATCTCCTTGATAAACTGTTCAACTGCCTGTGCTAGATGGTGATAGTTCCTGCTGTTATTATGGGGGTTGTAGGTTGCAAAATTTCATGTCTCACTTTTTTTTCCCCTCCTGACTCAAATTCAACTGTTCCATTCTTCTCTTGTCTTTTCTTTTTGGGTAGAACAGGTGAAAATATGAACTCTCTGTCACCTTTCTATATCCTCTGCTTTTTTTCTTTAGGGTATTGTATTGCCTTTATCAGAATTATCTTCTTTTCTTTAAATCTTAAAAGTTTGATTATTACAGCCCAACAAGATTCTTCAACAAATGGACCTGGAACTAGAGACCTATATGCCCTTTCCATTTCAAAAGTGTCAATATCTTCACAATTCAAAATGGCTTTCAACTTTTCTTTCTTCTTTTTTTTATTCAATAAAGTGATTTTGGTAAAAGTAAGCTCCAGAAATTTATCCCACATTCTCCTCTGCCAAATATACATAGATAATTTATATTATTGTCGTTTTTTAACTAAATACAAACCTCTTGAAATATTAGTAATTTGTTGCTTAGAAACTAAATCTGCAATAAAAATTGATCTGAAATGCTGTTTTCCATATTAGATGCTTTCTCCAAAATTATTGTATGATGACAGAAGTGCTTATGCTCTGGAAATCATCATAAAAGTGTAAGTGATACAGGTACCTGACGTCATTGTCTTTCACCTCAAAATATATTTATGGCAGGACTGAATGCCTTATCTGCTATTCCTCCTTTTGTGTCAAGATGTCTTTTTGGAGGAAGCTACTTCAGAACTGGAAAACCATTTCTTTTCAGCCGTATCTCTCCCATTAATCAACTGTTTTTCAAAAATCCAACATTTTTTTCTTTCTCCATAGAAATTTGGATTGCCTCCTCACCATCTTGTTCTATTCTACTCTACTGGATTATGACTGGTGTCTCTTTCAGACTTTTGATTTTTGGAAACCCACCTGAAAATTATTTGTGATGGTCTGGATTTTAAAGGGAAGGTCTTCATCCTTGCTTGAACGTCTGTCATGGTTTCTATTCAAAACCAGGTGGAAACACCAATTTGTGTTCTGGTTTGGGTTTGCCAATTTGAAATTATCCAATCAAGAGCAAAGCGGGCTTAAGCTTAAAAGTAATAAAACTTTATTAACTAACACTAAAAGGGAAAAAAAACCAAGAATGAGAATGAAACCTTCAAAACACTCTTCCTCCCTCCCCAACCCTTCTTTTCTCTCAACCAACAATGTAAAGAAAACAACACTTAGAAATCTCAGTCAGTTTTCTACCTCTAAAACAGTTTTCAGTTCACTTAGGGAGGGAAGCACCTCTTGTTTACTGTGGAAAATTCCTCCATAAGAAAACAGTTTTCTCGTGGATCCAGTCTGCATGAACAACATCCGCCCAGAAGATCTGCGTTCATGAAACTCCTCCCATGTTCATAGTTGTGCCTCTGGGCCACATTGATGTATGGGGGTTTATTTTAAAGATCACTGTTCAAAACAAAGAGGTTTTTTATTTATCTTTTGGATCAACTTAACCTCAGGGAGCAGAGATTCACTTTTTCTTTTGAGAGCAAAGAGTCTTTATCTCTTCATCTCTCTGTTCAACTTCTCATGAAATCAACAGCTTTGTCAACATTTCATTCCTTTGCTCAGGTCTACAAGTTGAACTTTCTATCTTCCCCATACTTCTTTATGGTTCAAAGGAAATATTTCAATATATTATAGCCAACTACCATACCTTACTGAGTCTTTTCAGCCTGAAAGAAGCTTCCCATACTCCCTCCATCTGGATCTTTACTCCTTCTTGGCTGACTTTGATACTCATGTGGTCTTTATACACCTGCACTCAATGATTCTCTCATTGGAGAGAGGATGGAGGCTTTTTCAGGTCTCATCCAAGCACTGATGCACTGAAAGAGTTAACAAAGGCAGTGTCCAGCCGAGGCATTCACCTGAGGGATTGTGGCTGTGCTGGAGCTGTGCCAGGATCTCAGCCAGGCTGCAGCAGTCCATGGTGTCATACTACAAAGCCGTGCTGAGGGAGCAGATCCCAGGGTGCCTGGGCCCAAAAGGCAGCCACTCACTGGTGCCCTGCACTGGAAGGGGAAGTTGGACAGATCCCCAGATCCCTTTTCCACCCCTCAGTCTTATCAGGGAGCCCAGCCCGCAGCATCGCTTCTCCCCTCTCTCTCTCTGCCCAGGGCTACAGTAGAGGCAAAGCCCAAGCCTGGGCCAGCAGCAGAGCAGAACTCTGTGCCGACAGGTGTTCTCAAAACCAGTTGAGCCCTACCTGGCCCACATGGCCTTCCCCTCCCTCCCCCCACCAGGCCAAGGGCTGAGGGGAGAAGGTGTTCTCTCTCCGACAGCCAGAAACAAAAAGGCTTCCAGGACTTTGTTTCCTCACAAAAGTAATAAGAACTAGAAAAAAAAAAATGCTTTCCCATTGGTCCAACAAAATGCCAATCTCAAAACCAGCCAGGTCACTTCTGTGGGCTGGTCAAGCTAACACAATCTCTTATGTGTTGAGCAAGTGATCTGTGTCTGTCATTAGAGCTAGTGACAGAACTGTCTTGTGGGTCTCCCCAGGGCTAAAGATAAATTTGGCCCCACTGGAATCAAATGCTACATCCTCAAAGCACTCTTGAGCAATATGTATTTATGAGGACTGGTGGTGTAGTACTCCCTCATGATAAAACTATCATTCACTTCTTGCTAGGGTTGCATCTGAGAAGGGAGGGGAGTATTAAGGACACAACTCCTGCTAGCAGCAATAAAACCTGGCAGACTAGGGAGCAAGCAGGCTCTTTTAACCCTCAAGATGAAAATCTAGGGGCTTGCTTTCTTACTGAATACTAGTTTGGGGTCTGTTTCATAGAGATTGGCAAATATTCCCATCTCTCTTGGGATATGATCAAGGATAGAAGATGAAGAACTATGTGATTCAAATCTCAAAATCATTATTGCCCTCTGCTGTAAAAGGCAAGCCATATTTTTTGTTATTAACAATGGTAGATCTACTTTTCCACTTTCTAAACATAAACTCATCAAATTGAAGACAAAATCAAGCTAAACAAAATAGCATACATATTTATTGCTTATCTGAATTGAATATGAAATGTGTGCAATATGGGTAAAGGTCTTTATTTAAGAGTGAAAACATTTTTCTGAAAGCTATTTGTCTTGCTTTCCAGTACTCTTTAAGAAAGTTGAAGGTTTTTGGTTTTGTTTTTTTAAGGTGAAAAGAGCTTTGGCCTAATTACAGTGAGCCAATTACATTTTGAGGTGAACTAGAAACATTCCAGTGATGTTATGTGGTTTGCATCTATCAGAAATCTTGAGTGCGGTCTGGTTAGAAACTGTTCATGCAGAGGTAAAGAAATTAAGTCTGGTACATAGCAATAGCTGTCATTTTTACCTTGCATGGTAATCTGAAATTTATCTACATGCATAAGTTGCATTGCTTTGATCACACCGATGACAGTAAAATCATACAGTAACTCTTAGTTTTTCTCCTGTGCCAATATGACTATTTCAGACTAAAGTGTTATATTGCTTTATGTATTTTATCAATGGTTGTATTTCAGTGAAGGCAAGAAGAACTAGTTGGGGGTGAACAGTCTTTAAATTGGCATTGTTGCCTCTGGAAAGATAGTTGTACTAGGTGCCTTGTATATATTTCCCTTTTTGGGGATATAAGGCCACAGTCAGGAATCCCTTGGGGAGGAGAGTTAGAAAAGTTAGCTAGTCTATCTTTTTGCGCTCAGCTCTTCACTGCTGTCTCCCCAGCTGACAAATGGTTACTTGGCTGTGTGAGTGTTCCTAGTTTGTTTCATAGCCCATAAACTTGGTTAGATTAGATCGCCATTATAAGAGCTTGGTAAATTAGCCCATGCTGGGCCCAGGGCTTCTATATCTGGCCTGCGTCCAGGTCCACAACTGCCTTGTTAAAATCTGGGCTTGAATGGCTCTGCATCCCTGGCACTTCTGTGACTGGTGTGCACATATCCCGCAATGGTTTTACCAATTGGACAACACTAATTTTTTTATTTAATCACCTAGAAAACTTTTCCTGCTAGGATTCTTGCTGAATATGCATGTTTCCCTATCTTTCTCAGTTTTTATTCTATTTTTTGGATTGTCTATAAAAGATTGACCTTCCACTCTCTTAAATATTCTTGCCATCAGATATAAAGCACATGTATTGGCATAAAAACTACTCTACTCTATGTGGAATGAAAATTACTGGCAGTTCTTGAAACACATTCTGTACAAGAAAGTCTAATTGTTTGTTGGACAGTGGTGATCATAAAAAAGTAATTTTGAATACTTGTGGTTTAAATCAATGACCTTTATTTCTGTGAGTGGCTGCATTGATACCGAGGATGTCAAGTGCTAAGCCAAGGTGAAACTGTATATTCTGTGAAAACGAAGACTCATGCCAATACTCCCTGCCAACAAACAGCATGCCCTAAGCGAGGGTGAATGAAGAGACTGGTGAGGGGATTTGCAGATTAAGGTGCAAGGTAAGACCTTGTTCATATGAGTAAGGAGCAATTCCTACAACCTTGGACAAAATACTTTGCTAAGATAAATTTGATTCATCTGAAAGGAATCATCTTGAGGAATTGCCTTGATAACCAGAGTATCTGAAAATTTCTCCAACCAACGTCCATGAGCTGGAAATGCTTTTAAGATACAAATGTTAGAAACTGGGCCAAATTCAGTTTCCAGGATTTTGTTCATGTAGCCATTGGTCTAAATGGAGTTTCCTTGGGGATTTTTAGTGCTACAATGAATAGAACTGATCCCTGAGATACTAAGTGTTAAATGAAGAGTCTTTGTCTTTCCTATTTTGGGATCAGAGCAAAGTCAAGAGTTGTAGTTTGGTTTTAAGCTTGATGTTTCGGTTTTTTAATTTTTTTTAGGAAAGTGTGATAAACACGATGGAATGTTTTTGTAATAATATTTATGTTATTTATTCTTTCCGAAAGGAGGGACTTTTTTTTATGTCACTCTGGTTTGACCAGTGTGATTGAAGATGTTTGCCTTTGTTTCACTAATCACATTAGTTTGTGTAAAATGGTATATAAGGGAGAGCTATATCTAATAAGAGGAGTTATTTTCTTAGTCTTTTGAAATCACAGAGTCTGTGTCATGTGCTATCAGAAGCAGCAATAAAGAGTGATTCACTAGAAGTGCATAAATTCACATTAGCTGCCCTGTATACATTTTCTGTCTGGCTACTCCTAGTCAGGGTGGTGTAGGCAGTGTGCAAACAATGTGCACTAAATACCTGTTGTACTCACCTTACCTCTGCAGAGAAACCTTTATGCAAATGCAAATGAGGAGTTAAAAATTTAATTGAATCTAAATAGTTGTTTTAGATATGACCACATGTGTGGGAAGAGGATCAGACTAGCATTGTTTTTCAGATGACTGTTGTTTTTCCTGCTTTGTGTTGTTTGTCCAGAAAACAGAGTAACCAACCTAGTGCAAAAAAGCCTGGCTCACTCGTGTAGTTTTTTGTGTTCCCAGTACTAATGAGAGCTTATTTGCTTGTGTTAGTAGAAGGTGTTGAGAGATAGGCCTGAAAACTGAAGTCACATGTTTGTATCCTGCCATAACATAGGCATTCCCAACTCATCCTACACAGCTTCCAGAAAGAAACTAGGGAGAGGAGGAAGTGCTACTCCCTGAGCATCTGTATGCCACTTCGCTGTTCATTCCCCTGCTGAGAGCAGAAGCAAGCATGGTAATTAGCAGCATCCACACTGTGGGGTTTGCAATGCAGATCTGTGTCTCTCCAGAGAAGGACTGGCGACACCCATCGCTTTGCACTTGTGTGCCACAATGACCATCACAAGGTAGCATCTTACTCTTCCTAATAAGATAACCTCGGCTGCCACCAGCAAAGCCCAGGCAAGGGAATGGATAGCCTAGATACTTCTTGGGCTGAATTTATACACACAGAACAATAGAGTATGTACCTCATGGACAAGAAAATAGTGCTTTCTGAAGTGAGAATGAAGGGGGAACTCCGCAGGCAAACAACATGGTAAGGCCAGATTGAGAGCTCAGGGCACACTTGTAGTACATAGAAAGACCTCCTCACCATTAAATCACCTGTTTTCTGTTTTCATTTGCACCAGTGTAGCCCCTGACTACTGCAGATTTAAATCAGTAAAGGGATGGCTCGAGGCCAAAGTCAATTTTGTTTTAAAGTTTCTTCTACCAAAAATTTGGCCCTGGAAGCTTGTACTTGGAATTGTACAAAGTTTCATTTTATTATGGTATGTTTCCCCCTCTGTCCGAAAATTGGAGACCGTTTATATGAATTTTGGCAGGAGACAAATGATCTTTCACACTCAGCTTGTAATTTACAGCTATGTTTGGTTTTACATAATGTACAATTTCAACGTTGTCTAACATTTCTTCATGTATTGTGGAAGACTTTCAGGTTTTATTAAACTGGCATATATAAATTGATTTTCCATCTGGATGCAGTCACTTGGAAAACTCTGCATATTCTAACTACATATGAGCTAAATTACACACTCTAATAGTGTGTTTGAATTATTTTATGGCAACATATAGTTGCAGGAGCATGTGGCAGTTTCCCAGCACTTTGCCTAACTAGGGTTTTGCTCCTAGCTAAAGGAACTGTTACAGAAACAGACATAAATATTGCAGTGAAAGAACAAGCAGGCTGTGCCTCTTGGTAGGAGAGACTATTGCCAATTTGCACTTGCTGAGAAGAGATATTACTGTCTCCCTGTGATATGAAGAATATTACTTAGGGCAAGTCTAAGTCTGCAAAATTACCAGTTGAGTTAGAGGGCTTTATGGATATGAAGAAGAATAGAGCTAGACTGGGACAGTTTCAGTGTCAAGGAGATTTATTTCATATACAAATAGATGACACATGATGTGGTAGGGGATGTTAAATTTGTTTTTTCCCAAATGGTTTGACTCTGGTCCCCCCACAATGGGTTTGGTCTGTTCCTAGCTAGCCACTCCCTGTCCCATTGTATCTATCCCCCCGATGGTAACATCCCTGGAACTGAAGCAAGTTAAAAGCTTGGAAATCGTGTCCTGCATTCCATTTTTCTGCACCCCCTGGAGGAGAATGAACATCCCTGAAAATGTGCTTTCTCGGACCATTTCTCCAAACCTCCTCTCGGGGAGGTCAAGAGCCTAGAGAGCAAAAGACCTCTCTGCTTTTTACCAATCAGAGACTGATTACAGCTTGAAAAGAGCTGCACCTGGTTATGCAGCTGGGGGACAAGGCTAGTCAGTCCCTCGGGACAGCAACAACACCATGGGAGACTGAAAAATTCTGCAGTCTGTCTAGCAACTTTCTCCTTATTGTATTCTGGAAAACTTGGCCATATTGATTGGATTTCCTCTTTGCTAAAATGGGTCAATATGACATTGTTCACCTCTTATATGCTTGCTTTCCAATTATGCCATTCTTGCTCTTTGAGAGTAAGCTTTAATCCCCCCATAGCCTCATGTTTGCATTACTCTTTGTAAAGGATCAGAGTGTAGACAATAATCTCAAACAAGCTACCCAAAAATGAGGACTGGGGAGGGAACTGTGCTGAACATTTTCTCACTGAAGACAGACAGATGACTTCACATGACTTCACCCTGAGAGCGTGATCTGAGAGTTTTGAATTTGAAAATATATTTGATGCCACCTGCATGCTAGAAGGCTTGCCTGTCATGGGGTCTAGCCACTAGAGTTTGTGATACTTTTTATGATGTTCACATTTACCAGAAATTTAAAAATATCTCTGTCCAGAAGGTTATCCTACTCCAGGGTGTAGTGTCCAATTCAGTAACAGCCATCTCTGTCTCATTAAGGCAGTAGTCTTGCTCATCGTATGCCATCGTGGAGAGGTTACTCAGCTTCAGTCAGCTCCTCAGGCCATGCAGGGTGATGCAGGAATCACAGTGGTAGTGGTGGCACTGGGGGCTGTTTTGTCGTGAAAACATCTCCCTCTGCATCAGAAACAATGTCTCATTCTCAGGTCTTTGCAAAATGGAATTTCTAGGTTTGAGCCTCTTTTGTGTTGAGATCCTGCAAGAGTTTTATGTCAGACTGCAAGCCCTGTAACGCAGATCCTTTTCTCCTGGTAGAGGAAAGATGGAGGGAAGGAGAGTGGTATTGGAATGTCGTCACCAATAATCTTTCTTTTAATTCACCAGATATTTGAATATGACTTGAAAGTAATGTTTCCTTATTTCCTGAGGGATGTAATCAGAGATAAATTCTGCCACTACCTCACAGAGTTCTGATTTTGTAGTCATTCCTCCTCTTATAGCGCTTCAAGTGTCAATTGTAAATAGTATACTAGCTATTTACCACATGGATAAACACATAGCAAGCATTATATCGCTTTATCAGGCCACTAATATCTGAGAGCTTTGTCTTATGACATAGTATAAACAATAAATCATATACTCATTGCTGTTATTCTTTATGTCAAGTCTTATTTCTACATCCCAGGCAGAAAAAAGCATTTGGTACAGCTTTCTGTTGTTATTAGTAGACGGTGTGCCTGATTATTCTGCCAGGGAAGGCAATGTGGGATAAATTGTGTGCTCATGTGAGGGAATTGGAAAGAAATGTCTCAGTTCTTACATGGTACTCATGATTGTGATTTTATTTGGGAGATCTGGGTGCACTAAGGACCAGATAGCTGAAGTTCAGAAAAAGATACAAACCTGTTTAGCCTAATAGTTCCTAGTGAAAAGGGTGCTCTAGATGCCAGGGAATCGACGTTGTAAATACAGTCCAAAGTATCACACTTCGGAAGAAGTCTTCATCAAAGAAGAGGTCTTCATCAAAGATTTGTTGTGTGAGATGACATGTTGAGCAATTTCTTAAGCTAACAGCATTCCATATAGTTCCAGACTATGTATTTCTGGTAAAATTATTAGGAAAAAACAGCAGATTTGTGTTTTAATGAAGAGGTGTATTAATTTTGTCAAAAGAAACCAGTATTATATGTCATTGTGACCACAGCCATCTGCAGTGCAGCACATATGGTTGCTGTCCATCAAAGCTTTCACCTTTGGTTTCCTGGTGCCAGGCAAGACCACGGAATCTTTCTTAACTGCAGTATATTGTTTGTTGGCATCGTTTTTAATCTTTTAGGAGAAGTAGCAAGTGGGCTTTATTTTCTCTTTCTTCTCTCTCACTGGATTAGACGCAGGGGTGGGGAGTTGTGGGACAGAAGAGAAACACAGAGACATCAGCTGTGGGGTGCCAGAATGCCTTCAGCTTGTCCTTTCACCTACAGCAGGTTTAATCCAGACTGTGGGGGGAATAGTTCTTGCCTGCCTGAGCTGTCCAGGGCTTTCTGCATGACATTCTTGAAAAGTCACTTCAGCCAAGCATTATAACAAAAGCAGCATTGACTTTGTCACAGAGTTCCTTGAGATAAAATCCCCCTGACTGAGATTTCTTACCATAGTCATGGTCAAGCATACAAACTGTCATAAATGAAATTCACTGAAAGCCTTGAATACCTGACCTTTCGGTTCTGGAGACTCTGCTGGGGAGCAACCATACCACATTGCATATTTCTCAAGACCTTTCTTGATTGCTATCACTTCTCTCAGCTGATTTTCCAATGGGTAGCTTTAACCACAGAGGATTATAGCTATTTCTGTGGATCTGAAGGAATGTTTCATAACAGCAAGTGGGTACCAGGGATCCCAGAATCTTTCCTGACAGAGATTGACTCAACTTTGCAGGTCTTCTAGGATGCAATCAGCTTATCTTGTTGTCCAAAGCCACAGCATCCTACAAAGAAACTCAACCAAAACAACCAACCCAACGTGGTATAATCTGAGTATCACAGAACGTTAATCTATGTCAAAGTCTCTCCCTTGACATATACTTTTCCTGCTCAAATCCCTTGCTTGTAATCTTTTGCAATAAGATAGTTCAGTAATCAAACTGTTTCTAGTATTCATTTAATAGTTTAATTTATTCTGTGTGAATAAATGCATGAACTGAGCTACCTGGTTGGTAGTAAAGTTATTCTGACAAATCATAACCTCATCTCTCTCTAATCTTTAGATGGTTCTGGAATGAAGAAATGGAAAATGAGAAAAGCTCTTTTACTGTCTTGAACTAACCTGAGGCTGCTCACAAGGCAAGATTTGGCTTACTATGCATTAAGACTGTAAGAGGTAAAAGTCTGGGAGAGACTTTATGTTGCCTTTTCTTATGTCTGTGTGGAACAGCTGCAGGGAGAAAGAAGAGGAAGGCTTCTCTTCAGAATAGCATCTCCTGCCTGAGTCTAAATCTGGGATTGTCTATCCAGTCTTGCAACTTCTAGGAAAATGAATGCCACACTATCTAGAATGTAGATCTTCTTAGGGCATTAGCATATTTGTTCCCTAATTCAGGCCTCTCTTCTTTTTGCAAATCAGTTTGAAAGACATCCTGTTTTCCAGATTTTTGCCAGACCATTTGGGGTAATTCAATTTCAACCTCTGCTGTGTTAACAGACTACCCACTCCATCTGTTAGTTGTTTGGTGTTTGTGAGGAGTGGTTTGTGGCCTAAATTTCATGAAGTCTTGTTCTTAGTGGAAATCAATCACACAGCTATACTCTTTTGCTCTTTTAAAAAAATCTGGCACAGTGTTTTTCTTCCAATCCAGTTGATTGGTTGCCTGAAATTTTTTGAAAATAAAATAAAAACCAATGAATAGTGAAAAGTCATTGGCATAATAATGCACTTTTTTTCTAAATCATCATTCAAGCAACTTTTACTATGAGGAGGAGGGATGGGTAGCTAGTGTCCATAAACACATCAGGATGACACACCTTTCCTGAAGTTCATAGCATATTTAGTGTTCATGTCCGTAAGGCAATTGTTTTATCCCACTCCTTTTGTGATACTTAGAAGCTGTGGACTCAACATCCCAAAGATCTGTGGTGGGTGTTTTATGCAAAGTAAAGGCTCTTTAGTGAGGATCCCTGTAAATAAGAGCAGAAGTTTGGTTACAAGCATGTGAGTAATGTGGGTGTGTAGCACAGTAGGTTTAAGGGTGGCAGTTTGCTCACTGGAAAAGAGAATAAAGAAAGAGTTTAAAGGCGATTCCAATATGCTGAAGTGTGTTCACTGGAAGGTGGCTTAAGCCATTATCATCTTCCATAAATACAGATACGTTATGGGCCGTGGGAGTGATAGGCTGAGAATGAGCAGGCAGTGTCATTAAGGGCCGTATCTGTACAGATTTGCAGTTGCTCCTAATCCAAGCATTGATTCCCCCTCTTCCCTTCGTTGCCCTCCGTCAAGGTGCCTTGTGCCTCTCACACGCTGCAGGGAGATGTTGACAATGTGGTATAGGTCAGACGACGCGTCGGGAAGGGAAAAATTCGACATTGACTAATGCCCGATTAAATCATATGTTTGGGATCTCCTGGGTCACGAACTGTGAGAATTTTCCATGAAAATTATGAGCCATAACTCAAGCAGGCAGCTCTGGGACGGTTGCGCAGCTGCACGAGGCATACGAGCTACCCTTTTGCACTCCAGGCTGATTTAAAATTTTCTTTCCTTTGTATTTTTCCCCCGGTAACCCCGTCTGCGAGTCGCAGGTGAGGCCGGAGCGCGCCGGCCCCTCGCAGCCGCAGTGCCGAGGGCGGCCCCGAGGGGGCGATGGCGGCTCGGCCCGCGCGGCGCCGACCGTCTCCCTCGCTCGCCCGCCCGGGATCACTCCCCAGCATCCTGGCGCTGGGAAGCCGGCGCTGCTCTCCGAGGGCTTGCCAGCGCCGTGCCTCCCGCGGCAGGCGGCGAGCGGCATCGGCTCCGCTCCCAGCTGCCGCCCGGAGCGGCTGGGGCACTGAATGGTGTGCGGGGGGACAATGGGGACGCCTCCCTTCCTGCGGTGGACGGAGGTCAGTGGCAAACTTGGCGTAGGGCAACAAGATTTTTCCATGCACCTCTTGTCCAGCTCCCTGCTTGGAGAAGTGCTCCACTGCATATGCCTGTGCACAGGACTATAAATTGCACTTGGTAGGAGAGAGCTGGAGGAGCAGTGGGGTGCTTTGCTGGCACCCCGTGACGCTGTTGTGCTTGCTCTGTGTTGCAAAGGAGTGCGAGACGTACGGAGCTGCAAAAACCGTACTTAAATATTTTATTTATCAAGGGGACTTAGCTGCAACAATATGTGATTTCAAGAATCTCAGAGTTTTCTCAGTAAGACTTTCTGGGGTAAAATTAAAAAAAAAAAATATACTATCAGGGATCATACGAGACACGTTCTCTGTGTCTCGCTTCACCCACACTGTGTTTGGAGGGAATGAGAAGCATAGGAAACAGGCAAATACAGATTAATCTCTTCCTGCCAAAATTTCCGTTAGAAAACACCTCTGTTTCCTACTTTTGCCGTTAGATTCTTTGGCTGCTTTGCGGGATTGATTTGATACATTGATTCTGTTATGGTAGAGCTTGCAAAGAGTGAAAGAACATGAAATATAATCCCCCAAAGAGCAGATTTCTTGGGCTAGGAAGATTCATACAGACTAGCAGCAGAAAGAGAGCACTAGCAAGTATGCTAAATAAAAGCAGATACCAATCATAAACAATTACATATGTGCTTAAAAATTCTCCTCCTGACATCTTTACATTTGCTGGTGGAAGTCACCTTATGAATATCAGCAGATGCATTATTCTATATGGGTAAAGAGTTGAAAAAGCAAAGGACATCTCACTTTTTCCTTTAACCTTGGGGAATAGAAAAGATCTGGCTCTTGAATCTCTTTTGAGAATACAGTGACTGTAAGGGAAAAACTCATATGCATTGGAAGGCTCCTGAATACATCTAAATAACAGGCATATCAATGAAATGCCAGACTTTGGCTGAACAATAACCCATATATAAATCATATGGTGCATTGTTTACCTTGAATATATGCTGAACTGCAAATCTAGCTCTACTGGGAATTTTGCATAGGTGGACCAAAACAGACTGGCTAAGAAGTACATCTTCATCCGTTTTTTTTGTACAGGCAGAGCTAAACTGATGGTCTGAAAGCTGCAATGGAAACTGGGAATCTGTTTATATTCTGTCTAGAAGATCATCTCTCTTTATTTGTTTGTAGTTACAACTAATATCTTGTGGTCATCCAAGAATTAATTCTAAATAATATTTGCTGTGAATGTAATTGCCTTTCTGAGTAACACATACTCTCTTGCAATCAGTGTAGCTTTTTGAGAAGGTATTAATTATTCTCTCTTCTTAGCTGAACTGTTTCATCACATAACTTTCAGCCTGCGGTTTGATTGCAAACTTTCTCCTTTGAATATTCGTTATGCATCTCAGATGTCTAAACATACAGCATGGTATTGTTTCTGGCTGCTGAGTGTGTGACTCAGATTTTTAAGCACTAAATGGATAATTGGCAAGTAGCAAACTTTCAATACAAATTTATCATTCTGGCATCATGGAAAATGCAGGATTCTCAAAGATTTCCAGAAATACCTACTGGCTATATGAATATTCTGAAATAATGAATAGCATTACTCACAGCCAACTGAAGTTGGCTGTCAGCTCGGCAGTCATGCCTGCAAAATATTTTTGAATAACGTTTATGCCTGTTTGTTTTTTGCTGTTCAGCTAGAACAAGTGCTATCACTTCCTAACCCGTGATGAATTCAGTGTTGCCAAATTCTGTGATTTTTATCACAGGTCTCGTGATATTTGATGGTTTTTTTCCCTGTAAGTTCTCATTCCCGGAGACATTTAATTAGGTGAGAATCTCAGTTTTCATTTTTATAGAAATCAGCTTCTACTCCTCAGACTGTGAAGAAGTTTGAAAGTATGACCCAGGGGCATTCTAAAGACAGCCACAAACCCCAGAAAAAATAAACTTTTTTCCAACTTTTTTTCTTTTTTTTTCCTCATGGCAGTTCCTCAAACATTTGATTCCTGACTTCTGAATATTTAAGGATGGGAGTAGCCTTAATGAATGTTCCCCTTTCCCTCCCTAAATTTAAAACACTGATACACTTTCTTCAAAGGGGAGGCCTTATTGTTGTGGAGCCACAGTGAGGCCACATGGACAAGGTTCAAAGGACTCCCTCGCCACCTGTAATCTCAACTCAGCCTAACTGTATCTGAATGTGTTTTTTGCTTCATGTTATTTCTCTCAAAGGTCAAATTCTTTGGTTCCCAAGTGCAATGAAACCCATTACACACTGTGCTATTACAAGGTGACCCTCCCTATGGCCTGAAATAGGAGACCCATTGCCTTCTCAGGATAACCTGCCATGAACAGTAAGGAGTGAAGCTTTGCATGACCAACCACGTATGAGGTGGAGAAATGCAGGCATTCATAAGAAAATTTTTCAGTTACAGGAACAGGAGATCATCAGGCTGTTCAGAGATGGATATTCCTTGGATATTACACTCACCATCAAATACTCCCCTCTCATCCTACTTTTTACTTAGTAATGCATTAAACATTCCCAGCTTCAGTGACTGCACACGCTGTTTGTAAGTGTTTCCAAAAGGAAAATTGTGTATTACTGCTAGGGTAAATAACATACAGTTGATGAATTTTTCAAACTGTTTGATTAGGTGTTTTCAGAGCTTGCTGAAAAAGTGAAATTTACAGTTTTTGAGGATTTTTTCATTTTTTGTTTTAATTGGCCTGAGAACTCCTTTTTATTTTAGTTTCCTATGGACTGGAAAAATGTCCTTCAGAGACATTGACATGCACCAATCAAACCTCATGCACCAGTCAAACTGAGGAGAAAGTTTGTCTGATTTTTCAGCCCCTTCTCCACCCTCCCAGATATTTTTCTGCTCTCTTTCCCTGCTGCCAAGCTGTAGTGCCACCATCCCTGTAACACAGCCCAGCATTGCTCTGGCCTGGGCATTCCTGGCCTTCCTCTTCTTTCCACTCCTTCACCATCCTCCTCACTACTGCAACTCTCTGCAGGGTATGAGAGGAAGTATTTAGAAACAGAAAATTCACTTTGGGCCTCCTCCAAAACCGGTGGCTATCCAGGGACAAGGGCATAACCTAGGAGAGGGAGACAGCTCTTACCCAGGCTTGCAAGAAGATATTTTTAGCAGGGATGAGGCTTTTCCTTCCTCCCCTACGGGCCCTTTATAAGAAAATCGATGATGAAATGAATTATTGCTTTTGATCCTGTAGTATTACGCCTAATCTGAAGGAAAGACTCTGACTTATTAAAAGGGATAATTAAGAAAATAAAATTATTTTGTCACAGAACACAAGGCTGAAAGGTATCTGGCTAAGCTAAACCTGAAGGACAAACACATTTATTGCCCTGGCCTGTATCTCTTCTTTGACGTAAATGACATCTTCTGCCTCCAGACTTTCCTTTAACTTGCGAGAAGTTTTGATCCTGATCTGGCCGTTGCAGCTGAAATGGGAAGGGGAAAAAATTGCCAGTAAGGAAAAGGCTCTATAAAATAGACTATAGTGGAAGGAAATAAAAGATAAGGAGAGATATGAGAGACTCACTGTTGAAATGCACATTTCACTGACACTGCCTTCACAACACGGAATGATAAAAAGGAGCAGGGGGAATATCCTGTATACATGGGAAGTCGGAGAGCTTTCTTCTAAGTACAGGAAAAGGCACTGTATGTGACACAAGGCCTGGAGCCCTCTCTCCTAACTGACCCACAGTGTGGAGGGGTACCATCTTGGGTGAGTTTGCCAGAAATCTTTCCCCCACCATCTGGCTGGCCTGCATGGTGAGGCTGTGTGATGACGCAGGGTGACCATTCCCTTTTGCCATGGTGTCATATTATGTGACAGTCACCTGTGTGCTGGCATACAGGTGCCTGTGTTCTCACTTGATGAGTCAGGAAATCCTCTCTCATTCTCTGTGCATAAGTTAAAAAATGCTGATTTAATGTTTTTGAGGAATTTGACTGGAGTATTTGGGAGGTTTCTTTCCAGTCAAAACAAAACAAAACAAAACTCCCAAACCACATTGCCAGATGCTACACTGCTAGCATATTATAAAACAAAGAAAGCTGTAATTTTGTCACAGATACATCTGGGACAGGGCTGATGGAATAAGGCTGAAGAATCAGAGCCTTCAAAGAGACCACGAAACAGGCCATGTAAGAAGCCTATTTTTTTATATGATTAGAGATGGGTAAGCATGTGAATTTGTATTACAAAATAAGCTCCAGGGTTCTCTTCCTGGTGAGACACAAAAAGCAATGTTTAAACAGGAAATGTTGGAAATTGCTGGCCTGATCCCTGTGTTCCATGCGCCTACCACAGTGACTCATGGAGGCTGCGGTTCTCGTGATCTGCTCTCCTCCAGGGCTGGTGCCGCCCCATTCAGATGACTCTTTCCATCGTGAGCTGCAGGAGTCCAAATGAAAAGAATACTGTGGTGCACTGTGGAAAATGTGTTCAAGCCTAAGAGCCAAAGAGGAAGGAGAAGGGGGGCTCACAGCACTTGAGTTACTGCTCCCGTGAGACAACAAGACTAAGAAGATGACTGGGAAACAAGGCTGAAAAGAGGCACTATGATTTTTGTTATGACCGCTTTTTGTGAGTTGTGTTAGCAAATTCTGGAGCTAAAAATTTTAGGGTTTAGATGGAAAATCAAAAAACTAATGAGAAAATCAAAACTTTCTCATGGAAGGCGCATTTGACAGAATTCACATTTTCCTTCAGCAAAAGCGATAATGCTTCAGTGACCTTTCTGATCCATTCTGCTTCCCATATTTAGCTGTGTTTCAAGTGGGACTGAGAATGGGGTGTATTTACTGCCTCCACAACTACACAACGCAGATGCCTAATTAACCAGTTTGATCAATTGTCCCTGGGCTTCTCTCTACAAATGTACTTGCAATTCTTTTTTGAAAATGCAGCTTTAAAAATACTGGCTCCCCAGAGGCTGAGCAGTAAGAATAGCACAATATTAGTGATGACATATGGTGCCCCTTCTTTTCCCTCTAGCTAAAGTTCTGAGCCCATGTACTTGGCAGAGTGATGCAGCAAACCAGAAGAAGTCTAGTAGAACAATATTTACTAGAATTTCAGGCTTGTTCATGTAAGCTTCCATGTCAAAATATGTTACTCGAGAGTTCGGTAGTCACAACAAAGCTTATTGTGGAGTTGCACAGCTTCTAGAGTGAAATATGATCACAGTGTGTTAAAATGTGTCCCTTTATGAGTTGCTGGTCTAGTGGACTTGTAAAAATAATTAACAAGGTGTCCACCATGTTATACCTCTGTAAGACATGCCGATGCTTTCATTTTTGTCAAGCTGGGTGGGACTGAGGTATTTTCCATAAGCACGAGATCACAAATTTTGTGTGAGTCTCTAATGTCATTTTGAGGGAAAACCCCACACCTGTCCCTTACAGAGATGTTCTTGACAGTGACTTAGTTGAACTTGAGGGTTCAGAGTACTTGAAGCATCGTCCTCCCTCTTCCATATGGGCAGTAGCAGAGAGGGTGAGGTGGTACAAAGTCTGCTGACTTCAGCATCGTTTGCCTTTTCCTCTTTGTACGTCACACTCCTCTTTTAAATGGCTCCTTCTATCTTGAGCGGCACCAGTTTAGTCAGATAGGAGAATGGTGTGCTGTGAGAAATGGAGTTCTGCTAGAGGGCCAAGTGTTTTTAAGGGAAAACCCAACCTCTTGGGTACTCTGCTTAGCCCCAGAAAGCAATGGATGCCTTTGCTAACCTTTTCTAAGACCATGGAAGAAGTCACTCACTTGCCATCATGCTGGCCTTGTAAAATTTATTTTATGGGTATTACACAGTATCTTCTCTTCTCTGGGCAAAAGCACTTTAAATATAATTGGCACTGGGGAGCAGAACACTATTGGATGGAGAATATCACTTTGTTCTTCTGAAAGCAGGAGGTATCTGTATGCTACCCCATAGATTTCCAATACAGAGAGAATGTGCCACAAAGGGTCATGGGGAGGCTACTAAACCTTCCTTTCCTTACAGTTACTCTGCTGTCCTCCAAATTTAACATTATGTTACTGTGTTTGACTTGGTCCAAGAGCTTCTTCACGAGCTTTATAAAATTCCAAGGAGAAAGTGCCTGCTGTGTAAAATTAGAAAGAGGAAATAACCAATTCAATCATTTTGCCTTTGACCAAGGGTCAACTTCACTGGCGGTAACTCACTTTCCCAGTGACCAGAGAAAGAAGACAGGGCAAAGCAGATCATTAGCTTTGATGAACTACTCCAGGTGACCAGGAACAGGGGCCGAAATTGCAGTTTACTCATTTTATAAATACATGCATTACTTAATCGCATGAAATTAATAGTAGCATCTCAATAATTTTTCTCTCCTGAGTAGCTAACAGAGAACAGTAATAGAGAATAGAAACATATCAGTGACAGGCAAAACAAAAGAAATTTGCAAATAAAGAGGATAGATTTAAACTGGCTTATGAGTCAGTGGTCTTCATCCTATGAAGAAAACAAGAGTGGCTTTTAGGATTGAGTTTTGTGGTTCATTTTCTGTTCTTTGCACTGAAACAGTGAGTCTTATTTGGACCATGAAACTCCCAAGGAAATGTGACATGCTACCACAAGAATAAATATAAAAAAATCTGAAAGGCAGTAGGGGAAAGAACATATTTTGTAGACTTTGTTCCATATAAATGAGTGACTAAAACTTGGAAAAGATAACTTGCTCAGTGTTTCCATCTCTTCAGTTCACAATGAAAATTCTCTAACTCTCCATAACTCTTTTAGATAAATTAGGACATATCCTAGTTAAACATGCAGATATTTATAACATGGAAAAATTTAAATTTCAGAGTTCAATGCAAATAAGAGGAATCCAGAAGCTGAACTGGGAAGATATCCAAACTTGGAGATCTGGAAACAGGGTAGGGGAGAGGAAAACAGCTTGAAAGGAGAGGTGTGAGACCACAAACACTTTGTATACTTGATCAGTAAGAGAAGGGTGCTGTTTCTTATCCCTTTTTTGTAAGGTAACATGATATTTCCAGGTGGAAAATCTTCTCGGTGAATGCGAGCCATCTTTGGATATCACTAATATTGGGTAGCCCAAGAATAATGAACAGTGTCCATGTATTTTTCCTGTTTGGGAGTAATTTCATTTGGGTTTTCCTTAATTTTTAAGTACTTTTTCTACAGTTACTATTATTGTTTTATCCAGGGAGAGATACAATGTATCACTGGGAAGGGAAATTTTTTTTAAAAAGTAACCTAGTCTATTAAAAAATGGCTCAGATTCATCAGGCCTTTCTTTTAGAACTGGACGTTTGAGGAGGTGTGCATGTGGCACTACAGAGACCCTATAATTTGGTGGCAAATGGTAAAGGCTAGGGCTCTATTCTTGGGTGTTATGGGATGGTCTGTTGCCATTATGTGCATAATTGCAAACATCAGGAATAGAACAGAGCAGGACTCAATCTGCAGAATGAACTACGTGACCAGCAGCAAAACTCACAGAGTTCCCCCTGCCCTCCCCTCTTACAGGAGTTTCCATGTTTTGGGGAGGAAAGGCAAAAGAATAGCTAATTACCTTGAATGGTTCATTCTGCAGCAGAGAATGGAAATTAAGTCTCTATGAGAGTTCAGCATTGGGAGAACAGAGGATGCAGAGGCAGCTGAGAAGCAGTTCTGGAGTTCAGTTTATTTCTATTCAAACCTGTGAGAAGTGGATACTGTAATTTGTGTAATTATTTTTATTGTTTACAGGGGAAAATAGGCTGGGGCCTGAGAGTTCTCTGAGTGGTTCTACTCAGAGAGCCTAGGGAGTCCCACAGGAACAGGGCTTATCCTTGCTACCTCTTCTCTGCCACCCACAGACACTCTTTTCTCACTACTCAGCTCCCACTGCTCCCTTTTTTGGAGGAAAGGGAAACTGCTGAAGACTCCTCAAGGGACATTGGACTTTCTTTCCTTTTGCTTGGAGAATAGGGGAAAAATACTGGACTGCTTTTTCTTGCCCTAGTGTCCAAGAGCGAGAGGCAGATGAAGCTCTTCACTCTTCTGTCCTTCAGGGTAAGGTGGAAGCTGGGAGCAGAGCCCGTACCTCTGCTCACTGGTGAACATAGTACACTGTGCTCAGAGGAGGTTTCCCTTGTTATCCTTGCAGAGAGAGCTGGGGCAAGTGGAACACAGCTACCTGTCCCACTGGCTGATTGTCCTGGCTCTAATGCTGGCTGAGAACCAGTGGAGTAGTGCTGCATAGGAACCAGTCAGCATGTGGCCAGATAGGGATATAGGGAACCCAGCCACCAAGTTAACTGCTGTTCAGGCACTTCACATATTCAACAGTTCTAAAAAGTACAGAAACAGCCTCAGTTCCAAGCTGTCCCTTTTTTATGTCGGGTAATTTAATTTCTTCCTGGAGGGACCAGTGTTCAGATGATGAAAAGCCTTTGTCTTTGCATGGGACTGTGTGAGATGGCAGCAGATGAAATCTCCCAGAATCAAAGAAAACATGACCACCAACTAGGTCCAAGTTACCATCCTTTGGATTTCTGTGCAGTCTGCAGCTGTCCTGCTGGTGCCCTTTCGAAAATCAAAGCCCTGTACTCTAACAGCCAGTTAGCGGGACTACAGCTGCCTCTTGGAGAGGAGTGAAACAAGCTGGCATGAGTTATCTTGTGTTCTCTCAATGGAAAGTTATGTTTTCCTTCTATGACAGAATCCACTTAGGATACTAAAATAACTTTCCAGTGCCTAATTAAGCTTCCACATCCTTATTGGGAAAAGATGGTGGTATAGAAGGATTGAGACCTGCCCTCTGCAAATAAATGTGTGGTCAGGGAATACAGACCAAGAATTCTGACTCCAAGGGCCCCACAAACTAATAGCAGGCAACCCCAATTTGCCTGGATGTAGGAAGAGACACCTGCAGTGGAATGACTTTCATTTAGGTAGTTAGGCCTCAGCCTAAGGAAAGAAAATTGAAATGCTATATTTATTTTTTTTTTGTGTGTTGGTAACCATTCTAAATAAAAAAAACCACCAAAGTTCATCATAATTGTTTATATAATTTCTCTCCCAGATTTTTTATTTTTTTAAATCAAACAAGCAATTTATTTTTTCTTTTTGATGCAGTTATCTGTCCTGAGAATAGAAGACGGTCAGAGAAAGTATGACAGTATAACAGAAAAAAATTCCTTTCCAGATACTGTGGAAAAAAATCTGCAAAGTCTGTAGCAATTATTTTCTATAGTGCTAGTCAATATACAGGGAGAACAAAGTTCAGCCATATATTCTGAATTTACACTTCTACTCTGATGAGTCAAGTGGTTTAAACTATTCTTTCTCTTCCCCTTCCTCCTTACTTCCATTCTCTGCTGTCTTTTTTTGCTATATTCAAAAACTGTGTAATACCTTTAATTGGTCAGAAGAATCATTGCCTGCAACGGAACTTGTAATGGAGAATTTTCCTCTAGTCTTGTCTATGAATAGATTGAAAAGACAACAAACAAATAAATTATCCGGGATTTTCTGTTGATCACTATAAACTCAATGTTCTTATTCATAATGCATGCAGTGTTTCCATTCATACTATTTATATGTGTATGTGTAGCACTCCCAAGTGTAATCACCAGAAAGTTAAATTTACAGGCATATTTATGTATCTGTAGAAAAGCTTTTATGTATAACACTTCTTGAGGTTTAGAACTGTTTCTTCACTGACATTAATGGAGTTAGTCTTGATTCATATCAAAATTTTAGGAATTTGGTCTTACCTCTTAAAAAATAATAAAAAGTTAGGCTCTGTTATTAGAAGCTCTGACTAGAAGTACATTGCAGACAGTTAATTCATCAAAATAAGTTTGTTTGGATTATTTTTTGTTGTTTTGATTTGGTCGATCTTTAAGTTTTATCATTTTTAGTTTGTCTCTCCTTTGTACCAAATGTATTAAATAAAATTAAATACGGGCAATAGTATCTGTTCTGGCTGCTGATGGAATTATTCTGTGCTTGAGTCTACTTTCTTGTTGACCTTAGAAACTCAACTGTCAAAAGCTAAGGACTTTTTATACTTTTCTAAAGATTTATGGTGTATCAATTACCATGTAATTGCATTACAAGGAAACATGGGACTTATTTGTAAGGTTTCATTTTATTGCCACCTAAATTCATGAAGTTAATGTAAAGATACTTGTGATTTTCATTGGCCTTGGAGCAGTTCTTGTAAATAACTGCAAAAAACACTCCGGAATCCTCCCAATAAAATGTGCTATAGTCACGGTGAGTATCTAAAAAATTTGTTATAATAAAAAATCCATTCTAACTTTCGGTGAGTTGCCTATTTTATTATTAGTAAGATAATACTTGCATGTGCTTAAACAAAGTATCATGAGAAACTGGGAAGCACAGCAACAATTCTCATCTGCTTTCAGAGCTGCAACTACAGCATGTCCCAAACACATGCCTGTTTGTGTGAACTCCAGGGGCGTGCTTACAGAAGCAGTCACTTTCTTTGGAATAGTACCTGGCTTCTACTGCTGCTTAGTGAAGTCAGTGCCATGCCAGAATCCAGGACAGTGGAACTCTGACGCCACCTCTGTCACGGGGCCACTGAGTGGTCTCAGTGCTGTCACTTCTCCTTGCCTTTCCAAACTTCTGGGAAATGAAATTTTATTTGGTGTTTTTTCCAAAGTGCATTCCTAGAGTTCTCCATAAGAGAAAGTGATTTGCTTTGCAAGAAAAGCTCTCCATGTCCAGAAACTGCAGGAAACCTTGGGGTATGTTGAAATATGGCCCAACGTAGCCCTGGTCCAGCAGAGCTGGGAGTGTGGGCACAGCCCCGACTCCTGAGCAGTATCACAGATTCAGTGCACAGAGGAGACCTGGCCTCACCTATGGCCTCAAACAGCTGGAATCAAAATCACATCAAAAACCAGCAACTTTTCAGCAGTGACATCTGCTGTGAGGTATTTTACTAACACATGCAAAGAGAGGGTCTGTAGCCTGGGGAGCTCAAAGGTAGGCATAGCTGGAAGGTGAAATACAGTTATTTTGGAAGAAAATTCAGGAAAATGTAGGACTTGTGACAACAAATTGTGTTCATTTACTTTTGGCTGTTTTCATGGGATATACTTAAACTTTCTTTAAAACTTTTGTTTGTGTTACTTTCTGCAGAGGCCGAATAGAAACTGTTTGGGGCAATAATAACTGGGCAGGAAAGGGTTACCTCAGGTTAAAAAAAATTAAATATTTCTTCTTATAGTATTCTGCTGTATCAAAAATATCTTTGAATATTTCTGGTTTCTCATTGTCTGTTTGGATCATAGACAGCACCCATTGTATATTCTAACCAGTCTTAATTGTTTGCAAATGTTCAGCCCTAAAGCTGCCTGTATTTCCAGTCCCACTGTCATAAAAGTAATTGACTTCACAGGGTTATTATGCATTTGCCTAATTATTGATATTTCTCTCCACCGTATGATGCTAATTTAACTTTTGCTTTTTCCATCTTGGGATTTATTCCTGATTTTCTTGTATACTTTGGTTTTTGTGTTGGTTTTTTTTTTGTCCTGGCAGAATGTTGGCCTGGGCTCCAAGTATCAAATTTAAATGTGACAGAGTCTCTATTCAATTCCAAAGTTATTTTCCATTCTTTATTTTTCTCAGTATTGACATGGGACACAGTTCCAATAAACAGTTTGCATAGCCTAGTAGTTCTGATGACGTATGTATTTCTGCAAGCTGGATTTTTGCTGTGTTTTTTTTTTTTTTTTTTTTTTTTCCCCATCTCTCTATATATCCCCATATGCAGAAATTGTATTTGTGGAATTTTTAGTAATATTTCTTCCATAAACTAAATTCTGCCCAAGTTTATTGCTCACTGGTTACACAGTTGTTCTTTATTAAAATAACCCTCCTTCCAGTTTTTTAAATAACATTTTATGCACCTCACCTTCGGCTAGTTTTAGTAAGTGACCTTGCATAATGAAACCACTCCAATACCTCAGATAAAGAGCAATGTGGAACTGCTCAGCTTCCAGAAGGGTTTTGAGAGATTTAATGCACTATTTTTGGGACATGCAAACAGCCCTGCTTAGCTCAAAAATAAGATGGCCCAAATAATTCAAAGATAAGGAAATACAAATGGGAGGTTTTTACTAGCAACACAGGGTTGTGAATTAAATAGTGGTCCCTGGGTTTTTTATTTTAAATTTGCTACATAGAAAATCTTGCTTGGAGGAAATTACTGGTCTGTTTTTGCCTATTTGCAAAAATATATGTGAATATTGTAGTCATCTGAACATTCGTACTTCACATTTGGTAGCCATTGCTAAGGTTAACACTGCCTCTGAAATGAACGTATCCAGGAGCTTGTGAATTCTGTGTCTGGTCTCACAGAGGTAAAATTGAATATTGTGCATTTAAATTGTACATTTGGAAAGTGTAAGCAGGACTAATGGAAGGGCCCTGTGTTGGACCTTTGCACAGGGACTGAGTAGAAAATAGTAAGTATCTGAAGCTGGAGTCAAGAATGTCTTCTGAATGATGCCACCTTCTCAGTAAATATAATCACGTCATCTCCTTGCTGCTTTTAAGCAAGGAGGAAAATCCCTAGTAAAAATAGAAGTCTGTTCATGAACAATTCATAAATAGAGAAGGAAGGTAGTGTCTTGTTAAATAAGTGACACAAAATAATGTTCTCCATCCAGATTTTTCCAGTTGTATGTGTAACTCAGTCAAATTGCATTTCCTGACATTTAATGAGTAATTTCTGGTATATACATTTAACCAGGAAAAACAGGAAATTCACCTCTATGGAGAAAACCAACTAAAAACCTGCACATTGTGACAAAGTTAAAACTGCAGTAGGAAATATATTCATTTCCTGGTGTCTTGCTATATTAATTATGCATCCTTTGCCTGCCATTAATTGAAGCCCAAGGCTTTCACAACAGAGGTGTCAAGTTAGGCTTATGGCCTTGTCAGATGGACACTCAATTAAATAGTTTGATTTTTTAGAAATACTGGATATACTTCATCTCCTTTTGCTGAAAATATGCACTTTCAAAAATCACATCATAGGTATTGAATTTAATTTCCTGAATGAGAGCTGGCTTCAAACACCGGAACTGGGATAAGCGGGGTGGGGGAGTAGTTAAAGCTGTTTTTTGCTAACAGATTGAGCTTCTTTCTTTCCGTTTATAGTTCATCTATGGTCAGCCTGCTAGCAGAGCTTGTCTTTGTGCTATTTTTGCATGTTTTGAAGAGGGAGGACAACAATAAGGGCAATGAGCTTTTTGAATCGAACTGCTCCCAAGAAGGGATGAGCATCCAGGCTACAGCCTCTGAAATATGAGGGTTGCTTACTGGTTTTGATTTTAGTACACAACATATGAAAAAAGGTTTCATGCCCCGGTCCCTGGGTTTTATGGCAATGAGCTACATCTGGGATATCAGGTGGGTCATCACCAAATCCCCATGAAGCACCTCCCACATAGTTTTCTCAGGGTGTTCCCTGTGCGCAGAAGCTTTGTGGCCTGTAAAAATCAGTGGTCTACAACGGGAAGAATGATTTGTGATTTTTACTCTACAACTACAAAGGACTTTCGTTTATGTGATGGGCTGGTGTTACCTGTTAGTGTTGCCACATGCTTTTAGCATCAAAGGTCAGAATATTAACAAGCAATGAGGACTCTGTACTCATGAATGTCTCTGTGAAATAGAGAGGTCAAAACGCACATCCTCAGGCCTCAACAGCTAAAAAAGTTCTCTGATTTGCATGTGTTCATGAGGCAGATACTTAACAGTCCTTGGTGCTGGCTGCAACACAGCTTGCTTACTAAGGTGTGATGGATTTAGTGCTCTTTTAAATACCACAGGATTTAAGCAAAACAAGAGATATAATAAACAAAATTATTAAACTAAGTGGTACAAATTCAAAGAGTCTTTGAAGTTTGTGCTTCACAGTGGGACTGTGAAAATTTTTAAGCACAGAAAGAGTGAAGTCTTTGGCCTCTTGATGCAGATGTTAGGGCAAGGAAGCAAAGTTGTCTTTCCACCAGCATTTATAAATTTGGGATAGGAATTATTTACCAATCACCCTGGATTTTTTTTTTCTTTTGTATTGCTGTCCCCGAAAGGATGCTGAAATGAAAATTAGGTGCTTCCTGCTTGTTAAGATGTCAAATTGTATTGATACTGGAAGAGTTGCCTTGGCTGGTTTTACCAGAGGCAAAAAAAGGATGTGTTTCTCTCCATAAAGCATAACTTATGCAGACTCTTTGCTTTCCTTTGAGGAATACCCAAAGATTGGAAAGAGCAGATGCATCCCAGTGATACTGGGAAACCTCTCAGGTTCCTGGTTGCACCACTCACCATTGAGCAGAGATAATCAGCTTGGCACTTGTATGGCCAAGTCACATGAAGAGGAGCTGCTGAGGTGTTTTCGTCATCCTTATTAGTATGGGACACTGTTTCCTTTGTTTGTCCAGACACTCCAGCTCCACAGATCCCCTGTTTCTGCAGGGAGCCAGCACATTAGCAACTTTGCCTGGAAGCACCTGTGTGCTGTGCACATAAAGAGAAGAATTCTGAATTCTCGTGGGTAGTTACATGGTTGCTTGTGATTTCAGGAGACTGAAAGTGGTGATCCACCCATTATCTGCCTGTTACATACATGCCTCTAAATTAGATGAGCATTCATACCTGTTCAATGAGCTGAAGAATATTGTGAAGGTTTTCTCTGAGTAACTGTTAAAAAACCTCAGCGTTGTTTTCTTTTGAAAAAGGTTAAGCCATCTCCATTTGAAAATGGAGCATGAAAGTAAAGTATAATATTTTTGAAGTTCGAGAGAAGATATACTAAAATAATACAATGATATTCAGTAAAAGAAAATATTAAGTGGTTTATAGAACAAAACCCCCAAAACCCCTCTGTAGAAGATTAGTAAATTATGCATCTGGAATGAAAAAAATTGAGTATCTTTACATGAATTAATGTGGTAGATTTGAGTCATCCACACAAGACGTGATTTAACTAATTAGAATTTCCCCAAAGAACCATAATTCCATATATTGAGTAGTACAAATGGGAATATCACTTGGGCTGCAATCTTCTGTAGTCTTTGTTACAAAAAATACATTAATTTTGGAGATATTTTAAGAAGATGTGTAGCAGACAAAATAGTAGAGCATGAACTACTAGAATGACAGGTTTGAATGTAAGAAGCAGGAAAGTGGTTAAAACCAGGCCTGGCTCAGTGTGGACAGCAGAATCCTGGGAAGAGACATGCAAACAGGCATAAGTGTGTTGGGGGATGAGGGCTCAGCTGTTTGTTACCCTCAGGTAAGGAGGGTAGAAGACATTCATCGACACTTGGTCGGGGTGCTGCAGCAGTAACAAGCCAAATTCATGGCACTTCCATGGCTGCAGCAGAATTGTGCCCACTGTGCTTATGTGTGAGTTTTGTGCCATGATCACTTGACCAGGGAAAGGGTAGAGTGGTGCAGAGGAGCCAGAGCTGTGGATTTTCTACACAGCAGTGAGTAGGAAGATTTGCATATGCTAAATCAGTAAAGTTTTAAATGCTCTTCCTAAATTCACCACTAGGCCGTTCTGTCCCAGGTGACCCCTCTGTTGAGACATGTTCTTTCCGCTAATACATATAAAAAGTCTCCTAAAACATCAGGATGGAGAAGCACAGTTGTCTACAGACAAAGTATGTGCTGCAAACCAAGGCAGAGTTATCACTGCATTTTTAGCATTAAGCCTTGTGGACCCAAGTAAAATCTTCTGACTGGATATGCCACAACTGGGAAAAGATGCTGTCTTTTCTTATTATTATTATCCTTTGTTCTCCTTCTCTTCTTTGTTTCAATAAAAGCTACTGCAGCATACGCATATCAAAATCCTGAAAGTTGTCTGGCACTTCAGATCAAGGAATGGATTCAAATTCACTGCCTCAGGACATGTGTCAAGTCACTGCGCTCATCTTGCTCTTATATTACTGACTTTCTAGTTTTTACTGGGGATAGTTTTCTGTTCTTATTGGTGTTCAAACCATGAGCAAGAGGAGTTGGTGGAGCATAGCACCTCCATGCTAAAATTGGGTAGGGTTGTCTCTTTTCTTTCCTCTGCAGGGAGAGGAAAAAGGAGATTTGGAGCCCTGGGAGGTAGGAGTGAAATTGGCCTGATATCTGCCTGGTAGTTATTGTCCATTATTACTATAATTGTTTTTATTTCTGTTTGCAGTTATAAAGGATGGGTACTGCAGACTCCTTTAAATGACTAGTGAAACCAGCAATAATATTAAAAGCACAGGCCAATGTGTGGGGGATCATTGTGATGCTGTTGTTTTCACAGGAGATAATTTTTCAGCCTAAAAGAAAATGTATTATGTGACTTCTAGTATTTTTTCCTGCAGTTTGAAGAATTATATTTTTAGCCTCTTTCTCTGGAGTTACTTTGAAATGTTTTCTGAGCTCCTTTGAAAAAATCTAACAAAACAGAAAAATGTAGGATACATCTAAAAACAACAGGCCTTTAGAAAGAAAAATTAATTCTCTGGAAATCATTCTACCAGACCAGCAAAACATGTTGGTTGACAAAATATTTGATCAGACGTATTGCATGCAGAGGGGATATGCCTGACTGTGTTTACACTGTAGTTCAGGTCTGGTTAGAGGCAGAGAGTAGGCAGCTGGTTTTGACACAGTCTCAATGGTTTTATATATATATATATATATATGTGTGTGTCTGTGTATGTATGTCTCTGTGCATCTGTTTTTATAGACTTTGGAAGTTTTGACCTGTATGTGCTCATAAGTCTAGAAAACTTTTAACATGTGTTTATATGCTTACATGCATAAATTAGCAGGAAATATTAGAAAAAAAATTCAGGGAGTCGAGGTTTCATGAGATGTTAAAATACTGCTCTGTCTATAAAAGGCCAGATTCTGAATTTTGGGCTGAACTGACCCGGCACTAGGCCCTGGGCTCCAAAAGAAATTTTGAGTGCTATAGGAGTTCTCACCTGTTTGGATTTGCCATAACTAAGGAGAGAGGCACTGGCTTTGCAGAGAGAAGCAGCAGGCTGAGGTGCCTGTGCCTGATGCAGGGAGCCCATGGCTGTCTCTCTGTGGTTGTGCTGTGCTGTGTTGGTGGACTGGCTTATCTGGAGCTAATCTGGAGTTTGGTTGCAGTCCTTCTGGGTGCAGGGTAGAGCTGAGCACTTCAGCTCCTGTGGAACCAGCACTGTGGCAGTATCAGTGCCAACCTGGGCTTTAGGGTCATTGTAAGCTCTGCTTTGGAAGCAAGGAGACAACTTCTCCTTTATCCATGCAATGTGCAGTGCATGCCTGCACAATTCAACTTTTTGTATGCTAAATGAAGATACAGAGGGTTCTAATGTAGACCAGTTAGTAATCTGGAGTACAAAAGAAACACATAAAACATAGTACATTCTAGAAAATGAGTGAAGAGCTAGAAGTCTGGAGTTAGAAGTCAGGAGACTTCTGACCCTGCCATGATCTCTCTGTGAGACCTTGCACAACTTCTGTTACCTTTCTGCCTCTGTTTCTCTATTTATAAATCATTTACTGCTCTGTGTCATAGGAACCATTTCATCCTTGGGCAGTTTTGAGCATTAAACACTCTTAAAAAGGCTAAGTAGTATTCTATAATAATACCTTTTTCCCTGGTGCGATGAAGCCTGTGTCTGTTCTCTGACTTGACAGCAGGAAGGAAGGCTCACTCTGAACAGACCAAAATACATGAGGGATTGATTAGGGAAAAGGAGTGGGCAAAGGAGGGAGGAGAAAGGCAGTCGGTGGGGAGAGACAAGGAGTGGATAAATGTCAATTAATTGACATGACTTAACACAGTGGAGGCTGAATCTCACCTTAAGTAAAGTAACCTGAGCCTTATATTCTGCAGGAAATTCTAAAAGCAGTTTACTTCAGGAAATATCCTGAGGTTTGGGTAACAGAGAAGCAGATCTGCAGGAAGAAGCAGATCTCAGTACAATGCAGTTCATCAGCCACTGACCTAACTAGATTTTGTTTTAAAAATGGACCATAACTTCTATGTGGAAGATACTCTTCAAAGCAAATGTGTGCCTCTTTTGGCAGGTCAAGCAGTTCTTAGTTTTACCAGGTCTCACAGCCGAACAACAAATAGGTTCACAAGCAGTCACTTGTAAGTGCAGGCTGGCCCTAGGAACTCTGTCAGACCTGAACACACTAAGGCTCTGTGCCATGGACCTTTCTCAGAAAATATTGTCCTGTCAGAAAAAGGGTAAGTTTCTCTTTGGCATACTCTGGAAGAAAATGCGCTCTGCATTAATATAGCAAATGCAAAAATAATTTAAATATAAGAAATAAGAAGGAATAATGAGGCGTATTTTCATCCTTTCAGTTTGAAAGTGTGGTAACATCTGTTCAGAAATATGTGTCCAAGATAGCAGTATAAGCTGTGTATTGAAGCGAGACATGCACAAACACACATGCATGCTTTTTATGCATGAAAATCAGTTTAAGATCCATAACGGAGGATGGAAGGAGTTAAAGGATGGTAGCAGCCATTTGAACTGGGAGAGCTGTTACCTACACTTTGAAGAACAAGACTGAAAGATTGAGGATGATGTCATGAAAAAAAGGGCAGTCACTGATGGAATCAGAAGACAGTGATTGTATTTAGGCAAATACAAGCAAAGAAGGTAAAATTTCCAATTCTGTTTTACATGGACGCCACACAGGTAATAGAGAAGAAAGCCTGTCAGGACAGAAATTGGTGAAGGTTTGAATAGGTAAATAGACTTGAAGAAATCAGATTTTAGTATTACAGAAGAAGTATCAGGAAAATAAAATATGCAGTAAATATGTGCATGTTACAGGCCCTATGCAGGTAGAAAAGAGAAGAGCTGTAAGCTTTTCAGATATATAAGTGGGAGGGTTGCTAAATTTTTAGTTGAAAGTAAGATGACAAAGACAGAAAGGAATGATGGTTCTGGAAGATAAGGAAACTTACTTAGACAGTTTATTGTTGTTGAAATAGGCAAAACTTGAGATTATATGAAGCAGCCACTGGTTTGCTATGTCTTGCTTCAGGAAATTACATAAAAGAGGAAATAGCCAAGCCTAAGTAAATGTAAGAAATGAAAGCATGAGGAAGAATATGGAACTTCAGGTCTAAATGTTATGTGTGAGAAGCTATTTTGAAGGAAGAAAGTTTAATCTGACCCTAACCTAAACCATCTGTTCCTGTCTTTACTTTCACTGCTCTTATCTCTGATCAGAGAGTACTATCACAACACTAAAATTTGGGATCTGAATCAAAATTTCCATTAATGCTGCCTTCACATTCCATATAATCACTGAAATTCCAGGGGTTTTATCTTCACCTGTGTATACATCCTACCTTCCCCCTCTGCAAACCCCAGCAGTCTGTGCATACCTGGCAGATTTCCATCCACAGGCTTCAAATAAATTTTGGCTCATTTTGCTTTCCTTGTTGTTAGTAGACACCAGTGAGGCAAAGTTTCTTAAAGGTCAACCCTTGCTTCTTTCTACCTTCAAGAAAGGGGAGAAAGTTATGTTCTTTCAGCTCAGACTCAATTGCGACAGCAGTGGCTTAGCCTGGGCATTGACCGCATTGTACGTGGCAGATCAGTTGCTGAAGCAATGAGCAAGAAGTTGTTTTTCCATTTTCAGGCAAAATTTTGTGGTTACAAACTTGTAATGTGTTAGCAGAGTTTCCCTGAGTTGATACCACCAGCCTGTTAAAAGCTGATCATGTGGGAGATCTGACACACCCTGGAGCTCATGTGACTGCAAAGAGACTATTTCTAGCTCTGACTCTGTGTGGCACATCTGACATAGGCAAAAGAGCTCCTCCGGGCTGTTTTTGTCTACTTTGGACCAAGGACTTTGATCAGGGCCACCTGAGGTTATGGGTGTACAGAACTCCCCACTTAATGGTACCATATGAATTGAGAGTGTTATTGCAGGAGTGCTGCCATAGCCAAACACACTCTTAATCAGAACTATTATACTCCTAGTGTACTGAAGTGCCTCTGGAATACCCATGGATGCAGAAAGCTCCTAGTTCCATTTTTCTCCTGGGTGAGTCTAAAATTTATGGAGGCAGTTGGGCTACTATGCTCTTATTGTCTCCTGCTTGTCCTCCTTGCTTGGGAATACTGCAAGCAGCAAAACATACTGGAATAGTCTCTGTCAAGCACTGCTTTCAAAAGGTTTGCCTCCTCCCTGTTCATACTGGCATTTCCTCTATGGAAAACCATTTTCCTACAGGATTCATGAGTGTAATCGTTCATAGTTGATAGCTATGGACTGCTGCCTCAATAGGTTCTCAGTTGCAGCTCTTTGTTGGGATATCAAGCAACTTTTCTGGGCAGATTTGTTGTCTGATGCATAATTTAGTACATTTATGTTTTTGTTATATTTGGACTTGTGTTCAGTAGAACATGAGATGGATTTGCAGTTTAATACAGATATAGTTTGTCCTGTCACACCACCTTCTGAGGGCATATCAACAGGGGCTACAGACAGAAATGAATGGAATCCTGGTTGCTTTTTATTCCCCGTTCTTGCTGGTGACTGTGATTCATGACTCTAAAATCATTATGGCTTTCTTTGCCATTCTATACATTCTCCTCCCTCACACATTGTGCCTACCATTCCTATGTTTTGTTTACAACATAGAATCATGGAATGGCTTCGGTTGGAAGGGACTTTAAATATCATCTACTTCTAATCCCCTGATATGGGCAGGGATGTCACCCACTAGACCAGATTTTTCAGGACCCCATCCAGCCTGCTTTTGAACACTTCCAGGGAGCATCCACAGCTTCTTTGGACAATCTCTTCTGGTGTCTCAACACTCATACTAAAGCTTTTCTTCCTAACATCTTATCTAAATCTCTCCTCTTTTAGTATAAGACCATTTCTCCCTTTTCCTATCACTATCTGCCCTCCCTGTTTTTATAAGTCCCTTGAAGTACTGGAAGGATGCAATGAAGTCTCTTCAGAGCCTTCTCATCTTTGGGCTCAATAACTCCAGCTCTCTTAGCCTGTTTTCATGGGAGAGGTGCTTTATGCCTCTGATCATCTTTGTGGCCTCCTCTGCACCTGCTTCTACAGGTCTACATTCTTCTTTTACTGAGAGCTCCAGACCTCTATGTAGCACTCCAGGTGGGTTTGAAGGCAGAATAGAGGGGGACAATGACCTTCCTTGATTTGCTGGGCACCCTTATTTTGATGCAGCCCAGGATATCACCAACCTTCTGGCTTGTAAGCACACACCATTGGCTCATGTTCAGCTTTTGGTTTACCAGCACTCCCAAGTCCTTTTCTCCAGGGCTGTTCTCAGTGAGTTCTTCTCCCAGTGTAGACTCACATCTGGGATGACCCTGATGCAGGTGAAGAACACTGCACTTGAACTTGCTGAACTTCATGAGGTTCTCATGGGTCCACTTCTTAAGCTTGTCCAGGATCCCCTGGATGTCATCCCATCCTTCTATTGTGCCATCTCTACTGCTCAGCTTTGTGTTATCTGCAAAATTCCTGAGGGCGCACTCAATCTCACTGTGTCAGGCAAAGATATTACAGAATCACAGAATCTCTTAGGTTGGAAAGGACCTTCAAGATTTTTGAGTTCAAACTCTGATTTATCACCTTATAAACTAGATCATAACACTAAGGAACATGTCCAGTCATTTCTTGAACTCCTTCAGGGATGGTGACTCCACCATTTCCCTGGGCAGCCCATTCCAATGCTTGACAACTCCTTCTGTGAAGAAGTTGTTCCTGATGTCCAACCTGACCCTCCCTTGGCACAGCATGAGACTAGATCCTTTTCTCATTAAAGAGTTCCAGTCCCAGACAGAGCCCTGAGGGACACCATTCATCACTGGCCTCCACCTGAGCACAGAGACATTAGCAGCTGGCATTACAACTGATCCTGATACTTTGGCTGGGATCTTGAAATCCCAGTTCCACTACTGTAAATAACAGTCATCTCTATCACTGATCCTTAAAATTGTTAACAGGCTGAGTCTGAGCACATATGAGAGGACTGTTGTGCACCTGGGTGCACAGCCTCTCCCATACGTTATCCCCAAGACTTGTATGTGGGGCTACTTATGTGTAGAGGACCAAAAAGGAAAATAATTCAGCCCTGGAAAGGAAAAATTCAATCCGGGAGAGACACTCCCCTGAGCCCAAAGGGGTTAGGGTCCTCTGCCATAAGGTCTCTGTAAGCACAAGTTCATATGTTGAACCCTATTGGTTGTTGTATTTGGTGCCACTCAAAGTGGCTTGGTTCAGCCCTGTTCAATCCTCTGTTGCCTTATATGTACCCACCATAGAATGTTCTCCCCTTCCCTGAGCCCCATTGGTCCCAGTTTGCTGCAGTACTCCACCCCTTTCTCCGGCCCTGCCAACCCATTGGTAGCTGGCTGGCTGCCCCTCCTCTACACTAGTCTTACCTGTCCCCATTGGCCCTTGACACTCAGAGCCACCCCCTCTTTCCCATATAAAACCCCATGTGCTTCCCTCCATCTTTGTCTTTTTCCCTGGATTTCCATGTGGCCAATAAAGTACTGTTGGATTTCTCTATTGAGACCCATCCTTTTTGCCTTTATCATCGGCCACCTTAAAAGCGTCTGTTGAATTCTGCACCTGCGAGTCGCTCGCAAGGTTCACTGAAGCTGGCGGTGCTACACTGATGTGTCCTTCACATCTGCATTTTCTAGTAGTGCTACCATTGTCTATATATTTAATAGTAAATTAAGGCTATAGGATGTTTGTAAATATATTCTTTATTTAAAGTGAACTTAGAGGAGGAGATAAGAGAGAAGCATATAAAATCCTAGTGTTTTTCATGTGAAATGAAGAAAATGTAGGTTCAATGTGAAAGCCATCCTTTCTTGCCTACACTACCTTCCTTGTTATCACCTGCTCCCAAAGCATCAGCTCCCCTCACAATTCATTAGCCTTTCCTGCCACATACCCTTGCAACAGCCCCATTTAAATCTGCCCCTTGACATTTGACAGAAGAGTCTTAACTCTAAAATGTCTGGCTTTTGCTTACTTTACCTTCCTTTCTGAAAAGTGCAGAGCATTCTTAAATTGTGGTGTGTTTTCCATATCTGATTTTGAAGGATAATGGTCTCTTACTGTGAATTGCTTCGATAAAGAGTAGTTTTGCTTTACTAACTTCTTTGTGCTTGCCTATTTCAGCCAAAATACAACACACTTGATTTTGGTAAGGTTGAACATGTTTGCAAGCAACTTGCAGACTGTGAGATTTCCCTCAAGTGCCTTCCTGATTGAGGCATGATTAATGTATCACCATCTCATATTATATCCTTGTTTGTCTTCCTTTTCTTGGTAAGAGTGAAGGATTTTAACATTTATGAACACTGTTGCTTTATTTCAGAGAGATCAACGAGCCATGGTCCTGGAAGAGGCCCTTGTGTAAGAATGAAAGCTTAGCCTTACAGAAGGGGCAATATCTTGAGATGAAAAGCTCTAACTAGCCATCACTTGCACTATTCTCCAGCTGAACTTAGAGAAGTAGCATCAGAGTGCAAATTTCTAGCACAGACAGCATAGTATATTTTGCACATTTTTTCAAGCCTAACCTTTCTCATATCTTCTTGCTTCTGTTTTCTGGCTGTCTTGGTGGGGTTTAACCAAGCACTTTTTTATGCATATTTTTAGGCCTCCAGAATGAGGTCCAGGACTGGGAAGCTTTTGGTTTTGAAAGTCTAGCAGCTACAGCAAAGAACACAAGGAAGTCAGGAATGGTTTTTAAAACTGTTTTACCTTTATAAGGAAATAAATTGGAAGATTTAATTGATGCTTATTCAGGGGCTCTGACAATGCACTCTTTTCACCATCATTTCCCCTTCTGTCAGTTCTGTCAGGAACACAAGGTTTGACCCAGGCCCCACATAACATCAACTGTAATAAATAAGTGGAGAAACTATTCACACTTCACATGTGAGAATGTGCCCTCATTTTACAGCCCATCTATCAAACATAAACATACTCCAGCTCAGGTATGGATGCAGACCAGAAGGATTTATGATCTCAACTCCCTGAACACAGTTTTAATAAGTGCTACTACAAATGTTGCAATAATATAATACATTTTAATGTGTTGGAATGTATTCTTTGGGAGTCTGTGGGCATTTAAAAAACCCAGCCCAAATAACTAAAGCCAATGTTTTAATAAATCAACTAAAACCCCTTGGACTGAGAGCATCTAACAGGGCTGAACTCAAGGTTCATACAGGAATGGCTTGTTGATTTAGGGTTCTGGAGGAGCTGGTCACAGGTAGAAGGATTTCTACAGGGCCTGTACAAATTTCAGGAAGATACAAGGTGAAGGGCCATGACAGTTTTTGCAGAAGTAATGTGGGTCTCCTTTATCATTTACTATATTTGGGTGTAAAGTTGAGTAAAGCAGTTACAAGTAGATTAAGAGGGCCTTTGTTACTATGAAGAGATGCAGTTTGTTGTTTTCATGAAAAATGAACTAGTGAAACAGAGAATATAGGTGCTGAGTGATCTTCCTGTTCTTATCTCAACCCTTGAGCCTGTAATTGTATTTCCTTCCCTGTTTTGTTGCAGAGGGGAAGTGATAGGGTGGTTTGGTGGCACCTGACAGCCAGCCAATCCACCATAATGCACTTCACAGTTAATTTATGACTTCAACATTTCTGAGAGTAATTTGCCTCCCTCACTTTGTGAGAAGATATTCAGATCTTATCTTAAACCCTAGAGAATCTTGTTCCTTTAGGATTTGGTATTTTGAGTACTAAAAGAGTATGGAAGGTATTATTGCTGTCATTTTATACATCTATGCAAAAATTTGTATGCACATGTAAATAAAGGAATATTTTTTTTGTATTTAATTTGTATGTAAATAAATGAATTGCTACCATATACATTCATTTCATTGTGACAAGGTCAGAGGTAAAAGAAAGGGATTTGATTCACTCAGCATGATCTTTGCAGAGATGTAGAGAGCATGCAGGATTTCCTCACCATTTCTCAACTGTGCACCAAGTGACATTTGCTAGTACATTGTTTATGGCGAGGTCTTCTTGAAAAAAGCCTGGAGGAATGAGAAAACTCACCATAGTGGTACGGGTGAGTTCTTAGCAGGGTGCTTACCCTGTGAGTTCTTACACAATGGTTGCTTTTCTTGCCTGACACACAGAAATACCTTTTCCTGTATCCCATTCATGTCTTATTGTCACCCTGTGATCTACTCATGCCTTCAGGAGCATTTGCCTCCTCCAACATCTTCAGACCAGACCAGAAACTTGTGTCACTCCACCTGACATGGTGGAACCTATTTCTACCCTGCTGTTCCTCATACAATGAGCATTATTGATGTAAGGGATGTCTCCTGTCAGAGCTTCAGCTGGTGGGAGGATGGGGCTGTAGAACTATACCATGAGACAGAGTCTTCTTCCTCATGGGTGTCATGAAATCAAGAATATGAGGTGGACAAGGAAGCCTACAGTCTTGAACAATGGTTTTTTGCAATCTAAATTCAAAAGACCTGACTGTGAACTCCCCTGATTCCTGCACTTGATGACAGCAAAGCATGAAGGGTGGAGCCTGAGAAATGTGTCAAAGGGGCTCCACCCTTGAGTAACCTGCTGGAGTCCAGCTCCATGTAGTCACAACCAGATCCAGAGTCCACTGGCCAGCTAAGCCGTGGACGAGGTGTGTGGGTGGGCTCTGAACATGGGGCTGATGGTGTCAGTCGAGCTCCTTTCAGAACTGGTGTCTGCCTCTTAAAAGAGGAAATATCCATGGCGTGCATTAACTGAGCTTCCATTGGGAAGTTTCACAGAAGAAAGTGCCCAGGCACTGAGAAAGCTACAAGAGACCAAACCTTGGTGGGTCAGTATGATGCAGTTCGTGTCCCTGCTGTCTGTGGGATACACTTCACTCTCCAAGAGCATGAATAAAGTTTGGTGATGAACTTTTAAATTAATTCTGCAGCCATGTAGTGAAGAGGAAGGTTGTTGCTGGTTAATGCTGACATGGATTAAGGATAGGTGGGCCTCCCAACATTGAAAAGCAATTGCCTCTGTTTAGAAGCCCTGTGTACCTGGAGGATACCTGACCAGAAGGACCAAAAAATTTGCTTCTTATGTGCCCACTTGAAATCATCCCTGAATGTCAGTGTGATTAAATGACTGATGATCACAGAAGTCCAGAGGAGCCCTTGATAAGATGCTATGCTTTGTGCCCCAGGGAACAAGAAGCAATCCCTGGGGTTCACCCTTGGAGCCACTCTAGGAGTCCTGAAATTTTCCTCCCCCCAGATGAAGACACAAGAAGTGTGTCTGTAGAGCAAGGGCACCTGGCACCTGGCCAAAATGACCCAAAGGACACCTGACAAGTGGTCATGCTTGGTGCTGCAGAGAAAGGTAAAACAACACCCAAGGACCAGTGCCAATCTGCCCTGGGCAGACATTACTTTCTGACCCCAGTGTCAGTGATTAGCTATTCCATGGCATGTGACTCAGTGTCGCTTCCCACAGGCTTCTCACACCTCCCAAGAGATGTTCAAACCCCAATCTGCCCTACCTGGAGCCATCTCAGGGACTCCAAGAGTGGCCAAATGCCCCCAGTCTAATCTACTTTGGGAACAAAAATACTTTCTGCACCTGGCATGCCACCAGTGAGTGCTTCAAAATCCTGTGACCACTGGCAACATCTCTGCATCTCATTTCTTGTGGCTGCTGCCCCTGGCTTTTCAGGGGGATGAGAAGGACAAGCTCTGCTTTGCTCCTTCAGAAGGCATTCCTTTGTTCTGGTTGTTGTTATCCAGCTAAAAAGGCCTGACAGCCTCAGGCACTTTCAGTGGTTGATGGTCCTCAGGTCCTGAGGGGTTTGCATCCATTTGCTGAAGGCTGAAGCAGGATTTTCAAAGTCAGATGGACTTTGAATATGGCCTTACTGGGAGCTGCTTTTGCAGAAGAGAACCTCTAGCAGCCTCATCCATACTCAGATCTTCCTTCTTCAGTCCAAGTATTTCTACCAGCTCCTTGGGGACTTCCTCTCAGATGTCTCTCAGATGTCTTCAGGGTGCCCTCAGGCCAGATCTATCAGTGGAGGACATGGGAGAAATCTCCTTTTATCCTGCCTTGGGACTCTGTGATTGCTGCCTTGTCAGGTGGTGGTGATGTGCCATGGGGGTGATGAAGGCCCTGAGTGCAACCCTGCCTGCCACAGTCCCCAGAGCACCCCCCAGCATCCCTCTAGCCAATATCTTTCTGAGGAATGCCTTTGGTGGTTGATGAACTGTAGTTAAGTGCTTTAAAATGAGTGACAGAATTGTACACTCTCAAATCCCAACTTTCCTTCTAAGGTCTCCCATATCTCAGGAAACATTTGCTGTCACAAAAGAGGAGATGGTGAAATTTGTTTCCTGTTGGGAAGGCTAGGCCACTTTAATGTGCTTTTACAGGACTATGAAGAGACCAGTTAATGTTATTCTGCCCCTTACTTGAAAGCATGAATATGTAAAAGTTGGTCAAGCTGGCAGCAGCGTCTGTTCATGTGTCAGGGAACACCAGAGGGCTATAAATTGTGCTGTGTGGAAAATTCAATTCTACCAGAAATTACATGGGTATATCCAGCTACAAGAGTGAGACTGGACACTTACCAAAATATTAGAAAAACAAGTGACCACAAACCACAGAGAATTCTCAGACCCACAACACACCAAAAAGTGCTCCAAAGCAGATTTTATTAAAGCCATACACTCTTGGTTATGGATAAAGTACTGAACTGTTTTGAAGGGCTATCAGTATATTTAGTATTTTACAGAGGATAAGGCCAAACGAGTCCGCATTTCACCCAAACATATCCTAATGATGTAGATTTTTCTCTCACTGCAGTGTTGCTGAATGTTTTAGCAAAGATACCAACTGAACAAAGCAGAGAGGCCCCACAGGAGACAGTAAGAGCTGGAGAAGCAGGAGAGGTGATCAGTAGGAAAGCATGCTCTGGTGCTACCCTTATTTCTCCATCCTTCTTAAGGGCCTGATTCTGTAGTTAGACCTGTGTTGTTTCTGGTGCTATTGGAGGCATTTGTGCAAATCATTTGCACTGCTGGCTTTATGCACAAGTATCACTTTCCTGTCCAGAAAATAATTTGACAAGAACAACCCTCTGCCATGGCTTCTTCTCCTCACTTCTCCTCTTGATGAAAACTAGGTTGTTTTAATTTTATTTTTACTCATTGTATGCCCACCTTCCCCACAAAGCTCTCCCAGCACCATATGATGTGCTGACTGATGGCTGATTTCTGCAGCAGGGCTCAAACCACACTGTTGTCATGGTTCTACATACAAGATCTGAACCTCTTGCTTGCTCTCCCCCTGGGTGTTTTCAGTTGCTGTGGTCTAAAGCAGCAGCTACAGCTTCCAAACTCAGAGTGAGTATATTGGAATCATGTGTGTGTGCCTGCCTGGAGTGAGAGGCTTTTCTTTGTACACTGCTGAACACAGCGCTCTCTGGCTGGGACCTGCACAAGCTTCCTTGCCTTGGAAAGGTGCCTTACAGAAAGTTTACAATGGTAAAAATGTATACAATTAGCAAACTACTGCAAGATGTGCATATTCCAAATGGGGCTAGAGCAGTGCCGAATATGGTCCAGCTTATGTGAAACACAAAGTGCCTGTTTCTAAGAGGATATGTTAGCATTGCAGTATTGAAAAACTTCTTTTGATGTATGCTGCTCTGGGGCTGGGGGAAGGGAAGGCAATTTTAAAATGTATTGTTGGAGGTTCCTTCAAAGGAGGCCTCCAACTTATTTGTGTAATAGGGTTGGAATGATAGAGAATGTTGTGAGTATGGCCTTGCCTGTATCAGTGTATTAGCCACAGAAACAATCCAGCTCAGCATGAAGAGAGTCTGTGATAGAGGCAATCGCTGATTCCATGGCTTGTATTCAGTGGGTCATTCTAGCTCAATGACAATAGCATGCTGATGTGTCCTATAAGTGTTGATTCTGAAACTATGCCTCATGGCCACAGTTTTGCTAAGGATTGTCAGCACTAAATCATGGACTACTCCATTGCCATGCTGATAGTGTTGCTACATCACATCCTCACCACCACTGATACAGTTGTGTCAGTGTTGCAATTGGAATACCCATGTTCAGGGTTTGATACAGCTGGAGAACAATTAACTCTGGAATTAATTGTGGCAACCAAAACTCGGTGAATAAACTTGTATTTTTTCTTATTATTTTGTTAACATGTTTAAAAGGTTCAGCAGCAGCCTTATAGTTGAGCAAGGATTTCTCTGCTAGCCCTAGTTTTTTGCTCTGAGTGGTGTCTGCAGAAGAAGGGTGACTAAGTGATAGGAACTGGGAAAGGAGTTTCTTAGTTTGGGTGTGATGAAAAAGTTCTTCCAAGTATAGGCACTGAGCCAAGCGATATTGCATGAATTTTGATTTCAAGGCTCTGTGTCTGCCTAGGATAAGTGAAAAGCATGTCTTAAGCACGTCTAAATAAATAAATGTCATTTAGGTATGCAGTTGCCACCCTCAGAAACTTTCCAGTGCTTCTTTTTGCAATTAGATGTTATCTAAACTTTCCTGCACTTAATACAGAGAATGCTTAGGCAACCTGTAAATAATGAAGAATCGTTATTTAGTTACCTAGGGCAGTTGAAAAGATTTTAGAGGTGGCTGCTGTAGCACAATGGCTACTATATCTTAATGAAATAGCTTGTCAGTATTACAAGACTTTTCTGAGGTCGAGGAGCAGATACGTTCAATCCTGACCATATAATGTCAGGAATTTCAAAAATTATTTGCAAGACTGATTGTAAAATAGTAAGATATTTAAAAGCACATAATTTAATTTCTTTGCATTGGATATTATGTTTGAAGCCCTTATGTACTACATTTTGAGGACTTTTCTGCATCTACCAAATCTTTCTTTTTAAAATGGAATCTGCATTCCTCATGTAACCAGGTAACTTCAGGAGTCAGGGCTTTCAGGAAAATGTGAACCGTAGCAGTAACCACTCAGTGATCATCACCTATGGTCAGTAGTATTCAGGACCTCAACACCCTGTAATTCTATGAAAAGTGTTTTAGCAGGCCTGTGGTGGGGTAAGTCCATCAGCCACATTTGGGGGCCAATGGTATGAGATGAGGGTTCTCAGGAATGATAAAAAGACTTTCTCCTCTCTTTTGCTGTTCCATGGGATATTTTGCTGCAAGATGGACATGAGCTTGAAGCAGCACCAGTTACCCCACAATGGCACAGCAGATGCACCATGAGGCTTCTGTGTTTATCATGAGGTGATTAAGAAGATTCTGGTCATGGAGGGAAGCAGCAAGTACTCTCGACCTGTCAGCAGAGATGTGGCTTTTGGGGTTTATTAAAAACTCAGTTCCCATTGGTTATGCTGGACTGCATCCTCCCTTGAATGTCCTGGTTTGTAAAATCACATCAGTTTTCCCCTTGCTACAGTAATTGATAGTGGAAACCACTGATTTCTCATCACTACAACAGTTTGATTGCCAAAGGCCACAATAGTTCAACTTCTTATATCTCCATCACCTGTAAAATTGTCAGTGTTCCTACAGGCAACCATCTAACCTGACAAAATGGCTGCAGCAAAGGTTTTGTTGAGTGATATAGGCCTGATTTTGTATTTGTGAAATGAAAGAGGGTATATATATATTGTGAAAAAAAATTATTAGCAATGACAAACAGATTCCTGAGCACAGTCATCTCTTTACCTGGTAGGTAGTAACCTACCAGGGTGCTATGGGTGATAATGGGTGCAGTATAAGTAATTTGCCTTTTAACTCCAACCTTGTCTGATGGATAGGAGTGGTTTCATCAATATTTCCCATAGCCTGCTTCTCTGACTGGCTGGGCACGCTTCTTGTCATCATGAGTGTCACCAGAAGATAGATGATTGATCTTTCTGGGTGTGTCTGCATTGTGGGAGTCCAACAAAAGTTGCCTTAAAAGCTATGGGTAAAAAGAGTGTGTGCTGCTCCTTGTAATTTGTTAAGGAGGTGGTATGTTCACTTCCTCCCTGAAGGTCTACACAGGAGAACTGTAGGCAGAACACTTGTGCTGCTGTCCCCCCTGCCCCACCCCAACCCCACCCCCCCAAAAAAAAAGGGGAGACAGGGTGTTTCATAGAAAGCAGGAGTAGAGATTATTAGAAGTATGGACTTTCCTTCAGTGCCTATAGTTTGACACAGTAAACTTTTAGAGCTCTCCATCAAAAAACCCAAAGATATATTAAGGTAAGTTTCATGAGTAATATATCAATGAAATAATTTTCAATATATTGAATATATTTGAATATATCAATATATCAATGAGATCATTTCATATCTTTGAAAAATAAATTAAGGGCTTATAAATTACATAGAATGAATTATAGTATTCTGGAACTATCAGGAACTACACTCCTTTCATTACATTTTTATTACAGGATCCTCAAGTTTCCCAGTGAACAGAACCATTTTAGTACCTACATATAAATTCTAGATTGTTTTTATATAATTCAAATCTGGAAACTACTTACAATATATAAAAGATAAATTTGTTGAAAAATTGTACTTTTTTAAAATTAATATTCAATACTTGTTTCCAGACTGTCCTGTGTACTCTTGAATTTGGGATTTCTGTCTCAACACAGTTGAGGTGGAACTGCTGTAAATTTGAACTGTGGTAGAGTCATGACAGCCAAATTATAAGGGTGAGTTGAGGCTGATCAGATTTTTGGAAGCCACAGTCCAAACTCAGCCTATGGGGCTCCCTTGAAGGTAAAGTCAGAAAAGTTTGAGCACAAGGTTTGATTTGAATTCAATTTTCTAATACCTACTCAGCTTGGAATATTTGAAACCACACAGCTTTTGGGTATTTCATACTCTTCTTGTGCTCCCTCCTGGCAGGAGAGAGCTCCAGCACTGGTATTTTTGTTCCCAAGTCCAACTGCTCAGATAGAGCTATGGAGATCTCTCATGGGGAAGTTGCATCAAGGTGATGGATTGAGACACAAAGATTAGGCAAAACAGGATGCTTGAAACCTAGCCTAGTAAAGGCCAGACAGGATTTGAACTTCAAACAAATGGTTCTCATTTTCTCTTAGTAACTTAAATTTACACATAATCTGGAGAGAGTCAGAAAGATGTTCTTAAAATATTCTTCCTTTTGGCAGGCTGCTCTCTTTTCTGAACCTTGTTTTCTTCTTTACATATTCAGAAACATGATCTGGGAGGGATAACTTGTATCCAAAATTCCCCACTGCTAGTATTAAAAACAAAAAGGCCAATGTTTCGCTTCTCAACTCCCACCCACCTCTGACAGAATCAAGTCCTGACACAGCTTAGAGACAGATGTCCCAGGAGTCTCAGGTTGCTCCATATTATTTGTTCACACATCCCAGCTGATGTTAAATCTCATTAGAGAGGTGCTAAATGTCTGAAGATGACCGAGGCACTATCCTTTTCCAGAATGAGTCACTGGGACAGGAGACATGAGTCCAACTATAACTACCCGCCAGCGCTTCCAAAACTTCCCCAAATTACTCCCCCTTTTTCATTTTAAGGAAGATATTAATTCCATTCCCATGAATTGGAATTTGGACACCATCTGTGATTTTCTTATGACATATTAATAGGAAAATTGGAAAGGCACAGGATTTAAAAAAACAAAACAAAACAAAAGCCTGGTGTATGGTGATAAATGTGTAATAAGAACAAAAGTCTCAGCTTTTCTTAAATGGAAGGAGCTATTCTCCTTCTAATTAAAAACTCTTCTAAAGATACATGACAGCTCCTTGTATACAAAGAAATGCTTCTGTGAGGGAGCCTCAAAACACTTCCTCTATATACCTTCCCTGAGAATGGGAGGCCAAATTTCACAGAGGGGGATACAGAAGCATAGAAAGTGAAGAGACTTGCCTGATGTCAGCTGTGGTCAGGCATCAATCCAAGCAGTCCTGATTTCCAGGCTTTGATTAAACCCGTCAAGCAGACTCTGCTTTTTCTCCTCCTCCTGGGCGATGGCCTCAGCGGTTTTGCCTCTCCCGTCTAACCTCTTTCTAAGGTTTCAAATGAGGCCAAATGTCCGTCCAGAGCTGTGCATAAGGGAGCATCACACCATACAGTTTCCCAGTATAGAAAGTAAACACAAAAATGCCATTGTCCCAGACCTCAGCCTTATGCACACATGGTGCACAGTCCCACTGAAACCCATTTAATGTGTTTATTATGCATCGCCTATGACTTATAGGTTGGATGCAGGAAAAGAAAAACAAAACATCACTGTAAAACAAACTATGATTTCAGAGAGTTGCTGAAAATGAAAAGCAGGAACAGGCATCAGGGATCTTTCAACAAATGTAATTTAAAGAGCTCACTCTCAGCTCTCTGGGCACTTTGACAAGCATTTAGTGGATTCAAGCAACTACTGAGAAGTAATGGGCAGCTGTCTGTGCAGCCTGGCTGTGCTGGGGTGAATGTGAGGGGATGCACATGAAGGAGAAGTAGGGCTGACAGGAGGGAGTAGGGCTGAGAGATCTGTACCAGGGTCCCATGTGAACCCCTACCTGTTGTGACTTTCATGGGGCAGGGAGCGAACACCCTCCTTGGTAACAAGTCTAATAGTAAAACTGCCCTCTCTGAGCCAAATACCATGCGGTTTCCAAGGCTGAGGAGGATCCCAAGGAGAGGGCTGCAGCTCCAGGTGGCTGAAGCATAGGAGAAAGTGGGGAGGCAGGAGACAGGACTGGGCTGATGGGAGGGATCAGCTTGGCAACAGTTGAGTTTCACCCAGAGCTGCAAAATTTCTCTCGGCTTCTCATTCCTTGCAGGAAAACTGCTCCTTTCTTTCTGGCAGGAGGAATTTCTTCTTGACAGCCAGCACTTGGCTGCAACAGCCCCCCAGTCAGCCATTTGCAGCCTCACTAGACTAACTTACATGCACTGGGGAAACCTTTGTGTGGACTGTCCTGGCCCAAATAAAATTGCCATCTCTGCAGAACCAGTGATTATACTGGACCAGACTTCCTTCATCTTTTTATCTTTATTAGCACCACACAGCAGAAACAGAGGACTTCTTCCCTTTCTTTGCTAAGCTCTGCATGGGTTGTGTTTCCACACCTCCCCACATAGTTCTTAAAATAAGGCATTGAACACAAGTCCAGTTTACTTTGATGTCTCTATCACAGAATCAGAGAAGTGAGAAGATGCCTCTGAGGTTGCCCAGACCAATCCCTCTGCTTAAAGTAGGGGCATTACAGCGAGTGGTTCAAGGCTGTTCCTGGTTTTGGTTTTGACCATCTCCATGAGTGGAGACTCGAAAACTTCCCTTGGAAACCTGGAGTAGTGTTTCTCAGGTGTTCCCAGTTTTTTCACTATTTGCTCTAGAACATGCATTGTGCAAATGCTCTTGTAGATTTTCCTGGGACTTGGTACTTCAATGGCATTAGGTGCCCTTCTTTATTTCTTGATAGTTGATATCCCCTTTGTCCTCATCTACTCTCCACCAAATCTAGGTTGTGCATTTTAGGCCCATTTGGAAATGGACTGTGCTGAATATTTCTAGAGTACATTAGTTACACATCTGGGATTGTGATACATGTGTGCAATATGTGCATGATTTTTGATTTATTTTTATCTTCCTATAGAGATTTTACCTGACACACTCGGACATCAGTAGCTTTTGGCTGGTTATACTCTGCTTTCCCACCTGCTGTTTATTTTTCTGTGTCATAAACAAGCTTTGATTGTTTTGTAGAAGATTATTGATGAATCACAATGGTTCAAACATTTAGGAGAAAACTTCATTATCTAGGTAAAAAGAGAATCAGATGGTGTTTGATTAGGTGATAATCGTGTTCCTGAGCAGGTAAACTTTGAAAACAGGGATCAAATGGGTTTTGGCACTGGCTGAACTAGGCTGTTTCCTAGTAAACTGAAGCTCTCCTTCCTGTTTCTGCCGCACTTGGAAGTGGACTTAGCAATGTGAATCTTGCGGTGGAGTTGAACTAGCTGGTGGCTGCCTCCATCTAGCACAAATGCCTTCATACCTCTCCAGCCACAGGTCTGGAGCAGCTTCCCTTAATATCTCTCCAAGGTAGGAAATACCCCCATGCACAGGCTTTGTGCCCTGAGTTATTTCTCAGGACAGGGATCCATCCCACCCTTCAGGAGAAGATATGGCTTTTAGGAATGGGCTGAGAGTGCCAAAACCCACGCACTCAGCCAGCCAGCAGGAGAACTCAATTACTGGCTTTGTGCCTCCAAGACCTGTTTGGGTTTGTTCTCTCTGAGGTCGGAGCAGTGGGGGGCAGATGGGTGGTTTTAACTTTTGAGCGAGCCCAGCAATCTGATGATGACACATGGTCTCCTGGGGTACTGGCCAACTGAGGTCACTGCCTTGCAAAAATACCAAGCAGCTCTGTGCTTTGAGCTTGATTTCTGTGAACCAAACCCATTCTCATCTCAGTCAGAGTTGAACTCCACCTTTGACGGGGAGACAGCCATGCTGAGACAAATGGTGTAGTAGCGTGATGTTGCTAAGAGGGAAAATAGTTCTTGTTTTGCTGCACTGCCATATATTTCCAGATTTGCATTATGGCTTTGCCGCTATTGCCAAGAGTCATAATTCTGGAATAGGTAAAGGCAAGGTAGGCATAGGTTAAATAACATTCAGTAGACTTTTTCCTTTGGTATATAAAGCACCTGAGAAGTTCTGCTGTTTTTGTACTTCTTTCTGCCAGGCAGAGGTCTAACCATTGTGTGCATTAAAATAAACACCTGGGATGATGAAAATAAAAATGTGAGACACCAAGGATGCTAGGCAGGAGAGACTCTCCTGGGCTCATGTCTCCAGTACAGATGTAGGGCAGGCAGAAGTTGGTCTCAGCCAAAGGTAGAAGATTGGTGCTCGATCCAGCAGATGACATTTCTGGCTAAAAGGAGTCAGGTCCTTTTGAGAATGTGCTGAGTAGATGAGTGGTGTTATATAACATGGAGGAAGAGAGGAGGGTGGGCCAAAGACTATGTTCAAAACCTGGTGTAAACTTGGGTCACACCAGCGTTGCAGTGCAGTAGCCTTAAGGCAATTGTGCAGCCATCAAGTTGCTTGTTTTTTGGTGAAGAGGCCAAAGTTGAAACATTTTGAGAGGCATTACAAGTTGAAGCATGGGTTATGTGCAGAGGATCATTAGGTATCTAAGCTGAAGACACTTGGATTGATTAACTAAACTTAGGAAACTGTGCTAACTCACTGCCTGTAAAAATAGGTATGGACATGGTCCTCCTGGGTATGAAAATTAATTCAGTGACAGAGTAGATGCCATGGGGATTGGATGCATGTATGTGCATACATCGAGAGATTTAAGGACACGATAGATTTTCAACATGTGCCACATACTGCATGTAAACTATCATTAAAATGTCATCTTTGGAAAATAATGCTTGTGTGGGGCATTCTCAATATACGTTAATCATGTTTATAGCCACATATAAGTTTGAGTGTGTTATATATTTTTCCTGCTTAGGACATGAGGTAATTGACACCAGATTTGCAAGTTTTCCATTGAGTCAATTAAATAGTCATCAGAATATATTTATTTTATATGTACAGCACTTGCAGTAGCATTTCTTTTGTTGCCTAAGAGATAAGATCTCTGATTATTCTTTGAATTAGAAATTCAAGAATATACCGGATCAGGGTATATACAAAATCAGGGAATTAAATTCACTTTAGTTTCATAAATAAAACATATAGAAATATTCCCTTTCAATCTGTAAGCCAAAATCTCTTTGTATATGGAATTTTGATGTGGAAAACTTCAGGTAATTAATACATCTTTTTTTTTATTATTATTATTTTATAAATATAAAAGGGGGTAGGGGGAAAGGAAAGAGGAAAAAATAATTATTGACTATTAATTACTGTTTTCTACTCTACCTGCATTATCACACTCAGTTATGTTACCTTTGGCATTAAGGTGCTCACTGTGGCTTTATATCAAGTAATATTTAAACCAAGCCATCAAGTGAAGGATGCATGTTCTTTGAGGAAGTACCTTTCATTTACTGTAAAAGAGTAAATCAGCTCTGAAATTATTTCTATTCATTGCTCAGTTGGCTTTGGTTTCAGCTTTAAGAAGAAAGGAGACCAATTAGTGATAGCCCAAAGAAGAAAAATCATGAATATTCAGAGGCCTAGAAAGCATGACCTCCTGAGGAAAGACTGAAAGATTTGAGTTTGTTTAGTCTAAAGAGGAAAAAGCTTAGAGAGAAAGATTACCACAGCCTTCAAGTACATTAAAAGTTGCTCCAGAAGAGGATGAGAATACGTAGTTCTCTGTGCCTTCTCTGGGTAGAGCAAGAAGTGACAGGCTGATGCTGAGGCACAGACAATTTGGTTGCCTCTTGGTAGGAGGTGCCATCACTTGTCTCTGTGAGGGAGACAGTAGAATGACATGTTTTAGGAACAGGTTAGAAAAACTCAAGTAGATATTTCTTGCTCCTGCTTTATTAGTATTCCTTCTGGTTAGAATAGGTGATCTCATAAAATCCTGCTCTCAAAAAATCCCTTTTTTGAAATCCTTGTTTTCTAAGATCCTGCTTGTTTGTAATTAAGTTGGATGCAAATGTATGTTGTAAAGTATTATGCTGTGAATCATGTATTTTAAGAGTTTTGACCATGAACATACAGTGAACACAAACAGAAAAGCTATAAATTTGAACTCTAAGGCTATGTTAATCAAAAACATTCAGGTATTGTTAAATATTAAATGAAGCAGGTTAAGATGGACATAGAATGCAGAACAGCTGGTATACGTAGAAGTCTGTTCTGGAAAAAAGTTTCAAAAGAGGAAAATGGTGCTATTTTGAGGTTTTTTTTGCATGGAGTGGTAGGGAGAAAGGACATGCTAGGCAAGATTGTTCTGCAGAGTGCAGGATAACTGGGAGAGCAAAAGACACGCAGGCAGGAAGGGCAGGGTGGAAAGTGTTACATTAGGGTGAGTGAGAGAGAGCAGAGAAACAAACTAGGCTGTCAGTAAGGGTGGAGAAAAAGGGTTCATTTTCAATACATTAACTGGAAAAGACCAGAGTGGAGCAAGGAACCAAATGTAAGGAAGAAAGGAAGAATGAATCCAAACTAACACAATGACTGAAAGCAGAATGAAGGAGAGATTAGCATAAATTCTCATGGAAAGGGAGGCGATAGAAGTAGAGAAGAGCTAGGAGAACAAAGGAGATGCTTTGTATTTGTGGTGTTTATGGTAGTGCTGAGATTTCCAAGCACATGTCAGTAGCTAGAGCCTTAGTAGCATGAGAGTCTTGACAAGACAATGCATACAAATATAAGGTCATTTGTTCTAACTAAAACATTGAGAACAGTTTTTTTGAGCTAATTTTAATTTTAATCAAAAATCTGGTTTTGCCTTAATGTGGTATCTTATAGCATATGGTCAGATGCCAGCTGTGAAAGACCAAGCAAGCAGACTATTCTGTCTCTTAATAAGTGTTTTTTTCTACATACATTGTGAGATTTCAGAAGACTTACATTGTACCTTTTACTTGTGGCCTGAAGTTCAGATTGCTAAGGAAACATGAGTCCACAGAGTTGAGGAATCCACAGCCTAACCCCAACAAAGCATTTGTTTTATAAATAGGAAGAAATATCTTAATAACACGAGGCAGATGTTAAACATCTTGATTCGTTTCAAATCTACTCAGCCTAGCTCAATGAACCCGAAGTCAGGCAACAGTGGACAAACAGAGCTTTCTTTTTATCCAGTTGGGTCACATTAAAATATATGTCATGTTTTCTGCTGTTTGGGAGCTTATTATGAAACAGTTTGAACAAATTTTGGAGAGAACCTTTCAGGACTGTTTGTTAAAATTATTAATCATATCCTGATTTTTGCTATTATTGTTTGTTTAATATTTTAAACATTCTGCATATTAAAATCCTCAGGAGAACCTTGGGGCTTGTTGATTATATTATGCATAGTTTCTCCACCACCATCCCTATTAAAGCCAGTGTTACAACATCATAAATAGTTGAATTTTTATGTTGTTAATGGTTTTGGTGATGGCAATTTAAAAATATTATTAAGTGTTCTTTTTCTGCTTGGCCATGTGTACTTTTTCAGTACTGTTCATACACAAATAAACAATCGGGATAATGCTGTAAAGTTATTTTTGAACTGCTGCCTGGGCTTGAAAAAGCTCAATGCACAAAACTCGCTGAGGTGAATGGAAACATTCCAACATAATTCAGTGAGCTCTAGATCAGACTCCTGAGCACAGTGCTGTTTCAAAGACTTTTTTTTTTTTTTTTTAACATATTGTAATAGATAATGTTTACTGAACTTATCTAAGGTTTCCAGTGATTAATATACATTAGCACCAATATGTTTTGACTAGCTGATGGTTTGGTATCACTGGGAAATTTCTTAGTATTTTTTATTCTGTCCTTCTCTGGCATTACACAACACTGCTTCAGCTGTCCCAATGTCTAGATGTTGGCTATAAAGCTCTCTGAATTTAATATTGCATGCAATCACCGCCCCCCCCCCCCCACCTCACCCCTTGGTTATTTTTTTCCCTAGAATGGTTCGATACTGCAATATCTGTGTTAGCTGTTTTCTTATAAGGACTGTTTTAAGTCAGCTTTTACTCCAGTGTGGTTTAAAGGGAGCTCAGAATCCATCATAACTTGTGCACAATCACTTTGTTTGAAGCTATCTTTCACATTCCAGGTGATAGTGTCTTCTGGACAGGCAGGACACATTCTCCTCTTTTGCTGGTGAAGAGCCTTACACGTTCCTTTTTTAGTCCTGCATCCTTGCAGTGTCCCTGGTTAATTTAGGATTGCTCAACAAACACCCATCACAGAGCTTCTGCCTGGGTCTTACACAGACAAGGCACCGCCTTTGTTTTAAGAATTCCTGTCATGTTAGGGAGAACGATTTTTCCCACTCGGGTATTTTGCAGCTTGTTGTACATATGTGCTTTCCCCATACTTTCGAATGCCTGGAATGCCGGCCAGTTGAACATCTCAGAGGCCATTATAGGTGCTAATCAATCTTTACAATTGCTCTGTACAATAGGTAGGTCTCCTCATTCCCATTTGGCCCTGGTTTGAAAGCTGAAGAATGGATAGATGTGCACCCATGAAAGCATGAGGTAAAGCCCTGTTTTTTTCCTTTCAACTAGTGTCTCTTGAATGTTGTTTGAAATGCATATCTGTTTGGAAGGAAAGCAGTTAATAGTCCCCAGATATTCGACAATGTTTTTTTGGTGTTGGTAACAGGCATGTAATTTCAGTTGCTGCTTACCACTTATTGCTTTGCAGGTCTCTTGAGACTCAAAGAGGGTTGAAAAATGTTACTAATTCCTCTAATCTTTCATCGTAGAGTTGAGATGGGGCATGAAGTATGTCATTCAAAGGACACTTGAGCAATATGATTGGCGAATGGGGAGTCCTAGCAGCAGGTACAACATTTTAAATATGCACTACCAGAACACAGGCTTTTAAAAAGCATTTCTCCTTAGCCCTCACCTCAAGGTTTGCAACACTGTAGATAGCTTTTCTAATTGTAATAAGTCACAACAGGGCATGCCTTGTTTTGCCATAATCATACTTCTCAGGCTGCTGATAGCACTCCTCCTTCAGGTTCATGGCTGGCATACACCCGAGGAGTGCAATTATGGCACGACAATGATTGCCCTGTTGTGCCTTATTATTCAAGCTAGGCACTGAAGCAAGTGTTTGTGTGTGTGCACATGCAGAGACAAAGTACATCTGAGCAGGTCCTTACCAGATAATTAACAAACTTGTATTAACCCTATCCCAACATTTCTTTAATTTTAATGTTCCTTTCATAGCTGCCATTTTATCCTATTTGCCAGGTAGCTCCCAGAAAACCCACCAAAGACTCTCTTTTCCTTTACTTTTTGTGTTTTTTGGCGTTTTTTTTTTTTTTTTTCATTTTAGCAGGAATTTGAGCCATGACAAGGGTGATATTCTCCCAGCCTTGGAGTAGGAAGATGTCTGTTCATCTGTAGGGCACGTAAATTGTAACTTGTGGTAGAAGGAGGTCCTTTCATGTCAGGTAGAAGACTTAAAGTGAGCTTTTGTGCCCTGATGGCCCATTTGCCCAGATCACTTGCAAGTGTGTCTTGATAGTGCTAATAACCAGGATAGGTCTTAAAAAGAACCCACAGCTCTTCATAGGCCAAGATGAAAGAAGTCAAGCTCTCATTTCACAGAAATCCCACTTCTTTTTGATGGGTGTACCTAAATCCACAACAGAGAAATGAAAGTGCAACTACTTTACCAATCCCTTGAGTTAATATTTAAAAGATTTTGGTGTTATTTTTTAGCATGAGGTATACTTAAATATTCAGAATATGAAATGTATTCATGACATATAGAGGTGTGACATACAACGAGCAACACCCTGCTCCTACAATAACATCTCTACAGTGGACTGTTGCACAGGGCTGAAGGACATCCTAGGGTCAACACAACCATCATTTGTCACTGAAATTCGGAATTGAGGAAGCTGCTTAAGCAACAGACAGGGAAGAGACACTTCTCTCATTTTTCTAGGCTTATGCTGTCAGATTTGTAAGTCATAAGAACGGAATGAGTTCTATGATCCACATGTTTTTTTGGAAGGTCTCTTCCAACTCTGAGGATTTTTAATTGCAGATGTTGTTAAGATGTCATTTTTAATGGCCTTATGAAAAAGCTCTGCCATTTCCACATTCTTGAGCTTTGAGCAGTGTGCATTCTTCAACTGCTCAACAACAGCCTGTCTCCCTTGGTCCCAAGGATGCTGAGAATGGGAACACTCTATCTTTGCAGACCAGCTAGTGTTTGTCATTGCATTGTGGCACATTCCCAGTTCAGGGGCTGTAAATTTTCCTTGAGATGTGCAGCTTTTTGAGAGTTGGTCTCAAGTGGCATTCTGTGGAGGATAATGCAATGCTTCCTGAGATTACAAACTGCTAGTCTGGGGTCAGTGTTACGACCACAAACATAAGGTGTTTGAGATAAAAATATTTTACATCATCTGCCAAACTGGGGAAATTTTCCATATTTGCTGCTGTGTTCAGTTCTTCAAAGAGTTACAGAGAATCTTGGCTCCCCCTTTATCCTCCCTCGATAGCAAAAGTTAATCACTTGCACATGGACTCACTTGAAAAAAGTATGTAATATTTACTTGTTTTCCTCTCTCATGTTAAATTTAATTTCCTCTGTTTTTACCACTTCTCTGTGATGTGAACCTATTGTTCATTGGTGTGTGACACACAGAGGCACTTTTTCCTGAACAAAAAAGTGATGTTCTTCATTTCTTTTGGAAAGGTTGCTCTGCCCACCTGAATGTGGGATGTGTGCCCTGATCCCTAAAGCACTTTTGTATTTTCTCAGTTTCAGTCAAGGGGAGTAAAATTTGAAGAGAGCAAAAATAATGGTGAAGTTGGTGGGTTTTACACTTGAAGACATTTCTAAAGAGAGGTACAGGACTGGGGTCTGGGATGCCAGATTCACTAAACAACTTTTGCATTCATGGGAAACAAGCTAATGACCTAATTTGGACTCTTGGGATTTTGTTCAGTTGCAGAAAACTCCAGGAGTAACCTGGTCAGGGGGAGACCAGGACCATTTTGGCCTGATTCTTGTTGATCCTGGCTGCAGGGCAGCAACCCAAGGGAAAGAGGTATGGTATTCCTGTGCCTCCGTGAGTCCCAAAGGAGTCCTTCTGATCCCCAGAAGCAGTTTGAGGCAGTCTTTCCCTCTGTGTGCAGTTGGCAGGGTACGATTCCCCATCTCCTCTCTAATTCCCCAAAGTGCTGTTACAAGGTGTTTTGGCTCTTCCTAATTGTATTTGGTATGAGCTATCACTTAGTTCATCAAGGGTTGCATCTTGGATGCACGTTTTTTTGTGCCCAGTATATAAGATTCCAATGTTTGATCTGGCATACAGCATTCAGGACGGTTCCTTAAACGAAATCTCTGTCTATCACATATACATCCTCATCAAATTAGTCTCCCCTCCCCTCTGGATCTACATGCCAACCCTGCTGCTTTGATGTTACAGCACTGAGGAATTTATAAGATGTGGTATTTTTTCCCAGAAAGAAAACATGAGCAAACCATCTAATATGATAATTACTGAAACTGATTTACATCTTGTGAAAAGATTAGGCAGTGGCTGCTGCTTCTGCCTTCGAAATGTCCCATAATGATATAAAACTTCAGGCCTAAGGAGAAACACAAAAAGGCAGCTTGGAAACCTCTGGATGTATGTCTTCTGATAAGTCTCCATGGATTTGCTGATAAGACTGCCCCTGGAAGGATTCTTTCTTTTGGTTCTCTCACCAGGCAGAGAGATTTTCCCCTCCTTGCAATTGTGCTTCCAAAGATCATTTGAATATGGGTGGATTTTAAAGAATGAAAACCAGAGAAAAATTAGACACAACTAATGTTTCAACTGGTTTTACAGTATTAGCCAGCAAGTCACTCTGAGGGCTCTTCCACAAAAAAATCTGGAAAATGTGTTTTCAGAAACAAGTCTGTTCACTATATATAACATTCTTTTCCCTCCAGCCTTTAGAACCTCATCTTGCAGAGGTATTTACGCAAATAAATAACTTCACATCAATAATTCTGTATGACTGCATAAATCCTTGAAGTATCTTGAGCCTCTGCTGTAGATATTAAGGGGAATTTCATGTCTGTCTCCAGATGGGGTATAAGGAGAGCTCGGGTACATAGTTTGCTTCCTCCTTCTCTGTTTAGACACCTCTCAAGTAAGGTATATGCAGAGTTGGGTGAATCAGGCATAGTATTTAAGACCCAATTCTTATTGTTGTCAGCCTGCCGAGGTTTCATAAGCAAATGATTTTTACTTTGAAAATAACTGAATTTCAGACCTGAAAGAATGTGCATCTTTTGAAAAGTATCTTTATCTTAAGAAAGCTAAATTTATACAGGCTAAAAGAAAATCAATACCAGGTGGGTTGAGTTGGGGCTGTTACTAGATAGGGAAGACAAGCATATCAAGAGATTATAAAAAGCTTCATGATGAAGTACAGTTAGGCTTTTTTTATATTTGGATAGTTAAAAAAATATGAGAAGAAGGCATTCAATGAAACCAAAGGGCCTTTCAACATCTTAGCATATGAAACCTTCAGTCATAGAATACTGAGGTTCATTCCAGTGACAGGAGTCTAGCAGGGCTCGAACAATGGTATGAAAATTTATCTGGCCTGTGGTAGGATCACCGCACTGCAATACCACGCATAAACCAAGCTCACTACTTTGCTTCTCACCTTTGTCATTTTCCCCGATTAACAAAATTAGGTTTTGGATGGAACAGTACTTTGTCACTGTCTGGATCAGGGAGTGGTTCAGTGCTAAAGCTCAGATGTTTGAATGTTAATGGAAGCACTGCTGGGGTTTTCATGCAGTCTTTTCAGTGATGGAATACTGTCAGGCTGTGCAGACTGAAGAAGATAGGCAACAGTTTTTCAAGTAATTATGAGTGATAAGAGGTAGATTTTAGGGTACTCAGGATGACTTTGCTGAGGGGAAGATATGGAAAATGTATTTAGTAATTTTAAACACCACTAAACTGAGGGCAGTGGAACACAAATATTTCTTCTGTGGTCAAAAAGAGGTAAATTAATCATATATTACATAATGTGCATTTTACTATGTAATATTTTATACAGGTGCTGTAGCCCATATAATTCATGCACTGTTCTTATAATGGTTACAGGTAGGACTATGAACAAGGATACCTTTCATAACATATCTAACTGAACATGCTTAAAATGCTTAAGACACCACACATGTATTATTCGGTGTGAAAAATAAATCTGAAACAAAAACTTTGGCCAAAGGCAGCATTTTGGTTGAAGACAGTGGTTAGTGCCAAAATACATCGGAGGGTGTCGCAGACACTGGCATCCCTAGATACCTTATCCTGCTTTGTACAGCTATGTTTATTGTCATATCTTAGTCCAAAATGAAGGCTATTCTTTGTGTTTAGATATTGCATCAACAGATCCGGGTAAGTTCCACTCAGCACAAAGAGGAAAGGTTGCTTTATGTGATGATGACCACATACTGCTGGGACACTAGAATGGAAAGTCTCTTCCAAAGCCTCAGTTTCTCTGAGCTGTTTCTAGTCCCACAGAGGCTCATGGAGCTGCAGCAGCATTGCAAAGCTCAGTGTAATGTAAATTATCAGAATGACTTGACTTGTTTGCTTAGGAACTCACTGGCACCACGTTTTCCCTGATGACTGCTAAGATCTGTGTGGAAAAGCCCTACAGGATGTAATAGGAATCTTTGCAGAAGCATTAAAAGGCCCTGTTTAAACTGCTCTGAAACCTATAGAGTTTAATAGAGAGCAATACCCTTTCTATTGTTGTTTTTAACTATCCTATATAATTCTATATTAAATTCTTGAGAAAGGCTGTAATTTTCTATTAAATTCTTTCAGGCTTTTCCACAAGGGTTCAGTAACATTCTTCATCTTTCCCAGAAGTCAATCACTTCAAGCCGCTAGCCATATGTACCCATTATATATATTTATATTTATATTTATATTTATATTTATATTTATATTTATATTTATATTTATATTTATATTTATATTTATATTTATATTTATATTTATATTCACACACAGGTATGTTACTTCTCTGGAGTCCCTTACTCAGAGTAAGGCTCAGTACCTTGAGAAGTGATTGCTGTGAAGAGCATCACACTCTCTGCCTGTAAGCCCTCAGCCCCAGGGAGAGCACTGCACATTCATGCTCTCAGTCAGAATCACCCTTGCTGAGCAGGTCTCCTTTTCTCTGTTTGATAGAACAGACCCTCTGTGTCTGCATCCATTTTGGATTTCAGTAAAGCTTTTGATACTGACCCTCACAGGATACTTCTGGACAAAATGTCCAGTCCACAGCTGGATAAACACATCATGTCATGGGTGAGCAGCTAGCTCACAGGTCAGGCACAAAGGCTTACAGTGAATGGGGTGACAGCAGACTGGTGAGCTGTCAGTAGTGGGGTTCCATGGGGCCCCATTTTTGGCTCAGCCCTCTGCTCTTCAACATCTTCATAAATAACTTGGACACAGGACTGGAAGAGATACTAAGCAAGTTCACAGATGACACAAAATCGGGAGGAGCTGTTGACGTCCTTGAGGGCGGGGAGGCCCTGCAGAGAGACCTGGACAAATTAGAGGGCTGGGCAAGCACCAACAATACGAAGTTTAGAAATGTTAGGTGCTGGATTCTGCATCTGGGATGGGGCAGCTCTGGATGAATGGACAGGATGGGAAAAGAGACACTGAAGAAGTGGTCTGAACTGACTGAAGTCCTGGTCTATGGAAATTTGAGTGTCAGTCAGCAGTGCCCTGGCAGCCAGGAGGGACAACCATGTCCTGAGTGCATCAGGCATCACCAGCCGGGCAAGGGAGGGGATTTCCCTGCTCTGCTTTGCACTGGGGAGGCCTTGCCTTGAATATTGTGTGCAGTTTGGGGTGTCACAATATAAGAAAGATACAAAGCTATTAGAGAAGGTCCAAAGGAGAGCAATGAAGATGGTGAAGGGCCTTGAGGGATGCCTTATGAGGAGTGGCTGAGGTAATTTGGTCTGTTGAGCCCGAAGGAGAGGTTTGGGTTGGATATTAGAAACAGGTTCTTCCCCTAGGGTCTAGCTAGCACTGAACAAGCTCCCCAGGGAAGTGGTCACACCACCAAGCCTGACACAGTTCAAGAGGTTTTTGGACAATGCTCTCAGGCCCATGGTGTGACCCTTGGGGATGGTGCTGTGCAGGGCCAGGAGCTGGACTTGATGATCATTTTGGGCCCCTTCCAACTCAGCATGTTCTGTGATTCTGTGATCAGCCATGGAGCAAAGGCTGGCAGGTCATTGTCCAGAATCTGCATCACAGATGTGTCCACAGTGGACACTTGCCTTCCCACCAGGAAAGGTCTTTTGCAGGGGAAGGGAAAGCAAGTCCTCAGGAAGAATGCAGCTGAAGCCAACAGCTGAGTAGCAGTTCCAGCTGAGCTGCATGGCTCTCACATGAGTTAATCCACCCCTTTTAAAACATTCACACACTGATCTGATTTTGGCTGCTCCCTGCACGCAGGCAGCTTTATAGCTTGGTGTGGTTTAAAGGGAAATTGAAATTCCTACTGCACTTTCTCTGCAGATTCAGTTTATTCCAGTGCTGGTACTCAGACCACCTGATGTGCATGTTATGTTTGTTTATTTTGCTGATATCCTGAGAAGGTCGTTGGCAGTCTGTTTCCTGCTCTTTGGATACACATGCTGTTGCAAACACTCTGCTCAATACACAGCGTGCAAGAAACGTAAAGTTCAGTAAACAGACCAAACACACACTATTTGTGCATTAGAGAATATTTCATTCTTCCTTCTGCATTGTGACTCCCATGCAGCAGGGCCATCCAGCCTCCCTGTGAGAAGCCTAGGCTGACCTGACAGCAGTGCTCGCAGCAGCAATCTCTTCCACTCATGGGTCTGACACTGATCCCTGAGGTTGCGAGTCTATCAGGGTTTGATGGCACTGAGGTCCCAATCTGAGCCCTAGCTATAGAATCACTCCTCCAGTTTGGCTTTGCAAGCTTGGCCTGAGGGTCTCTGCCAACTTCATTGCAGTGTAAGTTCTCAAAATACTAGCCACGCTCATGGTGATACACTTTTCAGGCTTTGTGCTCCTGCACATGGGCCTGAGGAAAGTAAACACATGTGAACATTGTGCATGAGTTGTTCATCCCTGGGAACCCCCAGCTTATTTCATTCCTTAAAGTAAAGTGCAGCCAAATAGATATTTTTATCTTGGGTATGGGGACTATTCTGCCATGGTGCTATGAGAACCTCATCTCTGGGGAACACAGGAAACCTTGGGCCCAAGCCTACCTTTGCAGCACCCATGCATTCTCAGGACATGAGAGGGGTATGCTATTCTATGTAGCCATAACCCAAGTGGTGCTTTTGAGGCATTTGAGAGAAAGCATGTCTCATAGTAAGAGGCTGGGTTCAGGGAGATTTCGTTTGTAGCATAAATATTTTATCTGGAGGAATTAGCTTTCTGTAGTCATTCTGGGGTATGATTAAGTTTTGGATGAATACCTAGACTGTTTTCCTGCAAAAAGACATTTGGCTTGCTACTGCTGTTCTCATCTTAGCTTCATTATGTGACTAATCTGCTACAATGCCTAGGCCCTTGACTAGAAACTTATTTTAATGTCTGGATATCCAAATCAAAGTGTATAAACAATAGGGAGTAAACAAAATGTATCAGTATTTGTATTTCCATAATATAAATAAATAAATAAATAGGGCATTTATTATGAACCTGTATATTCTCTCCATGAGCTCTCCATGCATGGCCATCTGCTGGGATTGTGCCCGCCAGCATTGGAGAGTGAAGTATGTGAGATATGGAGCAGCTGGGAATATACATTCTAAGATACATCCATTGAAGCCTCGACAGTATTCCAGAGAATTTCCTAGACTTGTGGAGTGTGAATATGTTGAAATTTGGGAAAGAAAGAGATAGTGTACCAAAGTTTGCCCATCAGAAAGTGCTGCTCCACCAGTGGTGAGAGACTGTGGTGACAGTAAAATTAATGGAGTTGCAGTAATGCAAAACTTTTGTGACATTGGCATCAAACACTTTACTTTTCTAGGTGTTATTAATCAAAGTTCTGATCTTTTCCCTGGGAAGTTTTATTTTTTTTTAACTCTGCCTATGAGGTCACCAGATGTGCTGTGTTACTGGGATTGTTTTAGCTATGCAAGGCATTCTTAGGGTCTCAGCTGATTTGCTGAAACCAGGATCTATCCTGATTTCAATAAAACATTGGGATTTCCCAAGGGCTTTCCCAGCTGTCATTTCCATTCTATCAGCATGTCTCTGTGGCCGAGAACATTCTCTCCTTCTGCAGGAACCTCAAACCCCAGCTGTCAGTCACCAGAAAATGTGGCAGAGACAATCACATTGCTGCCTTTACATGGAAAGGTGCCTACTGTAACAGCAGGAGGTCAGCAACAGTAAACCTGACATGTAGGGAGAAATGTCTTCATCTTTGCTTGCAGGTAATCACAGCAAGAGCTGTGAAAGGGGTAGACTGAATACACTCACTGAGGAAGGGATAATAAAAGAGAAGAAACAGAAAACCTAGCAGAAGCAAAGTTGGTAGGATAGAGAATGAAGCAGGACAGGGAACTGAAGGGTGAAAAGAATTACAGATTACATTTTTGGGGTTTTATCTCTGCAGAGACATGGTAAGGTTTGAAACAGAGAAAGATCATTTATATAAATGGTCTGAACTGGCAACACAGGTTTTAAAACTAAGTCCAGGATCTTTTGACACACTGAGGGAGCTGATCTTTAAGCTTGATACGAGATGCAAGCCCGGAATGTTTGGCATGACTTGCATTTCCTAATAAAAGCTCACAGTGCCTCACATAGCATCCTACTCTCGTTAAAACAGCAGTAGAATTTTTAATGAGAGAGTATTCAAGAAATTGCTTTAATGTCCTCCTCAAAAACCTTCCCTTCACATCACAGCCCCCTTTAACCCCATGCACAGGATTGTAACTTTACAGCCTCCCTGCAGCAATTCACAGTGCTTAGCTGTCCCAGACCTGTGCAAGCAGTAAACTGCAACTTGGTTACAGACCCTGTACCCCATCCCCTCTCCCCTGGGGTCTAGCAGAGAGTGAGAACCTCTTGTCCCTCAAAGTGGCAAAAGCTTTTGCATCTCAATTTGCATTCTGGCTGAGATGGAGAATGCTTCAATCTCAGAATATTGAACAGGCTTGAAACCCTTTACATGTGAGATGCCCCACATGCGTGCAGTGCTCTGGCTGGGTGCTGACAGACTGGCTTCCAAGGGCTCCTCATGAGCTCCTCCAGGTGACAACTCCTGCCCTCTGTCCCACATCCTTGCAGGTTATTACATATATTGTGAAAATCTGGCCTGGTAGAGAACTTCCTTAATCACCTCTTCCAGCCTCTGGAGCCTTCTTTCTTCTAGGTATGTGTTGTTAGGTTTTTTTCACCTCACTGTTGGCTGTTGGGATAAAGAAGGTTTTGGCTTGTGCCACTCCTGATAAGTGTTCAGGAGGCTAAAGCAGCTTCACATCAGGGCTGCTGGCAGGGAAATTGTACCCTTACGCTGCCATCTTGACTCTTTAGAGTCATTACTTGCCAGTCTAAAATGTTGTGAAATAAACCTATTTTTCTGATCCACTGGTGTAGGCTTGTGTCCCATGTGTCCTGGCCCAGGTTTTGTATGTTCTAGATGTCTCTTGTGTGTTGTGGATGCCTTCTTATGTGCAGTCTTGACATCCTGGATCTGTAGCTATCCCATATAATGAGTGTTCCAGTGCAGCCCGGACACTGCCTTTTGTCCTTTTTTTATGTATCTATTCAACAGCAAGGTAAAAATCCATGTGCACTGTGGTCCCAGGTCTTTTGCTTCTTTTCTGACAAGCAGGCTTTCACTCTGTTCCCTGTGTACTTTGCACTGCTTCTTCTCTGGGTTCTTCATGAGAAATTATCCTGTCTCCCTGTCCCTTCAGTCAATGCTGAGTAACTGTCTAGTCTTCAGGAAAATGTCTCATGTTGGCATGTGATGGTCCATGCTGTCTGATAAGCAGCATTCTTCTATCTTCTTTGTCTTTGACATCAATCTCAGTCTCTACTGCTGATGGCAATTTTTCAGGCATTCAAGGGAAGATGCATTGCACCTGGATTCCTTTTTGGCACTGACTCACATGAATAGTGCTGCAAGGCACAACAGGCAGTTGACTGAGCAAAGGCTGTTAGGTTATGACTCTCTACAGAACACAACATTAGGTCCCTGAGCATGCTTCTTCCCCCATGTTCCTTAGAAGACCATCCTGTGAAAGCAGTGGTATGCTGCGGTCATACAGTCCCTCTTACTGACAATGATAACCCACTCTAGGATGAGGTTTTGGTCTTCTGAAGGTGTAGAATCTGAAAATTAGAAACTATGGCTTCATACTCCAAATTCCGTTTTCATGAACAGCATAGTGCAATCTTTTTTTGGATCAACTCATGGGAGTCCAGCCCCAGGTGTGAAGCACGTACCAGTCTCATGAGATAATTCCCAATCTGCTGGGATGACTGCCAGTCACCCTGAAGCAATTTTACTTTTCCCATTCAGCTGGAAGCACGGGTTACTTTTTGCATGAGTTGCTTTGTGATCAGCCTGATTACCTGATCAGCCCTGGTATTTGCCTCCTTTGTGTCCTCTGGGGTCCTTTAGGAAAGATGTTGCTGCTCCTCATGCCATGGCCCACAACAGCTTTGACCTTCAAGGGATAAATGCTGTTCTCAGGAAGGTTTGGGGGGATCAGTGACAAGATGGGTGTTTCTAAGGTGTATGGGTATCTTACATGCTAAAGCTGGATTCCCAGCCACATGTATTGTGGACACACGTATGGATCCTAAGTCTCAGCCTGAAACCTCATGCAGTAGTTTCCCATGCATGATTTCAGGCCAATGTCTGCTCGCTATTTCTCTTCCATTTCCGATAGGATGTGGTTCTGTACCTATTCTGACAACACAGGTGCTACATGACTCTCAGTCTTCTGTCTATTGTGCATCTTTCTTCTTGAAAAATGTCTGACTGCCTTTTTGCATTTCCCAGAATTTCTTCCATAGCCCCTGCTCTGGTGATTTCCTTATTGTTTTCTGTTTTTTTCAAAATGTTTTGATATCATAATCCCGAATTGCCTCTCTGTTGTCATCTCCTTCTGTCAATAGTTGCAGCCTTGGTGGCTTGGAGTTGCTCTAATGAATGGTTCAGCTTACCCGTCAGGCTGGGCAGATGCCAGAGGTATTTGTGACCAGCCAGAGGTACTTGTGTAATTGTCAAAAAGTACAGCAGAGGTTGTCAGGAGAGCTCTTCCATCACAGCATGTCTGGGTTCACTTTTGGCATCACTAGTGGGAATGATTTGCCCCAAAAGCCGTATGGAGTACATTTATAATGACACCAGTTCTCCAGCTGTGTAAGGTGCAAGTCTGGTATACCTGAACTCTTCCTTGTCACTGTTAGGCTGGAAGCTGTAGTGGGAAAAAAGATGTAACTCTGCCAGCTCTTCTCTTAGAAACTGCATCATGGGTAATGGAGCTCAACATTTCAACAGATTCAGGTTGCCAACAGGGATCTGTTTTCAACTTTAGTTTATTCAGTGTGTCTGTCTTTGACATATATCTGTATATTCAGCAGGAAAGCTTCACAAAGAACTGTGTTCCCATTTCTTTACTGCTGAGAACACCAGACATGAAACTATAGCCTATCTGAGTCTTGTCCTGTTCTTCCTGCATCTCTTTCTATAAACTTCAATTTATAACATCCCCTGTTTTGTGGGTTTCTCACGAAAGCCAGGATTTGCCCACTGGTCTTGAAGTGTTTTCCCTTTAAGGGTTTTCCCTGTACGCAGCTAAGGTATAGTTATGTGTCTTGCATCAGTTATTGCTGTTTATCCATGTTCATAGGATTGCACTGCAGCTGATTCCACTTTCCAGGTGGAAGAAAATTGGTTTAACAGCACACTTTTAAATGTAGAAACTTAAATGCTTAGCTATCCCCTTCTGCAGCATGTGTGCATACTGATTACCTGTAACAGCTGCTAAGGTCTCATTGCAATCATAAGAAAAGCTCCTAGCAACACATCTATTTAGAAAATGAGAAGATGCCTGTGTAAAGATTGCACAAGAAACACACAAAATTCCGTATAAGTGAAAATGCAAGGTGTGTAGTGGCTTCTTCAGCCCTTTGGAGGTCTGTGCTGCACATGCTGGTATGGCTAGCAATACTACAGCTGGCATGAAGCCATGTGTTGCTGTATACAAGCTACAGTGACAATGCTTTTTTTGTTGTACAGATTTCTATACGTGTTATATAATTCTCACAGATATGCAGTAAGCATCCCACCCTCTTCTTTTTTTATACCTTTTTTCTTTTCCCTTTTTTCCCCCCATTTTATCATTTTGCCCTCACATCCTTGGGTGGGTTGGTTATTTCTCATTTCCTTTATCTATCCTTGCTAGCTTGAAGTGTTGATTTGGATTAAACCTTTTTCCTCAATAGCCTCCATGGAATATTAGAATTTCATGTTTTACAGAAAACTACAGCCTTCATGAAGGAATCCAGATTCATGGGTGGTTTCTATTATTCTCACTCTGCAATACCAGTATCTTTTCAGTCCTTGTGGCCTTGAGGAGTAGGAAGAGGGCTGGTAGAAGGGGGATGAGAGACAACCACTGTCTTTGCATGGTTTCATTCCTCTGGGATGAGAGTCTGCTAATGCCTTTCCCAGCTGCCAAAGGACTCTCAGGATTACTCAGCAGCTTCTCTCTCGCATCTTATCTTTTTTCAGAAAGGAGATGTTTTGCTTCTTCTTTCTTCCCTTCCATGATTCACCCTGCTTACAGATTCAAGTTACTCTTCTTCAGGACTTGTGCAGTGATATCTGGGTAGAAATAAATCTTTCTGGTGATCTCTCCCTCCATGTTAGGTGCTTGCCTCCTTTTTATGTTCTGTATCCTTTACCTTGTAAACACGTTTTTACTATTGCACTCACTGAAATAACTGCGGCCACAGTATTTACTGCATTTATGCTGGGAAGCTAGAATGAATTAAAAACATTCAGAAGAAAGGCAATTGGAATTTGCAGGATCCTACGGCCTTGATAGTAGCACTTTCCTTTGAAAAACCCTATCTACAATATATAAAATAGGCTTTTATTAAAATTATTGATCATAGAAGTGCTAGGTGCGAACAGACACAGACTGGTTTCCAAGCACTTCCTCTGACCCCTTCCCAGCCGCACTCCACATGCATTCCTTCAGCTTCCAGGAGGACTGGCTTGCTGAATCACCAGCTGCCTACAGCCCTGGTGGAATGGAACAAGACAGCTCTCTGCATTATCCATGGGAAGGAGAGAGAGAGCTGCTGCTTCTCCATGCTGCTTTGCTCAGGAGCGCCAAGGGAAGAGCCATGGCTGACTGGAGCGAGCCAGGGCAATATAAGCAAAATAAGGCACTTAAAGAGGTTCAAGTGGCAGTGCAGCTTGAGGGCTTCTCTGTCCCACTTTCTCCCTTAGGCATAGAGATATAAAGAAGCTGAAAGTTTAGCATTATAATACAGTGACATATTCAGTTTTGATATGTGCTGCTGATACTAAGAGACATGTAAACCCCCCAGATCTTTTCTGTTTTAGCTGTGTGCCACAATAACTCCTAGGTAAGCTTTCTGTAGAACTGATCTGTGAAAATCTAAGTCCCCTGAAGTCAACTGGAAAGCTCTTGTTTTCCTGGACGGTGCAGCGCAAGACCACTAGCAAGAATTTTTTATCCCTGTGTGTGTTGCAACACTGAATATAGATAAGTTTTTACTTTGTGTTCAGGTCCTTCCAAAGTGTTATTGTTAAATAAGTAGTGTCTGGTTATCATGACTGCATGGTAACTGCAAGCAGAATAGCATTAACAGCTCTGAGCAAGAAGTAATTCAATAGATAATTAAACAGGAGAGAAATGAACAAACCATGAGTTAGCTAAACATTTCTGCTAAAAATGAGATATTTTGGATGGATTTAGATAAAAGATTTGGCTTATATGGCACAGCAATGCATCATGCTGCCCATGTTATGGGCATTATAAGAGCATAGCTATCTGGGGGATAATGACCCTCCAAATTCACATTTTTGACTTTAATTACACTTTAGATTAATATTTGCTCCACGGAATTTTGGGTCTTGGATCAATTTTCTGTGAAAATATTAAGAAAACAGACCTTACTTGTAGAAAAGCCATCCTTTATGCAGACACTTGAAAAAAGACACACCTAGAAAATAATTTTATTATTCTAGCATTTCTTCTCTGATCTTGCATCGGGGGATGCAAACATCCTTCACAGTTTATGTCACAACAATAACTGGCCCATGTGGAACAAACTGAGCAAATAGATATGAGTACAGATTTGGGACATGACTTTCGTTTGTGTGAACCAAAGATTTTTCTGGAAAGGGAAAACTGTTAATGCAAAGTTCTTCAGTGAAAATATATAACACATGGTCACTTTCTCAAACTGTCTCAAAATGAATACAAATTTCAGGTTTCTGGTTTAGAAAGTCAGTTTCAGTCACCTTGAAATTTGCATTGATTTTCACACCTGGAAACAGAAAAATCTTACAATAACCACAGCATTTGTGCAGATAGATCAGATCAGATAGAGCATCTATATGTTGATAATGTCTCCTTATTTCTGGAAACAGATTATAAATTTTTAGACAGACTTTTGGAAGACTTAAAGTTACACACCCAAGTTGGAAAAAGACCCAAACACAAGAAAACAACCTTGAATGGGAATATTTTCAAGGCTTACAAAATTAACATCTGACTATAAACTCCAGGCAATACTCCATCCCCTTGCCGTGAAGCTGAGGACCGACTCCAGGCTTGTTTTAGGGTTTATGTTTGTGAGAGGGATGGATGATTCAAGGGCACATGCATTTCACCAAGGTTTCCAGAGCTGGGTCCTCAGGGAAGGGTGTTGGACATGACGGCAGACCATGTGCTGCCTGCCCCTGCCTCTCCCCTCTGAGCTCCTTATCACTGTCCTCGCCCCCATCGCTGTCAGAGGCCTCAAGTCATATTGGGGCCAGGGAGTTCTTTGCATTTACTCAAGTATTGGGTCAGTCCTGGTTTTTTCACTTTTTTAATGGGATCCTGCAGTGCCATCCAGGTCACTGTTTTTTAACACCATAAACTCTGACCCATCCAGTCAGACAGAAAAGCCTTTGATTGACACATTGTCAGAGTAGCCTTTGGACCAAATCCACTCTCGTACTGATTTTCAAACTGGTGTGAAACTTGACTTCCTTGGAGCTACTCTGGATTTGCAGCAGTGTAATTGAAAGTAGAATCAGGCATCAGAGTATCCTTTATTTCCCTGGCTGAGGAGAACTGAGTTATCAGTGTGAACATTTGAATGTGAATAAAGGGAGAGAAATGGAATTCTGTAGCCAAAGGCTTCAGGGAAACACCTTCACCAGTGTTTAACACAGGCTGGTGATCATCTTTTATTCATAAATTCAATACTAAAGAGGAGTACACCCCGTCACTTAGTGTATAAAATCACAATTAATGTATTATAATGGACTTTAAAGGGCAAACCCTGTAGAAATTATTTATATTTCATAAAATATTACATTACACCCTTTCTCCTGATATTTTTGTCATATTTCCCCATTTTGCCTGTGTTTTAAATGCAACTTTATTTCTTGTTTTATGCTTGTGCAAAGCTGTGGGACAGCTGGAACAGTGGAGAAAATATAGGAAAAGAAGGATTTAGGCAAAACAACCATTTTGCAGTGAAGAAATTCTGTTGATGTAGCACGTAATTTTCTATTTGCCAGTAGCCTTTAAAGAACAATAATACAGTGAAGAAAGGGAGATAAAAGATAAAGCAATAAGTTGTTCTCTCTGTGTCTTCTGCTTGCACCTTCCTTCTTTTCTTGGCAGATATAGAAGCAAAATCCCAGTATCACAAACTCTAGAAATGGCTGTCAGAGGCCCAGTCTGTTGTGGTTAGACCCGTGAAATGGCAGAATATGTGGCAGCCAAGCAATGTGCTGTGATAAGTCAGCAGGGCCAGCTGTGTTAAAAGGGATGGCAAAAGTAGCGGTTGATAATTTACCTACCTCAGCATCACCTATGAAGGTCCACAAATGAGCTTGGCTATTTGGTGCAATGAAAATATATCTCTGAGTGGAATGGCAGGAGACATTCTCAGTTGTAAGGAGAATTTCTTAATTATTCACTGATGATTTTACCTGCACCTTTGATAGAGATTAAGTAGTTGAGGCTTTTGCATTCAGGAGCACAGAATAGTTAGTCAACTTGGGAAAGTCCACTTATGACAAATACTGTCATATGAATAAATATAAGTATGGCCCTGAGTTGTGCTTGCACATTGTTCAGTTGGAAGACGCTTGGAAACATTGGACACAGCTTCTCACTGAAGTAAACAGGTACAATTCCACTGACTTAGTATCAAGCTACCCCTGTTCAAGCTACATAAGGGTTTAGCCTGGGGTGAAATACTCTTCCTTACCCCCCGCCAAATATTCCACTAGATTTCCTGGTTTTACAACAGCTATTTAATATTTGGTGAACACACAAAAGTAGAGGACTGCATCAGTGATTAATGTGTAAGGACTCCTGGACTGTACCACATACAACACAATGAAGATGGAAGGTCAGGAAATGACTGTTGAAATTTTTATGCTTGCTCATGTTGGTCATACCAAAACATGTCTGCTGTCAGTGTTTTAGGAATGCTCTGAAACCTGATTTTTCCTGCTTGCTTTGCAATTATCTTCTATGAATAGATAAATGCAGCTTATTTGCTGCTAAACCTCTTATTAAGTAAGAACTGAAGACACAATGAATAGAAATTTGAAACTGTTGCTTCATTAACGAATGCTTCATGTAAAGAAGGATAGCTGCAATTAGGAGTGGGAACTGCATGTCAAAGTGGGAGCTCTGATGACTATGTTACTTAAATGAAAATAATTTAAACTCTACTGTTCAGCTTTAAAGGACCTAAGAAATCAAACAGAATTTTTATCTAAATTATTTGGAATCCCACCTAAGAAGGTTAAACAAATTCCTCTCCATCTTTTCCTTGATCCTAGACAGGACCAACACTACTTTCCACTATCCTGGTTCTTGAGACAAGAATATCCATAGCTCTTAGAGATCTTCTGTCTATGTATCTGTGTTTGAGCATATATGTTTTGACATTGCAAACAGAAAAGGGGAAAGAGAACAATATAGCTTGATGTGAAATTCAGAGTTGAGAAGAGGAAGGGAGAGCAGTGGTTCAGGAAGTTTTTTTTTCCTCCTCCAGCAGTCAGTATATCGTAGCTGAAATCAAAACCCTATAGCAAGCTCCCTGAAGGAAGCAGCATAATAAATAAGTCTTTAAGGTCCTTTCTGAATGACATGGAATGAATGCCTCTCTCTTTCCCCCTCTCTTCTCCCAAGGTAGAATTAGAAAATGATTCTCCATGTAGAGATATGTGATCTGTGCTAATGGCAGCAAATGAGAATGCCAGCTGCTGTTTCACCCTCTCTTCCACCCCTGCCCTGCTCCCATCTCCCCACAGTCATTCTGGCAGTAGTTTCATGCTTTATTTCAGACTTACTGTTTGAATGATGATAATAATGTCTTGCACTCCTGTAGTATCTTTCATCTGAGGACTACAAAGCTGTTTTACAAATGTTAGCTCTATAGGGGTTCATTCAGCAATGAACTAAAGATGATCACAGAACGAACATACGGTCCTGTAATCACGCAGCTGATTATTTACTCCTTGAAAATCTATGTCATCTACATCTATATCCATCCCACAGTAAAAACTTTATGACTATCTGTCCTAGGGTGATGTTTGTATCCCCATTTCTGTGTTCTGCTATGTTGGATATTATGTTCTGTGCCTTTGAGACTGTCTTTGAAGGACAAATGTTTTGTTTGGTTCTGTTATCAGCCTGCTTCCCCCCCCACGACTGGCGGGACACAGAGACGGGGCAGTACATAGTGTGGCTGTTGTTTTTTGCTGGTCCCTTTTTTCCTTGACTCTAGCTCTGGCTGCTGCTTTTGCTCCTGCTCCTGCTTTGCTTTGCTCTTGCTTTGTTTTTATTTTTCTTTTTTTCTTTCTTGTAACTACTGGGACCTGCTCCGGACTGGCACCTGAGAACACCTTGTGGCCGGCAGCAGCCATCCCCAGCGCCGGAGGGACTGACAACAGAGCGACCACCCCCAAGAGAGACTTGCTGAATTTGTCATCTTTTTTCAAAGCTATAAAAAAGTGTTGTCATCTGGTATTGTTCATTTTGTGTACTGGGGGGTGCTGTGCCTGTTAAATAAACAAGTTCTTTCCACTTGTCTCCAAGGAATCATTCTCAAACCGGCTGCGGGGAGGGGCCGTGTAGGTTTGCTCTCCGGAGGGATCTTCCTTTGGAGGTTTTCTCCCAGATTTACCCTAAACTAGGACAAAATTTGGCGCTCAACTTTTAAGCTGCTAAAAAGTAAAAAAACATCACTACCAAAGTAGAAAAGCTACCTATAAAAGTCCACCATGTAAATGCCCATGTCCCCAAAAATAGAGCTAATGAAAAACACCAAAACAACAATCAAGTAAATCAAACTTCAAAAACAAAAATGTCCAAAATTAATCTAAACTAAAAACACACAAAAAAAGTTATTCCTAGCTCAATAAACCCATAATACCTCAGACCATCTGTCCTAGTTTAGGGCAAATCTGGGAGAAAACCTCCAAAGGAAGATCCCTCCGGAGATCAAACCCACACGGCCCCTCCCCCCAGCCGGTTCGGGAATGATTCCTCGGAGAGAAGTGGAAAGAACCTGTTTATTTAACAGGCACAGCCCCCCCCCCCCCCCCCCCCCCCCCCAGTACACAAAATGAACAATACCAGATGACAACACTTTTTCACAGCTCTGAAAAAGAGATGACAAATGCAGCGAGTCTCTCTTGGGGGTGGTCGCCCTGTTGTCACTCCCTCCGGCGCTGGGGATGGCTGTTGCCGGCCACAAGGTGTTCTCAGGTCCCAGTCCGGAGCAGGTCCCAGTAGTTACAAGAAAAAAGAAAAAAAAGAAAAAAAACAAAGCAAGAGCGAAGCGAAGCAGGAGCAAAAGCAGCAGCCAGAGCTAGAGTCAAGGAGGAAAAAGAGAGCAGCAAAAAACAACAGCCACACTATGTACTGCCCCATCTCTGTGTCCCGCCAGTCGTGGGGGGGAAGCAGGCTGATAACAGAACCAAAACAAAACATTTGTCCTTCAGAGCCCGTCTCACAGGCACAGAACATAACATCCAACATAGCAGAACACACATAAATGGGGATACAAACATCACCCTAGGACATTCCACCCCTTATCCCCATATTATACTACCACACATCATACATTTTAAAACTTCCATCTGTCACTTGCTCAGACCTTCGACACTTACATGTTTCCTTCTCCATTTTTCACTTGCCCAGACCTTCGACACTTACACATTTTCTTCTATCTCATGTCTATATAGTTTGATGTACAGACAATGGCAGTAAGCTCCAACAAATATTGATCATCTTCACCCCACAATCAGATCTCCCTGAGGTACACATCGTGTTGATCCATCTCTTTGCATTACCCACCAGGTGCAACCTGGTCCCTGAGCAAAGACAACCCCACGGATGGGTTTGTCTGTACTCGAGGCAGACTTGATCCACACCGTCTTCCCTAACAAACCTCTGACATGCACCACTGGGACTTTATCTCCGTCTGCTGTATTCAAGGACTCAGACTGGGCAGGACCTGCTCGGTTGGTGGAACCCCGAGTGTTAACTAACCAAGTGGCCTTTGCTAGATGCTGCTCCCAATTTTTGAATGATCCCCCACCCAAGGCCTTCAGCTGGGTTTTTAGTAATCCGTTGTACCTTTCTACTTTACCTGCAGCTGGTGCATGGTAGGGAATATGATACACCCACTCGATGCCATGTTCCCTAGCCCAGGTGTTGATAAGACTGTTCTTAAAATGAGTCCCATTGTCTGACTCAATTCTCTCAGGGGTACCATGCCTCCAAAGGACCTGCTTTTCAAGGCCCAGGATGGTGTTCCGGGCAGTGGCATGAGACGTAGGGTAGGTCTCCAACCATCCTGTGGTGGCTTCTACCATTGTGAGAATGTAGCGCTTGCCTTGACGTGTTTGGGGCAGTGTGATGTAGTCAACCTGCCAGGCCTCCCCATACTTGTATTTGGACCATCGCCCCCCATACCAGAGGGGCTTCACCCTTTTGGCCTGCTTGATGGCAGCACACGTCTCACAGTCGTGGATAACCTGAGAAATACTATCCATGGTTAAATCCACCCCTCGGTCTCGAGCCCACTTATAGGTGGCATCTCTACCCTGATGGCCTGAGGCATCATGGGCCCATCGAGCTAGGAACAACTCTCCCTTGTGTTCCCAGTCTAGATCTATCTTGGACACCCCTATCTTTGAAGCCTGATCTACCTGATTGTTGTTTTGGTGCTCCTCATGTTTTCTCCACAATCACGCAGGAAGAACCACAGCTCAGCTCGTGGGGTGTATTTTCTCTCTCCATATGGGGAACGTCTGCGTTGGGTACCAGAGCCTCTGATCTGTACTGCTGAGATTTGGAGAAGGTCTTCTTTAATCTCTTCTCTGAGCTTCTTATGATTTTCTTCTATCTTGTCCTCTAATTTTTGCAGACGTGTTTCCACCGCTGCAATTCTGGCATGTGTTGGGCCATGCACAGCATCTGCGTAAGCTCGGAGCTTCTTTGCCATATCCAGCACAGTCTCATTCCTGTCATCCCTCTTCATTATGGCTAAAGCAGAGGCATATTCTTGTGGCCCAAGTCGTACCAGTTTTCGCCACATCACAGACGTGCATGGTACCATGTCTGGATTCCTAGTTGTTATGTCATCTGAGAAGATAATCTCTGCCACTGCCATTTCTCTCGGCGTTGTATCCCTTGTTCTATGGTTTTCCACTGTGTTTGCTGCATATAAAGATCGTCTGCACAGAGGTATCTTTGTGCTACACTTTCCAAGACCCGTGCCCAGAGGCTGTGAGGGTTAACCCCCCTCATCATTCCTTGGTCGATGACAGGATCATGTGACAGGGATCCCAAATGCCTCGCTTCAGTGCCATCCAGAATTGTAGCCTCACCTGCAGCATCCCAAAGACGGACTAACCAACTAATTATGGATTCATCAGGTCGTCGAGTGTAGTCCTTCCGTAGGCCACGAAGGTCCTTCAGGGAAAAGGACTCAATATTGGCTTCTGATCTGGTACCTGTTGTTTTGACTCCTGATTTTATGTCAGGAGGTGTTGAGGGTCCTTCTCCTGCATCATCATCATCATCATCCACTGGTCGATCGGTCTTGTCTGTACACTTCCCACTTCTAGTGCTAGTAGCAACAGCCATTGGTTGAGGCTTATTATCTGCTGTAACTGCTGTCTTAGGCTCACTATCTGGTTTGGCTGCTGGCTTTGAGCCCAGGGTGTTTGCTGTAGCCTGAGTGACCGGGATAACTGCTGATTTATCTCCCTGCCCCCCTTCCTCTGTCTGCTGCCCTACAGTATCTAGCAGTGTGCGATAAGCATATGCCAGGGCCCAGCTCACTGCAATGATCTTTTTCTCCTTAGGATCATCATGGTACTTCTCTTTCAGGTATTTCCCTACCTCAACTGGGTTCTGAATTTGTTCATGGGGAAAGTCCCAGGCTATAGGGTCAGAGAATTCCTTCAGGATTTGGCCCATATCCTCCCATTTCCCACACCACTCAGGATTTTTCACACCTGGGTCTACTCCTGGGTCAGGGGTCTCATCAGCCCGTCTAGAAATCTCAGCCCTCATTCTAGAGAAGCTGCGGACTGTATAATGGAAGCTTACTAGATTAAAGACCAGAAAGATAGTCTCTTTAACATTCAGGGGAAACTGAATATTCTCAAACAGTGATGTGACAAACTCAGAGGAGAAGAAGGAAAGCAAAGACTGAAAAGCCTCATCCCCTACTCCTCCTATAACAATCTGGGTAAATAACCATAGCCATGAACCATCCATACCTGGAACAGCCCCCAGCAGATTTATAAACTTCTTACAAATCACCACCACCAAGCCCAGCAGTATGGCTATTCTGGTCACTGCCCCTCTGCTGTAAAAACTACATATTAGGGACAATAGTAGAACTATTTGAGGATAAGCAAATAAACCTAGGGACCATAGAAGTATTATGATCTCAAAAAACCCTAGGGACCAGAAATACAGACAAGCCTTCACCCCAAGAGACATTATGAATTGAAAGCACATGACTATTAAATGCTTTATACCACCACCAAGTAGTAACAACCAAAATATACTCAAAACAGGGTTTTTCCACTCTCTCTCGAGCCTCGCGTTGGGCGCCAAATTTTGTCCTAGTTTAGGGCAAATCTGGGAGAAAACCTCCAAAGGAAGATCCCTCCGGAGATCAAACCCACACGGCCCCTCCCCCAGCCGGTTCGGGAATGATTCCTCGGAGAGAAGTGGAAAGAACCTGTTTATTTAACAGGCACAGCCCCCCCCCCCCCCCCCCCCCCCCAGTACACAAAATGAACAATACCAGATGACAACACTTTTTCACAGCTCTGAAAAAGAGATGACAAATGCAGCGAGTCTCTCTTGGGGGTGGTCGCCCTGTTGTCACTCCCTCCGGCGCTGGGGATGGCTGTTGCCGGCCACAAGGTGTTCTCAGGTCCCAGTCCGGAGCAGGTCCCAGTAGTTACAAGAAAAAAGAAAAAAAAGAAAAAAAAACAAAGCAAGAGCGAAGCGAAGCAGGAGCAAAAGCAGCAGCCAGAGCTAGAGTCAAGGAGGAAAAAGAGAGCAGCAAAAAACAACAGCCACACTATGTACTGCCCCATCTCTGTGTCCCGCCAGTCGTGGGGGGGAAGCAGGCTGATAACAGAACCAAAACAAAACATTTGTCCTTCAGAGCCAGTCTCACAGGCACAGAACATAACATCCAACATAGCAGAACACACATAAATGGGGATACAAACATCACCCTAGGACACCATCAAAGTAAAAATACCACCTATAAGTAAGCACAAAACCAAAAGGTAGATCTAACCATAAACAGTATTTCCCAGGTTATCCACAACTGTAAGACGTGTACTGCCATCAAGCAGGCCAAAAAGGTAAAGCCCATCTAGTATGAAGAGCAATAGTCCAAATACAAGTATAAAAAGGCCTAACAAGTTAACTACATCACACTGCCCCAGACACACCAAGGCAAGCACTACATGCTCACAATAGTAAAAGCCACCACAAAATGGTTAAAGACCTACCCTGTGTCTCACGCCACTGCCCAAAACACCATCCTAAACCTTAAAAAGCAAGTCCTTTAAAGGCATAGTACCCCTAAAAAAATTAAGTCAAACAATAAAACTAATTTTAAAAACAGTCTTATCAACACCTGGGCTAGGGAACATGGCATCAAGTGGGTGTATCATATCCCCTACCATGCACCAACTGCAAGCAAAGTAAAAAGGTACAACAAATTACTAAAAACCCAGCTAAAAACCTTAAGTAAAAAATCATTCAAAAATTAAAAACAACATTTAGCAAAAGCCACTTAGTTAGTTAACACTCAAGATTCCACCAACCAAGTCCTGCCCAGTCTAAGTCCCTAAATACATCAAACAAAAATAAAATCCCAGTGGTACATGTCAAAAGTTTGTTAAAAAAAACAGTGTAAATCAAGTCTGCCTCAAGTACAGACAAACCCATCCATAAGGTTGTCTTTGCTCAAAAACCAAGTTGCACATAGTAAGTAATACAAAAAATAAATCAACACAATGTGTACCTCAAGAAAATCTAATTGTAAAGTAAAAATAATCAATATTTGTAAAAGCTTACTGCCATTGTCTGTACATCAAACCATATAAACATAAAATAAAAAAAGAAAATGTGTAAGTGTCAAAGGTCTAGGCAAGTAAAAAATAAAGAAAAAAATGTGTAAGTAACAAAAGTCTAAGCAAGTAACAAATAAAAGTTTTAAAATTTATAACGTGTAATAGTACAATTATAAAAATAAGGAGTAAAATGTCCTAAGGTAATATTTGTATCCCCATTTGTGTGTTCTACTATGTTAGATATTATATTCTATACCTTTAAAACTGTCTTTAAAAAACAAATATTTTGTTTAGTTCTGTTATCAACCTACTTTCCCCCCCCCCCCCCCAACTGGCAAAACACAAAAACAGAGCAGTACATAGTGTGGCTGTTGTTTTTTGCTAGTCCCTTTTTTCCTTAACTCTAGCTCTGGCTGCTGCTTTTGCTCCTACTCCTGCTTTACTTTGCTCTTGTTTTGTTTTTTTTTTCTTTTTTTCTTTCTTGTAACTACTAAAACCTACTCCAAACTAACACCTAAAAACACGTTGTAGCCGGCAGCAGCCATCCCCAGCGCCAGAGGAAGTGACAACAAAGCAACCACCCCCCAAAAAAACTTACTAAATTTGTCATCTTTTTTCAAAGCTATAAAAAAGTGTTGTCATCTAGTATTGTTCATTTTGTGTACTAAGGGGTGCTGTGCCTGTTAAATAAACAAGTTCTTTCCACTTCTCTCCAAAAAATCATTCCCACACCAGCTAAAAAAAAAGACCGTGTAAGTTTACTCTCCAAAAAAAATCTTCCTTTAAAAGTTTTCTCCCAAATTTACCCTAAACTAAAACACTATCTTTACAAAATACAATGAATATATGCAAGTTTAATGCATAGAAAAAAATTTTAAGGAAAACTTACTTCAGTCTTCCCAGGAGGAGGGATACTATTTATTCACTCCCGACTACAGAAATGAGAAATCGAAAATGTGGAGGTATTTTTGTGACATTATCTAAGACAGGTTTGTGTCTGTTCCAGCAGGAAGTTGTGTTCTCTCTACAATCTGAATTAAATTTTCTGTGTCCTTGCTGCAAAGTACCAGGTCCAAGTAACCCTGAATTTTGTGACCTGGGAGAAGTCGAATGCACACCCTTGAAGCAAGGTTCTCTGTGTTCTTAGAAAGTTTGGGATTCCTGAGCTGAGCTATGCAACTTGCAGTTCTCATCTAATCTAAACTTCATGTGATGTGATTTGTTGCGTTTTCCTGTTATTTTCATGCAGGGTAAGGCCAAATTCTGCCCTTTTTGCTGTTGATAAGTAAATTTCACTGCTTGCAGTTTCCATTAAAAATTGCATGTTTGCTTTTAATCTTTCCCTCCCAAAGTTTCAAATTTTTGGAAATTCCACAACTGGGCTTTTTCTAATCAATTTTACATCAGCATAATGGGATCTCTCATGGTAGGTCAGAATTTTATTTTCTTCTCTCTCTATCTCAATCATAAAGAAGCTGAGAGGAAACGAGAAATAGGCTATCCAGATATTTTGAATTCAAAATAAAAGAGAAATGTGAGCAAAAAACGAATGTGTATAACTCAACAACATGCCTTTTTTACAGTTTATCTAATGACTCATATCGATTTTGACCAAGTGACTCAGGTCAGGCTTTTCAAAAGAATCTATGAATTTTGGCTCCCTCCATATTCAGTGCTCAAGTGAAAACACAGAAAACCTGCTTTCATTGTCACTGTAACAGGTTATTACTATGTGCTCAACATCTATCACCAGGCACTGTGTTTTGAGAAGATCCTGTGGTCACATAATCACCTAAATAAACTCCATATAAGGTCCATATGGGCCCTGAGATAAATGTCATATATTTTGATTTCTCAGTGAAAAAAACAGATCCATAGAGATTTCTAGAATCTTCATGTGTTTTGAGACAAGCTGTGCCTTATGCTTGGATTATGCATATTTTAATAAAGCTGTATTTTCTTCTTATAATTTGTAATTCTTTTCTGGAAAAAGTAGGCATAAAGAGAACTGTACTACAATAAACTAGTTTGGAAGGACGGTTGAGGTGTTAGGTGAGCAAGAATCACTGTCTTTGAAGACTCATTTGGCCTGGGATTGCGGTTCACAGTGGAGTGAATCCTAGATACACAGAAGAACTTGGCACAGCTCAGGGTTGGTGCTTTTCAAAGAACTAGCTGAAAGGTGCCAGGAGGAACCAAAATGGAGTCAAGGAAACTCCAGGGCTGCTTGAAAATTCACCAGGTTGTCCTCTGGAGATGATAATTTTCTCAACAAAAAAAACATGTATGTGGATTTTTTTGTTACTTAAAAATCTACTTTTTAAAAAGTTCATTTTTTCAGTATAGTTTTACTTGTAGGGTTATGGCTTGGCCATATTATGTCTCTGATCAACACCTTAGGACGGTGGGCACTGGGTCTCGGGTTTGATCTGCATTTACAGAGGCCACTGCAGTTAGAACCCATTCTAGGAAAGAAAGCAGTAACTACCTGAGGGGAGATACAGACTTGGCATCTGTAAGGGAATAAGGTAAACCTGACAAAAATAAAAAAGCAATAATTGCTTTTTTATTGTTGGTTACAGCTGTCCTGTAACCAAGAAAATCCAACACCAGGTATATGTATCTCCTTGTAATGATGAAATGTAAAGCTTTTTTAATGGAATGGTTAGAGCAGGATTGGTACTTGGAGCTGACACTATGAAACAAGGACATACTAGTGAGATACTGTTTGCTTTTTAATTTGTGGTTCTGTCTGTTGAATTAATTTGGTATATTTTCTGTTCCATATCCAAGAAATCCCAAAACAAGGCGCAGAAAAGCCCTTCAGAGTTCGAAGTAAATATCTATGGATACAGCCAGGAAAACTATTTCAGGCTTCTCTCCATCAGATTTGAATCCGCCTAACCTAACTTGTCAGTGTTATATTACCAGTGACTGCCACAAGAAAAAAGGGTCATATTCAAAACACGGGTAATTTTGGCAACCATTGTCTAAACAGAATAAACTGAAATTTCTTCTTTGAGAAGGTATAGCAGTCCTTTTCAAAGACAAAAAATTTCCAGAGCAAAGACACTCAAAATTTCCATCTCAAAACGTGTCTTGTGTCTGTGTGACTATTTAAAACACCTGTTGAAGATATCTCCCCACCACTCCTCTCTGAATGCTTACATCCACTTTTGATTTGTGGCCCTGTAGAAAGTATCCCATGTAGGTATGGGCTCCTACACAGGGTCATTTAGCTTGATGACAGCAACTTTCTGAAAAGCATATTTATATTTTATGTGTTCCCCCAGGGGTGTAATTTTCAGGTTTTCCATGCTTCACATACATCTGCAGCTTCACTGCACCCTGAGGTTCCCTAGCCATGGAGACCAAGTACAAAGCCGGAAGGCAGCATGCACTGGGCTCTGATCTCCACACCTGTACAAGATGTATGACTTGAGCAGGGAGCTTCAAGGGACTCAGATGAAACCTGAGTTACCTTTTGGAAATCCCTAGGACTTGTCTACAGGGTAGAAGACTTTCTCATGTGTGCCTTGCAAAGCATTTGTTAAAAATCACTGAATTGCACTGAATGACGTCAAACACAGGAGTTAGGCACATGGAAGTAAGAGCTAAAAGCTGGATATTAGTGTCTAACAGCAGCTAAAGACAATGAAGGACATAGTGGTGCAGTGCTGGAGGAAAATGTGCTTCATGCAGGAATGGTGAAGTTTTTTGAAGATAATTTTTCCATTATCCTGTGGAAGCCCTCACAGTACTTGCTGGAAAAGCATGAGAGTGATGCAAAATATTGTGAGTGGCTGATCTGTATGGTAATCAAAACCACCCTTGATGTAGCAGGATATATATATGAAAAATTATTCTGCTCCAAGGTCATGCTTCCACCCACAGGACAGTCCCCAGGATGCTGGGGAAGATTACTAAAATGACCCTCTGTATTGCTGCAATATTCTTGGACCACCACAAGCTTCTTGGTATTTTAGAAGTGCCACTGAGGGGATGTTGGGTGGTGCCTGCATATAGCAGCTGCAGAGATAAATTGCATTATTGTAAATTCCTGAGTGGGCTGGAAGGCCCCCTGTGGAAATGGAGGCTCAGTACCTGAATTGCCTCCAGCTGCCTGCCAGCAGCCTCCTTGCATAAGAACCAGTGTTTGACATGGTCACAGACAGCATTGTGCACGTCAGCACCCACCTCTCTGGCAAAGGACTAGTTGTCAAATGTGTGCCTGTGCATACTGGCAATACCCAGTGAAAAATGTAATTAATTTCCTTAGCTACTGCTACTCTGTAAATAACACGATAGCACCAGTATTTTCTAGTATATTTTCCCTGTGGGGAAAACAAACCAGTTTTTACTCAGGGCATAACGTTGCCTTCAAACATACATGCACAGCTGACATGGATTTCCATGGCACCTTGCCCTGAATGTATAATTGCATTTGGGTTTGAACAGCTTTGTTTATTTGTATATTTTGTTAATGTGTTTTGCACCTCAGGCATGTACTTTACAAATGCAAATTCCTTGGCTTACTGGGGTAATTTATGGCTTTTAAAGTCTAATTTTTGAACCATTTTGCAACAGTAAAAAGCCCTTGTTTAGAGAGATCCTTTGCCAGGGGGACCTTTGCTGTCTTTTCAAAAAGGTGCAGGGCATTCCTACCTCCCACCGAAATCAGCAGGACTCAGCCCACTAGAAGGAAGCTCACAAAGTCCTCAGCCTGGCATGAAGGAGAAAAATCAACTACTCTCCTCTTTCTAAATCATTATATTGCAAAATACGCAAGGGCCCAAGGCAGAGAGCAAAGCACACTGTTATATCTACCACCCAAACACAGAGAGAGGAGAGGGAGAGGGTAATCCCGCACAGAGGAAACAAGACAGTGTCTGGCTTAGGGAAGAGCTGAGAAGAATCAAGGATGGTTTTCAAGTAGGAGCTGGCATTGGTTTTCCCACCACTAGCAAAAGCTTGCTGTGGGACTGACAGGAAAGGACATACAGGCTCTGGCTTTGGAGTGGACAAGTAACTTGGGATTACTGATGCAAAGGCTCAGGACTGGTGCAATACAGGAAGAGAATTACCTCCAAATCTTATATAGGTAAATAAGGCAAAGAATTGTCTCCAGATTTCTTCAGAGGTGTGATGAGAAGCCTAAATCAGACCTCTGACTTTCAGGTTTCTTAAACATGCAGCAGCTTTCCAGCTGCTCTTCAATGGCAGTTCTCCCTGGGGAAGGAGTAGGCAGGTTTCAGTATTGAAACCCTGTAAGAAGTGTTTTGTACTGAACTTACAAATTAAGGCTGAATTAAGGGCATTTAGCCCAGTGTTATACCATAACAAAACTGGGCCCAAGCTTGCCGTGCTACAAAATGTTTCTAGTTGTATAACTGCTTCCTGAAGCAAAACCCTTAAAATTTAAATTGTAAGTACTTAGGATATAACTTTTTTGTTTGTTTGTTTAATAGTTTATTTAAGGAATAAGAAATGGGAAGAGAAGGGTTGCTTGGTTTTTTTAAGAGCCGCTGAGGTTTTAGAGTTATTCCAAGCCTTGGGGTTAATTTTCAAAGTGAAGTCTTTGAGAAAATAGATTTCTAATAAAATTTTAAGATTTATAAGCCTTTATTCTCTGGAGTTTCTAGGCAACTTGGTTTATTAAGGAATTTTACCACTAATAATTCTCAGAAATGACTGTGCTGAAATTAAAAGGGCCTAGTGATGACAATAGAGTATACTGTTTCTCTTTGCAGCTAGGAACTAGGGGGTCAGAGGAAGTGCATTAGTTGCTTAGTTTATCCATTCTTTTTTGTGATGAGAAAGTTACTTTAAGCCAGCTCTGCTTAGCCCAGAGTCCTGTTTAGACATGAGAGCCATATCTCACTGATCCAGCTACTCCCGGCTTGCATCAGCTTTACCTTACACTGGTGTCTTATATTTGTGAAGTGAATTGCTGAGGCTCATGCCGTTTTGACAGAGGGCTTAAAGCAGCTCAGCAAGTCAGAGTGAGACTGTGTTAGGGCATATGGGGTCTGAGCCGTTAAACTTTTGGCCATGCAGTCCAGAATAATTGTATTCTTTCTATTCACAAGCTGCTAAATCCTACAACAGGTTGCTTATATATACTTTTTTCTCCCTATCTGACTAATAAGATTTTTCAAGGCTCAAAAGCCACACAGCCTTGAAAGAAATCCTTTCTTAGTTGCTTAACAAAGATATGCCTGGACTTTGTGCAGAGGATCTGGGTAGCTGTCACATTAACCCCTGAAGCTGTTGTCAGGATTCCTGGCTTACTCTAGAGGAGGGCAGAGGAAAATAACACTTTGCCCTCATAAGAACAACGCTCATTTGAAGATGGACTGAACTACTAAAATTACAGCAAACAGTATCTGTTAGACTTAGGGGCTCTTTAAGCTCAAGGGTGTGTTGGCTGATATCATCTTTGTTTCACCTGGAGGAAAATGAAAGACATGCAGGTCTGCAATTCACTAGTGAGTGCACAACACCATGGCATGAAATCTAATCTCTCGAAGCCAGAACCCAACTCAGGTCGCTGCCTCCCAGCCATGCCTGAAGCACAGGTTTGCTCTTCCCCAGCTTCACAGCCCACAAAATGGTTATTTCCCTCTGTCTGGGGTCAAGTACACAACAGAAATAATCTGTGAGATTGTATAGTAAGGCTTCAGTCCTCACTGGAGACCTGTAGGGATGCTGCAGAGGAAGTGTGTCTGAGAAGAGATAACAACAGTCTCTGTACTTGCTATGTTTCACCAGCCCTCTAAGTGTTGGTGAAGTAGGTGAATAAAGCATGAAACATTTGGTTTTAGGGTTGCATTATTTCGGAAGGCCCATAACACACTGCCTCCCATACCCACCAGAAAGGTATTTCTAATTGTTAGGAGTTTATTCCAATGAGTAAAAATAAATGCTGACCTTCATGACATGGTAGCTGAATGTCATTGGAGGAGTAAAGAACTGAAATAGTGCTTAATACTTAAGAAGTAGATTTTTGTTTAAATGTCAGTGTAAACACCACCACCCCGCCCCTTTTCTTTCTTCTTCATTGGAAATTGCTAAAGAATTAAAGAGGTATACATCCTTATATATAGATGAAACAAGTGAAAACATTTGCACAATTTAGTCCAGGATCTAGTTGCCCAGATGCCTTCTGAAGTTCAGCAAACCTAGAAACTTGTCTCATGAAGCTTTAAGTTTAACTATTGTCATAGTACAGTTTGTGGGTCTGCTGAAAAATAAACTCAGAAATAACAAGATACCCTTATCCCAGCTTTGAACAGTAGTAGGAAATGCTGCCAGTGTGCACCATTGCCTTGTGCTGATCCAAACTTCTTAAATTTTTAGCTTCACTCACATTCAGCCTTCCAAAAGGGATCACTGTAAAGCCACACTGTTGAGATTTACCTTGTGAACTCTGCTTAAAACTGAGAGCCAGACTTCTACACAGCCCGCTGAGATAACTCTAGTGGTTTGAGAAAGCAAAAATATCCAAGAAATTCAGTTTTAAGTCTCAAACTCTGTCTTTAAACCTGTCCTTCAGACTCTATGATTTCTGCTTCTGGTAGGTGACATCGGTAGTGATTTTGAGGATCCCTGATAATGTGTGAGCCATTTGTTAACTCTTTTCATCCAGACTGAGGTTTTACATATCCTTGCTGAAGAATATGTGGTAATCTCTGCTGTAAAAGAAAATGCAAAGATGCAGGGCAATAATCTAATATGCAGCAGGGATTTTTTATTAATTTTTATTTCCTTTTCTTTGAAGAGTGAGGAAGTAGAATTACTAATTCGACTCTCTACTTGCTAATATTTAATCTTAAGGACTGGATTTCAGGTGAGTATTTTTGTCAGAAATGCTAGAATAAAATTGCTATTGAAAAACTGTTTTTTCAGAATACTGACCCATTATTTATTTATTTTGTACCAAGATTGTATCTTAGCAGTTTAAGTGAAATAACAGAAATAACTTCTCATATAGAAGGCTTTGGAAACAATTTATGTTTAAGATTACTGAACTACTTTAAATTGTGTAGTATCTGCTTTGTGTATTCAAACCAAGAAGTATGATTTTCCCTCTCTTCTCCTCCAGTGTGACATGGATAAATGTTCAATTATGGTGTATGTGGTCATAAGGGATGGGTAGATCTGAAAAGGCCTGGGCCATTTCTGAATATTAACTGAAAATGTGTCACAGTCTGCCTTTGTGTGTTTTGTTTCATCTTCACTAAGAAGATCATGAATCTTCAGGCTACACAGCTCAGTGCTGAGAAACCCTAGTTTCCCACCCACTTTTTCCAACCCACTTGCTTATGTCCACCTACGTAGAATGTTCCCACTGTGCTGTGCTTTTACCTCCCTTCTACAGCCTAAACCAGCTCAGTAATTGGCATCTTTGCTCTGGTGGCCTTTCCACAGCCTAATGCATCCCAGTGTTAGAAAACTCCTCTGTGGCTTTTATCTCGTGGTGTTTTGCAACACTTGTCTTTCATGATAAGGCCCATGCCCTCTGCTGTCTCCTCTCAGCTCGGCATTCACATCCTGCAGATTCGAGCTGTGCTCCCTCCCCTTGTGCCTCTGTGTTCAGAGCTCAATCAGGATGTGCTATTAGCAACTGGACTCTCTTTCCACAGTAGTTTTCCTGCCCTTCTCAGAATTCATTCGAGTTATCTTTCAGGTAACAGCATGCCCAAAAATTAAAGCTACATTCCAGTGTCTGAAACGAAGCTCATAGTGACTCAAGCCAAAACATCTTTGGTCTGTTTTGCTACTGTATTACTCTTTAGTGCATGTTCAATTTTCTGCATACTACTACTATTAAATCTCTGTTGACATTACCACTTTCCAGGTTTCTCCCTCCCATTGTGTGACTATTTCCCATCTGGACTTTTCTCACGTGGGAAATATTCACACAAATTCAAGACTTCAGCAGAGCTTCCCAGCTGCATTAGGCATTTCACCAATAAATCACTGTTTCCTGTGGCAGAAGAGAAAACTGATTGGAACAGCCTTTCAAATCCCAGATGCAGTGACAGTCACCCTTTCCTATTCCCTTACTCCTAAATTCTGTGTAATATCACAAGCAAAATTTTAAACAGAAAATTGAATATGCCAGGATTTCAAAGTTGCAGTGCTAAGGGTTGGTGAGGATCCACATGCTACCACTGAAAGACTTTGAAAAAATGACTGGAAAGAAAGTTGAGTTTTATTTTGTGGTGCTAACCTAGTGCACAACCATCAGGATAATTTCCCTGGTCCTTAAGGTTTGGCTAAGTTGATGTTGTAATTTAGTGTTGTTGAGATGAGATAGAGTTGATTTAGACACCTGGCCACCGTGCAGGGTAAATACAGACAATATGGAGTGTTCAGGAGGGACAGCTTGACAGCCTCTTCCTGGGGTTTTGCAAGGCCAGGGCCCTTCAGAAAACAAAGGAATTCCTATAGGAATATTGTCAGTGTGACTTCAGCCCCGAGGATGATGAAGAGATAGTATTTCATCCAGAGTTCTTTGGTGTCACCAGTGAGGATATAAAACTGACTAAGGCGGTTCAGACCCTGGACCACCCAGTCCAGGGCTCTGTTCCCAGTAGTGCCTCCAGGAGGGCAAGGATGACAACAGGGCAACCATATGTGGTAATTCTTCTTTCAGCCTACAAATATTTTCAACTCAGGGGATTTCCTGGCCCTGGTGAAGCTTTTCTGTTTTGTCACCTAGGGGATTTCTATTTCTAGCACTTGTCCAATCTCTCCTCAAGCCTATGTAAACTTTTTACATTCATGTAGTTCTTTGGTAAAAACTCTACAGGCTCTCTAATTCCTGACTAAAGAACACACTTCTCTATGTAGCAAACCCAGATCCATTTATCTTAATCTGCTGGCTCTGGTTCTTTTGTTGGAAAAGGGAGTGAGCATTCATTCACAATCCAGCCACTTCTCACTACTCTAGATTTTGCGGACCTTTATTGTATCTCCACCAAGTCCAGGCAGAAAAGTCCAAGACTACTTAGGGATTCCTCACATGAAAGCCATTTCATACCTTTGATCATTCTGTTTCTTTTCTTTGAATCCCTGTTCCAGGGCTCTCAAGTTGGGTATGGTACTGAAGCAAGGAAATGGAGGAATAGTACAGCGGCACAATGATTTTTAATGCTTTTCTTTTTTTTTTTTTTTTTTTTTTTTTTTTTTTTTTTTTTTTTTTTTTTTCATTTTCCATTTCCTTACTAGCTTGAGTTGCCTTTGATTGAGCCAAAAGTCTCTCCATGTTGATAACATGCAACAGCCTGTGTTGCTGGAGAAAAAACTTTACTGTCTGGTCACTGCTAGATTTAAGTTTCTTAGCAAAAGATCAGATCTAAGATGAAAGATTACTAACATAATTCAGGGCAGTTCCTGGATTTCTTAGCTCAGGTAAAGCTGTAAATTAAGCAGTGCCAAGGTTTGAGACTTGGAGCTCAGTCACTGGCATCTTCTTTAGTGTGCTCCTGGCTGCGGTTTTGTCCTGCACCAACCTGCCCTCTCCCAAACAACTTCCAAGCATGCTGCAAGAATTTTCATGGACCAGGGATGGTTCCCAAAGCAGTCTGGCTGTAAATCAGATGCTGTTAGATCATTTTACTGTGATTTAGAGGATAAGAGAGATTAATAATATAAATATGGCCAAACATGCCAGCTGGACTCAGAGACACTGAAAGGGTCTTGGATATATCCAAAAGCTTCCTTGTGGAATGATGACATTCACAGAAGCAAAGGCAGGATCTAGAACAGGCATGGAAATGGTTTGACCTGATTGTGGAATACTAAGAAATTAATACCAGCATTGGTTATGCTTTTTGCATTTAGGGATGGCAATGAATTTCTGTCTCCACAGCTTTCCCACCTGCCCACTTTTCTCAAGCATCCAAAATTGGGGATGATTGAATTATTCTAGATAAGAAGATTCATAAAATTCATGCTGCAGGGCATGAAAGAGTCCATGCTGAGGGGAAATGTTGATTTAATTGATTTTGTTGCTAAGCCAGTTTAAGAAAATCCAGCTACAACTTGCATGGAAAGCAGTACTAATGTTGGTTGCTTCTGACTACAATGAAAGGCTATCCATATTTTTTACAAGGGTAAATATAGCTTGGGTGTAGAAAGGTGCAAGCCTTCTCCATTTGCCTCAGTGGTATGTTACCTCAAAGCACTTCTACTGCTTTAGGTGTCGCCACTGCCATACTCACTTTGCTGATCTATCCTAATGCATCTCATTTCTGTCACTTGCAGGAGCACTGGCAGAAAAACCCCAAATTTCCATTTAAATTTTTTTGCCATCTGGGGTAACAAATAATACATAAGGTAACTGCAATGGAAAGTGATGAGGGACAGAAAGTTTCTTGCTTGTTGCAGTTAATTTACACTGTGCATCAAGAGCATTTACATATAGTTAATGCACTATTGCCAGTGGTTCCCCTGTTGTTTGTGCAAGTCTTTTACACAGCAATAGAGAGAACATTTGAACAGATAGAAGAAATTTGGCACAGGCAGCAGAGATTCACATCTAATAAGTAAAGCTTCAAGAGCTTTCAGAGACTAAAGTAAGTAGAGAAGGATTGCACTGGATATTTAAGTTGCTTTTATGAAAACTAGCAAAATAATGACCATACTTATTTATTGATACTGGTATAGCGAGGAGAGGCCAGCATTCCCAGTGAGTGATTTGCATTAGTCATCAGTTACTTATTTTGTGGCTATGAGGTACAAAGAAGCTAAAACAATGTCAAAGAACTAAAATCAAAATTCAGCAGTTGGGAAATGCCAAAATTAATGTGACTGATTGGAAATGTAATTAAAATGGAGTGTCTGAAGTTATGGGGCAATGTACATAAGAAGAAATAGATGTTTCATCTCCCTGTAAAGTGCTGGTTGAAATTCTACAGCTTGAAAAAATTAGTCATAACATACACAAACTCTCAGTGGGAGTCGTAAAAACTAGTTCTTTTATGTTACTATTTTAATGATTAAATATGGAGACTATTGAATATGAGGAATCTCCTCTCTCCTTATGCTTACTCTACTTGAAACAAGTGCTACACAATTTTCTGTTACCTTTAGACTATAGACTCTTGCCAAAATTACAGAAATTCTCAAATCATTCCCAGCAAACTGGAGGTTATATTTGTACTCCCAGTTGGCTACACAGACGGACAATTCCTGGGGACCTTCTTACAAATTACAGAGCACCTTGGTTGACTATAACTGATCATGCTGTGATTTTCCTGATCCATCCTGTCTTAGGGATTTTGTTTTCTGTGCACTGCCTGCTGCCCTGAGGAACACCTGTTTCCTGCTGATGTTTACCAAGCTATCACAGGTAGATGAACCTCAGCAATCCTCAGTTCTCCTTTCCTTGTGCTTGCACTGGTTTCTCAATCCTTCTGGCAGCATATGCATATAGTATCTTCTCTGAGGCCTTCCAGGACCAGAATGAAAATGAAGGCACAAATATTTGTGAAACAAATTGGTTTCTGGGGGAAAAAAAACCCCATATAGTAGTTTCATTTAGTGATGTGTGAAGCACTGTATCCCATACTGGTGTATGCAAAGGCTTTCACCTACAGCACGACAGATTTGGAGCATGCAAGGCTGTCAGCACCTTATATGGCGGGAGTGGGAATGGAAAATGCACTAAGGAGGCCACAACACAAACATATCTTGCCTGTGAAGGAAAAAGAAGATGGGGTAAAAATGTCATGACTATTTCATCTGGAAAAAAGGAGAGATTACAGGGTGCAAAAACTTGCTTGGAGGGATTCTGGTTGACCTTGTAAAGACAAAAGCAGAATCATCTTCTGCTTTGTCGCATTTTGGCTTTCAGTTCTACTGCTGGGAAAGTCAAGGCACTAAGGCATAGGAAATGAGTGGAGGGGAGCTACTCTCCTATCCCTCACTGGAGAGCCAGGTCCAGCACAGGGACCTCTGGTGACTGGCAGTGTGCAGTAGGCAGGTGGTGACACAGCCCCCAGTCAGAAGTTACATGGGGTGTAACAAGCTGCTCTGCTCATATTGCCATAGCAGCACCTACATCATGAGGTTGTGTCTGGTACTTTCCCATCCATCTCTCAGATGATTTCCAGTGACAGGGGACCCTGACATTCTACACTCAGCAACGTGCCGTAACAGCTGAATGGTGGTTTAGTTTTGATTGTCATGGGAATGAAGGTCTTTGCTCTTCCCTTTCCATTATTTCTGTGAGTTCTGTGGAAGCCAAATGTGCTCCAAAAAGTAATCTTCATTTGCAAGTTTTTTAGCTGTAAGGTGCATCACACCCAGTCTTCTGCCTTTAGAAACGATACATTAAGCCCTAAAAATTAATGTAATTAACTTTTTCTAAGGTAATACCTTTTTAAGTACTATTTTTTTTTTATTTTTTTTTTATCCCCCAGGCCTTAAGTTCATGTTTTCAGACTTGTCTCTGCAGGCACAAAATCTACTTCTTCTTTTAATGAAAGCTGAGATTTTTCACAACTCGAGAACCAGGAGCTCTGAGCAAAACAAACAACAATTACAGTTATGAGTCCTGGCAATATGGAGAAGATAAAGTCTTCAAAATGTCTTCTTGCCTCTACTAGCAAAACCTTTCTCTTACTGGATGAAAGCAGCCACTCTTTACCTAGATGATCTATTACATTACAGCAAGGCAGCTGGAAGGGGCAGCTGAGATGTGGACAATGGCATTGTTTCTGTGTTGGTGGCTGTTCTGCTTCCCTCTGACCGTACACAACCCCAAAGGCACATATGTGCCTGGACAAGGGTAAAGGAGGAGAGCTTTGAGCAGCTTTAGAAAAGAGAAATTCTGCTCTGTAAGAATTCATCCTGGTACTTTCTGAAATCTGTTCCATACTTTCATCTGCTTGAAACAGAATATTCATACTGAGCAGATATCTTGGGAAGTTTTAGAAAGAAAAGCATACATTTCTTTCTTCAGTGGTTGCCTTTTCTGATTTTTGTACTGCAGATGTACTTACAAACTACAGTTCAAGTCCAAACCACCTTTGGGCTAAATAGTAGGCAGGATTATAGCAAGGTGCACACTCTGAGTATATGTCTGGCGAACAAAGGTAGTTAACCAGTAAAGACAAAGCATCAATATCCTTAGTCTTCTAGAAACCCTTACTTGTACTCTTACGAAGATCACAGAATTTTTCATCCGATTATGAATCTATGACCTCCTCCAGTTGGCTGTTATATATGAAGAAGTCAGAAGGAATAAAAGGACCTTGTTTTAAAATCTGGGCTTGTTCTAATATAGTCTTTACTCAGCCCTGAATACTTAATTTGTTTGCAAAGTTAGTTATAAGCTCATGTTCAGTGGGACAGTTCAGCAAAGGCTAGTCTTTACAGAAACATGATTACTGATAAAAAACTATAGCCTGCACTACAGATGTTATTTATGACTGACACAATTAGACGCTTTTGTCTTAAAAAATAAACAGGGTAATAAATTTCTAAGAACCTCAATGTAGCCTCTGCAAATATTTCTAGGGTTATATTCCGCCCCACAGAGAGCCTTTCATTGTATGTTTATGCAGAGCTTATGTCTGAGAAATTAATTGAATCACAGATGGTGACTGCAATTATCAGTCAATATCCTTTTTAACTCCTATAGTGGTTCTAATATTTCTGTCAGTGTAAGATGTTTTTCTCTTAGTTTAAGAGGCAGCAAGTAAAGGGCTGTGAACATCAAAAATATGCATATACACACAAACAAACATATTTGTGTGTGTATGCACTTATATATTAAGTATATATTTTAAAATATATTGATGCATAATATAAAATGGGTGTATATATATCTTCAAAGTTTTTCTGAGTTTTTCTTTCAAAGCCTGAATAAATTGACAATCTTGGCTGACTTTTCTGGAGTCTTCCCAAGCCCAGCACATGTGTAGAAAGTACCAGGATTGCCAGTCTGAAAATGTAAGTTAACCTCATCTTCCTTCATGTGCCCCTTTGTGCAGACCTCCCCAGCCCCTGTGCCACATCCCCTTCTGTAGCTGCAGTCCCTGTAGAGCACACATTCCTCTGGAGACACCGAGTTCCAAACCTTTTATAGAAAGACACAGCTTGTAATTCCTCCAGCTGGAAATACGTAATAGATGGATACCAGGCACCTGTTGCCTAATTTCTTGCCAAGCTTTTCAGTTTTAAATTGCACTAGATAATTGTTCACGGGAATCTTTGTAACTTATAAGCTGTAGCATGTGTGGGAAAGTACTGGCCATGTATGGGAATGGCAGAAAACTGTCTTTTGAGGTATCAGAGAAAAACAATAGCCATGCACTTACAGCATAAATATGAAGCAACATCTGGTCTTAATTACTGTTGAGGAATGCACGTATATCATGCACAGAAATGATATCTATCAGAGGAAATTCCTCTCAGTTATATACCAGTGTAATTCAACTGAATCCAAGTGATTTACTCCAGAGTCACCTTGCTGTAACTGGAAGTGGAGCTTGGTTCACCAACTCACTGCTGTGATCCTGTGTAAGGAAGGAAATGTAATGAAACTATGTGGCATACACTTAAGTTGTTCTTTTCTGAGCTTATACTGCAGCAGAAAAACACATGAGACAGGGACAAGCACATCAGGGGCTTGCTTCAATAGTATTTAACTGTCTGAAATGATCACCTTAACTCTTAGGAAGAGTTATTAATATTTATTATTTGCATTTTAGTTGTGACTGTAGGTCTCAACTGAGAAAGATTACTATGAGATGTAAATCCCTTTGTTCCTACAGTATCCATCAGAGGATATCCACAGCAATGACTGACATTTTAAAAGCTCTGTGGATGGCCAGTATTCCAAGGAAAAATCATTCAAGATGGCAGAGGGAGCTGCAGCTTGCATTACACAAGGCTTTTCAAAGATATCCTGCAGAAATTTTTGGTATCAGACCCTGTACTTCCTAAATGACAATCCTCTTAAATGCATATATATATATTGCCTTCTCTTGTTTAATTGTTCTGCTTTTATATATCCACTGACAAAATCATAAATACTATGAAGGTATTTAGTGCACTTAGCATACGTTTAATGTCTTAACTCTGTTTTCACTTATGGCCGATTTTGATTCCTAACATGTGATTTTCCCCTAAGTATGGTCTGCCCTATGGAAAAATTAGGATCTTTACTCTAGAAACTATGAGTATTTTGCTCCAGTAATGAAGAGTCCTTTGTTTCCTGCCCCAGAGAATTCCTGGTGTATAGCTGTCTGCAGTCTTTGCATTCTATAGCAGAAATTGAAAGGAAGCTCTAGTAATTTATTTACATTAATATCTTTGGGTTTCATATGGAGTTTTGAGTTGGGTTTTTTTGGTTGTTTTTATAATATTGCAACTATTGAGACTCTTAGTCTTTCTGAGCAAATGCAAAATTGACTATGAAAACAGAATATAAGTTATCTTTGGTAGTCAGTTGAAATATCTACTGCTCAAAATCCAGGTTTCCTTTGATTAATCATTGTCACATTTTACAGTAAGGCACCCCACTTTCCATATTAATTTCCTTTCTAATTGCATCTCCATAGCTCAGTAATTTACAGTTGCACATTTTGGAAGTTCTGTTTCTAGTTTATTCAGCAAAGTGCTAAAGTAACACAATGGCCAGCCCTTCTGACAGAAAAATAATACAAAAATCTTTGTTCTCTTTCATTTGGCAATTGTGGGCCGGTGCTGAAAAAATGGTTTACTACTGCATGTGGGAAAAGGGGTTAACCTGTATTTATATGTTGTTGTTGATTTTTATGTCAATATCTTGCAAATTAAAAAAAGATTCCAGAGCATTAGTATTTATAAAGTTTCCATCATCTACGAAAAGGGTTAAAACCTTGGACTGTGTCTGCCCAGAACTCCTACAGTAAGTTGCCGGTACCTCTCCGCACCTCCTCCTCTTCACTCCTTCGGCGTGCTGCCCGGCTGCCGATACCAAATTTCAAAGTGCCACAGACACAGTCTCTCTCTCTCTCTCTCTCTCTCTCTCTCTCTCCGGGGGGGGGGGGGGAAGGAGGCTGCCTGATACCGCTCAAGGTTCTTGTGTTCTCTCCACCCTTCCATCCTGCAGGAGCTTTCTCTCCCCCTCTCTGCTCAAGGCTCTGGCCTACCTCGCCCAGGCCACATGGCTTCCCCTGCCCCACCCAGCCCGCCGCTGGGCAGGGGAGACATGAACTCTCTCACGGAGCGGAACCAAGAGAGAGCTCTCCCAAGAGCCCTCTGCTTTTAACCCTCTGTGTTCTCAGAGGCAGATCCTTGTCCTCAGTGGCCACACGAAGTGCCAATATTCAAACCTGAGCACTCATTGGTTTGACCACTGAATTCCAAAAAAAACTCATTTCCTTTTCAAACCACCATACTGAGGTACAATAATCAAGTTCAATGTTTCAGCTATGTAAGGAAAACACGAGATGCCTATCTATACCTATTGAAAATATCCTTACACGCACTATGGAAAAATACATGTTCATAAACAAAGGGCACGTCTCTCTGATGCCTAATTATGTTCCTCAGAAATAAAATGACCATGCTATATATGATTCTTAAATGATATATATAGAAACAAGCTGTTCCATAAGCAATGTAGGTAATGAAGTCTGGTTTCCTTAAGGTTCTCTGTGCTCTTTATTCTCAAATCCTCAAATTCAGTTTCCTCTGAGTTTACAGTAACAATGACTCACCCATTGTGGATAATATTAGAAGTAAGTCAGGGCTTAAAGAAAGGCATGTTCCTACAGTATGACAAGGCAATATTTGTTAAAACTCTGCAGGAAATTTCTACTAAATGTAGAAATTTAGGTTGCTACATGCAGAACTGGTTAGTACTGTTCAAAACCACAAGACTCCAAGCTCCAACCATAAACTTAGACACAAGTTATGCCAAGTGTACAAAGAAGTTTCTCCAAGCCCAGGCTAAGGGCATTCCTTGCATCATGCTGAAGGTGAACTCATGTTGTTAAGTGACACCTCCAAGAGAGCTCCCAGTGCTTCAGCACTCACCTGGGAGATCTACAGTTTTGCACAAGAAGGATGGGAGCTACATTAAGCAAAAAAAATGTACAAAGATAAGCCCATTTAAGAGTGCTCTGTCATTTGACCATTAATTAGGGACTGGTTTGGGTGACATACTCTTTACTCATCACCCACCCAGTACAGCTGTATGCCTTTGCAGAAAATTGATTAAGACTCCTCGACCCAGCAGGTGAAAGAAGAAGCACTTCGGTGGTCTGCAATGCACTCTGGTGCTGTGGCCCTGGGCTTAGAACCAGGAGAATTCAATTCTGGACCGTGGTCCTTGGACTATGTCTATGTCTTCTGGAAGGACTACTCCCTGTAAGACAATAGCATCTGTAGGAGGAGGAGAGGAGGGGGTTGTGAGGCAGTGCCTCACTGGGCAGGGGAGCTAATTTGATGTGGGACCCTGAGAACTGGCAGAAAATGGGGGAAAAGAGAAAGAGGTTGGGAAGACAAGCTTGATCACCACATAGTTTCCAAAGGCTGTGACATTCACATGACTGCTGATATACCTGGGAGGAGTGGGGAGCCCAGATCTCTTCTTAGTCACTGTTTTTCAGGTGACCCCTTCAAGGCAGATGCAAAGGGAAATGCACATCCCAGAGCTCAGATACGCTCAGACTTGAGTTATGTACCCACCTGCTCTTCCCTAGCGAGACAGGGACCCTGGAGGCTGTGCAAAAATGCAATTTCAAGTAATAAGGCTGAAATTAAAACTCAGGACTTGGGGAGTTGTAGAGTACAGGCAGCAGGGTTATAAAGCAGCTAAGCAGACCTGTGAACACCACTTATCATTCTAGTACTTAAAATCACTTCCATCTTGGCACTAGTCTTTCTTCTCTGGCCTTGGAAAGAGAGAGAACCACTTGCTTATCAAAATCATGTTCAAACTTAATGTTGTTCTGACACTGTGTCCTATTTTATCAGCCCTGTCTAGCTCCAGACACAGCTGTCATGGAGGGTCTGCCCCTAGGAAGCAGTGCAACCCAGGGTGCAGCAGCAAAGCACTCTAGCTTCAATATAGGGCTGGTGCAGCGTTGAGGAGCAAAGCAAGAATTAGGGAGGAGCCTCCTGTACAAATTCTCAAAGGGTTTTATTTTGGGAGGGGACAACGGCAGAAGACCAACCAACAGTGGTGCGCACAGGATTTTAAATGGGAGAGGTCTTAGGGGCAGACACAAGTTGACAACCAATGGGGTAGAGAAAGGGGGGGGAGTAACAGGTGGGGTTCACAATACACAATCCAATGAGGGAACACTTGGGAGGGACAAGGGTCACAGGGGCCAATAGGGAATCGAGGATTAGGGTATGGACAGGGAAGGTGCTGGAATGAAGGGTGGGGAATACAATGAAGGGTAGCTTAGTGAAGGTAACCAGCCTAGGAAATACCAACTTGGGGAAAATGTGGGGGAGCATAGGGATGAACCATTAACAATTAAAACTATTAATTATTAAAGGAAACACACACTGTAGCATTGGTCTTTGTTGATAATGATTTGTGTGTAGGTTAAACTTACCTGTCTGCTGCAACTGACATAGTGAAAACCAGAGAGGTTGGAAATGTTATCTGGCGGGAAGCAGGAGAAGAGGATGAGACATCCTTTTTGGCACTAGTTAGAGATGTGTGTCCCTGTAGTTTCTCCTTTTTCTTCCTCCACTTATTCTTCCTTGTTGGGGGGGAGTCACTGTTCCTCTAGGGGACAAGGAAACACTGATGGATATCTGAGATGGATACCCATCTCACATCATATCTCCTCATGTTTGCCTCCAGTATTACAAATAATTAATCTGGCCTCAACACCCCATTTATTTCTAACTCACACTCATGTCTCCATTTGTTTTCTCTTGATGATGCTGCGTGTGTTCCCAGAGCACCTAGGAAATTGTCTGTAGATCCTGATTATTGCTTTGTTCATGAAGGCATTTGTAACAGCAGTACTCAAAAGAAATTAGTGATTCTTTAAAAGTTGCCCATCTCCATCTCTGAATTTTCTGCTGTGTCTTTTCCTTTATGTACTTGTTTTTTGGATTGCTGTCTTTGCTTAACAAAAACTGCATTTACTGTCAAGAATGTCAATGATATGAAGCTATAAGTAGGCAATAATCTGTAGTCTCTATTGATAGACTATTGCAATAAAAATCAATAGCACATTTAGCAGTTTACAAAGACCTCACTGCCAGATGGTTTCTTCTTACGTTGCTGATCTCTTTGTGGTCCTTAGACTTATGTATATCCCATAAAGTTTGTCTTTACATCTCTGCTTTTTAACTGCTGTAACTGTAAAAATGAACTCATCAGAAGTCTCTGAATGCCAGTCTAATAAAAGTGCATAAAGATGGATCATGGGAATGACTTGAATGCAGAGGGGATTTATTGTATGAGTATGAGAAAACATGTTGGACTGTTTGTGACTAATATTTTTGTTTGATTTATGGATTCTGTCATCTTTTATAATCCTCAAATTAATAAAAAACACCAGGGTTTTAGCTCTATTAAAACAAAACCACTTTCCAATGGTAAACTTTGTCTACATTAGCTTTTCAAGCATTTTGAAAATCCAAAGTTACTGAAATTTTTGAGCTAAGTTATGATTTTCTAAAATAATAAGAGACCCTCTGAGAGTGCAGGTTATTTTCTTTTATTTCATTTTCCCTGGTATGTGGTTCTGGTTTTGTTTGTTTTGGGTGGGTTAGTTTGTTTCAAAATTCAGGACTTGAAACAAAACAAATTCTCTCTGTAAAATGTAAAAATGTGTGTTCTTTACAATAAAAAAAAAATCAAAGAAAAAGTTTTTATGACATGTTTTGATTAAGTAATAGTAGTATCTTATAAATCCATGAGATGGGTTACAAAGGAATAGCATAGTCATTTCCAGTTGGAAATAATTTTGAAAGCATAGAGATAAGAAATGTTGTCTATGCAAGGAGAACACCTAGAATGAGTAAAGAAGGAGATGGAGAAAGGAGAGGGGAACTGGAATCCATAACTGAAGGAAAACCCATTATTTAACACCTAAACCTATGTGTGCATATAAAAGCATACCTTATAAAATGCTTAGTTTTCAGAACTATATAAAAATTGTTGACACTTTTTGCCTGAAGGAATATGCAAGAGATGCAAGACCCCAACTGGCTACTCTCTGTCTGGGAGGTGAGTTGTTTGGGATGACTGTGAGTAATGGGGTTGCCGCACAGAACTGAGATGGGCTCTGCTATTGCACCATCACTGAGGTCTTTGGTAGATAATTGTGGTTTAGTTGAAGCTCAAGGGACTGCTGGTCACATCCATCCCATCTTCCATTCCTTCTCATGGATTTCTCCAATCAGGATCTTTTTATTTTATTTTCTGCTCCACGACACATTTCCTGGAATAAGAGATCTTTTAGAATGGAGCAATGCTTAGAAGTGAATATTCTGACTGCACAGATAAACACATGGTGGAATACAAAGCTAACTGCACATTACTAACTGCAGCTTCCCCTGCTTGGCCAATGCTTGACATGTGTCAAAAGGTTTGTAGGCTTACAAAGAAACTAAAATAAGAATTGGATAATTTTCAAGTGATTAAAAAACTTTGCGGGGAAGATGAAAAACTACCATATTTTCACATGGGAATAAAAAAAAAGGGATGCTTTCATGTCAGCATTTATTCAGAGTTAGTAATACATTCATCCTATGAAGAGACCACTCTACCATTAACTATTGTTTGGGTTCTTCCATGTTCATCTGATGTCAAAGTTACTACAGCAACCTGTGGAGGTTAGGCATTGTTGTTCTCCTGCTATTACCCTGTAATTTCCTAATTCCTCCAATATAACAAAATTTACACAACCACACAATAAACTTATCCTGAAACTCATAGCAATATGTTGAACTGCAAAATAATGTTTTTTGGAAGGAAAGTTTTGTAGGAACTACTGTTGCCTATTAAACCAGAAACAACTGGATGCATACAATGAAGTTTTTCAGAAAAATCTTACATCACATTAAAAATGAATTTTCATTTAGCCTGTTTTTATCTCTATATTATATTTTGTTGAGGCACATCAGTAAGGGAAGAATTTTGATTGTACAAATATTCATAGATATTTCAGAGTCAGTGTAGTAATGAAATTACTTTGGGACAAAAACTTTTCATGAATCTCTGGCAGCCAACAGATACACCATCCCATGAGTAAAGTGCCAAAAACACTATCTAAGATGTGGTGGTGAACTCATTGATTATCCTTTGGTTGTCACTAGTCCTTATATCTGCATTGAAAAGGAGTTATAACATTTTTTGGAATTTTTCAGTAGTTACTAGGCTTGCTGTCTTTATTTACAAAAGTATATTTATGTTGGACGTAGTTACTTTGTTTTGGAAAAAAATCAAAAGCTTTAATGTCAGCACATCAGTAATGATATCTGCTAAATATTAAATGGTAGGTAAAAACACGAACAAACAAAAATCAAACAAGTAATGGAATAATTTTGCATTAGGAACAGAGGGAAAAATAATATGGAAAATATTAGTAGGTCATTAGGCAATTAAGTATGTGGTATGTGTTCACTTAGCATGTGGGATACTGTGCCCATATGTAGTGACTACAGAAAAATCAGAACACAGTTAAAGTAAGAAAAGCTCAGGGAGGGGAAGTATTAACAGCATCTGGAAGAAGCAGCAGCTCTTATGTGGGGAGTTTATACACAATCTGATTGTTGTCTGAAAGGAAAAGATGTACATGAATTTGTCCCTGAGACTCAGTCACTTATTTCAGTTGAGAATATAACCTGAGAAACATAAAATGAATAAGTCTGTTCTTGGTGAATTATTATCCTCTGGAAGTTTTTCTGCATTTTAAAGTTGAAGATGGTATTTCCACATGGGTTTTGGTTCTTCTCTACCTTGAAATAGGATGGAAAATGATGACAGAGTAGGGCACTTTGTCTCAGATTTTTTTTTTTTTTTTTTTTTTTTAAAAGCAGAGGAGTCTCTGACTCAGAACATGTAATACAGAAAAGATCATAGATTAAACTTCCACTATGTCCCCCAGGAAGTCCTGCTGCAGCCTTTTGTTGTTCTTCTGTCCTGGTAGCTTTCTATACTCATTCTGCATGGGTAAAAATTATAAGATGATGTGTAGAAACTGGAAGATCCAACTTCAAAATTTCTTTCCAATTTTAGTGTCTTTTCTACTCCATGAATAGTTCCTACAGTTAATATTGAAAATGACTCTATAAAAGAATATCCTATCTTAAGAATACATTTTGTAGTAAAGAGCAAAACAGATCAAAACCACATGATAAAGACAGAATGTTATGAAACATTGTGAAAATAATATGTAAAATTATTTTCAGGTCTCATTCTTTATAGATTCATTTTGGGAAGTGTTTGTTTTATTGTTGTTGGTGCCTCTCATTTGGGATACTCTGTGCCAGGGTTTGTACTTGCTTATAGTGAATAGTGAAATGAATGTTCCTACTGCAGAGCTCCTTCAGCCTCATCACTGATCTAAAAAAGTATAACTAAGATAGGTAATTTCCATTTCCTATCCCAGGGCAGTAATGAAACAGGCCGAGGATGACAAGGGATTCTAAGCTTTTCTTTAAAATAAGGTTCATCAAGACTTAGTTTGAAAGAATACGGGAGGAACTTGTGAGAGCAAATGACAGGCATGCAAAAATGGGCAATGCTTCAGTATTGCAATGCTGTGTGCCTTGTTAATGTATTCCATTCTTTGCATACAGCTAAGAGGTGGTGTACAAATCTGTTCTTCACCTACCCACTGACATATTTTCTAGAGACTCAGACATTCTGCTGATCATGGTCATGTAGAAGACCATGAACACATTAACCTCTGTGGTCACTTCACAAGCATCAGGTGAAATTTAGTAGTTTTTTTGTTGCTTAACTGTAATTTTCAAATTGGCTTCTGACCACAGCTTAATTCCTCCTTAATTTCCATTATTTTATCTTAATTTGCCTTTCTTCAGCACCCCATTTAGGCCAAGAAGGATTTTTTGGTTATTAATTTAAAGTAAATATAGGAATGCATTTGTTGGAGGGAGAGCAATATGTGCCACTCTCCGAGTTCCAGCCTGACCGAGACTTGACCCTTTTGTGCTTTGCTGTGAATTTGTTTTTGATTTCAGTAAGTTTTGATGATGATGCTGTTCAGGAAACAGAGCAAAAGCCCATTGTTTTCTTAGATTATCTCCTCAGATGCACCCCTGAAGTATATTGCTTGGTCTGACTGCAGATCAACCACAAATGCTAAAGCAAATAATACTGTGGGAGCCTGAAAGTGCAGATGCCATTCAGAATAGTCACAGACACTTTGATGTGGGCACACACTATATTTCCTGTGTTTCTTCACTCTAAACATAGTTTGGGCTTTAACTGTTTTCACCCAGTCCCTCAGGCCAGATCTCCGTGCCACAGAATGACAGTGTATAAATGCTGTGCACCTGATGATTTGGTATGTACTGTTCCATGACTGAGGTCACTAGTGCCTAAAACAAAGGCATGGATCTGGAAGGATCAAACTCAAATGCATATTAATGTGGTCTCTAAGGAGTTTGAAACTCTGGGATTAATTTTGTTTACTATAGAGGCTGGTACTAGCCAGTAATCCACACCTCCAAACTCAGAAAATCAGGTACTTAACTTCAGAGTTTAAATCTGGCATACATATAATTTGATCCTGTCAAATCCAAGAGACTTGTTATGGCAGAGTAGTTGGAGATAAAGGAGTGGGAAATGCCTTGTTTTAAGAATATTTTATCTTTGTAGTGGAGGAATTGAAAATTGTCTTCTGCCACACTACCATTTTCTTCATCTGTCTACTGAGCTAGTTAAAAACGTTGTAAATCTATTTGTGCAGCAAAGAGGATGAGGTCTAAAAAGTTATGAATTGCATAAGTGCACTGATTCTTGACATGTTCATGTCAGCACTACAGTAGTCATTAAAATCTCCCACAGTTTAGGTATTATCATCTTTTTCTCTCTATGAAGGAATAACTTCCTTTCTTATTTCATGCACCATGAATATTTTTCATCCACATATTTTTATGTTCCTTTTGGCAACTATACTTCCAAGTTGCACCAGCCAGAGGGGTTGAGATAGTCTTTAGAAATGCTGTGCAGGACATGAGATAATTGAAGAATTAATTTCACAATAAAACATCCAAAAGGCCCACAGAGCCTTCTTTTTTTTTTTTTTTTTTTTTTTTTTTTTTTTTTTTTTTTTTTTTTTTTTTTTTGTCACCACATATGTGAAAGAAAGAGCAAAGCTTTTGTGGAAAAATGGAGGAGTACTGTTCAGGTGTTTCTACCTTAGTGGTCATCATGCACAGCTGATATGGCTACTCCTCCTTGTCCACCATTTTCTCCTAAATTTCTGTTGAGCCTGATGTCCTGACTGCATTAATGCCTCCACAGTGCCTGTGCCAGTATGCCCATCTTCAAAACTACCAGAACTCTGTTCGGAAGCTCCTGTCTCCAGCTATAGAGGCAGGAAAATCAAGGTTGTTGTAGACAAATAGTAGGATTCATGGAAGTCTAAACCTGAAAGAATTAGAAGGACTGTCAGAAAAGTGTAAGAATAACCCAGTAGAGTCATGCTGACTCAAGCCCAAAAGTGTGGCAAACCTCCTTAACTACTCTGAAATCCCCTAGGTAATACCCAGAGCAAAATGTGGAAGAACTAAGGTGGATCTTGCCAAAAACTTCCACAGCAATTTTGAGTAAAGTATGACTGAAATATGGTTTGGTGGGGATGTAGTATAAAGTGGGATGTGAAGCAAAGCAACAGCCTGAGAAACAGTCCAGTTAGAAAGGACACAAACAGGCAGGAGAAGAAGTCCACAGTCCATGGTGGAGGGGAAGAGTCACCAGAAAACTTGATATGTGGAAAGAAATGTAGAATATACATAAAAAAAATTCCTGATGGAAGAGAGGGATATAGGGTCACAAAGGATGTCCCAGTATAAGGAGCTTAATGTATGCCAGGGAAAACTAAAAGTACTATTTCTGTTCCCTTCCACCTGGTTTTCCATAAAGTGGCTTCATTGACCAGTTTCAGTGGTTGGTTCTTGACTTTTATTGAAATAACCAGAGAAATTTGGTTAATAAACAGACTATCCATAATTTTATTTGCTTTTGTCATGACCTCTCACAGTCATCTCCTCTCAGAGAAAAAGCATTCTAGTCTGTCTGGAAGCCACTTCGTATTTCTCACTTTTCTCATCATCCTTTATTTGGTTTCTGGCTCCCATTTTAGAGTGGTCTACCAAGGAGAGGAAAGGACAGATAGATTAGACTGTATTCTGTGTTTTTGCATATTCACTTCCATATTTTTTCCCTCTATTCCACTCCTAGTTCTCCTCAGTTATTCATAAGTCAATTGCTACCTCTTTTACTAATGCTGAAGAAAAAAAAAAAAATGACTGAGCCAAAGCCTGAACCCAAAATCACAGATCATGAAAAACTATTGCTTTTACTCTGGATGAAATATTACGTGTTCAAAACCATACAACCATACATAAAAGAATATCCTTCACATCCATTTTCTTAAAAAGGAAAAAAAGAAAGGAAAAGAGCTGTCAGGGTTAATTAAGGAACATGTCATCAGTGCACAGGAAAGCTGCATAGCAAAAAGGGCAGGAGAATCTGATACAGAACTTACCACATTTGTTGTCTGCTTTGTCTGTAGGAGACTTAGAAATTAAAGCACTCATGTGGTGGCCAATAATGAAGGATAGATTTATTAGCAGTATAAGATAGCAGATAATAGAAGGATAGATTTATTAGCAGCAGGAAATGGTCCTAAACTTTTAAGTTCTTAACATTTCAGGGACTGTTTAGATGTAGATTTTTGTCTGAGGTGACAAAAAGTTTTGTCTGAGGTGATGGGATTTGGAACAGTTTCTGGCTTTGGCTTTTTTTCTTGTCTTTGAAGGCATTTGAATTCTGTTTTGCTGTAGGCTTGATAGACATGCATATACTATAAGGACAGGCAAAAAATATACAAGTGTATATGTAGAGAGATTATATATAACGAAAATTTGATGGTAACCTTAAATTCATTGTAAGTATTTCAGATTGTATTCTTCATACTTTTTCCTGAGCTAGAAAACTACTATACTTAGTTTCCTTTCCCTCCAAGGAAAGACATGTAAAAAAAGCAATACCAGTAAGCATGTAGTACTTCATAATACTTTCCTAAAATTGTTTGTTTTTTCCTTCATAAAAATCATGTAAAACTTTTACAAAATCTATAATAATGCAGAGAACTTACTCTGCTTAATATTATTCATACTAAAAGTGTGTTTTTGCCTGTATATTCTGGCAGTCAGTATATCTATCCTCTTCCTCAAGTCCTCTGAATTCATGCAATTATTCTGATCAGCCAATTATCTTCTCCTGTGATGTCTTTGAAAAACTATTGAAAAACTTTGAAAAACTACCCCAAAACTGCTGCAAGTCTCTCTCCCAGGAGACATGACAAAGTTGAGATTCATTAATTATCTTCTGGGATGAGGTGTCCAAAATACAGTTTTGGACAAACTCCAGTTGGGTCATTCCCAGATACTTAATCTGTAACCTCAGGACCTAAACAAAAAAGCCTCTTCCCTTGGATTGAAAATCTGTTAGGTAAGAAGGAGCAAAGAGGCAGAGATTCAAATATATATTCCCCTCTATAAGGCAGGAGACAGGATGGGTTGGGATGGGAAAGGAGTCAGCCATAGAGTCTGTTGTTTTTCTCCCATGGGGGAAGCTGCTCAACAATCAGACTTCTCTGAAGTGTATTAAGATCACCACTCAAAGTGAAGACAATCTCACTATCCTGAACTCTACCAACAGAATAAAGAACTTATCCTGTGGTCCCAATAGCAAAAATGGGAAGGAAGAGTAGGCATTGGACTGTCAGGAACATGTCTTTTTTTACCTGCATATGTCTTTGAGAAAGAGAATATTGGAAGAAAGCAAGGTGGTTTTCTTCCCGTCAGAAAGGTGGCTGTGATTAGAAGTGCCCATGTGAACAGGGTGTCCATACTAATCCTCATTTCTTCATTATCCTCCCACCCATTAACCAAATTTCTTAACTTCTTTTCACTAACCCCATCTCGAGCCTCAAAATTCTCTTCCATTCAGTTCCAAATCCATCTTAAAATCATTTCCTAGACCTCCCTTTCTTTAAATAGAAACCTCCTCTGAATATGCAGCCTTGCATACAGACACTGCCTTGGCAGATCCTGTAGTCCTCTTGTGTGAACCCATGCCTACTTTTTCTCCTGTTCTATAAGCTGAACACAAGTTGCACATACATCAAAACAAAACTCAGAAAAAAAAGAGATGGCAACAAGAACATGCGGAGAATAAAATATATGTGCTGTAGCTCAATGTTGTGAAAAATTACTTCCTCCTCACAGGGCTCAACTCTGAATTCAACATCTGCTAGGCTACTTAGCTCTTTAGCGGACTCTGCATCATTGCTTTACCAAAAAGAGTATCTTAACAGGGTTATCTTACAGTGATACTTGTTCAATATCTCTACCTCCTTTCTAGCAGTCTGCAGCCTAGGCTTTTGAATTAGAGGTTATGTCTGTATCTTCCTGTTTAACTGCCCCTTGTGGGCTGCCATTAATTTGTTTATTTGTATTTTAAAACTCCCACATATAAAATGTGGGAGGAGGGAGTTCCACAGTTTTTTCTAAGCAAGAAAACCACTTCAGTAAGAAGTACAAGCTTGACATCCATCATGACACTAGAACCAGGACTGCAATGAATGTGTGAGGCAAGCCAAGTTCAGTTTTATCAATTTGTGGTCCAAGGTGTAGACTGTGAAATCAAATTCACAGGATACAGAGGTAGTACCAGACTATCCAGAGAGACCCAGGCCACAGCCTTCTATTAAAAATTCACCCTGTGGCTTAGCAATATTTGTCATGCTGTCTCCCACTACACTCAGCTGACTCCAAAAGCTAGCTGATAAAGGAAAGCAAATATTTCTTTTCCCAAAAATAATGAGATTGGGAAAAGGAAATGTCAACTCAATGCATGGCTCAACAAACTTCTCAGTGTAGCACAATCATGCATCCACATAATTGCTTCCTAAATGGTGGTTAAAAAGTGGCTTTTGTAAATCACTTGGAAAATGTAACCACATTATCAAGCACTGGTGAAACTAATAAAAAGAGAGGAGTGGGTTGTCCTGGAATTCCTCAAAAATCCCTTCAAATATTTGTATTACTGCATTTCAGCTGGATTCCTTTTAAAGTTTCCTGCTTGACCACCCAGAGCATTTCTGTTTTCTAGCCCCTCAAATAAAGGTTCAGATAGTTACCCAGCTCTTAGAAGTTTTTTTTCTTCTTTTCCGAGGGAAAATGTAAAGACAAACAACTGCCTGGGATAAGCTGTTTCTTATCTTCATCTTGTAAAACTCCTCCAGGAAAGCTAATTACAACATGTAAGGCAAGACAAAGAAGTACCAGAAAAGGAAAGGAAAAAGAGTCTTGAAAGCCACAGGCAGTCAGAGGAAAGTCCTGGTCTTTATAGTTCCCGTCAACAGCAGGAGAAGCCTGGAAAAGCTTGTGCAGTGAAGTCTGTGGCTCTGTGATTCATTACTTCAAGGGGAGGTTTAACATAGCACAGGAGGCTGAGCAGCCCCAGCATTTCTGTGCCTGGGATAGAGCTGCTTGGTCTCGTGGTGGTTGGACGGCGCTCTAGGACCACAGTCTTTCCCAGGCAATAGACCTGAGCTTTAAGTACCTAGATTTTCTGAAAAACGAAACATAACAATGCAAAACAAAGCCAAACCAACCAACCAACCAACCAACCAAACTCAATCCCCACTGAAAGGGTTGCAGCATCCATGCTACACCTACACTCTGGCATGGCTCCCAGAACTGGGGTCCATGTGGCAGGACTTGGGAATCATGACACAGACAACAGCAGAAGGCTACTAATAAAATAAAAAGCGGGTTATTTGCAAGTGCTGTCAACAATATGGTGGTAACAGCAAAAAGTGTTTGTGGACCTTCCTCCAGGATATTTTTTTTTCTGGAGTGAGTAGCTTTGTTTTGTTTCCTGGCTGGCAATTAGGTGGAGTGCAGTTGCATTATGGTATTATTTTTCATCTGAGTCTTTGAAAACTCAGTGGGTATGATATATTTCTACCAGGAGATAAAGGGTGGTGATTTTTGAAAAACATCTTGCTGTGAGGGTAACTCTGGAAAAAATTGCCCTGAGTCACACTTGGGTGCTTGAGAGTTCTCAGCTTTGGGGACCTCACCAGGGAGGCCAGAGGGTAGAATTCAATGTACAGATTCCCAGGGGAAATCAATAAGCATCTTTCCCTTGTATCACAAGATTTTGCCCCTAGATTTGAAGAATGTTCATTTTAAAACAAGATATCGAAAAAACATTTTCACTTTTACTTACATATGATGATTCTAGTCCCAGGTTTTCCCTTTCTCTTTCAAGTGCTGCTGATGAGCCAGACAGCTGAAGTAGGAAGTGTGAGCTTGAGCAAACCACTTATATTGTGGTGCTTCTGTTTTCCCTCTTGTATGAAAAGACCATAGCAATTCTTACCCAGCTTACGGTACATTGAGAAGCTTATTATTTTCCAAGGACTGATGATCTTGGTCACTGTCTGCTAAATCAGTAATAAGCCTTCCTTACATTTTTGTGCTCTTCTGTTTGTTTTTGTTTTGCATCACTCTCTCTTTTTTTTTTTTTTTCCTTTATTCAAGCCAGTTCAAGTCCCTGCAGCACTTTGTAGCCCTCTTTTACTTTTCCTCTTTAAAATTTTAAAGCCATCAGTTAGGTCATCATTTTTAGTCTCTGCTTCAACTCCTACTCAGTCTGAATGTCCAGTCTCCTCCAGTTCCACAAACTCTGTACCTTGTCCATTTAGTCCCATTGTGGAGCTTGTCAGATTGCTTTGAGAAACACCCAGCCTCAGCGATGGTGCACCATAGCCCCTTCCCCAGCCCAGCAGTAACATCCAAAAAGGATTCCCCTCTGCTAGTGATCCATGGTGACCTCCCCTTCCTGAAGCCATGCTGGCAATTTTTTGTTAATCTACTCTTTTCCAAATATTCTCCTTTTTGACTCTTAAAAGAGTTTCAAAGGCTTTTGCTCACAACTCATGCCAAACCGAGTAGTGTATAGTTTCCCACTATGTCTCTATAGGTTCACTTTTAAAGTTATGCCATTACACATTAGTCATCCTTTCTCCTCAGAGACCAGTTCTGAACTCAGTAAACTTATGAAAACATCTACCAAAATCTTTCCAGTTCCTACTGTTATTCTGTTCAGTATTCTCTGATGGTTGCAGCACCCGAGTCCGAAAATCTGGTCCTCTGGAAGGTCCCCAGGCACATGTCTCATTTTTGTTACAGCCCTGGAGTTCAAAGAGGAGCCAGAGGAGTTATTCTGGCTTTGCACAACTGTTAGTGACCCCGAAGACTGTCCAGAGAGCATTTGAAGTACAGTTTCTGGTATTATGAACATAGCAGCCCCCAGAGAGCTGCTGTAATTTACTCTATGTCTCTTGTATCTTTGACTATATCGCAAGGTGATAGTTAAATATCAGTTCCTTAGGAGGACTCAAATGTAGCTTTTTCTGTCCAAGTAATTAATTTACCATCTTCTCTTGCAATTATTTACATCCATGACAATTTGAATTCTGGCCTTTGGAGAATCAAAATGAGGAAAAAATCATTGTCACCTGAGATCTTTGTCAAGTTGTTTGTTTTCTCTACTTCTACACTTTTGTATAGCCTATTTACTATTCACTATGTATTTTCTGAGTTTATTACAGGTGGGTTTGGAATAATTACCATTCCTATATTATACCTATGCTACTGAGATATTCTCTTGTCTTCATTCAAATGGGCTTGCCAAATTTCCATATCAACGTTGTTTCCTATCTCAGTATTTACAATTTTGCTTTTACAAATAAATATTTATATTCTATAAGATATCTTCTCCTGGTATTTTCAAATATAAATTAATTCAACAGATGAACCTATGAAACAATAAGGGTGTATAAATACAATTGTAAAATTTATAGTAATGTACAAGATTTGAAAACACGCATTTTAAATTTGGGATCAATGAGATAAAGAAAGAAAAGTAGAATGCCCTAATATCGAGATTGATAATGAAAAGTTACTTTGAAGGTAAGTTTTTTACTGAAGGATTAGCAAGGATGCATACTGGATGTTTAAGGGAACTCATTTTCCATCTACACTGCAATAACTTCGTTTCATTGCTTAGCATAGATAAAAAATATCTTGACATAATTCCTTATAGTTCCCCAGGACTTCAAAAAGGGTAATATATCCCAGACCAGCATAATCTTGGGCATCCTGCATCTGCCTTCATGGAACTTGGTGGATGTTTACGTGTCTTACCTGTAACCTGTCCCAACACCACTTTTAGAGGAATTTAATTGGAAATTATTTCTGCTCTGTCACTTTGTTTGTCTTTTACTAAGCCAGCAGTAGTCACATGGTCTTTGAGAACTTTCTCTATTTTTCAATACATTTCTGTACTGCTGGTGGTTGGGGAAGGCAGGATGTCTGTCATTTCTTCCTTCTGTTTTTGGTAAAAGTAATTTTGAGTTCAAGGCCAGATGGAACGTGTTCTTGGAATTAAAACCAGCAAAGATTATTAAATACAAAAGCATCATATCCTTATCAAGAATTCCTAAACTGAAAATAGTTGAGGAGTGGTACATTGCTAATAGGAAATTTTTAAAATGCCCCTCTTTCTTTGTCTTCTTTAGGTATCCTTTTAACTACCACAGTTGGAGAAAGCAAAATGTGTTCAATGGCCTGTTGCTGTGATATGTAATGCCTTCCTGTCATTTCTTTAAACACAAAATTTTTTAGACAACACAAAATGGATTTGTATTTACCTGGTTACTGCTCCCCCATGAGGAGAGCAATTCAGGTGCTTGGGTATACTGTAAATGTGTCCAGAGACATTTAGGACATTATGACAGGGTTGTAAAATGTAATGAAAATCTTACTTTAAAAGTCAGAGCCAAAGAAGATGATCTACAAGAGACCTGTCCCCATCTGGGCAAGCAGTAAGAGGCTAGGAGGGTCACCCTCAGGTGCTGGCAATGATGGGTCTGTTCAGATCTCACCTAAAGGCTTTCAGTATAGACAAGAAAAATATGTACCCTAAAAGGTAGGATTTACCCAGGGTGTCTTAGATATGTACCTCCAGATGGAGTAACTTGCACAGATAGTATGTCTGCCTCTTGGTGTTAGAGGATTAGAGGGCTCTTGGAAAACTACCTAGAGATGCAAAGTTTTGAGAGAGGAATGCCATTCGCCATTTCTTTTGCCTCCTGTCTTCTATAAGGGTTGACTCTGTTAAGAAAAGAAACATGCATCTGACTCTCAGGCTGGATTCATATGTTGTATCCCTGGCACAGTAGTCCCAGCTGGTCACTCTAACCCTGTCTAGCCAGATGTGTGACCATTCTTTCCCAATAAAATGCGTAGGTGTGAAATCCCACCAGGTAGCATCAACGGATAATGTTTGTTTGGGCAGCATATATTGTCAATATATGAATCTTTCACTGAATCTTTCACAAAAACATTGAATTGTAACTCTGCTCTAAGTTCCTGCTTACAATGCTACATGTACGTATTATTAAATTGACTTCTTCATTGCCCATCTCTTCTTCCCTATATATATATATATATATATATATATATATATATATACACACACACATTCTAAAGAGAGTTTTTCTTATTATTTTCAGCAGCTGGAAACAAACAATAGAATGGAGAATTAAAGAACTTTTAATGCACTGCACTCTACCTGCAGCTACCTCTTCAATAAAAGTGAGATCTGCTTCTGGATTTTATCCTTATGTGGAGTTCCAATTTCCAAATCCTCCTTTCAGAGACTCTCTAAACCTGGGCTGGTCAAATTTTTTGCTGCTAACTCTTCCAAATTTACCATCTGGTACTTCTCAGTGCTGAAGAGTCAAGATAGTTGTCAACAGCAATGCAAATCGTTGTTTTGTTAAACTAACCTATAGTACATCTCCTCCTTTATTTTTTTTTTCCTCTTGCTTCCAGAGGGTATAAATAATAATGTTTAAAAATGAATAAACACACATGCAAAGACATATAATATCTCAGTCACATTCCAAAGTCCTCACTGAGGTTTTTCATTCATTTACAATGCAAATAAAATTCCAACAGAGGTGAATATGATTTTGATAGACTAAAAATTGAGTAAAATTTGCAGAAGAAATTTGGCAGAAATTTGCAACAGCAGCATTGGCAATCCAACTCAGAATGCTTATTAAAAGGAAAACTGGAAAACTGAGCTGCCATTTGTGGCTTGGAAAAAAAAGTCTATTTTGAGGACTTGGCTTTTTTCTTCCCGTCACTGTATCCGTTCTCGGTAGCAGCATAATCATTAGCACTTATGGATAAAGATCTGAAAATCTTATCACACCCGCTACCTTGTACAGCAACAATAAGAAATACACCTCTGGCAAACTAGTAAGTTCTCTAGCACAAGACAGACAGGGAGCCCAATGGAAATCTTTGCTTTCAGTCATTTTGGTCAGTGAGTGGGCTGGTTCATTCATTGGTTTGGTTAACCAGCAGTCATTCCGAGAACCATATTTACAAACTCCCTTGCAAAAAGCAAGGTTCTTCAGGACAAGCTGTTGAGGACAGGCTCATAGCGGAGGTTGTATTTAGCACCTGTGGGTTCCTGCTGCCTGTGACACTGTGAATTAGCTTGATGAGGCACTGCGCAGTGCTGGAGCTGCCACCCCTTGTCCCCTGGGATTGTCACTGTGCAAAGTTTTGATCTCCTCCTACCTAACAGGCAAATGAGATTGTTTTCTCAGATACAAATCTTTGTTAATTATTAGCAGAGATATTTTTTAAAAATTAAATAACAAAATGTAATCTTGGAGAAGTGAGCACTGACACAGATGCAGTTAAGGATCTGTCTGGAGATCTTTGAAATTTCCCATTAGTGGGATTTCCACGCTGATACAATCTTACTTTTTGGGGACTGTGTACTTCTGTTCTGCTAGAATATCAAAATTACCAATCATTTGATTATAATATTCATGATAGTCAAGCACACCAGAATGAGCATTAAAACCTAATTTAATTTAACCATTTCCACTTTCATATTTCCATAGTTGCTGATACAATATCCTAGTACATGATATCCTCTCATTGTCTCTCCATTTTGCCTTCACATACTGCTCTCTGAATAGTTTTCCCTTTTCCACATTTTTCAGACCCCTGGGTCTCATTCTGATCTAAGGTCTACCACTATAAATTCAAAGTACTGCCATTTTCTTGCCATTACATGTTTGCACTGATAAAAATCACAGCAGCATCCTATCCTTGGCATGGCTTCTATTTTTTTCGGTCATGATCTTGCTGTGCCCTGTGCATGACTGGTCACTGCAGCTCACTCCTGCCAGATACTCAGGCTCCTCCACCCAAATCATCATCAGATGACATTCCGGCTAATGAAGGGTATATGCTGCAGACTGCCTTCCTCCTGTACCTCTGCCCCATCTTCTCCTTATCCCTCAAAAGGGAAACCTCGAGAAGAAATACAGGAACAATAAAAAACCATGGGAGACACAGGGAGGAGGAGAGAGCCTGAGGTTCAATAGCTCCAAACTAATCTGTCAACAAAATCTCAATACAGTAATATAAAGTAAGTCTGTCATTGTACTACCAAGGCAAGCCCCTCCTTGTCCCACATTGTTTTGCTACCAGAACTTTTTTCTATGATCCCGCCACCTCCTTCCTTATCCTGAATGGTCACAGGCCTTCCCTGTCCACTTGGGGATCGGTAGAGAGCCAGAGTGGCTCAGAATCCCCATACCTAACTAGAGGGTTTGTGGCTCTTGACAGAGGAGTGAAACGAAATAATGTGGCAGTTTTTAGAGCTGAGAAGAGCACACATTTTTGCTCCCAGCTTTTGTTCATGCAGCTCTTAGTGCTGAGTAATACCTCAGTTTTGTATCACTGCAGCTACAGATTTAATAGCTGCCTTTGCAGCTTCAGACCGCAAGATTCAGACTGACTGACAATCAGTAAAGAGAGGTTCCAGCTTCTTTTCAGTAGCACAATATCTTTGGAACCAAATGTATTTTCTATTTCACATTTTCACGCATCATATTCAAAATGAGTGCCAGGCTCTGTGAAAGAAAGTTTTCTGTTTTGCACCAGAAGATCCTGAATCTAAGAGGAAAGCTTTCCCAGCCTGCGAGGAGCCCTGGTGAATTCTTTGTGAGGCCAAAAGAAAAAGTGTAAACCTGATGAGCTAAGGGGTTTCTCCCTTTGTCCTCAAGTCATACTGACTATCTGATATCTGATAGTGGATTTTTTCACTTAGTAAAACCTCTGGGTAACAGAGGGCAAGCAATTTTAAATGTGGTATATTTTTCTTGTTTAATTAAAATAAAAAAAAAAAAGATATTTTAAACACTAGTGTGCTGAACAATTTTTAAAATAGCTTATCATGCTCACAAGCCAAATGACCTTTGCGGAAGAAGTCAATTGATGAAAAAGCTGTTGAATTTTGTGCTCAGTGTGAGCATCTACTTCAAAACTTCCTAAAGAGAAGACACGTCCTGATCTAGTCATTGAATACCAGAATTTATTAAACTTTTATTTCTTGGGTTATGCATCCATGAAATACATGAATGCACTATTCAGTTGAAGGTTTATGAATTGGGTCTATGGAAGGGCTAATATTTTTTGAATCTTACAGTACCTAATGGTTAAAGCTAATCCAGAATGTTGCTGAATGTCTGAAGCCACAAGTGAAGCTGTTTTTATGTCTGGCCCTTTTGGGAAGGTAGACTGTTTTTTTAGACTAAACCAGATAAAAAATCCTGTTTTCACATTTGAGATTTGGACAAACATTTTTCAGTTTTCTTTTACTGCTGTTGTCTTAGGTTGCATATAAATTAAAAAAAAAAAACAACCAAAAAAACCAAAACAAAACCCAAACCAAACCAGAAAAACAACAACTCTGAATCCTGCAATACAAACAAAAGAGCCTAAAGGATGCATAGAGACATATTGTGATTTATTGTTCCCTGTAATTTATAATTATGGTATTGTCTATGAAGATATTGTCTATGAAGATATTGTATTAACTTATTTTAAGAAGATTGCCACATGAGCTGTATGTGTATCCACACAAATATTATTTGACATTTAATGAATGCCGCTGAGCTAAGATGTCAGTGCTGTACCTGGAAGAAACTTCTGCAGACCAAACTTAGCCCAGTTTCCAGTTTTATTGAAACCAGATGCCTTTACATTGTTTAGCTCCAAAATCTGGGGTGTTTGTCCAATCCATAACCGCTGGGAACTGCTGTCACCCAAAATGCACCATGGGAGGATGTCCCAGGGGCTGCTACCACAGTGGTGCAGAAATTATGAGTTTGGTGCAAAGTCTTACTTTTTGTATAATTTGTTAAGAGCTTTTAACTCCGTGGGAGATTTCTCTGGAGGAGATGGTGACTGTAGTCTCTCTGGATATTGGAAGATGTGTTTGGAGACAAATTAGCATGAAATCCTTTGCAGACCCCTTAAGACACCTTGCAAGACCCAGGGTTGAAGCTACACAGGGCTTGGGAGGAATCCGTATGGCACCAGAGCTTCCCCCCCACCTCTGCAAAGGGTATCCCAGGGCAGTGGAAGGCACTGGCCTGACTTGGCTTCTCCCAGCTGCCATATGGTTCCACAATGATTGTGTCCAGCTGCCACAAATTAAGGCTGTCCTTTGGCCTCAGACTGCCAGAGGCTACCCTGGAATTGGGCAGGGACTCAAAGGAGCACATCCGACTGATGCCCCAACTGTACTCTGCCATGGCTACTGCTCAAGTCTCTGTATTTGGCTTGGGATGTGCGTATTTGTATGCAACAGAGCTATCCAGTCCAGCAATACTTCCAAGGCTGAAAGAAATGTTGGTTAACTTTTTTTTCCCCTCTTAACCTGTTCTAATTTTACAACCCCACAGGTCTCCAGAAACAGGTAACTTCACTTACCACAAAAAGGTGTTCTTGAGGTGTGCTGATCAGTCAATGGAAACTTTAACAAGAGGGTTTTCTCTCATGGGATTTCCCTCTCAGGGTTTGGCCCTTTTTTTTTTTTTGCTGTTTTGGGTTTTTTTCCCCTTGTGAACAATGGCACAACTACTCATAGGTTTCACAGGAGAGAAAGCTGCAGTGTAATGGCCTCTTTTTGAAGGTACAAGGAAAGATACAATTGGTATTTAAGTTATAGTGGTTGGCCTGTCTGTAAGATTGAATGGATCCTATGCCTACACTAATACAAATATACTGAGTCAAAGGGGTAAAATTTCTTGTCAGAGATGTGCAATAATCACAGAAAAACTAGCATTTAGGGAAAAGAAGACTTTTTAAAGGAAAATTGCAATGGTGTATGGCCTGAAAGCAATATGCAACGTATCAGTGCATAGGACTGTATCCTGGCTTCCTTTCAGTGGACACAGCCCCAGTTACTGGAAGGAACCATTTTTGAAACCAAGCATGAAACTTTCTGGAACCTTATCCCATTTTGCCTTCTGTACAGTACTATAGAAGACCAACACGTATCATCATTGTTTTCTTCAAACCTGGAACAGTTGCACAGTGTTGTAGCTCAAGAATTTAGGGCTTTGTATACTGTACTTCATTGAAAGGAATCATTTAAGAGGGAAGTAATATGGTGAATAGCTTGAGACACCAAGGCTAGCAGGAGAAAAGTTTAGATGTATTTATTTACGTTTAAGATACTGTCTGAAAGACAGGAGATAAAATAGTCCATAGAACTTGTGAAAATGCTATTTCATTAACAAAGTCGAACACATTATGATTTTCAGCATTCAGACTATATTCATGCATTCTTCTACATTTAAAACACCTCATTCCTGCCCCCCCCAAAAAAAAAAAAAAAAAAAAAAAAAAGGAAAAAAGAAAAAAAAAATCCAACATCTTTTACCCTTTCCTTATCCAATGCTATAACACTAAAGTGAATTTCACCCCCACTGGTCAAAATTTCCATTTTTAAAAGTGCTTCTTTATCTTCTTATTTGTTCTGCTTCCCGGGGCTGAGTTGCTCTGAGGGAAGAAAAAAAAATCCTTTTTATGGGTTACATTACTTATGCAGCAGGCATGAAACTGCAAACACCTGGTAGAGTTTCCCTTGTGTGAGCTGCAGCCTACCTCAGAGTACTTTGCAAACATCTGAAACTCATTCTGTGGATCTCAAAGGTCCTCTCCATCACTGATTGAATATTTTTATGAGATTCATTATGGAACAGCTGTGATTGATACCGGTGATCACACAATAGAGGCTATTAATGTTTGAGATGTGGTGACTGTCATCCAGAAGAATAATTATTAAATTAAGGTAAATACAACATGTATCCCGATTCCACACGCATTACGCCTGTTTTTGGCAGGGAACCATCCGGATGAGGTGATGCTTGTTGTAGGCATGGGGATGGTTGGAGTATTGGCTCACAAGGATGTTAATTTTGGCTAGTGAACTGAGAAGTAAAATGTATGAAAGAATTGCAAAATTAATATCAGCTTTAAAATCACTAAATAAGAACTGAACGGACAACAAAGTATTCTGTGACTGTGTTTCTACCTTTCTGTGAATTTCCTGAAATATTTTATCTTTGTAACCAGGGAAGCTCCAAAGTTTTCCTGTACCATGCAGTCTGTAGGATCTGTGTTATCACCTTATACTTGGAAACTCCATGCCACTGTCCCTGTGGAAAATATTAATATTCTTTTAGGTGCAACATGAGCATCTCTTTCAAGAGACTCAGACGCAGACATGGTAAATGTACCTGTAGATTAGCATGTGTGTCTACCTCAGAACCTCTGTTAAGTGAGTAAGACTGTCAGACAAGAGCAACATCTAAAAAGACAATTTTCATACAAAGGAATCAGTAAGCAAACTACTTCATAACTTAAAAATAATCTCTGGTATGTGGAAGAGCCACTAGCAGCTGAATGATGCTAGACCACCAGAGGGGTACTTTTCAGCAGTATCACCTTCTAAAGGAGTCCACAAAAATGTATATTGGAAAAAAAGAGAAAGCAAGAACTGATTCTTTTTTTCTTGCTGGATTGCACCTTTAGTAGATTTTGTCTCAGTACTTAGTAAGTACTATAGTTAGCAATGGATTTGCCGCATGCTGTTTAAACTAATTAAATGATCACAAACTGGCAGTATATTAGGCATCTAAAAATCAGCACCGTAATTAACTTCATTGCTGCTGCTTGTATCATATTTCATGGTATTGGCCATTTAAAAGAAACCTGTCCAGATTGTTTCATCTCAATGGAATTATGTTGTTTTATACCTGATGGATTCTATGAGTAGGACAGAGGACAGGAATTGTGGTGTTTTTTCATTAAAGGTGCTTTAATCCTTTGTTGATAGTTTTCCTACAATCTTTTTTTCTGTCTAATCAAGTGTATGGCATTAAAAGAATAAGACACAACATAAGAAATTATTAAAAAGGGCAAGCATCTATCTTTATTCAGTTTTTTAATAAGCAGACTCTGCTTTTTTCTTGTTTCCTATATTTTTTTGTTCTTTAAAACCAGTGACAATAAGATCTGCAGTTATAAAAACATCCAGTGTTTTATTTACACAAATATCTTGCTAAGAAATGATAAATCAAATAAAGGATTTATTGTTTCTTAAGGTGGCCAAATTTTTCTTTCAATTATACCTATGTATAATTGAATTCAGGGCTGTTCACTGGTAGAGACAAAAATTTAGCTCGTATTTTATAAGTGAATGAAGTTATTTTACCAGGTTCTCCTTTCCTTCCTGTGTGAGTCAATTACACAATAAATTCAGAGACTTGGTCCAGCTGGGGCTTTACACAGTAATCTGCAGTACTCATATGCCAATCTAAAGTTTATATTAGAAAGAATCTTTAAAGAGTTGTAAGTTAAACAAAACAGAAATTCAGGGTTCGATGTCAGAGAATTAATCTTTTTCCAGATGTAACAAAACCTGATTATCATAGATGATCTCAGTTTACGCAGCTGAAAACTGCATTTCTTTAAAGTGCAATTATGCTTACATTTTACATTTGGCTAAATTATATCTCTTCTCTGCAAGCTACACTACTACAGGAGACTACAAATCAACATATGGGTTTTCTCTAATGCAGACAAAGCCCAATTATGGCAAGGCTGAGTAGTTATTTCACATTTATATGAAGTACACCTATCTTAAGGTATGGAAAATTATCATTATTTTGAGATGGGAAATACCTGGCAGACTGTTGAACACTGTCTGTGAGAACTTTTGTTGCACAATACAACACTCAAGTTTTACATTGCTTTCAACCATGAGTTTTGGAAGAAAAATTCATGGAAAAAGAGCCTTGGCATGCTCTTCTGTGCGTTTTTTAAAGACGAACATATTTTTTCCGTGCATTCTACAGTGCTTTTAATCTGAAAAATCCTTTTGTATAGGTGATTGCATCCATCATCATTTGAATTTCAGTGGTAAGACCCCAGTCACCTTAGCAAATGTACTTGTGCAAGGTCATGAGGTTAATATCCAAAACAGTCCTTAGCTTTATTGTCTCCAGAACTTTTCTGATATCCTAGAATTATGCAGTTCTAAATGGAGAATGGATAGGGCATCTTCTATAGCACTTTTCTGCTGGCTCCTTGGAGGAGCCGAATTGCTGCTGAAAGAAGCCCAGAGAAATGTTGTCTCTTACGACACATGTATGGGAACTGTCCCTTGAGCACCGTTTCCAGCTTACAAAGGAGTCATCCACCCACTGGAAATACTCGTGTTAGACCTCCTATGTTTTGAAGTATAAACTGAAGGGCCTTGCTTTTCAAAGTCTTCAGTCTTGCAAAACACAGTTGTTCTTGTTCAATTAAGTCCTAATGAAGGCAATAGGAGTTGGCTGGCCAAACCCAGCGGTCCAGCTCTGGAGGTCTCTGGTTCTCTTGTGTGTTGTCCTTTGATTCAAGTCCTGTTAATACCACTGTGACTCTGTTTTAGTTGACTTGGGAAAGCTGTGATTGTGTTAGAAATATGAGCTGTGTACGTAGAAGAGATTTGAAAGACGGGTCCAAAATTCTGCACCTAAAGAGCACAGTCTGAGAGTTAGCAAGCAGGGCTGTGCTCCCTGGGTACTTAGAGCTACTGACATCCCATGCTGCCTTTCCAGCACTTCTGTGTCTAGTACAACTCCACATCACAAGTGATATTGCATCTGCATTTTTCAGTCATAGTTCACCAGAAATCCATGCTGTGCTTCCAAAACCTCCAGATTTGAGTGTGCATGTTTTTCTAACCTAATTACATTTAGGAGATGATTCTTTTAAACCACCTGAGATGAGATCATATCCACACCAAAAGGACAGGGAGAACTTGCATTTTATCACAGCAACCAGCTGCTTGAAAAGAGTTCTCTTTCAGTCATCCTTTCAAAAATCCTAGCTGATCTCATACATTTGTGTCCCTTCAACTTAGCTGTGTGCTCTTTTAACATGTTTCATTCATTTTTATCTTATAATATATGATTCAAAGGGAAATGCAGTATAGAGGGGCTGCAGATAACCTATAAAGTCCCGATGGTATGCACTGCACTGTGCCTCAGAGGGTCATGTTGAGTTTGAAGTCAGATTTGCACTTCTCACAGAAGTGATGAAAATTCAGTTACAGTCAAACCTCTTCATTCCAATGGGCCTAAGATAAGGATGCCCAGAGTTTAGCATGCAAATCTGCTCTATCCAAAGTTTGAACTTAAGGAAAGGTAACTCAGAGAAAAGGGGAGTTCATACCAACACATTAATATTTTTATCATATCAGTCTAGATTCTTGCTTTCATTTTCTGTCTTTTTCTAAATCTAAGGTAGAGAGTTATTTTGCATCCATATGTGTATTTACTGTGTCTTACAGCACAGGAATCGTCTTGGTGCTGTAAACACCCCGCAGCCATTAGAACGTCCCCATACCACTTCTGAAAACCTGAAACCTCATAATAAAACCAGTCCTGATGACCTCTCTCTGTCTTATGTTTATAGGAATGAATATTGGTGGAATTTTTTTCTTGGTAGTATCAGACACCTTTTTTAAAAATCAGAAGAGGATGTGTCTATATAAATAGAGCTTTTATCCTGTATTTACTTGTACATTGGTGTTCAGAGGACTGAATTATATCTTAGATATAATTCCTCTCAAGCTCTTCCTACTTGGTCTATATTCTAAAAGCCATGATGCAGCATAGAAATAGACAGAAAATGTATCTGTATGGGTACCAGCACAAATATGTGATATTGTGTGCACTTCACTATGTTTAACACTGATTCCAGTGTTAAGATGTTAGTTTGCCTGTCTGTTATTCTAGTCTTCTGCTAGTGTCACTCCTCTGTGATGCTTTACAATTCAGAGAAACATCCATTATTTATTTTTATTCCCCCAGGTGACATGAGGCCCCAGGCTTTATTTAATACATATCATCAGACCTTGCAGTGAGTACAGAATTGTTAGTTTCCTTGTAGGTTCACTTGTGAGCTGTTATGAGAGTAGGAGTTGGGTGAACATTTTTAAAATGGTGAGACTGATAACCTGAAATATGATATGCAGTGGGGCTGTTGTCTCGATTTTGCAGATGAGGAAAGAAGAACTGGGAAAAAAAATAAAAAGCCAATCAAAGGTATCCAGTAATTTGGAACAGTGAGCTTCAGGAGGACTTGGCAACTTTATACAATTTGAATATTTAATGCCTAGCTCTGGTTTGTTTTATTTTCTTCTGTGGAGGGTCAGACCTCCACCTACATCATCTGAGTGCAGACTTAGTCACATCCCATTTAGGTGCTCACCATGACTACTTAGGCTGGTAGCATTTCTGGCATGCTTGTCTGGACTTTGCAGATAACTTACAGGGAGACAGGATTACGCAAGGAGTGATTCATCAGGGCTGTGTAAGGTGTCCACTTTAGGAAGAGGTGAAGGATATAATACAAGTATGTATTTTTGCCATGGCCTATGAAAGGAATAAGAACCACTAGTTCAAGGCTGAGGCCCCAGGTCAGCTGAGGCGAACTTGTCTCATGGGTTGAATATTAGCAATGACAAAATTAAAGCTCCAGTTCTTTCTATATTGTTTTTTGATTAGCACTTTAAATCCAGGTAGCAGTGTTGTATTACAAACAGAGTTTGGTATAATGTGTCCATTTATCACATATTCATTATATATATATATACACATATACACACAGATTTTGCAGCTATCTACCTTTTTTATGTATGGACATTGAAACATGAAGGTATTTCTGAGAAATTGAAGGGCAGCTAATGCAGAGCAGAACTATACTGCTCTTAAATTGAAATTTAGATGTTCTTCAAAGGGATTTTATATGGAACAGGTAGAGTTTCATGTTAAGCATTGGGAAAACACTGCAAAGATCTTTATTACTAGATATAAACATAGGAATGTCTGCACAGCAATAGGATGGGTACATTTATGTATTGCTTTGTGCCAGTATTTTTAGTGCCTTTGCACTCAATACTAATGGTGTTGCCTTTTATATATCAGATGTGAAATTTAATTCTACTCCTTCTTCCTTGATTTACTTTACAATGAAAGTTTTACTCAAAGGATTGCCTACATGGCTTGCAGACAAGTAATTGAGCAACTTACAAGAAGATTATCTGGTTTCTTGATTGGCACATACTACTCCATGTCCAGAGGTCCAAGAAGCCCTTGCTTTATTTTGTCCAGCAACACAAGCAGAGGAAGTGCTAATCAGTAGTCTTGTCATTTACTTTCTGCAGTAGGCTTGATTGTGTTCCTTGACTTTGTGAAATTTAAATCTCTTCATCTTGCAGGCAAGAGAAACAGCTATTGCTTCAGGATCCATGGCATTGTGCCTTGGTTTCTTCTTCCCACTCTCCTCTTTTTCTCGTTAACCCATCATCTTGCTGAGTGGGCTAATTTGCCTTATACTGCTCTCCCAGCTAATCTGTGAACTGTGAGTGGAAATAAATGAAGCACTGACATGCTACAAGAGCAATCTTGGTGGCTGAAACAGCAGATACGTAGAATTTAAAGGGAAGTAAAAATGTAGCTGTATTCTCAGTAACTACCTTCCACCATGCTAACCCAGGTGCTACCTTCAAGTCTATTATGCTTCAGTTTCTGACACCTTTTCGTTTCCAAATTATTTTCATCAGGCTTAGATACAAGGTTTATTTCAGCTCTGCCCCTTGTTAAGCCTTTTAAAGAAAATTAAGGAGCATAACTTTCAGGAAGAGATTTCATACCGTTTTTTCTGAGGGGTTACTAGTTGTGTATCTACAGGCTGGTTTGTTTGATTCAGAATAATTTGAGGGAATATGGTGAAGCTCTTCAGTCAATTTCAGTCAAGGTGATCTGTAAAAATGTAAAACCACAATTGTTTTTAGAACTAGTATAGATTAATTTAGGGTTTTCTACTAGACCAGCACATACAGGCAATAATTTTGAGATTGCCTGCAGATTAATATAAGTATCTGAGTTGTTTACTCCGATCTAAGAATTAGCTGTTTATTTATAACTAGTTGAATTGTAGGTACATAATTCCCAAGCTCTTGGTTTTGTTTTAAATATCCTTAATCAGAAATCCAGAAACTCTTGCCAACTGTAGCAATGAACAAATCTCTCCCTTCACTTCCCTGAAGAATGAAGAAAACCAAAACAAATTGCTCATTGCTTTGCTTTCTTACCATTCTGAGGTCATGACTTCCACAATCAAATGAGCTTCCTACAGAAAAGCTGTTTCTGTGTTGATTTTCCCTTGGATACTTTTCCAAACCATTGCATGTTCCCTGTTACAGAATATTCTAAAAAGGCTGAATATAAATTCCCAGACAATCTACTCTCGTGGGTTTTATTTAATCCATTTTTAAATTACAGCACCTCTCACTAATCTCTTATTGAGGGAAAGGGATGATCTGTTAAAAATACCTTTATAAGCATTTAGCATTATAGCACTTATAACATTATAACAAAGCACTATAACACTTCTCAGGATTAAAGCATGCTCAGGTCAACCCTGACCTGACAAACACAAACTTGAGCCTTTCCACCTAAAGTGTTTAAAAAATATTACCTCTTTGCAAAGGGCTTTATTAGTTCACATTGGCCAAACAGAGAAGACAAAGCCCACATTCTTAAATTATTTATCAATAATTGAGGATTTAAAAATTATTAATTAACTTATAATAATAACAACTATCTGCTACGTTGATTAAGCAAAGTGAAAGCAAAGTGCTTTCCTTGGATCTGAACAGGCACTGAATTACTGAAAGTGCTTGGTGCTGCTCTGACCCATGGCACCTTCCCATTGCATCCAGCAGGACACACCATGTGAGAAAAACCTACTGCACTGGGTGCTCCTACAACTGATCTAATGCCAAATACAGTTAACAAGGGAAAAACTCATGCAAATAGGAGATGTCAGAATTGAAATCTAGGGTAGGAGAACACAATCCTGATGCTGGGTCGCCAAAACTTCTATAAAGTTTACATACATTTTATGTGTGGCCATCAGATCTTTTTAAAGGAAAAACTTTTGAGATTCCACTGTGTTTTGGAGCTAGATCTATATTATCAGAGCCGTACTAATAGTTAAAACATCTGTGTTCATGGGAAACAAAAAGTGCTCATTTAGAAATCATTTTCCTTTAGAGAATTCTCAGGCTGTAGCCTTAAATGCAAATTTCAGTAACATAGACGATAAAATAATACAATAACATACCTTTTTTCATCCAGAATTCTCAGAGTAATAAAAAGAACACTGGCCAACAGTGCTTTAACATTAACATTTTTTTTAACTCTGCAAGCCTTTGTTCTCAAGAAAGAAAACTGCTGTTTCACTTCCCTGAAGCCATTGGTAATATGATACAAAAAGCATCAGAGAAAATCTAATCCAAGATGGGTGCTGTCCCCAAGGGAACATGCTCTTCTTTGTTTTATATTTCCATTGGAAATCTGGGAGATTTTGCATGCAAACATCTTATTTCATGGGGCTGCTTCTCAAATTGAGAGATTAAATCTAGCTCGGTATAAAGGCTTTTTCAATAAAGTGGGTTGCACAGTCTTCTGTTTACAGAAAATTGATGCATCATCTGATATGTCTGAAATTGCTAACTTCTGTTTCAGTAAAGCTGAAGGAATTTCAACCAGCCTATTATCTAATCAAGAAAAATATTCCCTTAGCATCTTGTTTTAAGGTAGCTGGCTGGCAAGCAGTGTTTGGACTACTGTATATCGTGATTCATTTCAGTTTCAAAATAGACTGATTTTCTTGAGCAAGTCATATTTTCAGAACTATCCATCATCCACAAAGTGTTCATAAATGCCTCAAAATCTACAAACCAGTTATTAAATCCTAACTTCATTTTGTTTTTTTTCCCTTCATTTCATACATAATCAAAATTTAAATATATAAGTGATCATTCTTGTTGAGTGCACATTGACTGAACTCGCAACAGTAAAGACACTCAGTGTGAGCCACAGCTGATTTCTCAGTCATCAGAGCTTTATGGGTCCCCTGTGCCTGTTTTGAACATATCTTCCACCAAGGCAAAAAACCAGCTGAGTTTGCTCAGTCCTCAGCACACCGACATCCCTCGCATTCAAGCAAAATTGCAACCCAAATTTTTCAAGGAGCAGGAGGAAAATGTGCCTGTCAGTGAAACCCTGTGAGTGTGGTCCCAGCAGTGCAGGGCCACTTCTCTCCTGCCCCTTGGAGATGCACCATCCAACATGTAGAGTTCAGGTCCTGCCAGACACTTGGGCCCAGCAGCTGAAGCAGGAGTTCCAACAGCTTTGTTTTGCAAATTTGTCAGGGTATGAGCAACTGGAGAAGGCAGTACTGTGTAATGTGTGGGTATGCTTCATCAGATCTGCACACCTCAAGCAATCCTTTGTCACTGCTGCTCTCAGGGAAGTGACACTATTTAAAACAAGTGCCACAGAAAGCTGACACAAGCATGGCTGAGAAGCAGGGCAGGTAACTTGTACAAAATCAAGGTCATGGCCCAACATCTTTACATCTGTCAGGTCAGCAATCACTCTCAGTTGCATTTTATCTCCTACCAAGTAAGAAAGAGATGAAAGCTTTAATTGACAATGCCAACTTTTTCTGCAGGACTTTCCATGAATAGATCTCAAAGGCCTTCACTAATGAGTTAAGTAAAAAAAGTGTGCATCTCCTGGGTTCCCAACCAAGCCTCCCAGCACAGCTACTTCCTTCCTCACCATTCTTCCCCTCTTTGGTTTCATGGAGAAGATCAAGTCTCATATGCTTGTGGGGCAGGACTGTTGACATTCCTCCATGCCTGGAAGGGGCTTCAACATCCATTGAGGCAAGTGGAATAGAGAATATTTTTCTGGATTTAAGAAATAAAGAATTTTTTTATTTAAGAAATAGAAAACTTATCCCTGCTCCCAGGAGGTGCAGTGAGAAATATATCTGAAGCAGAATCTTCTGCCACATACTGTCTACTAGTGTTTTCATCTTAAGGTTACTTCTGTTAAAAAAGTACTTCTCTAGGCAGAGAAGACAATTAACATATGGATTTCAAATTTAGATTTTAGATATTTGTTTAATGAGCAAGCCTTACTTAATCCCAAATTCTTTACAACTTATAGCAGTACTTCTAGGCACCAACTAGCACTCAGGCCTTAATGTACTAGGCATAGTGCAAAAACAACAAAAGGAGAGAAACCCTTTCCTGAGCTAAATACATAGGTTGAGGTAAAGAGAACATGAGATTATACCCATGTGCAAGACAGGGTCAGTCACCTAGCTGTTTGTCCACGTGCCAACTCACACTGCTTCTTCTCTTGGGACAACTTTACTTTCAACTAACAAGCTGCTACTTCTGCTAACCATATCATCTGAAAAGTATTTAATAAAACAGAAATAAATTGGTCAAGTATATGTAATAAAAGCAATTAGTGATAACAAGTGATGAGAATGGATTGTCCCAGAGGCAGCAGGGTCAGGACGGTAGTGCCTCATTAGCCTACCCTTTCTCCACGAGTCCCTCAGAGGAGCAAATGCAAGAATGGTAGTGTCATGGTTTCAATTCAAAACTGGGCGGAAACACCAATTTTCGGTTTTGTTTTGGTTTAATTTTGCCAATTTCAAAGGTTTTAATCAAGAACAAAGTAGGCTTAAGCTTAAAAGTAATAAGACTTTATTAACTAACACTAAAAGAAAGAAAAACAACAAGAATGAGGATGGAATTTTCAAAACACTCTTCCTCCCTCTCCACAACTTTTTTTTCTCTTAACCAACAATGTAAAGACAACAACACTTAGAAATCTTAGTTAGTTTTTTACCTCTACAAATAGTCTTTTTTTGGTTTGTTTAGAGAGAAAAGTATTTTTTGCTAATGCTATGAAAAGCTTCTTACAAGAAAAGAACCCTTGTGGCTTCATTTTTTTCACAAACTGCAGGTGCCCGAAATTTGCCTTTGTGAAGTCTTTCCTATCTTTTACAGTTTTTCCTCACAACTGTGCTCTTGGTCCAGCTTATTGGGGTGTATTTTTTAAGGATCTTTCTAGCATCCCTTCACTCATCTCTGGGAACAGAGGTCTTCCCCGTTTATCCCTGGGGCCAAGGTTTCTCATTAAACGTCTAACATTGGTGCCTCTGCTCATGATTGTGGCTAGAACACTACCAACCCCCAAGGCATTCCATGAACTTACTGGGGAAAACCTAAAGTCTGATATATCAAGTATATCTTTACCATAGCTACACAAAAGAATTTTACAACCTAAGCTTAAGACAAACTTTTCAAAATCTCTTAAATCTAAAATCTCTTTTCTTATCGACTTCATTTTTATGTGGTTGTTCTTACAAAGTTTCACCTTTCTTTTTTTTTTCTTAGCCTAAGAGAGAATTAGTGTCCTTCGAATACAAAGTTTTGTAACGCTGAAAGAAAAAAAAGTCAATTTCGTCTAAGTCTTGTATCAGAAACAAGCTTTGCATCTTTCTGCTAGCAATGTGCTCTTTTTGACTCTGATCTGTGCCAGCTGCTCTCAGTATGGAACGGGGGTCAGGGCTGCTTCTGGCTTCAAGGCCGCCTTTAGCACGAACCACGGGGGACCACTGGTGCTGGTGCCCATGCACAGCTCCTTTGGTGCCCATACAGGTGCTGGTGCCCATGCACAGCTCCTTTGGTGCCCATACAGGTGCTGGTGCCCATGCTCAGCTCCTTTGGTGCCCATACAGTGTTGTCTTGTGTAGCGTGCCATGCTCAGCTCCTTTGGTGCCCATACAGGTGCTGGTCCCCGCTGCACAGCCGCTCCCGATGTCGACACAGCCTCAGGCCAGCGTAGTTTGGTGGTTCGACTGGAACAAAAGATTTGCAAGTTTTGCCGGCTTTTTTGCTTTTACCGGGACGGAGTCGGTGGGTTCCTCGGTGAGGGGCTCGGCAGCCGCTCTCCACCCCTCCAGGAACGGAGAATTCCGGCCGGGCCGAGCGGGCCCAGCCCAGGCCCGGCTACCTGGGCCGAGAGGGCCCGGCCGCACCCGGCCAGCCGCCGCCTTCCCTCCCACCTCGGCAGGGCCGAGAGAGGGGAGAGATGTGTGCCTCCAGAAAGAAAGAGAGCTTCCCGGGCTTCGTTAAAAGGTAATAAGAACTAGAAAATGCTTTCTCATTGGTCCAATAAAATGCCAATCTCCTACCTAGCCAGCTTACTTCCTTAAGCTAGTCAAACTAGAACAGGCAGCAAGACTTCCCACAATGGAATCCCCCAGCCCTAGTCCAGAGCAAAGCTTTTTTGTCAGCCTCATGCTTTTTCTGTACAGCCACAGTGCACAGACAATTTGACTATACCAGAGTCCTGAGGAGGCACTGAAATTCCAGGATATCTCATCTTCACTCTGTGACTGGACCCCAAGCCCTTCCTGGTCCTTCTCCTTTTCTCTCTGTCCTCACATTTCCCAAACAAAAAGTTTTTTCATGTCTGCTGAAGATGGTAGAGAAAAATATGAAGATGTAGGTGGTGTGAAGATTTTCAGATGTCAATTCAGGTAAACATCCAAACAACAGGGAAACCAACCTCAAACTTTGATCGCACCTGAAATGTGCTCAGAAAGTCAATCCTGGCAACTACTCCTGTGAGTCTGATGGTAAAGAACTCCAGGATGTCGTCTCCTCCCGCCAGCACCAGTGGTTGCCCCTTTTCCATCACACAGAAGACTGCTTCATTCACTGAAGAAGAGCAAAGACAGACATGGGTTTTTTTCAGTGTAACACAACACTTTCGATAAATTTCATGTGTGAAAGGATTTTTGTGTAAATAAATGTATGCAGAAAGAGGGAACAAGGGGTTATGAGCTGGCAATTACCCAGGATCCTATTGGCTCCACAGGGAGAGTCATACACCAGAACCAGTGCCATGGGCTACACAGCAAGGCCAAATCTCACACCAGGTTATGAAGTCTCTCAGGCTCTGTTTAATCAATTGGAAATATTTCCTGAGGGAGAACTGAGGTAGAGGCTTACCCCATTGTCATTGGACAGAACAGCAAAACCTCACAGGGTGAGAAGAGAAAATCCCAGATGTGTCTCTCATGGGCACCTCCCTGTTTTGGTGACTGTTTACTTACTGCATTTTTTTTCCTTTGTCCCTGAAAATGTCAGTGATGTAAGAAAGGCTTATGGCCACCTCCCTCTCACACACTGTAGGGTTTGATCGTTTAAGGAGATGGAAATGATCCATGAAGAAGTGCCTTGCAGGACATTGCTGCTGTGAGGGGGAGACTCCCACTTTGACTGGAAGGTAACGCTAGGAAAGCTGACAGGCTGGAAATGGAGGATAAGATAGGAATGGGAGCTTGCAGCTGGGAAGCAGAGGCTAGAGATTACTTTTTTATTATTTTATTTTAAACATATGTATTCATCATGGCTCAAAGAAGGGATGGCAACGAGAAACTGCAGCTGGAATTGGTAAGGCGGGAGGAGGAGGTGATTTTTATTTCAAACATAAATTATGTATTAATTGTGGCTTGAAGGAGGGGTCAGTGTGGGAATCTGTAGTGCAGAGAGGACAAAAAGGAAAGATGATTTCAATTGCAAGTATATTTATTGAAGTGTAACTCAAAACAGGGACTGTATGGGAATCTGCAGCTGGAACTGATAGGGCAAAGGAAAATATTGCTTTGGTGGAGCTGTATTATTTTAAACACATGAATAAGTCCTTAGCTCAAAGGGGGCACAAGGGTGGCAATCTCCAGTTTGCAGATGTCAAGTAACACTTGTGGGAGAGAAGATCTTTATGTCTTTTCAGGTGCATTCAGAGCTTGTGAAGGTTGCTGATCTGACTTTGCTGGAGCTGAAAGACCATCTGTTCCCAGAACTGGGTAATTCAGGATTCCCTAGCAGCCTTCCACTTCCCTGCTGGCTCTGGAGAGCCCGCTCTGCCTGACAGACACAGATTTGCCTATGTGACTGTCGCAGTGGAGCTCACAACCTGAAAGCAAGGCAGCTGTCTCTAAACTCAGTATGCAGCTCCACTCAGTATGACCAGTTTTGCTCAGGAATGGCTGCAACTACCATTACACCACAGGACACCCCAGTCTTCCTACAGGGCAGCAGCAGTGTGCAAACAGCACAAATGGCAAACAGGTTTGCAGCAGCAAATAGGTCACTGTGGCCTGTTTGCCCTTTGCCTAGCCTCCAGGCAGTAGGTTGCAGCCCATTGCCTCAGTAGGCCACTATCCCTCATACTGATGATAAAGGAATCCCCAGTCTGTCGGCTTTCTCTGCAAAGAATATCAGATGGACCCAGCTGGGAGTGGGGCTGTGTGCTGCCTATGCCCACTCTTGCCTGGGCAATAGGAACAGTTATTACTCTGGAATTAGCCTAAAGGAGCTGGTTGGCATGTTCTGGAAACCCATTGTGTTGGAGAAGGCATATCTTCGAATTCAGTGAGCAGTATTGGTTAGAAAGAGAATTCTGAGCCCATGGAAATGTCACCAAAGTGCTACTGCCAATTAAAATTCATGTATCCCAGAGACATCAGGGCTTTCCTGTTTGAAGCTCTGGTCTGAAGCCTTGTGTCTGGCCAGTATGTTATGTATTGCAGCCCTGAGCAGGAACATTACATGTTCCATAGGCTGATGTCTGAAAGAGCCACTAAACACCATGATTTTTTTTCAGTGTATCATTGCAAAACCACCTGTGCTGAGTAACTTTTCACTTACGAACTGTGAAGACTGTTAGAGTATTCATGGAGCTTCAGACCATAATTTTAATTTTTTTAAGATAGCTAGGTTTAGTGTTTGCTTCTTTGCTCCAAAAAGTAAAAAAAAAAAAAAAAAAAAAAAAAAATAATAATAAAAAAAAAAAAAATACTAGATACCGGGCTTTGCTTTACATGCTTTTCATGAGGCATACCAGTGTCTGTTTCCCTTCTGGCTCTACAAAACATGCCACTATATCTGTGCTGCTGCTTTCTTTTGCAATTCCCACAAGTGCAAACCCTCTTTACTCATATTCTGCATATTTGTGTACATTATGTATATTATATAATTAAGCTTTTGCTCTGTAAAAGTGCATGTTTCCCAGTGTCTAGCACACTCAGGATAAGTTATTCCTGGAGGAGATTCAAAGTGCTTGAACCATCACGACACAAAACTTCCCAGTAGGCTCCAGAGCTTTTTAGTTACCTTGTGCGACTCGTGCATGGCATGATGCTAAGTGGTGACGGAAGCAGGAATTCTTGCCACTTAGAGGAAGATCAGTGCTGTGCTCATCAGCTGTACCTGGCTTTGATTTATACATAATAGATCATCACTGAATGATGAGTTGCAAATGAGAAACTGGTCAGAAAGTCTAAGGAATTGGTCAGAAGGTTTAACATTAGGTTATGCTGTTGACCACTTGTTATACTTGAGAAATGCAAGTTTTGAGATAAACATTGAATTTATTTTAATTCATGTCAGCTGTGGGCACTCTTAAGCGAGGGCATAAAAGGTCTCTTTTCCTCTTAGTGAAACAGCAAATTTTTGCTGCTTTTCTTAGTCTAAGTAGAAAACCTTTTTCCTATCCTCTAGATTTCAGATCTGCTGGCATTTCAGTGTTTGGGGTTGTTCTTTGCTTGTGTTAGCCTTTGAGATTATGACAGGAGGAAATAACCACTGTTTCCAGGAAATGCAGAGTACCAAACTCACAGTCCAGATTGATCCACTATCAGTCACTTTCAAAAGCTCAGCCTGATTTTCTCCACTTCAGTGAGCAGGGGGAGACACCCTCATAATCCAGTATGCCGCAAAGGCCTTGCTAAATCTGAATTCTTATTTCAATGCTCAGAACCTTCCCAAAATTGCTGTGAATTCATAACAGCTTAAGCCAAATTTTCTGGAACTATTCTATGTCTTGTGAATTAATAGGGATTTCCAAAAATTATTATCAAACTGTATTTCTTTTATCCTGTTCTTTCCTCATGCTGTTTTAAAATTAAAAAAAAAAGGTTGTTTTTTTTTTTCTTATTTTAATTTTCAACTAAAAGCTTGATTTTTCCCCTCACTGCAAAATTAAACAAATAAGGGGGAAACCCCCTACTTTCTTTTTAGTTTAATTGAGTGTGTGAGAACTGAAGACAATTGAGTATTTCTTGAATTTCAGATCTTAGTAATATCTGCTTTCTATTGCAGATTCTCAGGTTTTACCTGTTCTATCAGAAATTCCCTGCTTTTATGTTACTAATTTTTTTTGTTTCATGGACCAATAAGAATCAGATTTAGGCCACAAAATAATTTCAAATTTCCACATCTTCCAAAATTACACAACTTTTCTCTGATATTCACAAGTGGAAGACAGCAGGCAAACAATATAAGAGAAAATAAATGAAAAAGCATTCAAACTATAGTCTAATTTTTGCATGGCTACAAGCATAAATAGCAACAGTTGACTGTGAGTGTATCTAAAAGGTTGAGGTGTCCATGGATTATTCTAAAAAGCTTGAGAGCCTTTTTTATTAAAAATGATCCATAAACACTTCCCTATAAAAAGGTTTAATAAAAAAGAGCATAGTCGAGCACTCCTGACTGTGATGTATTCATAGTTCAGTATTTGAATAAATTTTAGAGATGTCCTAGGGGTGGCACTTTTTTCATTCATGATTGTTGTGTAGCTCTGAGCCAGGATGCTTTTGCTTCAAAAGTTTTAAATCTGATGATATATAAAAGAGAAATTAAAAGGGGATGTATTTTTGCTTATGAGTCCATGGTACCGGATTTTTAGAAGACAGTTCAAACAGCTGGAGTAAGCTCAAATCAGCATATGTCCCTATGGGACAGATAAGTAAATTATCTGCTGTTGGAATAGACACCAATCATGGTAGGGTAAGTTGGAAATAATGTTCTTATACTCTGAAAATTTTTAATATTTTGAAAAAACATCTCAAATAAAATGGAGATGAAAAACATCAAATACTATATTTGGTCACCCAAAGCATTCAAACCAGTAAAATTTTACACTGAAAAGGGCAGGTTTTATTCAACACCATTAAAATAATATTTTGATATCTTCAAAATGTTTTCCCCAAATTTTGTCAAACTTAGAAATGTTCAGAACTGATCTTTTTTCCCTGAAACATTGATTTTTATTTAGTGAATGTGCATTTCCTAAAAAAGAAAATGCTTCCTAAATTCCTACTAGTCACTGCTTTTTCAAATTTTCATTTTGAGGATGCTTAGGATACTAATGTAAAGAGACAGCTTATTCCAATTTAAGTTTTCTTTCTTGGCACTCTCATCAGCTTTCTCAGTAAAAGCAAGGGTTTACAATGAAGACTATATCCTTCTCTTGAATTTTGTGTGTACCTACTGTTCTCTTCCCATTTTCAAACAGAAGTCCAAACTAGGACCTTTTCTGTTTTGTAAGATAGCGATCATTGAACAGATATACAACTTTACCTATCCCTACATTTCAAGTCACAATGAACCTTTAACTCCCATAAGCTAAACCAGAACATTGCATAGCTCAAAGGGGTGCAATTTTTTGCCTTCTCCAATCTTCCCTTGGTTCTCTCTGTCATCCTTTTTCAGTTCAATCAAGGTGTGTGTGTTGGATCTCGCTGCTTCCTGGGTTCCCAGGCTTTGAAGCCTTACTGTCCTCTAGTTTCTGACTCTGCAGTACTCATCCTCAAACCTTTGCTGATCATACTCTCTGTATGATATTTCCCTGGGCTTCAGACTGCCTATTGATATTTTTTTCTTTCAGATACTCGTCTTGCTTTCTGCTGTATTTCTCTCAAGCTTGAATTCATTCATGGCTAAATTGCTCCAATGCAAAGATTTTAGAGTTGTGTGGAATTAGAATCTTCTTAGGTTTAGTAATGTAAAACCTAGTACTCAAAGTGTAAGGAAAACAAATCATGGCAAAAATTACATTCCCTCCCTCCCCTCCAACAGAAGCATGATAGCTTTGCAGCGTCATCTAGCTAAGGAATATATATGAGAACTAGGCTTCCAAAAAATAAGACTCAGATTGCCAAATTACATTAGACATGGGAAATAACAGGGAATATGAAGCGCATGCTTCTGAAGTGTTAGTCATGCAAACACTTCTTTCACGGTGATGCTAACAGGCAAATAACCCTGGAGAGAGTGTGCTGTAAGCATAATGCAAAGCTCATGTAGGACTAATGCACTAAAATATTAGCTTCCTATCCCCAGAACTGCACAAGGCAAGCACTGTGCTTATCGCCTCTGAAACTCATAACAGTTTGTGAGATTGCCAGCACAAACAGCAACACAGGAAAACCTAGGTGTACACAAGGAACTAACTCTTGGTGCACATCCAAACGAAAGAATCCAGGGCAAAGAAGCATGAATGTTAATAATCTTGCCAGAGATCCTTTCTTCAAGGCTAATAGTTCACTAACCTCCTTTGATGTATGACTTGAATATATCACAGCATCTGTATGCCTCCAGCACCTCCCTTAATGCATGACTACAGCCAGAATTAATTAGTAAGCAGGAGCGGGAAGGAGCAAATGACCCCATACGATGTTGATCAGCTTGTTCTTACTGCTAGTACATCACTGCCAATAATTTAAGCAGAATTTTAATAAAGCACACAGAGTGGCTGGTTTCCAGTAGCCAAGAGTCTGTGGTAGACTTCACACCCTATAGCCTTTAATTATTCATCTCTGTGAACAACAAAACCCAGAGATGCCTAAGGTACCGGACAAATCCCTTGACCTGCTCAGACAAAAGTTGGATGTCCATTTGATTCATTCTTATATTTACATGTCAGTTTCATTACTCCAAATCTAATTAATTTTGTTTACACTGAGGGATAACACTATCTTGCAAGTGTTGTCATCAAAACAGGGAATTCAGCTGGGCTTAATCTAAAAAGTTTCAAGGGAGAAGTTGGATTCCATTTGTACTGCTAGAATTAGTGAAAGCCAAAGTGTAACAAACTTTGCCCACATTTGGCTATAAGGTCTGTAACCATGAACTGGGGTCTGAAATCAATCCAAATTCTCAGCGCCTGTTGTGTTATTTGCCTGTGAATGGGACATAACAGGCAATATGGTTGACTATGTGTGAGGGAAAAAAATTCCTCATAGAGAAAACATAGTTGGAAGGGAAAAGCAACTTTTCTTTATGTACAGTCTTGCCATTAAAATTCTTTGCACCAGCCTCTGATGTTTTTTATGAGGACATCAAGTATTTTCTTCAAAACAGTTCCTCTTCCATTAAAAACTTTTGGTTTTTTCCTCCATGCTACCCCATTTTCCCTATTAAGAAAAAGCATGAAACTTCTCTTTCTTCACTCCCTTTCTTAAGGCTTAGGCTTGTTATGATCTTAGCCAGAGATAGCCTGCTGGCCATGGAAACACCAGTGGTGGTTCTTCCCTCTTTTACTCCTTTTCTGCACATTCTCCCCTTGATTATAACCTCAATTAAAGCCAAGGAATGCTTGAATTCTAAGAAGCATGTAGCTATCATACCCCACTCTTATTTGTCACAATATACTGCTATCTACTGTTTGCCCCTATTTCTTTGAAGAGAAAGATTCCCTATTCTGACAATATAATAAATACAAAGAAACCTCAGTCCAACTTTTCTCCAAAGTCCAAAATCCCAGCCTTTGAATAGTATTGCAAATAACAACAACAATTACTCCTAACAATTATATGAAGTATCACTTTCATGCCTAGGAAAAAAATCCAAATTTTCTATTCTGCCTTATGTGATCAGCAAGATTGCTGTGCATCACATTTATATTTATAGAAGTGGAATCACCACCATGTAAAGATGAGAGAGAGAACAACTGAAGAGTCTTAAACTTAGTTTTCCAAGTCTAACTCAGACTGAGAAAAAATCATTTGAGGTCAAAATGATCGTTGAAGTAATAAAACTAATTCCCCATGCTAAGCTCAGTGACTTATTTCAGTGGGGTTATATTAGGGTAAATTTGGCGCATTATTTTTTAATTGCTTCCAAATGTGTCTCTGCCTAGTGAACTATTCCTATAAAAATAATGGACTCTCATGAACTCCTCAGAAAGCAGCAATACCAAGGTACTGCTAAGAAGTGTCTACAGGTGAACTTGCATTTCTCCGTCTCTACACACACAAAAACATACACAAAATGTTGATATTCTCCCAGAGTGAATATCAGACAAGAAAGAGAAGACAAGAGACTGGCCAGAGAGTGGTATCTCAGTCCCATGGCCAGTCTCACTATTGTCCTGGAGCAGCTGTGGTGCACAGCCAGGTTAACTGTCTCACCAAAATGGACTTTCCTTCCCACTTTCCTTGGTCCAACACCCTTCAGAACTGCAGTTTTATACTAGTGTTTTCTGGCACTGTAGGTTTAAAAGGCATACCACCTCTGCTCTCTCTGGAGCTCAAATCAGTCTCCACATTTTGCCTGCCCCACTGCTTGCTACTGGATGCAAAGTGGGAGAATGCATGTAAGGGAATCTCACCAAGACCTCCAAAGAAAAGCGGCACCACATGGATTAGTTCTCTCAAAATTTGTTTGTGGGATACAATAAGAAAATCTTGGAGCTGCAAACAGCAAGGCTTAGGAAAGCATCAACCCCAGTCAGAACTTGTACATGATCATTTCTGAGATCTCTGGGTTTTGAATTGGCTTCTCTTGTGTTGGGTCTCGTGAGCCAAAGCATGACTGATCTTTACATTTAGTATTTTGTTGCATTTTGCAGTGAAATTCTCTCTAGACCTGTCAGAATACAAAACAGCCTCTCTTCCTTGTTTCCTACAAATCACAGGAGAAAAAGAAAGGCAGTGTTTTCATCTAGGATTGCAGCAAAAGGGATACAGTAGAATACCACTGTACTGATGGCCCTTATTGAAACTTCTGTTGGGCAAAATAAGACAAAATGTCTTGCTGTTCACATGCCAAAGATGCTAGACATATGAAATCAAAACAGGAATGGTTGTTTTGTTCCACCTAAACAGAAATCCTGGTTCCTCAGGTCTCTGGAATGCTCTTCTGATGGTGCAGGTGTTAAAAAATTTGAAATCCTGTAGGCTCAAGCAAGACTGGACATTTTTTTCCCTGTATGCACTTTCATACTGGTAAAATGGAGATATATAGATATGATTTTAGTGTTAAGAAGACTAAAGAAATTTAATATGTGGGCTTTTAAATGATGTTCTTTACAATATTTTATGAAAGAAGAATATGCTTCTAGAGCAAACAGTCTGAACCTCTACCTACTGGGTTTTTGCCTCAAAAACTCTAATGACAGAAACACTGCCTTGATATCAGTTTGGTTCACTAAATGCTTGACAGCAACTGCAACACAAAGATGGCTGAATTTCAACTCAAATAAAAATGAATGTCTGGGTGTCCAGGGAAGTTCACCAAACATCAATGAAGGGGTTTAAGAGACAGGTCAGTGATACACATGTTACTACTGCTACTGTCCTGAAAATGCCAGCTGTCTCTCAGGTAGCCATGACAAAAGATGTTCACACCTCCATGGTAGGGTGATACCGCAGTGGTGAAACACAGATAGAGATAGAGAAATCTTAAGAAACAGAGCAGCATATTCAACAATTTCTTTCCTCTATTTTCTGTCTAGGTGATCACTGAGATTAATTTAATGAAATCTCTGTAACCTTGTGTCCTGGGGTGACGCTTTTATCCCCGTTCGTGTGTTCTGTTTATGCTGGATATTATGTCCTGTGCCTTCGAGCCTGGCTCTGAAGGGCGAATGTTTTGTTTTGGTTCTGTTATCAGCCTGCTCCCCCATGGTTGGCAGGACACAGAGACGGGGCTGTACATAGTGTGGGATTGCTTTTTCTTTTTTTTGGCTTGGTTTTTTTGTTTTTGCTCTTGCTCTGGCTCCTGCCTTTGCTCCTGCTTTTGCTCCTGCTTTGCTCTTGTTTTCTTTGCTTCTGCTCATTAGTTAGTTTGGCTAAGCAGGCCAAAGTTTTCCCTGGACTGTCTTTTTTTTTTCTTTTCCTTTTTTTGGAACTACTCAAACCTGGTCTGGACCGGGACCTGAGAAACACAGAGAATTTGCACCCTGTGGCCTGCAGCAGCCATCCCCAGTGCCAGAGGGACTGACAACAGAGCGACCACCCTCAAGAGAGACTTTCTGAATTTGTCATCTTTTTTCAGAGCGATGAAAGAGTGTTGTCATCTGGTATTGTTCATTTTGTGTGCTGGGGGGTGCTGTGCCTGTTAAATAAACAGGTTTTTTCCCCTTCTCTCTGAGGAATCATTCCCAAACTGGTTGGGGGGAGGGGTTTGCTTTCTCGAGGGATCTTCCTTTGGAGGTTTTCTCCCAGATTTGCCCTAAATCAGGACAAAATTTGGTGCCCAACACCTGGGGCTCAAGAGAGAGTGGAAAAAATACTTGTTTTGAGTGTGTTTTGGTTGCCATTGCTCTGTGTTGGTATAAAGCATTTAATAGCCATGTTTTTTGAATTCATAATGTCTCTTGGTGTGAAAGCTTGCATGCATTTCTTGTCCCTAGGTTTTTTTGAGATCTTAATACCTCTATGGTCCCTAGGTTTATTTTCTTATCCAGAAATAGCTCTAGTGTTGCCCCTAATACTTGAGGCAGCTGTCATGGGAGCTGGCTGGGATCAGCCACCTCCAGTTTCTGTTCAGGTTTCCATCTGAATCTAGTACAAACATGTGACACAGTTCTGTGAAATGAGGATACGGAGCCTACCCAGCCAGGCTGCTGTAGGGACACATCAGTCAGCAGGGAGACTGCTCTGAGACTGTGTGTGTGGCTGCAGGTACAGGGAATTCCAAACTTGGTTAAGGAGCATGCTGAGACCAGCTCTAGCATTGCCTGCGTGATGCCAGCCTTACTGTGCAGCTAACATAGGTGTACTGCATGTGTATGCATTCAAATGTCTGAGGTCATCCCTGAGCAAGCTGGGCTGCAGGGCCATTGCTGTTGGCAAATCCTAATTTAGGGGGTCACTCTTTAAAGCATCTTTTAGAGATACTCTTCCCCATTATTCCAATTCACACTTATTCTTCTTCTTTGCATGTTTTTTATTTCTATTCTCTATTTCCATTGCTGATGGAAGGACTGAATTTCTTCATGTTGGCAATTTTGACACCCTTCAAGTTCATGAATTATGTAATTATATTATGGTTAAAACTACAGGAGCCAGTGAATGCAATTACATGATTATAATACACAGAGTTGACAGTATCTAACTGAATGTTTTTTTAATGTATTTGCATAAAATTTGAGAGCCAGAAGTGATATATTTACTATCAGGCTCTCTCCCTTTTGTCAGTGGTATGGAATAAATGTAAAACTGAACAGGGGAAAGTGTAGTAGCTGATACCTATTCCAGATGTTCTGCTAAAAGGTGCTATTTATGAGAGGATATGATTTGGAACAGTCCTGACCTAATACCTAAAGGATTACACTACCTGTACATTACCACACACACACACACACACTCACATATATGCATACATATTCCCACCAGCAATGTGAGAATTCTACAAGTCTGGAGGGGAAAATGTGAAAAACACTGGATCAGTGAAAATGGAATAGTAAAAATATCTCTCTTCAAGTTTAAAGCAAAAATGTAAAGGGTTGGGCTCTCTCTCTAAATGCCTCCAATTACAAAAAAATCACTTGGCAATCTATGATTCTGTGATTCTTATCTCTTACCAAAATTCACGGAGAGATGATCTGAACCTCAACTTTGGTTTGGTTCAGTCTAAAGGTCAGAAAAAATTGCATCTTATCTGAAAATTTCTATCCAATATGCAAAACTACATTGGATATTGCAAATCTTCTGAGCTTGATTCTGTGCTGGTGATTGGACACCCTCAATTCTAATCTCAAGTGAAAAAAAGACCAAAAACTGAGAGGAAAAATGGAAGTGAAGATAAACATTGTCCATCCCTGAGTGATATTTGCTCAGCTTCTAGATGAGTTTAGGACTGAGTGGAATCTGAAGAATTCAAACATAATTAAAATTTCATCATCATTTTTTTTTAACAAATAAGGACCAAATGAAAGTATTTAAAGATTATTGTGAAAAAGTTAAAGAAAACTCTGATAAAACCCTGACAAAGCAGTTAGGGGCACATGGCCTTTTCACTTTCATTTGCCACACTTCCACCCCCTTATTAGATATATGAGAACAAAAGTGTGCCTGATGCTTTACAGCCACATAAGAAGATGCTGTCACTCACTGAAATTTTACTTAGACTCCTGAGGGCAATGGGACTCCATGTGTGTCTAGGCTGCCTGCACTACACTCATTAAAGGTTGCATTCTTTCCTGAACAGCTTGTACCTATTCACATGTCATAGGATAATCTTCCAATTACTCTGTAATGAAACAGTGAAACAATGTTGGGAGATGAACAGTTTCAAACCAAGGGTTTGGAGATTAGAGAGGGATACGTGTTTCAGATAAATATTCATGTATTAAAGAGTGTGTTTGTTTTAATGACAACTTGAATACTGCATCACCTCCCCTAATAGGGAAGCAATTAAACCTTCAGATATGTCAATTAGCTACTGATGGGCTGATTTCCTGTTTGTTAGTGTACCATTAGAGAGTCATATGGCTCTGGAAAGTTTCAAGACTGCTGTCTGCAGCTTTTTGCACTTCAGGGACATTCCTTCCAGACATTAAACCCCTGCTTGATTCCTCATCATTAAATATCAGCTAAAGTCCAGAGCAGAGGAGAACTTCAGGCTTGAAACCAGCAGAACTGCAGAAAGTGAGCTGCTACCTCATTATGAACATAGAGTCAATAAAGTCACCTGATGGCAGATTTAGAGGAACTCATTAGGAGATGGAATTTGGTTGTGCAGACAAGCTGCTGTGATTCTGGAACCAGGCTCTTTCATTAAGGTCTTCAAACAGGATACAACGCAGAGGGAGTGGGAGCCTGCAGGGCATTGCAGCTTTAAAGCATGGCAATAAGAATTCTCTATGCATACAGAACTCTATGTTGCAAGGCAAAGGAATTAATCTCTTGGGTGAAATTTAAAAGAAAAGAAATGAGAAAGGAATTTAAGACACCTATATCTCCTTAAAAGTGATATTCTGTAATTCTGACTTAGAGTGAAAGCTGTGACATCCAATGAGCATATAGTGCAACAGACCTTTTATTACCTAATGTCTGTGTAAATTTACTGATTTCTTATCCTTGAAACGGAACTCTTTTTTTAACCATAATTGAATTAATCTAGATCAAAACAAACGCAAAGCTTTTCATGAGGCCAATAAATTTTTTCTTTGTTTCTCCAACCTGATTGCTGCTAAAGCAATTTTTGATTGTTGCATTTAGCATGCAGATTCTAATCAGTGAACTCTGTTACTGCAGCACTTGGCCTTATCTCAGAAATGTGAGAAGATGAAGCTCCTAAAAAGTATCAGTCTAAGATACATAAGTCATAGACCCATCCTGTACAACCAGCCCAGGGCAGGAGAAATTCTGTCTTGTAAGTAGCAGGTGAGCTGAGCGTGCAGAAGAAGAAATAGGTGCTATAATTTCAAGCCAGAGAGAAAACCACCACTAACAATTCCCCTTTTGAGAATCACTCATGTAGCAGAAGTCTAGCACTAATGAAAGAGAATAAAGGTCTTCAATTCTTTCACTGCAATTTTGGTTACAGCGAACTTAGAAAGAAAGTGAATGGAGTGGAGCAGCTTAATTATAAGAGGGCTTGCTGTGGTTACTTTAAAATCTTGGATAGGGTGTAGGGTACTTTTTTCTCCCAGCCATCTGTTTAAAATTAAGGAAGGTCAGGAGTGTTATGGACAGTCTCTCAGAAAGCACACAGTCAGTGCAGTGTGTACTTGAGCTGCTATGTTTTTCACCATCCTACATCTGCCTTCAAAACATTTAGTGTAAAACTTTGTTCAATAGCATTGCAATTGAAGGAAACATTGAACAATTTAGTGCTGCTAGTGAGGTGGGTGCATGAAAACAGTAAGCAAATAATAGATCATTATTGTACCACTGGATAGCTTGAAAATAAATCAATCAGAAACCTGGAAAAAGTAAGTATGCAACTTTTTATGTGCTGGAAGTTCAAACCAACTTAAACTGTCTGATATTGTGTTTGCTATAACTGACTTGGCTCTGTGAGCAGTTCCAAAGCCATGTTTCTAAAAAATACAGTCTGTGTTTAGGTTATAGGCATGAATATGTAAAGGTCTTTACCAGTGTGCTATTTGTCTGCCATGTTCCTGTTCCTCTGCCTGGCTGTCCAAACCTGAACAGGCTGTGTAGTCTTCCTTTCTGCACTGACAGCAGAAATTTTCTTGCAAATGTTCATACAAAATTAAAAAATTAAATTAAATTTAAAAAAAAAAATTAAAAATCACTCTGCCCTGCTTGCTCATTTGTTTCTCTCTCTGCTGCTTTTCTTTATATTTTTCTCATTTGTGTTACCACAGCACCTTGCAGGCCAAATTGTGGTCTAGAATCACAGTACACTGAATGCTGGAGACACATGAAACATCCAGGCTTTGTGCCAAATAGTTTAAAATAATGTAATCGAAATATAAGACCAGTGACCACAGTTGGATAAGAATAAGGAATAACAAGATCATACTAGGGGGTGCTCACCATGCGCCTGTAAGCTAGCCATGTTCAAGATTTTGGCAAAGGAGAATTTTAATAAGGGATTCAAAGGAGGATAACTGTTGGTTTTATGAATGCACATGCAGGCTCTTCTCAAGCCTGAGGGGCAGCAAGGGAGAAAGCACAAAAGATGCTTGTTGGAAAATTTAACAAACTGATCAATTGAAGCTGGCATCTGGGGCTGACTGATGCTGGGCATTTATATTTTGATAGCGAATAAAAAGTGACAAGTTGGGAGTAAGCCATGAAGGGCTTTGAAAGTTAAGAGAGTCACAATAAGCTTGATGTCCCAGAGGAAAAAGGAATCATTGAAAGGGTTCAAAGATAATGGCTATAGTCAGAACAACAGGCCAGGAAAATGATTTATATTGCTGGGGCCTGAAATGAACAGGGCAAGAGTGCTTTTGTGAGGGCCAGAGAAAAGGGCATTGCGCTAATCGAGATGAGCATTGGACAAGAACTTCAGCAGTGAGAAGAGACAATATAGACTATTGTTTAGAGATAGCATGTGGAAACACAGTGGGGGCTGAATTGGGAGCGCAGATGGGAGACTCAGGGAGAAGACAGGTCTCATGCTTCTGCATGTGGACACCCAAGGCTGAAATCAGATTTCTCACCACAGTCAAAGATGAGGACAAGAGAAAGGATTTGTGAACATTCAGGGCTTTAGTCACCATTAGTGTGATACCCAGAGATTTATCAAGACTCTCATTGGGGTAGAAAGACGTGTCTGGAATAAATTGCTATGATAAGAGCATAAATAATAAATGAGTTCTGATTCTGTATTATGGAAACTGTGATTTGTTTGCATGAGTGCATGAAATTACCCACAATGGATAGAAGAGGAAGAAAAGGTAATCTTGTGGAATGCTTAGAGGAGGCAAGAGAAGGGAAGATACTTTGAGGAGAAAAGATTATAAGAAGAGAAAAGGGGAAATATTAGGAATAAAGAAAGGAAAGGTGTTCAAGAGGAGACTCTTTGATAGTGTTAGTAATTCTCACAGGGCCAGGAAGTTGAAGATGTAGAAGGACTATTGAGATTTAGCTAAGGATTTGCTGTTTATGGTTTCTGCAAGGTAAAGGGAGAAGAGAACAGATGGAGAATATAAGGTAACACAGAAAGAAAGGAATTAAGGGAGTTATTGTAAAGAGAATCTTTAGCCTGTTTATAAGGAAAAGAGATGGGTGGAAAACATAGATGAAATTATAGATGTATGAGGTGAAAGGTAGATTTTAGCTAGGAGAAGAAACCAGGTAATTTTTGTAGTGTGAGGAGAGAAAAGAGCTAAATGAGAATGAGAGGTGAAGAAAAAAGGAAGGGAGTAGATAACAGCAAACACTGAAACTAGAAGAAAGGGTAGGATTAGGTCACTGTGACAAGCAAAAGGTCATCTAGGAAGAATGTTAAGAAAAATAACTGATTTTTAAATACATCTTACATGCTATTTGTGGGAAAAAGCATTTGGAATAGATATCCACAAGAATTTGCCCTGAAGATCTGATTTGAAGACCTAAGAACATGAAGTCAAGAAACAGAAACATAGACAAATAAGACATGCTAATTGAAGCAGTTCAGTTTTCAGTTCAAGCTTCCTAAGCAGGACATTTGTAAAGAAAAACACATATTTTGAGAATAGAAGACTACAGAAAAATAAAAAAGAAGTTCTGAAGGCGTATGAGTTTCTGTGTTGGTATTGACCTATTTCAAATGTTGAAGACCATTGGGAGGTCCATAGTGAAGGGTTTACTTTTCATCAGAATAATACTGAAGACTACACTGTGTTCACAGCAACATTCTGCACTAACACATGGCTTTGTGGTTTGGATTTTAAAATCTCAAGCACATCCTAGTCTCATCCTTGCCTAAAGTGACACCCCACTGAATTGCTTCTAAATCTTAGTTCTGCAGAAAATTTATTAAAAGCTAATGTTTTAAATTTTTTTCAGAAGCCTACCCATTTCAAAACCCTTCTGACAGAGCAGTAATGACATCCTCTTGAAATATAGCCTGCTTTCCAACTATCTTCCCTGAGTGCCTACTCTGGGACCCAGGTCTCTAGGACTTCTTGCTCTTTGAGAGTAATTCTTAGCTGAAAGAGGGAGGCAGGAAGCTTGGAGTTAAACCTTCCAAGTTTTACACAGTATCATCGCTTTGAAAGCAATGATTTTCAATACCTTCAAATAGTTTTATTTTGTTCTTTATGAGACTTCTGATGTTTATTCAAAAGTGAAATTATTTTTCCTCAGCACGTCTGAACATGTTGCAGAACAAAAAATACCAGCTTTTGAACACCATAAATGCTAAACAACAAAGTGAAAAATGACACATGCTTTTCAGCCTTTAAGAAACCACATGAAATGAAACATGTCTTTCTTGCACATTGTCAAATGTGTGCTTTTGGGGGAAATTCCAGTAAATTAATGAATGAATTGAATTCACATTAAAACTTCCATTGAATGGTGCCTGTATTGCAATACTTAACAAATGTTGCTTGTGTTATATGGAGCAGCAGAAAATTAGCTGCAGTTTGGGAAGAGAGAAATGTATAATTTGGTATTGGCAATGCTTTTCAGGGAATGGCATAGACATCTGACTTCTTGATTTTATAGCTGAATTTGTGGATGAATCACGGCAAGTAACTCTATTAAAATAACAGTATTTTGTCTTTGAAGATCACATTTTGCTACATGGTCTTATAAAAGCATGATATTTTTAAGATAATGCTGTCTAAACTGTATGAGCTAGGTTATAGAAAGTTATGGACTTTGTGACAACAAAGTAAACTACACTGAAATAGGTGAATTAGGAAAATTTTGAGAACAGGGATTGAACTCAACCCTGTAAACACAGGCCAGGCTGCTGTGCTGGACCTCTAAAACAGTAACAGTTTTATGTGGAAATCACTGTAAGTGAGTTGATATGCATTTTAAGGGACAAAACTGCTGTAAGAATAAGCTACTAGGACAACATCTTACTATGGTAAATGTATCCTACACTATATAAAACCATATATATTGTGTGGTTGTTTATGAGTTAAGTGCATATACGACAAAAAGGTAGAGTGATCACAGTAACTTCTAGTTTAGAAACTTGAGAGAAACACACAATTATCATGGTACAAATTTATATTAATTTTATTTATTTTAAGATAAGATGATGCTCAAGTAAAGTAATTTCAAAGTAACCTGAAAAGCATATTTTAATTTTGAAATAAAATCTGAGGAAAGCAGGTCACTGGAAGGGCAACATAATGGAGACAGAAGCAGCTTGAGAACCACCAAGAGCATACAGCATCTCTTCCCAGCACCCCCATTTGCTGCAGGGAAATCACAGTGTACTACCTATTATCCATTTGCAACCAACTTGAATGAATCAGTACCCAATGTAATAGGACCTTGCCCCAAATACCCACTTCTACTTCCTTCATGATAGTCTGTGCCACGGCTGAACATCCCTTTTAAGTTGCCTCATAAAGTCAGTGTATATATTTGCAAGGGGATATATTCCTTAATGTTGAAACAAATTGGAAAGGGAATTAGGAAATTCTTCTTGCTTGTAGATGATTAGGATACTGTGATGTTTAGCATGGCATGTGTGTAAAACTGTGAAAATTCTCAGCTTTTATTATAGTGTGTGAAAATTATTATGTATTACTGCAGGTTGATGGCACTGTGCAACAAAGGTCTTTGTTTTCTTTGCACAATGACTTCCAAAACTTCCAAAGTTGGAGTCATAACAGTTTTATTAGTATGCTTTGCTTCCTTGCACAGAAGTCACAGCATTTGACTCTTTGAGAAATGTAGACAGAGTACTTTCCTCAGACATACACACTAGGATACTGTTTGCTTATCTGTGTCTTTTCAGGTTAGTTTTTTTTCTGTATATTTGACATAATTAATTAACTGATTTTATTTTTCTGAATAGGATTGCAGTTTGTAAATGAATTCAGATAAGAAGCTAAAAAAAAAGATGAAGAAATGAAGTGGTGGAAAAAATCAAGCTGGAAAAAGAAAGGATCCTTCTGATGTCAAAACCCATCAGCTGATATACTTTTTGGGGGAAAATGGTGGGACTAATATACCTACATATAATGTTAGCGGCAAAGTAAATAATTCATAAGTTAAATGAAAACAAAATGTACTGGGTGAAACTGTACTAGATTGTGCTATTTAGCTATTCCCAGCATCTCAAAAAAATCTCTTAAGCATAAGTGAAACTTATTTTTATTTCTAAGAAGTTTGTGCTTACCATGAAAACTGTTAGATGCTTCAAACAGTGTGTGGGCCAAGACAAAATAATATTTGCATTTTGTAGCTGCTGCAAGATGTAATGCAACCTACAGGAAAAGAGAGAGTGCCTACTTGTTGCAAAGTGATGCAGATTTTACAGAGGTCTTGGTGGAATTCCATGACACTTACAATATTACTTGAATAGCATAGTCATAACTATGTATTGCATTATATGTGCACATTTTTTGCTTTACAGAAAAGCTTCTGTAATGACAACAGTGTTAAGCTGCTTTCTGAAGGAATAAGATGTGAATTATTTAGTATGGGCAATTGTGACGCTATGGAAAGATATGCTGTTAAGAAAAGTTATATGTCTTTCACAGACCTAAAGATTCCTTCGGGACAGAAGGAAACCCAGAATTAAAATCTCTTTGAACATCTGTATAACTATCTCCTCTGTTTGTTAATCTTCACCTTTTACTACTGACTGTGACAAATTGTTATCTCTTCAACAGAAATGTCATTGTTTTACTCTAATTATGCAAAAACTTTCAGTGCTTTCGAAGATGTAGCTAGCTGAAATCAGCAGTAGCCAGTGTGAGACCTTATTTAAGACTTTTTTTAATGAGTGCCACAATTAGATTTATATTGATAAAGTTTCCTAGACCTTGCAAATTGGAAGACATTGCAGAGTATTGTAGAGAATACTCTACAAAAATTGCTACACAAATGAATCTGAGAAGAGAGGGAGTAGTAATGCGATGATAGTTAACAGCAGCTAACAACAAAAACCATTCATTTAGGATCTAATATCTAGCATTTCTGCCCTAGGCCAGAAGCTTTTGTTTTGCCAACACGTGTGGAAAAAGACTGATGGATACACAGCCACAAGAAGTAACACACCATCCTAACTGTACTGGTGAGATATTTCCAGCAGAGATAGGGAAGTTAGAATAGTGTTGTGTTAGGTATGAGAAAGAGACAGCTATAGTGACTCTGTGTGTAGTACTGTCCTTCCATACTAAGTGGCTGGATCTAAAGCAGATACAAGAAAGAACTGGTAGGATGATCCAGGAGCTGCAACTTTGATGGATCAGATGAAAGCAGGGAGACTTGGCAAAGCAAAGTCTGGGAGAAGTATCTAATTCTACAGTGGTAACAAGGATGAAGAATGGGTAGGAAAAGCAATGTTTCAGCATTATTCAGGTCAATGTTGATAAAATCACAAAGGAAAACCACTGGCCATAAATTTATCTTATTTAAAACAAGAAGCTTTTGAACCATCAGAGTGGTGAAGATCTAGAAAGTCTGTCCTGCAAGAGACCCTAGAAAGCAACTCAGCTCGTTTTACAGTAAGTTCAGGGCAAGTTCTGAGAACTCTGAAATACAGCCTAAGGAAATATAATATTGGTTTTGTTTTGGCAGTAATTAAAATGTTCTTAATGTATTGCTGATTGGTTGAGATAATCAATTATTTGACTTGAATCAACAGGAGATTTCTGACGTACTGTATTTCTATATAAAGTGATGCAAGTTTTACATTAATTTGTTGTAGTTTGTTGACACAACAGGAAGGAATTAACTCCTCATTATAAAAGAAGTGGTCCTGGAAACCTAGTTAGAATAATGGGAGAACTGAAGGAAAACACCACCAACAGTCTGAGGAGTAACTTTTAATTTGCTTTAAGAATTAGCTTACTGTTTCAGACAATTTGGTTGGGTAAAATTTGGCCCTCCAAGCACACATATATCAATGGGCACTTAATTTTTTGCCTTCTTTATGTTCTTATCCAGAAGACATCCTGAGTATTTCTTAAGGAAATACAGCAGAAAGCTAAATTCTAAATTTAGGTGGTGGCATTTTGATCACTCTCTTTTCTACAGTATTGCTGGCAGGCCAGGTCATTGGATTATCCTAAATGCATCCTTTTCAGGGTGCTTCCCCACACTGTTCCCTGGTGCATCCATTTTGGAGAGCCACAGGCCTCTTCCTCTGGTATAATGCGTAATGAAGGCCAATATAGCCCTGTAGGTAAAGGATAGTCTCTAGTGTGGGAATTGTAACAATGTGACAGAAGTTGGTCATTCTCTCTTTTTCTTCCCCACTCAGTGGTCACTGAAATGCGCATAAAATTTTTAAAGGTGTTGCTGTTTTGATAGTGTTTTATGAAACCTCTTTCCTTTTTCTTTCTCTAACCCTAAGTTTTGGGCCTATTCTAAATGAACAGTGTCCCTTTCACATTCATGGGATTTACCAGCATGCATGTAGGGAAAATACATCCCTTTGCTGGATTTGAGTCAGGAGGATCCAGAGGCATATACTGTACTTCTGAATTTCCTCTGCTTTTCATGACTGTAATTCTTGTGTCCTCTTTTGCATACATAATTGATTAATCTGTACTTTTAAAGGTTTAATACTTTTCTTTTTAATCTGGAGGCACATGATTTAATTTTCATTATACTCCCAAGGTGTCTGACTTCTATTTTCTATTTCCCTACCCTGCCATCTGTGTGAAAAAATTAGAGAGAAAATAACACTTTTGGATTATTGGGATAAGGAGAGACTAATACAAGCAGCAAAGGAAAAAAGAGAATTAAATGCAAATTCAAAGATTCCCTGAAACAAGAGCAGGGAAATTAAAATCACACTTTGTTGTGCCAGTGTCTGTTGCTGGGGTGAGTAACAAATGACACAAACCTCGTTTAGCAAAAATCATCTGACTCCACTCTTTATTCAAACTGACCCCCTTTATATATCTTCTTGAACAGGCCTTCTCATTGGTCAGAAGGGTGCCAGAACTCTTCATCCCATTGGCCAACACTGAAAGACAAAGAGAAAGCCAGTCCCACAGAAAGGAATCCGAAATGTTACACTTGTTACAAAAACACTTGCAATGTTTATGTCCAATCTGTGCCAACCAGGTCTTCCTAAACCAAAACATCATGAAGAAACTGAGTTTAGGAACTCAGAAGCTTCAGGCCTAGGAGACTCAGACTACAAGTGTCTCTCTTGAGCTGTGAGGGAAGAGACCCCATATTATTGTTGGTGCTCTGTAGCCACACTTCCCAGACTTCAGTGCCCGGGATCCCCCAAAATTCCTACTAGTTGAAGTCACTTAATTGACAAACTCGTCAGATTCCTTGGTCCTCTCTATCTTTTTAAGGCTTAAGAGAAGATTCATTAAGAGATTTAGGGGCTTTTCAGATGCCTAAATTTTGCTGGGCCTGTGCTAACCTGCAAATACGTTGTGTTGTCCTAAACATCCTCCACTTTCACCCCTAGGAGGTGTTTTGCAGGAAAGCATGAAAACTGGATCATGACCCATGAAACCCCCTCTGCAGGCTGCCTGATTTTTGCATTGCATGGCTGGGCACCAAAACCCCAAATCTCTTTATGGAATATACCCCTGGCCACTCCTGGTACTCTTGGTATGGAGAAAAGCCTATCTTTGTACCTTGAGATGGGAGCACATTTTTCTGGTGAATTCTCAGCCCATGGTTGTCTACTTTTGCAAATCACCATGGAACCAGAGTGAGTCTGGCCCATTCAACAAATATGAGTTTGTATTCTTTCAGATTTCAGCCCCCACTATCCAAATGAAAATAAATGTAATGAAGTGTGAGGGAGCTGAGATAGGGGAGTTTTCATTTCTCACTATGTATATCATGAGTTAAATTGCTAAGAATCAACCTTATCCCTAGCCAAGATGCATTTTTACTTGTCACTCAAAGTAAGAATTAAAAACATAGATTTACAGTAATGTAAAATTAAAAAAAAAAAACCCAAAAAATCAAAAGAACAAAAATGCATTTAGCAAGAGTCTTAACAAGCATCTAACAATCACAATGTTTCAACTGACTTGTATGGCTGGCTGTATGGACTCTACAACCTGTTTAATGACTAGCCTTTCTCACACAGTCCTTCAGCCTACATCTTTTTTCACCTCTTAAAGATAAGTGCAGCAGCTGCTTCAAACAACTACTCCAAGAAGCTTCTCTAGCCAAGGTGTAATAATGATCTCCTCCTTCCTCTCTTTTCCTGTTTACCCGCCCTTGGTCTCCATGACTGGGCACTGAGCATTTGGAAATTAGCTCATTTCCTTCCCTCACTGCTTAAGCTTGGTCGATTATTATTTCTATTGTGTTCACACCTTTTTTCTACCTTCTGAAAACATGCTGGTATGGCTTTACATGGAATATCATGAGACATATTGAAAATACAATCTTCTTGCCAGAACTGTAGCTATCCTCATTCCATGAATGTCACATAAAAGCTGTAAGTGATACAAGAATGTTGATGGTGGAACCAGGAGCTTTGGGCATCTGTTCTCAGTGGGAATTTAAGATGGGCTGGGGTGGGAAGGAGGGTGACTGTGTACTTGCCTGATTTGTTAATGTGTTGATGGAATAAATTATTTTATGATAACAAGTTGTAAACTGTTCTTGTTGTTGATATCCTTGAGTCTGATCAGGAGTTTTCAGGGCTAAGAGAGAGCTTTCCATTTGGATGATGATAATGTGTCTAGACAGGAATGGGAGCAGGAAAAGTCCCCATTTTCCTGACTCAGAGAGCAAAGTCTTTTGTTTTACTTTGTTCCTCTCCCAATCCAAATCATATTCCTCCACTTCCATGGCCCAGTCTCAACAGGAGAAAAGAGTAAACCACTTTTCACTGTTCACACTCTGAGCAGTATTACTGTATGTGAAGAATGGTCATCATCCCCTCCTGTCCCCCAATGACTTCTCCTTGGAAGATGAATAGAGAGTAGGACATGGTACCAGAGATACCAAGGTGTCACACCAGTGTAAACACTCCTACTGTCTCTGAGCTTATTTTATCCCCTTAGCAAGGTGTGTGAAAGGAATTAATCAGTAATCTATATTGTCAACAATATTGTTTGGCCTGTTAGCCAAAGTGCTGAGCTTGAGAGGAGAGATCAGCTTTGTGCTACCCATCAAACTCAACTAGTGAAGAAATTTGTGTTTTCCTAACACGGATTTATTTTAACTGTTCAGCTGCAAGTACACATGGAGGCTCCATTGCAGATCAAAATAGTTCTAGAAACTTTTTCATCACATTTCTCAAGCAGATTATCAAGTTACAGATATTGTATTATCAACAAAAAGTTCCTTTGGCTGGCCACGTGCTTTAGGATTGGCTACGTAGACATTTCTGAGTGTTCTGTATGATCTTCTAGCTCTCGTTTTCAGTGACTTTGTAATTCTCCATTGCACAGCTTGGGGAGGGGAGAAGTAGTGTGTGAATTCTGTTGTTTTCCAGTCTGCCTAAGTGAGCCTCCTTCAAGTATCTGTCTCACTTCTGTGGTCTGCTGGAGGATAGTTAGCATTTTTTGCTGGATGTTTTCCATTTTCCTTATATAACTTTAAAAGTAATATGATTCCTCTTTTATAAGAGAGGCAAATGATTATCTAGTACCTTCAGGGGTGAAAGCAGGAGACCATTTCCCCATAATATTTTAGCTGATTTGAGTTGTTCTCAACAAAAGCAGATGTCACTCCTGATGATTAAAAAATGATTTTTGAAGGAAGAGCCTTAACTTTAGTTGATTTATGAGATAAAGCAATATACCCTTCATTTCCTATATGCCCCTCCTCAGTAGCATCAGTGGGAAGTCTGGGCACAAATAATGAGGGGCAGTTCCTGCATTTTAAGCCATTTACACCTTAAGGTTGAAATATATCAACTGAAGAAATGGAGCATGAAAGGGGCTACACACTGGTTTTCTTCTGTGTGTCAGTCCCACAGGCCATTATAGGTGAGTGCCATGCACTCAGATGAATGGCATATGACCCAAAGCCTTAATGAAGAACTGTGATTCCTGGGTTTTGGGGCTCCAGTAGGAACTGCACAAACCTGTACTTAAAAACTGACTGGTTTTGAATATGGCAAGTAGAATTACTGTTTCTTGCTGGTTTCAGGGTAACATTATCTCACTCTTAGTGGTAAAGGGAGGAGGATGAGTTTCCGGTTTCTTAAAACAGTGTTGCTGCTCTTGTGAACTATTAAAATGGGCAGGGGCTTTAGTGGTGCTAGTCATGAACTTTTTGAGACCTCATGGTCCTCAGATTGCACTGCCTAAGCTGGCTGGTTCTCCTTATGTGAAGTCCATCCTCACACAGATAGAAAAAGAACAGTCCCTTTCCTGGTGCACTGGCAGAGCAAGAGGGAAAAGATGGATATGAAAGGAGTGTTGGCTTCACTGCCCAAGCAGATCACCTTCCATGGATGCCACCTGCCTTTAGCAGTTTCTGGGACATCATCAGTGAGTAATTGTCCACCTAAAATAAAGGAGGTGCTGAGGAAAAAAACTTCTTAGGAAGAGGGTATAACATTATTTTCTGTTCAAGACATAATGCAGCCCTAAACATTTTCTACTCCGCTCACATCCATTATCTATTGCAAGATTTTATCTTCATTTTACACTTCTCAAGAGTTCATCAGATTTTTTTCGCAAAAGCATTTTGTTTGCTATTTTTGGCTCAGTGAGGCTGGCTATTGGTGGGCGGCAGGTAGCAGGGGGACAAAAACATCCTTATAATAAGCTCCCTGGTTTTTTTTATATTAGTGTGGGAAATAAAATGGGGTTTTTTTGCAACAAGCTCAACAAGTAGTTGAGCTCCAGAGTGATTCCACTAGGCCCCATTCTTGTTTTATTGATGAAACTCAGTTGATTTCAAGTTGGCTGTTTTCCTCTCATGGAGAAGTCACACAAGATCCTTCAACTAACTTAGAAAATGCTTTATTCTGCTTCTCACTATTTCCATTAATAAGTTATCCTAATTGAATCAGTTTACCTTTTGAAACATTAATTAAATAAAAAAGATTTGGTGTTGCCAACATCACAGAATAAAGATTTTTTTAATGTACAGGGGAAATCAATTATCCTGTATCTGTGGATGTAGCTGAAAGAATGTTATTGTAGTTTCATTTTGTTGTCTAGGGAAGAAAGTCTAATTGCTTTTTAAATGAAATGTTAAGTAGCATAGTTTACCAAGAAGTGTAACCACAGTCTGGTTTGATGTGTGTTGCATAGCTGGATTTAGAAACACACACAAAAAAGATAAGAAAAGAAAGATAGTAAAGAAGCAACAGAATTGGCCTGGCTTTTATTTTTCCACTTAAAGATACGATTCACTTGGATAAACAGTATAGTCTTTGCAAATAAATAAACTTACATTTTTTAACAACAACAAAGCAAAACAAAAAAGAAAAGAAACAGAAGAAGGAAATAGGGAAAACCCAAACAAAACCAAACAGTGTGATCATAGGAATCATTAAATATGTATGTGATTTCAAACAAAAATGCTGTTAATTAAGGGCAACGCCCAGCAGAAGGAATCTGGGAAAGAGGTTGAAACAAGACACAAATATCATGCCCTTCAAGTTTAATTAATTTCTTTGGACAACCTCCAAACATGTAAGGGGGGGGCAGTGAAGAAAAGGAGCACAAAATAGCCAAAGCAAGAAAAATATGAAAAGGGAGAGTTTTGAAATAGTAGCATTTGTAGAAATTTAGAAGTCAGTGTGTTTTCCTCCCAAAAAGCTGTAACCAGAACCTGAGAGGTTAGGAAAATGGAAGTTTCATGTGTGTAAACAAATGGAGTCTTTCAAAGTGTTTGTAGCAGCTGGATGCCACGGCAGCCACTTTCATGCTGCACAAAGTCATTTTGTGAGAGAACGCTCAGAAAAGTGGTTCCTGATTGTAGAAAATACATGCTTCTTCCATGCATTCTAATTTCCTGGGTCATCGCTGTCTCCAGCCCTGACCATATGCCCAGCAAAGCACTTCCCATTGTTTCAGCAGCACCCTCAAGTCCGTTTGTAGCTGGAAATGGGACCAGTACAGCCACAGAGGAGTAGCACAGTGATGTTCCCCTGGTAGAGCCTGGTTTTACTGAAAAAAAACCCCAAAGCCAAAAGAAATGAGTCAAAGCATAAGAATACATATTCCTTTTCCACTTCATTTGCTTTTTTTTTTTTTTTTTTTTTTTTAATATATGAAAATAATCCTTTTCTTCCCCAGTATTAACCAGCTCCTTCATCTTGAATTCAGCTCCTGCTGCTGTAATGAACTTAAGAAAGTGCCAGTTGTGGGTTGATGTATTTCTAGCACCTCTCCTTTTTTTTTTTTTTTTTTTTTTTTTTTAATATTTCCTGGGTTTTCCAGTCAGGTATCTGACTTTCATCCACTCTTATGTCTTCTCTCTTCCTTCCACCCCTAACACTTTCTATCATTGTGTAATGAAATCCTTGCCAGTCACTTCCTTAACTCTGCACTTGGAGCTGAATTTCCTTGTCTGGCCCCAACAGCCCTGTTATTTCCCTCAAGGTTTTAAGAGCTTTTCCAAATGTAAGTGATGGGGCAGTGCCTGCCAGGGCAGTAAGTAGCCATAGGGTGGAAAACAAATGGATTAGAAGCACCAGTTGTGCTGCAGATTGCAGGAGGAAGGAAAGATATAGGCAGTGTGGTCATATACAGTGAACTTGTTTATGGTGAGCACTCACAGGACTGACAAAGATCAATTGCTTAATGGAAGTGAGTTCCCTATAAACACGGAATAGATTCCTACTCAGTTTCCCGTGTGAATATATTTGGCAGAATTACATTCTCTCTATTAAAATATTCATAGATAAGCAAAATTAATTTCAAAAGATATCTTTTAAAGATGTAGAAAAAGTGTCTTCAACAATCCAAGGTGCTCCCTGACTCCTGTTGGATTTGCGGACACTCAGCTTTGAGGAGCATTAGACCAAAAACATTAGGTGTGTGGTAGTGAAGAAGCAGGAATGCAAATAGAATTTCCTGGACTTGAAAAAATAATAGTTTGATAAGTTGCTCTAAAGAATGCTAACCAGAGTTTTTAAAGTGTTTATTTGTATTTATTATTGTGCAGTCTAAGAGGGGAATTAAACATCTGGGTAATGATGTGTTTACGGTTTAAAAAACATCCTAACAGTCATACTCCTTCCTCTGTAGAAATACTTGTACACTTCTAAACAAGACACTTGTTTCTCTGTGTTGTTTATTGATCTACTGTCTGGCTAATACACCATTTGAGAAGATTCTGATTCAAACATATCTCTAATGTAAACAGATGCAATGATTTTGACATTGGTTGCAAGTGTTGCCCTCTGAGTTTGCTCGTGAAAGACATTAACTTGACAGGGGCTGGTCAAAAATACCTATTTTTGTCTGCCTCATTGAAACCAGATTTACACCAAGATAAATTCAGTGAGATCAGCAGAATTGCTCTGAATGTGCTCTAGGATGATGAAAAACAAGCATACTTGTTTTTAAAGAATCCCTTCCCAATGTCATCACTGAAGAGAATTAAAAATGTTGCTCTTTTAATATGTCACTCACATTGGAAAGCTAATGAGAGCAACCTATTTATACCTGGAGAACCAGATTCTCACGGATTGTATGCAGTAACAATCATAACAAGGAGAAGTTTTGAGTACTATAAAGGAAATTTTAGCCTTTTTCAGTCAGAAAAAAAGTAAACCTAGAAACTTATTCACTAAGAGATTACGACTGACATTCCCAAAGCTGGCTTGGGTATTTAGATATTTACCTTGCACTAAAATTGACAAGATTTTTTGGTCTAAAACTTTTTAAGCACCTTCCCCCCCCCCCCCCCAATCAGATTTGGACTGTGGCCTAGCCACAAATGTATGTGGAACCTTCCTAGAATTAGACTAAAAATCTAAAAATACTGTGTTATTGTCTGTGCACAAATGTGAGTCCGCATTAAGTTGCACATTTGAATCTTCAGTAACAGATGTAACATTTCTGTATGTTAAGAAAAACCTTCGCAAATGATGCAAGAAGGTGGGTGTCAATTTGGTGATTCATTCTATCTGCATGTCAAAGGTAATTCATTTGAGATATGATGAAAGGTGGACCATGTCCAGCCTGACACTGTTTGGAAAACTTGTCTATACCACATCTTTATATAGCATGAGAAAAATGATGCTTTCAAAGCAAGCCCTGTCTCACAGGTCAGTAAGGTGGGGAAGGGTAACATTGTTTCAGAAAAATAAGTATTTCTTTTATTTTTCTTGGCAGCCCATTTGTTGTCATAAGGGTTGCCTTTTGGATTTTTTTTTTCTTTTTTTAGTTATGAGAAATATTGTGTAATCTTCAGGTTTTTGAAAAGTAAGGCAAAGTAAGATTGGCTTTGAGATAGGGTAATTGGCTAACTACCCTAAATTGGTAAATGGCTTCATGAGTATTTTGTCTAAGAGAGTGATGCTCTGGTCTCAGTTGTACACTAAGAAAAGAAGTAACAGTGATTGAGATTTTGTATGAAACCCACAATTCTATACCCTTTATCAGGGAAAAAAATGCTGTTTAATATATTTTATTCAGTATTATGAAAATCACTCTGGGTCCATTGTACAAGCCCAGACATGTTTGGTCATGGGAAGGGAAGGGATAAAGGCCTTATCCACTATAGAAAGGGTTTCATAGGTAATTAAATGGGGTCTAAGTAGTAGCAGCTTCACAACTGACCTGGGAATAAGTTCAAGGGAAACCTGGGGCCTTGAAGTCCTTCATCTCTGACCCTAAACTCAAGAGGGGCAGGTAGGGAGCATATGAACACCTGGGTTGCTGTGTATTGTTGGTTTTCCAGATAAAGTGCAGTGCTGGTTTTGTCTTTACTTATTAGGTTGGAAGGTTTGGTTGTCTCCCCTGGCACATGAGATTGGGGCACTGGGGCAGGCCAGTTGAAGGCCGTGCCATCCAGATTAGACTGCTAATAAGGTGTGGAAAACAATTAGGATCTATGGCAGGGAAAATATCTGCCCCTTTGGGAGGGTGTGTACCTGCCCCTTACTTATTCCCAGTTCTGGTTAGCTTTCTGCAGAACTGAAATCCAAGACTAATTGAGAAGGACATTTTTCTTCAGCTTTATCTTTGGTTACCTTTCCTCCAAAGCAGACCTTCTTCCTGTGATCCATGCCTTTATCACATGCAGACTCACCACTGCCTCACTGATCCCCACCAAGGCCCCATCTCCAGCGTAGATGGAGATGCTTCCAGCTGGGATGCCTTGCTCTGAGCACACCGTGCTGGCATTGGCTTTGATTTGTTAAGCTTCATGCCGTCCTGAAACTGGCCTACTTGCAAGGATCTCTTACCCTCTGCCAAGTGTCTTTGCAGCATTCCTCTACCTCCAGCAGAGCCCTAGGGAAGAAGGCATCTCAGCAAGTCCCTGAGCTTCTTCCAGACTGAGGGCATCATGTCTTCTGCTAACAGACCCTGTAGCAGAGTTCATCTCTTTTTCATGCTTGGGGGGAGGCAAGGAGATCTTGTCCTTCTCTGCAGAATACGCTCATTTTGTTTTTTTTGATATTCAGTGACTAGAGAAGCTACAGCCTCATTTTGTTACCACAAGTCTCAACAGATTTTTCAAAAGACAGCAGACCAAATATAGGACCATTTTTTTAGTTTTTATTCAGCTGTTCTTGCTAAAGGCAGCTTTCTCACTGATATCTACCAGACTCGGCAGTAAAAAACAACAAAGAGCCAACTGGACTGCAGAGTGTGATGTGCTGGCCTGCACCCAGGCCGAAGCAGCACACAAACCAATCACCAAGTTTGATACCTGGACTTATACTACTGGAATAGTATGTGTAAGCGTATAATGCATCTGTGACTTTGAAGCCAACACATTTTCTTCCTGCTCCACAAAAGTTGCCTGATTTGGACCATAAAGATATGCTGCTCTTGGTATGGTATATAAAGAATATCAATATGAAAAGAATTTATGTGTGATCCAAGAGTTTTTTCAATAAAGTCCACATTTGCTGGACATTGCTTCTGTTCTTTCTGAAAAGACACAGAGAGTGATATAATTGCATCACAGGTAGATTGCTGGCTGTAGCCTCCTCAAGTAGGCAGGGCTCTGGATAAAGGGACTTTTAATGGTTTGATACAGTCTGCGATATTAGACTGCTCATATATTAGTGCTCAGCACATCCTCTTACACAACCCTAAGTGGTAGAACAAATTTGGCCTGCTAAATGGGATTTGGAGGCATAACTATAAATTAAGCTTTCCTCAACTTCACCTCAGAATGTTTTGTCCTCCATATTGCTCATGAGTCATACCTTCTCCAAGCTCTGCAGAGCTGAGTAAACCCTGTTCATTGTCTTCCTGCACATAAATGTTGAAGGTCTGCCTTGACAGTTGGAGATTTTCTGTTTGTTTTTAATTGTGCTTCTCTTCCCTGTATGGAGATGGCAGGTAGAAGCTCGCAGCTTTGTGGTTGGAACAGAAGACAGTAAAGATTTTGCCTTACTGTTGCCTTAGCCTAGTTTCCTATACAAACAAGTTTCTCTCTGGTAGGCTCCAGTATGTCTGAGGAATGATGTTATTATGTGGTTATCACCTTGAAGCATTAGCCATATTTTTAGATACAGTAAGATGAGGAATCTCATCTTCTCTGAGATTCTTTGGGAAACCAGTATAGAGGACAAAGGACAGGCTTGATTTGCTTGCAGTAGTCTGTGCTGCTGAGGAATCTTCATGACCAGGTGGTTTTTTTTCATGTTTTAATAGCAGAAAGTATTGTATGGGATACTTCTATCAAACAAAGGTGGAGTAGGCAAAGACAGAAGTCAGAGGTGAGGTCACTGGCTGCTAAGAAGGAACCACAGATGGAAGGAAGCATTGCTCAGGGAGCTGGCAGATCAGAGCCCAGGTGGGATTTGTCTCACCAGACAGAGCTGGGGCAGCCAGATGCTTACCTCCTCCCATGACTTCCTTTCAGTCGGCAAGATTAATTCGCCCTGGATTCCCAAAGCCTGATTCATCCTGTCTTAGTCACCTGTTTTAGAAGAGATGAATTGCAACACAGGGACTGTCAAGGGCATCCAGATGAGAAGTTCAAACTGGACAATGAACTTTTAGGCCATTGAAGTACAGCTGACATGATGTTGGCTCAAAAGTATGAGTGAAGATTAGACTCTTGAACAGCGGAATGCACTGCCCAAATGCTTTTACATACTTTTATATATTTGGATGGACACAGTACCACAGCTACAAGTTCTCCATAAAGCCCTTATTGCTCATCAGCATAATTTTTATCTTGTTACTTTTCTTTTCTGTTTTCCATCTATTAGCTGATCTTAATCTATACCTGGGTCATGGTATGAGTAGTCACAAAGCTGTATATGGTGAAGGATAAGTAAAGCTCTCTGTCATCCTTTGATCATATTACCATATTCTGCTTATGAGTTTCCTTTGGTTTATGTACTCAGGAAAATGAAAAGTACCTTCCTTCCTTTTCTTTCAGCCTTGTAAAGTTTTCCTTGTGCAGTGTCCTCAGATTTCCAATTCTTAACTCACTCTCATTTGGGGTTTTGCAAGAGCTTATTTCTCTTTGTTTAAACTCCAGATCCCAGAATCCTGAGAGCACCAACTATCATAGTGCTTTATACTGTGTATTCCCTGCCTTCACAGGTGCAAAGCAAAATTATAACTGTAGTGCGGTTTCAATATCTATAGCATTCTTTTCACTGTCTGAGTAACCAGAAGGATCTGAAAATTTTCAGTAGTATTTCAGTTGAATTTTCATCTTTTTAAAGCACATCTCATGATGTATGAGACTTGAATTCATTGGTTTCGAAGACCTTGATGTCTCTTTTTTATTATGTACTGTGTGGCATCATGTACATCATTCACCGAATAAAATCAGAAAGCTACATAAAAATGGAAGTGGTTTGGTGCTGTTTGTGTTCCTAGTAACTAATATTTTGAAAAGTAGGAAGAATCTGTTATCTAAGTCTAGTTTAATAGCTCAATAAAGTAAACAAACAAATGCAAGGGAAGAATAAAATTGAGAGGGTAAAATAATAGATCAAGCAAAAGGGTGAGAACTCATCCATCTACCATAGTGATGCTTTTGGAAAGGGAAAAGTTGGAAATTTACAATGAACATAGGATAGATGCACATTTATGGTATTTGGTATTCTTCTTTTGGATTGTGCTTCACCTTAAATGCATGTAAAATTTTTGTCTCATTTTTAATAGCTTAATTTTTTTACTTTGAGATATTCTGCAAGCTTGCTTTTCCTCCATAGCTATTTGTGGTGGGTATTTGAAGTGATGATGATAATCATAAAACCATGGTTGGTTTCCATTGTAAAATATTCAACTGCCTTTGATGGAGCACGGTCTTACTGTGCTGGGTAAATGTACAGACTGTGAATCGATATTTCCTGCCTAAAAACTCTGGTGATTTTTTTCTAAACTTGTGTTTGGCTTTGTCTTACTGGTTCAAAACTCAGGACTATATATTATAGCATGTCTCACATTGTTTTCCATGTCTGCTGTTTTCTTAGTTGGCCAATTGCTGGTCTGTGTCAGCACCAATAACAAGTTAGCACCAGCCTGCAATGTTTATCCAAGTAAATTTCGCAGAGTTTTTGTTTGCCTGAGCACTACAGGACAGAAACTTTTTAGGTTCAAGCAAAATAACATATAGCTCTTCCAATCTGTCACATATACTTTAGATATTCTTGCCAACTGTTGACAAATTCAAGACATGTCGAGAAAGTACCATAATTTCCAAAGGAAAATGGCTTTTCTATCCTTATTTTCCAAATAGTTTCCTTAGGATGAGATCCTGCAAACATACAAAGGATTAATATTTACTTTCAGCATGTGGGTAACTCCAGTAAAATTCAGAATTTACTGTTGAAATTACATCCCTCATGCCCACCAAAACCTATGGCAAAAATTGCATCCACTTCAATGCAACATGGGAGTCTTGATACTGAATTGGGAGGTGAGATTAATATTTGACATGATTTATGAAAATGGGACATCTGCTTTCATTTAAGACTTGCATATCCCTGAATGTCCTGGCTTGCTAAAAGAGCCAGAAAATTCAGTTACTGTTAGTTACCTCCTGGCATTGTACTCCACTCTGGACCACTAGTAGTGAGCATTACAGCCAGACCAGTGCCAAGGATGGCTGGTTTTGATCCATGGGGCTCCTCTCCAAACTTCCAATTTGTATCACCAGCAAGGTGTACTTTTGAGATCTATCAATTTAGTCTTTCAGTCCAAGACCTCAAATCTGGACAGGAAGATCTCAACTTTACAGCATTTTATCTTTTTCATTTTTGTGTCTGAGAAATTTAAAAAGTAGTACCAAAGACCTAAATATGATGATAGTTTCAAGAAAGGGGGACATATTGTGGAATTGGTTGTTATCCTGGAATCCCATGTTTGGTTGGCTTGTCTTGCCAAAGGTGTTTAGGCAAAGGTGTGCCATTAAGCCCTGGTAAAAGGAACCATGCATGTCAGTGTATGTATATATATATATTTTTTTTTTTCTTCTGAAGTAGCAGGGCCTTGCTTCTCTTTGAACAAGACTGTGTGACCTTAAGCTGCAGATTCCTTCTTGTCTCCAACTGAGGTGTTACCCAGACCTCCAGTTTGGGGAACAGAGAGGTGCAATTTGTGTTACTCCCTTGTGAAATAGTGCAAATCTCCTGTTAATCAGTTCTTCCCAGGCTTTTGTGGATGTTCTTCATTACACAAGAGGGAATAAGAGAACTCAAATAGTCTGACACAAATGAGATTCAAGGAAAAATAACTGCAGGGGAAATTAAAGGCTCTGACAACATTTTTGTATGTATATGTGTACATGGGACTGTTGTCCTCTGCCATTAATGAGAGCTGTTCATGCTGCTGGGTCACACACCAGCAATAACTTTATCTTCTGTGAGTATCTCATCACTTTTCTGCCAAATTAATTAGAAAGAGCTTGGATTTTTTTAAAGCTAATTGCAAAGAAATAGAAATTATCTCATCTGGTATGAATCCTGACTGGACAAGCTCCTTAGTATTTCTTGATGTCCTGACTTTCTATCTACAAATAGCTTTATATGGAAGTGGCGTGGCATTTTTTATCCAGTACTAGAGGTTTAGTGTCTATCTGAACTGTAGCCTGATACGGAGCACAATGACAGAAGTAAGGGTGGGAGCACAGTCAAAAACAGTCCCTTCAAAGTATTTTCTGATGCAGTATATGCATTTTATTTGATCCATTTGGTGGGTGCACAGTTCAATGTCCCAGTCAGAATGAGACTATGTCAGCAACTGGTATAGACAGATAGATGTGAAACAGAGATTGAGAGAGGTTGACATATATAGATATATAACATTAGGACTTGATGGATGAGAAAATCATGCTTTAGATTCACTAATCTCAGATGTCCCCTGTCTAGATATCATCAAATATGTTGCACTGTATCTTTCTGTAAGGACAAATGCCCACCAAGGACAGATAAGGCCAGCAGACTGGCTGGATTCCTGACTAGATTGGAATCTGCACCCAGGTGGCCAAGAGGATAAACTAGCAGTCCCTAGGGGCCGCTTAATGCCCATAGGGTGCTACTTGATTTACAAATGCTATTGTCACACCTTACCTGGGAGAATTCTAATTGGGGATGATCTGCTAGAAGTGTAGTAGTAGTGCATTAATGTACTATGAAAAAGACATTTGCAAATGCCCACTAAGCAGTGGCATATATCATATCTATCTATCTATCTATCTATCTATCTATCTATCTATCTATCTATCTATCTATCTATCTATCTATCTATCTATCTATCTCATATATATATAGCATACACACACACACACACACACATATATAGCATATATATATATATAGTGGCATATATACAAGTGGCCTTGCATAGGTATACAAGGCCAGGATGAAATAGAGGCTAGTTGTTGTCCCTGAAAATAAGCCTTCTGATTTGTTTTAGTATAGTAGAGTCAGTTCTCATGAATTGTAAGATAAACAAAAATCATGTTTACATTCCTTTGTAAAAAATATCACCTAATAGACTTCTCAAGTGACCAGTGAAGATGGAGAGGTAGTAACCTCTCTGTCCAATCTCTGATCACTGTCCAGAAACTTATATATATGAGATCAACAATAAACTAAAATCTTCTTCCTTTCTTCTTCTCTATCTGAACACCTGTTGTGTGTGTTACTGTGTATTTCTATCTAAGTCACAGTAACAGCTAGTAATCTTATTTTTTTTCTATTGCCATTAAAATAAAAGCAAACAAAGACATTGCATGTGCATTTGGACAACAACAATGGGCATCCACCAGCTATTGAAATAATTATTTAAGAGGCTGACAAAAAGTCTGAAGACTACAAGCCTTCCATGGTATTTAAGCATGCTTTAAAATGTTGGCTTGTTGATTTAAGACTTAGGAGGAAACCTAATAATTTCCTAGGGGAGTGTCTGAATTCACCTCAGAATGTGCCTGTCCAATTCACTGAACCAACAACTGGCAGGAAAAGACATTTTGATGAATCGTTTATATAACTGTGATATTGTCCTTATTCCCCCCATCCCAACTGGCACAACTATAACAGGCAATGTTAACATAGGGTTGGACATGCTAGGAAAAACTGTCCTTTTTTCTCATAAAGCTGATTTCATTGAAGGAATTGGTTTAAATTCTGCCAGACAAGTCCATATACACTACATCTCCTGGAGAAGGGTTTGTGACTATACCCTACAAAATACTGCTAAATCCTTTCACGTGTAGTTCAACGGCTCAGTTGGGAGAGAAGCTGAAACAACTCCCTAGAGAGAGGTTGAAAGTATAAAGTATTGAAGGTTAAAGGAGATGTTAATGATGATCAAGCTAATTATAACAACATAAATATCACTACCGTTAGCAATTTCATTTCTTATTATAGCATGGCAAAAAGAAGATAAACAGATTATTTATGTCAATTTTGTTTGAAATGTTGTGATTTTTGTGTCTTTATTGGATGTAGCCTGTTAGAGAAACTCTGCTTTCCTCCCATATGCTTCCTGCCTGATAATTAACATGTATAGGGTACTTCTAAGAGCAAACAAAGGAAACTCACTCTACTTGTTTGTTTGGTGTGTTTATGGTCATATATCAAATATTTCAGGCAGAACAAGACAATTTTAATTTCCTGTAAAAAGGAAATATTCTTCTGAAGAATGTTCACAGTAATGACAAGTTTTAATGCAAACATCTAAAGTTAAGGAGGGTAAAAGTATTTTGAAAAAGTTAGTATTTAAGAGATGGAGAGCTCAGACTTTCTATGTAGACAGCCCAAAAGCACAGAATTGCATAAAATGCATAAAATTGTCCTTTTCGTGTGTAAAACTCACTCTTAGCCTTAATTTTCCTTCAGTAATCACAACAGAATTTGAAAAAGAAATATGTAATTTTACATATTTACAAGATAGAAAGGGCTAAAAAAATCACTGCATTTTTATCTGTTTAATTTCATTATACAACATTCAAAAAACCCTAGTGATGAATATATGTTATTAATAGCTAGGTTAGTTAGATTAGACATTGAAAAAAAAAATAGGATGGTATACAAGAGATGATCTGCTAGAGTAGGACAATAAATCTGATCACTAATTATCAGTCCTTTTTCCACTGAAATCTAGCAATATTCCGAGTGTTAGCAGAAGAAGGAGAAAGACATAGAAGTTCCTTGCTTATGGACTGCCAGAAGGAATTACATATATCACATCTGTGAAAGTTTGTGATGCAACGAGCATTCTTAGAAAAACCAGACTCTTGAATGCAGGTTGCTACTTTGACATATATATCTGGATATTTGCTGATAAATTTCCGTTTTTTTTTTTTTCAATGGCAATAATAAAAATCCAAATAGTGAAAGAATCCAAAATTACTAATTTACACTAGTGGGGAGCTGTGCCTCAGTTTATAATTTCTTTCAAAACCAAGAGCTTCAAAGCAATTAGTTCTTTCCCTACTCAGGCCCCACACCATTTGCCTTTCCTAAACCAATTCCCTGACAGTAACTGCAGACAAGGTTTTTGCCCTGACCTTTATATCCTTCCCATACGTGGTTACCTCCACACAACCAGTTCTGCATCCCACCTTAGGCCATGAACCTTTCCTTGTGCCCCCAGCTGCAACTTCTGCAGACTTTGAGGATTTTGACATGGTACCATCTCATACTCCTCTTTTCCTTCCAACAGGTACCTCTTGAGACCTCTCTGCTCTATGAGGCAGCCATGCAACAAGGGTGATGCACAGGTGGGGGCAAGACCCACTGGTCAAGTTCTCTTGTGATGGATATTGCATAAATGACCAGAAATCAGTGCCATTGCTCCATATTCCAGTGCTTTACCTGAGGTTGCTCCTGTGAAAGCACAGCAGACCTTCTATTTCATAGAATTTATTCCTGTAAGGTATTTGCCTACTGGCAAGAAAGTGACTGTCTTAAAAGCTTTGTCTTCTAGTAGATGTCACCTGGATAAATAGCAACAGTTAAGGTCCTTGAATATGTCCTGTAGAGCTTTCACTGGGATTGGAGAGAAAGTGGAGGGTGGTGCAACTGGCAGTGGTGAGGAGACTAGCTCTTGGTGTCACTGAATATCAGGGCTCTTGCACACAGCTTATGTGAGCAGCATCCCTGTTCCTTCTGATTGTACTTTCCTGTAACAACAGGTGCAGGAGACCAGTGATTTTCAAGTCAGAGGCTGAGAAGAAGTGGGGACAAAAGGTATGCTGAAGAAATGCAAAAGTATCATGCATGTTAAAACTTATGGCAGAAATGCCCTGTGGCTGTGGCATATTGAGACAGAGAAATTAGTTTTGGCACAGGTCAACAGGTCTGCAGGAGCCAATTCCTACTTGCAGGGAAACATCACAGACAAATCTCAGAGGACCATTTCTATTGGAGGGGCAATCCAGACATGTTGAAAAATCATTATGTTTTATTAATATGTAGTTTTCGTCTTCCCATTGCATCTTTCAAGTATGATTCCTCTGAATCAGACATGAAAGATGATAAGAAAGGCACCTCCCTGAACAGAGTTGCCCACTTTCATTCTATTTAGCTGAAGGGTCTTGGATGCTTTACGCTCCTTTTGCACTCTTCATTGTCAAGGTGTTGAAACATTTATAATACGTTTCAAATAGTAAATGTCACCCACTCACCATTGGTTTTTAGTTTCTGCTTGGCCTGAGCAGACTCAGTCACAGGCAGAAACTTCAGTCTTTGTTTCTGTTTCCCTTCTCTCAAGACTTTCATAGCTCAGAAATGCAGTGAAAGGAAGGCTATTTTTCATAAGCAAATCTTAAAGTATTCTATCATCTCTTTAGTTTATAATTTTTTATCTATCTTGATGTGAGTTGAGTGTAGAGAAATCTTTGGGGTTACTTATGTCAAATTAGAAATATGCGTTTTGAGCAGAGTTGGTGTGAAATATATTTAAAAACAAACAAACAAAAAATCCTCCCTCCAAAAAAGTTGTTTTATGATGTAACAAGATGTCCAAACTCTGAGAAAATAACTTCTTTTTTAAAAAGTCTAAAATGAATACTGATTTGAATACCCAGTCTCAACTTAAAATTGTGCCCCAGTATGCATGTCTTTTAAGCCATTATTAAAAGCAGTATCTTAACATCAGCAATAATGAATTATAAATGGTTAGTCAAACAAGATTTTCCACATTAATTTGTTTCTTTTACAAAGTATCATTTTGGATGTTGGTTAATTTCCCCTGTTACTTTTAAGGGTTTTCATTATACAAAGAGGAAAAAAAGAGTTTAAGAAAATTGATTACATAAAATAGAAATGAATATGCAATAGGCAGAAAATGAGAGAAATGTACAATGGGTTGAAGGAATCATATTGCTCTTAAACAGATCTGTAAAGGGACCTGAGGTTTGCCTAATCATTCTGTACACCTCTACTACCCCAGCACATATACATATATGTGGGAAACCAGGAAATCCTTCTGACTATCCTGGGAAGATTTATAAGTCACAAGAATTTAGAGAGAATGATAATTAGTATGGCACACAGTGAAAAAGTAGAATTTGGGGATTTTAGATGAGAGATCAGGGGGCAAAGATGGAGGAAATGGGGCGTGTCCCTGGGCTTCTTCTTCATCCTCTTGTTCTCCGTCTTCTGTGGTGGTGTGGCACATTTGGATTGGTTTGGAACAAAAGTACACTGTACAACATAGTGGATAGATATTGGAGAATTGTTATAAATAAAGTACACGTAACTTTCAGTATAAAAGATAGTGCCCTCCCAAGGGCGGACAGATGACCACGGAAGGACAGATGACTAAGGACGAAGACCAAGGGCAGACAGACCAAAGGGAGAGCACTGGCCTGCAGAGAAGCTGTAGCAGGCCAGGGAATGAATATGAGATAAGCAAAGAATAAACAAATTCCTGAGAACGAGAAAACAGACGACTCGACCTCTTCTTCAGACGCAGGGCAGGGGGAAAACAGAAAGCCGAAACAGAGACAGAGAACAAGAAAGAAAAAGAAAAAACACAAATATATTTTAGTAAACCTAACACATATATATGTATCACGGGGTGGTATGCATGTTACATAAACTACATATATAGCACATATAGCTTAAACAAAACTTCTGCAGCACTACACCACTATTATCATATATTGTGAAACAGCTAACATTTTCCTGGAAACATGAGACTGGAAAAGGAAGTCATATAAAATAAAGAAGTTGGAAGAATATCATCTCTTCATGCTGGTATTCAGATCCTCGTGTTGCACATGCCTCTTCCCTGTGTAGCACCGTGCCTGTCAGCAGTATTGCTTGGACCTTTGTGAGCAGGGGCAGATTTGTCTCTTGGTGAGCTGTGAAATTGCTAGCTGCGGAGACATGCCACCAGGCATCCTGGGCCCCAGTGGCAGCTTGGATGATGTGCACCTCTCAGTGTGAAAGCATCTGCCTTACTATGTCTATCCTGAAAGTCAGGGTGTGCAGACCTGGTGCTGTAAAACCTGCACAAAAAAAGACATCCCTGTGACTGCCACGGAAATTAGTCTGACTGTACCAGGGACATGCATATATTATAGTCATCTCTCTAAAGCTGCTTCTTGTAGCCAGAAAAGATTTCCAGGTGAAAAACAACTCCAAACCAGTTTGGCTGAGGAAATTAGGGTCGAATAATGTGTTGGCCCTTTCAGACAGCTAAGATTGGTTTCTCTTTGTTTCAAAAAAAAACTCGTGGACCAAGTCACCTCAAACCACCAATACCTGCAGCTTTGTTTTGTAATAAAATTAACATTTTCAATGGTGAGACTAAGGGAAGCTTTATGAAATGCACAGCATCAAAAGCCAGTCTTTCATTTCCATCAGCAAACATACCTTTTTTTCAAGAACCACTTATTTTTTGGGGACTTTCCAAATGCAGCCTGAGCTCGGGTACCTTGCTAAATTGTATGTATCAGTAACAAATCTTTACTTGGCTGTGTTATGAGTCAGGCTATGAGCAAAGGTGCATATGAAGTAGCTGACATTGTGATGGCAACACATATATATATACATATATACACATACTTTTCCCAAGAGCCAGTCCCACCTTGTGACTTGATGGAAAAAATGTTCATTTATGGTTTCTCAGACTTTTTTAATACCAGGGAGCAATCTGCAGAACTAGAAAAAGGCAAGGTGTCTTGTCAGGACACATCATTTCCCGAAGGATGCGGGTATTGGAACAAATGGCATCCTAGTTCCTGCTATTTCTGAACCGCAGCATGCTGCAGTGGGAAACCGGCTCGCAAGGAGCCCGGGGGAAGAGCGGAGATAAGGGCCAAAGAGGGAGGCAGCGGAGAGCCTTCTTTTGTAGGGTGAAGGCCTGAAGAGCCTGGCAGGGTGCTGGGGAGGCAGGCAGGTGGGCTGGGAAAGGAGGAACAGGCGCAAGCATCCCCACCGCCCTTCCCCTACCCCCAAGCACTTGTATTTTCCCCCAAAATAGCTATTCTTTGGCGTCACATGGCTTAGGTGAAACTTTCCTTGAAGTCCTTAAGTCAGCCCGCGGCGCCAGAGCAAACGCGAGCCCAGAAGCCGCAGCACACAGAGAAAACCCACCCGGAGGGCACATTTTCCCCCCAAAAGCCCTGAATTTTTGGCGGGCGGGAGAAAGGGGTGTCCAAGGCATCGGTGCGAGGGAAACGGGGCTGCAGATGCAGGCTGAGCTGAAGGATGGAGCGGGAGAGGAGGGAGAGGGAGGAAGCGCGACCCGAGGCGGAGGGGCCGCTCCGGGGGTCTCCGCCGTCGCCCCGCGCTGCCTGATAGCTGTGGGCGGGGTGTCGCCGCCCTTGTGCCGCCGTCGGGGAGGGCCGGGCCGGGCCGGGGGATGGCGGGGGAGGAGGAAGGGGGGAGCGGGGGTGTCATGCCGAGAGCTCGCGTCGCAGCCCGGCAGGCCGCGGCCCGACCCGCACCCCGGGGCGCAGCCCTCCGCCGCTCCCCCAGGCCAAGCGGCCCCGCTCCCCACCGGGCCCGGGGCACCCGCGCCCCGGGCAGAAGCCAGCCGCGTCCCGAACGGGCGGAGGGAAGGGGGAAGGAGAGCGGAGCCCTCTCCGCCGCTCAGAGGAAGGGGAGGGAAGTGGGAAAGTTTAGCAGAGGGTGTTTGAATCGGGAGTTATCCCTAAAGAGCCTTTCTCCTGATCTGATCCAGAGGGCAGCGCTGGGAAGAGGGGGCGGCGACGACGAGCAGCCCTGCAACATCTGTAAAACTTGAAGGAGGCGGCGGAGAGGAGCGCGCGACACGGAGAAAAGCGAGAGGGACAACTTTTCCGACACGTGAGTACCTCGGCGCGATGTGTTTTTTCCCCTCCTTCGGTGGCTGCGCCGAACCAAAACAATGCGGGGTGGCAGCGGGGTTGGAGGGGCAGGCGGCACGGGACGGGACGGAGGGGTCCTACCTTCCCTGCCAAAACTGTTTGGTACCAAGCGGTGGATTTGGGGATACTTTTTTCTTTTGCTCCCTCTCTTCTTTTTCTTCTTTTTCTCCTCCCCCCCGTTCTTTTTGTTGAACCAAATCAGAAATGTCAGTCAGTGCGAGTGAGTCAGACGGATCAGATTACAAGATCACTGAAACTGATGTCGGACCCGCGCATACACACCCCCACACGGAGGCAGAGGCGCGGGCTGCTCCCCGCGGGAGGCGGGCAGGGATAAAACAACCACCAACAACACCCGCCGGCCCTCCTCTGCCGTCCCCGTCCCGCCTGTGTCCCGTCCCGTCCCCCTGCCCCGCTGGATGCCCGCCGGCCGCGGCGGGGGCCGGCCCCGCTAGCTGTAGCGGTGGGGGAGCGGCACGGGGACGAGACGGCGGCCCCGGCCCTCGCCCATGGGCAGCGCGGGGTCTCGGCGGCAGCGGTGGCAGGTACGTACCCACTTGGGCGAGAAGTTCTTTGTTCCCCCGGCTCTGCTCCGGGCCACTTTCTGTCGCCTCCCAGCGCTCCGGCCCCACTCCCGGTCCCCTTCCCGCTTCCCTAACTTGGAGGCGGGGGGCAGGGGGGACCGAGGTGTCTAACCCCCAAAATGGCTGTCACGGAGCGCAGGAGCCGAGGGCGCGGGCTGTGGGGCGAGGCGGGGTCAGTCCCCGCTGCGGGCCGGGCCGGGCTCGGCCGGGCATGTCCCGAGGCAGAGCTGCCGATGCGCGGGCGACAGCTGCTGGTTTATTTCCACCCCCTTCTTTCTCCTCGCCCCTACTCCCTGAGCGACTCCCGGGGTTTTCACGCCCGTGCGGCGGGAGGCCGGCACAAACTTCGCAAGGGGGAAAGGCGAGAGGAGCGGGGGAGAATCCGCTGTCACATCTGGCGGGCCGGGGGGACGCCCGGGGGGCCGTCGTTCGCTGCCGGCAGCTCCCTGCGAGGAAGGGGACGGTCGGGTCCCGGTCGGGAGGGGGGCGCGGTGGTGTCGGCGCCTCTCTGAACGGAGCAGCGCTCGGCCCGCTCCGCGCCGCCGCTGGCACGGGATCAGGCGCGGGAGCGGGGCGGCGGGACGGGCCCGGCCGAGATCGGGCGGGAGGAACGGGGCGGCTGCTCCATGGGAGCTCCTCGGAGGCGCCCCGGGCCGGCACCGCGGCCCGGTCGTGCACCGCCCAACTTTGGAGGGTGGGAACGGAGCGTGTCCGCCGCGGTTGCGATTGTCCCGTGAAGTCGGTGGGATGTTGGCAAAATTCCCGCGCCTTCGGACGGGCCCGCCGGCTCGCAGCTGCTAGAGCCCGCTCCCCAACCCGCGCACCACGTGAAGTGAAAAGGTAAAATGAAACACACGCCCCCCGCTCCCCATCTCACTCCCCAGTTTTGTTTTTAACCCTCTGGTGCATAGTTTTTATCCAGTCCTGCGGGTACGGTGTCCGTGGCCTTCTGCCAGTTTATATGTAGATATATTTATGTAAAACATTTTCTCCCAGCTCCTTGCCAGCTGTTCCACATTTTCCAGCTGCCACTTCAGTTTGAAATGACGGACTGTACGGATCTCAAAGAGCCTTTTAGTCAGAGGTACGGATAGCTGTCTGTTTGATACACAGTGTCACCTTTTAGAGGCTACTTCACTAAAGGAGCATTAACTAGCAACCCACTGCAAAATGCTCCTCTTCGTCGCGCCCCTTCTTCCCGCTTCATTTCCAAGGCTCAATAAACACGATTTTTTAAGCTTCACCGTGCAGACTTTGTTTCTTTTGTGTGCGTCCTACAGAAAAACTTGGAAGCAAAATTTTCCAGAGGCCTTGAGATATGTGGCTGATCAAACCAACAAACATTTTAGGAGGGCACGGCTGCCTTTCTATCTCTCTGTGCTGTAGGTATCTGTTTTGAAATAGTATAAGTCACTGGAATAGTGAGAAATTACTATGTTTCTCAGTGTTACAAAACTGTTTTTGGTGTGTTGTTCAACGAGATTACGGATTGAAATGTGCCAGAACTGGCCTTAAGTAGTTTGAATATTTGTGCAATTGCATTGTAATTTGGAAAGGTGCCTTACTGATTGATTCCTATAATTATTTCATTTAGGTCCTTTATTAAAAATTGATAATGATCTGACAGTTTCTTAATTATATATATGTCATGATTATTTTGAAGGAAGACAAATGCAGTGTTTTAAAAGTAAAGTAACCTTAAAATGTAAAAAATTCAGCTGTGTATTTCAGCCGTGGAAATATATATCAAAAGTAATGGTGAATGAGTTTAGCAATGTAAATTGTAGGCAGCCTCTTGAGAGTTTGTTTATATAATGAAGGTTTGGGTATAACTAGCTAGTATGTAAATACTTTCAGTTTTGTGTATAGCCCAATTCTAAAAGCATAAATAATAGTGACTATGAGAGAAGACTATTTTAAGGAGAGGGAATTATTTCTTTAAAAGCAGGATTATGTGATTTTGAATGAGTAAGAAAAGGACTCTCTCAGTGTATACATATTTTTTTTAAGCAGCAGTGGAAGCAAAGCTATGGCTTGATGTGCCCAAGTGAATGCACTCTTGCATTCTGATAATAGCATATGGCTTTCAGCAGGACATGCTGTTTTCCAAAGCTTTTCTGTAGAAGTACTGCAAAACAAAGACATCACCTGCATTTTCCTGTGTAAGTGGAGTAACATTTTTGGCTTGAGAAGGTGTGCAGTGGGCAAGAAAGTGTTTTTCTGCTATACATAATCATCAGTTGTGAAAGATTGTTTATTTGCAAACACAAAAGTAGTTTGTAGCTAAGAAATCAAAGTATCAATGGTTATGAATTATTTTTTTCCTGAATAGTGTTGGAAAAACCAAAATACTCAACTTTGGAGACATCATTATAATTTTTTCATCTTGCAGATTACTTAATTTTTTTAACAAGATAAATGTATGCACTGATACTGACCCATGAAAGTTTCAGTTACACTTTGTGCCTCATTTTGGGGAAAGCTATTCAATTACCTGCACTCCTGTAGTGTATTTGAATTTTATTCCGCATATTAGAAGAAGGAATGGCATATTTTAATGGTGCAGAATGTTAGTGAAAAGTTAGTTACCTTTGCCTGATAAATAAGGAATTTGAGGGCTATTAAAGCAGGATTTTTTTAGAGTTATGGAAGGAGGCATTTTAATGATCATCATTGTGTGCAGTCAACTATATGGAGACAGAAATGTACAAAGAAAAAGCAGACTTGAAGGAAGAGTGAATCAACGAGTCATGATATCCTCAGGAAAACCTTAGTAATGAAATGTTAATGCTTTTAGACTATAGTAGATTACCTTAAAAGTCAGGTTTTTCTTCTTTATACAATTGTTGTAAATCCCTAGCTAAAGAATACTTTGAAGAAAGCTTTAGTTTTTCTGGCACTCATATCTGTAGTAATTCTGGTTGTTTTGGAAGATTCAAGATATTTTCTGCCAACTTGCAGTTAGGCAATTAAAATGCTAAAATGGCTACAGAGGAAGCTTTTTATTCAACAAAAGGTTCAGCTGTAATAATGATTTCAAGTTGTCTTTTAACCACAGGTTTTATAGACATCCTCCCTTTAGATTTTGTCATTTTTATAAGGGAATTGATTTGTTATACTTTAAAATCAAATAAAATTAGACAGAATAAACAAAAATAGGGCATGGGTGCTGCTGAAAACTTTTAAAGTTCTTTCAGTGCATTTTTCATCTTTACTTTTATTTGATAGGTCTGTGAAATAGAGCTGTAGACTGGCAGACTTTAAATGAAATTTCACACTTTGATGATTTTTTTTAAACTTTGATATATTGACAGCAAAAGGAGCTGCAAAGCTTTTATATAACTTGAGCAGTAACGCCAAGCAGCAGTCAAACGTCTCTATGCATTTGTGTTTAACTGCAGAAGAAAAACATGTCCATGGGCAGTAGAGGGTTCTTATCAACTCCCTAATCCCAGATCCCAGCAAACCTTGAGGGCATGCCTCAGATCTTGCTGAAATCATTGTAGACTCTCACAGTTTGCAGATTAAATATGCTATGTGTTCCTGGCTCCAACAACAGTTTTATGAGCTCACTAAGCTTCTTGTTTTAAGATCCTTTTCTGAAGTTTTTAGGAGCTGCTAAGGGCGATGCTGTCTATGGCAAGTGGTACTTGTTAATTTAGGGACACTTTTAGGTATTTCATTCTGTCTGTAAAAAGAGCCAAAATTGCTATTTGCAAATTAGAAGTCGAGTTGCACCGAGAAAAAGGAGCGCCTTTAAAGAGGGATTCTGTTATTTTAATATGTTTGTCAGTACACAAGGTGACAAAGTTTATACGAGGCTTGATTTGTTTTATGGGGCTTGACTTTGACCAGGCTCTTTAAAAGGAGACTTTTTCAGTTGTAATTCTAAGCACAATGCAGCTTTTAGGACATAATTTCTGAGCCTCTTTTAACCAATTGTGTTTGTAGCAGCTCATTAAACATACCTTTGAAGTTCTTGTTCTCCTTTAATTCTCAAAGAAGGGAAAATATATTCTGCCAAGAAGGAATTTCAGTGAATCAGGTGGCTAACCCTGGGATTTGTTGACTCTTCTGAACGTATGGCATTGCCCCTCACATCCAGTCTGGTCTTTTCTAGATGCTTAATAGTTATCTCATATTTTATTCACTATAATCATGTTTATGTATTCGGTGTAATAGTTTTAATTAAAAAGGAAAATACTTATTGTCCAACAACATGTGTTATATTATTCCTGAGAGAACTTGAGCCAGTTTCAAGTTATTCAGTGAATGAAATTTTGAAAGCCCATTTGTCAAGGTACTGCACAGTTTCTCTTACTTTTCAACCCCCAAATTCATTGTCCGCATGGCCCAGTCATTAGTCAGCAGTGTATTAGTGCTGCCTTCAGGCAATGCTGCCCAGCACTTCTTCGCACCATTATAGCTCTAAAAGTGTTCTCTGCCGACTGGTAGAATTACTGCTCTGATTTCCGCTTGGCTGGTTTTGAGGTAAGCCCCCTCCCTACCTTCCAGCTCACTCTAATCCCTGCTTTCTTTTGAGGCTGCTTTCTGCAGAGATTTAGGGGGAAACTTTCTTAAAGATTGTGCTGGCATCAAACTGTGGTTTTGTTGTGGTGTACTCTGTACATGTAAATTGTACCTGTCTTACCTTGAAAGTGTATTAAATTGGCTGCTGATCTGAAGAGTTGGTTTCTCTCTAAGAACAAAATAAGAAATGAGACAATACACTGATGTTAAAAACCCCTGCAAGGTTATTTCGATTACAACAAGGGATGAAGTAATTGGGATTGAATGTGTTTGTCTCTAAATAGCTGGTGGGTGTCAGAACTGATAATATCTGAATCCCCTACAAGGAGATCTGATTGAATAATTTTCTTAGCTGAAGTTGCCACTCAAATGTCAATTCATTTTTTACACTGACTATCAAGATATTAGGCCTTTTAAAAATCTGTTCTTTATTTTTATTGATGCTCAAAATGTTGCTGCATTTTTTTGGTATCTGATATTTAATTCAGGGTAAAGTACTCAACAGACCTTTTGGTGACTTAGAGCTGAACATCCCCCAGTAGTGTTTGTGCTTTGTATGAGACTCTATTTTCTTTACATGCGAATCTGTTAATGTCAAGAGAATCAAAGTGTAATGAATATACCATCCAGCTGCACAGAGAATGAAGCCTTCATTAGATAAGATGTCTGAATACCTGAAGAGTCAGAAACACAGATCAAGTTAGTGTCAGTTCAATACGCTGTTCTGAACCATGTATATTAAAATGAAATCCTAGCACTACCTATTCTTAACTATGAGGGCGGAGTTTGGTGGGGTTTTGCTTGGCTCTTCAAGTCACTATGGATGTTTTTTCTAGGAAAATAGTAGAGCTGTATAATTCTATGATTACACTACTTTAACAAAGATAGTGGATTGTGCATTTGTAATGCAGCAGTTCAGAGTTGTGCTATTGTGTTTCGTCAAGTTACAAAAGCACAGAGGAATCATGATGCAGTTTGCCTGTTATTGTGAGACAGGTGTGAAACCTAAAGTAAACTGTAAAAGCTGAAAATAAAGTTTTATAAAGTGCTTTTCACACTTGAAGTTCTTCCTGGCTATATGGAAATTACCTAGGTCTTTTACATGTTAAAACATCTGTGTTGGGTTAGAACGTGAAATTCTGGATGAAGGCATCCCTTAACCTGAGAGTATGCTGAGGAGATAAACAGGCTTCCAGGAATGGGACTGTGATCAAAACATGGCACTTTCAAAAACATTCCACTTGATTTCTTTGATCTTGCTTTAAAATGCTAATTGTAAAATATGGAATACAGTCTTTTCTTCTTTCATTTGCATATCTTAAGTTGGGAACAGAAGGCACATCTTTGCAATAGATGTACATTAAATACATTCTTCCTTGAGCTTGTATAGATTGACATTGATATATAGATCTAGTTTTGTTTCTAAGGAATCTTTCGTCTGTTGGGATTGATGAGATAAAACAAAAAGTGTGAAGAAAGTGGTCATTTCACTGGAATGTTGAGCTCCAGTGCTTGAAATTAGAGTATTTCTGCATTTTTCCATTGAAGATGTGTATTGACTTACTACTTCACTAAGTAAATGGTGCAAAGCACATCCATTACAGATGTTTTGTAATGTGCTTTACCAAGCTAAGAAGGCAAAGACAAGAAGGCAAAGGAAAAAACCAGCCTGTATTGTCACCATAAGTATGCTAGAAACAGTATGAGCAGAGGAGGTCATAAAGTAAGTTATCCACACAGCAAGTCTTGCTGTTGTCCTCCTTGCTGTTCTCTCAGAATATTCTTGGCCTTTCAGATATTGAGCATATGAATGAACCAAAATCATAAAGCAAATGTGTTGCCAAAGGTAGTCACTGTGCTGTTACTTAAGTTTGTTTTGGATTTACTGCTGCTGAATTCCTTAAAGGCAGGGGCAAAACCAGAGAACAGAGTATAGACTTGTTAGGGAAGTTTGAAGTGTTGCCCCTCATTGTAACCTATTGCTACAAACAGTACAGTCCAGAGGAGATTTTTTTTCCAACTCCCCTGTGCTAATTCTTTTACAGCTAATCTTACTTTGACATAATTATTAGAGGTTTTCTTGCTGCAGAATTTGAAGCACAAGAACAAGTAGGATTGCAAAACAATCAGTAACACAGCTTATTCTGAATTTCTGAGCAATATTAGGCAGTTTAATTGGAAGGAGTTCTGATTTCTCCAGGGTAAGTGCATTACTAGTTTTAGACACACATCCCTCCCCAAATATATTAAAGCATTTGCAGACATGAAAGATATGCTGTACTTTATATTTTCTAAGATATGAACTTTATTATTTCCATTGTATTTAGATAGTTTGTAAGAGAGTCAAAAAAGGAATTAGGAAACCCAAGACTGTGTGATTAAAATAATAAATGGTTAAATGCAGAGTTAATGACTTGATTTGTTTTGTTTTCATTGTGGGGTTGGTTTGTTTGTTTGTTTTTCTTAATTTTAAAGTTCAGCTCCTTATTGTAAAGGCTCTCAGTGAATTGATTATAAAATTTTACCTCAGAGGATATATCATATCTGAATTGTAAAATCACTAAGTCTGGTCTCTGTCTCCCCAAGCTTTCCATTGCATGTTCCCAAACAGCAGCTCGTGTGAGGGATGGACTAGTTGGAGATGGACGGTTTGACCTGAATCCTTCAGTGTTGTTATCCATTAAGTTCTGTTTACTGAGTATGAAAATGAACCATCTTTTTCCTGGCAGGAATCTGTTTTATTTAGATACGGAGTTTAATCTGTTGTTGATGTAATAGTAAAAACATTTAATTGGATTTATACTTATCATCAGGTTTTTAAATCTGAGAATAAAAGTAGATATAATCTACTTGTAAGAATGTGTGGTTGATGTGTGTTTATAGCAACTGAGGTGCTGACTCAGTAGAAAGTACCACAAATTTTTACTATTGTATTGTTTCACATATTTTCAGAACTTTTAGGTAGCCGAGTTTATCTGTAGCAGAAATACATAAGCAAATATATGTAATTCCCTGGGAGTCGAGCAACTATTACAATCTATCAGTAGTTCAGTGTATACCATAGAATATTTTCTCACTTAGGATCTTAATCACAAGGATGCTAATAGCACTGATTTGCCTAGCTGATTGCCTTTGTGTTTGTGATCCTCTGTTATTGTTGCCACAAGCTATTTTACCTGTCGGGAACAGATCATATCGTGATTAACCAGGCTTTAGGTCTAGTTGTTTTTCATTCTTTATGTGGGGAAAGAAATCAAAGGAAAGTAACAAGGAAAAGACAGCAGATAGTAATGAGTTTGGAAAGATTGTATTAATACGTGTTGTGTCCCTTAACTCAGGGTATTTTTCAGTTTAAAGCTATGAACCCACCTATTTGGTTCTGTCAAGATTTCCTTTCCTTTTCCTTTTCTTTTTCCGTTTCCCTTTCCCTTTCCTTTTCTCTTTCCCTTCCCTTCCCTCCCCTGTCCTCTCTCTCTTTCTCTTTCTTTCTCTGTCTCTCTTTCTCTCTCTCTTTCCTCCTTTCCTTCTTTCCTTCCTTCTTTCATTCTTTCCTTCTTTTCTTTCCTTTCTCAGACAGATTTAGACATATGCAGATAGAAACTACTGCATTTATAGATCATGTATGTAATTGAAATGGAGATAGGTATTGTGAAATATAAGATACCTTGTCGTCGTTCCCCCCCCCACCCCCCTTATTGTTTGTTGTGGTTTTATACAACGTGCATATAAGACTCTATGTGCTTCTTATATTGCTCTTAGTCTTACTGTGAGTAGTAAGACTGTTGTATTACTCTTGTGTTTCAACAGGGAGGAACCCAAATCAAGTTTACCCTGGAGTAGTTAATGAGGGTTGCAGAATTCTGGTTTATCTTACGAAGAATTGGGAAAGGATAAAACTATTCTAAAAATATACAGGTCAGTTCCTATAGCTATTGCAGAAATAGTGAGATATACCAGGAGGTTAATGTCTGAGTGCTTGAACATTTTTTTATCAGGTTCTTTCAGGAGTAACTTTGTCAGTGCAGCTTTGCCAGCAGGTTTGATAGGAAGCAATGCTGAAATCTAGGCGGGTTTTAGAAGTTAAATGTACTTGACTCAAACCTGTATAAATCAGTGTGAAATGGCTCCAGTATAATAGCTTAAGATTGTCTCATATAAATTTTGCATTTGAATGTAACTGAACAAGATATATATTTTTTTATCCTTAAATATTATCTCAAGGAATGGTGTAACCCATGTTGATAAAATTGATAAAGGGTCCTTTATGGTTGAGAGAGACTTTAATTTCCTGATTGTTCTTCATGCCTACCCTTGTGTTTTTCACTTTCATATAGTTGTGCTGTTCAAGATGTATTGTATCCCCAAAGACTGCTTCCAGTAGTGTGGATCAAAGTAGTACCTATGAACACCCTAACTACCCCGAGTCATTTCTGAAAAATTAAACATGCTGTATTTGCTTGCACGCTGATTGGGGCACTCTGGTTGCTGATAGCAATCAGTATGAACTTCCCTACTGCTGATGTAATGATGATGAATGCTGTGACACTGCTATTTCAGACAGCTCTTCTCAGCGGATGCAAACCACTTGTTAATGAATTGAATACAACTATAGCAGCATCAAGGAAAACAGGGAAAGGTTTTACTTGTTTTTTGATTTTTTTTTGTTTGTTTTTTTTTTGATCCAACATGTTAACAGATACTCCTCAAAAAATAAAAATAAACCAACAAAAGGCAGAAGGTTTAAATTCACAAGAAACATAAACCAGATTTAACAATGAAATTGAGAATTTTAAATGTTTACACTTCAACACTTTGACTAAAGCAAGCAGTCTTGTTGAATTCAGTTAGCCTATTCCTAGCAATAAATATTTGAATGGTCTGGTCTTTAAAGCTAATATATCCAATATAAATAAAGTTATTTAAAAAGTAGTTCAAAGAGGAGAAGTGATACAGAGTGAAGGTTTCTTGGAAAATTGAAATGTATGTTCAGAAAGGATCAACTTTCTCGTTCTTCCAAGCACAGGGCTGCTCCACTGGTTTTGGTTAGTTTGGACTGTGAGTAAATGAACAAAAAGATGTGCGTTTTTTCCTCCCCAGTATATTAATATGGCCATTTTTACTACTCTAAGGCATAGTTTTATAACCAACATACATAAGGACCGGAAATTACATAATACTAAGTTACTTGAAAGGATTTTTTTGTTTGAAATAAATTTCCAACATATTGTGATTTGTTGACACTACTTTTAAAAGAGACAGTTTTTCTCATTTAACTAGATAATTTTAGTAGCTTGTTCTGAAAATTCCTCCAATATAATATGCAACTGGGGAAGGTTTACATTTATATTTTAAAAAGAAGAGACACACCTGCAGGCAGGTTAGTGTATTGAGAGGGATTAGGTTTAAATGGGGATCTGGAATTAATTGTGCAGTGGGTTCAGGCTTCAGGGAAATTACAAAAGGTTCAAGAATGGTTGAATGGGAAAAAGCCATGAATATTTGCTCTCAGGAAGGAATGTTTATCCCTCTATTTACCTATGGAAGTTCAGGCTTTTGCCCATATACTGTTATAGCATTTTCTTGCCATTCATATGCACATGGAGATGCTGGATAGCTGATGAAACTAGCTTTCAGGTTTTTGAAAGTGTGTCTCCTTGCTGTGAATAGATACAGATTGTCCCAGACATGGAGGCAGGAACTAGAAAGTCACTGACCCACGTGCTGGAGAGAGATATAGACACCCTAACATCAGCCACTTTATATTTTAAGGTGGAGTTGATGATGTCAGGCTGGCTGATTTTTAGACTGCTTTTTATAGGGGTTAACAACCAGTAAAAAAGAAATCTTTACCTAACCTTGGATTTTTTTTTTTTTTTTTTTTTTTTTTTTTTTTTTTTTTTGTGAACTACTGCTCCCATATTTCAGTACAGTTTCTGAGAGAAAATAAAAATCAGCCAAATTTAAGGAGAATGATTCTAGAAGACATGTGTCTGGCTTGTGTTTTCAACTTAGTCTTAAGGTAGTCTTCATTAAAAAAGAAAACATTTTTGGGGCACCATACTGATCTCCTGATGACTGCTTCCCTGAGAGCCTTGCTGGGCAAAACATAGCAAACCACATCCCTCTAATTATTGGTCCTGCCATCTCTTCTGGCCTTCTGTACCTTCCCAGCCATGCCTACCAGTGTTGATGTACCACTGAGAGTTTGCTGGATCTGCAGGAATTCTTGCCAGTGCCCCTGCCACGTGTGTGTGGATTGGCAGCAGAGGAAAGAAGGTACAGGAGGAAGGGCCTGCAGCACAGGGGCCATTGGCTCGTGGTGCAGGGTGTAGAGCTGAGTAAGAAAGTTTACTCTAGTGGTGTTCCCTCTTTCACGCTGACATGAATAAAAGCAGCTTTCTGAATGTGAACTTAAGTAGACATAAATCAGAACAGGTACCAAGAGCAGATGTTTATATTAGGTCTTGGCCAGTTCTGTAATTTTCTGTCCAAAAATCTAAGTGCTGCTTTAGGCTTTTGTTCTGTACTGTGGTCCACAGGAGGTAGCATAAAACAGAGAAGTGATAGAGAGTGATGAAGAATATGGAATTGTCTGCTATTCTTTCTTCAAGTAAAGAAGATGACCCCAAAAGCACCAGAAATATCTCATTGACAGGCTGTTGGGGAATGAAATATAGTAGCCAAAAGAATGGATTATGTCAGTCTGACCAGCCATAATGTTGCTCTTGAATTGCAGATGACCGAAAGATGCTTTTCATGAGATTAAGGCAATCATAACTCCTTGAAGTTACTGCATTACATTCTTTTTCTTACAAGTGGTAGGATCAGTTTGTAATGGAGAATAGTCATGATGGAGAGGGGAAGGAAGTAGAGATAAGTGAGGAGGTGAAGATAAGTGAAGGCTCTTTGCAAAGTGAAGGCTCTTTGCAAATACCTGCATAGACATCTGTGTGGCAGGAGGCAGTGGAACCACTTTTGGTGCCTGTCAGAATGTTCGTGACCTCTTTCCAAATGTTCCATGCCACTTCACTGGCCTTGTGAAGGCAGAGTATGTGGCTTCTTCCTTTCTAGTTGAATAGGGAGTATAATTGCTTCCTTTCATGACTTTAAGTCAAAATCAACGTGCTTGTGAACCAAGAACCAAACAAAAACAGTTCTGCAGCTTCGTCTTCCAAGTTTTCAAAGTCATACTCTTTGATATAAATGAAGATGCTGCCTCAATAGCAGTCTTGGCCCTTGGAAGGGAACAGAAGAAAAATAACCACAACTGAAGATGCATAGCTTTTTTAGTTCCTTCAGAGATGCATAGAAAATCATTAATTTGAGAGAGTATTAAATAACTCAAAGGTGATTAGTCAGAGGATAGGAGGGTACATTGAAGGACTCACTCATGCAGTGCTTGGAGGCTGGGTAGAGGCAGGTTTTGGTGTTTTTTTGGCCAGGGCTGTATAGAGAAAGCAAACATGTTCCTCTCAGTGTGAAGTGAATAGCTTGGTGGCACTGCCAGGCTCCCTCCTCTCTACTAATGTAAAATATTTTGTTGAAAAGCAAGATACTCGCGCTAGCTGACTAAACTGGAGATGCCCTTGCATGAGGTGTGCAAAGAAGGAGAAGACATATGAGAAATTTGGAAAGGTGCTGTTTACAGAGCTCATATGAGATCTCTCCTCAAGGAGACTTGTGCATTTCTGGGTAAAAATCAGGGCTGTTGCAAGTTGAATATTGTTAGATCTCTCCTACTCTCTGTTTGAAGACACTTGACATTCCCCTTAGTGTTCTGGTAGGAAGTTGTTTCACAGATCACAGTATTATTTATAGCACTTTCACAGATAGATCTTGAGAGTAGCCTTAGAAGTCCTCTTCTGTGGCAGGAAGAGGTTTGTTATTCCTGTTTTTAGCAAGCAAGATAACTCAAGGGAAGAAAAATGCCTTGCCAAAGCTTAGACAGTAGGTCAGTGGCAGAGAGTTTCTGATATCTAGCCCAGTTCCTTGGCTGTGCTGCCTAGCTAAATAATGAGTCATTTAGTGATTGGGCTCTACTATGATCCTACTGTATAGCAATGAGGCTTTGGAGTGTTTTATTGTACTATTAAAAAGAACTCCTACTAGGAAGGTGGGAAGAAGAAGGTTTACTAGACAGCTGTGTTTGTGATTAATTGGCTTTGTAGCTTTTTTTGGGGTTTTTTTGACTGTCAGAATTTTGGAAACACTTCATTATACTTTGTGGCTTTTGGAAGCCTTTTTAAAATTTTATTTAAATGGTATCCTAGAAGAGTGTGACTTCTGTTTTAGATCCATTTGACTACCAAGCAGTGTTGCTCAGAGCAGAAAACTAATTATTTTTTGTTGTTATTGCATAGATTCATGTTCAAACTACAAAAAATATCAAGGTATTTGGTTCTAAGCATGATGTGTGTGGCATAATGATGATTTGTGTACAGCTTACTTGGACAGACAGGTGTTCATCAAGTTAAGCTGCAGACTAGTGCTTAACATTTAAGATCCCTGCAGTCTTGGGGCCTGGTGTGCCTGCACTGCTGCACAAGCAGTGATACCTATTTGGTAGATTTTGGGCTTCTCATGTTTCCATCAGGAATGTAAAATATCTGAGAATAAGGAGAAATTATTTGTGGAGTATAAAATGAATGTATCACTAGAGATGACACTGAGAACACCCAGGAAAGGCAAAATAACCAGATACACACCTCTTCAGAGCTTTCTACTTAACAGCATTTTCATGCAAAAGAAAGTCATCTCATTATCTGCCACCAGCAATAATATTTGTCTTTCCCTGTGGTTTTCGAGGTGTTTCGCCAATACAATTTTGTTTGAGTTAGGTTTCTGAACAAACAATGTGAGAGATGTTTACATGAGTAACAAGTGTAGAGGTAGACAGGATAATTCCTGCTGCAGTGCATTCCAACACAATGCATGTTGAAATTTAAATATTTGGCTTCTAGAGTCAACATGAAGGTCTGTCTTGATTTTTTTTTCCTTTTTCCAAAGTACTTTGGGCATAAGAAAAAAATACTGTCCTTTTTTCCCTTGGATCCATTAAAACCCCACATAGCTGAAAAAAATAGACCTATCAAACAGCATAGTGGTTTGTGATGCTGATTCTCTTTAAAGGCAAACATGTCTAGTTTTTGTGTTAGTATTTCTTTAAATTCCTCAGGAATTCATGCATGCAAACATGATTTGATGAGCTTACAGAACTGTGAACTGCTAATTCAGTTGTGCTCCAGGCTCTTCTTCAGGTGAGAGAGGTGAGAAGATTTGGGCTAAGCTTTCAAACAGTCTTTAGAGTTTATGACTCTCTTGTTTCACTCAGGTATTAGTGCAAGGAGAGCTGAAGTAATGAGAAGTCATCATGGAGGCGCAGTCCCATAGCTCTACCACAAATGAGAAGAAAAAAGTGGAGAATTCCATTGTGAAATGCTCCAGTCGAACAGATGTCAGTGAGAAAGCTGTTGCCTCCAGCACAACTTCCAATGGTGAGTAACAGCAGGGATTTACTAGCAGCCAAACCTACAGTAATTTTATGTTCACTGCATTCCTTGTGAATTGAGCATTTGCACCTGGATCAGTATTTGTTCTACAGAAAGGCTAATGAAAATGAACAGAGGAGGGGCAGTGGTGGTAGAAGGTGGTAGGATACAATAAGGCCTGTTTTGGCATCAGGCATAGTCTCTTTCTTCCAGGTGTTCTAATTTGAGATGTAAATGTGCTAAGTTATTTATTATAGGAAATTCCTGGTTTTGGCATTTCGGAAATTGTCTTGGTTAGCCTGGCAGGGCCTGCAAGTGCTTTGCATTTGACCACTGAATTCTCTTATACTAGTTAGGTAATTATTTATTACTTTACTATAGAGACAGAAGTAGGTCTGTCAGAATTAATGGCAAAGGGTTTTTATTCCTTTTCTTTCACAAATAAGCTTCCTTCTCACAAAGGGCTGTTCCACCTCCATGAAGTTCCTTAATGCCCGGAACAAAACATCAAGCTAAGTGTGTCTCCTCTGGTGGATTCATTTCAGTGTTGTGAATGTACAGTTTGTAGATTTGCAAAAGTGGAGTAGTTTGCTTAATTCTCCCCGGAGATTGCATCTCAGTTGACAGTTTTACATATGCCTTGCCTCTCAGAAGAGTGTGAGCTAATCCCAGCCCTAGACCTTTTCATTGGTGTAAGAGGGCCGAGCATAATGGTTCCTACTAATGCAAAACTCCTGTTGCATTATGAAAGAAAATTGCTTGAAATGGTGTGGGCAGAGTTTAGACCTATGGATTTTGGATAGTTGTAGATTAACTGCTGTTTTTTTACAAATTAGTCTAGTAATGGCTAAAAACAGAAAATGCCTTTCTGTATATTTTGTGGTCCTGATGTACTTCTGACAAAACATTTTCTGTTCATGCTTTCTGCTTCCATCACGCTCACTTACCTGGGCTTGTGGTCCAGGTCAGGTTCTCACTTTGATATCCTGAATAAAGGTTTCTGCTTTCTCAAAGAAACATATTATGTCCCACTAGACTACAGGAGAAAATAAATTAATCCTACAGCCATACTAGATGGGAATGTCCATGGGTCAGTAAAAATTAGATGGCAGATATCCCAGTATCCTTCTGTGTGACTGGACTTCAGATGCTAAGCAAACTCAACACCTGCTGACCTACTAGATGGAATTGATCCCCATGAGAGTATAAAAACCCTTGAGCTGCTATGGAAAAGGTTGCATCAGTTTTCTAAGGCATATGAAATTAGATCCTCAGCTGGTGTAAGTCAGCACAGATCTGTTGCTGTCAATAGAATTACAGTGGTTCACATTAGCTGATGAGGTCCCCATTGTATTTTTTTTTTTAATTGATAATAGGATTTTCCACATTGGCCCAACTTTTCAAACATATGCACAGTTAAACGCATGTGCATGTTCTTTGTTGTGTCAGGGGTTTGTACTCAAACATTCATCTCTGACTCTTTGGGCTAGCTTGTATGTTATTGGTAAACATTTAAATTTAGAGGTCTAAAATGGAAGCCTTTGAGATGTTTTTGCCAGATTCTGACACTGATCTACTCTGTAGTCAAGTAATTTTCTTTCTTTAATGGTAGTATTAATGGTAGTAACTAGATGCTTCACCTATGGGGGGAGTATTACTGCTTGGCAGAGTCATCAAACTTCCAGGAACTAGAAAGACTTTTATGAATTACTACCAAGTTGTGTCACTGGAATTATCTCCTTCTAATGGAAAGAGATGCTAATGTAGTACACATCCTGGGCCCAAGGCTTCCTTTTTGTAAGGCAATGACAGTTAACTTTGTTTCCAGTGGGTAAATGTTGGCCTTGTTAGTCTTTGTAATTAAGCAAGTCACCAGGATCTCCAAGGTTTCAGTTTCTAATCTACCTTCACGCATAACAGACACACAGCTGCTTTCCAGAGATGCCGAGCTGGGCTTCAAAGGGACAAAAAATTTTGATTCCTTCTTTGATATGAAAAATTTCCCCTTAGTCTAGAGACTTTGTGGAGCAGGTACCAAAAGAAATACTAGTATTAAAACTTTAGTAACATAAATGTAAGTTCTACTCTTGCAGTGTTTTAAAAGTTTTGTTTCTTGCATGTCATAGTCATGATAATGAATTTTGGTTACAGGGACAATTTGCATGAAAGCTGGAGCTGTATCGAATTCACATCTTTTGTTCTTTAATGCTGGAATGAGTATTACTACAGGAACATCATCAGTTCCTATAAGACACCATTCCTACTAAACATGCAGCTTTTGTGGATTCAGTGCCCTTTTTTTTTGCAAAGGGCTGTGGGTAATGTTAAATGTGATTTGCATTTGAATGTTCTGTTAAACAAGGTAAGGTGCCCTTAAAAGTAGCAAAAAGGCAGAATGATCCTTGCTATTCTTCTCAGAAGACTGATGTCATTGCAGTCTATCATACCAATGTTACCTTATAATCATGTCTAATATCAGTGCTTCTGTCCTTCTGAACGACTCATGAATTAGCGAAGTTTGTAGGGTAAAGTTTTATTATACCTGTCTGAGATGTGATGTACAGACTAGAGTTTTCTCAGTCACTCTGCTGTCTTCTGAAGGAGTCAGAACTTGGATCATAAACAGATCAAAAGCTGCTAGTTATAGCTTTTATGCAAAGAATACAGACATGAAGAAACAAAGAAAATGCCATTATTTCAACAGCTCCCAGAAACAAGTGACACACCCAGGAGCAGGATCTATGTTAATATGGCTATTGAGTGTGGAAAACTTTTAAATCATATGTTGTGCAAACTGTGAATTGAAGAGTCTGGTGTAAGTCTAGATGCAAGAGTAAAAAATTGGGAAAGGTGACATAGAAGGGGAGTTCACATGTTAATCTGAACAATGCAGTAGAAGTTTTGAGGCTCAGACTAAGGGTACTCTTTGGAAGGTACCAGCTGCACTGTAGTCTCAAGCACTGAGCAGGTACGGACCACAGTTTACACGTTAGCCACTTTTGCTGAGTTCATGTCTTAATGCCATAAAGATTTCTGCTGCACTCACCTGACTACAAACTCTGTATTGCTGAGATACTTGCAATGTGTTAGATACAGACCTGCCAGCATTTCCATTATAAACTCCTAAATTTCAGGATTTATAGCTAAGCCATTAAAATTTGCTCCAGGACAAAACATGTACTGGAGCAAATGAAAACTTCTTTTAAAATACATGTGATCAAAAAATTAAAAAAAAATCATAATTTGTAATAACTACAGTGTAATAAGGAAATGTAATAAGAAAAATCTTTGGTGCACTTTAATTCCCAGTGGAACCACTCTTGCTTTTTTTTTAATTCATTTTTGCAAGCTTTTGGTTTTTTTCTTTGTCTTTCATTTTGTGTGTCTCCAGCAAACTGCATGCAGTTTACTAGGTTACATTCCTTTGCAAGTTGTTTCTTTTCATCCTTTGCTTGACTGCTATATTTACTGCTATGCTAATATCCAGGGGGACAAAAACTGCTAAAGAAAACTGCTAATGGAGATGTAAATTCACAGAAGGCTGTATGAATAAAAAAGTTTGTGTTAGGGCATAAAGTAAGCTTAGTTTTGTGTATGGTGGGATTTGATAACCTCAGGCTGATCTGCTTTGGCAAGGTAATAAACAACACAAATAAATCACGTTTATGTCATGGCTGTGCCACTCATATTACACTGAAGTTGAGGCCAGTGTCCTGGACCACCTCGCTAACACAGGGCTGTTGTTTGGTCTTGTCTTCTCATACGCACATTCATGCCACTTTTCTGGAAACAAGGTACCCTGTTCATTACCACGTCAGAGCATGGATTTAGGTTATTCTGAAGGTTGCTGCATGCACACATAGGTTTCTATCAAGCTCAGCGAAGAATGGCTTTCTTATGGGTAGTATCCATTGATAAACTCTTTAACATTAGTTCTGTGCTCCCATTTTAGAGCCTTTGTCTGGTGTTGCAGGTCACAAAACCTGACTTGCCACACCTCTGGTGGATAATACAATATCTCCTGTAATTTCAAGTCATTCTAGAATTAGAAAGAATCATCAGGTGAATACTGGAAATGTTGCAGGCGTCTGCCCAGCGATTTGTATTGCTGCATTGTGATGAATGCCTGTGTGGAGGCTTGTTCTTGACTGCTTCTCCACACTGCTCCTCGGCCCCTGAGCCTCACAGCCTGACGGATGAGCTGTCTGAGACCAGCAGCACGCCAAGTCCATATGTCAGGCTGAGTGCTGCAGTGCTGGAGCAGAAAATTGCTTGCTGCTGTGCCCTGCCTGTGCAGTTGTGCTGCCCCCACTGGTGTAGTGCCCTCCTGCTGCCCCGGCACCAGAAGTTGCCAGCCTTCCCAAGCATTGCAGTAAAGTCATGAAGTCCAGTCTGGCAAACTTAAGCAAATGCCTTGCTTTAGCCACAGGACTAGTTCTGTTTCCCCTAATAATATGGGTATTTGCATGCTTACAATTAGACAGTGACTTTAATGCTTTACTAGGCTGGCTGCTTTGACTCTGCGTTCTTTTTGTAGGTGAATTGAATTTATTGTTAGGGTGCTTCCTTAGAGGTGTTGTTTAAAAAAAACTATACTAATTTAAGATAGCCCTCAGCTCAATGTCATTTGTTTTTTTCACTTGATCTGTATCATATATATAATTAATTTTTTTGCCTTAATTTCAGAAAAGTAGAGGGAATTTCTGTAAGGAATGAACTGATGCTTGTACAAGGCAAGACTGCACTTCTTTTAGAAAATTGTGATGCTGTATTCAAACCTGATTTCTTTACTGTTTGGCTCGTGAATTTTGTTGGTGACTTGAATGCTTTCTCTTTTTGACATTTTGGCTCAAAACTGATGTTTTTAATGTTGTATAAAAACAATGCAGTTATTGTATAGGAACTCCTTCTGTGTCTGAAAGGCAAGTAATTATTTTCAGTTTGATATGTTTTGTCTAGTTTTTGACCCATGAGCTTGTTCCAGTGTAATCTGATATTTCTTATTAACCTATTACTCTGCTTTTAAAAAAAGCTAATTATAAACGTATGTAGGTTGTGGACTTGACTACCTTTATCAGAATCAGATAGTTATTGAGAACATACTTTAAAGTGATAGAAAGCAGAAATTATTAATGATGATGTAACTTAAACCCAAGCTTTATAGATTAATAAATGAGAGGAAGTTCATGCGTCCACTTTGATTCTTTCAGAAGAAGAGCCAGCTTCATTGGGTTTCTTTTTTTTTTTGTCTTTCTTCCTAGTACTTTCAGAGTTGATTGAAGGAAGTATTCAGCAGTCTAGAACCACATAAGAATCACATTTCCTGTTTAAACTTTCAGTTGGTTGCTTGTCCTGCTGCTTGCTTTCAAGCCTTACCATAAAATCGGTGTTAATCATAATACCCATTCTTGGCCCCCTCGTTGGACTGATGTGCTCAGGGTCCTGTTGAGAGGTCAGGATTCAAATGAGGTTGTTAGATATCAAAAGAAACATTGCCTGTACTATTTTAGTGACTTGTAAATTGATCCCTGAATTGATTATGTGGGACCTGATTCTACAAAGTGATCAGGAGATGCCATCCTCTTCCCCCGAAATCAAAGGGGATAGAGAGGTCCTCTTCATTTCTCATTTTCAGGTCAAGGAGGAAACAACATTCTATAGCTTTAGATGCTGGAAATAATAAGTTCAGTGCACATGTTTTTCTGAATAATTTCTTTTTCGTCAAGACAAATACTGCAAGTAATCCCTATGTACAAGTGGTATCAAGCAGCATGAAAGTTAGGGTAGACTGGCCACATATAGTAGCCCAGAAAAATTAGGGTAAAGACTTGAACTCGTAAGACTTTTTGTACTCTTCTGTTCTAATATTTGTGGCCAGGTTGTAAGAGGATAACCTTAAAAGAAGGTACTTTTCCTAGGGGAGAATAGGCTACCCTGATCCTTGCAAGTGTTGGAAATGAAAGTATTGGAAGTTATAATTAAATGGGGACTGCATGTCTTGGTGCACTGTAATCTGATGTGAGTAGCTGATTAAATACATGTTCTTTTGGAATAATGCACCCATAGTCCTTTATGCTTACTAATAAAATTTCAGTCATTAGGTTATGGCTTATTGTAGACTGTAATAACTCATTCTGCCTGATAGTATTTTCTGGTGTTGTTCCTCAGTAAGCCTGCTCTACACTTACCCCACTCTAAACCCAGTGATCTGCAAGTGCAATACAGTATTATTTCATTAATTCTGCCGAGATTTCCCTCGTTTTTTCCCCCCTTCTCTCCCCTCCCTGCAGTGGTTAATAGAATAAGGGATATTAAATGTCAATCCTCCTGTATCCCTTTGCAAGTTCCAGAAAGAGGTGATTGAATGGCTTATCCCTGCAATCACTGTAATCAGTAAGTAATGACTTAACATCCTGCTGGATAACACAAGGTGGGATGAGGAGAAAACATTAGTTAGCAGCAGAAGCTTGCCCCCTGTTCAAGGTGGAGGTTAAATTTAGGAAATTTTACAATGGGGAGTTTTTTGTCCTGAAAAACAGACAAACAAAAGACTCAATCTTAAAACACCCAAGCAGCCATATTAAAATTGTACCTGGGTTTTGGCACAGAAGTGATAATAATAAAAGGGTTTAAACTGTGTCTCTGAAGTAGGGTGATGGTACTGCTCTGTATCTTGTGCTTTGCAGGAGTCTAGTGTCAGTCAGAACTCAAAAAATTCAGCCATTACAGCCCACAGTACTGGTTAGGAGGAAGCAACCAAGAGGTTCGATTTTTAGAAGAAAAAATGCTGCCGACAGCTGAAACTTCAGTGATATTGTTACCATTCCAAAAAAGGCTAACTCACTGCCATCAAGTGCTGGTCTCAGATAAAGATATGCTAAAAGAAAATGGGCCTCCTAAGGACCTTGCACTGCTCTGCCAGCCCATACCACCGAAGTGGGGAGGCTTTATGGCAGCAGCACTGCTCCTCCAAGTGATGGCAGCTTCCTCCCAGCTGCTGGAAATGGGTGTCAACAAACTAATGGGTGCCAGGCTGCTTGGGAGGATTGGAAAGGCACTTTAAAAATTAAGGCAGAAAACTTCTGGATCCTAGGTCCCAGAAAAGAGAATCTGCAAATGAGCTAGGCAGAGCAGATCATCTTCTTAAAGTAAATAAAAAAGAATTTCTAAAAATCCTTCTAATTGACTTAAAGCTAGGCAACCCTTCTGGCAGACGCAGTATTTGGCTTTATGATCTGAACTGTGTAAATTAAGTCAGTTGAAGTAATTAAATTACTTAACAGGTTTTCATTTGGCATTCATCTTTTCTCTTCTGGATGTTTTCTATTTCATATCTGTCTCCAGTTAAAAGGAAATCATCAGGAATCAGTGTTGCATTTGATTATATCCCCGCTCTGTATGTTTCTATTTACTCCCCCCCTTTCTTTTTTTCTTCTTTTCTGAAGAATCAAAATCTTCAGCTTCTTCTTACATAGAAATTATTACTAAATACATATGCCAATAAGTGGGAGAAGTGAGCTAAGGGTATAGTCTGTGATTATGTAAAGAAAGTGCCATATTAAAACTACATTTTCTGTATTCTTTCCAAGCCATATCACATTATTTTGGGGTGAGACTGGAAGGGGAGGGAGATGCATTCTTTTGACATCCCAACTAAAAGGGAATGAGATGGATTTTTAGTGTTGTCTTA